>OX451738.1:230581317-233055864 GCA_948472305.1 Vicia faba
TCGACTCATACTATGTTTTAAATTCAAAAGTTAAATTTACAATCAGTATGTATCGACACATACGCATTATGTGTCGACGGGTATAAAAGTGTTGGTTCTGTAAAACGCTATAACATGATTTTGTATCGACTCATCCTGTTACATATAACTAACATGAGTCGACACATGACCAACATGCATCGACGCATATCACTTTCTTTTTGACTAACCGTTTTCTGTTATAAATATAAGCAAGCATTTCTTCAGAAAAAACATAGCAACATAGAATATTGTGTGCAAAACAATTGTGAGCAACCAGAAACTTTTCATTCCTTCATCTTCATCATCTTCTCAACCATCTTACATTCAACAACAACAAAGAAAATCAAACATCCTTGTTGAATTGAATTAAGCGGTTTGAGATAATGTTCAGCTGTGTATTGAAGAAGTCTAGCTGAGTTGAAGGTTGAAGAGGAAGCTTCAAGAAATAAACCAGAGGGTTTGTCCTTCAAGAACGGGTGTGTTCTTGAGGGTTTTGTCAATCACGGTCGCGCGAGTCGGATTCAACCGTAGCGAGGGGTTTGGAAATCGGAAGGATTTTGAACAAACTGGTCGTGAAAGGGGAGGATCATTCGGTGACTTTGCAGGGAATCTTGATACAGCTCATATCAAGTGGTGGTTCTTACAAGAAGAAGAAGATCATAGGGATTTCTTTCTTTCTGTGTAGTGTAACCTTGCTATCAAACATTCAGCATGTTGATATAAAAGTTCTCAGTTTCGATTGTGAAATTGAGAGGGAGACGTACCCACACGCGAGGACGACAGTGGGGAACTTCCTTACCAAACTGCCTGTGTATCGTTCTCTCTTTCTTTCTCTTTACAATTTTACATATTCTATAATTTTGCAATTCAATTGGCGTGCTAAGTTTTACAGTCTAATGATAAACATAGTGTCTCAAACATTTTCACCAAACCACCACTATTAAATCATTATACAAGCATACGCCAAGTGTTTGACAAAATTCCTATCAAATTTCTAAATTCATTGGAAATACTGTTTTATGATAAGTGCATTGAAACGTCAAGATTTCTGAGTTGTACATTCATCCATTTCATTTAATAAAAATCCAGCAAAGTTTTCACATGTCAATTTTTCTAGTAGTCGGTTCAAAGTAGACGGAATTGATTCAGGACATTGATTTGCGCTGCTTTCACCTCGCTTTAATAAAACAATTTTAAATCCTTGAAAAAGTAAGAGGTGATCTATTTACCCCCCTCTCGATCACTTGCCACACCGTCTAACAAGTGGTATCAGAGCACCGGTTAGCTGGTGCTTTGTATCTACTCGTAACGCTATGGCCTTTGAACCAAATGGGGCGTATAATAGAGCTCCTGTTTTCAATGGTAAAAAACTATGGCTACTGGAAAGACTACATGCGAGTACACATAAATTCCATTGACAGGAATGTATGGACTGCCATTCAAAATGGTCCTTTTAAATCACCATGAGGAATGATGCAGGTGCAATAGTACCTAAACCTGAGGATCAATGGAATGAAATGGATGAAAAGAAATGGTCGTTGGAGAGCCAGAAATATGATGATCTCAGCACTTGGTGTTGATGAGTATTATAGGGTGTCTCACTGCACATCCGCTAAAGAAATGTGGGACGCTTTAGAAATTGCCCATGAAGGCACAACTGAAGTTAAACAATCCCGCATTAATACACTCAATCAAGAGTTCGAGCTCTTTCACATGAAGCAAGGAGAATCTGTCTCTGACATGCAGAAGAGATTCGTACATCTTGTGAGTCGTTTAAATGCACTTGGAAAACCTGTTTCCAATGAAATTTCTACTAATAAAATTCTGAGATGTCTTAGCAGGGAATGGCAACTGTTGTACCCCAAAATTTGCCCTCCCATATTCTTCAAAATTTGCCAAGTCAAAGGTTCAAAATCTCCCCAAGGGTTGCACAGTTCAAGGGCCTCCTAACAGTCAAAAACTAGGGTTTTGGTTCTGACAAAGTAAATGAAGTTTCCAAGGGTCCAATCAAGTCCCACATGCCTATAAACATGGTCAAGCATCCTCATACCAAGTTTCAAGACTCACAGCACAAAATTGCACAGTCAAAAACCCTAATTGCACTACAGTCAACTGTAGGGGCAAAATGGTCATTTGACAGTCAAAAGTTCAAATTTTTGGTCAACATCTCATTTTGAAGCCACAAACATCATTTGATCAATGCTTGATCATGATTCTCAAAGCCTGGCTCAAAAAGTCTCAAGATGCAAAAGTTTCCATATTTGGACAGTTGAAAAAGTCAACTGTAACTTGACCAAGGCATAACTTCCACGTGGTTTATCAGAAAAATTCCATCCAAAGCTCATTTTGAAGAGAAATACATTTCCTACAATTCCTCTTCACACTTCAAGTCCTATAAATGCTCTCACAAAAAGTTATCAATTTCAACATTATAGGTCATTTTCAAAAGTCAACAAAAAGGGACTTTAAGTCAAAGGCCATAACTTGATATTGGTAAATCAAAATGGCATGGGACCAAAGGCATTGGTTAGAGGACTTCAAGACCTTTCCAAAATGTCCAAGAACATGAGCAAAGCTTAAAAATTGAGCAAGATATGCCTTGTGGAAGTTGGGAAATTTTTGGATATTTTGAAAAGTCAACTTTGCTTCAAATGTCTTAAAATTGCTAATGGGCCACATTTTCTTCCAAGATTGATCATCCAAAGCATGTGCACGACCATTTGTCCCAAAGGGAAATTATTCATCATTTTTATTTTATTTATTTGAATTTTTAATTGCTAATAATTCATTTAATTAATTTAAATATGTGAAAAATACCAAAGGGAGTTTTTTAAATCTTTTTATGCATGAAATACACTCAAGATTCGTGCATGACCAGATATAGAAAGAATCAATGTGATTTGCCATGATTGGAATCAAATATGCATGAAAAAGATTGAAAGATATATGCATGAAAATCAAATATCCAATCAATCAATGCAAAGGTTTTTTGGATCCAATTTTCAACCCTAATCGTTCACATACTTATACTCATGCAAACCCTAGTCCAAAAAAGGTCCAAGCTGCGCAGAAACACCATAAACAAGTTTGCATTTTTTGGCTAAAATTTCAAAACTGAAATCAGGGTTCCAAGGCTTTTCAAGGCAAAATACCAATTGCAATAGCTTGCAAAAGCTTCACTGAACCTAACTGCATTATTTTTCAATCCTCACACGCCCAAAATTGGTATATAGAACTCAAGCTTTTTTCATATTATATGCATATTCGTATTTCAGTTTTCAAGCATTCTCATTGCAATTTGTTTGTGGATTTACACTAATTGATTGATTCTAAAGCTAACTGTATACTTTAATTGAGTTTTCGTGCCAAATTGGAGGATCCACCATTGAAGCATTCTAGGTTTTCAGAGACCTTGAATTGGGGTTTCTTAGTTATGGAAAAATCAGGACACGAGACTTAGGCCATTAAATTCAGGAAGCTTGGACGAATCGAACACACATATCGCGCCTAATTTATGATGCAGGGATTTCTATTCGCTATTTTTGCATATATCATATAGTGGGGGTTTAAAACCCCCGCTATCTTGTTTGTTTTTGTTTCAGATACAGCGAAGCCTTGAAGAAGATGGTGAGGTGTAGGCCAGTAAGTGGTTCATTTGAATTTCGCGCTAAAGTCTTCCACTAACCCTTGTTTTAGCTCATGTTGATTTGTTGTCATATAATAAACAAAGCGCTTCGTTGGATCAGTTGGCAAACATGTGCATTGGTAAGCAACGGGACCTGGGTTCGAATCCCAGGTCCCCCTTCCTTATTCCATATTTTTCTTCTAACCTCGTTCCTATGCAGCATGCCTCCAAACATCCACCATACGCCCACAATTCAAGCGTGCCACATGGCCACCAAGATCAAACCAAAGGCCAGGATTCAGAGCTTATGATGTGCCTCAGTCAATGCACGCACATGCTTCCAGGAAAAGTCAACAAAGGGCCTCCAAAGATGGGCCTGATTGCCACAATTAAACCTCCAATTTGGGGACAGAACCCCCCCATGGTTTGCTTTTTTATCCTTTTTTATATTTTTTATTTTTATTTGTTTTAATTAATTTCCTTTGAATTCTTTAATTTAATTTATTTTCATGAAATATAAAAATAGTAAAAAAATCAGAAAAAGACAAAAAATAAATATATTTGATTTAGTATTTCTTTGTAAATAAATTATATCATTTAATTTAGTTCTAGGCTTAATTTCAAACATTTTTCTTAATAAACTTAAAAATTGGTAGAATTAGGGTTTTAGGCATTTTTTATCTGTTTTTCCTTTTTTCACCATATTAATTATTAATTATTATTTTCTTGTAAATAAAATTGTATTAATTAATTAGGTTTAATTTTAGGTTTAATTTCCATATTTTCTTAATAAATTAAAAAATAGCTAGAATTAGGTTTAAATTTCATTTAATTCTCACAAAAAATTCATAAATACAAAAAACCTCAAAAATAATTTCCTTTTATTTTATTTTAATTAATTTGTTAATAATAATCGTAATTTAATTAAAAAGGGTCCAACGCCCTCGTTCCCGATTTTTGTCCTCTTGGCGCCTTTCATTCTTATTCCTTCTTTTAATTATTTATGTAATTCTCCCAAAGCCATGTAATTCGGACATTTTATATTTTTCGCACTTTATTTTATGACAAATCGGGTCCTGGATTAAATTTGGCGATGTGGACCCGCGCCTTTGTAATAGTTTAGGAACTTTAATTTCTCGCAACTTTTTAACTGTTAATAAATTTGCATGCAAGAATGAATGATAAAATAAAAACAAATGCGTAGATCACCCATGACATGAACAAGACAAAATATCTGAAAACGACACACAAATCACACACCACCCCTAGGGTACGCCTCACTGTTGCCTTGCCTCTCGAAAGGTGATCGTCGAGTAGAGGATGTCTTAGTAAGTCCTCATGATCCGGGAACCTGGCATGAGGGTAGCTTCTAAGGTATCTTCCTATTGCTCTGGTGATCACCATGTCCCGAACCTCGAATTGACCCGAACACCTCCAACGGTGGTGCTACCTACCTCTCAATGGTGGGATGGCACTATCTTAAGGACATTTACACAGACGAATTCCTTAGGGTAGGTAGACGACTCTAGATACTTGCTCTAATTTCAAAAACAAATAAAAAATACTTTTCACACCGACACCTTTTCAAAAAGCTTTCGAAAGCAATTTTTCAAACACTCTTGAGGACCGATACAAGAGTCGAACTGGAATTTTCAAAGAAACTTTTTTTAAAACCCACATTGAAAAGCAAACAAACCATTTTGAAAACACAATGAGCAAGTATCTAAGAGCCCGTGGATAACCATGGATAGAAAGGGTGCTAACACCTTCCCTTTCTATAAATCTACCTCTCGAACCGAGAGCAATCTCTTTAAGGAATTTTTCTATGCTTTTGTCCTTTCCATTTGGAGAAAATAAAAGACGGTGGCGACTCTTGCTTCCGCGACATTTTGCGAACCAGCATTAAACAGTCAGTTCCAGATCCACCGATCACAGAACTGGCGACTCTGCTGGGGACTTAAACTTAAAGTGAGGTGTACCTTAGGGTTAGTTCATAACTGTGTTTTCAATTGTATTGACTTGTCTGCTTTAAATTTGTGGGTTGCATGGGAGTTACATAGATCCTAACCCGGATCTGGGGATACCCTGTTTAGGTAGCATAAGCTGTGAGGGACCTGTCCGGCGTAGACCGACACGGGTGAAACAGTGGCTACGTTGGTGTGGCACCTTGGTCTGTACCGATATCCCTTGTGTTGCAACGAGGAGAATATGGGTCTTCTGAGGAGTCATTAAGCACCAACAACCTTAGAACCTTAATTGACACAACTTGGCCATTAGAACAGTAGCAGTATGCTACGCCCATTGAGGCTAAACTCTCGTGATGGTTCTGGCCGCAAGAAAAGATTGTGATGCTGGAGTTATGATCGATTGAGGGTAGTCAATGATATTGGGATCCTCTAAGAACCCAGTTACTTTGATAGGACAGGTATGAACCAACAAACTGAAAGAGGGTAATACCTAGACCTCATGCTGGCCTAAACTTTAAGGGTATGTCTTGTGTGACTTGTGTGCCTTACCATGTTTGCCTTTGTATCTATTTGTGGTGTGCTTTATCATAACATCATAACATCATGAGCATTGCATGCATCCTGCATAAGGACTGACCATTTCAAAGACAAGAGGGTTTCACCTTTGCTCTGTTTTGTAGGACACCATGATGCCTGTGCGAAGGAATACTATCCGGTTCAACTTTGTTCACTCACCTGAGTTGCTTGAAGAGAGTTGGTTAGCAGAATTCCAAACACCACTTCCTTCATTCAGAGGCATGGTTCTCTTCTCAGTTTAGTCACTGCAAAGCGGGATCAACAGTTGATGAGTGTTCTGACCCAGTTCTATGACCCTCTGTACCAGTGCTTCACCTTTCAAGACTTCCAGTTGGTCCCTACCCTGGAAGAGTTCTCTGATTTGCTTGGTATCCCTATCTTGGATCAGACTCCCTTTACTGGTTGGGAAAAGACCCTCAGGCTTGAGGAGATCGCTGCAGCTCTTCCCTTGACACATCAAGAGGTAATGGACAACTGGGTAACTAGAAGCGGAGTTAAGGGTTTCTTGGCCAAGTTTCTGATTGGTAAAGCTAACAGTTTCTGGAATGACTTGGACTTTAGGGCATATGAAGACATCTTGGCTCTCTTAATCTATGGGTTAGTCTTGTTTCCTAATCCTGACAACTTCATCAATGTCACTGCCGTAAGGATCTTTATGTCTCAGAATCCTGTACCCACTCTCTTGGGTGACATCCTGCAACAACTTCATGCTCGTACTGCCCGAAGACGAGGAACCATGTGGTGTTGTATCCCTTTGTTGGTGAGGTGGTTTATTTCGCACCTCCCTAAGTTCGTACTGAAGAACCAAGAAGGAAGAGGTTGGGCTCATAGGTTAATGTCTCTCACCGATAAAGACATCATTTAGACTTGAAGAGATTTGGATGAAATAGCTATTATTGATCGATGCGGGGAATACCCTAATGTTCCTCTGATTGGTACCCAAGGAGGAATCTCTTACAATCCATGTCTGGCACTCCGTCAGTTTGGAAGAGCCAGAAGAGCAGGCCCCCATGAGATGTTGGTGCCTCACATCAGTTTTGAGTTCCAGGTGGATAGTGACGAGCTGCGTCGTAGGTTCATCAAGGCTTGGGACAAAGTTCATAAAGCTGACCCACAAGAGTTGGGGCCAAAGACTTCTTTACCTATGGAAGCCTACTACAAATGGGTTCGCATCCGTGCTCAGAAGTTAGGTATGCCATACGAAGCCGTCAGACCTATCATTCTTGAGTATCCTGACAAATATGGTGTTCCTCCAACTGTCCTTCCTCCTCAGATACCTACTGATTATGAGACATTAAAGAGGTCTTGGTCGCAACTGCGAGAAGAGCGGGATTCTTACCGGGAAAAGTTCAACGAGCAGGAATTGAAGATTCAGAAGCTGACAAAGCAGTTGGAGAATGAGCGAGCTCTGAATGCTTACATCCGTACTGAGAAGCGGAGACCATGGGATCAATAAGGAGCTCTGGATATTCTTTTACAGTTTTATTTCCCTTTTCAGTATTTCCCTTTCATGTAACGCCTAAGGGCGACCTGTTGAACAATTTAAGTTTCAAAGTTGAATCTAATGAAGTGTGTTCCTTTTTGTTTACAAAGTTGATTCCCGATTGTCTTTGAAAACATAAATCATACGCATTCCATTCATCATGTGCATAACAGGTTTTCTTCTTTTCAGGTTGCTTACTGTTCTTCGTTGTTTATTTCAGCATCATGAATCCCGACTCATCATCAACCGAGATGTCCATCAAGGCTCTTCAGGCGCAGAATGCGCAATTTCAGGAATTAATCATGGGTTTGGCTCAAGGCCAAGAAGAGTTGAAGGCTCTGCTCCTGAAGAAGGAGAAGAAGAAGAAGAGGAGAACTGTTCTTTTCAACTCGGGCCGAAGGTTTGGCAACACTCTGCAAAATGAAGAGGCTGGTTCTTCTATAGGAAAGGGTAGTCCCCAAGGGGGAAACGGTCCTAGTCTGGTAGTCTCTGACAACGAGACTGATTTTGATGAGGAACAGTATCCTCCTGTAGAAGACAGATACAAGCAACTGGAGGACAGACTGAATGCAATGGAGATCCAACAGGTGCCTGGGCTGGATTTTGGAGATTTGGGTTTGTCTACTGGTGTGATCATTCCTCACAAGTTCAAAGCTCCATCTTTCACCAAATATGACGGGGCATCTTGTCCCAAGCTACATCTCAGATCCTACGTGCGGAAGATTCAACCGTACTCAGTGGACAAGAACTTGTGGATCCACTTCTTCCAGGAGAGTCTTTCAGGGACTCATCTCGAATGGTTCTATCAGCTGGATGGGACCAAGGTTCGTAACTAGGAGGAGTTGGCTACTGCTTTCTATAAGCAATATCAATATAATGCCGACCTTGCCCCTACACGTACCCAACTCCAGGGTATGTCGTTAGGGTCAAGTGAAGGTTTTAAAGAGTACGCACAGAAGTGGAGGGATCTGGCTGGCAGGGTGCAGCCTCCGTTGACTGACCGGGAGTTGGTAGACATGTTCTTGGGGACACTATCTGGGCCATTTTTCAACCATCTTATCGGTAACTCGTCTGCAGGGTTTACTGATCTTATTCTGATTGGAGAGAGAATAGAGGCTGGGATGAAGTCTGGCAAAATTCAGAAGGGTGCATCGTCAAGTTCTGAAAAGAAGCCCTTTAAGAAGGAGGCTAGTGCTGTATACGGCTCTAGAAGACAAGAGAAACCTGAGCGCCGTCAATCTGTCAACGCAGTGATGATTGCTAAGCCTGCTGCCGCTCCTCGGAAAACCAATCCTCCAAGGGCTGAAAGACCTAGAAGAGAGTTCACCCGTTTGAGTATGACTTTATCGCAAATCTTGCCGCAGTTGTTGTCCACCAACCTAGTGACTGTCAGAGAGGCCCCAAAGGTTGTAAACACTGCCTCTCCAAAATACAATCCAAATGCCCGCTGTGCTTATCACTCCGATAGCCCGGGGCATTCCACTGATGACTGTTGGGCCTTAAGAAATAAGGTGCAAGACCTTATCGATGCAAAAGAGATACAGTTTGAAGCGCCTGAGAGGCCAAATGTGGTGACTGCTCCTATGCCCCAGCATGGAGTAAATGCTGTTGATGAAGATGTATATGCCGTTTCTGTGGATGATGTGGCCACTCCCTTAATGACTGTCAAGAGGAACCTACTGCTGGCCGGTTTATTTTCGGGTTATAGTGAGGGTTGCCTTTTCTGTGCTGTTTCCCTCTCTGGTTATCCTTTGCTGAAGTTGGGCATCCAAAGCCTAATGGACAGCAAAGAGATTCTATTCAAGAAGTCCGCTGTTCAGTTTGTTCCGGTAGAAGAAGTTTCTGTTGTTACGATCTTTAATAATCCAATCAGGGCTCTCCCAAGGAAGCCTGTTCAAATCATGACTGTCGCACCTGTTGTTATTACTGTTCTGGGGCCTCTCCCCTACGAATCTGATAAGGCTGTCCCCTGGCACTATGGGTCAGATGTGTATGTGAATGGAATCAAACAAGAGTTCAACACTGGCACCAGCATCAGCAATATCACTGGTCCAGCAAAGGTTACCCGCAGTGGCAGGCTCTTCTCGCCTGACATTGCACCGCCCGCTATTCGAAGACCCCTCACTATAACACCTACAAGTGTACCTGTTCCTGTTTCTGATCAAGTTGTTTCCCCTGCCGCCGAGTCATCTAATGCTCGGGGTAAAGGGATTGAAGATGAGCCTGCCCGGATGGAGGCACCAAGACCTGTAACTGCTGAGGCCTCCCAACAAGAGATGGAGGAAATTCTAAAAATAATCAAGAAGAGCGACTTTAATGTTGTCGAGCAGCTGGGGCATACGCCCTCCAAGATCTCCATGCTCTCCTTACTACTATGTTCAGAGGCCCATGCTAAGGCCTTGATCTCATTTCTCAAGACGACCCATGTGCCACAGGAGACATCTGCAGTTCAGTTTACTGACTGCGTAGCAAATCTGACAGCGGACAATGGTTTGGGTTTCTCGGATGCTGACCTTACTGCAAAGGGAAGGGACCACAATGATGCCCTGCATGTCTCTATTGAATGCAGGGGCACTACTCTGGCGCACGTGTTGGTGGACACTGGTTCTTCCCTAAATGTGCTACCTAAGAAGGCCTTGGACCGTTTGGATTGTGAAGGCCTGGAGCTGAAACCTAGCAATATCATCGTCAGAGCCTTCGACGGTTCCAAGAGGATGGTTCATGGAGAGGTTGACATTCCTATTCGTGTGGGCTCTCAAGTATTCGACTCTACTTTCTATGTGATGGATATCCGTCCATCGTATTCTTGCCTACTGGGTCGACCTTGGATCCACAAAGCTGGGGCAGTGACCTCTACCTTGCACCAGAAGCTCAAGTACCTCGTCAGAGGGAAGATTGTCACTGTGCAGGGAGAGGAGGAGTATATGGTGAGCCATTTGAATTCCTTCAGGTATATTGAGATGGACGGGGAGTTTATTGAAACCCCCTTTCAACATTTCGAAGAGGTACCTCCAACTTTAGCAGCAGCAGAAACAGTGGTCGAAGAGGATGTTCCTTTGAAGATGGCTTCCCTAAAGGATGCACGGGCTGTGATTCAGAAAGGTGAATATGCTAACTGGGGCAGGCTCCCTGATTTTACACAGAAACTGACAAGTTCGGACTGGGTTTTACTGCAGAGGGACAGAAAGCTATGCGGAAGGCAAAGACCAGAAGACCTCATGTGCTCATTACCAATCCAGGGGTAAATGCTGTGGGAGATGAAGATGAAGTGGAGGAAGCAGAGTTCAATAGCTGGATCTACCCAACAACTGAGGGCGGATTGACCAATTGGATTGCCAAAGACCATACTCCTGTTACTTTTGTTACGCAGTAATAAACTTCTTTGTTTTGTTATTTGTAATAAACAATTAAAACTCTATGGCCCGGTGTCTTACCCGGGGCACCGTTGGCTTCATTTGTGAGGGCATATAAATTGTCATTTCATATATCATGAATAAAGATCTTGGACGTTTTCTCGCATTTCAAATCTTATGCTCCTTTTCTTTCTTTCCTTCCTTTATATATTTCAAAACAGCTGTATTTACACACACTCACTCATACAGGTTCCAATCCACTCTGGATCTCACTGGTAACGACTCTGCTACTGCCAGTTATGACTTCGAAAATCCGATCAACTTAGCCGAAGACGAAGGTGAAGATGATTGCGAAGTGCCTGGCGAGCTTGCAAGACTGTTACTCCAGGAAGAGAAGGCAATTCAACCACATGAAGAGCCAGTGGAAACAATAAACCTGGGTACTGATACAGACAGAAAGGAGGTAAAAATTGGGGCCAACCTAGAGCTCAGCGTGAAGCAACGGTTGACTCAGATGCTACATGATTATATGGAGATCTTTGCCTGGTCCTACGAAGACATGCCCGGGTTGGATACCGATATTGTGGTCCATCATTTGCCTACCAAGGAAGACTGCCCTCCGGTTAAGCAAAAGGTCCGCCGTATGCGTCCAGAGATGTCAGAAAAGATCAAAGCCGAGGTTATGAAACAGTTTGATGTCGGGTTCCTTGCAGTGACTTCTTACCCTTAGTGGGTTGCTAATGTGGTGCCGGTACCAAAGAAAGATGGAAAGGTCAGAATGTGTGTCGATTACAGGGATCTGAACAGGGCCAGCCCCAAGGATGATTTCCCCCTACCTCACATTGATGTCCTTGTTGACAATACTGCTCAGCATAAGGTGTTCTCCTTCATGGATGGTTTCTCAGGTTACAATCAGATCAAGATGGCACCTGAGGACATGGAAAAAACTACCTTTATTTCATGACATGATCCATCATGAGATAGAAGTATATGTTGACGACATGATTGCAAGGTCCCAAACTGAGGAAGAACACCTAGATCATCTGCAGAAGTTGTTTGACCGTCTGAAACTGTACAAGCTGAGATTGAATCCTAACAAATGCACCTTCGGAGTCAGATCTGGGAAATTGCTAGGCTTCGTTGTAAGCGATGAGGGTATTCAAGTGGACCCTGCCAAGCTTAAAGCTATTCAAGAGATGCCAGTTCCTAAGACAGAGAAGGAGGTCAGAGGCTTTTTAGGACGCCTGAATTACATTGCTCGGTTCATCTCACACCTAACTGCTACCTGTGAGCCAATCTCCAAGCTGCTGAAGAAAGATCAGATAGTACGTTGGAATGATGAATGTCAGGCTGCTTTTGACAGAATCAAAGAGTATCTCCAAGAGCCACCCATTCTTATGCCACCGATTGAAGGGAGACCTCTGATACTATACCTGACAGTACTTGACAATTCAATGGGGTGTGTGCTGGGGCAGCATGACGAGTCTGGCCGAAAAGAGCATGCCATTTATTACCTTAGCAAAAAGTTTACCGACTGTGAGACCCGATACTCACTGCTTGAGAAAACTTGTTGCGCTTTGGTATGGGCTGCTCGCCGGCTGAGACAGTATATGCTGACTCACACTACCTTGTTGATCTCAAAGATGGATCCTATAAAGTACATATTTGAAAATCCTGCTCTGTCTGGAAGAATAGCAAGATGGCAAATGATCTTAACGGAATACGACATCCAGTATACAACTCAGAAAGCCATCAAGGGAAGTGTATTGGAAGATCACTTGGCACATCAGGCCGTAGATGACTATCAGTCAATGAACTTCGAGTTTCCTGACGAAAGCATAATGATAGTGACTGATTGTGAAGTACATGGACCGGATGAAGGACCTGAGGAAGGATCCCGATGGTCTATGCACTTTGACGGAGCCTCCAATGCTTTGGGTAACGGCATCGATGCTGTGATCATATCCCCTCAAGGCACTCATACTCCCCTCACTGCCTGGCTATGTTTCAACTGTACCAACAACATGGCAGAGTATGAGGCGTGCATCATGGGTCTTCAAGCTGCGATCGACCTAAGGATCAAGTTTCTGAGTGTCTTCGGAGATTCCGCTCTTGTGATCAATCAGATCAAAGGAGAGTGGGATACGAAACATCTGAATCTGATTCCTTACAGAGAAAGTGTGTTGACATTGATCCCCCACTTCACGAAGATAACCTTTGAACACTTTCCGAGAGAGGAGAATCAGCTGGCGGACGCGTTAGCTACAATGTCTTCTATGTTCAAGGTCAAATGGGACAATGAGGCTCCCCGGATCATCATCTGGAAACTGGACGAACTGGCATACTGTTGTGATCTCGAGACTGAATTGGTGACTGAGAAGCCTTGGTACCATGAGGTGAAGAGATATCTAGAAGCTCAGGAATACCCTGAAGGTGCGTCTGTCAATGATAAAAAGTTCTTGAGAAGGTTCGCAGCGAAGTTCTTCCTTAGCAACGGCATCTTGTATAAGCGAAACCATGATTCGACCTTGCTGCGTTGTGTGGATAAAGCTGAAGCAGAAAGGATCATGGAAGAGCTACATGAGGGGACCTTTGGTACACACTCTAGTGGGCACACTATGGCTAAGAAGATCCTTCGGGCAGGGTATTTCTGGTCCACAATGGAAGCTGACTGCTATCAACATTCTCGGACATGCCATAAATGCCAGATATATGTAGACAAAGTGCATGTTCCTCCAGTCCCTTTGAATGTTCTGACTGCGCCTTGGCCGTTTGCAATGTGGGGCATAGATATGATCGGTGAGATTAAACCTACGGCATCCAACGGGCATCGTTTCATCCTGGTGGCGATTGACTATTTCACAAAGTGGGTCGAAGCAGCTTCCTACGCTACGGTAACCAAGACTGTTGTGGCACGGTTCATTCGACATAACCTGATCTGTCGATACGGCGTCCCAGAGAGAATTATTACAGACAACGGTACCAATCTCAATAACAAGATGATCACTGAGCTCTGCGAGCAGTTTAAGATACAGCACCATAACTCTTCTCCTTACAGACCAAAGATGAATGGGGTTGTAGAAGCAGCAAATAAGAACATTAAGAAAATCGTGCAGAAGATGACAGTGACTTATAAAGATTGGCACGAGATGTTACCGTTCGCTCTACATGGGTACCGCACCTCAGCCAGGACGTCAACCGGGGCAACTCCTTTCTCCTTGGTTTACGGTATGGAGGCAGTCTTACCGATCGAAGTGCAAATACCCTCTCTCCGGATAATGAAGGATGCAAATCTGAACGAAGATGATTGGATCCAGACACGACTTGATCAGCTAAACCTTATTGATGAAAAGAGACTTGCTGCTATCTGTCATGGTCAGACGTATCAGAAACGGATGATCAGGGCATTTAACAAAAAGGTCAGACCACAGGAATATCAAGTTGGGGATCTGGTAATCAAGCGAATCATCCTTCCTCAGAGTGATCCAAGGGGCAAATGGACCCCTACGTATGAAGGGCCATTTGTGGTTAAACATGTGTTCTCAGGAGGAGCCATGATTCTAACCAACATGGATGGTGACGACCTTCCTCACCCCGCCAATGCAGACATAGTAAAAAGATACTACGCATGAAAAAAGACCCGCTAGGCTGACATGCCTAGGCAAAAATTAGGGCTTCCCGGCGAACCAAAAGGGTTCGGGCAAAATGAAGGGATGAAATAAAAAAAAAATCTGTACACCCGGCAAGTCGAAAACCTGAAAAGGCGGCTTGGGCAAAAATGGGTATCCCGGTGGACTGAAAACCCGAAAGGGCGGTCCAGGAAAAAGTTAGGGATAAAGCGTAATACTATGTCTCATTGGATCACTTTGCATCCAGAATCCGGTATCTACATCAAGTTCAGACGGCATCGATCAGTCAGCTTCACCTTCAACTAAGGTCATCAAGTGATGAGACGCTCGGAGATATAAAGGCAATAGCAGAGTTGAAACCCAGTGGGATCATTCATTTCACACAGCTGTTTTATTTTCTCTTGTCCAAAATTTGTATAAACTCTTTTGTTCGGCGGCGTTCTCCTACTAGGACGTCAGCCTCTTGTACATAAACGCCTATTTTACAGGCAAATTCAAAATCAATACAAATATACTTTTCAGTTAAAAGTGCCAATTGTTTTTCCTTTTCTGTTTTGTTTTGCGA
Organism: Vicia faba; assembly: GCA_948472305.1. NCBI lineage: Eukaryota > Viridiplantae > Streptophyta > Magnoliopsida > Fabales > Fabaceae > Vicia > Vicia faba. Next base: position 230,596,537 of record OX451738.1, read on the forward strand.
AGAACGTCCAAGGTTCAATTTGTGATATATACATTGACAATAATTTGCTAACTCATGAATATCTGCATACAAAACAAAGGATTAATTACAGGTAACATTAGAAACAGGGGCAATAAAGAGTTGTCTAAGCGATCTAATTGTTCTGTCCTCCAAGGTATCAAGGTAGGTTCAGCTAAAGAACATAACCGGCATATCTTAATTCCCCAGAGAGTGAGCCAGCAAGTCAATACACTCTCCTCAAAGCAAGGTTACAGTCAAACTTAAGGAAGTTGGGTATCCTCCCGCAGATCTCAACATTCCCCAGCAATATACATATATCCTTAACAAGCATCCCCGGCGGTCTTGGTCTAAAGATTGTTCCCCGGCAGTATACCAGGTATTCATTGGAGTCATTTCCCGGGTACAATTCAAAACTTCCCCAGGAGAGTCCAATCTAGTTCCCCAGGAAAGTTGGAATTCATCTCCCCAAGCAGTAAGCTTATCCCTAGTAAATTCTGGAAGCTTACCCTCGCAGAACACGAACGCGTCCCCCGGCTTTATTCAAAGAGTTATTTCCTTACCAGGATATAACTGGGTTATCCTCAGCCAAAAGCCACGGAAAGATCGTCTTCGACGAAGTCTTCTTATCCCCAGCGAAGTCTATTAACACTTCCAACACAACAAGGGTATCCCCAGCAAGTTATTATCAACAATTCAGCAAAGTACCTCTCTCCCCACAGAGTATTCCTTCCCAGCAAGATCGCTAGAGTACTTTCCTCCCCGCAGAGTAATCCATTCGCCAAGTTCATTCCCCAACGGAGCCATCTTCTCCTACCGGTATTCTTGCAACTATCATCCCCAGCGGAAGCAAAAATCTATTCTCCAACATCAGCCCAGGAGTGACTTCCCGGCACCCGTCAAGGATTTATTTTCCTAGACGAAAACATACATTCATAAACATCACATACATCATTATAGCATGCATATACGCATCATATCTTACAAATCTCATTTATATTGAGAACATCATTGCTTGATTCATATCATGCATTGCATGTGACTGACCTTTACCTTTCAGGAAAGATCCAGTTAAATTCTCAGCTATATTTCAAGACCTAGACCGGTTCAGTTAAATCGACCCTAAGATTTCTCTGTTTCTTATCCAGTTAAAGGCCTTCTCTGGTTCAGTCAGATCGACCCTAAGATCTCCCTGTTTCTTATCCAGTTGAAGATTTCAAGACCTAGACCGGTTCAGTTAAATCGACCCTAAGATTTTCCTGTTTCTTATCCAGTCAAAGGCCTTCTCTAGTCCAATTAAATCGACCCCTAACAGATTTTCCTGATAAAGACTCAGTAGAAGATATCCAAGATTCTCTCAATGATACTGTTGAGGTTGAAGTCGCCTATGGTTCTCTCCCCGTTACTGCGGAGGTAGTAATCATCCCCAAATTCTCTCAGCGTTACTGTTGAGGTTGAAGTCGCCCAAGATTCTCTCAGCGTTACTGTTGAGGTTGAAGTCGCCCAAGATTCTCTCAGCGTTACTGTTGAGGTTGAAGTCGCCCAAGATTCTCCCAGCGTTACTGTTGAGGTTGAAGTCGCCCAAGATTCTCTCAGCGTTACTGTTGAGGTTGAAGTCACCCAAGATTCTCTCAGCGTTACTGTTGAGGTAGTAATCGTCCCCAGATTCTCTCAGCGTTACTGTTGAGGTTGAAGTCGCCCAAGATTCTCTCAGCGTTACTGTTGAGGTAGAAGTCGCCCAAGATTCTCTCAGCGTTCCTGTTGAGATAGTAATCGTCCAAGGTTCTCTCACTGTTCCTGTTGAGGTAGTAACCATCCCTGGTTCATTCATCACCTTTTGAAGATCCAGATCCAGCTCCTGTAACCAGTCAGGACACATCTATGCAAAGAGTTTGAAGACCAGCTCCTGTAACAGGTCAGGTAATCATTTTCTTTTGCAGGTACGCAAGTTCTCGCTAAGGAATCTCTTACGCGATCGACGCCCAGATGGCATCTATAAGCCCATCCACCTATCCATCATATCTTAGCATGGCATCTATAAGCCCATCATCCTATCCATCAATCTCCAAATGGCATCTATAAGCCCATTCCACCATCACGCTACTATGTGAGCGCAAATTTCTTGGCACTCTAGTGTCCAATCATCTTCCACCTTCGAATTACGAAAGGCACGTCAGCCAATCTGCATCCTCAGGTCTAAGAAGATTGAACAGGCGCAACTGTTGTACCCCAAAATTTGCCCTCCCATATTCTTCAAAATTTGCCAAGTCAAAGGTTCAAAATCTCCCCAAGGGTTGCACAGTTCAAGGGCCTCCTAACAGTCAAAAACTAGGGTTTTGGTTCTGACAAAGTAAATGAAGTTTCCAAGGGTCCAATCAAGTCCCACATGCCTATAAACATGGTCAAGCATCCTCATACCAAGTTTCAAGACTCACAGCACAAAATTGCACAGTCAAAAACCCTAATTGCACTACAGTCAACTGTAGGGGCAAAATAGTCATTTGACAGTCAAAAGTTCAAATTTTTGGTCAACATCTCATTTTGAAGCCACAAACATCATTTGATCAATGCTTGATCATGATTCTCAAAGCCTGGCTCAAAAAGTCTCAAGATGCAAAAGTTTCCATATTTGGACAGTTGAAAAAGTCAATTGTAACTTGACCAAGGCATAACTTCCACATGGTTTATCAGAAAAATTCCATCCAAAGCTCATTTTGAAGAGAAAGACATTTCCTACAATTCCTCTTCACACTTCAAGTCCTATAAATGCTCTCACAAAAAGTTATCAATTTCAACATTATAGGTCATTTTCAAAAGTCAACAAAAAGGGACTTTAAGTCAAAGGCCATAACTTGAGATTGGTAAATCAAAATGTCATGGGACCAAAGGCATTGGTTCGAGGACTTCAAGACCTTTCCAAAATGTCCAAGAACATGAGCAAAGCTTAAAAATTGAGCAATATATGCCTTATGGAAGTTGGGAAATATTTGGATATTTTGAAAAGTCAACTTTGCTTCAAATGTCTTAAAATTGCTAATGGGCCACATTTTCTTCCAAGATTGATCATCCAAAGCATGTGCACGACCATTTGGCCCAAAGGGAAATTATTCATCATTTTTATTTTATTTATTTGAATTTTTAATTGCTAATAATTCATTTAATTAATTAAAATATGTGAAAAATACCAAAGGGAGTTTTTAAAATCTTTTTATGCATGAAATACACTCAAGATTCGTGCATGACCAGATATAGAAAGAATCAATGTGATTTGCCATGATTGGAATCAAATATGCATGAAAAATATTGAAAAATATATGCATGAAAATCAAATATCCAATCAATCAATGCAAAGGTTTTTTGGATCCAATTTTCAACCCTAATCGTTCACATACTTATACTCATGCAAACCCTAGTCCAAAAAAGGTCCAAGCTGCGCAGAAACACCATAAACAAGTTTGCATTTTTTGGCTAAAATTTCAAAACTGAAATCAGGGTTCCAAGGCTTTTCAAGGCAAAATACCAATTGCAATAGCTTGCAAAAGCTTCACTGAACCTAACTGCATTATTTTTCAATCCTCACACGCCCAGAATTGGTATATAGAACTCAAGCTTTTTTCATATTATAAGCATATTCGTATTTCAGTTTTCAAGCATTCTCATTGCAATTTGTTTGTGGATTTACACTAATTGATTGATTCTAAAGCTAATTGTATACTTTAATTGAGTTTTCGTGCCAAATTGGAGGATCCACCATTGAAGCATTCTAGGTTTTCAGAGACCTTGAATTGGGGTTTCTTAGTTATGGAAAAATCAGGACACGAGACTTAGACCATTAAATTTAGGAAGCTTGGACGAATCGAACACACATATCGCGCCTAATTTATGATGCAGGGATTTCTATTCGCTATTTTTGCATATATCATATAGTGGGGGTTTAAAACCCCCGCTATCTTGTTTGTTTTTGTTTCAGATACAGCGAAGCCTTGAAGAAGATGGTGAGGTGTAGGCCAGTAAGTGGTTCATTTGAATTTCGCGCTAAAGTCTTCCACTAACCCTTGTTTTAGCTCATGTTGATTTTTTGTCATATAATAAACAAAGCGCTTCGTTGGATCAGTTGGCAAACATGTGCATTGGTAAGCAACGGGACCTGGGTTCGAATCCCAGGTCCCCCTTCCTTATTCCATATTTTTCTTCTAACCTCGTTCCTATGCAGCATGCCTCCAAACATCCACCATACGCCCACAATTCAAGCGTGCCACATGGCCACCAAGATCAAACCAAAGGCCAGGATTCAGAGCCTATGATGTGCCTCAGTCAATGCACGCACATGCTTCCAGGAAAAGTCAACAAAGGGCCTCCAAAGATGGGCCTGATTGCCACAATTAAACCTCCAATTTGGGGACAGAACCCCCCCCTCCCCATGGTTTGCTTTTTTATCCTTTTTTATATTTTTTATTTTTATTTGTTTTAATTAATTTCCTTTGAATTCTTTAATTTAATTTATTTTCATAAAATATAAAAATAGTAAAAAAATCAGAAAAAGACAAAAAATAAATATATTTGATTTAGTATTTCTTTGTAAATAAATTATATCATTTAATTTAGTTCTAGGCTTAATTTCAAACATTTTTCTTAATAAACTTAAAAATTGGTAGAATTAGGGTTTTAGGCATTTTTTATCTGTTTTTCCTTTTTTCACCATATTAATTATTAATTATTAATTATTATTTTCTTGTAAATAAAATTGTATTAATTAATTAGGTTTAATTTCCATATTTTCTTAATAAATTAAAAAATAGCTAGAATTATGTTTAAATTTCATTTAATTCTCACAAAAAATTCATAAATACAAAAAACCTCAAAAATAATTTCCTTTTATTTTATTTTAATTAATTTGTTAATAATAATCGTAATTTAATTAAAAAGGATCCAACGCCCTCGTTCCCGATTTTTGTCCTCTTGGCGCCTTTCATTCTTATTCCTTCTTTTAATTATTTATGTAATTCTCCCAAAGCCATGTAATTCGGACATTTTATATTTTTCGCACTTTATTTTATGACAAATCGGGTCCTGGATTAAATTTGGCGATGTGGACCCGCGCCTTTGTAATAGTTTAGGAACTTTAATTTCTCGCAACTTTTTAACTGTTAATAAATTTGCATGCAAGAATGAATGATAAAATAAAAACAAATGCGTAGATCACCCATGACATGAACAAGACAAAATATCTGAAAACGACACACAAATCACACACCACCCCTAGGGTACGCCTCACTGTTGCCTTGCCTCTCGAAAGGTGATCGTCGAGTAGAGGATGTCTTAGTAAGTCCTCATGATCCGGGAACCTGGCATGAGGGTAGCTTCTAAGGTATCTTCTTATTGCTCTGGTGATCACCATGTCCCGAACCTCGAATTGACCCGAACACCTCCAACGGTGGTGCTACCTACCTCTCAATGGTGGGATGGCACTATCTTAAGGACATTTACACAGACGAATTCCTTAGGGTAGGTAGACGACTCTAGATACTTGCTCTAATTTCAAAAACAAATCAAAAATACTTTTCACACCGACACCTTTTCAAAAAGCTTTCGAAAGCAATTTTTCAAACACTCTTGAGGACCGATACAAGAGTCGAACTGGAATTTTCAAAGAAACTTTTTTTAAAACCCACATTGAAAAGCAAACAAACCATTTTGAAAACACAATGAGCAAGTATCTAAGAGCCCATGGATAACCATGGATAGAAAGGGTGCTAACACCTTCCCTTTCTATAAATCTACCTCCCGAACCGAGAGCAATCTCTTTAAGGAATTTTTCTGTGCTTTTGTCCTTTCCATTTGGAGAAAATAAAAGACGGTGGCGACTCTTGCTTCCGCGACATTTCGCGAACCAGCGTTAAACAGTCAGTTCCAGATCCATCGATCATAGCAACCTAAAGTAACAGCTATCAAGGAAGCAAATGACCTCATTACGCTTACCATTACAACTCTGTTTGGAAAGCTGGAAGAACGTCAACAAGAATTGCAAAGTCTTGAAAAATACGAAAATAAAAGTAAGAAAGAAAGGAACAAAGACAAGGAGGGTGAGAAGAATTCAATAGCTCTAATGACTTCTAGCTCTAAGTCCTCAACCAATGAGAGAGATGATAATGGCTCAACTAGTGATGAAAATTATGATGATGAAGAAATGGTACTTTTTGTTCGGAGATACAATAGATTTATCCGAAAGAATGGAATCAAGCACTCCGATAAGAATCTCATAAGCTTTCAAAAACAATCCAAAGAACCAAGGCAAGAAGAAAATAAAAAGCAAAGAGGTAAAGGACCTTGTTACAATTGTGGTAAAGTTGGACACTACAAACCAGACTGTCCAAAGATGAAAAAGGATAAGGAAAAAGCTCCACCAAAGAAGTTCAACAAACAAATAAGAGCTTATATTGCGTGGGAAAGCGATAACGATTCATCAGACGATGACAGTTCATGTTGTAGTGATGAAAGTGCAAATTTATGTCTAATGGCACATACAAAAAATCAATTCTACAACAAGAAAGACAACCACAACAAACAAGTAAGACAAGTATATCCTAACAACTTTTCTTCTATGACCTTTTCTGAACTAAAGTTAGCTTTTGAAAAACTGCAATACAAAGCTGAAGATGCCTTTAAGAGATTATCCTCCAATAAACAAATATTTTCATTTCTCGAGAGTAAAGTCTATAAAGCTGAAAAAGACTTAAAAAGTCTAAAAGCTAGTATTGCAGAAAGTTCAAAAGATAAGGATGTTATAGGATGTATTCCCAGAAGGGAATGTGAAGTTTATCATATTTGGCAGCAAGAGGTTAGGACTCTTAATGCCAAATTAGAAAAAGCTTTACAGCCCAAAGTTACTTTGGCAATCGATCCTAAAATTTTTAAGAAAACATTAAATCCATCGTATTCAAAATACTCTTTTGTTAAAAAATTACCAAAGGGTACAATGAGCAGAAGTAAAACAATACATCATCATCATGGTTTATGCCATTATTATTGTCACTTTGGACATACCATTGAAAAATGCAAGTTTAGGAGGTTCCTTGTTCCTAAAGGCATTTACCAATGGAGGCCTAAAGGCAACCTTGTTACCACTTACCCACATGGACCCAATAAAAATTGGGTAACTACCTCTCTCTTTTGATATTGCAGGAAAAATGCCTCACACCCATGGATAGAAGATGGTCTTTAGACAGCGGGTGTTCAAGGCATATGACTGGTGACATATCGCTCTTCATTGACTTCAAGGCAAAGAATAAAGGATTTGTTACCTATGGAGACAATAACAAAGGAGCTATACTCGGTAAAGGTAGTGTATGTAATCCCTCTATCACGACTATTTATAATGTCCATTTAGTAGAGGGGCTTAAACACAATTTGCTCAGTATTAGTAAATTATGTGACAAAGGTTATAAAGTTACCTTCACAAATACTTGCTGCATAATTGAAAATACTGAAAAAGATATTGTGTTTAAGGGCATTAGAGTAAACAATGTCTATATGCTTGACCTTTTTGATGTATCCTTAACAAGCACTAAGTGTCTAGTCACCTTGAATAATGATTCATGGCTTTGGCATAGACGCTTAGCGCATGTTAACTTTGATTTGCTTAATAAGGTTGTATCCAAGGATCTAATAGTAGGTCTTCCAAAGATAAAATTTACAAAGGATCACCTATGTGATGCGTGCCAAATGGGAAAGCAAACAAGGGTCTCTTTCAAATCCAAAAACATGATTTCCACTTCACGACCCCTCGAGCTTCTCCACATGGACCTTTTTGGACCCTCTAGAACAAAAAGTTTAGGAGAAAATTATTATGGTTTTGTTATTGTTGACGACTACTCTAGATTTACTTGGACTATATTCCTTCATAGCAAAAATGAAACTTTTTCTGCTTTTAAGAGTTTTGCAAAACTATCTCAAAATAGAATGGAATTGAAAATAATTGCAATTTGAAGCGATAATGGAGGTGAATTTCAAAACCATCTCTTTGATAAGTACTGTGACAAGCATGGTATTGAGCATAATTTTTCAGCACCTCGAACTCCACAGCAGAATGGAGTTGTGGAGCGCAAAAATTACGTCTTAGAGGAGCTAGCATGAACAATGCTCAATGAAGGTGGATTGCCAAAATATTTCTGGGATGATGCAATTAGCACAGCCTGCTATGTTTTAAACAGAATACTAATTCATCCAATTTTGGATAAAACACCTTATGAAATCTTGAAAGGAAGAAAGCCAAACCTGTCACATCTTCATGTATTCGGTTGCAAATGTTTTGTCTTAAATAATGGAAAAGAAAATCTTGGAAAATTTGATGCAAAAGCAGATGAAGGTATCTTTCTCGGATACTCACAATCAAGCAAAACATATAGGGTATACAATAAATGTCTACTTACAGTTGAGGAGTCAGTTCATGTCTCTTTTAATGAATCTTATCCGAAACGTGTCAGAAAAGGTATTTCTCTTGATGGTGCAGGTGTATCTACTTAAAATATACTCAAAGAAACTGTTGAAGAAAATGTTCAATCCAAAACAATTGATGATAAGGAAGAAAAATATACAAGCCCTTCAAAAGATGAGGAAGAAGAGCAAATGGAAGCAAATGATCTTCCACTAGCTTGGAAGTCCTCTAAAGACCATCCCATTGACAACATATTGGGAGACATCTCAAAAGGAGTAATGACTCGCTCCAAGATAAGTAATTTTTGTTATCATTTTGCTTTCGTTTCACAAGTAGAACCTAAGAATGCCAAAGAGGCCTTGATTGATGAATTTTGGCTAATGGCCATGCAAGATGAGCTAAATTAGTTTAAAAGAAATGACGTTTGGGAACTTGTCCCTCGTCCGCGAGACCATCATATCATAGGCACTAAATGGGTTTTTAGAAATAAACTTGATGAAAACGGAATGATAACTCACAATAAAGCACGCTTGGTAGCACAAGGATATAACCAAGAGGAGGGCATTGATTCTGAGGAGACTCATGCTCCAGTTTCTCTCCTTGAGGCTATACGCCTTTTGCTCGCTTATGCGTGTGCAAAAGATTTTAAGCTTTATCAAATGGATGTAAAGAGTTCCTTTCTTAACGGAGTCATAAATGAAGAAGTGTATGTCTCACAACCTCCCGGTTTTGAAAATAATGAATATCCAGATCATGTATTTAAATTAAAACGAGCTTTATATGGTCTTAAACAGGCTCCTCGGGTCTGGTATGAAAGACTTAGTAAATTTCTACTTGATCATGGCTATTCAAGAGGTCAAGTGGACACTACTCTTTTCATTAAACGTAAAGGAAAGCACATCCTTTTAGTTCAAATATACGTAGATGACATTATTTTTGGTTCAACTAATCTACACTTGGTCGAGGAATTTTCCAAAGTCATGCAGGGTGAATTTAAGATGAGCCTCATGGGGGAGCTAAACTACTTTCTCGTTCTCCAAATAAAGCAGCTCAATGAAGGCACAGTTATATGTCAAACAAAATATTGCCAAGAGTTACTTAAACGATTTGGGATGAACAACTCTAAACCAATTGATACTCCCATGCCTACCAACGGAAATTTAGACAAGGATGAACACGGTAAGAGTGTCGATGTCAAGAAATATAGAGGTATGATCGGATCACTCTTGTATCTTACAACATCTAGGCCTGACATCATGTTTAGTGTTTGCATGTGTGCACGATATCAATCGAATCCTAAGGAATCCCACTTGAAAGTCATCAAGCGTATACTTAGGTATCTCAATAATACACCTAAGTATGGGCTATGGTATTCCAAGGGAAGCGATTGCAGTTTAGTAGGTTACTCTGATTCTGATTTTGCTGGATGCAAATCAGATAGGAAAAGCACTAGTGGAACATGTTACTTGTTTTCAAACTCTTTAATAAGTTGGCATAGCAAAAAGTAAGTTTTTGTTGCTTTATCAACTGCTGAAGCTGAATACGTTGCAGTCGGTAGTTGTTGTGCTCAGATCTTATGGCTGAAGCAACAATTACAAGACTATGATATTCAATTAAAACGTATTCGAATCAAATGTTACAATACAAGTGCTATAAACCTTACTAAGAATCCAGTTTTACACTCACGCACTAAACACATAGAGATTAGACATCACTTTCTACACGATCATGTTGAAAAGGAGGATGTTACGTTTGAGCACGTTGATACTAAAAATCAACTTGCTGACATCTTTACAAAACCACTTGCAACGGACCTCTTCTTCAACATCTGCCGTGAATTAGGGATTTTTGATCTCTCATATGTGATGTCCTAAACATATATGTAATTGAAATATATCTATGTCACACCATACTGTTAAGATGTTCTTTTTCAGCTTTAGTACGTGTGTTCACTTATCTAATCAAACGAGGTAATATCCTTCCTATCTTCACACTATATCACCTATAAGTTGATCTAAATGTTCACCGAAAATGTCTTCATATATCTCTTTTACATAAATTGTTTGAATTTGACATATGCAATTTACATCATATCATTTTGTTTCTTTCAAGTGCTTGTATAAATGTCTCTTTCAAACATTTTATCGTGCTTATGTAATCTAACTTTTTATCTGCAAATGCATTACTTTTAATGTGATTACTTTATGTTTACTCTGCTATTTACTCACTTATTGATAACTTTATGCCTGACATTCTGTGTGAATGCCAAGTCCATTAACCGCTGAAATTGTATATAAATTTTCCTATATGCTGAGTTTCTTGAAAATGTTGCTTATTCTCTTTTTGATATGGTCAAAGGGGGAGAAGAAGAGTGTGTCAGTGAATATTGTGCTTATATTAGGAAGAAGATACATAAACTCAGGGGGAGCAAGCTTTTTTCATTCACACTATATCACGACACATCATCAGATATTTGCCATCATAAAAAAGGGGGAGTTTGTGAGCAACCCATTCATAGATTGATTTTGAATGATTGCAAATATACTATAACATGTTTGAATAATCCAAAATTACATTTCTCTCATAATGCATCATTATGAGTCGACACATCAAGTTTTGTATCGATACATAGCTTTCTGAAGTCCCTGGAATTGTATCTCAAAACTATTATGTATCGATACAAAAGCTTATGAGTCGATACATTAATCTTTGATGATCCTGGAATGTAAATCTAAAAACTGCATGCATCGATACATAAATTTCATGCATCGACACATGATATTTTGATGCCTCTGTAATACTTATATGTATCGATACATAATATCATGTGTCGACTCATACTATGTTTTAAATTCAAAAGTTAAATTTACAATCATTATGTATCGACACATACGCATTATGTATCGACACAAAACATTCTGATGATCCTGGAAAACATTTTGAAACTTATATGTATCGATACATAATATCATGTGTCGACTCATACTATGTTTTAAATTCAAAAGTTAAATTTACAATCAGTATGTATCGACACATACGCATTATGTGTCGACGGGTATAAAAGTGTTGGTTCTGTAAAACTCTATAACATGATTTTGTATCGACTCAAAACATAATGTATCGACTCATCCTGTTACATATAACTAACATGAGTCGACACATGACCAACATGCATCGACTCATATCACTTTCTTTTTGACTAACCGTTTTCTGTTATAAATATAAGCAAGCATTTCTTCAAAAAAAACATAGCAACATAGAAGATTGTGTGCAAAACAATTGTGAGCAACCAGAAGCTTTTCATTCCTTCATCTTCATCATCTTCTCAACCATCTTACATTCAACAACAACAAAGAAAATCAAACATCCTTGTTGAATTGAATCAAGCGGTTTGAGATAATGTTCAACTGTGTATTGAAGAAGTCTAGCTGAGTTGAAGGTTGAAGAGGAAGCTTCAAGAAATAAACCAGAGGGTTTGTCCTTCAAGAACGGGTGTGTTCTTTAGGGTTTTGTCAGTCACGATCGCGCGAGTCAGATTCAGCCGTAGCGAGGGGTTTGGAAATCGGAAGGATTTTAAACAAACATGTCGTGGAAGCGGAGGATCATTCGGTGACTTTGTAGGGAATCTTGATACAACTCATATCAAGTGGTGGTTCTTACAAGAAGAAGAAGATCATAGGTATTTCTTTCTTTCTGTGTAGTGTAACCTTGCTATCAAACATTCAGCATATTGATATAAAAGTTCTCAGTTTCGATTGTGAAATTGAGAGGGAGACGTACCCACACGCGAGGATGACAGTGGGGAACTTCCTTACCAAACTGCCTGCGTATTGTTCTCTCTTTCTTTCTCTTTACAATTTTACATATTCTATAATTTTGCAATTCAATTGGCGTGCTAAGTTTTACAGTCTAATGATAAACATAGTGGCTCAAACATTTTCACCAAACCACCACTATTAAATCATTATACAAGCATACGCCAAGTGTTTGACAAAATTCCTATCAAATTTCTAAATTCATTAGAAATACTGTTTTATGATAAGTGCATTGAAACGCCAAGATTTCTGAGTTGTACATTCATCCATTTCATTTAATAAAAATCCAGCAAAGTTTTCACATGTCAAGTTTTCTAGTAGTCGGTTCAAAGTAGACGGAATTGATTCAGGACATTGATTTTTGTTGCTTTCAACTCGCTTTGATAAAACAATTTTAAATCCTTGAAAAAGTAAGAGGTGATCTATTCACCCCCCCCCCCCCCCCCCTCTCGATCACTTGCCACACCGTCTAACACATGTAACTCATTCATTTCTCATCCATTCACAAAACTTCCAACATCAAACTTGTTAGAAATTTCCTCACGATTCTGAATATGTAAATAACTTAAGCTAATTCTCAAAGATGAGCATGAATTTCTAACAGTACAAAATTTTAACCTAAATATTTTCATAGGTTCCAACTCAAAATTCTCCCTACTCAAGCAACATAAATGAAATCTATGGACATGTATAGTTTCAGGGTAATGATGTCTATATTTTATCTTCACAAATGCAAGCTTAACAATGCCTAAATGGAAAGATAGAAGTTCAAGAGAAATACCTCAAAACTGGAAATCATGAAATGAGTTTGAGCTTGATTCAAGGTGCTGCAATGATCAAGTTAGCTTCCTTGAGTCTCTAGGGAGCTAATGCAATGCTTAGCTTGATTTGAGAGTGGCTAAAATGGCCTGGAGAAGTCCAACTGCAATGCTCTATTTTTGGTTATGGAGGATGGTGGAAATGAAGTTACAGTCATGTGACAGGGACAAGGATGGTTTGTATTTGATGTAAGGAAGATTTAGGAACTAAAAGGCCAAAGAACGCACGAGGGAAATGGAAGTTTGAAGTTCAAAGTCAAAAACTGTGCAACAATAGAGTTTTTTGGGAAATTTCTGATTTGAGGGAGTTTGAGAGTGTTTCAGGGTGTTCAAGCTCATGTTCAAGCTCACAAATAGTGCCTCTATTTATAAGCAACATGTTTGGAAGCTTGTTGTTGATCAAAATTAAAAATCACAAGTTTAAGTATAACATGTGATTTTTGAGAAATCCAAGTTTCAAAGTCTTGTGTACTTGCTAATATAGAGTGGTTACACTTTAAACACACTTGCTTATAACTTTGTAGGTGGAGTATGATAAGAGGAAACAAGTTAGAGGCTCAAGAATTGACTTTGTGCATAAAGCTTGCTTTTCAAGAATGGTATTATTCACTTTCTTCCCAAAATGACAATGTGAATTGGATAAAGCTTAAATCACTTGGATTATAGCTTTAAAGTTTGTGTAATACATTAATGATGGATAGATACACAAGTTAGAAGGCCTGCAAAGCAAGGTTATGCAGCCTAACATTGAAATTGCATTATGTGTCATCAAGAAATTACTTGTAATTCAAGAATGAAACCCTAACTTCTTGCCTTCGATTCTCCTTAATAAAACATGATCTCAATGAGTTATTGGACATTTTGGAAATCTTGTAACATCCTATACAACCTATATGTTGGACATTTTCGAAAATTCATCTTGGAACTATGTGAAAATTTTCCATGAAGTTAGGTCAAAGTCCTGCCTAAACTAGGGCAAAATTTCACTAAGTTTCCAAGTTTCATGAACATGTATTCACAAAATCATAACTTGAAATCTATACATTTATAAGAGAAGTTGTGTTCTATAATTTTTTAGATATAATTAATATATAAAACTTTCATGTTGGAAGTTTCCTTTGAATCATCTTGCATCATGGTGAAAAATCGGCTCAAAGTTGTGAAAAAATATGAAATTTTCAACACAGAAAAATTTCTAAGTTTAGAAATTTTGACTTTTCAAAATGAAATCTTGACTTTTTTGATTTCTTGATGAAAAAGTTTCATATTTTGACATGTTTTGATAAATTGTGATCTATGGTACTTGATCTTGACCAAAAAGTCAAAGTTTGACTTTTCAGTGTACAATTGACTTTTGATCAGTTGACTGAAAATTCATTTGTCAATCAATTGATCTTGAGCAATGTTTTGAGCCCTGCCATTGGGTAAAAATGATGCATTTGATTTCTTGAGACCATGTCTCAAACTAATAAGTCATTTTCTAGGTCAAAAATCAAAAATTGCACTTTCTTAGTCAAAACCCTAATTTTAACCATTTTGCCCTTTTGATGATCTGATCAAATTTATTGAGGAGTTGTGATCCAAACTTGATCAAATGACATATATGAGTTCATAATGTTGATATGGACCAAAAATTATGAAGTTTGACTGTAAATTGACCACATATGACTTTTTCTCCAATACAGCTGATTTTTAGGTCAATTGATCAATTGACTGAGCAAAAATTTGATCCAAGACTTGAAACTTAACATGAGCAATCTTGAGAGTCCAAAATGATCCATGAAAGTAATATGGGGCTTTAAAAGTCCATTTATCCTTGTGCAATCTCAAACCCTAATATTTAGTCATCAGTGCTTGAGGAGGTATCTTGAGCTGATCAACCCTTGTGCAGTCTTGAACCAAAGGAGATCTTGTGAGAGATTATTTGATATATGAGAGGGAAAATTTTGGGTTACAACAGCTTCCCTTGTTCAATATTATTAAACCTGAAGAGTTAGATTGGCGGATCCGCCATTCGTGACTTGAAGGTGGAAGATGATTGAGCACTAGAGTGCCCATAAATTTGCACTCGAAGATGGATTGTGAATGGGCTTATAGATGCCATTTGGAGGAATGTTGGTAAACACTGGAAGAAGTATCAGTACAAATCTTTGGTCGGTTTATACTAAAACTTTATGTTTTACATGTGGGAAAAGAGTTAGTAAAATGCAGATGTGTGCATGATGTTCGCAAGATAAATGAGATCATGCTAAATGCATTTTGTATGTATATGTCATTATGTATGAATGTGAGATGCATGTTTTTGTCTGGGAAAATAAATCCCTGACTACTGCTGAGGAAATTCTGGGGAGTTGAATCCTTGATTGTTGTTGGGGATGAAGAATATACATATCTTCAAACTTTGCTGAAAGAATGCTTCCGCTGGGGAATATCTCTTAAATGTCAGCTGTTATCTAGTCGGATCCAGGCTTCACAATTGCTGAGGATGAGGAAGTCAACTGCTATCTGGTCGGATCCAGGCTTCACAGTAACTTACTGAGGAAGAGATAAATTAACTGTTATTTGGTCGGATTCCAGGCTTTGTAGAAAATTTCTTGAAGTTGAATTATTATTTGGTCGGATCCAGGCTTCACTACAATTTGCTGGGGATAAGGAAGTTAATTGTTATCTAGTCGGATCCAGGCTTTGCAGTGACTCGCTAGAAAGGATGAAGTTGAAATGATATCTGGTCGGGTCCAAGCTTCATTGTAACTTACTAGAAAGGATGAAGTTGAAATGATATCTCGTCGGGTCCAGGTTTCATTGTGACTTGAAGTGGTAACCACTATCTGGTCGGGTCCAGGCTTCATAGCTTTGGAAAAGTTATACTATTATCTGGCCAGGTCCAGGCTTCATAGTGTCTGGCTACATGTAGCTAGTTATTATCTGGTCGGACTCCAGGCTTCATAATAACTTGCTTGAAAGCTGATATCTGGTCGGATCCATGCTTTGAAGATTTATGAGATGGATAAGGTTAATTGTTATCTGGTCAGGTCCAGGTTTCACAATAAACTGCTTGGGGATTTAGTTGTTATCTGGTCAGATTCCAGGTTTCACAATGAATTTCTGAAGGGAATTGTTATTTGGTTGGATCTAGGCTTCACAATAACTTGTTGGGATAAAGGCAAACTCTACTGGGGAAAAGAAGTTAAACCCTGGTCTGGTTAAGTCCAGGTTCTTCTATATTTGAAGAATTAAACTATTATCTGGTCGGGTCCAGGTTTTATAGTATCTTGCAAAGTTAACTATTATCTTGTCAGATCCAGTCTTCATAGTTAGTTGAAAGGTTTACACTATTATCTGGTCAGATCCAGGATTCATAGTATCTTTTAGAGATAGTAAAGGTTTTGTTGACGACTTTACTAGGGATTAGGGGTTGTGGCCCTATAATTTGCAATAGTCTGAAAGGAAAACTCAAACTTGAGAGTGTAGACTCAGTCGGGGAGGATACACTCAGTTGGGGATAACAGGCTCAGTTGGGGAAGATAGACTATGTTGGGGGAATACAAACTTGGGCAGGGAGAATAGACTAAGCTGGGGAATTTTGTACTCGGCTGGGGAGTTATGCTACTCGTTGTTTGTTGGGGAAATAAACCTTGTTGGGGAAATAAACCCTGTTTATGAATACCTGATGAACTGCTGATGAGGCAAGTTTTTTTAGGAAGAGGTTCACAAGGCTTCTAGTTGTAGGATCAACTTGGCCGGGGAGAGAGCTGCCAAGAGACTGAGGCTCTGGTTGGAGATTATCCTATGCAAAGAGACTTTGTGGGTAACTTTGTTGAGGGTGATGTTAATGAAATAACTCTGTGGGTATATTCCATATACATTAAAGAGGTGCTTGTTTTATGTGCCAAACAATTTTAATTATGTTCATATGCATATGTTCGTTAAATTTTAGTCATTGGACAGATTTGCATTCAAAACAAAGACAGAAAGTTTGCACTTCAAAGTATATTTATATTGATATTTTGCCCATGAATAGGCGTTTTTGTACAAAGAGACGGAGATCCTAGTAAGAGGAAATCGTCGAAAGGAAAACAAAATTGAAAACAAAAACAAATAGCCAATGTGAAAGTGATCTCATTGCACTCCAACTCTACTATTGCCCCAATGTCTTCGAATGCCCCTTGTCATTGACAGAAGTTGATTGGATTGATCTTGGACTGTTTGAACTCGTACCTTGGTGATAGAGTTGATAATGGTGATTTCACGGGACATAGTCATACGCTTTCAATCCTTAACTTTTGCCTAGACCGCCCTTTCGGGTTTTCAGCCCACCAGGATACCCATTTTTGCCCAAGTCTCCCTTTCGGGTTTTCAACTTGCCGGGTGTAGAATCTTTTTGCATATATCCCTAATTTTTGCCCAAACCTTTTTGGTTTGCTGGGATGCACTTATTTTTCCTAGGTGTGTCAACCTAGCGGGTCTCTTATACCTAGTATTTTTTAACTATATGCGTTTATAGGATGTGGGAAGTCTTCACCATCCATGGTAGTCAGCATCATGGCACCGCCAGAGAACACTCTCTTGACAACAAATGGCCCTTCGTAGGTGGGAGTCCATTTTCCTATAGGGTTGCCTTGTGGAAAAATGATACGCTTTATCACCAAGTCACCAGCTTGATATACTCGAGGCTTGATTTTTTTATTGAAAGCATTGATCATACGCTTTTGGTACGTCTGACTATGACAAACAACAGCCAATCGTTTTTCAGCGATCAAGTTCAGCTAATCCAACCTCGTCTGAATCCACTCGTCACCGCCTAGGCCTGCCTAATTCATAATCCTTAGTGAGGGAATATGAATTTCCACTGAAAAAACGGCTTCCATGCCATAGACTAAGGAAAAGGGAGTTGCCCCAGTTGATGTTCTAGCTGAAGTGCGGTAACCGTGAAGAGAAAACGGTAACATATCATGCCAGTCCTTATAGGTTACTACCATCTTTTTCATAATCTTCTTAATGTTTTTGTTGGCCGCTTCGACTGCGCCATTCATTTTAGGTCTATATGGAGAAGAATTGTAATGCGTGATCTTGAACTGAATGCAGAGTTCAGTAATCATAGCATTGTTGAGGTTAGCCCCATTGTCGGTGATGATCCTTTCGAGGATACCATATCGGCATATGAGATTATGTTTGAGGAATCTAACTACCACATTCTTTGTGACTGAGGTAAAAGAGGCGACTTCGACCCACTTGGTGAAATAATCAATAGCGACAAGAATGAAGCGGTGTCCATTGGAAGCGGCGGGCTTGATCTCTCCAATCATGTCAATTCCCCACATTTCAAATGGCCACGGAGTGGTCATGACGTTCAAAGGGATAGGAGGCACATGGACCTTGTCAGCATAGATTTGGCATTTGTGACAAGTTCTTGAATGTTGATGGCAATAAGTTTCCATTGTTGACCAATAGTAGCCATCTCTCAGGATTTTCTTAGCCATCGTATGTCCGCTCGAGTGAGTACCAAAAAGACCATTGTGTATGTATTCCATGATTTCCTTTGCCTCTTTCTTATCCACACATCGGAGTAGAGTAGAGTCATGGTTACGCTTGTACAATATACTGTTACTTAGGAAGAATTTAGCTGAAAATCTTTGTAAGAACTTTCTGTCATTGATGGATCTCCCTCGGGATACTCTTGTGCTTCGAGATATCTCATCACCTCATTGTACCATGGATTTTATGCATCAGTGTCAAGTTCACAACAGTGCACAGGCTCGTTGAATCTCTCAATTGTAATCATAGGGGCTTCGTTGTCCCATCTAACCTTGAATATTGAAGACACGGTTGCCAAGGCGTCAGCCAACTGATTTTCTTCCCTATGGAAGTGCTCAAAGGTGATCTCTTCGAAGTAAGGAATCATGGATAGCACAAGTTCCTTGTAAGGGATGAGGTTAGGGTGCTTAGTGTCCCAATATCCTTTTACTTGGCTAATAACTAGAGCAGAATCTCCAAACACATTCAAATGCTTGATCCTTAAGTCAATGACAGCTTTCAGACCCAAAATGCACACTTCGTACTCGGCCATGTTCTTAGTGCAATCAAAGTATAGTTTGGCAGTGAAAGGAGTGTGGCAACCTTTAGGAGAGATGATCACAACACCAATTTCGTTACCTAAGGTGTTGGAAGCCCCATAGAAGATCATAGTCCATCGAGATCCTTGTTCAGGTCCGTCATACGGTCCAGGTTTCGCATAGTCGGTCACCAGCATGATGTTCTTATCAGGGAAGTCAAAGTTCATGGACTGATAATCATCAACAGCTTGATGGGCCAAATGATCTACTGGTACACTTCCTTTGATGGCCTTTTGCATAGTGTATTGAATGTCGTACTCAGTCAAGATCATTTTCCACCTAGTTATCCATCCGGAAAGAGTAGGCTTCTCAAAGATGTACTTGATTGGGTCCATCTTAGAAATCAAAAAAGTGGTATGAGTCAACATATATTGTCTTAGCCGGCGAGCAGCCCATGCCAGAGCGCAGCAAGTTTTCTCGAGTAGTGAATATCTGGTTTCACAGTCGGTAAAATTTTTGCTCAGGTAATAAATAACATGCTCTTTTCGTCCAAACTCGTCATGTTGGCCCAAAACACACCCCACAGAGTTCTCTAGTATTGTCAAGTACATGATCAAGGGTCTTCCTTAAAATGGAGGCATGAGAATATGAGGTTCTTGTAGATATTCTTTGATTTTGTCGAAGGCATCTTGGCATTCATCATTCCATCTGACTACCTGATCTTTCTTCAAGAGTTTGAAGATTTGCTCACAAGTAGCAGTCAAGTGAGATATGAAGCGAGCGATGTAATTGAGAAGACCCAAGAATCCTCTAAATTATTTTTTAGAATGAGGGACTGGAATTTCTTGGATGGCCTTTACCTTGGCAAGATCAACTTCAATGCCTTTATTGCTGACAACAAAACCTAGAAGCTTTCCAGATTGTACTCCAAATGTGCACTTGTTAGGGTTTAACCTTAACTTGTACTTTTTCAGACTTTCGAATAATTTGTACAGGTGATCAAGATGTTCCTCTTCAGTTTGTGATCTGGAAATCATATCGTCCATATATACCTCTATTTCATGATGGATCATATCATGAAACAAAGCTACCATATCCCTTTGATATGTTGCCCCTGCATTCTTTAGTCCGAACGACATGACTTTGTAGCAAAAGGTGCCTTATTGCGTAACGAAAGTTGTCTTCTCCATATCTTAGGGAGCCATCCTTATCTGATTATAGCCTGAGAAGCCATCCATGAAAGAGAAGACTTTATGCTGAGCAGTGTTGTCGACCAAGACGTCAATGTGAGGTAGAGGGAAGTCATCCTTGGGGCTTGCCCTATTCAGATCCCTATAGTCTACGCACATGCGAACTTTTCCGTCTTTCTTTGGCACTGGAACCACATTAAAAACCCATTGGGGATAGGATGTCACAGCTAGAAACCCTGCATCAAATTGTTTCGTCACTTCAACTTTTATCTTTTCAGGCCTCATGCGACGAACATTTTGTTTGACAGGAGGAAAATCTTCTTTTATCGGCAGACGATGAACTACGATGTTGATATCCAACCCTGGCATATCTTCATAAGACCAAGTAAATACTTCCACATAATCATGCAACATCTGAACCAACCTTCTCTTGACACTACTTTCCAAGTTAGCACCGATCTTGATTTCCTTCTTGTCTGCCTCAGTACCCAGATTGATGACTTTAACTGACTCTTCGTGCGACTGAATAGATTTTTCCTCTCGTAACAGGAGTCTGGCTAGTTCTCTCAGTATATCACAATCTTCCCCTCCTTCGTCGTCGGCTTGGTTAATTGGGCATTCAAAGTCATAGTCGGCAATAGTAGAGTCATTGGCAATAAGATCCAGAGTGGATGAGGGCCTGCAAGAGTTTGTGTGTGTGCATGTAAGATACATGGCTATTTTGAAAAATCTATTTGAAGGAAAATAAAGACAATGAACATAAATATTTGAATGCAAAAGAGTCCAATGATTTGTATTGAATGATCATATGATTAGATGAACATAAATAAAAACCCTTGATAAATGGACCAAAGTGCCCCGGGCCAGGCACATGGTATAAAAGTCATTATTAAATATTACAGACAAAATGTTTTTGAATTGAAAGAAAAGCAATAAACAAGTAGATTACTCCTCAATGAAGGAGATAGGCACGAAGTCCTTTGCATGCCAATTCTTCAGCTCTGTTGTAGTTGGATACACCCAATCTTCAATGCAACTTCTTCATCTGAATCACCCACAATATTAACTTCATGGCTTCCAATGTGGAGAGGTGGCTTTCCTGCACGGGCACGCCTCACTTCCTTCTGAGCCTTGACGGTGAAGCCCAAACCAAACATGTCCGCTTTAAATGGGATATCTAGGAGTGACCACCAAGTATCACAGCTTCCTTCTTCAATTGCAGCACGAGCATCTTTGACTAAAACCATCTTCGGCACGACTTTAACAACTCTAGACTCATCAGAGGAACATTTGGTAGAAGCAACCATCGGTGGCACGACTTCAAAGGCTTGACACGGGGTCTCAATGAATTCTCTATCCACCTCTACGTATTTGAACGAGTTAAGGTGGCTCACCATTAACTCTTCCTCACCACAGACAATGATAATTCTTCCCTTGACAGGATATTTAAGTTTCTGATGAAGAGTTGAGGTCACTGCCCCAGCTTTATGGATCCATGGGCGACCCAACAGACAAGAATAGGCAGGACGGATATCCATGATGTAGAAGGTGGAATTGAATATTTGGGAACCCACCTTGATTGGAAGATCTACTTCTCCATGAATAGTCCTTTTTGATCCATCAAAGGCCCTCACGATGATATCACTGGGTTTTAAGACTAAACCTTCATAGTTAAGACGGTCTAATGCCCCCTTGGGTAGTACGTTTAGAGAAGAACTAGTGTCGACCAACACATGTGCTAAGGTAGTCCCTTTGCACTTGACAAAAACATGTAGAGCTTTATTGTGGTTCTTCCCAAGCGGTGTTAGGTCAGCATATGAAAATCCCAAGCCATTATCAGTCGTCAGGTTAGCCACGCAATTCTCAAATTGGTATGTTGTGGTCTCATGGGGGACATGAGTTTTTTTCAGGAATTTAATTAATGTTTGAGCATGGGCATCGGAATAGAGCAGCAATGACAATATTGAAATCTTAGAAGGGGTTTGCCCCAACTGTTCCACAATCTTGAAGTCGCTCCTTTTTATGATCTTCAAGATCTCGTCCATCTCACGAGCGAAGGGTTCTCCATCAGCAACGTCCTTTACGGGTATTTCAGTCACGACAGGCTCAACAACCTTCTCCTCCCCCTTGTATTAGTACTTGGTTTGGCAGCAGTAATGCGGATGGGCGCCTTTGTAACAACTGGTGGTAAGATATTGGGTGAAAATATTCTCCCAGTTCTGGTTACTTTGCTTGAACCAGTTAGGTTATCAACATCATCAACTTTTCTTTCTCCGATCCAAGCGTCTTGTTTAATCCCATGATAAAACACCGCAACACCATAGTTCCATGGCACTGCCTTGTTTGAAGAATAGGGAATTGGTCTGGGATTGGTAATTATTAAGGGAGAAATAGTTGGTTCATTTGAAATCCTAATAGGACCTTTGGAGGTGATCCTAAGAGGCTTGTTTGAGATGGTAATAATGGAGAGATCTTCACATTTGTTAGTCAAACTTTTGACAAGTGGGGTCTTCTCAAATAGAAATTTGTGGCTATCCATTAGGCGTTGAATGCCTTTCTTCAGCCCTTCGCGTCCATTGAGTTATCTTGTACAGCACACACAGCCTTTTACACAGCCAGGGAAAATCCCAGCTTTCAACTGGTTCTTTTTTATGATGTTCAGAGGAGTTGTCACGTCTTCAACAGAGGCAACAAAAATTGTATCTTCAACAATATTAACACCCTTGTCATGCTTCGGCATAGGAGCGGTGATTACATTCGGAGTTGGAGAAGGATCGAACTCAATAGTCTTGTTATCAATCAAATCCTGAATTTTGTTCTTCAAGGCCCAGCATTGGTCAGTCTCATGCCCGGGGCTACTTGAGTGGTAAGCATATTTAGCGTTCGGATTATACTTTGGTGAAGATGTGTTTGGGTTGGCAGGTGGATCGCTCAATGTCACTAAATTAGCCTTGAGTAAGTGTTGAAGGGCTTGAGACAGTGACATGCCTAACCTCGTAAATTGTCTTCTTGGAGTTTCAAAACATTGGTGATTAGCAGATGGTCTTGGAGTAGGAGTTGGATTGGAGATTTGGACAACATTAACAGATGGATGATCATTATTCTTTATACGGGCCTTTTCTCCGTAAACATAATTGATTTCTTTCTTTGTAGGAAAAGGTTTCTTGATAGGATTTGAAATGAAGGCAGATGCCATGGGAATCTTTCCGCTTTTGATGCCGCTTTCAACTCTTTCACCGGTTAAGATTAATTCGGTAAAACTAGAAGAAGAGCAGTCAACCAATAGATTAAAGAATGGACCAGATAAAGTTCCCATAAACATGTCAATATGCTCCCTATCAGTCAAAGGAGGTTGAACCCTACTGGCGAGGTCTCTCCACTTTTGTGCATATTCTTTGAATCCTTCATTCTTCCCCATGGTCATATCTTGCAACTGGACTCTTGTTGGCACCAAATCAGTGTTATACTGATACTGATGGTAGAAGGAGGTAGCTAAATCTTCCCAAGTATTGATGCGGGAACCATCCAAATGGTAGAACCATTCTAACTATGTTCCGGCCAAGATCTCTTGGAAAAAGTGAACCCAGAGTTTCTTATCAGCAGTGTGCGGCTGTATCTTGCGCACATAAGATTTCAGGTGAAGTTTTGGACAAGAAACTCCATCGTACTTCGCAAAGACTAGTATTTTGAATTTGTGAGGAATGACAACCCCAAAGATTAAACCCAAATCATCAAAATCTAAACCGGGGACAGCTTGGATTTCAACAGCCTTCAACCTGACTTTTAACTGCTTGTATTTGATATCGGCAGGTAGATACTGCTCATCAAAATAATCATCATCAGACGCTTGATCATTAACACAGTCAGCTTAGGTAATCTTAACCTCACCAATCTGATTCTTGTCTTCTTCAAATGAGTCTTCCACTACCGGGATCTGACAAACTTGCTCTTTGAACCTTTTTCCCATGTTAACTAGGGCTCTCTTCTTGGGTTTCTTATTAACTTCCAGCAATGCCATCTTATCTTGCTGACCTTTGTCTAGGGCCAGTAGAGTCTCTTGGAATTGAGAGTTTTGTGCCTGAAGATCCTTCACAGTTTTCTCTAGATCCATCTTGCTGACATAAACAACAGAAAGATAAGGAAACCTGTTGTATGAAAACTTGTCATGTTATGATGCATGGAATGTATATGCAAATGATTTCAAGGATTAATGATATTTAAATTTGTATAGACAAAATAAATGAACAAACTTCAATTTTCATTAATTAGTTTGAAAAGATTACAACATGCCTCTTGGGCTTACAAAATAACTCTCTAAGATAGAAAGACCGAGCGCATCCTCTTTGGTGCAATGTAGGTGTTCACGCTTTGCTCTTCTTGTAGCTGCTTTGTAAGATCCAAGACTCTCTTCTCACTAGCGTAGAATTAAGCTTCGAAGGTATCTCGTTCCTACTTTATCAAAATCCAACCCTTTTGCAAGTCTTCAAGAGAGGTAGGCATGTCAGGATGGAGAATGGTGTATGTGGCATCTCCTTCAACCACAGGTTCCATGATGACTGGTAAGATGGAAGGATAAGGCATCACAAGTTTTTGAGCACGAGCTCGTACCCACTTAAGATAAGGCTCGAGGGGAATGGAATTCTTGTGTCCCAGCGTCTTGCTATCCACCTTTTTTACCATCCTCCAAGCTCGTATAAACCTCTGGCGGTAACCTTGATCATCGCTCTCATAGTCGAATACCACTCCTTGTATGAGCATCTCATGTGGACCATCCCTTCGGGCATATCCAAACTGGTGTAAGGCTAAGAAAGGGTTGTAGGTGATACCTCCTATAATGCCAAGCAAATGGACATTAGGGAATTCCCCACAATGATCAATGATAGTAACATTCTCCAAGGATCGAGATCACCAATGGATATTTGAATGTCTGAGCGTCATCAACCTATGGGACCATCTTGAACCTTGCTCGTTCTTCAACATAGATCAGGGAAGATGCGAAATAAACCATCTTGCCAATAGAGGGGTGCAACACATGAGGGCTCCTCTCTTCCTCATAGTGCGAGTCTGGAGAGAATGTAGGATATCTCCCAACAAGGTAGGCACCGGATTGTGAGACATGAAGATTTTGACAGCATTGACATCTATGAGTTGAACAGGGTTTGGGAACAAAACCATCCCATAGATGAGAAGGGCCAAGATTTCCTCAAAAGCTTGTAAGTCCAAAGAGTTCCAATAGTCTTGAGCTTTCTCAAACAAGAACTTGGCTAAGAAACCTTTGACACCACTCCTTGTTTCCCAATTAGTTGTGATATCATATTGTTGCAAGTGTAATGCTCAGGAAATCTCTTCAGGTCTTGGATCTCTTTTTGTACCCTTTAAAGGAAGTTAATTTAGAATAGGAATCCTCAAGAGTTGAGAGAATTCTTCTAGAGTTGGCACAAGTTGATAATCGGGAAAGGTGAAGCAATGGTGTAGAGGATCAAAGGACTGGAACAACACCTTCATCATATCTTCATTTGTGCTAGAGGTAACCAAATTTAGGAGGCAACCATGTCTTTCAGTGAATGAAGAGTTCTCAGGGACCCTTGATGCTAGCTCTTTGAGTTGTGAAGGAATTCTTACGAGATTGACTTGAATGATTTTCCTGCGAATAGAATCCATGTCCTACAAAACAGAACAAATATAAATCCCAAAAATCCTTGAAATGGTTATTGAGAATGAGTATGATGTTATGATGTTTATGATGTTATGTACATGTAAGCATATACACACAAGACAAACAAGTCCTTAAGTTTAGGATTGCATGGATTCTTATAGGTAAGTACTCTCTTGAAGTTTAGTTGGCTCAAAACCTGTCCTAGAAATAGTAAACGGGTTCTAAGGGATCTCAATATCACTGATCTTTCTTGTTGGGCATGGTTTCAGCGCGAGCCTCTTTAATGGCGACCGAAATATCCCAAGAAGTTTGATCTCAATGAGTGTAGTATCGAGTATCAACCAACTTCAGACTGTACCAAAGCCGGTTATCTCACTACTTCCTAATGGCCAAAGTTGGTCAAGTAAAGGTTCTAAAGTCAGTTAGTGCTTCATGACACCACACAGCGGCCCCGTATTCTCCTTGACTATTCAAGGGATACCGGTACCCACAAATGTGTTACACTAATGTAGTTATTGCTTAGACCATGTCGGTATACCCTGCACAATTTCCACAATGTATTGCTACTTACCTATAAGGTATCCCAAATCCGGGTAGAGGATTAGAACAAGCCCAAACAAGGAACCAAAATGTAAAGCATACAAGTCAAACAATGAAAGAAAATAAAGGTGATCTAGCCCTAAGGTAACCCCACTTTTATGTTTTCCCCAACAGAGTCACCAGTTCTGTGATACGGTGGGAGAATGACTTGGATATTTTATGTTTTATCGCAAATGTTGCGGTTAGCAAGAGTCGCCACCAACTTTTCTTTTATCCAAAAGGAAAGGCTGAAAAGAACAGGAAAGACCTTTGAGATTATTTCTTGAGTTCGGGGGGTAGATTATGAAAAGGGAAGGTGTTAGCACCCTTTTCATCCATAGTTATTTATGGGCTCTTAGTTGCTTGCTAGATTACTTGCTTTTGTTTGAAAATCTGCTTTGTGTGGTTTTTGAAAGTATTTTGAAAAGGCGCCATCGTTTAGGCAAACTTTGTAATAGTTCTCGTTCGTAAGAACGTATACAAAGTGTTGATCTTTTGAAAATGTTTCATGTCTATAAAATGTTTTGAAAGTGTTTTGGTGTGTTTTGAAAATAAGCAAGAGTGTTTTGGTTTGAAATTGAGCAAGTGTTGTACCCCAAAATTTGCTCCCTCATATTTTTCCAAGATTTTCCTCTTGCATAGGTGGTCACAAACCTTGGCCTGAAGACAAGGAAAATTTTCAAATGATATTGGCCTGTTTCCAAGTCCCCTTCAATTGCCATGTTAATGAGGCTCTTCGATTGGAAATTACAAAGTGCCTTTCAGTTGGCACCTACTAAGTGTTGTTCGATTAGCATCTCCAAAATGCTCTTCGATTACCATTTATATAGCGTCCTTCGGTTGCCATCTATATAGTGCTCTTTGATTACCATCTACATAGCGTCCTTCGATTGGCATCTACAAAAGGACTTTCGATTGGCCTCATGACAAGCCTTTTGATTGGCGTAGCGAATCACTCTTCGTTTGATATCCCAATAAATACCCTTCGATTGGTACTTGGACAAGGACACTTCGAAAGACTCCCTCCAGGCCATTCGAAAGAGGCCAACAAGAGGGCACTTTGAAATATGTCTAGGCCAGAGTCTTGCTATGTTGGAGCATAATGCCACAAAGGATGATTCGACCAGGGACTTCTCTTCGAATGGACAGGAAATTGAAGCAAAGGGGGGTCTAATCAAAGAAGTCTTAGTATTGAAGCTGGAATAGTTCTATTCAGAACCATCAAGGAGAACAAGGTTATAATAAGGAAGGTCCTGACTAGTTCGAATTAAAGTTCAAGGCTGGAACAGAAGGCATTCGAAGGAATGAAGATGGGATTTGGTCCAAAACAAGCCAGAAAGCCCATAATTGAAAGAATATTGAAACAGGCTGACAAACCAAAGAAAACGCATTGAAATAAAAACAACAAAGACTTGGCCATTTTGGAAACAAAAGATGCAAGATAAATCAAATCTTTTTACACAATATTCAAGATTCAGTTCAAATTTGTTAACCTAATTCATTCTACTATATATACACAATGAACCCTGATCAAAAAAAGAAGAATTTTGGCCGTGTAGAACACACAAGACTGCTCAAAATTCTGACAAAAGTGTTGATCGATTTTTGCTTTAGAGGGAGATTCAAGGCGTTTCAAGGACCGCAATCCATTCCTGGGCATATTTGGAAGCTTTATGGACCATTCTCGCACATCAACACCTTCAGGAATGATCAACACAGGTATCAAGGTTTTCATTTTTTCTTGAAACTAGTCTTTGAAATATATGCATGATCAATGATTTTTAAATGCATATTCATGTTTGTATGATTATTTAGAACATATCTACATGATTAATTATATTTTTTGATGCATATTTAATTAAATGCCATTGCTAGGGTTTGAAGCTTCGTTTTAGGGTCTTTTATTTCAGGCAAAATCAGGACAAACGATGAGTACCATTGTACTCACGAGACTAAACCCAATTGATCTGCGTATTTGATTTGAATTTATATTGCATAATTATGATTTTTGAGATGTGCAGGTTTGTAGCTACAACACTGTCTGTAGGTAAAACCCTTAGGCTAAAATGACTGTCTCAATGAAGAAGATGACTGTGTGTCAAAACCTAAATGGCCCGTTTGAATTCTTACGCATTTTTATTATAGCCACTGACTTTTCATCACATATAATATATTTTGTCTATTTATGTTAACGATTGAATGATTGGCTCAGTGGCAAAGGGATAGAGTTCAAAGTGCGCATGTGTAGGAGGTCAGGGGTTCGATCCCTACCTCCTACATGTTATTTTTCCTAACAATTCTTTGCAGATCCCGTGTTATCTTTCCAAGTGCACACACCATAGGCCTCCTGATCCTCATCCTTTGATCAATCAACGCCTAAATCCAACGCCTCCAATGAAGCCTCCATGGTGGACACCCCTGGGACAACCACACTGGATCCCGCGCAGCTATGGGCCAACTGGATTGGACTTTGAGCAGGAATACATCATGCACCCTCCAATTTGGGTTCATACCCCCTCGGGCCTACTCTTTTTCCCTTTTAATTTTGTTTTATTTAAATTTGTTATTTAATTTTGTTTAAATCAATTTTTTTTCCATAAAATCATAAAAATCAACATCACAAAAAATAGGTTAGTATTTTTTTCAATAAATTAATTTTTGTAAATCAATTAATTTCCTCAATTTTAATTTGTTTCATTAATTAAAATTAATTAGAAAATTAGGTGAAACTTCAAATCTTTTTCATAAAAATCCTAAAAATATTTTTAATGATCAAATTAGGTTTTAGGGTTTCAAACTTATTTTATTTTTTCTTACGCGTAATTAGTTTTGCCGTACGATTAATTTTACTATTGATGTAACTGCGCCCAATTTGTAATAGCTTAATTAGGATTTTATTTCTGCATTTTATTTTCAGTCAATTCCTTATGTATCTACACCAAAGCCTTGTAATAGCTTAGGGCCTCTATTTCTTGCTTTTATTGTTTTATATACCTGTATATAAATTGCTAGCAACCTAGGTATGTATGAGTAATTCATCAATAGATCACTAATATCAAAGATAAAAAAATCTGAAAAAAGCACACTTTTGCACACTTGCACCCTTAGGGTATACCCCACTTGGTTGCCTTCGAAAAAAATGGTCATGTCCCTCGAGCGTAGGGATACTCTTAGCAAAGACCCTCAGTTTAAAATCATCATAAAGATCATAGTCCTTAAATGTCCCTCGAGTTGCCTATGAGAAATGATCTTATGATAATAGTCCCTTTGAAATGCTAAGGTATCCTTACATGTTGCCTTCAATGACCATAAACGTCCCTTTCGATATTCCCTCAACATCCAACGACTAGGGTTACCTACTCACTAATAGTAGGATAACACGGTCTAAAGGATAGGAGGAAAAGAACAGTATTTTTTCGAGTAGGTAGATAACTATTAGGTACTTGCTCAAACAATCCTTTTTACACACTTTCAAACACTTTTCAAACAAAAGTTTTCAAAACACTTTATCACACTCTTGAGGACTGATACAAGAGTTACCATAAAGTGAATCACCACACTAAGGCATTTTTCAAAGCTTTTCAAACACACAAACACAAGAAATTTCAAAAATCAGCAAGTACCTAAGAGCCCATGGAAAACCATGGATGGAAAGGGTGCTAACACCTTCCCTTTCCATAATCTACCCCCTTACTCAAAAATCTCGAAAAAGGTCTTTTTTTGTTCTTTTCACCCTTTCCTTTGTTGGATAAAAGAAAAGTCGGTGGCGACTTTTGCTTACCGCGACATTTGCAAATACAAAAATGCAAGCCAGTATTAACAGTCGGTTCTGCCACCGTATCACAGAACTGGCGACTCTGCTGGAGAATTATTATAAAGTGTGGTTTACCTTAGGTTTTAGATCATTTTAAAATTTCTTTCTTTGTTTGCTTTGACTGATTTATCTTTGAGGGTTTATTGGGGTATTTTTGTAAAGATCCTATACCCGGATTTGGGGCATATTTTTAGGTAAACAACAATAGATCATGGAGACTATATGACATAGACCTATATGGTTTAAGCGATGGTTGTGTTAGTGTGACACTTTGGTTGGTACCGGTATCCCTTGTGTTGAATCGAGGAGAATATGGAGCCACCGCGTGGTGTCGTGAAGCACTAATGAACCTTAGAACCTTAGTTGAACAAACTTGGCCATTAGAAAGTAGTAAGATAGTCGGTCTCGGTGTAAAGCTGAGAATTGGTTAATACTCGATACTACACTAATTGAGATTGGACTTTCAGGATGTTTCGATCGCAAGAAAAGATTGCTAAGCTGAAATAATACCGATAAAGAAAGATTAGTGATATTTAGGCTCCTTAGAACCCGGCTACTATTAATAGGACAGGTTGAGCCAACTAAACATTCAAGAGGGTACTTACCTACAAACCTCATGCAAGCCTAAACCTAAGGCTTCTTGTGTGACTTGTTTGCTTTCAACTTGAATTACTTGCAAGATTTTATTATCTAACAACATGATTTCCTTGCAGGATTTGTTTACAATCATTATCCAATAACTCGGATTTCTTGCAGGGTTTACTTGGTTACATCACCTTACACTTTTGCTTAACGCATAGCATACACATCATAACATCATCCCATAGCATCTCCTTAACCATTTCAAGGATCTCAAGTGTTTGTAATGCAGGTTATTATGAACCAGATGTCTAACAAGGGGCAAGAGGATTTATTTTCCTCTAGCTAATGTCGTCAAAAGATCAAATCACAATAACTTGAGTCAGGAGCTATGACCCACTTGATATGGTGAGCTTGACTCTCGTAGAATGACACTCAATGATACAAAGTTCTTCAATCAAAGCTGCAAATTTCAACTTTGGACATTTTCTTGTTTACCCCGCGAGATCCTTGAAAACATTGCATACATATATCATACATATCATTGCATAAGCAGGTTTCAAAGCATGTCTCTCATGTTCTCGCTATTTATTTCAGCAATGGCTCTCAAACAAGACAACATAGATCTCCAAACTCAAGAAGCTCAGTTCATGGAAATGTTCCTGAACCTATCCAAGGGGCGGGAAGAGTTGAAAGCACTCCTCGCTGGGAACCTGGCCAAGAAAAATCCTGAAGACGATAAGGACAAATGATTGGAACAAATGCAAGCTGAGATAGAAGCAATGAGAACCCATATGCTATGGCAGATGGCTCTTATCTAAGGCCTAGCCTGGGGACAAGAAGAGCTGAGGGCCATTATCAAAAAACTTCATCAAGATGGATACAACCGTATGAAGCAAGCAGTCGAGACTGGGGACCAAGTTATTGATCAACCTCAGAGAAGACAAGAGTTTGGTTTGGTGAAGAGTGGACCTTTCCAAATTGCTACTATCTCACAAGTCCAACAACAACCTCGCCAAAAACAACGGGTTAAGCAGAGTAAGCTGGATACACCCAAGAGGCAGTTTACCAAACTCAACATGCCACTGTTGCAAGTCTTGCAACACATGTTGAAGTTGAATTTGGTCACATTTAAGGATCCTCCTAGGAATCCTAATACTCTTGCTCCTACTTACAATCCTGATGCAATGTATGCATATCACTCCAACAGTCCGGGGCATGACACCGATAGCTGTTGGACGTCAAAATATAAAATTCAAAACCTGATCGATGAAGGAGTACTGGAGTTTACACATGATGGTCAGGCTGAGTTCTTCTGCCATCCCTCCAAGTCACACTATCCAAAGTGACAAGATCAGACGAATAAGCTTTTGTTCATTAGAATTCTCATTGTGTAATTTTCTTTTGATTGTTCGAACATTTATTCATGTCAAACTTTATTACTTTATCAATGCATTGCATATGTCTGTTTTGAATCAATTCATTCGTATTCACTATATTTAAACTGCTTTCCTTTTTATGATATTCAACTCTCGATCAAAAGCTCTGAGCCTTTAGAGGGAGGATGACGAAAACGATACCATAATCCATACAGTGTGCTTTTGAATAGACCTTGTTGACGAGTGTACAAGCATTGTTTCAAATCCCAAACAATTGAGTTATAAGTAAGATAATCCCTAGTCAACACCTTTGAGCCAAAGAAGTAGGATTTTTTCTTTTCACACAAATTAAAACCCTTTAATCATAACTTGGGGTAGGGTAGTTTTCTCAGTTAATTCAGGTGCGCATTCAGTCACAATCTTCCGCTTCATACAAAATGAATGGCATCGAAGACGTCATTCTAAATCAAAAGACGGTGATGGTTCCGCATAATCATTAAGAACAGGAAGTCATTATCTCTCAAAAATAAAATCCCGTTAAGTTAAAACCTATGAATGAGACTTAAGAAAAAAACCGGGGGCATCCCGCTGACTATAATTACAAAAGAAACAGTTCAGGCAAAAGAAAGGGATAACGAAAACAAAAAAAAAGGTTACTACAAATCCTCGACAAAAAATATTATAAAAATGACTTCATTTTCAACATAAATAGTCAGTATCCGAACCATCACCGGAACGTTAAGGACAAGATGCAAGACTCAATTGGGATCTAAATGCATAATTAGCTGAGCATAGGATCGAAGAACATCACGAAGAACGGGTGGGTACAAATAAATTTTGAGCCTTTATCCTTTGTTTCTTAAACCGTGAACCAGGCCACGTTATAACCCTTAAAAGTCCTAATTGAATCATGGGTTAGTTCGAAAGTGTGATACGGTGGGAGAACTAACTAGAAGTATTGTGTTTCATTCGCACTTGTGCGGTTAGCAAGAGTCGCCACCGACTTTTCTTTTATCCAAAAGGAAAGGTAAAAAAGCACAAGAAAGACCTTTCGAGATTTTTCTCGAGATCGGGGGGTAGATTATGAAAAGGGAAGGTATTATCACCCTTTTAATCCATGGTTTTCCATGGGCTCTTAGTTACTCGTTTAGATCACTTGCTTTTGTTTGATTGTGGTGTGGGTTTTGAAAGTATTTTGAAAAATCTCTTTGTAATGGTTCTCATCTCTATAAGAACGTATACAAAGTTTTGTTTCAAAAAGTGGTTCAAAGATGTGTTTGTTAATCGTGTTTCGAAAAGTGTTTTGAAAAGAGGTTTTGTAATGGTTCTCGTCTCTATAAGAATGTATACAAACCGTTTTGTCTTTTGAAAATGTTTTGAAATGGAGGTGTAGGTATAAAAGTTTTGTCGTGAGCAAGCGAGTAACTAAGAGCGAATCTATCTACTCGAAAGGTCTTAAGTTGTTCTTTTATTCCTCCTTTTAATGGTGCTATCTTACCATTAATTTGGTAAGAAGCCCCACCATTGGATGTGAAGGGCCAGGCACGGGTCAATTTTACAATCATTGAAGGCAACTTGTGAGACGCTTTAGTAATTTTGTAAGGGACGAGATCGTTTTAATCGAAGGCAACATTAAGGGTCATCGAGGGACTACGGTCTTTGTTTATTGAAGGGTCATTTGCTAAAGCATCCCATATTCGAGGGACATGATTGTATTTCCGAGGCAACGAGCGAGGTTACCCTAGAGGTGCGCGTGTGAAAAAGTGTGTTGGTTTCAAGTTATTTCATTCTTTGATTAGGTCATCTAACGATCGATTTTTGAATCTTGCCATACATGCTTAGTTACTATACAGTATATGAAAACAGTAAATTGCGGGAATTGAAATTTTAAGCTATTACAAAAGTATTCGGGAGTGGGGGTACAATTGTTACGAATGGGGATGAATCAAATGAAATAGCAATGTCCAAATATCAAGCAATACAATCAAATCGAATTTTTGTGCGATTTAAAATAAAGCTATGATAATTTATGAAAATAAAATCAACAAAGTATGAAATGTATGTATTTACTTGAAAAGAAAAAGATAAAGAAACCTATTCTAACAAATTAATTAAAATCTTTATTATTATTTTATTTGTATTTTATTAATTATGCAAATAAGTTTAAAGAAAGGAAACAAATTAAATTAAATTTTTTTGATGTTTTTATTAAGTGTAAAAAATTAATAAAGATAAGTTATAAAAAAAAAAGAAAATGATAAAAAATTAATTTCAAGACTTAAATTAATTTAATAAAAAAATGTATTTTAGTTTTCTTTAGCATCTTTCAAAACAAAATAAAAACAAATTAAAAAAAGAAGAAAGATGTGCTTAAGAGATTTAAAGGGTGTTAGGCCCAAAGAAATATTGCTTTTTTTTTGCTGTAACTAAAACAGGCATAAGGGGGGATGGGTTAGTAAAAGCGTGGGCTTCAGGGTTTGATTCAAACAAACATAAGCCCAAAATTCTTAAACTGCTTAATTTGTTTGATTAAGGGTGGAAACACGATTAGGGTTCTTGGAACCCCTTTGTGTTTCACAGCGGCTCCGTCTCCTCACCTCTTTCGCTCATCTCTTCCATCTTCTCACCTCTTATTCATCTCTAAACCTCTCACTAACTATCTCTGTCTCGATTTTGCAAACAAGATCGCTCATGTCGTCTCTATCTCACCATGGCTCGTGCTTTTTTGAAAACCCTAATTCCGAATTTGAACCCTAAGGGAACGAAATCCGAATCGTCTGATCTTCCCCCCACCCTTTGTTGCCGGAGCGTCGCCTCTCATGCTTCCTAACCAAGCTCTAAAGGTTTTTTTCGTGAAAAGGTGATGTTCTGTTAACTTGAAGCTTGAACGATTTTGTTATTTATTTTTTTGTCTTGTTACGTTTTTCTGTTAATCAATCTTAGTGTCCATTGAAATGCAGGAGAATATGTTGTGAAGAAACCATACCTGTTTGGAAATTTTCTGTGAAATGGAGAGGGGACGGCATCCTTCCTTGGTGGCTGGAGAGGGGGGAAGGATATGAAGATTGAAAGCATGGGCTTTCACACTTGTTGGTAACCCTTCTTTTCTTATCCCTATGCTTTGATTGGTGATGATACTATGCTTCTGGATTTTGTGATTGGATATGTTATTCTATCAGTTTGAAACTTTGTTATTTTTTTTTATGATGTTGGTTATCTGGGATGATGTTACTGTGCTTTAGGCTTTTGGAGTTTGTTGAAAGTTTTTTGGTTATGGTGTTTGAGACATTTGCTTGAGGTTAGTGATTATGGTTGTTGAGGTTTTCTGTTGTTGGTTTTGACAGTTTGGTTTGAGGTTTTTTGAAGGTTGTTACTGTTTTGAAAATAACTCTAGGATTTTGGGATGGTGTTACTGGTTTGACAGTTTTGGTGATTTTTGTGGTTTTAGGTATTTGGCTTATGGTTTTGCTTGACAGTATTCTTTTGACTCGAGAGTTTTTTCTGGTTTTTTGAGTTTGAAATGTTTTTGACAATTTTTGGAGGTTTGATGGTGTTGAGATGGTTGGACAGTTTGAAGGTTTTTGATTTGAGGCTTTGGAAGTCTTGACAGTTTGTTTTCCTTTGGTTTTGGTTTTGGATATGTTTATGGTTTGACAGTTTCTTGTGGATTTGGTTACAGTTTGCAGGTGGTTTCTTTTAAAACTTGACAGTTTGCTGATGGCTTTTGAGGCTTGTGTCAACTGTTGTTGATATTTGGCTTAGTATGTTTTTTCAGGTTTTTGATTTGTGTTGAGATTTTGTCAGTTTGGCTTGATGATGGTTCTGGCTGTTTGAGGATGGCTTGGGATATTTGGCTTTTGGTTTGAACTGTTTTTGTTTGGATGAGTTTTATGATGGTTTTATCAGTATGTTATAGGTTTGAGATTTGAGGATGGTTTGGGATTTTGTATGTTGCTGTTGGTTTGAGATTTGTTCCAGATTTTTGGAACTTTGACAGTTTTGAAAACTTAAAGTTTTTTGGTTTTTTGAAACCGTGTTTGATAATTTTCTCTCTATCCTTTTGCTTGAGAGTTGTCTACTATTATATTGATGTTGCTTTTTTTTAATACTTATTCAAAAAAGGGGGGAAAACAAAGAAATTGAATACTTTGGCATATTGTTCTTATGCTCTCTTTGTTGTAGTTTTTATTTTCTAGCAACTTCCATGCAATTGTGACAGCAGGGCAGCAGGGCTGTGCATCCCTAGGTGACTTCTTTCCTCTCTTCTCTCTCAATGACCCTAAGAGTCAATTGCTCTTTTGCCTTTTTCTGAAAAGTTTGCAATAAAAATGGAAAATGATGAAAATGCTTATTGAACAAGCCTCTTACTTGCTCACTTAGTTTATCATATTGCTATATTTTCTTTTTGTTAATGCTGTCTGCTCTATGCTGTTTGTTGTTGCCTCGTTTGCATTTTGTTTTTGCTCATGTCCAATTAATTTGTACTAACTTTTTCTTTCTTTCATTTTCGTGTGAGCATAATGGAGAGGGCAAAGCATGTAAGGCAAGAACCATAGGGCAAGCAAGGAAGCAAAGGAACCTCAGTCAACCTTAGGCATAGATTCATTTTCTTTGTAATTTAGAGAGAAACATTCTTGTATTGTAACCAATAGTTGTACTAATTTATTTTCAAATACGATAAGTTGTAAAACCTAAAGTATTTAAATAATAAATTGTTTTGTAACAACTTTTGAAATAAATGGAGAAAGTATTCTGGTGTCCATTAAAACCCTTTACTGTTAATAACTTGTAATTCTCTCTTTGCATCCTATTTGATTTTTTGAATGCCCAATCAAAACGATTGAAACAAAACGCTCCAATCTGATAACTTAAATTCCCATAATCCTGTAATCTTGCAACTGTATTCCAAACAAACACGCATTGCCCATTCCATTTCCTAAACAAGCAAATGGTTTTTTTAAAAGACGCAAATCATCTGGTTAACCTTAAGAACAAACACTGTCTTTGCAGTAAACTTGAGAAAGCATGAAAACATGTGAAAGCCAATTGGATCTTTGAGAATCCATTTCTTTTGAGGATTGTAAGAAAAACCCTAATTGTTGGTTTACTGCCACAGGAGAAAATCTGTCTGATCAATTCCTGAGCCAATCTTGAATATCTGAGAAACCCTAGGGTTGTGTCTTCTATGAAAAATGGGAGGGAAAATTTTGGGGTACAACAGCTGCCCCTGTTCAATCTTCTTGAACCTGAAGAGTTAGATTGGCGAGTTTTACCGTTCGTGACTCGAAGGTAAAAGATGATTGGACACTAGAGTGCCCATAAATTTCTGCTCGGCAAAGGTGTAACTGAGGGAATGGGCTTAAAGATGCCATTTGGAGAGTATGTTAAAATTTTGTTGGAGATGGGCTTGTAGATTCCATCCAAGAATGTTTGGTTGTAAATCGACAGAATAAGCATCAAAATGGTGTCCGTATTTGGAACGTATCTGAACTGTATTTGTCCTTGAATCTGAACAAGTGACAGAATGACTTTCGTGTCTGGAGTGTATTTATACTGTATCTGTAGGATGAAACTGAATAAGCGACAGAATGGCTTCCGTGTCTGGAGCGTATCTGGACTGTATCTTGAAATTAAGTCTAAATGAGTAACATAATGACTTCTGTGTTTGGAGTGTATCTATACTGTATCTGTAGGATGAAGCTGAATAAGCGACATAATGGCTTCCGTGTCTGGAGAGTATCTGGACTGTATCTTGAAATTGAGTCTGAATGAGTAACAGAATGACTTCCGTGTCTGGAGTGTATCTGTACGTATCTTGAAATTAAGTCTGAATGAGTAATAGAATGACTTCCGTGTCTGGAGTGTATCTGTACTGTATCTTGAAATTAAGTCTGAATGAGTAACAGAATGACTTCCGTGTCTCGAGTGTATCTGTACTGTATATGTAGGATGAAGCTGAATAAGCGACAGAATGGCTTCCGTGTCTGGAGCGTATCTAAACTGTATCTGAATGAGAAATAGAATGGCTTCCGTGTTTGGAGCGTATCTAAACTGTATCTGAATTTGAAATCCGAATGAGTAACAGAATGACTTCCGTGTCTGGAGTGTATCTGTACTGTATCTGAAATCTTTGAATATTTGTTAAAGATAGTTGTTAATCTTATCCTGAAAATGGTAAAATGTTAGCTGAAACACAAAGTTATGTTGCATGAAATGTATGATGCAATAAATGTGTTTTATTCATGTTTATGATATATGAATGTAATGTATGCGCATGTAAGCTGATTTGTTGTATTGCTGAGGAAAATAAACCCTTGACTGCTGCCGGGGAAAATAAATTCTGCTGAGGATTCCGTTGTGAGAGTAGTTCCATATACTTCTTGAGGAATCTGCTTGGGGAATCTATAGAATTTTAATGACTTCTACTGGGGATTACTGACGGAAGTCTTTGTTCTGTCGAGAAGTAATAAAAACTCTATGGGGAAAAAGTTTATCCTGTAATGAAAACTCTGCGGGGGAAAGCTTATTCCGCTGGGGAGTTCAGGAGTCTAGGTTGTATGCCAATCTACTGGGGAGTTACCCTAGGTTGGGGAGAAACGAAAGTTAACCGTTATCTGGCTGATTTTCAGGCTTCAAGACAAACTTGCTGGGGAAAACCTGGAGAAACTGGATGATTTCTGTTGTGGGTTGAAAGTTTGAAGTTTCGGCTCTGCTGGGGATTGGTGGTTGGTAGTCTCAGCTCCGCTGGGGATCTGTAGTCCAAAGTTTTGGCTCCGCTGGGGGATCTTAATAATGTGCTGTAGAGATTGCTCATGGAATAGCCTAAAGAAATTTTCCTAATCTTTCTACCCGTCAGTAATTAATTTTTTTTATCATGTTTATTTGTAAACAGTAATTATGTTCAAATGCATATGTTCATTAATGAATCATTGGACGTTTTTGCAAATAAAACACAAGTGTAAATAAAAAGGCAAATAGTTTTTTGTATTTTTAAAGAGATATCTTTGTATCTACTTTGAATAAGTATTTTATACAAAAGAGACAGACATCCTAGTAAGAGGATGGCGTCATAAAAAATGAGAAAAAATGTATACAAAGAAAGATAGCTATGTGTGTAAAATTCCATGGGGTTCCCATTCTTCTATAGCCTTCGTAACTCCAAATATCTTGTCCATTCGTTGCTTCGTCCGAAGATGATTGGATTGATCGGAAGCTCCAGGTTTGTTTGTGAAGAGATTGTCCTTAAAGTGATCCGACGAGACATAGTCATACGCTTTAATTCCCTAACTTTTTCCTGGACCTCCCTTTCGGGTTTTCAGTCCACCGGGAAACCCTTTTTTGCCCAAGTCGCCCTTTCAGGTTTTCAACTTGCCGGGTGTACATATTTTTTTGTTTTATCCCTAATTTTGCCTGAACCGCCCTTTCAGGTTTTCGATTCACCGGGATGCCCTTGTTTTGCCTAGGTCTGTCAACCTAGCGGGTCTCTTATGCGCAGTGTTGTACCCAAAAATTTTCCCTCCCATATTTCTCAAGACATGTCAAGAAGAATCCCCAAGTGGCTCAAGATTGCTCAAGGGTTGGACAGTCAAGCTATCTCTTAAGGCAGTCAACCTCAAATTAGGGTTTTGGGTTGCATCAAGGTCTTTGCATCCAAATCACCCCAAGTTCTCCCCAATGTCCTAATATGTTCTCAAGTTTATCCATGTCAAATTTCAAGCCTTGCAGAGGAAGTTTGGTCAATCAATTACTCAAGAGGTTCAAAAATCGACTGTGCTAGGGCAAAAGTCAACTGTGACCTATATACAGTAAAACTTCAAGATTTTTTGTCAACATTCTCATTTTGAAGGATATTTCATCATTTGATCAAGGGTTGATCATGATTCATCAAGGATTTCTCAAGATTCATCAAGATTCAAAAGTTGCTAAATTGGGGTTTTGTAGGAAAAGTCAACTCAACTTTGACCAAGCATAACTTTCTCATGATTTATGAGAAATGACCAATCCAAAGCTCATTTTGAAGAGGATTCAATTTCCTACAATCCATCTTCATACCCCAAGATCAATAAATTCACTCACAAAAAGTTAAAAATTTGGACATTATAGGTCATTTTTGGAAGTCAACAAAAACACATTTTTTTCCAAAGCTTGTAACTTGAGCATGGAACATCCAAATGAGATGAGACCAAAAGGGTTGGTTATAGGACATCTCAAGGTTTCTAAAAAGTCAGAGAACACTTCCAAAAGTTCAAAATTGAAGAAGTTATGCATTGTTGAAGTTGGGAATTTTTGCAAAATTGCCAAAAGTCAACTATCCCCAAAACTTCAAATTTTGTCAAATGGGCCCACTTTTTCCACTTGATTTTATCTTGTCACACTACACACGTGTCCTATATCCAGTCTTGTGTCCATTTATTGATTTTTCTATTTTATTTGATTTTTATTAAATTAATTCATTTTAAATCAATTTAAATTCAAATAAAATCTAAATATTGATAACTTAGGATCTTTTTGATTGATACATGCCTTAATTGTCATCATGGACATGATCAAACTCGTATCTCACCATATCATGAACAAATATTGGATTTTTGGACAGTATTGGAAAGATTTTAATGGAGGATCAAGCCATATCTTCAAGCATTGATTTACAAAGATTCAAAGTCCAAAACTTGACCTAATACAATGCATTATACATATACAAGGAAGGAGGCACGAATTGGAGGGTTGGAAGCTTCCAAATCACAAGAACCAAACTTGAAAAAATTGCAAAAAAAGCTTGAAACTGAAATCTGCCTTAGAGGTGCTTTTAACACGAAATTTCAACACTATTCTCTTGCTGGACATCCACTGAGTCTGTAGCAATCAAAAGCAAGGTCATTCACCTCCTCAAACGCACTGTAAGTGACATACGACTTCCCTCTGAACTTGCTTTCGTGTTTCAAGATTTACGCATCATTACAAGAAACTAATGGCATATTTGTAATCACCAAACAATTTCCATGCTTTCTATATTATTTAATTGTATTTATCTGACCTATAATCCAAAACGTCATTGAAAGGTTTTTTAGGGTTTTTTTAGGGCTTTCCATTACAGGGACAATTGGCTTGTGAGAAGGGTAATATCTTCCTCAGGGGAACGAGACGAGTTCATCCATGGTATCACCTTCCATTTTTATGGCCTGAGATGGATTTTGGATTGGACCTATGCCTTTTGCTGCGGATTTAAATCCGCAGGTAACCTATGTGTAAATCTGAGGACAGGGACGAAGATGTGTCCCCATCCTATTGCACCATTCAAACTTTCGCGCTTTTTATTTTTTTAATTCTGGCATTTTATTTGTTTCCCATATAATAATTGCTATCTAATCCACTAACGATTGAAAGGCAGTGGTGTGGTGGTAAGCGTGTTGTTCAGTGACTCATGGGACCTGGGTTCGAATCCCAGGTCCCCTAATGCATTTGTATTATTTTTCTTCAGTTTATTCCATGCAACATCCAAGGCACAACACATCATACATCATCACCTGATCATCTGCCAGATGGCCCCAGGCCAGATCTGGTGGCCCGGAATGAAGGTATATGGTGGGATCAAGTCAGCGCATGCGTGGGGAATCAGCAAAGTCCACCAGGCCAGCGTTAATGGGCCAACAAATTTGCATATCTCACTCCTTTTCCAGGCCCAACACCCCCTTGGTTATTTCTTTCTTTCTTTTATTTTATTGTTTATTTTTATTATTTTATTATTCAATTAACCAATTAATCTTTTTTCTTAATAAAAATAAAAAAAATAAAAAATATATTTTATTTATTAAAATTAAATTCAGTATTTTATTTTTTAAAATAAATATTAATTGAATTAACTTAGTTTTAATTAGGTATAATTTTTAATATCTTTTGCAAATAATTAAAATTAATTTAGATTATTAGGTTTCATTAACTTTGATTGATTTATTTTTATTTCCTTAAATACTCAAAAATCCAAAAATATTTTAATTAATTAATTAACTTATTAATTTAATGGTTAACTTAATTTAATTCCATTTAATTCAAAAATAAACCAAAAAAAATCACTTTCTTTCAAAAAAGGGTCAAAACCCTAAAAAAACTCGCATTCGATTTAATTTTCCGCACGCGATCTATTTTGTTTCAATATTGTATCTGCTTCCTGGGATGTAATAGTTTATAGGACCTTTAATATTTTTATCGCTTTATTTACTTTCCGTGTTTTAATTTTCAAAGGGTTGTTTTTGGCGATGTAAATACCCGACGCCTTGTAATAGTTAGATTTAAATTCTGCAATTTAATTTCCACAATCTATAAACTGTTAGATGTTTGGTAATAGGGAATGCATGACAAGATCGAATGTATGAACCTAAAATCAACATAGCTCACCCATGACATGTACAAAGATAATATTAACCGAAATAACACACTCGCACATGCGCACTCTTAGGGTACACCTCAGTTGGTTGCCTTCGAACGTGGTCATTGAGTATAGGAAGTTTTAGAGGTCGCCCTCTTGTCCAAAGATCATACTCGCCTCGAAATGGTTGCCTCAGAAAAATGATCTAAGACATTAGGGTTACCACTAAGGCGTTCTAACATTGCTTTAGTGACCACACGTCCCTTATCGAATTGACCCTTAAAACTCCAACGGCAATGCTACCTACTCATCAATAGTGGGATAGCATTGTCTAAAGGATATTAGTACAGAATGATTCCTTTTTCGAGTAGGTATATGGTTCTTAAGTACTTGCTCCTTTCAAAACAAAATAAAACTTTTCGCACTTACACCTTTCAAACAAAAACTTCTTTCAAACCCACAAACACAAAGAAAAGCAAATTTTGAAAACACTTTGAGCAAGTACCTAAGAGCCCGTGGATAACCACGGATAGAAAGGGTGATAACACCTTCCCTTTCTATAATCTACCCCCCGGACCCAAGAAACATCTCGAAAAAGGAATTTTTCTGTGCTTTTTTCCTTTCCTTGTTGGATAAAATAAAAGGAAGTGGCGACTCTTGCTTACCGCGACATTTTGCAAAAACAAACGCAAAACGCAAACCAGCATTCCAAAAACAATCAGTTCTCTCCCACCGTATCACAGAACTGGCTACTCTGCTGGGGATGATTACCGTGTGGGGTGTACCTTAGGATTAGATCATTGTGTTTTCAATTGTATGCTTTGTATGATTTATATTTGTGGGCTTGTATCGGAGTTACAATAGATCTTAACCCGGATCTGGGGATACCATTTAGGTAAGTAGCAATAAACTGTGAGGGAACTGTCCGACGTAGACCAATATGGTTGAAGCAGTAGCTACGTTGGTGTGGCACTTTAGTATGTACCGATATCCCTTGTGGCGCAACGAGGAGAATATGGGTATGCTAAGGGGTCATTAAGAACCAACTGACCTTAGAACCTTTAAATTGACCAACTTGGCCATAGAA
Source organism: Vicia faba (assembly GCA_948472305.1). NCBI lineage: Eukaryota > Viridiplantae > Streptophyta > Magnoliopsida > Fabales > Fabaceae > Vicia > Vicia faba. The sequence goes on from OX451738.1 coordinate 230,640,301, forward strand.
CAGTAGCAGTATGCTACACTCATTGAGACTAAACTCTCGCGATGATTCCGGCCGCAAGAAAAGGTTGCTAAACTAGAATTATAACCGATTGAGGGTAGTCAGTGATATTGAGATCCTCTAGAACCCGGTTACTATTTTTAGGACAGGTTTAAACCAACTGAACTGAAAGAGGGTAGTACCTAAGCTCCTTGTCAGCCTGAAATCTAAGGGCTCTCTGTGTGACTTGTGTGCCTTTACCGTGTTTGCTATTTGTGGATACTTGTGGTATGCTTCCTATCATGACATCATGACATCATAACATTGCATACATCTTGCATTGGACTAACCTATTTCAAAGACAGGAGGGATTCATCTTTGTTCTTTTTTGTAGGTCATCATGATGCCCATGCGTAGGAATACCATCCGGATTAACTTTGTCCAGGTTCCCACCTTGCTTAAGGAACTGATTGCAAGGATGCTTGATACTACTTCCTTCCTCAGGAGACATGGTTATCTTCTCAGTTTGGTCACCTCCAAATTGGACGAGCAGATGATGAGTGTCCTAGTCCAGTTCTATGATCCATTGTACCATTGTTTTACTTTCCAGGACTACCAGCTGGTTCCCACCTTAGAAGAATTCTCTGATCTGCTCGGTATCTCCATTCTGGAGCAGACCCCGTTTACTGGTTGGGAGAAGATTCTTAGGCCCGAAGAGATTGCTGCAGACCTTCATTTGACCAAGGAGGAGGTAATGGCTAATTGGGAGACTAGAAGTGGAGCAAAGGGCTTTCTGACTAAGTTCTTGGTTAGTAAAGTTAACTATTTCTGGGATAGTCTAGACTTCAAGGTGTTCGAAGATATTTTGGCTCTTATGATATATGGCTTGGTATTGTTTCCGAACTCTGTCTCCTTTGTTGATGTGAATGCGGTGAAAATCTTCATCTCTCGCAATCCTGTACCCACTCTCTTGGGTGACATTCTTCATCAGCTTTATGCTCGTACGGCCCGAAAGTGGGGAACCTTGATGTGTTGTGCTCCGTTATTGGCGAGGTGGTTTATTTCGCACCTCCCCAAGTCAGTGCTGAAGAATAAAGAAGGCATGGGCTAGGCTTATAGGGTTATGTCTCTTTCTCATAATGACATTATCTGGACTCTCAAGGGTATAGATGAGGAGGCTATCGTTGATCGTTATGGGGAGTATCCCAATGTTCCACTGTTAGAAACCCATGGAGGAATTTCTTACAATCCGTGCTTGGCCTTACGTCAGTTTGGGAGAGCCAGAAGAGAAGGACCTCATGAGATGCTAATGCCTAGTATAATCTTTGATTTTCAAGGGAATAGCGACGAGCAATGTCGCAGATTCATAAGGGCTTGGGATAGAGTTCATAGATCTGATCCACATGAGTTGGGCCCAAAGAATTCACTTCCAATGGAGCTATATCTCAGCTGGGTTCGTATCCATGCCCAAAAGCTGGGTATGTCGTATGAAGCCGTCCGGCCTATCATTGTTGAAGTTGCTAATGAAGAAGGGGTTCTCCCTACCATCCTCCACCCTTACATGCCCACTGACATTGGGGCACTGAAAAGGTCTTGGATGCAACTGAGGGAAGAACGGGATGCTTATCGAGAGAAGTTCAACGAGCAAGAGCAGAAGATCCAGAGGTTGACTAGGCAGTTGGAGAACGAGCGGATTCTCAATGACTATGTCTTCACCGACAAGAAGAGACCATGGGAGCACCGATTGACCTTTGATTGTTTCTTTTCCAGTTTTTATTTACTTTTCAGTATTTCCGTTCTTGTAACTCCCTGAGGGCATCAGTTGAACAATTTGAATTTCAAAGTTTATCTAATAAAGTGTGTTTCCTTTTTGGTTTACAAATTTGAATCTCTCGATTGTCTTTGAAATCATGTCATACGCATTTCATCCCATGCACTTCATAAACAGGTACCTATTACAGGTCTCTTATCTTCTTCGCTGTTTATATCAGCACTCACTCATCATGTCTGCTGAACCTTCAACTGAGCAAGCAATCAAGGCCCTACAGGCCCAGAATTCCCAATTCCAAGAGCTATTCATGAATCTAGCTAAGGGTCAGCAAGATCTGAAGACCCTGATTCTGAAAGAGAAGAAGAAGAAGAAGAAGAAGAAGAAGAAGAAGAAGAGGACAATCATGTTTAACACAGGGCACAAGTTTGGAAACAGGCTACAGAATGAAGTTGATTTGACCACCTCATCTGGAGGGAAAGATAGTCAAGAGGAAAGGAGGGCTCCTAGCCCTGTGGTCTCCGACAACGAGACAGACTTCGATGAAGAACAGTATCCTCCTGCTGAGGATAGATACAAACATCTGGAAGACCGGTTGAGTGCCATGGAAGTTCAGAAAGTGCCTGGTCTGGACTTTGGTGATCTAGGTCTGTCATCTGGGGTAGTGATTCCCCACAAGTTCAAGGCACTAGCCTTTTCTAAGTATGACAGAGTTTCTTGTCCGAAGTTGCACCTCCGGTCATATGTGAGGAAGATTCAGCCGTACACTGCTGATAAAAACCTATGGATCAATTTCTTTTAAGACAGTCTCTCAGGGACTCAGCTTGAGTGGTTCTATCAGTTGGACAGAGCCAGTATCCGCAATTGGGAAGATTTGGCTACTGCTTTTTACAAGCAGTACCAGTACAACTCCGACCTCGCTCCTACGCGTACCCAACTCCAGGGTATGTCAATGGGAACGGGTGAAGGATTCAAAGATTATGCTCAAAATTGGAGGGACCTCGCAGGAAGAGTACAACCACCCTTGGTTGATCGGGAGCTTGTGGACATGTTTTTGGGGACCTTGTCTGGTCCATTTTTCAACCATCTGATTGGAAGCTCTTCGTCTGGGTTTACAGAGTTAATTATGACCAGCGAGAGGATTGAGGCTGGTATTAAGGCCGGGAAGATACAAAAGGGTGCCTCATCAAGCATCGAGAAGAATCCCTTTAAGAAAGAGTCCAGTGTTGTCTACAGTTCGAGAAGACAGAATAGACCTGAACACCGCCAAGATGTTAATGCGGTTGTTATTTCAAAACTTGCTGGTGCTACTCAGCACAATAATCAACAAAAGGATGAGAGACCTCGAAGGCAATTCACCCGTCTCAACATGACCTTATCTCAGATTCTGCCACAGTTGTTGAAAACCAATCTGGTGATTCCAAGGGAAGCTCCGAAGAATCTAAATATCACATCACCGAAGTATAACCCTAATGCCCGCTGTGCTTATCACTCTGATAGCCCGGGGCATAATACAGATGATTGTTGGACTTTGAAGAATAAGATACAGGACTTAATAGACGCGAAGGAGATTGAGTTTGAGGCGCCCGAGAGGCCTAATGTTGTGACTGCTCCTATGCCCAAGCATGGAGTAAATGCTATAGATGAAGACTCGTTTGTGGTTTCTGTGAATGATATTGCTACCCCTTTGATGACTGTGAAGAAGAACCTTTTGCTGGCCGGTTTATTTCCGGGCTGTGACGAAGGTTGTCGTATGTGTGCTGTTCTACCAACCGGCTGCCATCTTTTGAAATCAGGTGTCCAATGCCTGATGGATAGTAAAGAAATTATGTTCGAGAATATTGTTGTTCCTCTAGTTCATACTGAAGAAGTTGCCATCATTACCATTTTCGACAATTCTCCCAAGGCTCCCTCGAGGAAGCCTGTTAGAATTACATCCGTTCCAAGAATCACACCTGTGATCATCACTATTCTGGGGCCCATCCCCTATACCTCCGATAAATTTGTCCCTTGGCACTATGGGGCTGATGTTTATTTTCATGGAGTTAAACAAGAGTTAGATGCTGATACTGACGTCAACAATATTGTTGGACCTGCTAAAGTCACCCGCAGCGGAAGACTTTTCTCACCTGATATCTCTCCACCAACTGCCCAAAGACCTGTTGTTATTACACCTGCCAGTGTACCTGCTACCATTCCTGTTCAAGTTCCTATTCTTACCCCTGTCGCCGAGTCATCTGACGCTCGGGGAAAATGGATCACCACTGATATGCCTGCCCAGACGGAGGCACCGAAGACGATTACTGTTGAAGCTTCTAAACAAGAGATGGAAGAGATTCTGAAAATTATCAAAAAGAGTGACTACAATGTAGTTGAACAGCTGGGGAAAACCCCGTCCAAGATTTCTATGTTGTCACTGCTGCTATGCTCAGAGGCCCATGCCAAGGCTCTGATTACATTTCAGAAGACTGCCCACGTGCCACAAGAGACATCAGCTGATCAGTTTACAGATTGTGTGGCTAATTTGACTGCTGATAATGGGTTGGGTTTCTCGGACGCCGACTTGACTGCTAAGGGGAAGAATCACAACGATGCCCTGCATGTCTCTATTGAATGCAGGGGCACTACTCTTGCACATGTATTGGTGGATACTGGTTCCTCATTGAACATCTTGCCCAATAAAGCTCTAGACCGGTTGGACTGTGAAGGGTTGGAGCTGAAACCAAGCAACATTGTCATCAGGGCCTTTGATGGGTCTAAAAGAATGGTGCATGGAGAAGTTGATATCCCGATTAAGGTTGGTTCTCAGGTTTTCAACTCTACATTCTATGTGATGGATATTCAGCCATCTTATTCTTGTTTGCTGGGTCGCCCATGGATCCACAAAGCTGGGGCCGTAACCTCAATACTCCACCAGAAGCTGAAGTACCCGGTCAAAGGGAAGATTGTGACAGTACAAGGAGAGGAAGAGTACATGGTTAGCCACCTCAATTCTTTTCGATATGTAGAGATGGATGGGGAGTTCATTGAGACCCCATTTCAACATTTTAAAGAGGTTCCCCAGACACTGGCGTCAGCTGAGACTGTTGTTGAAGACTCTCCTATGAAGATGGCTTCCTTCAAGGATGCCCGGGCTATTATCGAGAAAGATGGGTGTGCAAATTGGGGCCGACTCCCTGATTTTACACAGAATAGTAACAAGTTTGGTTTGGGTTTCACTGCAGAAGCTCAAAGGGCTGTTCGGAATGCACGAATCGGAAGACCTCATGTGTTCATCAGCAACTCGGGAGTGAATGCCATTGAAGACGATGTGGAAGAGTCTGAGTTCGACAGCTGGATCTATCCTACGACCGACGATGGACAATGCAACTGGACATCAAAGGAATTCATCCCTATTACTTTTGTTACATAGTAATGAAACTTTTTGTTTTTAATATGTAACAGACAATGTTTTTAAACTTTACGGCCCGGTGTCTTACCCGGGCCACCGTGGCTTCATTTGTGAGGGCTTTATGTGCGTCATTTTCATATATCATTAATAAAAGCATTGGACGTTCTTGCATTTCAAATTTTGCGCTCCTTGTTTTGCTTTATTATATATTGCAAAACAGCTATTTTACACACACTCACGTATACAGGTCCACATCCACTTTGGATCTCACTGGTAACGACTCTGCTACTGCCAGTTATGACTTCGAAAATCTGATCAACTTAGTCGAAGACGAAGGTGAAGATGATTGCCTAGTGCCTGGTGAACTTGCAAGATTGCTACTCCAAGAAGAGAGGTCTATTCAGCCGCACGAAGAACCGATGGAATCGGTAAATCTGGGTACAGAGATAGAGAAGAAAGAGGTCAATATTGGTGCAAATCTGGAGCTTAGTGTGAAACAACGGCTGATTCAGATGCTGCATGACTATGTTGAAATCTTTGCTTGGTCTTACGAAGATATGCCTGGGTTGGATACTGATATTGTGGTTCATCTCCTGCCTACCAAGGAAGATTGTCCTCCCGTGAAACAGAAAGTCCGCCGAATGCGCCCAGAGATGTCTGAGAAAATCAAGGATGAAGTTATGAAACAGTTTGACGCCGGTTTTCTAGCAGTTACTTCTTACCCTCAGTGGGTGGCCAATGTGGTTCCTGTGCCGAAGAAGGATGGTAAGGTTCGATTGTATGTTGACTACATGGATTTGAACAGGGCAAGCCCCAAGGATGATTTCCCTCTACCTCACATCGACGTTCTGGTTGACAACACCGCTCAGCATAAGGTATTCTCCTTTATGGATGGTTTATCCGGTTATAATCAGATTAAGATGGCTCCCGAAGACATGGAGAAGACAACCTTTGCTACTCAGTGGGGTACCTTTTACTACAAGGTCATGCCTTTTGGACTGAAGAATGTTGGGGCAACATATCAGCGTTCCATGGTTGCTTTGTTTCATGACATGATTCACCATGAGATTGAAGTATACATCGATGATATGATTGCAAGGTCCCAGACTGAGGAAGAACACCTTGACCACCTTCAGAAGTTGTTTGACAGGTTGAAGTTGTATAAGCTAAGGTTAAACCTGAACAAGTGCACCTTCAGGGTGAGATCTGGTAAGCTGCTAGGTTTCGTTGTAAGCGATAAAGGTATTCAAGTGGACCCTGCAAAAGTGAAAGCTATACAGGAAATGCCCGCTCCCAGAACTGAGAAAGAAGACAGAGGCTTTCTGGGACGACTGAACTAAATTGCCCGATTCATCTCGCACCTGACTGCTACTTGTGAGCCAATCTTCAAGCTACTAAAGAAAGATCAAGTAGTACGTTAGAACGATGAATGTCAGGCCGCTTTCGAAAGGATCAAAGAGTATCTCCAAGAGCCACCTATTCTGATGCCACCAGTTGAAGGGAGACCTCTGATCTTATACTTGACAGTACTCGACAACTCAATGGGGTGTGTGCTGGGTTGAAATGACGAGTCTGGCCGAAAAGAGCATGCAATTTATTACCTTATCAAAAAGTTTACCGACTGTGAGACCCGATACTCACTGCTCGAGAAAACTTGCTGACTTTTGCCTGGGTTGCTCACCGGCTGAGACAGTATATGCTGACTCACATTACTCTATTGATATCAAATATGGATCCAATCAAGTATATCTTCGAAAAACCTGCCTTGTCCGGAAGAATAGCAAGATGACAGATGATCTTGACTGTGTATGACATCCAATATACGACCCAAAAAGCAATCAAGGGAAGTGTGTTGGCAGATCATTTGGCACATCAGGTAGTGGATAATTATCAGTCTATGAACTTTGAATTCCCGAATGAGAATATCATGTTGGTAACTGATTGTGAGACACCTGGACCGGATGAAGGACCTGAGGAAGGATCCCGATGGTCTATGTACTTTGATGGAGCTTCGAACACTTTGGGTAATGGTATTGGCGCTGTGATCATATCTCCTAAAGGCTCTCATACTCCGTTCATTGCCCGACTATGTTTCAACTGCACCAACAACATGGCGGAGTATGAAGCATGCATCATGGGTCTTCGAGCAGCAATTGACCTAAGGATTAAGTTCTTGAATGTTTTCGGAGATTCCACTCTCGTGATCAGTCAGATCAAAGGCGGGTGGGATACGAAACACCCAAATCTTATTCCTTACAAGGAATATGTATTGACATTGCTTCCCCATTTCGAGGAGATAACCTTTGAACACTTCCCGAGAGAGGAGAATCAGTTGGTGGACGCGCTAGCTACGATGTCTTCTATGTTCAAGGTCAATTGGGACAACGAGGCTCCCCAGATTATCATTGAAAGATTAGACGAACCTGCACATTGCTGTGATATTGAGACTGAAGAGGTAGCAGATAAACCTTGGTATCATGAGGTGAAGAGGTACCTTGAGGCTCAGGAGTACCCCAAGGGAGCATCTGTTAATGACAAGAAGTTTCTAAGGAGGTTTACGGCGAAGTTCTTCATCAGCAATGGTATCCTTTACAAGCGCAACCATGATTTGACCTTACTGCAATGTGTGGATAAGAATGAAGCAGAAAGGATCATGATAGAGTTACATGAAGGTACCTTCGGAACTCATTCCAGTGGACATACCATGGCAAAGAAAATCCTACGGGCAGGATATTATTGGTCCACAATGGAAGCCGACTGTTATCAGCATTCTCGGACATGTCACAAATGCCAAGTATATGCTGATAAGGTGCACATACCTCCAGTTCCCCTGAACGTCTTGACGGCACCTTGGCCTTTTGCAATGTGGGGCATTGATATGATCGGCTAGATCAGACCTACAGTATCCAACGGGCATCGTTTCATCCTAGTGGCTATTGATTACTTTACGAAGTGGGTTAAAGCAGCTTCCTTTGCTACTGTAACCAAGAACGTCGTGGCACGGTTCATTCGGCACAATCTGATATGTCGATATGGTGTACCAGAGAGGATCATTACGGACAATGGTACCAATCTCAACAACAAGATGATCACCAAGCTCTGCGAGCAATTCAAGATACAGCATCACAACTCTTCTCCCTACCGGCCGGAGATGAATGGGGTTGTCGAAGCAGCTAATAAGAACATTAAGAAGATTGTTCAGAAAATGACGGTGACATACAAAGACTGGCACGAGATGTTACCATTTGCTCTTCATGGGTACCGTACCTCAGCACGGACGTCAACAAGGGCAACACCTTATTCCTTGGAATATGGTATGGAGGCAGTCCTGCCCATTGAAGTTCAGATACTGTTGTACCCCAAAATTTGCCCTCCCATATTCCTCAAGACATGTCAAGAATAATCTTCAAGTTGCTCAAGTTGGCTCAAGGGTTGGACAGTCAAATCACCTCCTAAGGCAGTCAATTCAAAATTAGGGTTTTGTGTTGCATCAAGGTCCTCACATCCAAATGACCTCAAGTGCTCCCCAATGTCCTAATATGTTCTTATGTTCATCCATGTCAAATTTCAAGCCTTGCAGAGGAAGTTTGGTCAGTCAATTGCTCAAGAGACCCAAAAATCGACTGTGCTAGGGCAAAACTCAACTGTGTCCCAAATACAGTCAAACCTCAATATTTTTTGTCAAAGTTCTCATTTTGAAGGATAATTCATCATTTGATTAAGGGTTGATCATTATTCATCAAGGATTGCTCAAGATTCATCAAGATTCAAAAGTTGCTAAATTAGGGTTTTGTAGGAAAAGTCAACTCAAATTTGACCAAGCATTACTTTCTCATAATTTATGAGAAATGACCCATCCAAATATCATTTTGAAGAGGATTAAATTTCCTACAATCCATCTTCACACCCCAAGATCAAGAAATGCTCTCACAAAAAGTTACAAAATTGGACATTATAGGTCATTTTTGAAAGTCAACAAAAACACCTTTTTTGCCAAAGCTTATAACTTGAGCATGGAACATCAAAATGATATTATACCAAAAGTGTTGATTAAAGGACATCTCAAGGTTTCTAAAAAGTCCAAAATTACCTCCAAAAGTTCAAAATTGAGGAAGTTATGCATTGTTGAAGTTGGGCATTTTTCCAAATTTGCCAAAAGTCAACTATCCTCAAAACTCCAATTTTTGACAAAAGGGCCCACTTTTTTCCACTTGATATAGTCTTGTCATGCCACACACGTGTTCCATCTTTAATTTAATGGACATTCATCTATTTTTCTATTTTATTTCATTTTTATTAAATTAATTCATTATTAATCAATATTAAATCAAATAAAATCTAAAAATTGATGTAATAAGATTCTTGTGGTCATTACAGCTTGCAAATATCATATAACACTCAATCAAACTCGTATCATGGGTTTTCATGCATAAAATCTCAGATTTGATGCAGTTATGGAAAGCTTATCAATGGTGATCATATCAAATCTCAAAACCTTCAATGCATAGGGATTATGGCCCAAGTTTTGACCTAAATGCATTCTATTATATGCACACAAGGGAGGCAGACCTAGAACAGGCACAAGGAACTGCTGAAATGGCCAACTCAAAATTGAAAAAAAACCTTGAAAAAGTGGGGATCGAATTCTTGTTTGGAGGCATTTTCAAAGCAAAAGCTCAACACTACTCCCTTGCCTGATATCCTATGAAGCTGTAGCGATCAAAACCAGCCCTTGAGACCATCTAAATTGCACTGTAAGTCATCACGAACCAACCTCTGAACATGGATTCCAAATCTCTAATTCTTGCATCTTTTCTTTAAAATCTTGGCATATTTTGTTAGAACAAAGTTTGAATATACTACCCTAAGTTTAAGTTTTGATGATAACAAAATGAAAGGATATATTAATTATGTGATTCATGTATGAACTATTTGCTACCTAAAATATTACGTTCTGCTTTGCAGAAACTCTGATAGGTATCTGCAAGAGCCCACTTAATCAGCATCAGAATATTGATCTTTAACACCAGAATCAGAAGAATAACTCACGCGTATGCTGAAGCTTGATGAACAGAACTGCGCTCAACACTCTGATAAAGACAACAACAGTTCATCAGCAGCTAAGCAGAGTCAGAATGAAGCCAAGCCAGAACATGCTTTAAGTAGCAATGGTACTGTGCATTGAAAGCGTATTATTACCAACGGCATCATTCCAGACAAGATCTGCTCAATAAGGAAAGTTTGTTATTAGCATTGAATCAAGATTATTGCTCCAACATTCAACAATCTCAGTGCTATATAAACAAGACTATGAAGATTGAATTGGCTAATGCTCTCCAACAGATTACACGCCTAAAAGCTAATCATAATCTTCCTTCTCTCAGTTTGCTAAACGCTACATATCTCCTTACTCAATCATTGTTTAGCAATCTAGTTTCATAAGCTTAAGTTGTGTAACATCACAGTTGTGATACAGTTTTGTAGAAAACATTCATACACCTAGTTTTATCTTCTTTGTAAGAAAGTGTTTCCTTGACAAACCGGATTGTGGTTTGCATCAAGAAGGCTTTAGCAGTTGTTAAAGCAGATTGTAATATTCAGTTGAATATAGTGGATTAAGACCTCGTTGGAGAGAGGCGAAATCACCTTGACGGGTGGACTGGAGTAGTTTGAGATCAAACGAACCAGGATAAAAATATCTTGTTTATTGCATCAAGTTTCAGTTTTACAATTCACCCCCCCCCCCCCTTCTTGTGTTTTTCACTTCTTCAATTGGCATCAGAGCGCCTGGTTCTGAGCTAAAACACTTAACCGTGTCAGTACAAGATCCAGCGTCAGAAAAACACAATGGCAGGAAACTATTCTTACACCAGCAATGACAACCATGAGGACAGAGACAGATTCAGCGGCAAACCTCCAGTCTTTGATGGAGAAAACTTTGATTACTGGAAAGACAGAATTGAAAGCTTCTTTCTGGCACATGATGCTGATTTGTAGGATATGGTGACAGATGGATACACGCACCCTGTGAATGCAAGCGGTCAGAAGATTGATAGAAAAACAATGACTGACCAACAAAAGCGTGACTTCAAGAATCACCACAAGGCCAGAACCATCCTTCTCAGCGCCATCTCCTATACTGAGTATGAAAAGATCTCCAACAGAGACACAGCAAAGAAAATTTTTGACTCACTCAGAATGACGCATGAGGGCAACGTTCAGGTCAAAGAAACTAAAGCTCTGGCGCTCATTCAGAAGTATGAGGCGTTCAAAATGGAAGAATCTGAATCCATTGAAACAATGTTCTCAAGATTCCAGATTCTGGGAGCTGGTCTCAAGGTTCTGGACAAAGGATACTCTATTGCTGACCATGTCAAGAAAATCATCAGAAGCTTACCCAAGCAGTGGAGACCAATGGTTACAGCTCTGAAGCTAGCAAAAGATCTCAACAAAATTACTCTGGAGGAACTTATCAGCTCCCTCAGAAGTCATGAGATAGAGCTAGAAGCTGACGAGCCTCAGAAGCAAGGTAAGCCTTTAGCATTGAAATCTAACAAAAAATCTGAGTCTAAAGTTTTGCAGGCAGTTGAAGAAACATCTGATGGATCCTCATCAGAAGAAGACGAACTCTCCCTCCTCTCCAGAAGAGTAAATCAACTGTGGAAGCAGAGGCAAAGGAAGTTCAGGAATCCCAGAAGATCTGATCAGAACGAGTCTTCTTCCAGATACAGAAGGACAGATTCTTCTTCTGGATATAGAAGATCTGAAGGCTCCTCAAGTAGCAAAAAGCCAAACACCAAGGACATCATCTGCTATGAGTGCAATGAGCAAGGACACTACAAGAGTGACTGCCCAAAGCTTCAGAGGGAAAAGCCCAAAAAGAAGTTTGGAAGAGAAAAGAAGAAAAGTCTCATGGCTACATGGGATGACTCTGACTCGTCTGAAGCTGACTCAGAATCAGATGATGAGAGGGCAAACATAGCTCTCATGGCTAACATTTCAGAAGATAGTGAAGCTTCTGAATCAGACTCAGAATCAGATACTGAAGAGATATTTCCTAACTTTGCTGTTAATTTTACCAAGGCTGAACTTGCTGAAAGCCTTAATGAAATCCTGGAAAGGTATCAACAGATTAGAGTGAAATTCAGAGACTTGAAAAGGAATCTTGAATCTGACTCTAATAAGACTGAGAGTCTTAAATTGGAGAATTCTGAGCTGAGAATTAAAATTTCAAAATTAGAAAATACTTTACAAAACTCTGAGAAGGAACCAATTTCTGAAACTCCCAGCAACGCTGATGAGATCATCAAGGAGTATGATCACAGTTTCCAGAAGTTCCTTGCTAAAAGCATAGATAGAAGCAAAATGGCTTCAATGATCTATGGAGTTAGCAGAAATGGCAGGAAAGGAATAGGATACCAAGGTAAGGTTCCTACACCAAAGAATGTCATGGACTTAACCATTAAACACACTCCTCTGAATTCACATTTTGTGTATGGTCACACACATGATATTAAATACACTAGCAGTAAGTACTCTGTGAAACCAAAATTCAACCAGAGTTTTGGTAAATCTAACAAATTAGGACCCAAGAAAATCTGGGTACCTAAGGATAAAATAATACATGTTGCAGATATCTTTAGAAGCAAGTCAGAAACACCAGTCATGGTACCTGGACTCTGGATGCTCGCAACACATGAAGGGAAGAAGGCATATGTTCCAAAGCCTGGAACTTAAGCCTGGAGGCCACGTTGGCTTTGGAGGAAATCAGAGGGGAAATATCATTGGCTCTGGAACTGTAGGTAATGGAAATCTTCCCTCTATTAATAATGTTTTGCTAGTAGATGGATTAATGCATAATCTGTTATCCATAAGTCAATTAAGTGATAACGGTTATGATATAATATTTAATAAAAAATCATGTAAAGTTGTTAGTCAGAAAGATGGGACTATCCTGTTTAATGGTAAGAGGAAAAACAACATTTACAAAATCAAACTTTCTGAACTAAAGAGTCAGAATGTAAAGTGCCTTCTGTCTGTTAACAACGAGCAGTGGATCTGGCACAGAAGATTGGGACATGTTAGTATGAGAAGAATATCTCAGATTAACAAACTCAATCTGGTCAGAGGACTTCCTAATTTGAAGTTCAATTCAGATGCTCTGTGTGAAGCATGTCAGAAAGACAAGTTTGCAAAACCTTCTTTTAAATCTAAAAATGTTGTTTCTACCTCTAAGCCATTAGAACTTCTGCACATTGACTTATTTGGACCAGTTAAAACTGCTTCAGTCAGTGGCAAGAAGTATGGGTTAGTAATCGTAGATGACTATAGCAGATGGACATGGGTAAAGTTCTTAAGACACAAGGATGAGTCACACTCTGTGTTTGTTACCTTCTGTAACCAAGTTCAGAATGAAAAGGATCTTAGAATCGTTAAAGTCAGAAGTGATCATGGTGGAGAATTTGAAAACAAAGATTTTGAGTCATTCTTTAATGACAGAGGCATTCTGCATGATTTCTCTTGTCCTAGAACTCCCCAACAAAATGGAGTTGTAGAACGAAAGAACAGAACATTGCAAGAAATGGCCAGAACCATGATCAATGAGACAAACGTTGCTAAGATCTTCTGGGCAGAGGCAATAAACACAACGTGCTACATTCAGAATAGAATCTCAATAAGACCTATTCTGGAAAAGACTCCATATGAATTGTGGAAGAACAGAAAGCCCAACATTTCATATTTTCATCCATTTGGATGTACCTGTTTTATGATAAATTCAAAGAATTATTTGAACAAGTTTGACTCTAAAGCTCAGAAGTGTATTATGTTAGGATACTCTGAACGCTCAAGAGGGTACAGAGTATATAATACAGAAACACAGATTGTGGAAGAATCAATCAGTGTTTGTTTTGATGATAAGCTTGACTCTGAAAAGTCAAAGCAGAATGAAGTTTTTGCAGGTATGGAAATTGAATTTACAGGTTCTAAAGACAAGTCATCAGAAGCTCTCAACACAGACACTCCTTCAACGTCCGAAAGGAGCGCTGCTAGCAATCCTACAACAGCTGCTGATCAACCTCAGAAGAGATTACCCAGAAGCAGTTTGGATCACCCAGAAGAGACTATCTTAGGAAGAAAGGAAGATCCAATCAAAACAAGAGCAAGCTTCAGAAACTCTGAAGAAACCCTTATGGGACTTGTGTCTCTGATTGAACCTTCTTCTATTGATGAAGCACTTCTGGATAATGACTGGATTCTGGAAATGCAAGAAGAGCTGAATCAATTCACCAGAAATGACGTATGGGATCTTGTTCCCAGACCAAAAGGATTCAACGTCATTGGAACAAGATGGGTCTTCAGAAACAAGCTAAATGAACAAGGTGAAGTCATCAGAAACAAAGCACGACTGGTTGCACAAGGTTATAGTCAGCAAGAAGGGATAGACTATACAGAAACCTTTGCTCCAGTCGCCAGGTTAGAATCTATCAGACTTTTAATTTCATTTGCTGTTAATAGAGGCATCACTCTGTATCAGATGGATGTCAAGAGTGCATTCTTAAATGGTTATATAGAAGAAGAGGTTTATGTGCACCAACCCCCTGGTTTTGAAAATACAAAACATCCAGAACATGTTTTCAAACTAAAGAAGTCACTATATGGTCTGAAACAAGCTCCCAGAGCTTGGTATGAAAGGCTAAGTAACTTTCTGTTAGAAAATGAATTCACCAGAGGGAAGGTGGACACTACCTTATTCTGTAAATCAGTTAAGAATGACATCTTAGTATGTCAAATTTATGTTGATGATATTATTTTTGGTTCTACTAATCCTTCTCTTGGAAGAAAATTTGCTAAGTGTATGCAGGCAGAATTTGAGATGAGCCTCATGGGGGAACTGAAATTCTTTCTAGGAATTCAGATCAATCAAACTCCAGAGGGAACTTACATTCATCAGAGCAAATACATCAGAGATCTTCTGAAGAAATTTGACCTCTCAGAATGTAAGCCATCAAAGATTCCAATGCATCCCACGTGCATTCTGGAAAGAGAAGAGGTAAGCAAAAATGTAGAACAGAAAGTCTACAGAGGTATGATTGCCTCTCTCCTTTATCTGACAGCTTCAAGACCTGATATATTATTCAGCGTTTGTATTTGTGCTAGATTCCAATCAGATCCTAGAGAATCTCACTTAACAGCTGTTAAGCAAATTTTCAAGTATCTGAAAGGTACTACTAATCTGGGTTTGTTTTATAGAAAATCTAGTGATTACAGTTTAGTAGGCTACTGCGATGCTGACTTTGCTGGAGACAGAGTAGAGCGTAAAAGTACTTCTGGAAGCTGCCAGTTTCTGGGAGAAAATCTGATCTCTTGGTCCAGCAAAAGGCAATCAACAATTGCGCTATCAACAACAGAAGCTGAGTACATAGCAGCAGCAGGATGTAGCACACAAATGCTCTGGATGAAAAGTCAGCTTGAAGACTTCCAAATTTTTGAGAGTAACATTCCTATACTCTGTGATAATACTTCTTCTATTTGCTTAAGTAAGAATCCCATTTTACATTCTAGAGCTAAGCATATAGAAATAAAACATCACTTCATTAGGGACTATATTCAGAAAGGAATTTTGAATTTAAAATTTATAGATACAGACCATCAATGGGCTGATATCTTCACTAAACCCCTTTCTGAAGATAGGTTCAATTTCATTCTGAAACATCTCAGCATGAAAATCTGCCCAGAGTGAAAATGTTTTAATTCCATATATTTATCTTCAGAATGTATTTGTTTTACTGTGAACTTCTGATCAATCTCTTTTCAGAAAGATAGAACATGCAGATTGCATCAGATGCTAGTCTTAAAGATCTGAGAGTCTAAGCTCAAGGATAGACGTGCTGATCACTACATCAAACAAGTGTCATCCAATCATCAGCATATCTCTAAAGCAGAATGCGTGCACGCTTCTGAGAAGGCAAAACGCTGATTGGGTGCATTGAGACACATGTCTGGTAACCGTTTTTAATTATCTTTCTCAAATCCCCCAAAATCAGCAAGCATTAAATGAAAGTAATCATGTTTTTAAAACGTAATCATGACTTTATTTCTCTTTCTTGAAAACGTTTACAATTTCAAAATATTCTGAAGCCTATTTAAGCACGTTAACCTCTCACTTTAATCTTTTACAGTTTCTCATTATTTCTCAAGTATTCTCTGCATTTTTCTGTGTTCATCTCTCTCAAACCCATTTTCTCAGTCTTTCTCAAAATCCTTAAGTGTGAACATGGCAACCTCCAATAGTGCTTCTGCAGGTTCTCAGAAGAAAGCATCATCTGAACAGTATCAAGTGCCATTCAGAACACTCCTCACTCCTGTGAAGAATCTTGAAGTGTTATCTGAATTGATCATTGATTTTGGAAGTCTGAAGGAAAACGGTTTTGATTTAACAGAAGAAGTTAGGGCACAGAAATGGGAAAGGTATTTTGACAGGTTGGTTGGACCAACATTTCCAATGTTAGTCAAGGAGTTCTGGATTCATGAAACTGCTTCAATGCATCAAGTCACCTCCTATATTATGGGGAAGAAGATTGTGATCATTGAGGATCACATAGCAAGGTTAATTGGTTACAGTGGCGGTGGCGTCCGCTGTATTGATATGGCTGAGAGATGTGCTGACGTGGGCGTCATAGCAGAAAGGATTTTCACCCATGGGGTGCCCAGCAGCAAGATCAGAGATCTGAAAGATCACCACAGAGTTTGGGCGAAGATAATTCTGGGGTGTTTTAATCATAGGAAGCCAACTAGTTCCCCTGATTACATAAATGTAGATCAGCAGTTTCTGGTCTATTTTATCAATCAGAAGGTAAAAATCAACTTGGCTCATCTTCTGTTTAATCACCTCAGAACAAGCGTGAAGGAAACCAGGGAAGAAGAAAGAACAAAGAGGGATTGGATACCCTTTGGAAGGTTGATATCAGATATTCTGACTGAGAATAGGCTGATAGAGCATCTGATAGAAGCTCAAGAGTTAAGCACCATTGAACCAACGGTTGGGAAGCCTCTGAACGCGAAGAACTTGAAGAAAATGAAGTTGATAGAGAATATCAAAAAGGAACCCAGCGCTACTCCTATTGCTGATATCACCAGCAGAAGAGTCCCACTGAGTGACTTTCCTTTATTTTCTGAGATAGAATCCAAACCAGTGGTGGTTCTCAGATATCTGGACGCGTGCAAAGCTGATGGTACATATCCCAATCTGAATATCAAAGATCTGCACCAACCTCAACCAGAAGTGACACTGAAGAAGACGAAGAAAAGGAAGGCACCTTCAGAAGGATCATCCCAGCAGACACCCAAGAAAAGAGGTAACTTATCTGCTGCTTCTGTTTTAAATTCTTCTACTATTCCAGCATCAATCCCATCTCCAACCTCTCATAGAATCTCAATCCCCATCCCAACAATAGATGAAACTGAACCAGAAGATGACCCTTCTGAGGCACTACAACTCAGAAGACCCCGAACCAAACATCCCAAACCAACAATCTCAACAACATCAGCAATTGACAAAGTGCTGTCTGACATTGATCAACACACCTCTGATCACTCCTCCAATAATCCAAACTCTGAACCACAAATTGTCCAATCTCCACAACCAGAACAACCTCTCTCACCCATTCCAGAAGAACCTCTTATCCCTGAACAACCAGAAATTCCAACAACTTCTCCATAACCAGCAATTCCTTCTCCCTCTCCTCAACCAGAAATTCATCCACCATCACCTCAACCTGAGTTTCATCATTCTGAAACTCCAACTCCTCCACCTTCTGAACCTCATTCACCTCAATCACCTCAACCATCACCTCTGGAAATCCAGCTGCCATGTGGAACAACAGTCACAATGGCCCAGCTGCCATCCTCGCCTGAAACCACACCACCAAATACTCCCAAAACCCCAAACAGTCCAATCATAATTTCCGACTCCCCCACTCCATCTCCAAAACAAACATCTCCTAAGCAAACCACCGAAAACCCCAGCAGGACCTTCATAGATTTAACAATCCTTGACCGTCTTGCTGATCTGAAAAATAAAATAGCCATTCCAAAACCAAAACAACCAGATGTTGGCTCTGGTATTATGAATTTTGAAACAGGTTTGCAGTAGTGGATTGCTTCTCTGAAGCAAGTCTGTCCTGGAATGATTGACCCAGCTGCCTCTGACCAGCTCTGGTCACAATTCAGAATTTGGGTACGTGCTGAAGCCCTCAAGTTGCAGGATATCAACTATGAGCAGGCACAACAGAACTTCAGCAAGCTGCTGAAGGAAGTTGAAAGTCAGCTGCCACAGGAAGACGTGCTCCCTCTGGATAGTGAGCCATGGTCTGAGAAACAGCCAGCTTCAAAGGTGCAACCAGAAGAAGACAAGACTATTCAAGCTGAAGCAAGTCAAGCAGAAGATGTTGCAGAAAGCTCTCAGAAGCTCCCTGCTTCTGATGTTTCTCAAGCTGCCTTGGACAGGCAGACTCTGGAAGAGCTGAAGCTGAATGACATCCGTCTGCAGTAAAGGATGGATGAAAATGACCAGAAGATGAAAGAAAGGATGGATGTGCAGGATAGCAAGATAGACACAGTTGTCAGCATGGTGCACAAGCAGAATGAGACTGCTGATCAGATCAAAGCCATGCTGGAGAACCTGTTCACACGCCTTCCTCCCCAACCTTAGTTTTTCATTCATGTCATTTTCATGTTTTCTTTGATTATCTGTTGTACTGTTTTGTTTGATTCTGAACTTTTTAATATGACAAGTTTTTCCGCTCTAAATGTTTTAGCACATCACTTACACTTTTTGATTGCTGACAAAAAGGGGGAGAACAAGAATGATATTTTAAATAATAACGGATTACTAAGACAGAAAATCTCAAACATTCTAACTCTGATATACTTGAATATGTTTTCTGTTTTTGCTTAAGTCTACAGGTACAAGAATGCTCCATGATACTCTGAAGACTAAAGCTCTGATACTCTGACCCAAAGCAAAGCTCTGATACGCTGATCTGAAGCTCTGCTCTGATATGCTGATCTAAAGCTTCTGATAGTCAAAACTTTGAGATTCTGATGTTCAAAGAATGGCAATAAAAATCTGATCCTGAAGAACTCTTGGAATTAAAAAGGGAAGCAATAAATTCAGGGGGAGTATCTCTCAACTCTGATATCTCTTTATCCCTTATCTTTGATAACCTCTTACTCTGATACATCTTTTCATTTAGTCATCTCTGATACTCATTTCACGTTATTTTCAATTAAAAATATCTAGTTTTTGTCATCATCAAAAAGGGGGAGATTGTTAGAACAAAGTTTGAATCTACTACCCTAAGTTTAAGTTTTGATGATAACAAAATGAAAGGATATATTAATTATGTGATTCATGTATGAACTATTTGCTACCTAAAATATTACGTTCTGCTTTGCAGAAACTATGATAGGTATCAGCAAGAGCACACTTAATCAGCATCAGAATATTGGTCTTTAACACCAGAATCAGAAGAATAACTCACGCGTATGCTGAAGCTTGATGAACAGAACTGCGCTCAACACTCTGATAAAGACAACAACAGTTCATCAGCAGCTAAGTAGAGTCAGAATGAAGCCAAGCCAGAACATGCTTTAAGTAGCAACGGTACTGTGCATTGAAAGCGTATTATTACCAATGGCATCATTCCAGACAAGATCTGCTCAATAAGGAAAGTTTGTTATTAGCATTGAATCAAGATTATTGCTCCAACGTTCAACAATCTCAGTGCTATATAAACAAGACTATGAAGATTGAATTGGCTAATGCTCTCCAACATATTACACACCTAAAAGCTAATCATAATCTTCCTTCTCTCAGTTTGCTAAACGCTACATATCTCCTTACTCAATCATTGTTTAGAAATCTAGTTTCATAAGCTTAAGTTGTGTAACATCACAGTTGTGATACAGTTTTGTAGAAAACATTCACACACCTAGTTTTGTCTTCTTTGTAAGAAAGTGTTTCCTTGACAAACCGGATTGTGGTTTGCATCAAGAAGGCTTTAGCAGTTGTTAAAGCAGATTGTAATATTCAGTTGAATATAGTGGATTAAGACCTCGTTGGAGAGAGGAGAAATCACCTTGATGGGTGGACTGGAGTAGTTTGAGATCAAATGAACCAGGATAAAAATATCTTGTTCATTGCATTAAGTTTCAGTTTTACAATTCAACCCCCCCCCCCCCCCTTCTTGTGTTTTTCACTTCTTCATATTTATGTTTGTTGTTTGATTTGGAACGTTTTGGTATTATTCAATTGTATTTTTAGGACCTGTATCATGATGCCCGAACCTAGGGTTCTTGTCCTTGTTTTTTAGGCGTTTCTTATGCAGGATAAATTGAGGCAAACAATGGTTATAGGGATATTCAGGAGGCAGAGACGAACACATCCATGTTCTTGGATGGTATTTTCATGGCATGGGAGAGATTTTTGAAATGTCCTATGAATCTTCCTGCGGATAAAAATCCACAGGTAAACGAACCAGGGATGCGTTAAGGAAGATGATAACATGGCTTGCATCCATTGGCCTGTTTGAATCATTAGCGCATTTTTTTATTTTGCAGGGCATAATTAATTGTTTTGTATATAATATTTGTTTTCTATTCCACTAACGAATGTGCAGCATAGTTGAGTTGGTGAGAGAGGCGTGGCAAAACCCCTTGGGACCTGGGTTCGAATCCCAGGTCCCCTCAAACTTTAATAAATTTTGTTTTCAGGCAATCTTGTGCAACGTCAAGGATGCAGTCCACCATGCGCTTGCAGAGATCAACGTGCCAAACGGCTTCAGGCCAAGATCCAGAGGCCAGAATTGAGTATCCACCATACTCTCCAGTCAACGCACATGCATGGAATGGCAAAGGTCAAATAAAGGCTGGACGTTCTGGGCCTCAAAAATTGCTAATTTCCTCATCAAATTCAGGCCCACACCCCCCTGAGTATTTCTTTTAATTTCTATAATCTTTTTATTTATTTACTTATTTAATTTAATTAATTAATTAACTAATTAACCTTTTTTCATAAAAAATCAAAAAACAAAAAATGAAATTTTTATTAATTCCATTAATTTTATTATTTATTTTTGTAAATAACAATTAATTAATTTTATTTAGTTTAATTAGGTACAATTTTAATATCTTTTTCATTAAATTAAAATTAATTTAGAATTAGGTTTTTAATATTTTTTAACCATTCTTATTTTATTTCCTTAAATTAAAATAAAAACCAAAAAATATTTTCATTTAATTAATTAATTCAATTATTAATTTAGGCTAATTTTTAATTCAAAAAAATAACAAAAAATATGCTTTATTTATTTAAAAGGGTCAAAACCCTAAGACACTCCGATTTAATTTTCTCGCGCGCGTATTATTTTTTGATCCATATTTCTATATTGTAACTGCTTTGAGAATGTAATAGTTTTTAACTTAGGACTTTATTTATTTATTTATCGCTTTCATTTACTTTTCGCAATTTAATTTTAAAGGGTTTGTCTTTGGCGATGTAAATACCCGACGCCTTGTAATAGCTTAGATTTTATTTTTTCGCAATTTAAATTCTGCACAATATTAATTGTTAGATGTTTGATAAATAGGCAATGCATGACAAGATTAATCTGTAACCTAAAATCAACAGTAGCTCACCATTAACATGTACAAAGATAAATAACTGAAAAACAATACACTCGCACATGCGCACTCTTAGGGTACACCTCACTTGGTTGCCTCGAACGTGGTCATTGAGTATAGGAAGTTTTAGAGGTCGCCCTCTTGTTCAAAGATCATAAGTTGCCTCGAAACGGTTGCCTCGGATAAAATGATCTAAGACATTAGGGTTACCGCTAAGGCGTCCTAACATTGCTTTAGTGACCACACGTCCCTTAACCGAATTGACCCGAAAACTCCAACGATGATGCTACCTACTCATCAATAGTGGGCTAGCATTGTCTAAAGGACACTTGTACAGTTTAATTCCTTTTTGAGTAGGTAGATGGTTCTTAAGTACTTGCTCCTTTTAAAAACAAAACAAAACTTTTCACACTTACACTCCTTTCAAAACAAAAACTCTTTCAAACCCACAAACACAAAGAAAAGCAAACTTTTGGAAACACAATGAGCAAGTACCTAAGAGCCCGTGGATAACCACGGATAGAAAGGGTGCTAACACCTTCCCTTTCTATAATCTACCTCCCGAACCCGAGAAATATCTCAAAAAGGAATTTTTCTGTGCTTTTGTCCTTTCCTTGTTGGATAAAATAAAAGACGGTGGCGACTCTTGCTTACCGCGACATTTTGCGAAAACAAACGCAAACGCGAACCAGCATTCCAAAACAGTCAGTTCTCATTCCCACCGATCACAGAACTGGTGACTCTGTTGGGGACATCTTATATAAGTAAGGTGTACCTTAGGATTAGATCACTATGTTTTCAATTGTATGCTTTATATGCTTTAATTTTGTGGGCTTGTATCGGAGTTCTATAGATCCTAACCCGGATCTGGGGATACCCTTTAGGTAAGTAGCAATAAACTGTGAGGGATCTGTACGGCATAGACCGATACGAATGAAGCAGTAGCTACGTTGGTGTGGCACCTTAGTCTGTACCGATATCCCTTGTGTTGGAACAAGGAGAATATGGGTCTTCTAAGGAGTCATTAAGCACCAACTGACCTTAGAACCTTAAATTGACTAACTTGGCCATAGAACAGTAGCAGTATGCTACACTCATTGAGACTAAACTCTCGCGATGATTCCGGCTGCAAGAAAAGGTTGCTAAACTGGAATTATGATCGATCGAGGGTAGTCAGTGATATTGAGATCCTCTAGAACCCGGTTACTATTTTTAGGACAGGTATTAACCAACTGAACTGAAAGAGGGTAGTACCTAAGCTCCATGCCAGCCTGAAATCTAAGGGCTCTCAGTGTGACTTGTGTGCCTTTACCATATTTGCCTTTTGTGGATACTTGTGGTGTGCCTTTACCATGACATCATAACATTGCATACATTTTGCATAAGGACTAACCTATTTCAAAGACAAGAGGGTTTCATCTTTGCTCTGTTTTGTAGGTCATCATGATGCTCGTGCGTAGGAATACTATCCGGATCAACTTTGTTCAAGTACCTACCCTGCTTAAAGATTTGGTTGTCAGGATTCCAGACACTACTTCCTTCATCAGAAGGCATGGTTCTCTCCTTAGTTTGGTCACCTCAAAATTTGACGAACAAATGATGAGTGTCCTGGTCCAATTCTATGATCCGTTGTACCATTGTTTTACTTTCCAGGACTTCCAGTTGGTGCCTACCCTAGAAGAGTTCTCTGAGCTGCTCGGTATCTCCGTCCTGGAACAAACTTCGTTTACTGGTTGGGAAAAGACTCTTAAGCCCGAAGAAATTGCTGCAGCCCTTCACTTGACCAAGGAGGAGGTAATGGCTAACTGGGAGACTAGAAGTGGAGCTAAGGGTTTTCTGGCTAAGTTTTTGGTTGACAAAGCTAATTACTTCTAGGACAGCTTAGACTTCAAGGCGTACAGGACATTTTGGCTCTCTTGATTTATGGTCTGGTGTTGTTTCTGAATCCTGACACTTTTGTTGATATTAATGCCATAAAGATCTCCATCTCTCAGAATCCGGTACCCACTCTCTTGGGTGACATCCTTCATCAGCTCTATGCTCGTACTGCCCGAAAGTGGGGAACTTTGATGTGCTGTGCTCCTTTATTGTCGAGGTGGTTTATTTCGCACCTCCCTAAGTTCGTACTGAAGAACAAAGAAGGAATGGGTTGGGCTTATAGGGTGATGTCTCTTTCTAATAATGACATTATCTGGACTCTCAAAGGTATGGATGAGGTGACTGTCATTGATCGCTGTGGAGAGCATCCTAATGTTCCATTGATCGGAACCCATGGAGGGATCTCTTACAACCCATGCTTAGCTCTTCGTCAGTTTGGAAGAGCCAGAAGAGAAGGGCCTCATGAGATGTTGATGCCTCATATCATCTTTGATTTTCAGGGAGATAGCGACGAGCTGCGTCGTAGATTTATAAGGGCTTGGGACAGAGTTCACCAATCTGATCCACATGAATTGGGTCCAAAGACTTCTCTGCCAATGGAGCCATACCTCAGATGGGTCCGCATCCGTGCCCAGAAGTTAGGTATGCCATATGAAGCTGTCAGGCCTGTTACTCTTGAAGTTGCTAATGAGGAGGGGGTTCTTCCAACTATTCTCCACCCTTATATGCCCACTGATATTGGGACACTGAAGAGGTCTTTGATGCAGTTGAGGGATGAATGGGATTCCTACCGAGAGAGGTTCAATGAATAGGAGCAGAAGATCCAGAAGCTGACTAGGCAACTGGAGAACGAGCGGATCCTGAATGATTATGTCCGCACTGAGAAGAAGAGACCATGGGAGCATTGATGAACCTTTGATGATTTCTTTTACAGTTTTTACTTACTTTTCAGTATTTCCATTCTTGTAACGCCTAAGGGCAATTTGTTGAACAATTTAAATTTTGAAGTTTAAATCTAATAAAGTGTGTTTCCTTTCTTGTTTACAAATTTGAATCTCGATTGTCTTTGAAATCATAATCATACGCATTTCATCCCATGCACTCTATAAGCAGGTACCCATTACAAGTCTCTTATCTTCTTCGTTGTTTATTTCAGCAATCATCATGTCTGCTGAACCTTCAATTGAGCAAGCTATCAAGGCCCTCCAGGCCCAGAATGCCCAGTTTCAAGAGATGTTCATGAATCTAGCTAAGGGTCAGCAGGACCTGAAGACTTTGATTCTGAAAGAGAAGAAGAAGAAGAAGAAGAGGACCATCCTATTCAATACTGGACGCATGTTTGGAAACGGGCTGCAGAATGAAGTTGATCTGACCACCTCATCCGGAGGGAAGGATAGTCCACAAGAAAGGAGGGATCATAGCCCTATGGTCTCCGACAACGAGACAGACTATGATGAAGAACAGTATCCTCCTGCTGAGGATAAGTACAAACAGCTGGAAGACCGTTTGAGTGCTATGGAAATTCAGAAGGTGCCCGGTCTAGACTTTGGAGATCTAGGTATATCCTCTGGGGTGGTGATTCCCCATAAATTCAAGGCACCTGCCTTTGCCAAGTATGACGGAGTTTCCTGTCCGAAGTTGTACCTCCGGTCATATGTGAGGAAGATCCAGCCTTACACTGCTGATAAGAACTTATGGATCCATTTCTTTCAAGACAGTCTCTCAGGGACTCAACTTGAGTGGTTCTATCAGTTGGACAGAGCCAGTATCCGTAGCTGGGAAGATTTGGCTACTGCGTTCTACAGGCAGTATCAGTATAACTCCGACCTTGCTCCTACGCGTACCCAAATCCAGGGTATGTCAATAGGAATGGGTGAAGGATTTAAAGAGTATGCTCAGAAATGGAGAGACCTTGCTGGAAGGGTGCAACCACCTTTGGCTGATCGTGAGCTTGTTGACATGTTTCTGGGGACCCTGTCTGGTCCATTCTTTAACCATCTGATTGGAAGCTCTTCGGCTGGGTTTACAGATCTTATTTTTACTGGTGAGAGGATTGAAGCTGGTATTAAGGCCGGGAAGATACAGAAGGGTGCCTCATCGAGCACTGAGAAAAAGCCGTTTAAGAAAGAGTCCAGTGTTGTCTACAGTTCAAGAAGACAGAATAGACCTGAACACCGCCAAGCTGTCAATGCGGTTGTTATTTCAAAACCTGCTGGTGCTCCTCAGCATCACAACTAACAAAAGGACGAGAGACCTCGAAGGAAATTCACTCGTCTCAGTATGACTTTGTCTCAGATTCTGCCACAGTTACTGAAGACCAATCTGGTGATTCTAAAAGAAGCTCCGAAGAATCCAAGTACCACGTCACCAAAGTACAACCCTAATGCCCGTTGCGCTTTTCACTATGATAGCCCGGGGCATAATACAGATGATTGTTGGGTTTTGAAGAACAAGGTACAAGACTTGATTGATGCGAAAGAGATCGAGTTCGGAGCACCAGAGAATCCTAAACAAGATACAGGGTGAAATTCTGGCTGCAGATACTCAATGTTACGTTCAATGTTATGACATCGTATCTGACTTACTATATGACAGTAAATACAAAAGCAATAAAGAACACAGTCAATTGTTTACCCAGTTCAGTGTGCAACAACACCTACTCTGGGGGCTACCAAGCCAGGGAGAGAATCCACTATAAGAGATGTTAATTCAGGAATAAACCAACCAGTTTATCTCCTTCACTTAAGACCTACCCAATGCAATTCTAATCTAAGTACAACTTAAACCTGAGTTCCTACTCACTCCCCCTCAATCACAGCAGTGATACATAAACCAATTTTGACTTAAGAATTGATAAAGACACTCTTCAAAAAACACACACTTGATTAAGCTTCACAGCTTTTTAATCAAGCAACACAATCACTTGTGCTTCACAGCTTTGAGTGATGTACACAACTAACTTGACTCTGCTTCACAGCTTTAGTCAAGGAACATTCAAACACTCTTGCTTCAAAGCTTTGAGTGCTACACAACCCTTACAAAAAGAAACCTATTCCAAGGCACTTATCACAATGATAATTGCTTGGAGTACAATGAACAAATCTATACAGATTACAAATTGATCTTCTAATCAATCAGCAGTGATCCTTGAAAAACAGCAGCTATGTTGAATATATAGCAGCTACAACTTCAGTTAGGGTTTCCAAAAACCTAGGGTTAATTCCGTTTGACCTAAAGACCAGGTCACAGGACTTTATTAACCAGGTTAGGGTTGAGCTAGGTTACCCCTCAGAAAACGCAGGATTCTGTTCAGGAAGGACTGAGTTATTTCCTGAAAAAACTCAGACTTATCCAATCCTGCAATCCTGTTAGTTCAGAACAGGATGTCATAACATCTGTTATGACATCTGAGAAAACCTGTCTACTGATTTAGCAAAATGTGATAATTTTGCAAAATGCTCAGATACACACTTATAAACATCAGTATTTGAATTACAATATTTTTCTGCAAAGGTACCTAATGAGTCAGTACAAACTGAACTAGAATGTTATGACATCAGTCATGACATTCACACATACATTTGGGATTTACCAAAAATGCAAGCCAATACCTAAACACCTACAAACTCCCCCTTTGGCAGATTTTTGGCTAAAGACCCTAAACAATCAGAGATAGATAGCAGCAGAAATAAGTGACAGCAGAAAAATAGAACACAGAATGTCAAGCAAGTACCAAAATATTCTCCCCCTCTTTAGCCACAAATGGGCCAAAGAAAACATGTTAAAAAAATTATACAGTTATCCAAAACAAAATAGTAAGAGCAGCAGCAGAAAACAACTTCCAAACTCCACCAGATATCAGCACCAACCAGCAACACCACCAAACAGCAATCAACTGTCATCAGATTCTGAGGAGCTAGTTTCTTCAATGTTGAGATGTCCTTCACCTTCTTCCCTTCTGTTTTCTTCAGCTTCCTCCTTTTCTAGCCTGGAAATTAGAAGTTCTAGGGTCCTTTTTCTAGTATCCAGCTCTTTGCAAGTTTCTTTTAAAACAGCTATGACATCTGATGTCTTGGACTGGGTCTTCACAGACGATGTCTCAGCTGATGTTATGACAATGTCTGGAGCATGAGATCCCTGAAACAGTTTGTAGTGCAGGCCAATGGCAGGAGCTCTTTTGCAGACTGTATCTCTTGCCACAAGGATATCAGGGTATTGTGCAAGGATGATTCCACAAAGAAGGGAGGGAAAGGCAATTGGTCCTTTGACAGCATAACTGCCAGCATGCTTTAAAGTTTGTTCAAAGATGTACCTCCCATAGTCAAAAGTAGTCTTGGTTCCCACAACATAGATAAATCTCCTCAATCCTGTGGAGATAGTTGATTTGTGATTTGTAGGCACCCAGTTGGCTGCACCTATTTTATGCAAGATGGCAAATTTCATGCTGAGTTTACTAGCCTTCAGCTTCCCTTTCAAAGGCCAGCACTTTACTTGCCTGGCTGTGATGGTTAGACAAACTTCATTGTCAGTTGCCTCTAGATCAGGACAGTCCTCATTTGTTCTTCCAAGAAACTTGTTGATTTCTGATGAAGAGAACTTGACCCTTCTTCCTCTAACAAACACACTCTCAAAGTCAGCTGACCTTCCATCAGCACAATCATTAGACAAGTTCACTACAAACTCCTTGACCAGATTTTCCTAGCATTTGTTAAACTTTATCACTGTCTTCATTAGTCCAGCATTCTTGATCAGATCCATGATGTCTTTGCACTCCAAGGCATCATTGTTGAGTTCTCTCTCCAAGGCTATTCTCTTTAAGCAAACATACTTCCATCTGTTTGCATTGTCAGGATGATGAAAGGAGATGTTGTCTGTTGGCACTTCAGGCACTCTAGCAATCTTGCTGGAGGGGAGCTTCCTTCTGATGGGAGTTTCTTCAATATCAATCTCAAATTCTGATTCATCATCAGAATCAGAAGTTTCAGGTTCTTTACTTTTCTTAGAGATTGGTTGTCTAGCAGTCTGCACCTGTGCCTTCTTCCCTTTTGTCTGAATACTTTTCTCAGCCATCCCTTCAGCCTTGGATTTCTTAGCATCAGGTTTATCATTCTGACTACTCTTTCTTTTCATCAATCTCCTAGCTATGCTAGGGTTCACATTAGCAATCAGTTCATTATCAGAGTAATCTTCATCCACATCAATGATAGGTGGATCAGCAGCCTTTTCAGAGGGGTTCTGAATGTTGTCTTTTGGTGTCACAACATCCTCAGTGACATCTACATTTTCAGAACCTTCCACATTTGGACTTTCTGATTGATTTAAAGGGATAGAAATCCCCGGTACAGATTGGTTGCCACTCAGAATGCTAGTAACCAGCCTAGCAATAGCTTGGTGTACTTGAACTGATCCTTCTCTATTAGGTACAGAAGACGAAGGATGAGAAGAATTACCAGAGGCTGTAGCTTGAGCTCTTCCTGCATGTCTGGTTCTGAGCTTTTTGACTCTGGCTGGGTCAGTTGCCATCTCCCTGAGAGGAGTGACCTCAAGAACTTCAGATTCTATGCATGTAGTGATTGCCCTAGAATCTTGATCAGATGATGACGATGATGAGGAAGACGAAGCCGCCATGGTGGAAGACGATGTCTGAGACATTTTGATTGACTTTGAGTAATAGTAGCAGTTTGAGAAAAATCTTTGATTGGGAGGAGGAAACAGGTTGCAAGGATGAGAGAGGTAGGGGGTAAAAGGGAGTCTCTTCAACTTCTTAAAGCTTTTGAAGGAATTGTGAAAGAATATGATTAACCCACTAAATATAGACTTAATAAAATTAATCCCTTCAACCCTTGTTTTAAGCAAAACTAATTGCTATAATTTCTCATGTTGGTGAATACCCAACCTGCCCCTCAAATTTTCAAGTTTATTTCCAACAAGAGCCTTGGTAGAAGAATCAGTCAGCTGAAGCTTAGAGAAACTATGTTCCAGTTTAAATGACTTCTTCTCTTCAAAGTCAATAGGGTTCAAGGAAATGTTGAATGTTTTCAGATTGTCACAACACAATGTCACAACATCTTGTGTAACATTGTACTCAGGGAGCATCTGTTTTGACCAGATGTTTTGAGAACAGAATTTATGAGACTTGTTATTTCCAACATCCTTGTCAAGATGACTTAAGGTTCTGACAACACATTCTTCTTCAAGTTTATTTCCCACATCACAGATATCATCAACCTGTAGTTTTGGAGTTCTTCTGACAGTTTCCATAGAGATAGCTCTCTTCATTCTTCTTAGATGAAGGAGACCAAGCTTATGCTGCCACAGTTTCACCTCTTTTTCTTCTTTTGCAATGGAATACACAGATGAGGAATTAGTGTTCTCAGCCTCTCACAAGTAGCAGTTGTCTTTGGATCTGACTCCTTTCATTACTATCTCTTGTTTGTCATTGATTACAAGGCATTCAGATTTTGAGAAATTGACCTTGAATCCTAGATCACACAATTGACTGATACTAATGAGATTAGCAGTCAGTCCTTTCACCAGCAGTACTTCATTCAGACTTGGAACTCCAGGGCAGTCCAAATCACCAACTCCTTTGATTTCACCTTTAGCCCCATCTCCAAAGGTCACAAAACTGGTGGTGTGAGGCTTAACATTATTGAGGAGGTTCTTGATTCCAGTCATATGTCTGGAACATCCACTATCAAAGTACCAGTCTTCCTTTGCAGAGACCCTCAGGGAAGTGTGAGCTATCAGTGCAGTAGCCTTTTTCTTCCATTGAGGAGCATGTGGTACCTTTTTAGACTTAGGTTTGACACCTGAGATCTGATTAGGGTATCCATGTAATCTGAAGCAGAAGGGCTTTATGTGGCCATATCTACCACAATCATGGCATTTCCATCTTTGGTACCTTTTCTTCATATGTCTCTGTTCCTGATGTTGAGAGTTGTGTTGAGACATCCGTTTTGACATTTGCTTACCAGTACCAGATTTCTTTGCTTCCATAAATCCTAGTCCAGATTTATTTCCCACATTTTGTCCAACCTGAAGGATCTCTTCCAATTTGTCTGTTCCATTGGTCAACATCTTGACAGATTTGGTCATTTGATTCAGTTGTGAGTTCAGCAGTTGAACTTCTCCTTCTAGATGACTTATAGTTTCAAGATTTGCCCTTTTTTCAGCCTCCAGCTTTATAATGAGTTTTGATTGTTTCTCATTCTGCACACAGACTTCAGCACTTCTGATACACAATTTCTTGTAGGTATCAGCCAGTTCTTCAAATGTCACTTCTTCATCACTAGTGTCACTTTCAGAAGTACAAACACTAGTTAGGGCAGTAACTAGTTTGGCAGATTCTTCTTCAGAATTACTTTCTGAATCATAGTCAGACCAAGTAACAGTCATTCCTTTCTTTTGCTTCTTAAGAAAGGTAGGACATTCAGCTCGAATATGTCCATATCCTTCACATCCATGGCATTGAATACCTCTGCCTTGGTTTCCCTTATCTTCTGACCTTGGTCTTCTGCTGGAACTGTCAATGTCAGAGGGAATGTTATGAACATTAGACCTTGACTTTGGGTCCATTCTTTTGATGAGCCTGTTGAACTGTCTTCCAAGCATGGCAATAGCTTCTGATATGTTTTCTTCTTCATCCTCCTTGTATTCAACATCAGTGTTGGATACAAGTGCTATGCTTTTGTTCTTCTTGTCACCATTATCAGTGATCCCCATCTCAAAAGTCTGAAGAGACCCAATAAGTTCATCCACTTTCAACTTGCTAATGTCCTGGGCTTCCTCTATGGCAGTTACCTTCATTGCAAATCTTTTAGGCAAGGATCTGAGAATCTTCCTCACCAGTTTTTCTTCTGACATCTTTTCTCCCAGTGCTCCTGAGGTGTTGGCAATCTCCAAGATGTTCATGTGAAACTCATGAATGGTTTCATCTTCCATCATTTTTAGATTCTCAAATTTTGTAGTCAACATCTGAAGCCTTGACATTTTTACTTTGGAAGTGCCCTCATGAGTAGTTTTGAGAGTGTCCCAAACTTCCTTGGCCAGTTCATATTGATGTACTAGTCTGAAAATGTTTCTATCAATTCCATTGAACAAGGCATTTAAAGCTTTTGAATTTCCCAGAGCTAACTCATCTTCTTCTTTACTCCAATCTTCCTCAGGTTTCAGACTGATTGTCCCATCTATCTCAGTTATGGTGGGATGAATCCATCCTTTGTCAGCAGCTCTCCAAGCCTTTTTGTCCAGAGATTTTAGGAAGGCAATCATACGAGGTTTCCAGTAGTCATAATTGGTTCCGTCCAGAATGGGTGGTCTATTTCCAAAAACTCCTTCTTTGTCCATAGTGCCAGAAAGTGATATCCCTAGATCTCACCCAGTAATACAGGCAGGGTGCCTGCTCTGATGCCAATTGAAATTCTGGCTGCAGATACTCAATGTCACGTTCAATGTTATGACACCGTATCTGACTTACTATATGACAGTAAATACAAAAGCAATAAAGAACACAGTCAATTGTTTACCCAGTTCAGTGTGCAACAACACCTACTCTGGGGGCTACCAAGCCAGGGAGAGAATCCACTATAAGAGATGTTAATTCAGGAATAAACCAACCAGTTTATCTCCTTCACTTAAGACCTACCCAATGCAATTCTAATCTAAGTACAACTTAAACCTGAGTTCCTACTCACTCCCCCTCAATCACAGCAGTGATACATAAACCAATTTTGACTTAAGAATTGATGAAGACACTCTTCAAAAAACACACACTTGATTAAGCTTCACAGCTTTTTAATCAAGCAACACAATCACTTGTGCTTCACAGCTTTGAGTGATGTACACAACTAACTTGACTCTGCTTCACAGCTTTAGTCAAGGAACATTCAAACACTCTTGCTTCAAAGCTTTGAGTGCTACACAACCCTTACAAAAAGAAACCTATTCCAAGGCACTTATCACAATGATAATTGCTTGGAGTACAATGAACAAATCTATACAGATTACAAATTGATCTTCTAATCAATCAGCAGTGATCCTTGAAAAACAGCAGCTCTGTTGAATATATAGCAGCTGCAACTTCAGTTAGGGTTTCCAAAAACCTAGGGTTAATTCCGTTTGACCTAAAGACCAGGTCACAGGACTTTATTAACCAGGTTAGGGTTGAGCTAGGTTACCCCTCAGAAAACGCAGGATTCTGTTCAGGAAGGACTGAGTTATTTCCTGAAAAAACTCAGACTTATCCAATCCTGCAATCCTGTTAGTTCAGAACAGGATGTCATAACATCTGTTATGACATCTGAGAAAACCTGTCTACTGATTTAGCAAAATGTGATCATTTTGCAAAATGCTCAGATACACACTTATAAACATCAGTATTTGAATTACAATATTTTTCTGCAAAGGTACCTAATGAGTCAGTACAAACTGAACTAGAATGTTATGACATCAGTCATGACATTCACACAAACATTTGGGATTTACCAAAAATGCAAGCCAATACCTAAACACCTACACAGGGGTAAATGCTATCAGGGATGACGATGATGAAGAGTTTGATATCGACAGTTGGATCTACCCGACTGCCCACAGTGGATTAAGCAACTGGACAGCGAAGGATCCTATGCTCGTTTCAGTTATCAACCAGTAATGAACTCTTTGTTTTGAACTTGTAACAGACAATGTTTTGAAACTTTATGGCTCGGGGTCTTACCCGGGGCACTGTGGCTTCATTTGTGAGGGCTTTTGTGTGTCATTTTCATATATCATTAATAAAAGCATTGGACGTTTCTTGCATTTCAAATTTTGCGCTCCTTGTTTTTCTTTATTATATATTGCAAAACAGCTATTTTACACACACTCACATACACAGGTCTCAATCCACTCTGGATCTCACTTGTAACGACTCTGCTACTGCCAGTTATGACTTTGAAAATCCGATCAACTTAGTCGAAGACGAAAGTGAAGATGATTGCGAAGTGCCTGGTGAACTTGCAAGACTGTTACTCCAAGAAGAGAGGGACATTCAGCCACATGAAGAGCCGGTGGAAATGGTGAATCTGGGTACTGAGACAGACAAGAAGGAAGTCAAGGTTGGTGCCAATCTGGAGCCTAGTGTGAAACAGCGATTGATTCAGATGTTGCATGACTATGCTGAGATCTTTGCCTGGTCTTACAAAGATATGCCTGGGTTGGATACTGACATTGTGGTTTATCGCCTGCCTACCAAGGAAGACTGCCCTCCGGTAAAACAGAAGGTTCGTCGTATGCGCCCAGAGATGTCTGAGAAAATCAAGGCCGAAGTTATGAAACAGTTTGACGCCGGTTTTCTAGCAGTGACTTCTTACCCTCAATGGGTTGCCAATGTGATTTTGGTACCGAAGAAGGATGGTAAGGTTCGAATGTGCGTTGACTACAGGGATTTGAACAGGGCAAGCCCCAAGGATGACTTCCCTCTACCTCACATCGATGTTCTAGTTGATAATACTGCTCAGCACAAGGTGTTCTCCTTTATGGATAGTTTCTCCGGTTATAATCAGATAAAGATGGCTCCCGAAGACATGGAGAAGACCACCTTTGTTACTCAGTGGGGCACCTTTTGTTACAAGGTCATGCCTTTTGGATTAAAGAATGCTGGGGAAGCATATCAGCGTGCCATGGTTGCTTTGTTTCATGACATGATCCATCATGAGATTGAAGTATACGTCGACGATATGATTGCAAGGTCTCAGACTGAGGAGGAACACCTGGACCATCTACAGAAGTTGTTTAACATGTTGAAGTTGTACAAGCTGAGATTGAACCCGAACAAATGCACCTTCAGGGTGAGGTCTGGTAAACTACTGGGTTTCGTCGTGAGCGACAAAGGTATTCAAGTGGACCCTGCCAAAGTGAAAGCCATACAAGAAATGCCAGCTCCCAAGACAGAGAAGGAGGTCAGAGGATTTCTAGGACGACTGAACTACATTTCCCGATTCATCTCGCACCTAACTGCCACTTGTGAGCCAATCTTCAAGCTGCTGAAGAAAGATCAAGTGGTACGCTGGAACGATGAATGCCAGGCTGCTTTTGAAAGGATCAAAGAATATCTCCAGGAGCCACCTATTCTAATTCCACCAGTTGAAGGGAGACCTCTGATCTTATACTTGACAGTACTTGACAACTCAATGGGGTGTGTGCTGGGGCGACATGACAAGTCTGGCCGAAAAGAGCATGCTATTTATTACCTTAGCAAAAAGTTTACCGACTGTGAGACCCGATACTCACTGCTCGAGAAAACTTGTTGCGCTTTGGCATGGGCTAAACGCCGGCTGAGACAGTATATGCTGACCCACACTACTCTACTGATTTCAAAAATGGATCCAATCAAGTATATCTTCGAAAAGCCTGCCTTGTCCGGAAGAATAGCAAGATGGCAGATGATTCTGACTGAGTATGACATCCAGTACACGACTCAAAAAGCAATCAAGGGAAGTGTATTGGCAGACCATTTGGCACATCAGGCAGTGGATGATTACCAGTCTATGAACTTTGAATTTACGGACGAGAATATCATGGTAGTGACTGATTGTGAGACACCTGGATCGGATGAAGGACCTGAGGAGGGATCCCGATTGTCTATGTACTTTGATGGAGCTTCAAATGCTTTGGGTAATGGCATTGGCGCCGTGATCATATCTCCTAAAGGCTCTCATACTCCATTTACCGCCCGACTATGTTTCAACTGCACCAACAACATGGCGGAGTATAAAGCGTGCATCATGGGTCTTCGAGCTGCAATTGACCTAAGGATTAAGTTTCTAAGTGTCTTCGGAGATTCCGGTCTCGTGATCAGTCAGATCAAAGGCGAGTGGGATACGAAACACCCTAATCTTATTCCTTACAAGGAGTATGTGTTGACACTGCTTCCCCATTTTGAGGAGATAACCTTTGAACACTTCCCAAGAGAGGAGAATCAGTTGGCGGACGCGCTGGCTACGATGTCTTCTATGTTCAAAGTCAATTGGGACAATAAGGCTCCCCGGATCATTATTGAAAAATTGGACGAACCTGCACATTGCTGTGATATTGAGATTGAAGAGGTAACAGAAAAGCCATGGTATCATGAGGTGAAGAGGTATCTTGAAGCTCAAGAATACCCCGAGGGTGCATCTGTTAATGACAAAAAGTTTCTGAGGAGGTTTGCAGCCAAGTTCTTCATCAGCAATGGCATTCTTTACAAACGTAACCATGATTCGACCTTACTGCGTTGTGTGGATAAGATTGAAGCAGAAAGGATCATGGTAGATCTGCATGAAGGTACTTTCGGAACCCATTCCAGTGGACATACCATGGCAAAGAAAATCCTCCGGGAAGGATATTACTGGTCCACAATGGAAGCTGACTGTTATCAGCATTCTCGGACATGTCACAAGTGTCAGGTCTATGCTGATAAGGTGCACATACCTCCAGTTCCTCTGAATGTTTTGACGGCACCTTGGCTCTTTGCAATGTGGGGCATTGATATGATCGGCGAGATCAGACCTACGACATCCAACGGGTATTGTTTCATCCTGGTAGCAATTGATTATTTTACAAAATGGGTTGAAGCGGCTTCCTTTGCTACCGTAACCAAGAACGTCGTGGCACGGTTCATTCGGCATAACCTGATCTGTCGATACGGTGTACCAGAGAGGATCATTAAGGACAACGGTACAAATCTTAATAACAAAATGATCACTGAGCTCTGCGAGCAATTCAAGATACAGCATCATAACTCTTCTCCCTACCGGCCGAAGATGAATGGGGTTGTAGAAGCGGCTAATAAGAACATTAAGAAGATTGTGCAGAAGATGACAGTGACATACAAAGACTGGCACGAGATGTTACCGTTTTCTATTCATGGGTACCGTACCTCAACACGGACGTCAACAGGGGCAACACCCTATTCCTTGGTATATGGTATGGAAGCAGTCTTGCCTATTGAAGTTCAGATACCCTCTCTTCGGATAATGAAGGATGCAGGTTTGAGTGAAGATGACTGGATTCATACCCGACTTGATCAACTAAATCTAATCGACGAAAAAAGACTTACTGTTGTTTGTCATGGTCATACGTACCAAAAACGGATGATCAAGGCATTTATAAAAAAAGTCAGACGACAAGAGTATCAAGTTGGGGACCTGGTAATCAAGCGCATCATTCTACCTCAAGGTGATCCCAGGGGAAAATGGACCCCTACTTACGAAGGGCCATTTGTGGTTAAGAACATTTTCTCAGGAGGAGCGATGATTCTAACCACTATGGATGGTGACGACCTTCCTCACCCCGTCAATGCAGACTTAGTAAAAAGATACTACGCATAATCAAAGACCCTCTAGGTTGACTGGCCTAGGCAAAAACAAGGGCTTCCCGGCGAACCAAAAGGGTTCGGGCAAAAATAAGGGATGAAAATAAAAAAAAATATTATACACCTGGCAAGTCGAAAACCTGAAAAGGCGGCTTGGGCAAAAATGGGTATCCCGGTGGACTGAAAACCCGAAAGGGCGGTCCAGGCAAAAGTTAGGGATTAAAACGTAACACTATGTCTCATTGGATCACCTCGCATCCAGACTTCGGTATCAACTATCAGGCTCGGACGACACCAATCAATCAGATTCATCTTCAACTAAGCAGCAAAGTGATGAGATGCTTGAAGATATAAAGGCAATATCCGAGTTGGAACCCGGTGGGACTATTCACATAGCTGTCTTGTTTTCTTTTCACAAATTGTATAAATTCTATTTGTTCGGCGGCGTCCTCTTACTAGGACGTCAGCCTCTTGTACAAAAATGCTTATTTACAGGCCAAACTTCAAAATCAATACAAATTCATTTTCAGACAAGTTTCGAATTGTTTTTCCTTTATCTGTTTTGTTTTGCAAAGAACGTCCAATGTTCATTTTTGATATATGCATTTGACATTAATTGCTTCTCATAAATATTTACATGTGAAACAAAGGACGAATTACGGGTAATATCAGAAACAGGGGCATAAGAAATGTCCAAACTGTGCAGTTACTTTGTCCACCGAGGTACCAAGGTAGGTTTAGCTTAAGAATATGATCAAGATACCATCATTCCCCGCAGAGCAAAACAGTAATGGTAGCTCTCCCCATTGAGACTTGCAGCTATGTACAAATCAATAACACTCTCCCCAAGAAGAGTTAATCTACCATCAGCCCTGAAAAGGTTTGGTATCCCCATAAGGTCTTAATATTCCTCAGTGGAGTATAAAGACATTCCCCAGCAAGTATAAGAATACACCCGGCAGTCTTAACATTCCTCAACGAAGTATAAGAATATTCTCCGGCGGAATACAAGATACCCCAGTGGAGTCATTTTCCCAGCGCAGTCTAAAAAGGCTTCCCCACCAAAGTTGAATCATCTTACCCAGTAGATTCTGGAAGCTTATCCCCTGCAGAGTGCAAATAAATCTCCCCAGCCAAATTCAGAAGGTTATCCTCACAAGAGTCTAACTGGGTTATCCTCAGCAAGTTACAACTGAAAGATTTATCCCCAGCAGAGTTCATCATTAAAATCCCCAACAGAGCTTATCAACAGAATCCCCAGCGGAGTTATCGTTAAAATCTTCAGCAGAACGTCTCTTCCCCATAGAGTAATTCCCCTCGGAGTAATCTCTTCATCAGTTTATTCCCTCAACGGAGTTTTTCTCTCCTGCAGGTTTACCATCTTCGTTCATCATCCCCATCGGAAACGAAGAACTCAACTCTATTCTCCAGCAGCTCCGGGATTTATTTTCCCCAGTTAAAACATTATATCCCCATACATCATGATACATGCATATACGCATCATACGAATACAATCTCATTTATTTTGAGAACATCATTGCCTGATCCATATCATGCATTACATATGACTGACCTTTACCTTTCAGGAAAGATACAGTTAAAGTTCTCAATTACGTCGAAGACCTGACCGGTTCTTAAATCTCAATTGAATTATCCTCGGTTGAATTTCAGATAAGGTTCTTAATCTCGACAGTTTCCCTACGTCATAGTGTGGACAAGTACTATAACCTCAACGGTATACTCTGTGGAGCACGAGTAAGTTCCTAGATCTTGATGTTTTCCTCCGTCATAGTGTGGACAAGTTCTATAACCTCAACGGTATACTCCATTGAGCACGAGACAGTTCCTAGATCGTAATGAAGATGTTTCCCTATGTCATAGTGTGGACGAGTACTATAACCTCAACGGTATACTCCGTGGAGCACGAGTCAGTTCCTAGATCTTGATGTTTTCCTCCGTCATAGTGTGGACAAGTTCTATAACCTCAACGGTATACTCCATTGAGCACGAGACAGTTCCTAGATCGTGACGAAGATGTTTCCCTACGTCATAGTGTGGACGAGTACTATAACCTCAACGGTATACTCCGTGGAGCACAAGTCAGTTCCTAGATCTTGATGTTTTCCTCCGTTATAGTGTGGACAAGTTATATAACCTCAATGGTATACTCCATTGAGCACGAGATAGTTCCTAGATCTTGATGAAGATGTTTCCCTATGTCATAGTGGGGACGAGTACTATAACCTCAACAGTATACTCCATGGAGCACGAGTCAGTTCCAAGATCTTGATGTTTTCCTCCGTCATAGTGTGGACAAGTTCTATAACCTCAACGGTATACTCCATTGAGCACGAGACAGTTCCTAGATCGTGATGAAGATGTTTCCCTATGTCATAGTGTGGACGAGTACTATAACCTCAACGGTATACTCCGTGGAGCACGAGTCAGTTCCTAGATCTTGATGTTTTCCTCCGTCATAGTGTGGACAAGTACTATAACCTCAACGGTATACTCCTTGGAGCACGAGTCAGTTCCTAGATCTTGATGTTTTCCTCCGTCATAGTGTGGACAAGTTCTATAACCTCAGCGGTATACTACGTTGAGCACGAGACAGTTTCTAGATCTTGATGAAGATGTTTCCCCCCAGTTGAATTATGGACAGGTTCTTAAGACTCAGCCGAGGAATTCTCTCAGTTGAAGTACAGGCCAGATTCCTAAATCTCAATAAAGGTTAGACTTCCCCAGCGGAATCTTCTACGACAACAGGTATGCAAGTTCTCGCTAAGGAATCTCTTATGCGATCGACACTCATGCAGATGGCATCTGTAAGCCCATCCTCCCACCAACAATCTCTAAATGGCATCTGTAAGCCTATTCCCGACATCACAATGCTGATACTACACCATGTGAGTGCAAATTTCTGGGCACTCTAGTGTTCAATTATCTTCCACCTTCGGATCACGAAAGGCTCGAAAGCCAATCTATATCCTCAAGTTTAAGAAAATTGAACAGGGGAAACTGTTGTACCCCAAAATTTTCCCTCCCATATTCCTCAAGACATGTCAAGAATAATCTTCAAGTTGCTCAAGTTGGCTCAAGGGTTGGACAGTCAAATCACCTCCTAAGGCAGTCAATTCAAAATTAGGGTTTTGTATTGCATCAAGGTCCTCACATACAAATGACCTAAAGTTCTCCCCAATTTCCTAATATGTTCTTAAGTTCATCCATGTCAAATTCAAGCCTTACAGAGGAAGTTTGGTCAGTCAATTGCTCAAGAGACCCAAAAATCGACTGTGCTAGGGCAAAAGTCAACTGTGTCCCAAATACAGTCAAACCTCAAGATTTTTTGTCAAAATTCTCATTTTGAAGGATAATTCATCATTTGATCAAGGGTTGATCATGATCCATCAAGGATTGCTCAAGATTCATCAAGATTCAAAAGTTGTTAAATTAGGGTTTTGTAGGAAAAGTCAACTCAACTTTGACCAAGCATAACTTTCTCATACTTTATGATAAATGACCCATCAAAATCTCATTTTGAAGAGGATGCAATTTCCTACAATCCATCTTCACACCCCAAGATCAAGAAATGCTCTCACAAAAAGTTACAAATTTGGACATTATAGGTCATTTTTGAAAGTCAACAAAAACACCTTTTTTCCAAAGCTTATAACTTAAGCATGGAACATAAAAATGATATGATACCAAAAGGGTTGATTAAATGACATCTCAAGGTTTCTAAAAAGTCCAAAATCACCTCCAAAAGTTCAAAATTGAGGAAGTTATGCATTGTTGTAGTTGGGCATTTTTCCAAATTTGCCAAAAGTCAACTATCCTCAAAACTCCAATTTTTTACAAAAGGGCCCACTTTTTTCCACTTGATATAGTCTTGTCATGCCACACACGTGTTCCATCTTTAATTTCATGGACATTCATCTATTTTTCTATTTTATTTCATTTTTATTGATTTAATTCATTATTAATCAATATTAAATCAAATAAAATCTAAAAATTGATGTAATAAGATTCTTGTGGTCATTACAGCTTGCAAATATCATATAACACTTAATCAAACTCGTATCATGGCTTTTCATGCATAAAATCTCAGATTTGATGCAATTATGGAAAGCTTATCAATGGTGATCATATCAAATCTCAAAACCTTCAATGCATATGGATTATGGCCCAAGTTTTGACCTAAATACATTCTATTATATGCACACAAGGGAGGCAGACCTAGAACAGGCACAAGGAACTGCTGAAACGGCCAACTCAGAATTGAAAAAACCTTGAAAAAGTGGGGATCGAATTCTTGTTTGGAGGCATTTTCAAAGCAAAAGCTCAACACTACTCCCTTGCCTGATATCCTGTGAAGTTGTAGCGATCAAAACCAGCCCTTGAGACCATCTAAATTGCACTGTAAGTCATCACGAACCAACCTCTGAACATGGATTCCAAATCTCCAATTCTTGCATCTTTTCTTTAAAATCTTGGCATATTTATGTTTGTTGTTTGATTTGGAACGCTTTGGTATTATTCAATTGTATTTTTAGGACCTGTATCATGATGCCCGAACCTAGGGTTCTTGTCCTTGGTTTTTAGGCGTTTCTTATGCAGGATAAATTGAGGCATACAATGGTTATAGGGATATTCAGGAGGCAGAGAAGAACACGTCCATGTTCTTGGATGGTATTTTCATGGCCTGGGAGAGATTTTTGAAATATCCTATGAATCTTCCTGCGGATAAAAATCGGCAGGTAAACGAACCAGGGATGCGTTGAGGAAGATGATAACGTGGCTTGCATCCATTGGCCTGTTTGAATCATTAGCGCGTTTTTTTATTTTGCAGGGCATAATTAATTGTTTT
This sequence comes from Vicia faba, assembly GCA_948472305.1. Lineage (NCBI taxonomy): Eukaryota > Viridiplantae > Streptophyta > Magnoliopsida > Fabales > Fabaceae > Vicia > Vicia faba. The sequence continues at coordinate 230,682,195 of OX451738.1, forward strand.
GTATATAATATTTGTTTTCTATTCCACTAACGAATGTGCAGCATAGTTGAGTTGGTGAGAGAGGCGTGGCAAAACCCCTTGGGACCTGGGTTCGAATCCCAGGTCCCCCCAAACTTTAATAAATTTTGTTTTCAGGCAATCTTGTGCAACATCAAGGATGCAGTCCACCATGCGCTTGCAGAGATCAATGTGCCAAGTGGCTTCAGGCCAAGATCCAGAGGCCAGAATTGAGTATCCACCATACTCTCCAGTCAACGCACATGCATGGAATGGCAAAGGTCAAACAAAGGTTGGACGTTCTGGGCCTCAAAAATTGCTAATTTCCTCATCAAATTCAGGCTCACACCCCTCTGAGTATTTCTTTTAATTTCTATAATCTTTTTATTTATTTACTTATTTTATTTAATTAATTAATTAACTAATTAACCTTTTTTCATAAAAAATCAGAAAACAAAAAATAAAATTTTTATTAATTCCATTAATTTTATTATTTATTTTTGTAAATAACAATTAATTAATTTTATTTAGTTTAATTAGGTACAATTTTAATATCTTTTGCATTAAATTAAAATTAATTTAGAATTAGGTTTTTAATATTTTTTAACCATTCTTATTTTATTTCCTTAAATTAAAATAAAAACCAAAATATATTTTCATTTAATTAATTAATTCAATTATTAATTTAGGCTAATTTTTAATTCAAAAAAATAACAAAAAATATGCTTTATTTATTTAAAAGGGTCAAAACCCTAAGACACTCCGATTTAATTTTCTCGCGCGCGTATTATTTTTTTATCTATATTTCAATATTGTAACTGCTTCGAGAATGTAATAGTTTTTAACTTAGGACTTTATTTATTTATTTATCGCTTTCATTTACTTTTCGCAATTTAATTTTAAAGGGTTTGTCTTTGGCGATGTAAATACCTGACGCCTTGTAATAGCTTAGATTTATTTTTTCGCAATTTAAATTCCGCACAATATTAATTGTTAGATGTTTGATAAATAGGCAATGCATGACAAGATTAATCTGTAACCTAAAATCAACAGTAGCTCACCATTAACATGTACAAAGATAAATAACTGAAAAACAATACACTCGCACATGCGCACTCTTAGGGTACACCTCACTTGGTTGCCTCGAACGTGGTCATTGAGTATAGGAAGTTTTAGAGGTCGCCCTCTTGTTCAAAGATCATAAGTTGCCTCGAAACGGTTGCCTCGGATAAAATGATCTAAGACATTAGGGTTACCGCTAAGGCGTCCTAACATTGCTTTAGTGACCACACGTCCCTTAATCGAATTGACCCGAAAACTCCAACGATGATGCTACCTACTCATCAATAGTGGGCTAGCATTGTCTAAAGGACACTTGTACAGTTTAATTCCTTTTTGAGTAGGTAGATGGTTCTTAAGTACTTGCTCCTTTTAAAAACAAAACAAAACTTTTCACACTTACACTCCTTTCAAAACAAAAACTCTTTCAAACCCACAAACACAAAGAAAAGCAAACTTTTGAAAACACAATGAGCAAGTACCTAAGAGCCCGTGGATAACCACGGATAGAAAGGGTGCTAACACCTTCCCTTTCTATAATCTACCTCCCGAACCCGAGAAATATCTCAAAAAGGAATTTTTCTGTGCTTTTGTCCTTTCCTTGTTGGATAAAATAAAAGACGATGGCGACTCTTGCTTACCGCGACATTTTGCAAAAACAAACGCAAACGCGAACCAGCATTCCAAAACAGTAAGTTCTCATTCCCACCGATCACAGATACCCTCCCTCCGAATCATGAAGGATGCAGGTTTGAGCGAAGATGACTGGATTCAGACCCGGCTTGATCAGCTGAACCTAATCGACGAAAAGAGACTTACTGCTATTTGTCATGGTCAGACGTACCAAAAACGCATGATCAAGGCATTTAACAAGAAAGTTAGACGACAAGAGTATCAAGTCGGGGACCTGGTAATCAAGCGCATTATCTTACCTCAAGGTGATCCCAGGGGCAAATGGACCCCTACTTACGAAGGGCCATTTATGGTTAAGAACATTTTCTTAGGAGGAGCTATGATTCTAACCACCATGGACGGTGACGACCTTCCTCACCCCGTCAATACAGACATAGTGAAAAGATACTACGCATAAACAAAGACCCGCTAGGTTGACTGGCCTAGGCAAAAATAAGGGCTTCCCGGCGAACCAAAAGGGTTCGGGCAAAAATAAGGGATGAAAAAAAATCTCTGTACACCCGGCAAGTCGAAAACCTGAAAAGGCGGCTTGGGCAAAAAAGGGTATCTCGGTGGACTGAAAACCCAAAAGGGCGGTCCAGGCAAAAATTAGGGATCAAAGTGTAACACTATGTCTCATTGGATCACCTTCCATCTAGACTTCGGTATCGACTATCAAGCTCGGACGACACTAATCAATCCGATCTACCTTCAACCAGTAGCAAAGTGATGAGATGCTTGAGGACATAAAGGCAATAGAAGAGTTGGAACCTAGTGGGATTGATCACACATCTATTTGTTTTCTTTTCACAAATTGTATAAATTCTATTTGTTTGGCGACGTTCTCTTACTAGGACGTCAGCCTCTTGTACAAAAACGCCTATTTACAGGCCAAACTTCAAAATCAATACAATTCATTTTCAAAGAAATTTCAAACTGTTTTTTTCCTTTATCTGTTTTGTTTTGCAAAGAACGTCCAATGTTCGTTTTGATATATGCACTTGACATTAATTGCTGCTCATAAATATTTACATGCGAAACAAAAGATGAATTACTGGTAATAGCAGAAACAGGGGCAATAAGAATTGTCCGAATTGTATAGTTGCTCTATCCCCCACGTACAAGGTAAATTCAGCTGAAGAATATGACCAAGATACCTTCACTCCCATAAGAGTAAGACAGTAATGGTAGCTCTCCCCAGCTGAGACTTGCAACAGTGAATGAATCAGGAATGCTCTCCCCAAGCAGTTTATCTACCATCAGTACTAAAAAGGCTCGATATCCCCGGCAGTCTTAATATTCCCCAACGGAGTATAAGAATGTTCCCCGGCAGAATACAAGATACCCCTAGTGGAGTCAATATTTCCCCAGCACGGTCTGGAAAAGCTTCCCCAACGAAGTTGAATCATCATCCCCAGTAGACTCTGGAAGTTTATCCCCGGCGGAGTACAAAAATAAATCTCCCCAGCCAAGTTCAAAGGATCACTCCCAGCATAATTCAGAAGGATTGTCCCCACAAGAATCTAACAGATTATCCCCATCAAATCGCAACTGAGAGATCACCCCCAACGAAGTTCTTTCCTTTCACAAACAGGAATTCAATCCTCAACAGACTCAGTATCACCAGCAACGGTAATCCATCCCCAACGGAGTTTATCAGTGGAATCTTCAGCAGAGCATCTCTTCCCCACAGAGTAATCTCCTTATCAGTTTATTCCCCCAACGAAGTTATCTTCTCCTGCAGGTCTATTCTCACAATCACCTTCGTTCACCATCCCCAACGGAAACGAAGAATTCAACTCTATTCCCCAGCAGCTATCCGGGATTTATTTTCCCCAGCTAAAACATTACATTTCCATACATCATGATACATGCATATATGCATCATATAATACAATCTCATTTATGTTGAGAACATCATTGCTTGATCCATATCATGCATTGCATATGATTGACCTTTACCTTTCAGGAAAGATGCAGTTAAACTCTCAACTATGTGGAAGACCTCCTCTGGTCCAGTTAAATCGATTCCTAAAGATTTTTCTGATGCCGATCCAGTTGAAGTTATTCCGAGGCCTTCTCTGGTCCAGTCAAATCGATTCCTAAAGATTTTTCTGATGCCGATCCAGTTGAAGTTATTCCAAGACCTTGTCTCCAATTAAATCGATTCCTAAAGATTTTTCTGATACCGATCCAGCCAAAGGCGCCAAGACCTCCTCTGGTCCAGTTAAATCGATTCCTAAAGATTTTTTTGATGACGATCCAGTTGAAGTTGTTCCAACACCTTGTTTGGTCCAGTTAAATCGATTCCTAAATATTTTTCTGATGCCGATCCAGCCAAAGGCGCCAAGACCTCCTCTGGTCCAGTTAAATCGATTCCTAAAGATTTTTCTGATGCCGATCCAGTTGAAGTTGTTCCAAGACCTTGTCTGGTCCAGTTAAATCGATTCCTAAAGATTTTTCTGATGCTGATCCAGCCAAAGGCGCCAAGACCTCCTCTGGTCCAGTCAAATCGATTCCTAAAGATTTTTCTGATGCCGATCCAGTTGAAGTTATTCCAAGACCTTGTCTGGTCCAGTTAAATCGATTCCTAAAGATTTTTCTGATGTTGATCCAGCCAAAGGCGCCAAGACCTCCTCTGGTCCAGTTAAATCGATTCCTAATGATTTTTCTGATGTCGATCCAGTTGAAGTTGTTCCAAGACCTTATCTGGTCCAGTTAAACCGATTCCTAAAGATTTTTCTGATGTCGATCCAGCCAAAGGCGCCAAAACCTCCTCTGGTCCCGTTAAATCGATTCCTAAAGATTTTTCTGATGCCGATCCAGTCAAAGGCCTTCTCTGGTCCAGTCAAATCGATTCCTAAAGATTTTTCTGACGCTGATCTAGTTGAAGTTACCCCAAGACCTTGTCTGGTCCAATTAAATCGATTCCTAAAGATTTTTCTGATACCAATACAGTCAAAATTAAGACCACCTACCAACAATCTCCAAATGGCATCTGTAAGCCCATTCCCGACATCATCAGGCTGATACCACTCCATGCGAGTGCAAATTTCTGGGCACTCTAGTGTTCAATCATCTTCCACCTTTGAATCACGAAAGGCTCGAAAGCCAATCTACATCCTCAGGTTTAAGAAAATTGAACAGGGGAAGCTGTTGTACCCCAAAATTTTCCCTCCCATATTTCTCAAGACATGTCAAGAAGAATCCCCAAGTGGCTCAAGATTGCTCAAGGGTTGGACAGTCAAGCTATCTCTTAAGGCAGTCAACCTCAAATTAGGGTTTTGTGTTGCATCAAGGTCTTTGCATCCAAATGACCCCAAGTGCTCCCCAATTTCCTAATATGTTCTCAATTTCATCCATGTCAAATTTCAAGCCTTGCAGAGGAAGTTTGGTCAGTCAATTGCTCAAGAGGTCCAAAAATCGACGATGTTAGGGCAAAAGTCAACTGTGACCTATATACAGTCAAACTTCAAGATTTTTTGTCAACATTCTCATTTTGAAGGATATTTCATAATTTGATCAAGGTTTGATCATGATTCATCAAGGATTGCTCAAGATTCATCAAGATTCAAAAGTTGCTAAATTAGGGTTTTGTAGGAAAAGTCAACTCAACTTTGACCAAGCATAACTTTCTCGTGCTTTATGAGAAATGACCCATCCAAATATCATTTTGAAGAGGATGAAATTTAATACAATCCATCTTCATACCCCAAGATCAAGAAATGCACTCACAAAAAGTTACAAATTTGGACATTATAGGTTATTTTTGGAAGTCAACAAAAACACCTTTCTTTCCAAAGCTTTTAACTTGAGAATGGAACATGCAAATGAGATGAGACCAAAAGGGTTGGTTATAGGACATCTCAAGGTTTCTAAAAAGTCCAAGAACACTTCCAAAGGTTCAAAATTGAATAAGTTATGCATTGTTGAAGTTTGGCATTTTTGCAAAATTGCCAAAAGTCAACTATCCCCAAAACTTCAAATTTTGTCAAATGGGCCCACTTTTTTCCACTTGATTTGATCTTGTCACACTACACACGTGTCCTATCTTCAGTCTTGTGTCCATTTATTAATTTTTCTATTTTATTTGATTCTTATTGAATTAATTCATTTTAAATCAATTTAAATTCAAATAAAATCTAAATATTGATAACTTAGGATCTTTTTGATTGATACAGGCCTTAATTGTCATCATGGACATGATCAAACTCGTATCTCACCATATCATGAACAAATATTGGATTTTTGGACAAAATTGGAAAGATTTTAATGGAGGATCAAGCCATATCTTCAAGCATTGATTTACAAAGGTTCAAAGTCCAAAACTTGACCTAATACAATGCATTATACATATACAAGGTAGGAGGCACGAATTGGAGGGTTGGAAGCTGCCAAATCACAAGAACCAAACTTGAAAAAATTGCAAAAAAAGCTTGAAACTGAAATCTGCCTTAGAGGTGCTTTCAACACGAAATCTCAACACTATTCTCTTGCTGGACATCCACTAAGTCTGTAGCAATCAAAAGCAAGGTCATTCACCTCCTCAAACGCACTGTAAGTGACATACGACTTCCCTCTGAACTTGCTTTCGTGTTTCAAGATTTACGCATCATTACAAGAAACTAATGGCATATTTGCAATGACCAAACAATTTCCATGCTTTCTATATTATTTAATTGTATTTATCTGACCTATAATCCAAAACTCCATTGAAAGGTTTTTTAGGGTTTTTTTAGGGTTTTCCATTACAGGGAAAATTGGCTTATGAGAAGGGTACTATCTTCCTCAGGGGAACGAGACGAGTTCATCCATGGTATCACCTTCCATTTTTATGGCCTGAGATGGATTTTGGATTGGACCTATGCCTTTTGCTGCGGATTTAAATCCGCAGGTAACCTCTGTGTAAATATGAGGACAGGGACGAAGACGTGTCCCCATCCTATTGCACCATTCAAACTTTCACGCTTTTTATTTTTTTAATTCTGGCATTTTATTTGTTTCCCATATAATGATTGCTATCTAATCCACTAACGATTGAAAGGCAGTGGTGTGGTGGTAAGCGCGTTGTTCAGTGACTCATGGGACCTGGGTTCGAATCCCAGGTCCCCCAATGCATTTGTATTATTTTTCTCCAGTTTATTCCATGCAACATCCAAGGTGCAGCACATCATACATCATCACCTGATCATCTGCCAGATGGCCCTAAGCCAGATCTGGTGGCCCAGAATGAAGGCCTATGGTGGGATCAAGTCAGCGCATGCGTGGGGAATCAGCAAAGTCCACCAGGTCAGCGTTAATGGGCCAACAAATTTGCCAATCTCACTCCTTTTCCAGACCCAACACCCCCTTGGTTATTTCTTTCTTTCTTTTATTTTATTGTTTTTTTTTATTTTTTTATTATTCAATTAACCAATTAATCTTTTTTCTTAATAAAAATATAAAAAAACAAAAAATATATTTTATTTATTAAAATTAAATTCAGTATTTTATTTTTGTAAATAAATATTAATTGAATTAACTTAGTTTTAATTAGGTATAATTTTTAATATCTTTTGCAAATAATTAAAATTAATTTAGATTATTAGGTTTCATTAACTTTGATTGATTTATTTTTATTTCCTTAAATACTCAAAAATCCGAAAATATTTTAATTAATTAATTAACTTATTAATTTAATGGTTAACTTAATTTAATTCCATTTAATTCAAAAATAAACCAAAAAAAATCACTTTCTTTCAAAAAAGGGTCAAAACCCTAAAAAAACTCGCATTCGATTTAATTTTCCGCACGCGATCTATTTTGTTTCAATATTGTATCTGCTTCCTGGGATGTAATAGTTTAATAGGACCTTTAATATTTTTATCGCTTTATTTACTTTCCGCGTTTTAATTTTCAAAGGGTTGTTTTTGGCGATGTAAATACCCGACGCCTTGTAATAGTTAGATTTAAATTCCGCAATTTAATTTCCGTAATCTATAAACTGTTAGAAGTTTGGTAATAGGGAATGCATGACAAGATCGAATGTATGAACCTAAAATCAACATAGCTAACCCATGACATGTACAAAGATAATATTAACCGAAATAACACACTCGCACATGCGCACTCTTAGGGTACACCTCACTTGGTTTCCTTTGAACGTGGTCATTGAGTATAGGAAGTTTTAGAGGTCACCCTCTTGTCCAAAGATCATACTTGCCTCGAAACGGTTGCCTCGGAAAAATGATCTAAGACATTAGGGTTACCACTAAGGCGTCCTAACATTGCTTTAGTGACCACACGTCCCTTAATCGAATTGACCCTTAAAACTACAACGGCGGTTCTACCTACTCATCAATAGTGGGATAACATTGTCTAAAGGATATTAGTACAGATTGATTCCTTTTTCGAGTAGGTAGATGGTTCTTAAGTACTTTCTCCTTTTAAAACAAAATAAAACTTTTTGCACTTACACCTTTCAAACAAAAACTTCTTTCAAACCCACAAACATAAAGAAAAGCAAATTTTGAAAACACTTTGAGCAAGAACCTAAGAGCCCGTGGATAACCACGGATAGAAAGGGTGCTAACACCTTCCCTTTCTATAATCTACCCCTCAGACCCGAGAAACATCTCGAAAAAGGAATTTTTTTGTGCTTTTTTCCTTTCCTTGTTGGATAAAATAAAAGACGGTGATGACTCTTGCTTACCGTGACATTTTGCAAAAACAGACGCAAAATGCAAACCAGCATTCCAAAAACAGTCAGTTCTCTCCCACCGTATCACACGTAGTATCTTTTGACTATGTTTGTGTTCGCAGGGTGAGGCAGATCGTCACCATCCATGGTGGTTAAAATCATTGCTCCACCAAAAAAGATGTTCTTGATTACAAATGGTCCTTCATAGGTAGGAGTCCATTTGCCTCTGGGATCACTTTGTGGAAAGATGATGCGCTTGATCACTAGATCTCCAACTTGATACACTTGGCGTCTGACTTTCTTGTTGAAAGCTTTGATCATCCGTTTTTGATACGTCTGACCATGGCAAACAGCAGTAAGTCTCTTCTCGTCAATTAAATTCAACTGATCAAGTCGGGTTTGGATCCAATCGTCTTCACTCAAACCTGCATCCTTCATTATTCTCAAAGAGGGAATCTGAACCTCAATAGGTAAAACAGCTTCCATGCCATATACCAAGGAATAGGGTGTTGCCCCAGTTGATGTGCGAGCCGTGGTACGGTACCCGTGGAGAGCAAACGGTAGCATCTCATGCCATTCCTTGTAGGTGACTGTCATTTTCTGTATGATCTTTTTGATATTTTTGTTCGCAGCTTCGACTGCACCATTCATCTTTGGCCGATAGGGAGATGAATTGTGGTGTTGAATTTTGAACTGCTCGCACAGGGCGGTGATTATAGTATTGTTAAGGTTTGTACCATTATCAGTGATGATCCTTTCGGGGATACCATACCGATAAATAAGGTTCTGCTTGATGAAGCAGGCAACAACATTCTTACTAACGGATGCGAAGGAAGCTGCTTTGACCCACTTGGTGAAATAGTCAATGGCCACCAGAATGAAGCGGTGTCTGTTGGATGTTGTAGGCTTGATCTCTCCAATCATGTCGATTCCCCACATAGCGAATGGCCAAGGAACTGTTAAGACATTTAGAGGAACCACAGGCACGTGCACCTTATCTGCATAGATTTGACATTTATGACAGGTACGGGAATGTTGATAGCAGTCAGCTTCCATGGTAGACCAGTAATAGCCTACCCGTAGAATCTTCTTAGCCATCGTATGCCCACTAGAGTGAGTGCCAAATGTACCCTCATGCAATTCAGCCATAATCCTTTCAGCTTCAAGCTTGTCCACACAATGGAGCAGAATAGAATCGTGATTGCGCTTGTACAAGATACCATTACTTAGGCAGGACTTGGCTGAGAATCTCCTTAAGAAATTTTTGTCATTGACTGAAGCTCCTTCAGGATATTCTTGCGTCTCGAGATACCTTTTGACTTCATGAAACCAAGGCTGGTCCACTACTTCTTCGGTATTAATCTCGTGACAGTGTGCAGGTTCGTCCATCCGTTCAATGGTGATCTGGGGAGCCTCGTTGTCCCAATTAAGTTTAAACATGGATGAAATTGTAGCTAGAGCATCTACTAGCTTATTTTCTTCTCGCGGGAAGTGCTCGAAGGTAATCTGCTCGAAATGTGATAACAACGTCAAGACATGTTCTTTGTAAGGGATGAGGCTTGGATGCTTAGTGTCCCACTCTCCTTTGATTTTACTGATAACCAAAGCTGAGTCCCCAAATACAATCAAAGATTTGATTCCCAAGTCTATGGCAGCCTTGAGTCCAAATATGCATGCTTCATACTCTGCCATGTTGTTCGTACAGTTGAAGCAAAGTCTGGCTGTGAAAGGAGTATGGCATCCTTCTGGGGATATGAGTACCACACCGATACCATTTCCAAGTGAATTGGAGGCACCATCAAAGTATAGGGTCCATCGGGATCCTTGTTCAGGTCCGTCATATGGTCTGAAATATTCAACATTGTCCAATGTCATGATGTCTTCGTCAGGGAAGTCGAACTTCATGGATTGGTAATCTTCTAGAGCTTGATGGGCCAAATGATCAGCTAACACACTCCCCTTTATAGCTTTTTGGGTCGTGTACTGTATGTCATACTCGGTCAGGATCATCTGCCATCTAGCTATTCTTCCAGACAAAGCAGGCTTCTCAAAGATGTATTTGATCAGATCCATCTTAGATATCAGCAAAGTGGTATGAGTTAACATGTACTGCCTTAGCCGGCGAGTAGCCCATACCAAAGCGCAACAAGTTTTCTCGGGCAGTGAATATATTGTTTCACAGTCGGTAAACTTTTTGCTAAGGTAATAAATGGCATGCTCTTTTTGGCCAGACTCGTCATGCTACCCCAGTACGCACCCCATTGAATTCTCTAGGACATTCAGATACATGATTAGCGGTCTTCCTTCGACGGATGGCATCAAGATAGGAGGCTCTAGCAAATACTACTTGATTTTATCGAAAGCAACTTGACAGTCATCATTCCATCTAACTACCTGATCTTTCTTCAACAGCTTAAAGATTGGTTCACAAGTAGATGTTAGGTGAGAAATGAACCTAGCAATGTAGTTTAGGCGTCCCAAAAAACCTCTGACCTCCTTCTCAGTGCGAGGAGCAGGCATTTCTTGTATAGCTTTGACTTTGGCAGGATCAACCTCGATGCCTTTGTTGCTGACAATGAAACCCAAGAGTTTACCAGACCGGACTCCGAATGTGCACTTGTTTGGATTCAATCTTAGCTTGTACTCCTTCAACCTGACAAACAGCTTTTGCAAGTGATCAAGGTGTTCTTCTTCAGTTTGTGATCGGGCTATCATGTCATCTACATAGACCTTTATATCATGATGTATCATATCATGAAACAAAGCTACCATGGTACGTTGATAGGTTTCCCCGACATTCTTCAGTCCGAATGGCATCACTTTGTAGCAGAATGTACCCCACTGTGTAACAAAAGTAGTTTTCTCCATGTCTTCAGGTGCCATTTTAATCTGGTTGTAACCTGAAAATCCGTCCATGAAAGAAAATACTTTGTGCTGAGATGTGTTGTCAACCAAGATGTCAATGTGTGGAAGTGGAAATTCGTCTTTAGGGATGGCCCTGTTTAAGTCTCTATAATCCATGCACATTCGCACTTTGCCGTCCTTTTTAGGCACGGGCACAATGTTAACAACACATTGAGGATAGGAAGTAACAATCAGAAATCCAGCATTGAACTGCTTCATAACTTCTACTTTGATCTTCTCTGACATGTCAGGTCTCATGCGGCGGACCTTTTGTTTCACCAGTGGACAGTCTTCTCTTGTGGGTAGACGGTGTACCACAATGTCTGTATCAAGTCCCGGCATGTCTTCATATGACCAGGCGAAGATTTCAACATAATCATGCAGTAGCTGAATTAAGCGCTCCTTGACACTCGGCTCTAGATTGGCACCTATCTTGATTTCCTTTTTGTCATCCTCAGTTCCCAAGTTGATTGTATCCAACAGCTCTTCATGAGGCAGAATAACCCTTTCCTCTTATTGTAGAAGTCTAGCCAATTCCCCTGGCACCTCACAATCTTCCTCACCTTCGTATTCGGCATGGTAGATCAGATCTTAAGAGTCACTGAAGGCTATAGCAGTATCGTTACCCATGGAATCCAGAATGGAAGGGTACCTGCATTTGTGAGTGTGGGTGTGTGTAAGGGTATAGCCACCTTTAAACAAATAAAATGTAAAAAGAAAGACAATGAACAAAAAAGTTTATATGAAAAACGTCCATGATTCATTAAAAGGCATATGAAGATAAAAAATAAGAACCCTTACAAATGGACCTTTGTGCCTCGGGTAAGACACAAGGTTGAAAAAGTACGAATTGTTTGTGAATTATTACAGGCCAACATAAATGTTTGAAAGATAAATTACTGCGATATGAAAGTAATCGGAACAAAGTCTTTTGCTTCCCAGTTGCACAGTCCTCCGCCAACGATAGGGAATATCCAGTCTTCCAGGCTGCTCTCTTCTTCACTGTCCTCTAGTGCATTAACCCCTTGATGACTGATCTTTACAGGTGTCCCCCCAGCACGGGCGCGGCGCACGACCTTCTGAGCAATTGAAGCTTCCCTCAGATTGTGCTTCCTCCCTCTTCAACCACTGCTTTTGCATCCTTGAGAGATGACATCCGAGACGGAGGTCTGGTGATCGTGGGTACAGAGGACACTGTCTTGGTCGCTGCTATCTCCTGAGCTACCTCTTCAAAATGCTGGAAGGGAGTTTCGATGAATTCGCCATCCAATTCTACATAACAGAAAGAATTCAGATGACTGATCATGTATTCCTCTTCGCCATGAACAGTTATGATTTTCCCCTGGATAGGGTACTTGAGCATTTGATGCAGAGTAGAAGTGACAGCTCCAGCATAGTGGATCCAAGGTCTTCCCAACAGGCAGGAATAGGAAGGACGGATGTCCATCACATAGAATGTAGAGTTGAAGGTTTCAGTTCCCACCTTAATCGGGATGTCCACCTACCCGTGGACCATCCTTTTAGAACCATCAAAGGCTCTGACAATGATATTTTTGGGTTTCAGGGTTAAGCCTTCACAATCCAGTCTATCCAAGGCTTTCTTCGGTAAGATGTTTAGAGATGAACCAGTGTCTACCAGTACGTGTGCTAGGGTTGTCCCTCTGTATTCCACCGAGACATGCAAAGCATCATTATGTTTTCTCCCTTTCGAAGTTAAATCTGCATCAGAGAATCCTGGACCATTGTCAGCTGTTAAACTAGCCACACATTCTTGGAACTGATCAGCGGAGGTTTCTTGTGGCACGTGGGCCGTCTTCAAAAATCTTATCAGAGCCTTAGCATGAGCTTCTGAACAAAGCAACAGGGCCAACATGGAGATCTTCGAGGGGGTTTTCCCCAACTGTTCCACTACATTATAATCGCTTTTCTTGATTATTTTCAAAATTTCCTCCATTTCTTTTTGAGAGGTTTCAGGGATGATCAACGGCTGAGCCCTCGTCCTGACGGGCTCTTCTTGGATCCCTTTCCCTCGAACATCAGTAGCAGAAGAGGGGATAACCACGGGGATTGTGACTTCTTTTATGATTGGTGTACTTGCAGATATGTTTACCGGTGTAGAGATAAACTTAGGAGCAGCTGAGGGTCCAAGAATTGCCTTTGGAGGGGAAATCTTTGGAGAAAATATTCTTCCACTACGGGTAACTTTACTTGTTCTGGCAATGTTACCGATGTCGGAGTTGTCTTCTTCGGAATTCTCTTCCTCGGCAGTCTGTTCAATCTGTTTGGCACCATGATAGTAGATTTCTCCATCGTAGTTCCATGGTACTGATTTCTCGTACTTGTACGGGACTGGCCCGGTCATGGTTATCTTTAAAGGTGCAACCTTCGGAGCGGATGTAATCCTAACAGGTCTTTTAGGGACCTTGGAAGGATTGGCGGATATGGTTATTATTGAAACATCGTTAACAGGAGTTGATAAAACAAGAGACTTCTCAAATAGGATTTCTTGGTTATCAATTAGGCGTTGGATGCTTATCTTCAACAATGGACAGTGGGTTAATGAGGATGAACAAAGGTGAAAATCTTCTTCACAACCTGGGGAAACCCCAACCTTCAAAAAATTTAAATTGATTATAGGGAGCGGAGTTATCAAATCATCTACAGTAGCAACAAACAGATCCTCCTCAACAGTATGGGCGTTGTGGCTGTGCCTTGGCATTGGAGCAGAGATAACATTGGGTTTTTCAGGTGCATCGAATTCAACTTCTTTAGCATCTATCAAATCCTTAATTTTATTCTTCAAGGCCCAACAATTGTCAGTGTCATGCCCTGGGCTCTCCGAATGGTAAGCGCACCTGGCGTTCGGATGGTAATATAGAGAAGTAGTGTTAGGATTTTTAGGGGCCTCTTTCAGCATAGCCAAATTCAACTTCATAAGATGTGGTAAGACTTGAGCAGGAGTCATGTTTATCTTGGTGAATTTCCGTACAGGCCTTTCCACCCTTTGCTGATTGTTTCTAGGATGATCATTCCTCGGCTGATTGTTTCTGGGCTGGTCTGATGCAGACTTCTGAATCACAACGCCCCCCACCACTGGCCGACGCTCAACTCTTCCTTGACCCCTCTGAGATTAGCCAACTGATACTTCCTTCTTTCCCGTGAAAGGTTTTCTGATGGCAGTAGAAGTAGATGCATCTTTTTTGAATTTTCCCGCTTTTTATACCGACCTCCACTCTTTCTATGGTTAGAATCAAATCAGTGAACCAAGCGAACGAACTTCCAATCAGGTGATTGAAGAAAGGACCTGACAGGGTACCCAAGAACATGTCCACTAGCTCTCTTTCTGACAATGGTGGTTTCACCCTTCCAGCTAAGTCCCTCCACTTTTGGGCGTAGTCTTTGAAGCCCTCATTGGACACCATGGCCATACTCTAGAGTTGAGTACGGGTTGGTGCCAAGTAGGTGTTGTATTGATACTGTTTATAGAAGGCGGCTGCCAAGTCTTCCCAATTATGGACATTAGACCTCTCCAACTGGTAGAACCAATCCAGCTGCGTCCCCGGCAAACTGTCTTGGAAAAAGTGAACCCACAAGTTTTTGTCAGCGGAATGCGGTTGAATTTTCCTGACATAAGATCATAGGTGCATCTTTGGGCAAGACACCCCATCATACTTAGAAAACCGTGGCACTTTAAATTTAGGAGGGATTACAATTCCAGAAACCAACCCTAACTCCTCAAAATCCAGCCCCGGTACTCTTTGCACTTCCATAGCAGCTAGACGCTCTTCCAGATTTTTGTATTTGTCATCGGCCGGAGGGTACTGTTGTTCAGAGTAGTCCTCTTCCTCTTCTTCTTCAGCTTCAGAGTCTGAAGGCACTGCAGTCTCTTTACCTTTTCCTTCCCCTTCCTCAGAGGTTGATGGAAATTCCAAGACCCTTCTGGTTTGTCCTTAAAATCTTCTGCCCATGATAGCCACGCCGACTCGCTTCTTCTTCTTTTTCTCTTTTCCTTTCTCTAGTAGAGTCTTGAGCTCCTCCTGCCCCTTAGCCAAGTTCAAGAGTAGCTGCTGAAATTGTGAATTCTGAGCTTGCAAGCCTTTAACCGTTTGTTCAAGATCCATGTTGCTGAAATAAACAGCAGAGGGATGAGGAAACTTCTTGCAAAGACCTGCTTATGCATATGATAAATGATATGTATTCATGTAATGCTTTCAAGGATTCAGAAATTCAAATTTGTTTTAAACAAAAAAGAAACACACGTCATATTAATAAGATAGAATTTTTTAGTACATCAATGCCCCTTGGGAAAAATAATACAAAATTCAAAGGTAAAAAGATGTTGCGCATCCTCGTTGGTGCAATGTAGGTGTTGAGAGTCCGCTCTTAGTGAAGTAACCGAGTGAGTTCTAAAACCTTCTTCTCGCTTGCGTAGAATTGGGCTTCAAAAGTATCGCGTTCTCCCTTGAGTTGTATCCAACTCCTTTGTAGATCTTTGAGTGATGTTGGCATGTCAGGATGTAGAAGGGTGTATGGAACCTCTCCTTCCTTAACTGGCTCTATAGTCACTGGGAGAATGGAGGGGTAAGGCATCATAAGACTTTGGGCGCGGGTTCGTACCCACTTGAGGTAAGGCTCAAGAGGGATGGAATTCTTGTGTCCCAAGGTCTTACTGTCTACCTTGTTAGGCATCCTCCAAGCTCGGATGAACCTTTGTCGGAGTCCTTGATTGTCATTGTCGAAGTCGAAAACCAAGCCTTGAATCAACATGTCATGTGGGCCATCCCTTCGAGCATAGCCAAACTGTCTTAGAGCCAAACATGGGTTGTAGGTGATGCCTCCCCTAATGCCAAGTAGAGGGACATTAGGGAATTCCCCATAATGGTCGACGATGATAACATTCTCTCTGGATCGAGAACACCAATGAATGTTTGAATGTGTAAGAGTCATCAATCGTTGTGACCACCTCAAACACTGCTCATTCTTCAAGATTGATTGGGGAAGATAAGAAATAAACCATCTTTCCAAGAGAGGAGTGCAACACATGAGAACACCTCTTTTCCTCATTGTTCGAGTGTGAAAAGAGTGTAAGATATCCCCAAGTAATGTAGGCACTGGGTTCCGAGACATGAAAATCTTGACAGCACTTACATCTATAAGCTAGTCAGGGTTTGGGAGCAAGACCATCCCATAGATGAGAAGAGCTACAATCTCCTCAAAATCTTGTAAGTCCAAAGAATTCCAGCAGCTTTGGGCCTTCTCAAACAAGAACATTACCAAGAAGCCTTTGACACCACTTCTAGTTTCCCAATGACCTGTGATATCTTATGGTTGCAAGTACAGGGCTTGAGCAACATCTTCGGGCTTTGGATCTCTTTCTGTACCGTTGAAGGGTAGTTGATTGAGAATAGGAATCCTCAAGAGTTGAGAAAATTCCTCCAGAGTGGGCACAAGCTGGTAGTCAGGAAATGTGAAGCAGTGATGCAAAGGGTCAAAGAACTAGAAGAGAACTTTCACCATGTCTTCCTCCGTGTTGGAAGTGACTAAGTTGAGAAGACGACCATGCCTCTCGGTGAATGGAGAATTCTCAGGAATCCTTGAAGCTAGCTCCTTGAGTTGTGGAGGAATTCTTACAAGGTTGACTTGGATAGTTTTCCTGCGAAGTGAATCCATAGCCTACAAAACAGGAACAAAGATGAACTTCCAAAAATCCTTGAAATGGTTAGTGGATGCATATGATGCTTCATGATGTTCATGATGTTATGCATAAGTATGTATGTACAAGCAAATCACACAAGTTCCTAGTTTAGGCTTGCATGGGGTTTCATAGGTAAGTACCCTCTTGAAGTTTAGTTGGCTCAACCTGTCCTAGAAATAGTAACCAGGTTCTAAGGAGCTCAATATCACTGGATTGTTTCCTCGTTCATTGTTTCAATTCAGCCTCTTACCAGCGACCGAAATATTCCAAGGAAACAACCCTCAATGAGTGTAGTATCGAGTATCTACCAACTTCTGACTGCACCAAAGCCGGTCATCTCACTACATCCTAAAAGGCCAAGTTGGTCAAGTAAAGGTTCTAAAAGTTCGTTAGTGCTTCATGACATCACTCAGCGGCCTCGTATTCTCTTTGATTGACTCAAAGGCTACCGGTACCTACAAATATGTCACACTAACATAGCTATTGCTTAGACCGTGTCGGTATACCCCGCACAGTTTCCACAATGTATTGCTATTTACCTATGAATGTTTCCCAAATCCGGATAGAGGATTCAAACCCAAACAATAGAACCAAAGTGTAAAGCAAACAAGTCAAGCAAGATAAGCATGTAAAGGTGATCTAAAGCCCTAAGGTAACCCCACTTTTATATTTATCCCCAGCAGAGTCTCCAGTTCTGTGATACGATGGGAGAACTGACTAGAAGTTTTGCATTTTGTTCGCACTTGTGCGGTTAGCAAGAGTCGCCACCGACTTTTCTTTTATCCAAAAGGAAAGGTAAAAAAGCACAGGAAAGACCTTTCGAGATTTTTCTCGGGTTCAGGGGGTAGATTATGAAAAGGGAAGGTATTATCACCCTTTTCATCCATGGTTTTCCATGGGCTCTTAGTTACTCGTTTAGATCACTTGCTTTTGTTTGATTGTGTGCTTGTGGTGTGGGTTTTGAAAGTATTTTGAAAAATCTCTTTGTAATGGTTCTCGTCTCTATAAGAACATATACAAAGTTTTGTTTCAAAAAGTGGTTCAAAGATGTGTTTATGAATCGTGTTTTGAAAAGAGGTTTTGCAATGGTTCTCGTCTCTATAAGAACGTATACAAAACATTTTGTCTTTTGAAAATGTTTTGAAATGGAGGTGTAGGTGTAAAAGTTTTGTCGTGAGCAAGCGAGTAACTAAGAGCGAATCTATCTACTCGAAAGGTCTTAAGTTGTTCTTTTCTTCCTCCTTTTAATGGTGCTATCTTACCATTGATTTGGTAAGAAGCCCCACCATTTGATGTGAAGGGACAGGTGCGAGTCAATTTTACAATCATTGAAGGCAACTTGTGAGACGCTTTAGCAATTTTCTAAGGGACGAGATCATTTTAATCGAAGGCAACATCGAGGGTCATCGAGGGACTACCATCTTTGTTTATTGAAGGGTCGTTTTCTAAAGCATCCCATATTCGAGGGACATGATTGTATTTCCGAGGCAACGAGCGAGGTTACCCTAGAGGTGTGCGTGTGAAAAAGTGTGTTGGTTTCAAGTTATTTCATTCTTTGATTAGGTTATCCAGCGATCGATTTTTGAATCTTGCCATACATTCCTAGTTACTATACAGTATATGAAAACAGTAAATTGCGGGAATTGAAATTCTAAGCTATTACAGAAGTATTCAGGAATGGGGTACAATTGTTACGAATGGGGATGAATCAAATGAAATAACAATGTCCAAATATCAAGCAATAAAATCAAATCGAATTTTTGTGCGATTTAAAATAAAGCTATGATAATTTATGAAAATAAAATCAACAAAGTATGAAATGTATGTATTTACTTGAAAAGAAAAAGATAAAGAAACCTATTCTAACAAATTAATTAAAATCTTTATTATTATTTTATTTGTATTTTATTAATTATGCAAATAAGTTTAAAGAAAGGAAACAAATTAAATTAAATTTTTTTGATGTTTTTATTAAGTGTAAAAAATTAATAAAGATAAGTTATAAAAAAAGAAAATGATAAAAAATTAATTTCAGGACTTAAATTAATTTAATAAAAAAATGTATTTTGGTTTTCTTTAGCATCTTTCAAAACAAAATAAAAACAAATTAAAAAAAGAAGAAAGATGGGCTTAAGAGATTTAAAGGGTGTTAGGCCCAAAGAAATATTGCTTTTTTTTGTTGTAACTAAAACAGGCATAAGGGGGGTGGGTTAGCAAAAGCGTGGGCTTCAGGGTTTGATTCAAACAAACATAAGCCCAAAATTCTTAAACTGCTTAATTTGTTTGATTAAGGGTGGAAACACGATTAGGGTTTTTGGAACCCCTTTGTGTTTCACAGCGGCGCCGTCTCCTCACCTCTTTCGCTCATCTCTTCCATCTTCTCACCTTTTATTCATCTCTAAACCTCTAACTAACTATCTCTGTCTCGATTTCACGAACAAAATCGCTCATGCCGTCTCTAACTCACTATGGCTCGTGCTTTTCTGAAAACCCTAATTCCGGATTTGAACCCTAAAGGAACGAAATCTGAATCGTCTGATCTTCCCCCCACCCTCTGTTGCCGGAGCGTCGCCTCTCATGCTTCCTAACCAAGCTCTAAAGGTTTTTACGTGAAAAGGTGATGTTCTGTTAACTTGAAGCTTGAACGATTTTGTTATTTGTTTTTTTGTCTTGTTACGTTTTTCTGTTAATCAATCTTAGTGTCCATTGAAATGCAGGAGAATATGTTATGAAGAAACCATACCTGTTTGGAAATTTTCGGTGAAATGGAGAGGGGACGGCGTCGTTCCTTGGTGGCTGGAGAGGGGGGGAAGGAGATGAAGATTGAAAGCGTGGGCTTTCACACCTGTTGGTAACCCTTCTTTTCTTATCCCTGTGCTTTTAATAGTGATGATACTGTGCTTCTGGATTTTGTGATTGGATATGTTGTTCTATCAGTTTGAAACTTTGTTGGTTTTATTTGATGATGTTGGTTATCTGGGATGATGTTACTGTGCTTTAGGCTTTTGGAGTTTGTTGAAAGTTTTTTGGTTATGGTGTTTGAGACATTTGCTTGAGGTTAGTGATTCTGGTTTTTGTGGTTTTCTGTTGTTGGTTTTGACAGTTTGGTTTGAGGTTTTTTGAAGGTTGTTACTGTTTTGAAAATAACTCTAGGCTTTTGGGATGGTGTTACTGGTTTGACGGTTTTGGTGATTTTTGTGGTTTTAGGTATTTGGCTTATGGTTTTGCTTGACAATATTCTTTTGACTCGAGAGTTTTTTCTGGTTTTTTGAGTTTGAAATGTTTTTGACAATTTTTGGAGGTTTGATGGTGTTGAGATGGTTGGACAGTTTGAAGGTTTTTGATTTGAGGCTTTGGAAGTCTTGACAGTTTGTTTTCCTTTGGTTTTGGTTTTGGATATGTTTATGGTTTGACAGTTTCTTGTGGATTTGGTTACAGTTTACAGGTCGTTTCTTTTAAAACTTGACAGTTTGCTGATGGCTTCTGAGGCTTGTGTCAACTGTTGTTGATATTTGGCTTAGTATGTTTTTTCAGGTTTTTGATTTTTGTTGAGATTTTGTCAGTTTGGCTTGATGATGGTTCTGGCTGTTTGAGGATGGCTTGGGATATTTGGCTTTTGGTTTGAACTGTTTTTGTTTGGATGAGTTTTATGATGGTTTTATCAGTTTGTTACAGGTTTCGGATTTGAGGATGGTTTGGGATTTTGTATGTTGCTGTTGGTTTGAGATTTGTTCCAGATTTTTGGAACTTTGACAGTTTTGAAAACTTGAAGTTTATTGGTTTTTTGAAACCGTGTTTGATAATTTTCTCTCTATCCTTTTGCTTGAGAGTTGTCTACTATTATATTGATGTTGCTTTTTTTGAATACTTATTAAAAAAAGGGGGGGAAACAAAGAAATTGAATACTTTGGCATATTGTTCTTATGCTCTCTTTGTTGCAGTTTTTGTTTTCTAGCAACTTCCATGCAATTGTGACAGCAGGACAGCAGGGTTGTGCATCCCTAGGTGACTTCTTTCCTCTCTTCTCTCTCAATGACCCTAAGAGTCAATTGCTCTTTTGCCTTTTTCTGAAAAGTTTGCAATAAAAATGGAAGATGATGAAAATGCTTAATGAACAAGCCTCTTGCTTGTTGACTTAGTTTATCATATTGCTATATTTTCTTTTTGTTGATGATGTCTGCTCTATGTTGTTTGTTGTTGCCTTGTTTGCATTTTGTTTTTGCTGTTGTTTGGCTCGGTTTACAATATTTGTTTGGGCAACTTTGTTTGATTTGTGATGACTTCTGTTTGGTGATGCACTGTTGTTTGGGCCTTTGGCTGCTGTTTGGATAGCTTGCTTGCATTTCTTATTTCTTCTTTTTGTGAACCAAGAAAAATAATTCTCTTGTGATTTGCAAATAGAGAAAATAAAAATGTGATGAATTAAAAATAGCCTTCTGATTCCAAATTGCAAACTTTAATGATGAACACTTTTTCTTTTTGAAATGTTTTGCTCATGTCCAATTAATTTGTACTAACTTTTCTTTCTTTCATTTTCATGTGAGCACAATGGAGAGGGCAAAGAATGGAAGGAAAGAACCATAGGGCAATCAAGGAAGCAAAGGAACCTCAGTCAACCTTAGGCATAGATTCATTTTATTTGTAATTTAGAGAGAAACATTCTTGTATTGTAACCAATAGTTGTACTAATTTATTTTCAAATACGATAAGTTGTAAAACCTAAAGTATTTAAATAATAAATTGTTTTGTAACAACTTTTGAAATAAATGGAGAAAGTCTTATGAGATATTCTGGTGTATATTAAAACCCTTTACTGTTAATTAACTTGTAATTCTCTCTTTGTGTCCTATTTGATTTTTTGAATGCCCAATCAAAACGATTGAAACAAAACGCTCCAATATGATAACTTAAATTCCCATAATCTTGTAATCTTGCAACTATATTCCAAACAAACACGCACTGTCCATTCCATTTCCTAAACAAGCAAATTTTTTTTTAAAAGTAGCAAATCATCTGGTTAACCTTGAGATCAAACACTGTCTTTGCAGTAAACTTGAGAAAGCATGAAAACATGTGAAAGCCAATTGGATCTTTGAGAATCCATTTCTTTTGAGGATTGCAAGAAAAACCCTAATTGTTGGTTTACTGCCACAAGAGAAAATATGTCTGATCGATTCCTGAGCCAATCTTGAATATCTGAGAAACCCTAGGGTTGTGTCTTCTATGAAAAATGGGAGGAAAAATTTTGGGGTACAACAGAAAGCATATTGTTACAAAAGGTATCCTGACTCCTGAAAGGTTTTCTATAAATCATGAGTTGATATCACTCTCTTGCAAAATTTGTTTTACTAAAAATTGAATTTTCAAAAAAAAATTTGAAGACAGACATAAGCTTTGCATTCTTAAAATACCATTGTTTGCATATGACTATTTGTTCAACAGCAGAGAAATTCACAGATAAATATTCAATGAACAGAAATCCTCTTAATGAGCAGAATCACCTCAGATGGAAAGACATTCCAGTGAAAAACACTTCCAAACAAGGGGCATGGCATGATCATTGTCCATCATTTGGGGAAGTCAAGTCAAGATTCAAGGAATCTCTCAAAGATTCCAATTAGCCAGGGGCAGACCTCCATCTGAATCACTTGGAGCATTGGACATGGATTCCAGCAACGAATCTTGTACGATCAAACAAACATCTTCTGGCAGTGTGGCAACACTTACTACTATGGACAGTGATAATTCTCCGTACCCGGTGAACATGGATATAGTCGAAAAATACTACGCATGAACAAAGACCCGCTGGGTTGACTGGCCTAGGAAAAAGTAAGGGCATCCCGATGAACCAAAAGGGTTCGACAAAAATTAGGGATAAAACAAAAAACATGTACGCCCTGCAAGTCGAAAATATGAAAAGGAGGCTTGAGCAAAAAAGGGTATCCCGGTGGACTGAAAATCTGAAAAGACAGTCCATGCAAAAGTTAGGGATTAAAGCGTACGACTACATCCCATCATCTCGTCACGTGTCTAATCAGTAGAAGGTTTTTTACCCTGATCTGCATCCACCAAGGACTCCAAGAGTTGGGATAACGGTCAAACCATCTACAATATCCCCGGTTAATATTTTCTACAATAGGTATCGAGACATGGGCATTCTACTACAAGGTCACCATCATATTCTCAGCTTACAACCTATTGATGTCAGGTGTTCTCATACCCCCAGCAGAGCAAAATCTCCAAATTACTGCTTTAATGAAAATTACCCAATGAAGTCGCCAAGCTTCTCGGGATTCCCCAAGCGGATTACAGAGTTTCCCTTCCCCAATGGAAACATTATGAATAAAGTAGATTATCAACTAGAAACGGTTCGGGTACGACCCAAAGACAGATGTCATCCTGACACTTACTCAAGATTCTCATCTAGAACAATTCAGGTACGATCCAGAGACGGATGTCATCCTGACACTTACTCCATATTCTCATCTAGAAATGGTTCAGGTACGATCCAAAGATAGATGTCATCCTGACACTTACTCCAAATTCTCATCTAGAAACGGTTCAAGTACGATCCAAAGACGAATGTTATCTTGACACTTACTCCAGATTCTCGTCTAGAAACGGTTCAGGTACGATCCAAAGACGGATGTCATCCTGACACTTATCCTAGATTCTTATCTAAAAACGGTTCGGGTATGATCCAGAAACGGATGTCATCCTGATACTTATTCCAGACTATCTTCTAGAAACAGTTTAGGTACGATCCAGAGCTGGATGTCATCCTGATACTTATTCAGACCATCTTCCTAGTACAGTTCAGATACGATTCAGAGACGGATGTTATTCTGACACTCATTCAATACAAATTCCAAATACTTCAGATACGATCCAGAGACGGATGTCACTCAGACACTTATTTCAACACATATATCCATCCACAAAGCCTCCGTAGGTACTTTGTCCAATAGGTGCAAGGGCAGAAACGTCTTGATGTGAAGTCACTACTACGTCCTCAACATACGTCCCAGTGACTTCTATGTCCCCCACAGAGTAGAGGCAACAAAAAGTTTTGATCCCTGCTTCCCTAAATAGGAGTTACTTTCCCCAACAAAGTTCCTTCAGAGAGTCGATATCTATATTCCCCAGCCAAGTTTTATAATTGCAAACGGTTTATAAAGCTTTCTCCCGAGCAAAGTTTATTTCTCTGACTGCGGAACCTCCTCCCGAGAAGAGTTTGTTTCTCTAAATGCAGAACTCAATCCTCAACAGAGTTTATTCCTCCCGCTACAGAAGTTCATGCCCCAGCGAAGTTTATTTCTCTGAATCGGCAGAATCTTCCAACAAAGCATCTCCTCTCTCAAACAAAGTTATTCCCCTGCAGAGTTATTCTCAGGCAGAGTCTCTCCCCGGCAGAATATTCGCAAATAGAAAGGAGTAAATCCCCAGCATAGTCATCTCCATTCACCATCCCCAACGGAAATGAAGAATTCAGCTTCCCAATACTCTTTAACAGCAGTCCGAGATTTATTTTCCCCGACTAAGAAATACCGCAATAGCATCCCATATTCATACATCATGGCATGCACATACATATTGCATACAACACAATCTCATTTATTTTGAGAACATCATCACAATGCATTTCATATATCATGACATTGCATACGACTAACTCTTTGCTTTTCAGGGAAAAGATCAAATCAACGAGCTACGTCTAACAAAGGGCTATTCCAAGATTTTCCTCAGAAAGATGTCCTCACAAGATCTTCTCTGGATCATCCAGATCGACACTAAGATCTCTCTTATTACCATTCCAGTGGAAGATATTCCAAGACTTTCGTCTGGGTCAGTTGAATCGACACTAAGATTCTTCTGATTGATATGCCAGTCAAAGTTAACCCAAGATTTCCCCTAGGTCAGATAAGTGGAAACTAAGATCTCTCTGATTACCATTCCAGTGGAAGAGGTTCCAAGACTTTCGTCTGGGTCAGTTGAATCGATACTAAGATTCTCCTGATTACTACGCCAATCAAAGTTAACCCAAGATTTTCCCTGGGTCAGACAGGTCAACACTAAGATCTCTCTGATTACCATTCCAATGGAAGAGGTTCCAAGACTTTCGTCTGGGTTAGTTGAATTGATACTAAGATTCTCCTGATTACTATGCCAGTCAAAGTTAACACAATATCTTCTCTGGATCATCCAGATCGACACTAAGATCTATCTAATTACCATTCCAATGGAAGAGGTTCCAAGACTTTCGTCTGGGTCAGTTGAATTGATACCAAGATTCTCCTGATTACTATGCTAGTCAAAGTTAACACAAGATCTTCTCTGGATCAGCCAGATCGACACTAAGATCTCTCTGATTACCATTCCAATAGAAGAGCTTCCAAGACTTTCGTATGGGTCAGTTGAATCGATACTAAGATTCTCCTAATTACTATGCCAATTAAAGTTAACCCAAGATTTTCCCTGGGACAGACAGGTCGACACTAAGATCTCTCTGATTACCATTCCAGTGGAAGAGGTTCCAAGAATTTCGTCTGGGTCAGTTGAATCGATACTAAGATTCTCCTGATTACTATGCTAGTCAAAGTTAACCCAAGATTTTCCCTGGGTCAGACAGGTCGACACTAAGATCTCTCGGATTACCATTCCAGTGGAAGAGGTTCCAAGACTTTCGTCTGGGTCAGTTGAGTCGATATTAAGATTCTCCTTATTACTAAGCCATTCAAAGTTAATACAAGATCTTCTCTGGATCAGCCAAATCGACACTAAGATCTCTCTAATTATCATTCCAGTGGAAGAGGTTCCAATACTTTCGTCTGGGTCAGTTGAATCGATACTAAGATTCTCCTAATTACTATGCCAGTAAAAGTTAACCCAAGATTTTCCCTGGGTCAGACAGATCGACACTAAGATCTCTCTGATTACTATGCCATTGGAAGATGTTCCAAGACTTTCGTCTAGGTCAGCTGAATCGCTACTAAGATTCTCCTAATTACTATGTCAGTCAAAGTTAACCTAAGATTTTCTCTGGATCATCCAGATCGACACTAAGATCTCTCTGATTACTATGCCAGTGGAAGATGTTCCAAGACTTTCGTCTGGGTCATTTGAATTGCTACTAAGATTCTCCTGATTACTATGCCAGTCAAAGTTAACCTAAGATTTTCTCTGGATCAGCCATATCGACACTAAGATCTCTTTGATTACTATGCCAGTAGAAGATATTCCAAAACTTTCATCTGGGTCAGTTGAATCGCTACTAAGATTCTCCTAATTACTATGCCAGTCAAAGTTAACCTAATATTTTCTCTGGATCATCCAGATCGACACTAAGATCTCTCTGATTACTATTTTAGTTGATGATATTCCAATACTTTCATCTGGGTCAGTTGAATCGCTACTAAGATTCTCCTAATTACTATGCCAGTCAAAGTTAACCCAAGATTTTCCCTGGGTCAGACAGGTCGACACTAAGATATCTCTGATTACCATTACAGTGGAAGATATACCCAGACTTTCATCTGGATCAGTTGAATCGATACTAAGATTCTCCTTATTACTATGCCAATCAAAGTTAATTCGAGACCTTTCTCTGGTTTAGTCAAATCGATACTAAGATTTCTATCCCAGCTGAAAACAATCCAAGACCTTTCTCTGGTCCAGTCAAATCGATACTGAGAAGCTATGAAGCCCGAAAATTTACCGGATAATAGTCAATCAATAATTCAAGACGTTGTAAAAACCTGGATCCTGACCAGATAACAGTTTAATCTCATCTCCCCCAATAAGTCGCTGTAAATCCTGGAGCACGACGAGATAACAGTTAGCCTTATTATCTTCAGCAAGTCACTGTAAAGCTTGGACCCCGACCAGATAGCAGTTCACTTCCATCTCTTCAATCAAGTGATGACTCCCTAGTAGAGTAACAGAAAACTAAAGCTCCTAAAACTCTATGTTCCAAGACAGAGACCAACATTCCTCAACGGCATCCTCTCTAACAGCAAGAGCAGGAATTCCCACAAAGGGATACCTCGTGAAATCATCATTGTTCTAGATGGCATCTTTAAGCCTATCCCCAACGAGTCTCTGTTACATTCTGATGGCATCTTTAAGCCCATCTTCGGCGATCTTCCATCATCTTTTACAAATGGCATCTATAAGCCCATTCCTAATACTATCTATATAGTCAAGTATCATCTCAGACGAGTGAAAATTTCTGGGCACTTTAGTGTTCAATCATCCTCCACCTTCTGATCATGAAAGGCAGACCAACTAATCTACATCCTCAGGTTTAAGAAGATTGAACAGGGGCAGCTGTTGTACCCCAAAATTTCCCCCCTCATATTTTTCCAAGATTTTCCTCTTGCATAGGTGGTCACAAACCTTGGCCTGAAGACAAGGAAAATTTTCAAATGATGTTTCTAAGTTTCCTTCGATTGGCCTGTTTCCAAGTCCCATTTGATTGGCCTGTTAATGAGGCTCTTCGATTGACAATTATAAAGTGCCTTTCGATTGGCACCTACTAAGTGTTGTTCGATTAGCATCTCCAAAATGCTCTTCGTTTACCAACTATATAGCATCCTTTGGTTGCCATCTATATAGCGCTCTTTGATTACCATCTACATAGCGTCCTTCGATTGGCATCTGCAAAAAGGCCTTTCGATTGGCCTCATGACAAGCCTTTCAATTTGCGTAGCGAAGGACTCTTCATTTGATATCCCAATGAATACCCTTCGATTGGTACTTGGACAAGGACCCTTCGAAGGACTCCCTCCAGGCCATTCGAAATAGGCCATCAAGAGGGCACTCTGAAAATATGTCCAGGCCAGAGTCTTGCCATGTTAGATCATAATTCCACAAGGGATTATTCGACCAGGGACTTCTCTTCGAATGGACAGGAAATCGAAGCAAATGGGGGTCTAATCGAAGAAGTCTTAGTATTGAAGTTGGCACGGTTCTATTCAGAACCATCAAGGAGAGAAAGGTTCTAATAAGGAAGGTCCTGACTAGTTCGAATTGAAGTTCAAGGCTGGCACGAAAGGCATTGGAAGGAATGAAGATGGGATTTGGTCTAAAACAAGGCAGAAAGCCCATAATCGAAAGAAGATTGAAACATGCTGGCAAACCAAAGAAAACACATTGGAATAAAAACAACAAAGACTTGGCCATTTTAGAAACAAAAGATGCAAGATAAATCAAATATTTTTACTCAATATTCAAGATTTAGTTCAAATTTGTTAACCTAATTCATTCTACTATATATACACAACAAACCCTGATCAAAAAAAGAATATTTTTGGCTGTGTAGAACACATAACACTGCTCAGAATTTTCTGACAAAAGTGTTGATCGATTTTTGCTTTAGAGGGAGATTCAAAGCGTTTCAAGGACTGCAATCCATTCCTGGGCATATTTGGAAGCTTTCTGGACCACTCTCGCGCATCAACACCTTCAGGAATGATCAACACAGGTATCACGGTTTGCACTTTTTCTTGAAACTGGTCTTTGAAATATATGCATGATCAATGATTTTTAAATACATATATATGTTTGTATGATTATTTAGAATATATTTGCATGATTAATTATATGTTTTGATGCATATTCGATTAAATGCCATTGCTAGGGTTTGAAGCTTCATTTTAGGGTCTTTTATTTCAGGCAAAATCAGGACAAATGATGAGTACCATTGTACTCACGAGACTAAACCCAATTGATCTGCGTATTTGATTTGAATTTATATTGCGTAATTATGGTTTTTGAGATGTGCAGGTTTGTAGCTACAACGTTATCTGTAGGTAAAACCTTTAGGCTAAAACGACAGACTCAACGAAGAAGATAATTGCGTGTCAAAACTTGAATGGCCCATTTGAATTCTTGCACGTTTTTATTACAGACACTAACTTTTCATAACATATAATATATGTTGTCTGTTTATGTTAACGATTGAATGATTGGCTCAGTGGCAAAGGGATAGAGTTTCAAAGCGCGCGTATGTAGGAGGTCATGGGTTCGATCCATGCCTCATACATGTTATTTTTCCTAACAATTATTTGCATATCCCATGTTATCTTTCCAAGCGCGCACACCATAGGCCTCTTGATCCTCATCCGTGGATCAATCAACGCCTGAACCCAACGCCTCCAATGAAGCCTCCATGGTGGACACCCCTGGGACAACCACACTGGATCCCACGCAGCTATGGGCCAGCTGGATTGGGCTTTGAGCAGGAATACAACATGCACCCTCCAATTTGGGTTCATACCCCCTCAGGCCTACTCTTTTTCCCTTTTAATTTTGTTTCATTTAAATTAGTTATTTAATTTTGTTTAAATCAATTTTTTCCATAAAATCATAAAAATAAACATCACAAAAAATAGGTTAGTATTTTTTTCAATAAATTAATTTTTGTAAATAAATTAATTTCCTGAATTTTAATTTGTTTCATTAATTAAAATTAATTAGAAAATTAGGTCAAACTTCAAATCTTTTTCATAAAAATCCTAAAAATATTTCAATGATCAAATTAGGTTTTAGGGTTTCAAACTTATTTTAATTTTTCTCATGCGTAATTATTTTTACCGTACGATTAATTTTACTATTGATGTAACTGCGTCCGGTTTGTAATAGCTTAATTAGGGTTTTATTTCCGCATTTTATTTTCAGTCAATTCCTTATGTATCTACACCAAATCCTTGTAATAGCTTAGGGCCTCTATTTCTTGCTTTTATTGTTTTATATACCTGTATATAAATTGCTAGCAACCTAGGCATGTATGAGTAATTAATCAATAGATCACTAATATCAAAGAAAAAAATATCTGAAAAAAGCACACTTTTGCACACTTAGGGTATACCCCACTTTGTTGCCTTCGAAAAAAATGGTCATGTCCCTCGAGCGTAGGGATACTCTTAGCAAATACCCTCAGTTTAAAATCATCATAAAGATCACAGTCCCTAAATGTCCCTCGAGTTGCCTACGAGAAATGATCTTATGATGATAGTCCCTTCGAAATGCTAAGGTATCCTTACATGTTGTCTTCAATGACCATAAACGTCCCTTTCGATAGTCCCTCAACATCCAAGGACTAGGGTTACCTACTCACTAATAGTAGGATAACACGGTCTAAAGGATAGGAGGAAAAGAACATTCTTTTTTCGAGTAGGTAAATAACTATTAGGTACTTGCTCAAACAATCCTTTTTACACACTTTCAAACACTTTTCAAACAAAAGTTTTCAAAACACTTTATCACACTCTTGAGGACTGACACAAGAGTTAACATAAAGTGAATCGCCGCACTAAGGCATTTTTCAAAGCTTTTCAAACACACAAACACAAGCAATTTCAAAATTGAGCAAGTACCTAAGAGCCCATGGAAAACCATGGATGGAAAGGGTGCTAACACATTCCCTTTCCATAATCTACCCCTTTATTCAGAAATCTCGAAAAAAGGTCTTTTTCTAATCTTTCCACCATTTCCTTTGTTGGATAAAAGAAAAGTCAGTGGCGACTCTTGCTTACCGCGACATTTGCGAATATAAAAACGCAAACCAGTATTAACAGTCGGTTCTGCCACCGTATCACAGCAAGCAACTAGGAACAATCTACCTACTCAAAAGTCTTAGTTCATTTCTTCCTTTCCTTTGATATTACTATCTTACCATTGATTTGGTAAGAAACCTTATCTTTAGATGTATAGAGACGGGCGTGGGTCATCGTATAACCATGATAGAAATGTTGTGAGATATCTTAGCAATTATCTTTAAGGGACTAAGATCATTTTGAAAGGCAACATTGATAGCATCATCGAGGGACTATGATCTTGTATTTTTGATTGCTTTTGGCTAAGATATCCCACATGCATAACATGGCCATTTTTGTAAGGCAACAAAGTGGAATTACCCTAAGGGTGCACGTGTGCAAATGTGTTTGGTTTACATGCTTGTTTATCTTGGATTAGGGTTTGCAACTTATTGATTTTAATTTTTCCATACAAACCCTAATTTACTAGCATTTATATAAAGTGATAAATTGCGGAAAGTAAAAATACTAAGCTATTACATCATTAGGGGAGGGGGTATACAAATTTACAAATGGGAGATTTGCAAGAAAATTAAATCTAATTAACTATTACAACCATATTGAATAAATGTACAATAATTGAATAAATAATGTATAAATGCAAATGGAAAAAGAAATGATTTTGTTTGATTTTATGAAAGGGTTTTAACCTAAACCTAATTAAGAAAATAATTAATGAAAAATAAATAAAATTTAAACCTAAATTAATTAAGAAGGAAATTAAGTTAAAAATGTTTTTTAGGGTTTTTTTTGTGAAAAGGTTTTAACTTAATAAAAATAATATGAAAGTTAATTAATTAAAAAAAAAACATAGATTCTAAATTAATTTTAATTTACAAGATAATATTATAATAATTAAACCTAATTATCTAAATATTAATTATTAAAAAAAGAAATTAAATTTATCAAGAAGAATGTTTTTGTTTTTTCATCTTTATAAACAAAATAAAATATATAAGTGTAAATAACAAATAAAATATTTTTGGATTTTTTATTAGTAAAATAAAAATAATATTAATAATAATAAAAATATTAAAGAAAATAATAATATAATGAAATAATAAAAAAAAGAAATAATAAAGAAAAATGGGCTAGGGGTGTAAAAGTAAGGAAGGGTTAGAGGAAGTAGAAAATAACCAGGCCCAATGTTGGGGGGTCCAGCGCTGGCTGCAAACAAAAAAAGAAATAAAAATGTGAAAAATGAACCAAAGGGTACCACTGGGGCTCGAACCCAGGTCCAAAAGATTAAAAGGTGCACGCTTTACAACTGGGGTGAATATACATCTGTTCATATAAACAAAACAATAAATATATGATATAAATTAAGTCCTGAATGAACTTCATCTCCAACCTCCAGCCAGAGAACCTGTAACTCATTCATTTCTCTTCCATTCACAAAACTTCCAACATCAAACTTGGTAGAAATTTCCTGACTATTATGAATATGTAAATAACTTAAGCTAATTCTCAAAGATGAGCATGAATTTCTAACAGTACCAAATTCTGACCTAAATATTTTTTGAGGTTCAAACTCAAAATTCACCCTACTCCAGTAACATAAATGAAATCTATGGACATGTATAGTTTCAGGGTGTTGTACCACAAAATTTTCCCTCTCATTTTATCAAGATTCTCCTCACAAGACTTCTTGAACTCAAGACCAGATTAGGGTTTGCTCAGCTCAAGACATCTCCTTGCACTGATGACCTGAAATTAGGGTTTGAGTTTGCACAGGGATTTTTGGACTCCCAATGCCTCATGAGACTTTCATACTTCATATTGGACTCCTAAGATTGCTCATACCAAGTTTCAAGCTTTGAATCAAATTTTTGCCCAGTCAATTGGACAGTTGACCTAAAAATCAATTGTATTGGGGAAAAAGTCAACCATGGCCAATTTATAGTCAAACCTCATAATTTTTGATCCACGTCAACATTATAGACTCATATGAACCATTTGATCAAGTTTGGACCACAACTCCTCAAGAAATTTGATCAGATCATCAAAAGGGCAAAATGGTCAAAATTAGGGTTTTGACTATAAAAGGGGCAATTTCTGATTTTTCACCTAGCCAATGGCAAATTGGGTTCAAGAATGGTTTCAAGGACTCAATGGCATAGTTTTGACCTAATCACATTGTTCAAAAGATCTCAAATGCATAGGATTGACAGATGAATTTTCCAGTCAACTGATCAAAATCAATTGTACACTGAAAAGTCAAACTTTGACTTTTTGGTCAAAATCATGTGCCAATGGTCATTTTTCATCAATATGTGTCAAAACATGAAACTTGTTCACCAAGAAACCTAATTTTGAAAATTAGAGTTTAAGTTTGAAATTTTTCATAACTTAGAATTTTTCTAAGTTATGAAAATTTCTTATTTTTTCCCAACTTTTTCACCATGATGCATTTGGATTCAAAGAAAACTTCCAACATGAAAGTTGTAGTACTCCACAAAATCTACAACTTTGATTCACAAAGTTTTACAAAAATATGCATGGATCTCAAGTTATGATTTTATGAATATGGGTCCATAAAACTTTTAACTTAGTGAAATTTTGCCCTAGTTTAGGCATATTTTTTACCTAACTTCATGGAAACTTTTCACCTAGTTCCAAGTGGAATATCAAAATGAATTTCAAAGATGGGTTGTAGATCATGTTACAAGCTTTCTAAAATGTCCAATAACTCTCCAAGATCATTTATGGTTAGGGAGAATCGAAAGTTTGAAAATGGAAAATTATCACTTTTGTCCAAGGCATTTTTTACATTGGTTCAAGTTGCAAATCAGTTTGGATCATGCTTGTACTTGCATTACAGGTTCTAATCCTTTTTACACTCCAAAATTGAATGCAAATACAATGGTTAATGGCATTGTTTTGATCTTTGAAGCTTTGTACAAGGGTTTATTCCAAAAATGGCATAAAGGTTACAATGCTACTTTGATAAAGCATACTTTTTGCAATTTTGTTTATCTTGAGCATTGAACCGGATCTATGGTTGCAAACAAGATCCATGAACATCAGGAAAAGTGTACCAACTCTTCTCAGGCCTTGAGCTAGCAAGTACAGCCTTTGCCTTTGTCACTTCAACTTTTGCTTCAAAAGCAAGTAAGTTGAAAAAGTCCACACAACTTGAGTATCTGTTAAAACCAAGTCTTGATATCATTTCAAACAAGTTCAGCATATTGTAGCAAGCCAGAAACACGATTTGCCAAGTTCTCAAACACCCTAAAACACAAAATCACAAGTTCTTGCCTAAACAGGGCATCATCTGCAGAACCATTTCCAAAACCAAATTGGCTCGTGCGTTTTGCTTGGAACCACTTCAAACACATTCCATACATCACACCTAAGTTGTCCAAGTCCTTGTCCAGCAACTGTAACCTCATTTTCACACTTCACCATTTTCATTTTGAAGCTTTGCAGGTTGAGTTCTACAAGGAGATTCAGGCAAGTTCAAAGCAAGTTGAGCATTGGGAAAGGTTGAGGTAACTTCAAGCAAGCTCAAAGGAACTTCAGGCCTCACTCAAAGTTGCTACATTGCCATATTCAAACATGACTGAACAAGGTAATTTTCAAAGTTCTATCTCCTTATTCAGGTATGCTTAGGCTTAGGTTTGTGAAGCAAAAATGTAGTCTTTAATGTGCTTGAGATGTACATATGCATAGTTCTTATTTATATTAACTGAGCTAGGAGAATTTGGATGATGAACATGCTGAAAAAACTAGGTTAGAATTTAGGGCCACTAAAATTCTCTCTGGTTTCTTAGAGTTAGGTCACAAAATGGATATGGTTGGAATCGTGATTGAAAATGCTATAACTTTCATGTTGCAAAATTTTTGATTTCATGCAAGCAATAGAGATAACAGGTTTGAACTGAGCCATGGCGCGCGCGTGTACAGAGGTCAGGGATGAAGTGAACTTGGGCCAGGCGCTTGGACTTGTTTCTATTTACACCCCCTGTTTACTTTCTGCACCCCTTGGCCCATTTTCTTTATTTTGCATATTTTTTATTTCTTTTATATTTTCTGACTTTATTTATTTTTTCTAAATATTAAAAAAATCTCAAAAATATTTTCTTAATTTTTTTGCATTTTATTTTATTATTTTTATTATTTTTTGGGCATAAAAATAGTTTACCATTAATAACATACTTTATTTTCTTAAATAAAAACTTGTATATAATATAAAATTATTATATATTTTTATTTTTATTATTTATACATTTAAAATAATATTTTCACACATATTTTATTTTTTTAACATTTTGTATATATTATTTTATTAGTTCTTTGTACATAAATGAAATAAAATAATATTAGAATATATTTTCTATTAAACCAAAATTAGGGTTTCTTCACCCTTTCAAAAATAATTAACATTTTCCTTATTTTAAGTTTAAATAATTTATTTTTTACATACATAAAAATAAATACAAAAACATTTTTGCATATTTACATTTATTTGCATATTTAAATACTTGTTTATTTATTTATTATTGTATAAATTCAATTTGGTTGTAATAATTTTAGGATTTTATTTTGAGCAATACCCCCCTATTAAAAAACTTGTATCCCCCTCCCATAATAATGTTGTAATAGTTTAGATTTACTTTACGCATTTTATCGCTTTCATATACCATGATAGTAAATTAGGGTTTTGTATGCAAAGACCAAAATCAAACAAATAGCATGACTTAATACAAGACAAAAATGCATGAAAAAATGACAACACCTTGCATACAAGCACCCCTAGGGTTATATCCACTTTGTTGCCTTAAAATGGACATGGTATGCATGCTAGGTATCTTGGCAAAATCAATGCAAAAACAAAAAGATCATAGTCCCTCGATGACGCTATCTTGGTTGCCTAAACAAAAATGATCTTAAGTCCCTAAAAAACTTGCTAAAGATACTTGGCACTATTGCTATCATGGTCATACGATGACCCACGCCCGTCCTGTTTAACATCCGAAGATAAGGTTGTTTACCAAATGCAATGGTAAAACAACAATGTCAAAGGGTTAAAAATATGTAGGAAAGACTTTTGAGTAGGGTAGACAACTCCTAGTTACTTGATCTCTTGCAAACCATCCTTGCTAATTTAAAAAAAAAACACACAATTTCAAAACATTTCCCAACGAACTTTCAAACATCGAAACATTTTTCAAAAGACAAACATCTTTGTATACATTCTTCAAACAAGAATCATTACAAAGATTGCCAAAACGATGGCCTCTTTTCAAAATACTTTCAAAACCACACAAAGCACCATTTCAAACAATTGGAAAAGCAAAGCAAGTGATCTAAACAAGTAACTAAGAGCCCATGGATAACCATGGATGAAAAGGGTGCTAGCACCTTCCCTTTTCATAATCTACCCCCCGAACTCAAGAAAACATCTCAAAGGTCTTTCCTGTGCTTTTTGACCTTTCCTTTGGATAAAATAAAAAGTCGGTGGGGACTCTTGCTAAATCGAAACATTTGCAAACACAAAACGCAAAACCTCAAGTCAGTTCTCCCACTGTATCACAGAACTGGCGACTCTGCTGGGGATATGTATGAAAGTTGGGTTACCTTAGGGTTTAGATCACTTTTACATGCTTATCTTGCTTGACTTGTATGCTTTACACTTTGGTTCTATTGTTTGGGTTTGAATCCTCTACCCGGATTTGGGAAACGTTCATAGGTAAATAGAAATACATTGTGGAAACTGTGCAGGGTATACCGATATGGTCTAAGCGATAGCTATATTAGTGTGACATATTTGTGGGTACCGGTAGCCTTTGAGTTAATCAAAGAGAATATAGGGCCGCTGAGTGATGTCATGAAGCACTAATGGACTTTTAGAACCTTTACTTGACCAACTTGGCCTTTTAGGATGTAGTGAGATGACCGACTTTGGTGCAGTCCGAAGTTGGTAGATACTCGATACTACACTCATTGAGGGTTGTTTTCTTGGAATATTTTGGTCGCCAGTAAAGTGGCTAAACTGAAACAATTAACACAGAAAATAATCCAGTGATATTGAGCTCCTTAGAACCCGGTTACTATTTATAGGACAGGTTGAGCCAACTAAACTTCAAGAGGGTACTTACCTATGAAACCCCATGCAAGCCTAAACTAGGAACTTGTGTGACTTGTTTTTACATATATACTTGTGCGTAACATCATGAGCATCATGAAGCATCATTTGCATCCACTAACCATTTCAAGGATTTTGGATTTTCATATTTGTTCCTGTTTTGTAGGTTATGGATTCACTTCGCAGGAAAACTATTCAGGTCAACCTTGTGAGAATTCCTCCACAACTCAAGGAGTTTGCTTCCAAGATTCCAGAGTATTCTCCATTCACTGAGAGACATGGTCGACTTCTCAACTTGGTCAACTCCAACACAGAGGAAGACATGGTGAAAGTTCTCTTCCAGTTCTTTGACCCCCTACACCACTGCTTCACATTTCCTGACTACTAACTAGTGCCTACTTTGGAGTAATTTTCTCAACTCTTGAGGATTCCTATTCTCCATCAACTACCTTTCAACGTTACGGAAAGAGATCCAAAGCTTGAAGATGTTGCTCAAGCCCTACACTTGCAACCATCAAATGTCACAAGTTATTGGGAAACCAGAAGTGGTGTCAAAGGCTTCTTGTCAAAGTTTCTGTTTGAGAAAGCTCAAGAATGCTGGAATTCTCTAGACCTGCAAGCATTTGAGGAGATTGTAGCTCTTCTCATCTATGGGTCGGTCTTGTTCCCAAACCCTGACCAGTTTATAGATGTCAATGCTGTCAAAATCTTCATGGCTCGTAACTCGATGCCTACATTGCTTGGGGATATCCTCCACTCTTTTCACACTCGAACAATGAGGAAAAGAGGTGTTCTCATGTGTTGCACTCCTCTACTGGCAAGATGGTTTATTTCTCATCTTCCCCAATCAGTCTTGAAGAATGACCAAGGCTTGAGGTGGTCACAACGATTGATTACTCTTACATATTCAGATGTTCATTGGTGTTCTCGATCCAGAGAAAATGTTATCATCATCGACCGTTGTGGGGAATTCCCTAATGTCCCTCTACTTGGCATTAGGGGAGGCATCACCTACAACCCCTGCTTGGCTCTGACACAATTTGGGTATGCCCGAAGGGATGGCCCACATGACATGCTGATTCCAAACTTGGTTTTTGACTTCGACAACGACAATCAAGGACTTCGACAAAGGTTTATCCGAGCTTGGAGGATGCCCAACAAGGTGGACAGTAAGACCTTGGGACACAAGAATTACACCCCCCTTGAGCCTTACCTCAAGTGGGTAAGAACCCGCTCCCAAAGTCTTATGATGCCTTACCCCCTACATTCTCCCTGTGATTATAGAGCTTGTTATGGAAGGAGAGGTTCCATACACCCTCCTACATCCTGACATGCCAACATCACTTGAATATTTGCAAAGGAGTTGGATACAGCTCAAGGGAGAACGCGATACTTTTGAAGCCCAATTCTACGCCAGTGAGAAGAAGGTTTTGGAAATTACTCGTCAACTTCATGAAGAGCAGACTCTCAACACCTACATTGCACTAAAGAGGATGCGCAACGTCTTTTTACCTTAGAATTTTGTATTATTTTGCCCATGGGGCATTGATGTACTAACAAATTCTATCTTATTAATATGACGTGTGTTTCTTTTTTGTTTAAAACAAATTTGAATTTCTGAATCCTTGAATGCATTACATGAATACATATCATTCATCATATGCATAAACAGGTCTTCACACCAAGTTTCCTCATCTCTCTGCTGTTTATTTCAGCAAGATGGATATTAAACAAACGGTCAAAGACTTACAAGCTCAGAATTCACAATTTCAACAGCTACTTCTGACCTTGGCAAAGGGGCAGGAGGAGCTCAAGACTCTATTAGAGAAGGAAAAAGAGAAAAAGAATAAGAAGAGAGTTGGTGTGGCTACCTTGGGCAGAAGATTTGAAGGTCAAGCCAGAAGGGTCCTAGGTTTCCCATCAACATCTGAAGAGGGGGAAGGAAAGGGTAAAGGAGCTGCAGTACCATCTGATTTTGAAGATGAAGAAGAGGAAGATGAGGATTACTCTGAACAACAGTATCCTCCGGCCGATGACAAATACAAGAACTTGGAAGAGCGTCTAGCTGCCATGGAGATACAGAGAGTTCCTGGGCTGGATTTTGAGGAGTTAGGTTTGGTTTCTGGAATTGTAATCCCTCTTAAATTCAAAGTGCCACTGTTTTCCAAGTACGATGGGGTGTCTTGCCCAAATATGCACCTACGATCTTATGTCAGGAAAATTTAACCACATTCTTCTGACAAAGACCTGTGGGTCCACTTTTTCCAGGACAGTTTGTCGGGGACGCAGTTAGATTGGTTCTACCAGCTAGAGAGGTCTGATGTGCATAATTGGGAAGATTTGGCGGCCGCCTTCTACAAATAGTATCAATACAATGCAGACTTAGCACCAACCCGTACTCAATTACAGAGTATGGGCATGGTCTCAAATGAAGGTTTCAAAGAGTATGCGCAGAAATGGAGAGACTTAGCAGGACGAGTACAACCACCTTTATCTGAGAGAGAGCTAGTTGATATGTTCTTGGGGACGCTGCCAGGTCCTTTCTTCAATCACCTGATAGGAAGCTCTTCTACGGGGTTCACCGAGTTGATTCTAACTGGTGAGAGAGTTAAAGCCGGCATTAGAAGCGGCAAAATTCAAAAAGATGCATCTACTTCCGCTGCCATCAAAAAGACTTTTCCAGCAAAGAAGGAAGTTTCAGCTGTCTACTCCCAAAGAGGCCAAGGAAGAGTTGATCTCCGGCCAGCGGTCAGGGCCATAATGATTCAGAAGTCTGCAGATGATAAGCCCAGAAACAATCAACCCAGAAATAACCAAGCAAGAGTGGAAAGGCGTGTACGACAATTCACCCAGATAAACATGACTCCTGCTCAGGTTCTACCTCATCTCTTGAAGTTAAAACTTGCAAGTTTGAAAGAGGCTCCGAAGAATCCGAATACTTCTTCTCCGTACTACCATTCAAATGCCAAGTGGGCTTATTATTCATACGACCTGGGGCACGACACTAACAATTGTTGGGCCCTCAAGAATAAGATTCAGGATTTGATAGATGCTACAGAAGTTGAATTCGACGCCCCTGAAAAGCCGAATGTGATATATGCTCCAATGCCAAGGCATGGCCACAATGCCCATGTTATTGAAGAGGATCTGTTTGTTACTACTGTTGATGATTTGATGACTCTGCTACCAATAATCAAGTTGAATTTGCTGAAGGCTGGGATTTTCCCAGGTTGTGAAGAAGATTGCTGCCTTTGTTCATCCTTACCAACCGACTGTCCATTGTTGAAGTTAGGCATCCAACGCCTAATGGATAACCAAGAAATCCTTTTTGAAAAAGACTCATGTTACACTGACTCCTGTCAATGATGTTTCAATAAGAACCATATCCGCCAATCTTTCCAAGGTCTCCAAAAGACCTGTTAAGATTACATTCGCTCTGAAGCTTGCACCTTTGAAGATAACCATGCCTGGGCCCGTCCCATACAAGTTCGACAAATCAATGTCGTGGAACTATGGTGGAGAAATCTACTACCACGGTATTAAACAAATTGACTCGACTGAAGAAAGTTCTGATGAAGAGACTTCCGACATTGGAAACATTGCTGGAACAAGCAAAATCACCCGCAGTGGAAGAATTTTCTCTCCAGAGATTGCCCCTCCAAAGGCAATCTTTGGACCCTCAGCTGCTCCTAAGGTTACCCCTGCACCAGTAAATATATCTGCGAGAACTCCAATTATTAAAGAAGTTGTAACTCATGTGGTTGTCCCCTCTGCTGCTGCTGATAATAGAGGGAAAGGGATCCAAGAAGAGCCTGTCAGGATGAAGGCTCAACCATTGGTCATCCCTGAGACCTCTCAAAAAGAAATGGAAGAGATTTTG
The DNA here is from genome assembly GCA_948472305.1 of Vicia faba. Classification (NCBI taxonomy): domain Eukaryota; kingdom Viridiplantae; phylum Streptophyta; class Magnoliopsida; order Fabales; family Fabaceae; genus Vicia; species Vicia faba. The sequence goes on from OX451738.1 coordinate 230,722,764, forward strand.
AAAATAATCAAGAAAAGCGATTATAATATTATGGAACAACTGGGGCAAACCCTCTCAAAGATCTTTATGTTGGCCATGTTGCTTTGTTCAAAGGCTCATGCTAAAGCTTTGATAAGATTCTTGAAGATGGCCCACGTGCCACAAGAAACCTCCGCGGATCAGTTCCAGGAATGTGTAGCTAGCTTAATAGCCGACAATGGTCTAGGATTCTCCGATGCTGATTTAACTTCAAAAGGGAGAAAACATAATGATGCACTTAATGTCTCGGTGGAGTGTAGGGGGACTACCCTAGCACATGTTTTGGTTGATACTGGGTCGTCTTTAAATGTCTTGTCGAAGAAAGCCTTGGATAGACTGGATTGTGAAGGCTTAACCCTAAAACCCAACAATATCATTGTCAGAGCCTTTGATGGTTCTAAAAGGATGGTCCACGGGGAGTGGACATCCCGGTTAAAGTGGGAACTAAAACCTTCACCTCCACATTCTATGTGATGGACATCCGTCCTTCCTATTCTTGCTTGTTGGGAAGACCCTGGATTCACAATGTTGGAGTCGTCACTTCTACTCTGCATCAAATGCTCAAGTACCCAGTCCAGGGGAAAATTATAACTGTGCATGGCGAAGAGGAATACATGATAAGCCATCTAAATTCTTTCCGCTATGTAGAATTGGATGGTGAATTCATAGAGACCCCTTTCCAACACTTTGAAGAGGTTTCTCCTGAAATAGCATCAACCAAGACAATGTCCCCTGTACCAGCAGTTACAAGACCTGTGCCTCGGATGTCATCTCTTAAGGATGCTAAGGCTGTGATTGAAGAAGGAGGATCCATAATCTGGGGGCAGCTTCCCGACTTTCCTTTTAAATCAGACAAGTTCGGCCTAGGGTTTACTTCAGCTAGTCAGAAGGCTGTGCGCCGCTCCCGCGCCGGAGGGCCACCAGTGAAGATCACCCATCATGGAGTCAATGCTTTGGAGGATAGTGAAGAGGAGAGCAGCCTGGAAGACTGGATTTTCCCTACTGTTGACGGAGGACTGTGCAACTGGGAGGCAAAAGACTTTGTTCCGATTACTTTCATACCGCAGTAATTTATCTTTCAAACATTTCTGTTGGTTTGTAATAATTCTCAAAATAATTCATACACTTTTAGCCTTGTGCCTTACCCGAGGTACATATGTCCATTTGTAAGGGTTTGATTTTTCATCTACATATGCCATTTTAATGAATCATGGACGTTTTCACATATAAACTTTTGTGTTCATTGTCTTTCTTTTTACATTTTATTTGTTTAAAGGTGGATATCCCTTACACACACCCACACTCACAAATGCAGGTACCCTTCCATTCCGGATTCCATGGGTAACAATTCTGCTATGGCCTTCAGTGACTCTGAAGATCTGGTCTACCATGCAAAATACGAATGTGAGGAAAACTGTGAGGTGCCAGGAGAATTGGCTAGACTGCTACAACAGGAAGAAAGAGCAATTATGCATCATGAGGAGCTGTTAGAGACAATCAACTTGGGTACTAAGGAAGACAGAAAAGAAATAAGAGTGGGTGCCAACCTAGAGCCAAGTTTCAAGGAGCGCTTAATTCAGCTGTTGAATGAATATGTTGAGATCTTCGCCTGGTCATACGAAGACATGCCGAGACTCGATACAGATATTGTGGTTCACCGTCTGCCCACAAGAGAAGACTGTCCATCGGTTAAGCAAAAGGTCCGCCGCATGAGACCTGACATGTCTGAAAAGATCAAAGCAGAAGTTATGAAGCAATTCAATGCAGGATTTCTTGTTGTTACTTCCTATCCACAATGGGTTGCTAACATTGTGCTCGTGCCTAAGAAGGACGACAAAGTGAGAATGTGCGTGGATTATAGAGACTTAAATAGGGCTAGCCCTAAAGATGACTTTCCACTTCTGCACATTGACATCTTGGTTGACAACACAACTCAACACAAGGTATTTTCTTTCATGGACGGATTTTCAGGTTACAACCAGATCAAAATGGCACCTGAAGACATGGAGAAAACTACTTTTGTTACACAGTGGGGTACGTTCTGCTACAAAGTGATGCCATTCGGACTGAAGAATGTCGGGGCAACCTATCAACGCGCCATGGTAGCTTTGTTTCATGATATGATACATCATGAGATAGAGGTCTACATCGACGACATGATAGCCCGTTCACAGACGGAAGAAGAACACCTCGACCACTTGCAAAAGCTGTTTGTCAGGTTGAAGGAGTACAAGCTCAGACTGAACCCGAACAAGTGCACCTTCGGAGTCAGGTCCGGTAAACTCTTGGGTTTCATTATCAGCAACAAAGGCATTGAGGTTGATCCTTCCAAAGTCAAAGCTATACAAGAAATTCCTGCTCCTCGCACTGAGAAGGAGGTCAGAGGTTTCTTGGGATGCCTAAACTACATTGCTAGGTTCATTTCTCACCTAACATCAACCTGTGAGCCAATCTTCAAGCTGTTGAAGAAGGATCAGGTGGGTAAATGGAATGATGACTGTCAAGTTGCTTTCTATAAAATCACGGAGTATTTTCTAGAAACTCCTATCTTGATGCCACCTGTCGAAGGAAGACTGCTAATCATGTATCTGACAGTCCTAGAGAATTCAATGGGGTGCGTACTGGGCCAACATGACGAGTCTGGCCGAAAAGAGCATGCCATTTATTACCTTAGCAAAAAGTTTACCGACTGTGAGACTCGATACTCACTGCTCGAGAAAACTTGTTGCACTTTGGTATGGGCTGCTTGTCGGCTAAGGCAGTATATGTTGACTCATACCACTTTGCTGATATCTAAGATGGATCCGATCAAGTACATCTTTGAGAAGCCTGCTTTGTCTGGAAGGATAGCTAGATGGAAAATGATCCTAACAGAATACAATATACAGTACACAACCTAAAAAGCTATAAAGGGAAGTGTGCTAGCTGACCATCTGGCTCATCAAGCTGTCAAAGATTACCAATCCATGAAGTTTGACTTCCCCGACGAAGACATTATGACACTGGACAACATTGAAGAGAACAGACTATATGACGGACCTGAACAAGGATCCCGATGGACCCTTTACTTTGATGGTACCTCCAATGCACTTGGCAACGGTATCGGCGCAGTACTCATATCTCCAGAAGGTTGCCATACACCTTTCACAGCCAGACTTTGCTTCAATTGCACCAACAACATGGCAGAGTATGAAGCTTGCATTTTTGGTCTCAAGGCTGCTATAAACTTGGGAATCAAATCTTTGATTGTGTTTGGGGACTCAACTTTGGTCATCAGTCAGATCAAAGGAGAGTGGGATACTAAACATCCAAACCTCATCCCTTACAAAGAACATGTCCTGACATTGTTACCACATTTCGAGCAGATTACCTTCGAGCACTTCCCGCGAGAAGAAAATCAACTAGCAGATGCTCTAGCTACAATGTCATCCATGTTTAAACTTAACTGGGATAATGAGGCTCCCCAAATCACCATTGAACGGATGGACGAACCTGCACATTGTCACGAGATTAATACCGAAGAAGTAGTGGACCGACCTTGGTTTCATGAAGTCAAAAGGTATCTCGAGGCTCAAGAATATCCTGAAGGAGATTCAGTCAACGACAAAAAGTTCTTGAGGAGATTCTCTGCCAAGTTCTTCCTGAGCAATGGTATCCTGTACAAGCGCAATCATGATTTCATTCTGCTCCGTTGTGTGGACAAGATTGAAGCTGAACAGATCATGGATGAACTACACAATGGTACCTTTGGCACTCACTCTAGCGGACATACGATGGCTAAGAAGATTCTACGGGAAGGCTATTATTGGTCTACCATGGAAGATGACTGCTATCAACATTCTCGTACCTGTCATAAATGTCAAATCTATGCGGACAAGGTACACATACCTCCAGTTCCACTCAATGTCTTAACAGCTTCTTGGCCATTCGCTATGTGGGGAATCGACATGATTGGAGAGATCAAGCCTACAACATCCAATGGACACCGCTTTATTCTGGTGGCCATTGATTACTTCACCAAATGGGTCGAAGCAGCTTCCTTCGCATCTGTTACAAAGAATGTGGTTTCCCGCTTCATCAAACAAAACCTCATTTGTCGGTACGGCATCCCCGAAAGGATCATCACTGACAACGGTACAAACCTTAACAACACTATAATCACCGCCTTGTGCGAGCAGTTTCAGATTCAACATCATAATTCATCTCCCTATCGGCCAAAGATGAACTGTGTTGTCGAAGCTGCGAACAAAAATATCAAGAAGATCATACAAAAGATGACAGTCACCTACAAGGACTGGCATGAGATGTTACTGTTTTCTCTCCACGGGTACCGTACCACGACACGTACATCAACTAGGGCAACACCTTATTCTTTGGTATATGGCATGGAAGCTGTTTTGCCCATCGAGGTTCAGATTTCCTCCTTGAGAATCATGAAAGATGCTGGTTTGAGTGAAGACGATTGGATTCAAACCCGGCTTGATCAATTGAACTTAATTAACGAAAAGAGACTTATTGTTGTTTTCCACGGTCAAACGTATCAAAAACGGATGATCAAGGCTTTCAACAAGAAAGTCAGGCGTCAGGTATATCAAGTCGGAGATCTTGTAATCAAGCGGATCATCTTGCCGCAAAGTGATCCCAGGGGAAAATGGACTCCTACCTACGAAGGACCATTTGTAATCAAGAACATCTTTTCTGGTGGGGCAATGATTTTAACCACCATGGACGACGACGACCTGCCGCACCCTGCGAACGCATACATAGTCAAAAGATACTACGCATAAATGACCCGCTAGGTTGACACACCTAGGCAAAAAAAAAGGCATCCCGGTGAATCAAAAACCCGAAAGGGCGGTTCAGGCAAAAGTTAGGGATAAATAAAAAAATCTGTACACTCGGCAAGTTGAAAACCCGAAAGGGCGACTTGGGCAAAAAAGGGTTTCCCGGTGGATCGAAAACCCAAAAGGGCGGTCCAGGCAAAAGTTAGGGAATTAAAGCGTATGACTATGTCTTGTCGAATCACTTTAAGGACAATCTCTTCATAAATAAGCTCCAGGTTTCTGATCAACTCAATCATCTTCGGACGAAGCAACGAATGGACAAGATATTCAGAGTTACGAAGGCTATAGCAGAATGGGAATCCCATGGAATTTTTACACATAGCCCTCTTTCTTTGTATAAATTTTTCTCATTTTTATGACAATGTTCTCTTACTAGGATGTTTGTCTCCTCTGTACAAAATACTTACACAAAGTTAATACAAAGATACTTCAAAGTGCAGAAAACTATTTGCCCTTTTCTTCTTCTTTTTACACTTGTGTTGAAAACGTCCAATGATTTATTAATGAGCATATGCATTTGAATATAATCACTGTTTACAAATAAACGAAATGGGAAAGAACAATTACTGACAGGTTGAAAGTATAGGAAAACGTCTTTAGGCTATTCCAGGAGGAATCCCCTGCAGTACATCATCTAGATCCCCAGCGGAGCTAAAACCTTGAAATACATATCCCCAGCGGAGTTATAATTTCAAATGCTCAATTCCAATCAGAGTTAAAACTTCAAACTCCCAATCCCTAGTGGAGCAAAAACTTTGAACTACAGATCCTCAGCGAAGATGAAACCTTCTTCCCCAGTCGAGTCAAATTTCCAATCCCCAGCAGGAACCATTCAATTTTCCCCAATTTCCCCAGCAAGTTGTCTTGAAGCCTGGAAATCAACCAGATAACAATTAACGTTTACCCCTAACCTAGGATAACTCCCCAGTAGATTGGAATACAACCCAAACTCATGATCCCCCCAGCAGTATAGCTACTCCCCCAGAGTCCTGAACTTACTCTCCAGCAGGAAGCCTTCTTCCCCACAAAGTTTTTACTCCCCAACAGAATGAAGATTCTCATTCTTGATTCCCCAGTGAAGTTGCCAGAGCCTTCATTACTCCCCAGCATGAATTTGTCAGAATTTTTAATCCCCTACAGATCGAAGATTCTCATTCTTGACTCCCCAGTATGAAGTCCCCAAGGATTCAAATTCCCCAGGAGGTTGAAGATTCTCATTTTTAGTTCCCCACAGAAATCATCATAGTTTTCCCTATTCCTCAGCCGAGTAAGGATTCCCATTATTTAACCCCCAGTGGAAGTCTTCAAAGTTCTCTAGATTTCCCAAGCAGATTCCTCAAGCAGTCTGACATTACTCTCACAATAGATTTTGCCAATACTCCAACTTCAAGACATGAAGGATCCTCACATCCCCATAGAAGTTATCAAAGATTTTGAGTCTCCAGCAGCGGTCATGGATTTATTTTCCCCGACAGCAGTCAAGGATTCCATTATCCCCAGCTGTCAAGGATTTATTTTCCTCAGCAATACATCAAATCAGCTTACATGCGCATACATTACATTCATATATCATAAACATTGATAAGGCACATTTTATTGCACCATACATTACATGCAACATAACTCTGTGTTTCAGCTAACATTTTACCCTTTTCAGGATAAGATTAACAACTATCTTTAGCAAATATTCAAAGATTTCAGGTACAGTACAGATACACTCCAGACACAGAAGTCATTCTGTTAACTCATCCAGATCTCTTATTCAGATACAATAAAGATACACTCTAGACGCGGAAGTCATTCTACTACTCATTCAAAATTCAAAGTCAAGATACAGTACAAATACGCTCCATACACGGATGCCATTTTGCCGCTCATTCAGACTTCAACAATCATGATACAGATTAGATACGCTCCAGACACGGAAGCCATTCTATTTCTCATTCAGATTCAACTATCAATTTCAAGTTCAAATACACTCCAGACACGAAAGTCATTATGTCACTTATTCATATCCCAGTTACAGTTCAGATACACTCCAGACACGGAAGTCATTCTGCTACTCATACAGATCTCAACTTCAGATACAGTCCAGATACGCTCCATACACGGTTGCCATTCTGTCACTTATTTTGACTTTTTTCCTAGCCCAGAGATGCTTCAGACACGGATGTCACTCTGACGCTTATTCAGATTTCAGATTTAGATACAATACAGATACACTCCAGACACGGAAGTCATTCTGTTATTCATCCAAATTCAAATACAGTTACATCTCGGATACGCTCCAGACACGGATGCCATTTCATTGCTCATACAGATTCAGTCTCCAGATACAGTTCAGATACGTTCCAGACAACGGATACCATTCTGATACTCATTCTTTTGACTTACAACTTACAATTCAGCAGACACTCTTGGATGGCATCTTTAAGCCCATCTCCAACAAGATTATATCACATCTCCAAATGGCATCTTTAAGCCCATTCCCCTCAACTACTTCATCGAGTGCAAATTTATGAGCACTCTAGTGTCCAATCATCTTTTACATTCGAGTCACGAACGACAAACTTGCCAATCTAACTCTTCAGGTTCAAGAAGATTGAACAGGGGCAGCTGTTGTACCCCAAAATTTTCCCTATCATTTTATCAATATTCTCCTCACAAGACTTCTTGAACTCAAGACCAGATTAGGGTTTGCTCAGCTCAAGACATCTCCTTGCACTGATGACCTGAAATTAGGGTTTGAGTTTGCACAGGGATTTTTGGACTCCCAATGCCTCATGAGACTTTCATACTTCATATTGGACTCCTAAGATTGCTCATACCAACTTTCAAGCTTTGAATCAAATTTTTGCCCAGTCAATTGGACAGTTGACCTAAAAATCAGTTGTATTGGGGAAAAAGTCAACCATGGACAATTTACAGTCAAACCTCATAATTTTTTATCCACAACAACATTATAGACTCATATGAACCATTTGATCAAGTTTGGACCATAACTCCTCAAGAAATTTGATCAGATCATCAAAAGGGCAAAATGGTCAAAATTAGGGTTTTGACTGTAGAAGGGGCAATTTTTGATTTTTCACCTAGCCAATGGCAAATTGGGTTCAAGCATGGTTTCAAGGACTCAATGGCATAATTTTGACCTAATCACATTGTTCAAAAGATCTCAAATGTATAAGATTGACAGATGAATTTTCCAGTCAACTAATCAAAATCAATTGTACACTGAAAAGTCAAACTTTGACTTTTTGGTCAAAATCAAGTGCCAAGGGTCATTTTTCATCAAGATGTGTCAAAACATGAAACTTGTTCACCAAGAAACCTAATTTTGAAAATTAGGGTTTAAGTTTGAAATTTTTCATAACTTAGAATTTTTCTAAGTTATGAAAATTTCTTATTTTTTCCCAACTTTTTCACCATGATGCATTTGGATTCAAAGAAAACTTCCAACATGAAAGTTGTAGTACTCCACAAAATCTACAACTTTGATTCACAAAGTTTTCCAAAAATATGCTTGGATCTCAAGTTATGATTTTGTGAATAAGGGTCCATAAAACTTTTAACTTAGTGAAATTTTGCCCTAGTTTAGGCAGATTTTTGACCTAACTTCATGGAAACTTTTCACCTAGTTCCAAGTGGAATATCAAAATGAATTTCAAATATGGGTTGTAGAGTATGTTACAAGCTTTCCAAAATGTCCAAGAACTCTCCAAGATCATTTATGGTTAGGGAGAATCAAAAGTTTGAAAATGGCAAATTATCACTTTTTTCCAAGGCATTTTTTACATTGGTTCAAGTTGCAAATCAGTTTGGATCATGCTTGTACTTGCATTACAGGTTCTAATCCTTTTTACACTCCAAAATTGAATTCAAATACAATGGTTAATGGCATTGTTTTGATATTTGAAGCTTTGTACAAGGGTTTATTCCAAAAATGGCATAAAGGTTACAATGCTACTTTGATAAAGCATACTTTTTGCAATTTTGTTTATCTTGAGCATTGAACCTGATCTATGGTTGCAAACAAGATCCATGAACATCAGGAAAAGTGTACCAACTCTTCTCAGGCCTTGAGCTAGCAAGTACAGCCTTTGCCTTTGTCACTTCAACTTTTGCTTCAAAAGCAAGTAAGCTTGAAAAAGTCCACACAACTTGAGTATCTGTTAAAACCAAGTCTTAATATCATTTCAAACAAGTTCAGCATATTGTAGCAAGCCAGAAACACGATTTGCCAAGTTCTCAAACACCCTAAAACACAAAATCACAAGTTCTTGCCCAAACAGGGCATCATCTGCAGAACCATTTCCAAAACCAAATTGGCTCGTGCGTTTTGCTTGGAACCACTTCAAACACATTCCATACATCACACCTAAGTTGTCCAAGTCCCTGTCCAGCAACTGTAACCTCATTTTCACACTTCACCATTTTCATTTTGAAGCTTTGCAGGTTGAGTTCTACAAGGAGATTTAGGCAAGTTCAAAGCAAGCTGAGCATTGGGAAAGGTTGAGGGAACTTCAAGCAAGCTAAAAGGAACTTCAGGCCTCACTCAAAGTTGCTACATTGCCATATTCAAACTTGACTGAACAAGGTAATTTTCAAAGTTCTATCTCCTTATTCAGGCATCCTTAGGCTTAGGTTTGTGAAGCAAAAATGTAGTCTTTATTGTGCTTCAGCTGTACATATGCATAGTTCTTATTTATATTAACTGAGCTAGGAGAATTTGGATGATGAACATGCTGAAAAAACTAGGTTAGAATTTAGGGCCACTAAAATTCTCTCTGGTTTCTTAGAGTTAGGTCACAAAATGGATATGGTTGGAATCGTGATTGAAAATGCTATAACTTTCATGTTGTAAATTTTTTATTTCATGCAAGCAATAGAGAGAACAGGTTTGAACTGAACTAGGGCGCGCGCGCGTGTACAGAGGTCAGGGATGAAGTGAACTTGGGCCTGGCGCTTGGGCTTGTTTCTATTCACACCCCCTGTTTACTTTCTGCACCCCCTTGGCCCATTTTCTTTATTTTGCATATTTTTTATTTCTTTTATATTTTCTGACTTTATTTATTTTTTCTAAATATTAAAAAAATCTCAAAAATATTTTCTTAATTTTTTTGCATTTTATTTTATTATTTTTATTATTTTTTGGGCATAAAAATAGTTTATCAATAATAACATACTTTATTTTCTTAAATAAAAACTTGTAAATAATACAAAATTATTATATATTTTTATTTTTATTATTTATACATTTAAAATAATATTTTCACACATATTTTATTTTTTTAATATTTTGTATATATTATTTTTATTAGTTCTTTGTACATAAATGAAATAAAATAAGATTAGAATATATTTTCTATTAAACCAAAATTAGGGTTTCTTCACCCTTTCAAAAATAATTAACATTTTCCTTATTTTAAGTTTAAATAATTTATTTTTTACATACATAAACATTTTTGCATATTTACATTTATTTGCATATTTAAATACTTGTTTATTTATTTATTGTATAAATTCAATTTGATTGTAATAATTTTAGGGTTTTATTTTGAGCAATATCCCCCTATTAAAAAACTTGTATCCCCCTCCCCATAATAATGTTGTAATAGTTTAGATTTACTTTACGCATTTTATCGCTTTCATATACCATGATAGTAAATTAGGGTTTTGTATGCAAAGACCAAAATCAAGCAAATAACATGACTTAATACAAGACAAAAGTGCATGAAAAAATGACAACACCTTGCACACAAGCACCCCTAGGATTTCATCCACTTTGTTGCCTTAAAATGGCCATGGTATGCATGCTAGGTATCTTGGAAAAATCAATGCAAAAACAAATAGATCATAGTCCCTCGACGACTCTATCTTGGTTGCCTAAACAAAAATGATCTTAAGTCCCTCAAAAACTTGCTAAAGATACTTGGCACTATTGCTATCATGGTCATACGATGACCCACGCCCGTCCCGTTTAACATCTGAAGATAAGGTTGTTTACCAAATGCAATGGTAAAACAACAATGTCAAAGGGTTAAAAATGTGTAGGAAAGACTTTTGAGTAGGGTAGACAACTCCTAGTTACTTGATCTCTTGCAAACCATCCTTGCTAATTTCAAAAACACACACACAATTTCAAAACATTTCCCAACGAACTTTCAAACATTGAAACATTTTTCAAAAGACAAACATCTTTGTATACATTCTTAAAACAATAATCATTACAAAGATTGCCAAAACGATGGCCTCTTTTCAAAATACTTTCAAAACCACACAAAGCACCATTTTAAACAATTGGAAAAGCAAAGAAAGTGATCTAAACAAGTAACTAAGAGCCCATGGATAACCATGGATGAAAAGGGCGCTAACATCTTCCCTTTTCATAATCTACCCCCCGAACTCAAGAAAACATCTCAAAGGTCTTTCCTGTGCTTTTTGACCTTTCCTTTGGATAAAATAAAAAGTCGGTGGCGACTCTTGCTAATCCGAAACATTTGCAAACACAAAACGCAAAACCTCAAGTCAGTTCTCCCACCGTATCACACATGGAAATGATGTCTACATTTTATTTTCACAAATGCAAGCCTAACAATGCCTAAATGGAAAGATAGAAGTTCAAGAAAAATACCTCAAAACTGGAAATCGTGAAATGAGTTTGAGCTTGATTCAAGGTGTTGTTATGATCAGGTTAGCTTCCTTGAGTCTCTATGAAGCTAATGCAATGCTTAGCTTGAGTTGAGAGTGGCTGAAATGGCCTAGAGAAGTCCAACTACAATGCTCTGTTTTTGGTTATGGAGGATGGTGGAAATGAAGTCAGTCGTGTAACAGGGACATGGATGGTTTGTATTTAATGTAAGGAAGCGTTAAGAACTAAAAGGCCAAAGAAAGCACGAGGGAAATGGAAGTTTGAAGTTCAAAGTCAAAAACTGTGCAATAATGGAGTTTTTGGGCAATTTATGATTTGAGGGAGTTTGGGAGTGTTTCAGGGTGTTCAAGATCGTGTTCTAGCTCACAAATAGTGCCTCTATTTATAAGTAACAAGTTTGGAAGCTTGTTGTTGATTAGAATTCAAAATCACAAGTTTAAGCATAACATGTGATTTTTGAGAAATCCAAGTTTCAAAGTCTTGTGTACTTGCTAAGATAGAGTGGTTATGCTTTAAACACACTTTCTTCTGACTTTGTAGATGGAGTGTGATCAGAGGGAACGAGTTAGAGGCTCAAGAATTGACTTTGTGCATAAAGCTTGCTTTTCAAGAATGGTAATCTTCACTTTCTTTCCAAAATGGCAATGTGAATTGGATAAAGCTTAAATCACTTGGATTATAGCTCAAAAGTTTATGTAATCCATTAATGATGGATAGATACACAAGTTAGAAGGCCTGTAAATAAATATTATGCAACCTAACATTGAAATTGTATTATGTGTTCATCAAGAAATGACTTGTAATTCAAGAATGAAACCCTAACTTCTTGCCTTCGATTCTCCTTTATCAAACATGATCTCAATGAGTTCTTAGACATTTTGGAAATCTTGTAACATCCTTTACAACCTATATGTTGGACATTTTTTAAAATTCATCTTGGAACTATGTGAAAAATTGCCATGAAGTTAGGTCAAAATCCTGCCTAAACTAGGGCAAAATTTCACTAAGTTTCCAAGTTTCATGAACATGTACTCACAAAATCATAACTTGAAATCCATGCATTTATAATAGAAGTTGTGTTCTATAATGTTTTATATATAATTTAGATCTACAACTTTCATGTTGGAAGTTTCTTTTGAATCATCTTGCATCATAGTGAAAAATTGGCTCAAAGTTGTGAAAAAATATGAAATTTTCAACACTTAGAAAAATTTCTAAGTCTAGAAATTTTAACTTTTTTTATTTCTTGATGAACAAGTTTCATATTTTGACATGTTTTGATGAATTATGATCTATGGCACTTGATCTTGACCAAAAAGTCAAAGTTTGACTTTTCAGTGTACAGTTGACTTTTGATAAGTTGACTGAAAACTCATTTGTCAATCAATTGATCTTGAGCAATATTTTGAGCCATGCCATTAGGTAAAAATGATGCATTTGAATCCTTGAGACCATGTCTCAAACCAATAAGTTATTTTCTAGGTCAAAAATAAAAAATTGCACTTTCTCAGTCAAAACCCTAATTTTGACCATTTTGCCCTTTTGATGATCTGATCAAATTTCTTAAGGAGTTGTGATCCAAACTTGACCAAATGACATATATGAGTTCATAATGTTGATATGGACCAAAAATTATGAATTTTGACTGTAAATTGACTATAATTGACTTTTTCCCCAATACAGCTGATTTTTAGGTCAACTGATCAATTGACTGAGCAAAAATGTGATCCAAGACTTGAAACTTGACATGAGAAATCTTGAGAGTCCAAAATGATCCATGAAAGGCATACGGGGCATTAAAAGTCCATTTATCCTTGTGCAATCTCAAACCCTAATTTTCAGTCATCAGTGCTTGAGGAGGTGTCTTGAGCTGATCAACCCTTGTGCAGTCTTAAACCAAAGGAGATCTTGTAAGAGATTATTTGATAGATGATAGGGAAAATTTTGGGATACAAAATTGTCCACTATGGACATCTTGCATATACTCATGAGTAGAGTTTGTTGTTGTAGGTGTAAGATATCTTTTGAAGTTATTTCCATTTAGTTTCGTTGTTTATTTAGTGGTTATGCTCTGATTGTGTAACATCGAGGCTGAGACACTTGTTTTAATTTTTGAATTAGAATTAATGTTTTGATTTGTTTTTACGACATTTATTTTATTGTGGAGAATAAACATGATTGTATCGAGTATTTTAATTTGATTTTTCGGTGTTATTTGAATAAAGTTGAGATGTTTTGAAGTTAGTACACTTTAATCAATGTATAATTCTTTTTATATAAGTCTCGGGGTTAGGGTATTATATCATTCACCATGATATACTTTTAACTAACAGGAACAAGAATGTGCATGTTTTGTGGGAACATTGAAGAAGATACTCTTCAAGTTTTTAGGGAATGCCCATTGGTTATGCAAGTTGGTTGATAGCAGTGAATACTACACGGCTCTAAGTTTTTTCAGTAGTAACTTGGAACAATGGATCCATATAAATATGAATTTAAACCTTGGTTAGAAAGAGGATAATAGTTGGAAGGATTTTTGGGCGATAACATGTCATTTTTGTGTAGAGCTGGAAAAATAAAGAAGAACAAAATGACCATTTTACTAGGCTGGTGGATTCCATGGGAATTATTTGTAATCATAAAAATGAGTATGAACTAGCTTGTAAGATTCTGAGTAACATCATTGAGCCTTGAAAAGAGAAGAAATGGATTAGTTGACATCCTTCTCTTGAGGGAAGGATTAAGGTCAACTCAGATGGTGCCTGTGATGTGGATGATAAAGGAGGATGTGGCGGTATAGTTAGAGATAGTATGGACAATTGGATAACTGGTTTCTCTAAGAATTTGGGTTTGTGCGATGTGTTAGTCACATAATTATGAGGAATCCTAGAAGCCTTAATTATTACTAAGAGAATTGGTGTGAGTTCCATTGAAGTTAACATCGATTCTACTAAAGTAGTTGATGAGATAAATAATATCAATAAAGCAAATCCAGTGGAAATAACCTTGTTAAAAAAAATCAAAGAATACATTAACATGGACTGGAATGTTCTTATCGACACGATTTTAGGGAAAAAAACTTGTGTGCAAATGCTTTTGCTAAGAAAAATATAAAGCTTAATGAAGAATATTGTTTATTTGATTCTTATCCTTATTGGTTGAAGCATATTGTAGATGCGAATGAGGTGGAAATTTCGGTCCTTAGGGCGTTAAGCCCTCGTTTGTATAAAAAAGTGTTTTTTTTTTAAATTTATTTATTTTTTAAAAACATAATATATAAATAATTTTTAATAAATATATTGTTTTATAAAATTAATCTCAAAAATATATTTTTTAAGTAAAATATTATTTTAATTTGAGAATAAAAAATTCAATTTTATTTTTTTCTTCTTAAAAATAAAATATTCCAATAGTTACAAGTAATTAGTTTTATTATATAGTATTTTCGTATTGAATTAAAATATAGTGCAATGACAATTATTGATCCGCTGTCGCGCACGGATCAAAAACGAGTTATTTTAAAACATAGTACATTGATAGTGTGACTCGAATCGTCTCACAAGGATTATTGTTTGTATCAAAACAACGTAACCGAATAGGGGGTTTGGCTTTAGGATCGAGTTGTAAAAAAAACAGAAAATAAGTGATTATGGAAATAAGTTAATCTGCTGTTATGGTTCTTATTTATCATCGGTTACTATAATTTCACTGTCCTAAGCGGAATCTATTCATATTCGATCACAAATCAATCAACAATCGCGAAAGAATTTATAAGAATTATATTTCCTTTTCACCGAATTAAGCAAACAGTTAAGCAATAGCGAAATAACGAATTAAGCAAACGATATAACGCAATCAAGTTTGGGAAACACAAATCAACTGAACTAACAAAACTACTCTATGATAATTCAGATTAAGCAAACGAATAACACAAAATAGGATTGATATGAATAGAAATTGAATTGCAAAATTATATTAACCTCAAGTTTCGGAATCAAAGTTACAACAGATCAACTCTGATGAATTAGTTCTCCATAGAATTTCGTACAAAACAAAAGTTTTTTCGTTCCGATTCTCTCAATTGTGTCGATGAACCGTCGATGTACTAGGTGTAAACGAAATTAAATAGTTCGGGTCGTAACCCAATTGGGTCAAATACATAACCCAGGCCAAAAACTAACGACCCAAAAATAAAACTAATGCTGTAACTTCAATGCAACTTTCAAATCTGCTACAGATCGAATCAACTTCTGACTTCTTCATAAAAGTCGTAGATCTTTCTCTTAGCTTTCCAACAAGTACTAGAACACCTCGATCAGACTCTCGTAACTCCAGTTATGAATTTATTCGTAAAAGCTGCTAAAATTGAAAATTAAATACGAAAATCTAATAAGTGCAAACATAAAATAAATTAGAAAAACATATTAAAACATAAAAATAAATAAAATAAATCATTGTACTTAAAAAATTGTACATCAAAATACATTGATCAATTATCTAATAATTTTTTATTATTATTTAATCATATTATATAATTTATTTAAAAATAATAATATAATTTAATGGTTAATATAATTATGATTGATCGATAATATAAAATCATTTTATTGTAATAATATATCCTTTATTCTCTTTTATATTACAGCGCTTTTGTATTACATTTTAAGTTTTCCTCTCAACTAAAAAAAAAGTAAGACCATAACAAATACTAGTAATAGTAACCATAGTTTATTCCACCAAAACGAAAACCGTATGTACCGTTATTTCAGGTTTAATATATTTGAACGCACGTGTCAAAAAATCTATCTTAAACTCAGCATGCAAGTTGTGACACGTCATGGCCACACACGTCAATGCTTAATGCTTATTGGTCAAATATCCAACAATGCACATAACCAAGTGCCACGGCAGGTGGTTTTATGATTTAGTTAGTTAACCGTGTGTTAATCAACTGTCAACTCCGCACCGCACCGCACCAAAACCTAGATCCGGTTTCATAACACTGTTTCGCCATAAACGGGTCGGAGCATTTTAAACATTTATTGTTTTTCATTCTTTGATAATTTCAAATGACAAGGACACTAAAGCCACGCCAAACAAAAATATGAAAAGATAAGAAAAAAAATACAATCTTGTAAGATTTTGCAACTTTATAAATGTTTTTTTTAATATCAATTATACTTTATTATAAAATTAATATTTTTAATACATTTTTATTTTTATATTTATTCATTTAAAAAATAATGCTTTTATTTTTATTCTTTTTTATTAATTGTATTTATTTCACGAGTTATTCAACTAAGAGATTTAAAAAAATGATTTTAGTTTCAAACTAAAAATAATAAAAAGAGTTTTATTTAAATAAAAAATAAAAAATTAATACAATACCCAACACTGTATAAATTAGTCAACTAATTAATTTATTTGTCAACAAAATTGAGAAAAACTAATAGTTAAAAATACAATCCATAAATTTATACATATCATATGTTAAAAATTGTATCTTTAACAATATGACAATCAAACTCATGTTTATTACATATTTGTAATAAAAATAGATTAAATTATAATTTTAATCTTTTTAGTTAAACTCGTTTATAAACTTTGTCTCTTGATTTTAAAATTATATCACTTTAGTCCATCTCACAAATTTTTTATTTAGAAAATATTATGTATTATTTATTTAATGTTGTGGTACAAAATTCGATGATATGAAAGAATCGAAAAATATTAATAAATTAAATATTATTAATTATATAATTATAAATTATAAAAAAATAGAAAATAATAATTAAAAAATAAAAGGAGTTTTATTTGAATTAAAAAATATATATAATTTTTAATACAGTATCTAATTAATTTATTTGTTAATAAAATTGAGAAAAATTAATAGTTAAAAAATTCAAACATAAAATTTTTAATTTACGAAATTAATCTCTCAAATTTTTATATCATTTATTTAATGACGTGACATAAAATTCTCTCCATCTAAATCTTTAATCTATTGTGGAGTTCAAATTATACTAAATTAAAAAAAATAATCATCATCAACCATGTATGCGCACAAACATATTAGATTAAGTCTTTCCTTCTATAAATTGATTATATCAATTTCAATAACTTTTACTTATGATTGAGCCTTGTCTTTCTATATAAAATTTGTATGCAATATTGAGTTTTTGTCTTATAACTTCATATATTTATATGCAATATTGAGTTTTGTCTTTTGATATAAATTTTTTTATTTTATTTTACTCAAGTAATTTTTAAGATAAATAAAAGAAAGAAATAGAAAGAATAATTAAAGAGTAACAACAATAATAAAGTAAATTTTTGTAAAAGATAGATAAAAAAATCCTTGCGATAAGTATTTCACTGTAATTAAAGAGTAAAAATTACTAAAAAGTAAATTATTTTAATTTAATATAATAAATATTAGTATATTATAAATATTTTGAATTATATCTAAATTAAAATAAAATATATTAAAATAAAATTATTATAAAAAATAAACACGAATAATACATATTTTAAAAAATATATATATTTTGAAAATAAACTTATCAAACAAATAAAAAATTAATCTTTTTCAAAAATAACATTATCAAATAGATTTTATTTTATTTTATTCTTCAAAACATTTTTCTAAAACTAACTTATAAAATAATTTTTCAAAAATTAAAACCCAAAACCTAACTCCCCTCTTATACATATCCAAATTTAGCTTATGCATGCATGAGAAAGGGCTTACGAAACCTACCCGACCCATTTAATAGAGGTCCGGGTTCACACGTATTCAATAGCCATTAACCAAAGCAACTAAACTTCCCTAGTGGCAACAAATTTTCACCGCCACACCATACGCAACCACTCTCGTCACTGATTCTCCGATCACTTTCTTTTGCTATTCCCCAAAACGACCGTGAATTTTTCGATAATTACAAATCTGCCCCCGCTCCAATTCACAAAATAAGCAACCACGATCTTATGCAATTGAGAAATACTAATTTCTTAAAACTTCGAATTTGATGGTAACTTTCGAGGGAATGGAACAGCAGAGAAGTTCCGCCGGTGGTGCGTCGCTCAGCCCTAGATCGCCGTCGTCATCGCAACCGTTTCTCTCCGTTTCTGTTACGGATCCTGTTAAACTCGGCAATGGCGTTCAGTCTTATATCTCTTACCGCGTCATTACCAAAGTATTTCTATTACTCGATATTCAATTACTTCGTGCTTTTTTTTTGTATATTATTTTGTTGATGCTTCTCTTAAACTTAGTTTAAAATGTGTGAATGATGAAATTTTTGAGATTGTATAATTTTGGTTTTTGTGTGATTGATTTTGCTAAGAAGTTCGGTTTGGGGGTCTGCTTGTTGAGCGAGG
This sequence comes from Vicia faba, assembly GCA_948472305.1. NCBI lineage: Eukaryota > Viridiplantae > Streptophyta > Magnoliopsida > Fabales > Fabaceae > Vicia > Vicia faba. The sequence continues at coordinate 230,741,658 of OX451738.1, forward strand.
TGTTGTTGATGATGTTAAGTGAATGAATTTTTGGGGATAATCAATTTTATTTTGCAATGATTGAATGTAGTTATGAAGCAGTATATTTCCGAACCAGAAATTGGAGTGATTGGAATGTAGATAGGCTGAGTTGTTTTGGATGAGTTTTTGTTGTTCATTCTGAAATGTGGTTTATCTTTGGACTGTGTTGGGAGTTTAGTATAAGGGGGTGGGGGTGGGGGTGTGTGTTTATAGATTTGTTGGGATTAAGAATTGAGATGGAACATGCATGCTTACTGGTGATTAATGTTTAGCATGGTTACTGATTGTTTTATGAGTGGAAACAACATGCCATGTAAGTTATGGTGTTGGACCGGCCTTTCCTAAGGCTTGGTGATTGGGAGGACTGTTTGCTGTTCCAGTTGGGTTATCTTGGGATTTGCAATTTCTCAGCTGGCTAGGGAGGATCCTTTGATCGAAATCATAACTGCACATTTAATGTCACAACAGCTTATTATAGGAATAGAAAAAATTGATACAAACACGTTGCAAATTCTCGGGGGAATATATGGAGTTCAGAATCAAAAAGAGAGCTTAGGATCGAGATTTTGAGAGAATGTACTAGTTAGTTAATAGGATGAAGTGGCAAACTTCTGGATTCAGTATCTGGGAACAGGGGTTAGATCTGGAAGTTGAAGGTTTAAGGATGACAGACAATTTTAGTTAATTGAAATGCTATCTCAAAAGCTCTCTCTGATTTTGCACTGCTGGAGTTTTTTTATTAACTTCATTATTCTAGATGAAATTTATCGAGTGTATCTAATATCCATCAAATTTCAGTGAAAGAATAACTAATTATTTCCTCCTCCCTTATGTTCATTGCAAAGATATTCTCTCATCATTTGAGTTTTATTTCCATTTGATTGCATTGAGTAAATGTGTAACTGCAAACATGTGACACATGATCATATGATTATTCGAAACTATGTGGCAGACAAATTTTACGGAATACCAGGCACCCGAGAAGATTGTCATCCGGCGTTACAGTGACTTTGTTTGGTTACGTGATCGCCTTTTTGAGAAGTACAAAGGCATTTTTATTCCTGCACTTCCAGAGAAAAGTGCTGTAGGTAACATCTATAAATAGTACTCTTTCTTGCACGCTTTATAATACTTTGAATGAGACTATCTATTGAAATTTAATGGCAATGCTACCTTGACACTTGTTCCGTGCTTTATCTTCCTGTTTGTGTTAAGACACTGTGTTGCTTTTAATTTCATTGCAGTAAAAATATTTTGTTTGATGGAAATTGTTTTTTTTTTTCACCTTGCTCTTTTACACGATCAAAATAGTGTAGAACAGGTTGTGTGTGCGTGTGTGCGTGTGTGCGCGCGCACGCGTGTATTTATGGAACAGCTTTGGTTAGAAAACTTTCTCATTGTGAGAAATGATAACTGACTTATCACCATCCAGTGAATATTATCTCAAATCTTATGTGATTTATTGATTCCCATAAATTCAATCCACCGTTTCTCACTTCTCTGAAACCATGTGAGTTTCTTATTTGAAATTCATCTGTTAGAAAATCAAATATTGGATTTCAAGCTAGTTTTCAACGTTCTTTTCTAACCAGAGAAAGGAGAAGAATCAATCATGAGATTTATGTCCATGAACATGATAAGATCAATTAAGAACAATGTAGCTCTTGTTCAATAGGGACAAAGGTGGAAGAAACACATCACATTGTTTGATGACAAGGATGATGGAAGGGCAGGTACGCAGAGAAGGGATAGTAGCCACTCATGTGAGCCTTAATTGATTTTTTTTAATCTAGACCAATGACCATTAAATTGTATTTTACGGTGAGGAATGATTGTTCTCATTTCTCACAATAACAAAATGTTCTCACTAAAGTTGTTCACTATATATATTTTAAGAATTAACCTTGGAAGTACCCAGTCTTCTGCTTTGCCTGTTGGATTTTTCCTCTGCCTTTCAGATTTCTGATTGTGCTTTATAATTTGAATACATATCTAGACTGCTTGTCTGATTTATTTTATGAAAGTCTTTCATTTCAGAGTTTAACATGCTATTTATCAAATATATTGTGTCCTAGATTGCCTTTGATTATGCTTATAAAAATTTGACTGTAGATTTGATACACTGCTGTTAAACATTGTTTAATCATGTAATGATATCCATGATTCCCCTCATAGAAAATTGTTGATTTCTGATAGTAGTTTATTTGAGACTTCAAATATCATGTTCTTGTCATCTAACACTTTATATGGGTTTCAATTTTGGTTTATATTACAGAGAAATTCCGTTTTAGTGCTGAGTTTATCGAAATGAGGCGACAGGCATTGGATGTATTTGTAAATAGAATAGCATCACATCATCAACTTCAACAAAGTGAGGATCTGATGACGTTTTTGCAGGCAGAGGAAGAGGTGATACCTTGAATTCAGTGATCTATTTTGTTCTCAGTGCTTCTCTATTTATTTTATATGTGATTTGTTGGCTATGCCACTCTTTCTTTTGTTTTCCAACTTTTTATCATGGTGCCACGTCACTGTACTGTTTTTGACTATGAAGCACGGACACCGGAAACACACATCGACGCTGACACGTTGACACCGGTAATAATTTGAAAAAATGAATAAATTCAACGTAATCACAAGTATCAGGTTTGGACACGGACACACCTTTTTGCAAAGGTGTCGGTGCTATAGGGTTTGAGTCCAAATCTTTGATTCAATCTAACCATATTGATTACATTGATTGCTTAGTTCGGTGTTGAGTCTCATGAATTGACCATTAATGACTTGATTTCATATTAGTGGTTGTTATATGAAAAAATGAATTATGCAATATGGTTTGATTCCATAACTACCTCCTAATCACTCTGTAGAGAGTGGGACGTTGAACGTGTCGAGACTTACTCCCATCTTTTGCCACGAGAAATTTTGTTATATCTATTGTGTCTGCAACTGCTCTAGTTCTGATGTTTTCTCACATTTGATTTGACTTTTAAGAGGTAAAATAAAACCTTACTTAAGCTTGATTTCATCAAACATACTATGCAGACAATGGAAAGGCTAAGGTCCCACGAGGCTGGCATATTCAAGAAGCCATCTGATTTAATGCAGATTTTTAAGGTAAGACAAGTTCTACTGGTATTTTCTAATATGAATAGTTTCCTTCCACGTGATAGAAATCTGTTAATTGGAGTGATCTAAATTTTGAATATCATTTTACTCAGATTGAAATCTGGTAAATGGAGTGATCTAAATTTTGAATTTCACTAATTTCCTATATGAAATAACCTTACAGGGGTGCGTCTTCCTTTCCCTGTTAGTACGTATGAAACAAGTTATGATTTGCTTTAGTTTTTGCAAATAAAATGTCGTTGATGACATGTAGGCCCATAGAGTAGAGTGTGATTGAGGGAGTTTAACAGGTTTTATCTGTATCCTCAGTAGACCAATGAAATATACTGTACTTGGTATTTGCATTTTGCTGCATTCTTGTGCAATTCAACTACTTCCATGAATATGTCTAGTGTAATGGTCTCCTGGATTGAAGAGTTCCTCTATATAGACAATTGCTTTTGCTAGCCTAGTTGTTTGAGTGGTGCCGTTTGTTCTGGTATCTTGTAAGACTTAAATTGATTAAGTGAATTTTTGCAGGATGTGCAATCAAAAGTGAGTGATGTTGTCCTTGGGAAGGAGAAGCCAGTAGAAGAATCTGATGCTGAATATGAGAAGCTTAAACATTACGTTTTTGAACTTGAAAATCACTTGGGTGAAGCTCAAAAGCATGCATATCGTCTTGTGAAGAGGCACAGAGGTAACGGTTTCATTCAAGATTTCAGTTAGATACTTTTTTGTCTCCTACCTTGTCCTTTTCTGATTTACTCTCATGTGCTTTCTTTTTATATTTTATCCCTATTCTGCCAAGATTAATTACTGTGATAAAATGTACTTTTTGCTCTTGCAGAGTTGGGACAATCATTGTCAGATTTTGGAAAAGCCGTGAAACTTCTAGGTGCTTCTGAAGGAAATGCACTTGGGAAAGCATTCTCTGAACTTGGGATAAAGTCAGAGATTTTATCAATCAAGCTGCAAAAGGAGGTCAGCTCTATATGTTATTGTCATGCATTAATTTTATTGGCTTCTCATATACACTTGTTTGCATAAATTTGCATGCTTTTGAAGGGCGAAAAAGAACTATCCTAATTTGAATCTGTCAAGCAGGCACATGAGCTCTTGATGAGTTTTGAAGAACCTTTGAAAGATTATGTCCGTGCTGTGCAATCTATTAAGGTAGTTCTGGTTACACTTTCTTTCACTATTTCATAACAAAATTGTCTAACCTGATTAAGACATTTTTATGATTTTGAAATATATTTCACATGCCTGCTCCTTCAACTTCAACCCTTCCCCCAAGAATGAGCTAAAATGGATTGTTATAACTTATTTTAAATTGAGTGGGTCCTTACATTCTGAAACAGGCAACAATAGCAGAGAGGGCCAATGCCTTCAGGAGGCAATGTGAACTGGCTGAAACAATGAAGCTGAAGGAGATTAATCTGTATGCTTCTGTTTATCACTTTTACTCTGACTAATTTTGTTTGCATTACATGACATGATTACCCCCTCTTTTCACACTATGTTATGGTTGAATTAGCATTCACAATATGTGGAATTTGTATACTTGTTTTTAATCTAGCCGATGGACCAGAAAACTGCTTATTGTGTTGTATACTGATATATATTCTTTATAATTGTTTGGAATGCAGTGACAAACTCATGTTGATTCGCTCTGAGAAAGTGGGAGAAGCTGAGCGTGAATTTCATGAGGCAAGTTTGTTTATCATTTGGCGTCTGGTAATGATATATATTTTTTATATGTTGTGTGTTCGACTGAACTGACATGATTATGCCATGCAGTTGAAGGCAGAGAGTGAACAAGCAACGAAGACATTTGAGACAATTGTGAAACTAATGAATGAAGAAATAGGGCGTTTTCAGGAACAGAAAACATTAGATATGGGGATAGCTTTCCACGAATTTGCCAAAGGTCAGGCACGCCTAGCAAATGGTATTGCAGATGCGTGGCGGAGTTTGCTTCCTAAACTAGAGGCGTGTTCCTCTTCGTAGTGACACTCTTTGTAATAGGGGTTTACAAGAGTTCTATGCTGCTTCAAATTATGTTGTAAAAGATGTCATTTTCTCACCACTTTGATTTTGTACAAAGTCTTAAAACAATTGAAATGCCATATTTAAAATATCAGCTGAACCCCAACCTTTGATTTTCCATTCTCCTCTATCTTTTCTTCTTGTTTCATGTGGTTGTATATCATGTTTGTTTTCACGGTGGATTGGATGTGCGATCAATTGAAGCATACAGTTATACCTAGAGTTAAACAGCTTTCAGCTAAACTCAACCCTTGGTGGTAACGTGGAAACACTAATTCACAAACACATAATAGAAATATTGAGGTGTTCTAGTAAGTTCCCCTTAGAATGTGATGAATTATTCATTATGTACAACTTTTTAATTGGTGGCAAATTAATTGAGATTTCACCTAAGTATTATAGTGACCTGCCTTTGTTTAGAAGAGTTAATGAGTGCCTTTGTTTAGAAGAGTTAATGATGCTATTAATAAACTCCAAAAAAAAAACCTATAATATTCTTTTTATAAATCATGTCAAATAAATATTTGTAGAGATATTTAAAAATTATTTTTAAAAAATGGCAAGAAAAAATTATACCTACCGTTTATGTATACAAATTAAATTGAAGCGAAAATTAAAATAGGAATTTTCGTTTAAAAAGAAAAGGTATGATTTTGGGTGAGAGGCAGCAATAATATTGGCAACGTGGGGCTTTTAAGAGCCATTTGTTCTACACAAACCTGAACTCAAATGAAATCATCTCAAGCATTATCTATCCAGTGCCATTATTCAACATACAAAACAATAAGAATCAACAATAGTTGGCTGAAAGGGAGAAGGGAAAAGCAAAAGCATGGCAATGACAACAAGTAGTAGATGCTTGAGTATAAACCTGAGAGGAACAGGATTCAATCCCCATGTTCCTCTCCCTTCTCAGCACTCCCTTATTCCTATTTTCCACAACAACATTCATCCTTCACCGGTGCTTCGCACCAGCTTCCATGTCACGGTGGTGGCGCCGAAAGCTTCAGCCAGAAGCTACAGCTCCACCGATGACGATGATGGTGTTTCTCTGGGCACCATGAAACTGCCGCTTAACATAGACCTTCAAAGATTCGATTCCCTCTTATTTCAGGTATAAATAAATGTTCAACGGGTAATATTATTTAGTGTGTTGATGTCTTGTCTGACATGTTTAGACGGAGGTGCTAAATCACTTCATTTTCTTACTAATATGTTATATACTTGTGTTGTGGCAGTGGGCAAACAGCCTTGCACAGGGAGCCAATCTACCACTTCCCATGCCTCTCAAGGTACACATAATATGTTCTCAACATTTCATATGTTGCTAGTGCTATCACTTTTCATGTAAAAATCTAAGCCATTTTAATGTGATAAAACAGGTGGATAAAATAGCTGGTGGAGCAAGATTGGGATTTATAACCATTGGAGATGGGGACACTGAAGTTCTTGTGTATATTGACTGTTTGGTTTTTAAGCCCAATGAAAGTTCTGCACCAATTTTCCGTGCCTCCAGACATGGACTCTTGAAAGATAAGGTGCCACCGGGTGAGCCCAGAATCATGAGGAGTCTTATGCAAGCTCTCGAAAAGTCGGTTCAAATCGCCACATTGTGAAGTTTTTGGTTTTGTTTTTCTTTCTTCCTATGTACTTGTAGGGTTCTGAGCTGAAAAGTGTAAACTATCCGAAATGAAGTATAAATTTGATGCAGATATATTTACTCCAAGAGAGTCATGAATGATTCACTGTACATATATTTTTACTACTGTGTATTACAACTTCCCAAAGTTAGTGGATTCAAAGTAAGTGAATCCATTTCCCTTCCCAAAACAGTTTTTGTATTTTGGTCATAACTAATGTTGTAGACATGTCTATAAATCCTACTTTGATTGACAAAAACTATTATTAGATTGTGCATATCACCTAGGTATGAACTTGAATTCCACAGTTGTTGTTTTTTTTAGTAGATATTATTATTGTCTATGAATAAATTTTTACATGTTTAATAATTGTGTTTTGTTATTTAGACACAATTTAGATATTAAATTAGGGGCATACATTTTGGAATTCTCAGTGACGAGTTATAGATCGGATATTGCGAGTATGTTAAATAGATTGTCGCCAAATTGGTGTTCGTGAGATATAAGGGAATCTGAGCTTTTATGAGAAGTCGGTCATTTGGGGTCCTCGGAGAGATACTCCTGAGTTATGTACGTAATCGGATGGTGATTGTGTGATCAGTTCCTATGTTTATTTAGGTTGAAGATCATTAAATTGATGAACTTTCCTTAAGGCTCTTAGTAAGCCTTATTTATTTAAAGGATTAAGATTACCAATATTGACGAACTTACCATTAGGTTCATGGTTAGCCTCTTTAAAACCTTAAGTTAGAAGATTAGTCTGTTAAAATCTCTAGAGGTTATTAGTTATCTTGTTAAATCAAATTGAGTTCAATTATTTCGTGGAGGAAAGATCAATCACTTCAATCTACAGTTGAGAAGGAAGTTTGGCCACTTCAGTCTCAACAATTTCAATGGAGAAGACGCAAACGATCATATTTTCCGTCTTGTAATATTTTGGTTGTAGGATAACCACTATTTCCTTGTATAAGGGGGTTCGTGAGCTTCACCTACTAAAAACTCTCAAGTATATAATAAAAACTCTCAAGATCAGTTCTTGGGGAGAGGAGTATGTCTTTTATTTTGACCGGACCTCTATAACTTTTGGTGTTCTTCTTCTCCCTTAAACTCTTTAAATTCTGTACTTTATTTCAATATTTATTTTCTGCTGTTTAGATATAGAAAAATATTTTCAAACTCTGATTTAATCTCAAAAAGTTTTTTAAAACCATATTTTTTTTAAACCACACAATTCACCTCCTCCTCTTGTGTGGGAAGTCTCAAATCCAATAGATATGACATACACAATTGATAACAAGAAATGATAACATGTTTTTTGAGCAATTCCGAATGAGAAAACAAGTCTTTCTGCATTTGGTATATGAGTTGACTAATAATTGTGGATTGACACCAACTAAACACAATGGAGTGGAGGAAAGTGTTGGGAGATTATTTTACATGATAGGGAAGCCTTCCTCATATAGAAATGCCCAAGAGCGGTTTCAACATTCTCGTGAGACCATTCATAAACATTTCAACAATATTTTAGAAGATGTATGCAAGTTGGGGGAAAAAGATAATAAACGTGTTGATCTTTGTTGACTCTTCTCAATATTGGAGATGATAATTGATATTAGCCTTACTTCAATATGTGTTTTACTTTTGCATTGTGTGGATGAGAAGAATTTGTTCATGATTCAAAGATTATTATGCACACTCTCTGCAAACCCGATTAGCGATTTCCTTATCCTCTAGAAGTTCACTTTTTGATACTTTAAATATTTTTATTTGTATAATAAATATTTTTATATTCTTGTCTGATATATTTTGTTTATATACATAGACAAATATTATCTTATACATTCAGGATATCTGTCACATAAAGGTTTCTTAGCACCATACAAGAATGCAGGAAATAAAATCTTTAATTATTATCATTATAGTTTGAGAAGTGTGATTCAAAGAACTTTTGGTGTGGTAAAAGTAAGATGGAAAATTTTACAAGAAATTCCTAATTTCAAGCTTCAAACTCAAATGACTATTATTTGGGCTTATTTTGCACTTCATAACATTTTAAGAAGAAGAAACTCAACTAACTTGGATATTCTTAAAAGTTTAGAGAACATCAGTGGTTTACTGGACAATGAGCAAGATTTTCATGAAGGAGATGAAAATGGTGTATCTATTCATGGTGAATGGCAAACTCCAACTCAAGTTGATGTTAGCTATATTGAAGAAATAAGAAACACCATCGGAGACCAATTACTTAGAAACATGGAGCTAAAACGACAATAGTTTTATTTATTTTTGAAGAAACCAAAATGAATTAATAAAAAGACGACCATCTAACACAAGATGTACCACATAGGCCTCAAGAGTTTACAACAAGGAAACAGGACAAGAGCAACAATCTCAACCTAAACCCAAACAAAGAAGAGCTTTTGCCACTACAAATGAGATCCAAAAATAAACCTATCGGACTTGGCCTTTAGCCACCAAAAAGAAATCAATTTTACTCTATCTAACATATGGGGAGTAAATGTAACTTTAGCTTTAAACAAACTATTATTCCTTTTTGTCCAAAGAACCCAGATTGTAGCGAGCCATAGTAACTATAAAAACTCACGGCAAGCGGTATTACCAAATGTAGAATGAATAAATTGTATAAAGTGATCCTTTAGGTGAAAAGGATCAACCCCATCAATACCAATCAGAGATCAAACCTGCTGCCAAAGCAAGATGAAGAATAGACACTGAAGAAACAAGTGTTGAGCTAACTCTACCATACCACACCCAGAATCACATAATTGATCTTCTTGAGAAATGATACCTCGCATTATTAAGTTAAACTTTATAGGCAACCTATCACGCAACAACCTCCACACACAAATAGAAACCTTCGAAGGAACCTACTTATGTCAAACATCATCCAACATGGACTCCACTTATTAATTTTCTGCTTAGTGAGCATATGGTACGCATCACTAACAGTGTAACTCGTAACTTTAAAAAGTACCCATCTTCAATCATCCCGAATATTATCATGTAAAGAGACATCAAGTAATAACATCCTACACTCTTCCACCAATTCCTCCTCCCATACTAACAACCTCCACCACCGCCTCTACACCGCTCCTCCTTCTCCCCACCCTAAGAAAAACATATTCGCCACCGACAGCCCTTTAAACTCAGACAACTGGTAAAGTCGACTAAAAATATCACATAAAGGCTCCTCTCTTACCTAAGTATTCATCCAAAAAAAGAGTATGAACTTACCTACCTTCATACGCACGCTCTCTAACCCCCACCTAACCCCCACCCATCTCGAACCCGACACACATCTCTCCACCAATTTGAACAACATCTCCCTCCTTCCTTCACCCGCCCCGCTTACCTAACAAAGCTATATTAAACTCATTTGGCCTCCTAACCCCAACCCCTCATACTCTTTGTTTTTATAAATAGTCGCACAGTCAACCCAAAACAATTTTCCTATAATTATCACTCTCACCCCAGAAGAAATTTATAAAAATAGAATCTAAGGAAGTGATTATACTTGCAGAAGCTTTGAACAAAGAAAAAGCATATATAGGCATAGAAGCAAGGACAAACTTTAGGAGGATTAAACAACCACCGAACAATAAATTTTGACTCTTCCACCCAGATAACTTAGATTTAATGCGCTTCACCATCAAATCCCAAAAATCCAACCTTCTCGAATTTACCCCAATCGGAAGACCCTAGTACAAAAGGCACCCTCTCGACTCTACAGTGTAACATTGAGGCTGCCTCATACAACCAAGACTTAGGAATATTAATACCTACCAACATACTTTTGTGAAAATTAACTTTCAAGCCTGACATAGCTTCAAACAACACAAGAATAGCCCCCTAAGGCTTTAACATTAGCCCAACTCTTAACCCCCATAAGCAAGGTGTCATCACAAACTGTATATGAGAAATAACTTTTGTAAACTCCCTACCTATAGTGTATCCCATAAAAATATTGGAATTCACCATTGCATCCATTAAACATGCAACCCTTCTTCCTCCATAAGGAAAAGAAAGGGAGAGAGTGGATCACCTTGACGCAACCCCCTCTCAAACCAGAACTCCTCTATAGGACTACCATTAACTAAGACGGACGCTGAAGCCGTCCCAATGCACTCTTTCATCCACTTTCTCCACAAAGGCGAAAAAACATTTTTCCCATAACAGCATCCGAGTAACCCTAATCCACAAAATCATATGCCTTTTCAAAGTCCACTTTGAATAACATCAAATATTTTTTTCAACTTACGTGTCTCATCCACCACCTCATTAGAAACCAAGATACCATCTAGAATTCGTCTATCCTTGACAAAAGCTGAACGACACTCTGATATAACACTACCCCATCACCAAGCGCAAACAATTAACTAACAACTGCTGAAGCGCTAAATCGGCAAGCAAAAGTTTGAAAATATTAATCCAGGAAATTATCGTGTCAACAGAGATCAGTGCTACTAAGTCGTCATTTGACAAGTCTCAAGTTTATGAGTTTGGGTTAGAATAGATTTGAAATAAATGCGGGAATTAAAACTAAAGTTTATTTTTGTATTTTAATTCAAATTACAATATACAATGTAATAATATTAATAAAATTGTTCATATTTATTTAAGTAGGATAACCTAGTAGGCTTAAAATACTTTTTATGGTCTGAGACCTAGTCTTTTTAACTAAATATGCTTATAAAAAAGTTTAGGCCTTTTCTACTTTAAAAAAGTTTGGTCTGACCTAGATTGTAGGCTAGATCGTAGGTAGGGATGGAAATAGGCTAGACCAAACAAATAGCATGACTTAATCCAAGACAAAAAAGCATGAAAAATGACAACACATTGCACACAAACACCCCTAGGGTTTCACCCACTTTGTTGCCTTAAAACATGGTCATGGTATGCATGCTAGGTATCTTGGCAAAACAAAACAAAAACAAAATATCATAGTCCCTCAATGACGCTAGAAAGGGTTGCCTAAACAAATATAATCTTAGTCCCTCAAAATGCTAAATATACTTGGTACTATTGCTATCATGGTCATACGATGACCCACGCCCGTCCCGTTTAACATCCAAAGATAGGGTTGTTTACCAAATACAATGGTAAAACAACAATGTCAAAGGAATACAAATGCGTAGGAAAGACTTTTGAGTAGGTAGATAAGCTTCTAGTTACTTGATCAATTTGCAAACCATCCTTGCTATTTTCAAACACACACACACACACAATTTAAAAACATTTTCAAACAACTTTCAAAACATTGAAACATTTTTCAAAAGACAAACATCTTTGTATACATTCTTACAAACGAGAATCATTACAAAGATTGCCAAAACGATGGCCTCTTTTCAAAATACTTTCAAAACCACACAAAGCACCATTTCAAACAATTGGAAAAGCAAAGCAAGTGATCTAAACAAGTAACTAAGATCTCATGGAAAACCATGGATGAAAAGGGTGCTATCACTTTCCCTTTTCATAATCTACCCCCCGAACCCAAAAACAATCTCAAAGGTCTTTCCTGTGCTTTTTTACCTTTCCTTTTGGATAAAATAAAAGTTGGTGGCGACTCTTGCTAAACCGAAACATTTGCGAACACAAACTCAAAACCTCAAGTCAGTTCTCCCACTATATCACAATGAGCAAGTACCTAAGAGCCCGTAGATAACTACAGATAGAAAGGGTGCTAATACCTTCCCTTTCTATAAATCTACCCCCCGTACTCAAAAATATCTCGAAAAAGGAATTTTTCTGTGCTTTTTTCCTTTCCTTGTTGGATAAAATAAAAGTCGGTGGCGACTCTTGCTTACCGCGACATTTTGCAAAAACAAACGCAAAACGCAAACCAGCATTCCAAAAATAGTCAGTTCTGGCCACCGTATCACAATGTGAAATCAACATTTCTGAATGATCCTTTAGACGAAGAAGTTTATGTCACATAATCTCCCGGGTTTGTGATTCATAAGGAAGCGAGTAAAGTATATAGATTGCACAAAGTGCTCTATGGCCTCAAGCAGGCACCTAGGGCATGGAACAAGAAGATCGACTCATACTTAGTCGAATTGGGATTTGTCAAATGTGAATCAGAGTATGGTGTCTATATTCAGGTTGTAGCATAAGATATAACAATCATCTGCTTGTATGTTGATGACTTGCTAGTAACTGAAAATAGTTTGGAGAACTTGTCGAAGTTCAAAGAGTTGATGACGAAGCAATTTGAAATGTCGGATCTAGGAAAATTGTCATATTTTCTAGGCATGAAATTTCAAATGTCGAAGCAAGGTATGGTGTTACATCAAAGAAAGTATGTCAAAGATATACTCAAGAGATTCAGAATAGATGATTCGAATTATGCATCCTCACCTGTCAAACCAAATGTGAAGTTGGAGAAGAATGGAGAGGAAGACAACGTCTATGCAACTTTGTTCAAGCAAATTGAGGGATCTCTGAGGTATGTGTGTAACAATCGACCTGATATAGGTTTCGCAGTCAGATTAGTAAACAAATATATGGGTGAACTAAGAGTGTCACATATGAAGGCTGCAAGAAGAACAACCAAGTCAGTTCTCCCACCGTATCATACACCCCTATAAGACATTGTCTTGTCTCTAATAAACTCACCTCAGTGATGGAAAACAACACTGGACATACTTATACACAATTTTAGAAAGACATGCATGAGAGTTATTGTCTACCACACAAAATAAAAATGAGAAAATGGGAGGAAATGAGCATACATTCGTTCAAGTTTTTTTGGATGAATAGAGCTATGAGACCAATGCAGACAACTTCCTAAAGTATTTTCGAAACCCAAGATCTTCTTCTCCTTTGCAATTTTGTCTTCAATAAAGTTTGTTGAAGTTTCTCTATTAAGGTAAAATGGAGAGGTCGATAATATGATTACATGTTTTCAATACTAAAAAACAATTCAATAACTTAATAATTTGTGATATGACATTAATTAATCCAGATGTAATTAAAAAATTTTAAAAACAAAATAAAATTGTCATTCAGTGTGACACGTAAGCATCTTAATTGAGTCAGATCACTTACAAATCTAAAAGAATGGAATATTCGTAGGACAAAGTTAAAATATAATTTTTTATCGTCTATATAACAACTGAATACTAACCCAAAGAATATTTCTAAAATTACACTCTTTTACCATTTCTTTAAAAATATATTAAACTTAAATTTGTTTAATTTGTAAGTACATTCAATATAGGGTTAAATATACGTTACCCCCTTGCAATAGTAGCGAGTTTTGATTTATCCCCCTATTAAAAAAGAATTCTTTCCGGCCCTTAACAAATATACATTATCAAACAGAAAATCCTGTACTCCAAAATTCTCTATGAGTTTCATACGTGGCATTAGATTCTTTGCTGACTGTGTTATTAAAAGTCATGTTGGAATATTTGTGCATATTAAGAGCCAACCATTTTACATGAGTCGATACAAAACACGTATGTTTCGACACATACTGAATTAAATTTTTTATTTTTGAAGATAAAACGTGTTATGTGTCGATGCATGGAGTTATGTATCGATGCATACATGTTGAAAAATATTTTCCAGGAACATCAACATATCATGTGTCAATGCATAAAGGTTGAAAATTATATTCCAGGGATATCAACATGTTATGAGTCGATGCATAGCATGAATGTGTCGACTCATACTGAAGCATAATCATTTTTATGATTCTTTGCTTAAGTATGTGTCGATGCAAAGCTCTTGTGTCGACTCATAAAAGTGTTTTATGTGTAAAACACATTCTTAACTTTTTTTAAACATGTATACTATATTTTTACAATACACACATATAGATAAAAGCATTTTTAACATTCATTGATTATTTCACACATATTTGCTATCACTGAAAACTAATTATGTGAGGGGTTTGCTCACAAAGGATTCATTACGTGAAGGCATAAGTAGAACAAAATGTAAATATCATTACAAAAGGGCATAACAACCTAACAAACCATAAGGATACAAAATGTCAATGTCAATAAAAAAGGGCATAACAACCTAACAAATCATAAGGACATAAACCATAACTTAATTCCAAAGTTTCAAAAGGGATAATAGACAGTACAAACATAAGATTACTTCTTCTTAGATTTCTTCATTGCACATTTAGAACCACTTCATTCTTCTTTTGTCAAATACATAGGTTGTTTGGGGTTTGAACCCGACCCTTTGATTGGTTTTTAAAATCACTGGAGTTTTATTCTTTCACTGGACCTCTTTCTCACTGGCCTGACATCTTTCACTTTCAATTTTTCTTGCCTCTGTTGTCTGGTTTACCAACCACAGTAGAACACTGTGTCGCGTTTACTTCAGGAATGTTTGAAATGAAATCATCAATTATGTCGCCAAAATAGTCAACTGGTTCATTGGTTGCAGTTTGAGTTGCAGCACGGGGTACTGCAGTCTGAGTTGCAGCACGGGGTATTGCAGTTTGATTTCCACCAACTTGTGTTGCAGTTTCAGTTACAACATGAAACACATCTACCAAGCCCTGAAACATTGCATAATATCAGTCCAAAGTAAAACATGCATAACATCAGTGCAAAGTAAACCTACATAACATCAGTTCAAAGTAAAACCTACATAACATCAGTGCAAAGTAAAGTCTGCATAACATCAGTGCAATGTATACCTTTTGTTGATCAGATATAAATACGAATCTCTTGTCTTGACCTACATCTGTCATCATCAAATCAAGAAACCACCTCCAACTTTCTTTAGTTTCAGTCTCAACCACCCCAAAGACCAAAGGAAAATACTGATCATTTGGGTTCCTACCCACAATAATTAATAACTGACCCCCATACTTTGTTTTCAGATGACTGTCATCCACCCCAACAAAGGGTCTACAATCATTAATGAAACCCTTTTTACAACCATCAAAGCAAAAATAAAAGGAACCAAACCTTGGTTGCATAGATGGACTTGGTCTTTTTAAACTGATACTCAAACTGTTCCCAGGATTCACTCTATGTAATTCTGCAACACATCTCCTTAAATTTGCATACTGTTTGTCTGCATCCCCTTCAAGCATCTTCTTGGCTATGAGTTTAGCCTTCCATGCCCTAACCATCGTGATGCCCACAGAATACTTTTGCCTCAAGTCTTGAATTATACCACAAATCCTGACATTATCAAAGGTTTGCATTTTCTTCAACACTACCTTAGCCACCCACCAAAACTAAAGTACTTACACCCCCTCTGTAAATCGTAACCCCATTGTTCAACATTACAAACTCACCACCACAATGGAACACATCAATGAACATATGCTTATTCTAAAAATATTTGGGCAAACATTCAAAAATTAAGATTTCACTGTATGTAGCACTAAATGAACAAACAGCTGAAAGAACATATCTTATCAGTATCAACAAAAGCGCCTCCTTCCTCGTGCTTCTTCGGTTGGCTTGAATGTTTTGCCTTCTTGGAGTGCTTCTTCTTCTTCGCTGTTAATTTCTTCTCCATGGTGAGCTTGCTAATTTTGTTTGATATTGAACCCTAGATTTTCCAGGGGGTTAATCAGAAGACTAAATATTTGTAAGACACAAACATTCCAACATGGCTTTTAATGACACAGTCGGCAAAAAATCTAATGACACGTATGAAACTCATAGAAAATCTTGAAGTACATCGTTTTTGTTTGGGAATCTATATTTGTTAAGGAGTAGAAAATTTTTTCTTTTAATAGAGGAGTAAATCAAAACTCACCCTTCAAATATAATTTGTTTTCCCCTAATATGAAAGATACCATGGCATATTGTTCGTCGTTGGAGGACACTATCCCTAAAAAATACATAAAAACCGAAGCATACATTGTCCGTGGTGACGTATCGGTCTTAGCCACTGTTGTCTGTTCTGTTGTTGTTGGCTAGAGTTTTCCATCACTCTACCATTTCACGCCATTCACAATTCACAATTCACAATTCACAACCACTTCCATTCTAATGATTCTTCCATAACCTCAAACTCAAACCCAAAATCAATGAATACTTTCTCTCCCTCCTCAACTTCCCTTTCTTCCACAATTCTACCTTTCCCCTCACATACAAAAAACTCCATTTTATGCTTCAAAGGAAACACCAACCAATTTGGTTTTTCCAAAGGAACCCTCTTGCAGTTGAAGTCAAAGATAATTGCTTGCTCTTCTCCACAGGATGCTGGCTCCGGTGAAATCACACCAAAGTTTGTATTGTTTTGCCTATTGGGTGTCTCTAATTTGATTCAAAATTGAAGCTTTGTTACTGGTTTGATAAAAAAGTTGCTTTTTTTTGTTTTGAAATCAGCAACTTTTGCATTATTGAGGGGCCAGAGACTGTTCAGGATTTTGTTCAGATGCAAGTGCAGGAAATTCAAGACAACATAAAGAGCAGGCGCAATAAAATCTTTCTTCTCATGGAAGAGGTTGGTTCATAGTTCATACTTCCCATAGTTCATTAAATGCTCTCATTTTTCACATATTTCGGGCGATTTTGGATAACAACTTGTTTATTGTATAAGAGTTTATGTATAAGCTAATTCAATGATAAAAGATAAAAGCAGTTAAATCGTTTTCATATAAGTTATAAGTTGTTTTCATAAGCTATTGAACGGTTATGAAAATAAGCTGAAAACAATGTATGACAGTTATGGATATTAGCGAATAAGTTCAAATAAGCCGATCCAAACCAATTGTATATATCATATAGCCACACTTTTAATAATGGTTAATGAGAAATGAGAATGGCAGGTAAGGAGACTGCGAGTGCAGCAGCGCCTAAGACGTATACAAAGAGCTTTTAGTGAAGAGGGAGAAGAGGATGCAAATGAGATGCCGGAAATTCCTTCATCAATTCCTTTTCTTCCACATGTGGTGAGTTTCACAACCTTTTTTTGATGATTAGGCTATTGGTGATGAGTTGTTGATAGAACAACCCTTCTATGGATTGGAGAGAAACAAGTAGCAGAAGTCATATGCCAATTTCTACAAATAGTGAAGAAGCTTAGTCACATGAATATACTAGTTTAAATAAGACACTAATGTTTTTCACATTGAAGAAGTTTGTAAAACAGCTTGTGTTGAGCATCTTTTCTATTCGAGTCATTCTTTATCTTAACTAATTTGTATGCTTTTCCGATTGAAGTAGACGCCCAACAATTTGAAGAAGCTCTATCTAACAGGTGCATCATTCATATCTGCAATAATTGTATTTGGCGGGCTTATTGCACCGACGGTAATTTTATTACCTTATTCATTTCATTTTTTTGATCTATACCAATCAATCAACCTAAATTATTTGTGAGTCTATTAATGGATCTTTTTATTCTCTATTGATATTTGAGTTTAATTCTTACTATCCTTATGTTAATGGCAGCTGGAGCTGAAATTGGGTATTGGTGGTACTTCATATGAGGATTTCATAAGAAACTTGCATTTGCCTTTGCAACTAAGGTATGCTATTCTTTGTTTAGCCGACATAATCAATTTGCGATTTATGTCGGTCAGAAAGACCGAAATTGTTGTGTTGACTAATTACAAATTTACTTGACCAATACGCAATTACGATTCGTTCGGTTCATGAATCCAGTCAGGTCGATCCAATTGTGGCATCCTTTTCGGGTGGAGCAGTTGGTGTGATTTCAGTACTGATGTTAATTGAGGCTAATAATGTTGAGCAACAAGAGAAAACAAGGTGCAAGTATTGTCTTGGAACCGGTATGTTTCGACTCTTGAAAGATTGTCACTATCTTGATAAAGATACAAGGTCTAAAAAGAATTTATGAAAAGCGGCGTGTCTCACGGTTTTGTAAAAATCAATTAAATCTGATATACAGATAAATCGTTGTTATGCCTGGTTCTTATACCAAATTTGCGTCTTACACAAATTCGTAATTTTATTTATGGGCAGGTTACTTGGCTTGTGCTCGGTGTTCCACAAGTGGTGTATGCTTGAACATTGATCCGATTTCAGCATCTGGTACTACTGTTAGACCCTTGCAAGTTCCTACAACCAAAAGATGTCCAAATTGCTCCGGTGCTGGAAAGGTACACAATCCGGCGGCGCGTATCGTCTGATTCATTTGCTAATATACGCAACCGATTAATTTTGGTTGCAATTAGTAGTGTTTTTAACTAATTGTTTTATGTGTTTTGTTTTAGGTTATGTGTCCTACCTGCCTTTGCACTGGGATGAAGATGGCAAGTGAACATGACCTGAGAATTGATCCATTTGACTAATTCTCTACATCTTATGACTTTTGAGGACTAGTGTTTTCTTGTATTTTCACCTCAAATTTAGCAATAATTTCTGTTTTAGCACAAAATATATATGAATTGATGAATAAGGCTAAAAAGCTTGTAACATTCTATTCTGTTAGAATTCTTGATCCGAATTCCGTATTGTTTGAATATAATGTGATGCTTTTAATACAATCCTTAATAGTTTTCCGCCCCTCCCCAGAGGTGGTTTTTTATAAAGAGTACAACAAGCGAGTCGAAGCAGAGCATCAGTTAGGATTAGATTATTCATATCAAGACATGACTGAGGCACAAAATCAATGTTTCAAGGTATGCATGATAGAAATTGACTGCATCCTATCAAGATACTTGCGGATGCAATGAAGAAAAGAAACATGAGGAAAGAGATCGGCCTAAATAAACTACATAGAAGTCGATGATTCAAGTTCAACAGTCACATCTCTGTAGCATTGTCACAAATCAATATTAAAACCTGTTCTGCAAACATATTGGAGAAAAGTTCACAAGATCAAGCAAACCCAACAATTGATAATTAAACAAAGTTGTTAAAACCAAACAACAAGACAGTTTGGCCGAGTGGTCTAAGGCGCCAGATTTAGGCTCTGGTCCGAAAGGGCGTGGGTTCAAATCCCACAGCTGTCATATTATTTTTGATTTCATGATATTTCTGTCGCAAAATGGGAGCTGGTAGTTGATTAATCGAGTTGATCACTTGCTTAGTATGGTTGGTTAGCACTAATGTTTGAATGATTTTAGTTTTGTTTGCGCCTTTCAACTTTATACTTTTACGTCATTTTGATATCTTCCATACTCAGTCTTGAGTTTTTGAGGATTCATTTCTTTTACTACGTTAGCAACAAATGATGAATTAGTTGGGAAAATCCCGTGTGCGGCACTTGGTTCTAGCCTCTAGGTTATGTTAAGAGTCTAAAAATCAAAATAACTTGGAATGGTGATTATATAAGATGAAATCTTCTATTGGAATATCATTCACGCCCGATTAAAACCATACTATAATATCGAGTCTCTTACTTCTAATGACTACATCATACATAGAGATACACCAAATTATTAAAGGCTTAGAGTTAAACAGATCCTTTTTGCTATTTTATACTTTATTTGTTCGCTGATATCGATTTATAGGTGGTTAATTTCGACTAGCAGTCTTCATGCTCCATGCCTTTAGGTTCTCCACAGTGATATGCTCAGTACCATTATTGAACACGAACAAATGAGCTTTTTCTTTTAGTGCTAGTGTTGGATAAACCCTAGACAATATGTTTGTTTTCCCTCCTACTCCAAAACTTTCCACTACAGAGTGATCAATCTGCATCAGATTCAAACATTAAGTAAGTATTACTTCGTATCGTAGCTAGGTCTTATAGGAGATTGTGTTATGGACATACCAAACTCCTGAGAGAAAGTTTCTTATTATTTCCCAAATCCACATTTACAAAGCCTGCGAATGACGGCTTGTACAATTCCCTGTTCAACGAGGAACTGTATAGAAGAAGTATACACTAGTTAGAAGAAAATATTTAAGTTAATCGAAAGGATGTAGAAGTTAGTCAACAAACCTTTTTGCATCAGAGCACATGAGAATCTTGTGTTTATTTGAAGCTTTGAAAACTCTGAAGAACACAGAAGTATACTCTTCTAGTTTTTTCGAAGCCAATGTCAAAAGTCCAAACGGTCCAACCCCGCCTGGAACTTTTGAACCCTTTTGCGCACATAGATCCTCTGCATTCTCCCACTTAGGATCAAATGCCTCAGCCTTGTCCAAGCTTGAGAATGAGAATGTAACTTCCACATCAGCCTGAAGCATTTGTAGTATATAATTAGTGAAAACATTAATATACTACTTAATTAACATAATTACCGATTTAACTAAGAACCTGACCTGAGAAGCAGTAATCCCTTTTACTTCAAGATAACCTCCCTTCTTAAGCTTTCGGTTTTTCATCTCAACTTGTTTCCCTCTTAGCCTATTTAATTCTTCAACTGGCCATTGTCTTAACTGTCTCCTGCTAGAATCAAGCCACACAGTTCTTGGAATTGCCTGAAAAGTTTATAATCCATCTGAAAATAAATTTCTAAACTACAATAATAGTAACATAAATTTAGTTTAGACACACATAAACTACCTGAATTCCCGCCCATCCTTTCTTAACATCATCTTCTTTGGTATCGGATTCATTTGCCCATCCCCATATGATCCTTCGATTCTTGGTTGGATCAAAGAACGATTTGGAAGCATAGAAGTTTCCATAATCGTATCTAAGGCCACCCCAACCATCTTCTGAAGTTTTATCTGGTATATACTTGTCTTGATTTTGGAGATACGTTCCGATTGTATAATATTCGTACCTTGTTATGTCAAGGCTGTTCTTCAGCACATGCTTAACATTATTACCCATCATCGACAAATCTAATCCATTTTTTCCTTCCAAAGAAACCGGATAAAAATCCGGACACTCCCACATCCCTGTTCTTTTAGCGGAATGGATCGGGTGCTTGGCCCGGATCCATTTCAAGAAATTCTTACTCCTATATAAATAGGCTACTCCTGTATCTCCCGTCTTGCCACCAATAAGTATCCTCCAGTGTCCATCCTTGCCGAACCATGCAGTTGTCGGGTCTCGAAACACTGATCCATTCATGCCGTGATCTGCAGTCAAAATCGGGTTTAAGCGGTCGGGCTTAACCCAGTTTGTGAGAAGCGGATCAGATGCATTTGCAGGTATAGCAATGCATTGGACCTCATTGCTTTGCTTGTCAACGACTCCAGTGTAGAGGATGACAGGTCCTTTGCCCGGGAGGATTGTGGCCGAACCGGACCAGCATCCGTATTTATCAAAGGGTTTGGACGGAAATAGTGCGGGTTCAAGCTCTTTCCAGTTTATGAGATCCTTTGATACTGAATGGCCCCACACAATGTTACCCCAAACAGCTCCTTTGGGATTGTACTGGTAAAATAGATGGTAGATTCCTCTGTAGTACATGGGTCCTGTTTTGGTACATTCAAAATTATGTTATTACTGAATTCTATATAATTGAAAATTCAAGATTCAAATATAATAAAGTCGTCAACCGTGGGAAGAATTGGCTGACCATTTGGATCTGAATGTTGATGTTTCAAATCGATCCATCATCATCCATGACAGGTGAGGAATCAGAAAACACAGAAAGTTAGCACCATCATTATTCAAGGAGAATGATATGATTATGAATGTTTATACCATAACTACGAGTCTTAACAGATAAATATTAAGCCATGGATTTCGTTGCGAAAAAAACTATTTGAATCAAAATGATGCTAGGTATATACAAATCTAGAAGTACGATTAAATTACCAAAACAATGAATGCATATTTGGCCCAATTAAAATATATAGCATACTGTGATACTTTCCATATTAATATAAGATTAGCCCTGCATCTCCATGTGTAAGTGCATGCCAAGGGAGTAAAAAACAAGAAGTGACAGTTACTTGATATGTAAATGGCCACTCTTATTGCTAAGTTCATAATTACTCATCACTTCATTTCATATTTTATCCAAAAACTCATCAAAAGTTATCATGCACTAACTTAGTGTAATGTCAAATATGTTCATCTCTAAGCTACCTTTTTCCCCCTTTTTTTTTTGAATTAATAAAATTTATTTACATTTTTAGCATATAAGTCCATGATCGTAATTGATGCTATAAGTGAAGTTCCTCTTGCATTGTTATGGAATCTATCTTAGAAATTTCATACAAAAGTGATATATAATTGGACTCATAATATGTATTTTTCATGATAATAATATATATGTGACACGCGTTTCTATATAAGCTTGCTTTTATGCCTAACTATCAACAATATTTGTTTTAGTTTAATTTAATGTACTTTTAGTAAAAGTTTATGATTTGTTAATATTTAATTTATTATGAGTAAGAAAGACATGTTAGTCAATATATATTATATTATCACATCATTTTAATGGTTGATTAGGAAAAATTAAGTGCATTAAAATAAGACATAAAAATTAAGTAGCGCTTTTAAAAATTTAAACGGTTTTAATAAAATGAAAAAAAAAAAAATTGCACTCAAAATGCATAGTTAAATACTATGAGTAATGAGTAAGAAATAAAAAACGGTAATTACCGTTAATCCAGTTTCTATTAGGTTGAAAATGGAATCCAGTTCTATGAAGTTTATTCACAGAAGGAGCTGAAATAGATTGAAGACCAGGGTATATGTCATGAAACGCTTCAACTCCATTGTTACATAGGACACAAACAAGTATAAAAACAATAAGACAAAGACAATTTGTGAGACTCATCATTCTTAAAATGAATGAAGTGAGAATTGGAGACTATGGAACAAGAGAAGTAGCTAGTGTGGTTATTTATAGAGCCAAATGGGAAGGAAGGAAAGTTGTGGTGGACTAGAAAAATAGAACATTAGGCCATATATAGAAATGCTACTTATGCTTATGCTGCTATATTTCTTTTAACTCTTTAGGCTTAGCTTAATATTATATGTTTTATTAAATTAAATTATAATATTATAAGTGTATAACAAAATTTAAGATCTAAATATGATTCAATATTTATACTATAAAATAAAATTTCCATTAAATTAAAATAAAATATTTGGATTTTTTTTTTTCATTTATAAAACTAAGAATTAAAGATTTTACTATAAAACAAACAATTCTCCTAGATGCTTTAACTAAATTGGTTAAGAATGAGAAAACGTGTTTTGACCAGAGTCGGACCAATTAAATTAGAGGCTAGTCTAATTTTATAAAAAAAAAATTAAATTAATTATAAAAAAATTATAATAATTAAAAATGACACATTAAAATAAAATTATATATTAATTAAAAACAAATTTAATTATAATTATTTTGACATTCAATGAATCTCTTTTTCTTATGTATTGATTTTTTTATAACTTTTTTATTTATTAGATTTTTTTATTATAGTTTTTTTTAATATTAAAATAAATAGAATTTAATTACTTTTTATTTTAACCAGGATTACAATTTTTAATTTAACAGTATTACATCCTTTAACATAATATTATTATTATTATTATTATTATTATTATTATTATTATTATTATTATTATTATTATTATTATTATTATTATTATTATTATTATTATTATTATTAATTTGAAGTTTATAGTTCTAATTCTATTGTTAAAGTCTAAACAGAATTACCTTTACTTTGAAATTTATAGGTTTTATATTATTTATTTATTTATAAACTAATAAATAAGTCTATATCTTTTATAAAATAGTAGATTTATTTGCTAGGCACCTTTCATGTTCTTCTATATATTTAAACTTATAAGTTCGATGTTATTATATATAATTATGGATGACAATTTTATCTATTTTCAGTGGACATATGCAAAAATATTTATAATAAGTAGGGAAAAAATATATAAAATAGATATGGATACAGGCACAAATAATTACCTATAAAAATAAATGGGTGTGAGTGCAAGCATTAGTATCTACCCCCACTTCATACCTTATAGTATATATATATATATATATATATATATATATATATATATATATATATATATATATATATATATATATATATATATATATATATATATATATATATATATATATATATATATATATATATATATATATATATATATATATATATATATATATATATATATATATATATATATATATATATATATATATCAATTTTAAAAAATACATAAATGTTAAATTACTATGTATTTAATATATGTGTTTGTTTATTTCGTAATTTAATAAATAAAAATTAAAACTTTTTAATACTTTTAATAATTTAAAATGATATGATATTTTATAATTGATTTATTTATTTTTATAAAAATACGGATAATATATATGATATGATACCTGAACGAGTATAAAAATAAATATAATAGTATATTGTTTAAATTTTATTCATTATTGTCCCTATATATGATGATAAATAGAAAATTATACATGATCTTATCGATTAATCAAAATTTGAAATGAGTCGATAAATGACGTCTACAAGGCTGGTATCAATAAGGAGGAGGGAGTGTACCTGCAAGACATTTCGATGCTCAAGTAAGTAAGAGTGTAAAGAAATACAAGAAAGAGATTAAGGTTTTCTATATTGAATATTGAATATGTCACCCTCACAAGTGTGAGAGTTTATATAGTGCCTCCGACGCTTGATCATTGATTCTTATTTTTGAGTCTTGATATCAGATTTCTCAAAAATAAATAACGGTCAAAAACTAGTCATTGTAATAGACAGAGATGTTCGAAATTAACCGTTACAATAAACAGGAAAGTGTTTCACGGACAAGCGTGATTTTTGGTCGTTCTTGAGCGACTATCCTCGTGTGGTTTAGCAGGACGAGGACTAGTCTGCTTGAACAGACAAAAGTGATCGTGTAGACTCTAAGAATCAACTGACCAGAACTCCTCGAATAAGAGACAGAAGAAAAAATATATTTTATTTTTTATAATTTATTAGATTAAAATTATTAGACCATCTTATATACAAAAATGAATTAGATTTTACCGAACTATTGAGATAGTTCAGAACAATATATATACTTAAAAAAAATTGGTTGAAGACTAAATGAAACCACAACGAAAAATATTAATAATATGATTAATAATAATAATAAAAGAATATCATAAGTCCAAATCATATATTTATTAAGCTATTCTACCTATAACATTAGTAAAGTCATGTAACAATGAATGAAATATTTAAAACAAGAATTGATGGATATCGTCTACAAGAAAAAAAGTTTTATTTTCTACCATGACTACACTCCATTCATTGTTATAATAATCAATTTAAAAAAGAAATAATTAATTGTGATTTCACTATAACTTTGCTTGTTCTATCTAACGGAAAGGTCAAAGCTGAAAAATTGATGGATAGTTTAATTGGATTATTTTTTATAGAGTTAAATATGTTTTTAGACATTATATATTATTATATTTTGTTTTTAATCTTTTTAAAAAATATGTTATATTTTAATTATTATAAAATTATTATACATGTAATTTTAATCTTTATTGTTAAATCTATTTTAATCAGTATTGTTTAATTGTCCATTTAGTAACTTCAACAATATAATCATTGATTTCATCAACAATTTTATTTAGAGGAGTTAACATTGTTATATACTCCATAATTTTATTTATTGTCATCAACAATTAATATTGTCATAAACCATTAATATTATTATTAAAAATTTCATTTATTGTTATACATTAAAGTATTTATAAGTAAAATTTTAATATAACACTAATATAAGTTAGTTATATTGGTTTTATAAAAATATAGAAGATATAATAAATATTAGGATAATGATGATTATTGTTAAAAAAGAACAGATTTATTTAAATTAGAAATTATTAATGATAAATTTATTTGAGAGTTTAACTTTTTTAAATATAAACATTTTAATTAATAAAATTCTAAACAATATAAAAAGAAGAAATATATTTAAATTAATAACTTTTATAAATAATTAAAAAGAATATAAGTCTAATACCAATATAAGTCAATTATATTGGTTTTAAAAAAATCTAGAAGATATAATAAATATTAGTATAATGATGATTATTGTTAAAAAAAAACTGATATATTTAAATTAGAAACTATTAATGACAAATTTATTTGAGAGTTTAATTATTTTTTAATATAAACATTTAAAGTAATATAAAATTATAAAGAATATATAATAAAAGAAGAAATATATTTAAATTAATATTTTTTTATAAATAATTAAAATTTAGTTAAATATCTTTAACATAGACTTTATATATTTTTAATGAAAAAAATATAAAAATAAATAGAAGGTTTATATGACGGGATTAAATGCAGTTTAAATTAAACAATCAAGTGGCTTGTAATGTTGTCTACCCTAATAAAAACGTGTTGCATATTTTATTGATGAAACAATGATGACCATTTAAAAGAGATTGCATGGAAAATAATGATACACCATTAATTATCATTTACATGTCAATTAATGTTGTATAAATGAATATGAAAAGGTAACAACAATGAATAAATTCAACCAATAATTTTGATGTCGTTAATACTAAAGACTTTAAGATATGAGTATATCGAATTTTCAATTTTATTATATATATAGATTTTGTCACATTTATAGATATTTTACGGTTATATACTATTAATGTGAATGTTCAGAGTTTGTTCAGAACGATTTTAAATTTGTATTATTCGATATATTCTATCTATTTAAATGAATAAATATTATTTTTAATAAAAAAATGATAAAAATAAAAACTTTATAAAAATCAATATTAATATAACTATTATTATTAAAAATTAAGAATAACTTTGCAGATATAAATTAAATAAATAATAATATGAAAATAATATTAATAAAATTACTTTTATCGAATTTCAAAATAATATAAGAGCGATTAGAATATTTGAAAAATATAGAGAGATCTATTTAAATTATTGAATTTGATAAATAATATACTATTTAGTCAAGTTTCCTCAAAATAGATGAGAAATGCCATTTTTTATGATTGTATTTCTGCCATAGTTTTCCAAACATACACTAAGTCTTCTACATCATTCTTTTATCCATGGTATTTGACTTGGGAGAATCTTTTAATCTGGAAAAAAAATGCAAATATTATTTTAGTTTACACATTTTAAGGCTAAATAATGTTTTTAATGATAAAATAATTTAATTTATGGTTGAAAAGCAGAAAGAGTGAGACACATATAAAATAGAAGAATAAAATAGAAAACTCTGCATGATCAAATAAATTGAATGTGCAAATGAAAGAGTGGAATAAGCGTTTATCATATGAAAAGTCTTATAACAATTGAGTGGGTTTTTCAAATTTCCTAATGAACAGCTAAATTATTATGAGAATTAATAAAGATGATTAATAAAGAATGAAATATTAGTATTATTTTTAACGTATCTATAAAAAAATTAGAAAAAATGGCATCCAATGTGAAAGTAGAAATGGAAAGATAATTTTTGTATTTGTAGAAATGGAAAAGATTACAATATTTAGCATTTTAATTTTTTTCTGTTGGGGATATTTTTTTTACTCTTATAAATATTAGGCATATTTTTCATTTATTTAAGGGTTTCTTCATTCTATGGATTTTTAATTTTTTTTTGTATTTTTACAAATTTACAAATTTAAAATTTACAAATTTAATTTATATGTTAAACCTTAAATTTAGAAGATAGAGATTTTTTTAATTCTTTGTTGAAATATTTAATTTATTAGGTATAATTTTTTTAATTCTTTGTTATAGTTACAAAATTTTTAAGATAAAATTTATTGCTATAAATATACAATTTTAAATTTATTATTTTTATTTAATTTTAAACCTTAAATATAGAAGATAAAAAATTTTTTAAAATATTTTTATGTAGAAAGATTTAATTCATTAGGTGTATTTTTTTAAAAGAGATTTTTTAAATTCTTAATTGTTAAAAAGTTTTTTTTAATTGTTTTTAAATTTTAAGTTTATTTATGTGTAACACCCTGTATAATATACATCTAAAAAATACATTATACATGATATTAATTGGTACTGATACAACATAAGCACCTAACTGCATCATTATATACATGTCCATAAGCTAAAATACAATATACTGTACATGATATACAATAGTGCTCTTACTCATATACAACCCAAGTTATATGCTTAACTTTTGAAATTCCTCATTCCCTCTCTTGTCTGGAAAGATAACTCACGTTTTCTTTTGATATGGCAGGGTATCATTGTATACATCAGATACCACTCTCATGAGAGTCTACCTCCGAAGCCATGTATTTGAGTGAACTATCTAGATGCCATACCATGACTATTTATTTATGTTATCGACACTTAACAGGATACTGAACCGATTTTCTGGAGATCACCCTTCGATAAGTCTCTTCCAGTCTCACTCCTTATGTTTCAATAGGCTGGCTCCCCCAAACATCAAACTCCTTTAACATCTCTATTGATGATCGGCTACACAATACACCTTCAAACATTCCAATTTCAGCACTATCAATCTGACTTGCATTAACTTCTCATCCTCACACATTCATAATGACACATAAATGAGATTTGGGATGCACTCAGTTCCAATAAGGCGTGAACATCATACTCCGTGATCAAACAATTCAAACACTACTTAGGAATATAAACAACAATCAAACTTTCAATAAGTCATTCATACTCTTGTCAACCAATAATATGAACTCAAGATGAACCTTAACATTCCCAAACATTTATTGACTTGAATTCTCTTCCGAACTAAACATCCATTACACGCTTCATCACACAGAGATTACTTGTCTATACGACTTCCCACCGACAACCCTTATCACCTATTTACGAGTTCATGCGATGTACTGCATTTCACGTTCTACACTTAGTTTCATACTCAAGCTTGGCTTGATCTCCGTTGCCTGCCACTAGCTTGGACTTACCAAGACACAAAACTCATTTGTTCGACTAAGTAGTGTGATATTCCACAACCACTTCACCTTATACTCTAGAAATATTTGTACACAAACAATCATCAACTGCACGCTCCTATCTTGGCATCAAAGACATCTTCATGATCCCATCTTGCACTTCCCATAATGCATCCTATTACGATAGTTGCATTGCAAAATTTACACTTCTTTCAAACTCTGAATTTGCTTCTCTTTCTAAGGTAATCCTCTCAACTTCAATTATAGAATCATTTTACTAAAATTACCTTGAATCTAAAATGATTGCTCTTTCTTTGTATTTCAATTTGTATAAATTTTCTTTCTTAGAAGCATCTTGTAAACACAACTTTTATATCTCAACTTTTGAGTTGATTGTTCCTTGAGAGACTAGGGTATAGTCAGATTTTCTCAAGAAGACGTTGACGGGTAGTATTTGTGGATTGTAATTAGTTTGGTTATAATGGATTAAGTCCTTGTTGAGAAAGGAAAAATCACCTTGGCGAGTGGACTGGATTAACTTCGTTAACAGTGAACCTGAATAAAAATAATTGTGTGCTTTTATTTTTGTTCTGGTTTCATCCTTGATTGTGTTGGGTAGAAAAGTTTCAAATCTAGAAACCCAATTTAAATCCCTCATTTCTTGTGTTTCCTGTACCTTCAATTGGCATCAGAGCTCCGATTCTGATATTGATTGTTTATCAAATACTTCATTGTGTCAGATAAAGATCCAAATTTTTATTGAAACACAATGGTGGGAATCGTTCCCCTAGTTGCACCCGTTGTGAATGAAAGAGATAACTGTAACGCCAAACCTCCAGTCTTTGATGGAGAAAGGTTTGACTACTAGAAAGATAGAATAAATAATTTCTTTCTTGGTAACGATGTAGATCTATTGGACATGGTAGTTGATGGCTACGAACATCCCGTTGATGCTAGTGGGAACAAGATAGAAAAAGAGTGATGACCGAGCAACAAAAGAAAGATTACAAGAATCATCTCAAAGCTAGAACCATTCTACTAAATGTTATTTCTTATATTAAGTATGAGAAGATCAGAAATAGAGACACAACAAAATTTATATTTGATTCTTTGAAAATGATTCATGAAGGAAATGCTCAAGTAAAAGAAACTAAGGTGTTTGCCTTGATCCAGAAGTATGAAGCCTTCAAGATGGAAGATGATGAAACTCTTGAGAGCATGTTCTCAAGGTTTCAAACTCTTGTTGTAGGACTGAAGGTTTTGAAAAAAGGGTGTTCTACTGCATATCACGTCAAGAAAATGATCAAAAGCCTACCCAAGAAGTTTGACATGTTAGAATGCAACATAGCCAAGACTTCATTGCATCCTACGTGTATTCTGGAAAAGAATGAGGTAAGCAATAAGGTAGATCAGAAGCTGTACAAAGGTATGATAGTTTCTCTATTATATTTGATTTCTTCTAGACCTGACTTTTAATTCAGCGTCTGCTTATATGCTCAATTCTAATTAGATCCTAGAGAATCACACTTAACAACTATTAAGAGGATTTTTAGGCATCTGAAAGGTACTACTAACCTTGGTTTGTGTTATAGAAAATCAAGTTAATACAATTTAGTAGGTTATTGTGATGCTGATTACACTGGAGATAGACTAGAGATGAAAAACACTTCTAAAAGATCTCAGTTTCAGGGAGACAATTTGATCTCATGGTCCATCAAGATGTAATCAACAATTGCATTATGTACTGCAGAACCTGAGTATAATACAACTTCTGGATGTAACACTCAAATCCTCTGGATGAAAAGTCAGCTAGAAGATTTTCAAATATATGATAGTAACGTTTCTATTATTTGTGATAATACTTCTTCTATATGTTTATCTTAGAATCCTATTTTACATTCTAGAGCAAAGCATATTGAGATTAAACATCATTTTATACGGGACTATATTCATAAGTGAATTTTATGTGAGTGCAACTTCACTATTAGATGTTTTGTATGATGTCAAAACTAGGAAAACTTAGCATTTTTGTATATTGGACGACATTTCTATATCATACGATGTACCCCCTGCATTAGAGGTCTCATGAATCATTCAAAACCATCTTGAAATTGGCCAAAAACATCAAAATTGGTTTTCTGCACAAAAATCACTTGCATGTGGCGACACTTACGATTTTCAGGCAGACATATGTAACTCAATAATGAAGCATGTAGCTTATGTTTGGTACAGGCTGACACATGCAGTCTTCAGGCTGGCACATACTATAAGTTTTAGTTTAATCTCTTGGCACATACAATTTTAAGGCCGACACATCTGCTTCAATATTAAAGGTTGTAGCCTTTGTTAATCATACGTCGGCACGTAAGCCTTTTCATTCTAGCACATACTGTTATTTTTAACTTTATGTTCCGACACATCCGTATTTTAGGCTGACACATACTGTTTGATTGAGTCAATTTTTCAATTGTTTTTAATTTCAAAAATGACCTCTTTGCACACAAACTTCCACAATTATAAGTACATCATTCATGCATCATTCTAACTTGATGAAACTATAAACACTTACCACCATTGCTCTTCACCTTCAACCTCCAACCTATGCATACACACTGATAAATCACACATAATCATCTTTTGTCGAGGTGCCACTAGGCAAGGTTTGATAACGTCTAATTAGAATTTTGTGTAACCGAGAATATTGGGTTGAGAATTGTGTAGGGTTTCATCTGGAAAACCTAGGGTTTATCCTCTAAGATCTTTGGTATATTTGGGGGTTTTGTTCAAGACTTTCAAAAGAGGATTACGATCAAGTGAAACCTTTGGAGTTTGGTACATAAGGGAGTAGCAAGATTCGATAAAAAATATAGTTTGATCAAGAAGGATTCAAATAGAAAAAGTTAACCTCATCATAGGTTGCTTTGTCAATATTGTTGCAAGAAAGACCATACTATTGAAAAATGCAAATTTAGGTACTTCTTAGTTCCTAAAGATATTTTTAAATGGTTACCCAAATGCAATCAATTTTTCACTCACTCCGAAGGACTCAATGAGAATTGGATACCTACCACCTTTGTTTGATTTTGTAGGTTGAGTGTCTTGACCCTATGAAGGGTAATAGTTGATGTTCAAGACACATGACAGGAGATATCTCTCTATTCTCCGACTTTATGGCGAAGAAGAAAGGTTATGTATCCTACGGTGATCACAACAAAGGTTCCATACTTGCAAAAGGTTGTATATATAATCCCTTAACCATTACTATCTCAAATATGAAGGTAGATAAAAACACAAGAAATAGAGGTTTGAATTGGGTTTTCAAATACTTTTTCTTTTAGAGATTCTTCTCACAAACAATCAATGATAGACAAACTAGAAAGAAAAATGACACAATCAGTTTATACAAGTTCACCTTATCAAAGGCTACTCTTGTCCACCCGCCAAGGTAATTTTGCCTTAGAAAAGGACTGAATTCACTAATATTGAAAGATTACAACAACTTCTAAGAGTTTAGAAAAACATATTATCCCTCTCAAGTATACAAACTACAACTTAGTCACTTGAGGAAACAAATCTAGAAAGATTTATAATCAAACAATGTTTACAATGGTGCTTTTAAAAAGAAGATATAACACTACAATGAAGAACATATGTGTACACACAAATATGAGCAACAACTCTTGTGTATACAACAATGATGATAACACAATAATGAGAAATAACTCTCGTGTTATAGAGAATAAAAGTTAACACAAATAATGAGCAACAACTCTTTGTGTTTTGAATTTCTCTTGAATATTTTCTCTCTCTGTTTTCTTTGCACATGAGCTTTTCTTTTCTTTCAATACTTCTTCTATTTTTGAAATGCTTTGTATATGTTCATTGTTTTCCAATGAAGTAGTCATCCCTTTATATAGGTTGATAAAGAAGACTGTTGGATAGCACAAACATCACTTTCATCTGCCAACTACTACAATGGTAGCGTGTAATCGTGGGAGACAAGAGCACAACAAATCTTCAACCGTACACCAGGTTCTTCATAAATATGGGAATAAGCATTGTACTGTTGTACTGTATTCTTCTTGTGCAAGTTTCTGATCTTTTATTCTGATGAGATACTTCTGATATGAAGTAGTGAATAACGTACATAAGAGATCACACCTTTGTTCTTTATTCTTCTGATGGAATATTTTTTGATATGGAATGATGTATATTCTAGAAGATGTTTCATTGTAACATTTTCGAAGGTATCAGAGTCTTAAGAATCAGAACCTTGTCTTAAGACTTGAAGCAACAACTTATGACAAACAAATCTTAATATTTGAGCTGGAAGCAAAAGCTGATCTGATGAAGCACATCTTAGATTTCTGAGCTTTAAGCAAAAGCTTACACATAAATTCTAACATTAAAAACCTAACTCGACTTCTGAGATGAAAGCAAAAGCTTATCTAAGAAGCATATCTTGGTTTCTGATCTAGAGTAAACACTTATATTCTCTTCTAGAAAACATTAAACATTCTATCAAAATTGCTGATGCTTCTTGAGAAGTGAATACAATAGTTCTTCTGGTGGTGTCAACACATTTTTGATGATTCTTAAAACAACAATCTTGAATCAGTTAGAATGCTTTATCTGCACACTCAAAGAAACTATTAGAATACAAAATTATTACATATAAAATATATACATTGTTATCATCAAAACTAGAGATTAGATGCAGAACCAAATCTTGTTCTAACAAAATGTTGTGTTAGTTAAAGGCCTTAGACATAGTCTTCTTAGTGTTAGTCAATTGTGCGACAATGGTTATAAGGTAACTTTTGCCAAAGATAGTTGCATGATAGTACATAGTGATAAGAAGGATTGCATGTTTAATGGCTTGAGGGTAAACAATGTCTTTATGCTAGACTTAAGAGATGTATTTGATTCTAAAGAATTGTTTGATATGACCTTCCACAACACCAAACTAACCCTTCAATAGAAACCTATCCTGACATCATTAGTACCCCTACGTTTGACACTACCATGGAATAATTCATGAACCATTTCCCCAGTTACTCTGATTCCTCGAGTGACAGTATCTCTGTCTCTGATTCTCAACATAAGTCATCTGTACCTCCCACAAAGAACCAACTTGATGTCATCTTCATCCCCTCTGATTATGAAGAAGAAATTATGAAGATCATAGTCATACCTGATAGAGTATCTAAACCTTACTCCACTCCATCTGACCCTCGTTTCTTTCGAACCTATGTTTGTCCAACACCTATAGATGAATTATTAAATCATTTTGAATTTGATGCTCTGGATATACTTCGTTTTTTGGTGGATAATTGAAATGAATGTGAGTATCCTGATGAAAGTTGTGCCATCTGGCATGACTTCAGAAGATGGATGGATTCCAGTACTACAAAACTCCAACTTTTCTACTTCAAGGATGTTATGAGAAAGGTTAATGTGAGACTTGCTGCAAACATGTCACCTCCTCCAGTGCTTCTGCTCCCAACACCAGAAGTAAAAATTCCCTTGGCAGTTTCTGACCAAGAGATTCAATCTTATGAGAAGACCTTTGAGATTGGTACTTCCTCTAGAGAGTTGAATACTTCTTCTTTTGGCTCTGAGATTGTGCCTCATGTGACCAAGGAAACTCTGGATGAGCTCAGAAGAGAGAATTTGTTTATCAGACAACATCTGGACAAACATGATGAGAGATTCAAGGAGAAAGCTGAAACAAACTTTGTGATCACCAACATGCTCAGAGACATCATTTCAAGACTGCCTCCTCCACCTCCACCGCAACCTTAAAATCTTTATTTTTACCTTTGTTTCAAGAACTTAGTTTTTATTTTTTAGTTTTAAAATTTTGTTCTTTATCGGATTCTATTCAACGAAGTTATGATATTTAGTTACTTTATTCTAAGTCTTTTTTATTTCTGACAAATGGGGAGAAAGTAAGATGATTTTGATATATCTATTTCTCATAACCGATCTCATACATGTTCTTATATTTTTCCTTTAACATTGTTTGACTGTGATACGGTGGGAGAACTGACTTGAGGTTTTTGCGTTTTATCGCAAATGTTGCGGTTAGCAAGAGTCGCCACCGACTTTTCTTTTATCCAAAAAGGAAAGGTGAAAAAGCACAGGAAAGACCTTTGAGATTGTTTCTTGAGTTCGGGAGGTAGATTATGAAAAGGGAAGGTATTAGCACCCTTTTCATCCATGATTTTTCATGGGCTCTTAGTTACTTGCTAGATCACTTGCTTTTTGTTTTGAAATTATGCTTTGTGTGGTTTTGAAAGTACTTTGTAAAAGAGGCCATTGTTTAGGCAATCTTTGTAATGATTCTCATTCGTAAGAATGTATACAAAGATATTTGTCTTTTTGAAAATGTTTTCAATGTTTGTAAGATGTTTGGAAATGTGTGTGTTTGTTTTGAAAGATAGCAAGGATAGTTGTTTTGAAAGGGAGCAAGTACTAGAACTAATCTACCTACTCAAATGTCTTTCTTGTTCATTTTCTTTTCCTTTGATATTGTTATCTTACCATTGATTTGGTAAGCAACCCTATCTTTGGATGTAAACGGGACGGACGTGGGTCATCGTATAACCATGATTAGCAATGTTGCAAAGTATCTTAGCATTTTTGAGGGACTAAGATCATTTTTATAAGGCAACTTTGAATAGCGTCATCGAGGGACTATGATCTTATACTTATTTGTTTTTGCCAAGATACTTCGCATGCGTAATATGGCCATTTTTGTGTAAGGCAACCAAGTGGAGTAACCCTAAGGGTTCTTGTGTGCAGGTGTGTTATTTTCATGTTTGATTTTGTCTTGGATTAGGGTTTTCTATTTGATTTATTTTGATCTTGCCATTCAAACCCTAATTACTAGCATGGTATATAAAAGCAGTAAATTGCGTAATTTAAAGATTACTACATTATTACAACATTTTATGGGAGGGGGGGTATACAAATTATGAATGGGGATTTGCAATAATATAAAGCTAATTTAATCTATTACAACCAAATCGAATTTGTACAAATACTTAAATAAACAAAATACAATATAAATTAAATGTACAATGGTATGTATATGCAAGAAAAGATTTTTGTTTTGTTTTTCATATAAAGAAGAGTTTTGAATTAAACCTAATAAATTGAAAAGAAGGAAATTATTTTTATACATTGATTAACCCTAATTTTAGTTTATTAAAAGGAAATAAAGTTCTTTAAATATCATTTTTTTGTATATTTTTTTGTCTTAAAATAATAAATAATATTTATGAAAATATTTGGTCTTTTTATATGTCAAAATAAATATTTACAAGTGTGAAGAAAATGGATAAAAATATACCTAAGTCTATTTTATTTTACAAGTTTATTTAAGAAAAATAGTTAGTATATAATTTAATAAAAATATTTTTTTTATGTGAAAATAAAATAAAATAAACAAAAATGCAATATTTAACATATTTATATTTTTTATGATTTTTTATGTTAAAGAAAATATATTTAATAAAATGAAAATGAAAATAAAAATAATAAATAAAAAGATTGGGCCAGGGGTGCTGTAAGAGAAAAGGAAGGTAAGTGTTAGAAAAAAAATGAGAGGCCCATAAGTTGAGCCCACGCTGCCAAAAATGTCAAAAATGAAGTTGAAAAATGAGAAAAATGCAAAAGGTAGCGTCAAGGTTCGAACCCATGACCTATGTATTTTCAGCGCATTACCTTGCCACTGGGGTGGGTGTACATCCGTTAGTTCATATGAAACAAAAAATACATAACACATAATGCCTCCTTGCCCTGTATTTCATCTTCTTCCTCAAGCTAGCCAGAACCTCTATCTTTCTCATTTTTCCATGAAAATGGAAACTTCAAACATGAAAATGGTAGTACTTTTTCCCACGATTTCAACTATGTAACTCATGTAAACTATCAGTCAAAGATCAAAGCTAATTTCAATGGCCCTAATTTTAAACCTAATTTTTATAGAAATTTGAAATCTAAAATTCTCTATACATAATGAACATAAATGAAATCTATGCACATGGTTGGCTTTAGCATAATAATATCTACATTTTTCCTTCACAAATCGAGACCAATGCATGTTTGTATGAAGAGATAGAAGTTAGAGTTCTTACCTTCTTCAGCTGAGATCGTGAATGGAGTTTGAGTGAGTTTTATGAAGGCCTGAAGATTCCTTTAGCTTGCCTGGACCTCCCTGAGTGTGTTCCAATCCTTGCCTTGCTTTGAAAGTGCCTGAATCTCTCTATCCAAGTCAACCTGCAAGCTTGAAATGAAAAAATGGCAGATGGAGAAGGAGGAGTTACAATGAAGGGGTGATGGTCTGGAACACTTAGATATGAGGTAGGTTAAGTGTTTGAGTGATTAGAACTTGAAACGCACGAGTAGATTTCTGGATTGCTATGCTTGGTCTCAAACTGCAAGCTATGACAGGTTTTTGGTGATAGGGAGTTTTAGAGAGTTTCTGGCCTTGAGCAATCGTGTGTTAGGTTGCAATGTGTTTGTGTATAAGTATAAGGAAAGTTTCAAGTCAACTCCACAATAGATTTCTTAATTGTAGGCTTTTTGCTCTATTGCTTGTCCTTTAAGAAAAGTGAAGAGACAACTCTCTATATGCTTGTAGATGCCTGCTTGGAGTTGGTACAAGTTCTAGAAAATTTTCTTTTGGTTTATAGGACTTGTGTGTGCAGATAAAATAGGTCCAATGCTCAAGAAGTGAAAAGTTGCAAAAGTTATACTTTTCTAAAATGGCAATGGCAACTTTGTGCCATTTATGGAATTAAAGCTTGGACAAATACTCTTATGCTTGGATTAAGGCTTTATCATCTGTGTAAGCATTAAATTATGAAGTGAGAAACAAGTTTGAGACCTGTAAAGCAAGGATTAGGAAATATAGGTTCAGATTTGAATTTTGTTCTTCATGAAATGGCTTGAAATCAAAGTGAGAAATTGCCAGCTTCCTCTCTTCGATTCTCTCTACTCAAGAATGATCTCAAGGAGTTCTATGACATTTTGGAAAGCTTGCAATATGCTATATAACTCATATTTGAAATTCATTTCAATATTCCTCTTGGAACTAGGTGAAAAATTGTCATGAAGTTAGGTCAAAAACCTGCCTAAGTTAGGGTAAAATTTCACTAAGTTATTTTAGTTCATGAGCATGTGTTCACAAAATTATATCTTGAGATCCAAGCATCTTTAGGGAAAAATGTGTGACGCAAAGTTGTATATTTCATGGATATCTACAACTTTCATGTTGGAAATTTCCTTTGAATCATCTTGTAACATGGTGGAAATTTGGCTTAAAGTTGAGAAAAAATAAGAAATTTTCTATACTTAGAAAAATTTCTTAAGTTAAGAAAATTTCAAATTTCAAAACAAAATCTTCAATCTTTGATTTCTTGATGAACAAGTTTCACATTTTGACATGTTTTGATGAATTGTGATCCTTGGCATTTGACTTTGACCAAAAAGTCAAAGTTTGACTTTTCAGTATACAGTTGACTTTTGATCAGTTGACTACAAATTTCATCTGTCAATCCAATGGATTTGCAATGTTTTGAACCATGTTATTAGGTCAAGATGATACAATGGAACTCTTGAAATTATGCTTCAAACCAATTGGTCATTTGCTAAGTCAAAAATCAGAAATTGCCCTTTTTTTAGTCAAAACCCTAATTTTGACCATTTTGCCCTTTTGATGATTTGATCAAATTTCTTGAGGAATTGTGGTCCAAACTTGATCAAATGATACATATGAGTCTAAAATGTTGATGTGGATAAAAAATTATGAAGTTTTACTGTAAATTGGCCATTGTTGACTTTTCCCCCAATACAATTGATTTTTAGGTCAACTGTCCAATTGACTGATCAAAAATGTGATTCAAAGCTTGAAACTTGACATGAGTAATCTTAGGGGTCCATATTGATACTTGAAATTCATATGAAAAATTGGTAGTCCAAAAATCTTTGTGCAATCCCAAACCCTAATTTTGGGTATCAGTGCATGATGAGATGTCTTGAGCTGGTCAAACCCTACTCCAGTCTTGAGTCAAAGGGATCTTGTGAGAAAAGTCTTGATAAATGAGAGGGAAAATTTTGGGGTACAACATTGACTAATCAGGAACTTTGAGAAAGTTCGTAGAATTTTTCTAAACAAGAAAGTTCATAAACTCTGAAGAGATGTCGTGTTTTGATATCTAAAAGTAAGCCATGTTAACCAAACCTTTGCTAAAAGGAAATTCAACTAGACTCTGTTAAACCATACTCTGGTACATCAGTCATGGTTCAACCAGGTTCTGATACATAGGTTCTGATACTTCATCAAAACCAGGTTCTATTTGTTCTAATAGCAAGCCAGGATATGAGACAATCAACTAGGAAATTCTATTCAGACTAATGACAAACCAAACATCTCTACTCAGACTCTGATGGTGTTCTTAACTAGGTATTCTAGTCAGACTCTAATAATGCTCTAATCAGAAAAGTATTCCTTTCATGCTGATTAAGGTGTTTTATACTTCAAAATTATTTCATAAGTATTGAACTCAGGGAAAGCCTTTGAACAAGTTGAGATCGGTTTTGAGAGTATAGGACTCAGGGGGAGCTATTTAGCTAACTATGAAATGTTTTTATGTGATTAGACTTATCAAAATTGTTCATCAAAGTACATGGTTTTGCCATCATCAAAAAGGGGGATATTGTAAGAAAGAGATTTGGTTCTGCATATGGCCTTTAGTTTTGATGATAATAATACATTATTTGTTAGAGAATTTTGTATCCTAATAATTTTGTCTAGTGTGTAGCTTTTTCTAACAGGTTCAAACTCTGATAGAATAGTGTGTGACATCATCATTTTTTGGAATCAATAAACTCTGACTATGGAAGAGCTTATGAAGATTTCTCAAGCTCTTAAGACTTTGCGCTTTCATGTTCTGAGGTTCTAAAGACCAAGTTCTGACGACTTTAAAGACAAGGTTCTGCTGAACAAGTTTTGAAGACTCTGAAGACTTTCCTTCTAGTTTTGATCCTTCTAAGCAGGCTTTATCAACACACACTCCTAAGCCTCTAAATATTAGAATATAAGATCAAAAAGGTTTTAGGTGAGTGAATAGTATATGGTACAAGATCAAATATTCCTCCCATAACTATAATTTTGTGTTGCAAGGACAGTACTATGGTACGAATTTGTCTACCACTCACACTGAATGTTATGCAAGAATACAATTACATTTTGGAATTCCCTTTCAACCGTCCAACAAAACTTTCTTTGGCTATATAAATAAGACTTGGAAGAATGGAAAATAAATCTTGGAAAAACAACTTTTCCCCCCAAGAACTTTTCATGTGAAGTCTCAAACATAAATATTTCATCTTTGTGTAAAGAGATTTAAAGCATGGAACTTTTGTTCATATACTTGATAGCAACACTTTTGTGTTCATCTTTTTATTTCAATTTGTGTAAATATTCTTTCTTAGAAGCATATTGTAAACACATCTTTTGTATCTCAACTTTTGAGTTGATTGTTTCTTGAGAGACTAGGGTATAGTCATAATTTCTCAAGAAGATATTGACAGGTAGTCTTTGTGGATTGTAATCAATTTGGTTATAGTAGATTAAATCCTTGTTTAGAAAAGCAAAATCACCTTGGCGGCTTGACTCGATTAACTTTGTTAACAGTGAACCAGGATAAAAATAATTGTGCTTTTTTTTATTTTTGTTCTTGTTTCATTCTTGATTGTGTTGGGTAGAAAAAGTTTCAAATCTAAAAACCCAATTCAACCCTCCCTTTTTTGTGTTTCTTGTACATTCGCAAATGAATGCCTTTTCATCTTGATCATGCATGTAAACTGTTCGATGAAATGCCTCAAAGAAATGAAGTCTTGTGAGGCACCATGATATCGTGTTATATCCATGCTAAATTGTGTTCCTCCTCATCTTTCTGTGTAGTTTGAGAAATATGAGTTCAGGGTCCTCCATGTCCTTCCGATTAAGATAGTGATATAACTGGTGTTTGTTCAAAAAATCAAGAAATAACGAGCATGAGTTGAGTTTTGAGGCAGTATTTTATTTCTTTCAAATCGAATTGGCACCAATTAGGTAACCATCTCAATCATGTGGGAGATTAATACTATGAATTTATAGATACGAGGAGTGTCACCAACTATTGGAGTTTCAAACCATTTACTATGCGACTGTCATTTATTAAGCATTGGTTCACCTATGTTGTTGCCACCAGTTATTATGAAAATAAACAAATATATAAAAGAAAGAAAAGCATTCTCTTTAATTTGTATTTTTAATTTAAAGCTTGCACTCTATTTGTCACCTATGAACTAATAATAAAGCTTAAAGATATGCTCTTAATACTCTAATAATTCTTACTGTGTTGTTAGTCATTAAATGACAGTATTTGATAACATCACTAGCTTAACAAATTCTATAAGAGTATTATGATTCCAAACTATTTAAGATTGTGTAGATAAGTGTCAAAGTTATTAATAATGAATTGACTATAGTAATCTGCAACAATTGCAGGATAGAACCAACTATTTGATCTGTCAAAAAGTCTTATTTAACAAGAATATTTCTTTCCTTCAGCAAATAAACAAAATTCTTTCCTTTCTTTTCTAACCTGAACTTCAAAAGTGAAATGATTTATCAATTAAAAAAGCGAAACAAACAAAATAATCATGATATTGATGGATATTTGAAAGTTTCATAATATGTAATCTAAGAGAATAGAGAAACGACTTATTGTTGGAATATGAAATGTTTCACCTATGGACAAGTGAAATGTTGTCTAGATTACAAACTACAAATTGTGAGTTGTAATGGTTGATCCATTGCTTTCATAAGTTATGTTGGTGACATTACAACGTTTGAGAATGTAAGAAGAGACCATAGCATTGTAGAAAGTTGTTGTTCCTTTTTGGCATTTCATCGAACAATTTGCGAGTGTTTTCTGATGTTTTATTGGCACTTGAAAGTGAATTTTTTAGCCTGTTTACGATCATCTAAATGGTGCACTCCAACCTACAGTAGTGTCAGTTTGAATAGTTCAAAGTAATATTTTTTGCAAATTTTCTCTAAGACAGAGATGCAATATAGTTGCCTTAGGGAAACTTAAGGTTAGTGTTAGTGTTTAAATTTGGGAAATTTTCATATGTGTTTGAGTCCTAAAGGGAGTTTTTTTTCTTCATGCGAATTCATAACATTGTGAAGGAGAAGAAGAACAAGATGAAGAAGAAGAAGATAACTAAATTTAGGTGTTAGACGACGAAAACTTATCTAGATGGGGTGAATAGACCCCCAAGGTAAAAGTATCCTTTTTTTTTAAAATTTTGTTTTAAAAGCGAATGAAAAACTATGGTAAGCGGAAGTTTTATCCTAGATCAAATAAATCGTCTAAAGCGAACCGATTATTGGAAACTCGGATATGCATAATATACCGAATAAAATATAAGATAATGATTAGAACTTAATACAATAGTTTCTCAATCAATCGTTTTACTATGATCACAATGTTAACCTATTTCCAATGAAATTATTGATAAAAACGAAACCTAGCAAATTATCGAATAATTGGTATGCAATGGATTTTTTATATTTTCCTTTTGACTTTGTTGATATGAAATACCACTTACAATCTAATTGATTGTAATGTAATCAATAAAGAAATTTCAAGTTTAACAATCAAAGGATTTGTCTATACGTATCGATTACACAATCAATAAACTTAATAATTTGCTATAGAAAGTAAATGAGAAAGGGAGAGAGAGAGAGGATACAAGGATTTGTTTAGGAAGTTCATCAATTGTCCTTGCTATGGCTACGTCTGTCCCCAATTCCAAATGGAATTGAAATATCAATCTTACTTTGCAAAAAGTCGATTATAAGAGAACTGCAGCGACACACAATATGTGTCGACCTAAAAGGATGTGTGTGTCGATACATAGAAATAGAGGCTACATGCTTTAATATTGACCCGAATGTGTAGACTTATACCTTGTATGTGTTGACACATAGACTTGTTTTTCATGCAGAAACTGATTTTTAATGCATGATACCTTTTCCAAACATGTTCAAAATGCATTCTAAGTACCCTAATGCAAAAGTGCACATAAAGACTCAGAGATACCATCCAATATACATAAATGCTAAAGTTATCCTAGTTTTCACATCAATCAAAACTTGCAACCATGCAGTACGTGTCTTCATGAAGGCTCCCCCTGAGTATGTACATCCCAAAATTCACCTTTGCATATGCTCTCCCCCCTTTGACAACATCAAAAAGAGACAAAGCAATCCATTAGAAGTATCATTTATCACACAAATACTAATAT
This sequence comes from Vicia faba, assembly GCA_948472305.1. Lineage (NCBI taxonomy): Eukaryota > Viridiplantae > Streptophyta > Magnoliopsida > Fabales > Fabaceae > Vicia > Vicia faba. The sequence goes on from OX451738.1 coordinate 230,785,632, forward strand.
ATCACATAAATACGTTTTTGCAAAGAAAGAACGTGCACTCACATATACCTATATTATGGAGTGACACAAAATTAAACATAAATAACACGACAATACCAAACAAAATTATAGAAAAGTTGTAACATATAATATCAATAAGAATAAACAAAAACACAAACCATTATTTCACTTCTATGAAGTGATAAATTTGTTAATACATAAAACAAGGGAACAAAACATGAAACAAGCATAAAATGCAACATGACTCAAAAATAGAAAATGCATGACACAAATGCACGACTTAAAAAGGATTAATCCAACACCCAAAAAATACTTAAAGCTTTAATAACCCCTATGATTTCTATGACCCCTACGCGGTGGCCTGCCACCATGATCCATATAATCACACATATGCTGGTAAAATTGCAAGGACTCCTCATGATTCTGAATCCCAGGGGTCATCATGCTATGTACTCTTGTCCAGCAGTAGCATGATTGGTACCCATATCACTATGGATTGAAGAAAACTACTCAGAGGCAAAGGAGGCAAATGCATTAAAGTTTGTACCCTGTGCAGCCAAGTGCTCTTGAATAAGCCTAAAATGTTTTTCTTGAGCAGCCTACAAATCAGTCCGCCAACACAATTCCTCCTCATATCGCTCAACTTGTTTAACCTGCATGTTTTTGAGCATAACAATGATTGCAGAATCATTTCAAAATGCAGTCCCAAAATCATTACCTCAAGAATCAGTACCATGCTCTTGAGAACCCTTATCACATTCTCTATAGGCATCACCTTGTTGTGCCAAAGTGTTTTGTTGCCATTGTCCCCAACCCTGATTTTCTTCATGTTGTTGATTTGCTGCATCATTTATCCAAGCTTCATCTCCCTCATAGTCAGTATCAGACATATGAACATTATCTTGATGAGTGTCACTAATTGGTTACTCATCAATCACATGAGCATTAATAACTTCTTCAAATTTAGCTGGATCATCAAAATTGTAGATCTTTTCATGAGATTTCTTCATAAGGAAGTAGTACACCTTATGTTGGTTAAGGTGCATTGAGTGAACTCCTGAACTGGTCCCAGTGAGATGTATAAATGATTAGGAATCCCAATGTTGAAGAAGTTAAGGATCTTAGCAATCATAGAAACGTAACAAAAGAAAGTTTCTTTGTTACATCCTCCCATTCTAATTTAAACTCAGCCCCTCGATGTTTATTCAACTTGACATAGAACACTGAATGTGATCCTCATTGTAGTCTTGTGAGAGCTACAAAAAATAGTTAATTTCTTGATGCTCGACACGACTTAAATTTTTTGGAATGTTGAGTTCTTCAACCACTTTGGGGTTGTACATATGTTGCTTCACAACAAGCCTATGTTGGCACTTTTCTTCAAAGATCTTAAGATCTTCAACATAAACCAAAGAAAACGCATTTCAAGAACATTTGAGGAATAACTAGCCTTGCCCTTACCCTTGGAATCACTTTTGTTTCTTGCAATCTTTGGTGCCATGGTTGAATTGTCAAACTGAACTTGCATATAAGATGTTTGATAAAAGCTGTGACTGAAGTAGCTTGTTGTTTGAGGGAAATTTGACTACCTACAAAACCCAAATGTGATATGAAGATAAATAACACATAAAAATGACAGTTAGACAACAAATGGATGTAAATTTGAAGCTTAGAGGATTTGGGTGTGTTTAGGAAAATGTGAGAGAAAGGGTTTTATAGAAGAGGAAAATGTGAGAGCAAGGGTTTTATAGAAGATGAAAATGTGAGAGCAAGGGTTTTATAGAAGCAAAAATTGAAACAATATAACCTCACCGTACGAAAGACGGAGGATGCACTAGCATTTCACAAGGAACTCTAAAACAAAAGTTGAAACAAATGCAAACAATGGAACAAAAACTTTAGACATCAATGTTCTCACTACTTTTCTCTTTGAAAAAGTAACATATATCTTTTACCAATTTAGGAATACTTGTTGTTGCTTTCTAGGTTACAAAGTCCTTCTTCATTGCCAGAAACTCAATGGGATTAGGAGATGTCACCCATCATATGCCTTGAGCTATCATAAATTAGAAACCATATTCTCTTCATATAGCCAAGACATCTTTCCTGCAAAATCAATAAGACATACTAGGTACCCAATCTTCATTGGCCTTGAGGGTAAGTGAAACCCCAGTTGCATTTAGGAAACAATTGATAAACACGTTTTAGAACTAAAAACCTCCTAATTTTGCATTTTTCAATGGTATGACCTTTCATACAACAATGGTGACAAGTCAAATTTTGAAGGATGTTTCTTTTGCTATTAGAATTCTTTTCAACAAAGCTATAATTTTTTAAGGTGGATTTAAAGACTTTTAAACTTTGTCGGATCAATAGAAAACATAACTTTTGGTTGTAATACCTTGTCTAATTTAGCCATAAGAGTTTTGACCTGTTTTTTCCAAAATGTAGCAAGTTTCACAACCGAACCAAGATGGTTCTTCATTTTCATCCTTCTTATCCTTTTGACAATCTACTAGAGATTGCGTCAGAGCTTCAAATTTTTTTCCTGTTTCTAAAACCTTATCTTCTAATTGCAAAAAGATTCTTTTATTTGAAGCTAACTTTTTGAAAGCCTTTATCACTTCTCTATGTAGATTTTCAAAAGCATCTTGTAACCCGGAATAAGATAATCTATCAATATGTTCATATTTAGAATGACTTACATTCATTTTCTTCTTTTCACGATAATAGGCCAATAGACAAACTTCATCATATTGTGATAATTTGACATCCCTTTTCTTCTTTTCATTATAATAGGCCGAGAGGCAAACAATTGCTAACTCCCTATTTCTTCATCATCCGATTTCTTCTCATCACTAATATCATTATCACTTTACTCATTTGTTGAGGACCTCAAACTATAAGCCTTTAGAGCAATATAATTTTTTTTACCTCTTTATCATTGCCTTTCTCATTCTTTAGTTTCTTCTCATGCTTTTTCTCATGTTTCTCTAAGCAAGTGAGTTCTTGCTCATGTTCTTCAAGCTTACTAAACAATATAGTGAGGTCTAGTGTTATAACATCATTAGCTTCCTTGATCAAGGTGACCTTTGGTTATCAATTCCTAGTAAGACACCTCAAAAATTTATTAGTAGCAATTTCATTGGAAACTGGTTTTCCAAGTGCATTCAAATGATTTATGAGATGAGATAACCTCTTTTGCATTTCGGAAATGGTTTCACCATGCGTCATGCAAAATAGTTCAAACTCTTGATTTAATGTATTAATTCAAGATAGGTTGACTTCATTAGTTCCCTCATGGGCAACTTGCAATGTGTCCCACATAGATTTAGCGGTTTCACAATTGGAAACACGATAAAATTCATTGACACCAAGAGCGGGTATAAGAATATTTTGTGCTTTCCAATCGTAAGCCCACTTTTTTTATCATCACCATTCCATTGTGCTTCCGGTTTAGGTGTGGCAACACCATTAGCATCAATCACGATAATATGAGTTGGACCATTGATGATGGCGTCCCACACTCCCTTATCATATGAATTGATATGAATACACATACAAGCTTTCCAATCACCATAGTTTTCACTGGTGAAAATAGGCGCTCTATTGTATGCCCTTTTAGGTTTGGTAGCCATTATCTAATAAGCGTTTTTGAAGCACAAAATAAACTGGAGCTCGTGATACCACTTGTTAGACGATGACAACTTATCTAGAGGGGGGGGGGGGGTGAATAGATCCCTAAGGTAAATATATCATTTTTTTAAATGTTGTTTTAAAAGAAAATAAAAACTATGGTAAGCATAAGTTTTAGCCTAGGATCAAACAAGTCATCTAAATCGAACAGACTATTGGAAACTCATATATGCATAATATACTGAATGAAATATAAGATAATGATTAGAACTTAACGCAATAATTTCTCAATTAATCGTTTTACTATGATCACAATGTTATCCTATTTACAATGAAATTATTGATAAAAATGAAACCTAGCAAATAATCGAACACTTGGCGTGCAATTAATTTTTTAGATTTTCATTTTGACTTTGTTGATATGAAATACCACTTACAATATAATTAATTGTGATGTAATCAACAAAGCAATTTCAAGTTAAATAATCAAAGGATTTGTCTATACGTATCGATTACACAACCAATGAAGTTAACAATTTGCTATAGAAAGTAAATAAGGGAGAGAGAGGTTACAATGATTTGTTTAGGAAGTTCATCAATTGTACTCGCTATGGCTACGTCTATCCCTAATTCCAAATGGAATTGAGATATCAATCTTACTTTGCAAAAAGTCGATTACAAGAGAAATGTAGTAATACAACCCTACAAACCTAATGTTTGATGTTGATTCTAACCCTTTCTCTTGCCTTGATCTTGAGCTCAACCAAGTACCCTGATAACACCAATTAATTTACCATATCAAGCTAATCATTTGCAATAAATCCAGTTATTTAAAGCTTTACTCGATCGAATCCAATTGCATATTATCGTCTCCTAATATTTCCAAACGATTCACCGTCTCATGCTACTCCTTCAACCGAACTGACCATTCTTCGTAGCGTTCACTAGACCAAATCCAATATTTGTGAAATCTTGTGTAAACCCCCAAATCAACACTATAATCTTTAAGGACAAACCCTAATATTTTTACCAATGAAACCCCTAAAGATTCTCAACCCAATATACCGGTACACCAACCTAAATTGGATGTTGTCAACACTTGTCTAGATGGCACCCAAATAAAAAATATGATTATGTGTAGTTTTTGTGTGTGTATGCATAGATGAAAGGTTGAATATGAAAATCAATATTTTTATGTGTTTATAGTTTCATCAAGTTGGAAATGATGCATGTAAGAAGTATTTATATGTGTGCAAGTTAGAGGCAAAATGGAAACCTAGAAGTTTGAAAAAGAATGGAAATTTTCAGAAAAGTTACAACATGTGTCGACACATATAAGTCCCGTGTCGACACATGTTATAGCATGCGTTGACCTGTTCAAGGTCATGTGTCGACACATAGAAACAAAAGCTACATGCTTTAAAAAAGGGTTACATATGTTAAACTGTACATCGTATGTGTCAACAAATAGATGATATTTTTTCAGTATGTGTCAACCTAAAAGGTTGTGTGTGTTGGCACATAGAAACAAATACCGTAGGCATTAATATTGACCAACATGTGTCGACTCATACCTCATATATGTCAACACATAGACATGTTTTTCGTGCATAAACTTATTTTTAATGCATGACACCTTTTCGAAACATGTCCTAAATGCATTATAAGTACCCTAATACAAAGGTGCACATAAAGACTTAGATATCGTCCTATATACAGAAATGCTAAATTCATCCTAGTTTTGACATCATGAAAACCATATATGGGCAAGTGCACTCACATTAGGGAGGTTTGAAACCTCCACAATCTACTAACGTGGCGCACCATATCAACTTATGTTAGCAGATGTGTTCATTAGGTTGGGTGAATCCAAACCAAACCAGAATCCAAACCAAACTATAGTGTTTTTTGACAAATATTTTCCTAGTTTGGACAAAAACCGAAACAAACCAATGAAACCTGATGTAAATTACTTTATGAAACAAAATTCCAAGATTCTACTCGCGAGCACGTCTCCCCGAACTAACCATATTAATTCATATATCTTATATCATTATTGTCATGAAATCTAGTATAAGATATTCAACTTCAAGAAAAAAAATGAAAAGCCATTTGTGACAATCACAACCTGTTGTACCCCAAAATTTGCCCTCTCATGTTCTCCAAGATTGTCTCTTACATAGATGGTTACAAACACTTGATGGAAGAAAATAATTTTTTTTGAAGATGAACAAAGGTGTCTTTGATTGGCATCTGAAAAGGATGTCCTTCGATTGGCATCTGGACAAAGAGCTTCGATTGGGCGTCTGGGACCCTTCGAGCGATATGTGTCTCGCAAGCTTCGATTGGGCATTTAAAACCCTTCGATCAAGCTTGGTCCATCAGCTTCGATTAAGCATTGGGCCCCCTTCGATCAAGTTCAGTTTGCAAGGCACACAAGGCCAAGACTTCTTCAGATTTGCCTTTAACACACTAGGTAGAAAACTTCCTTCGACACACAAGGAAAATATCTCCTTCGTGCCTGATTCGATTCACTCGGGAATGACCTATTTTATGCTTACTTTGGCCTTCCTCATGCTAGCGTCCACGAGGCATTGGCTGCCTTTGTGCCAGCTTCGATTGGCCAAAATGAAGTCTTTCTATTGGGCTAGTTGAGTAGTGTCAGAGTAATCAAAGAGAGCGAACTTAGGGGCTGATAGAAGAAACTAGGATATTGATGCCTTGTATAGTTTGAATCAAGACCCAGAGTCAATTGAAAAGCAAAGATATGAGGGGCTTTCAAAGAAGCCCTGATAAGGGAAACTCTGAACAGGTTCGAATTGGAATTCAGAATCATCAAAAAGAATAATGCTCTGACAAAGAGAATTCTGGGCAATTCGAATTGATACAAATGGTGAGTTAATTGAAGAAACTCTGAATAATTGGAATTCAGGGTCGTCAAAGATTTGAGCAATTCAAATTGATGAGGAGGGAATCAATAGAAGGAGTTATAAGAACGAAGCCAGATCCATTCGAAGGAAGCAACTCAGGGCCAATCGAAGAGCAAGGCTGGAAGGTATTCGAAAGATTCAAATGTGTCCAGGTTCACTCAAGGTTTCAAAATGGTAAGAATTATCCAAATATGGCCAGTCTTCAATGTGTTGGATTCTTGTCTTATGGCCTTCAAATCCTAGTTAAATGGTTGTTCCTTCCCATTTTCATGCACCCTCACATCCCTATAAATACAAAGCCACACACATTCACCAAGAGAGAAAATATTTTCCAGGATACGAGAGACGGAGACATTACACACAACATACATACTGCATGCACACGCTACCCCACAAGAGCATCCAATAACTCCAGTCCACACACAAGTTCCAGTTCCAAGCAAGGTAAGTCCTCTTGACCTTGCATCTCTCATTTTAGCATAATATGTAAACAACCTTTCATTTGTTTTTTCGTTTCAGCTTAGCATGTGAATAGCCTTTCACTTATTTTTCGTTTCAGCATAATATGTAAATAGCCTTTTAGTTATATTCTTCATTGTTGTGCTTTTCGTTTGTTTGATTTTCTTGTCTAAATATATGTTGGAACTAACCTGTACAAACCCAAATGAAAGACAAAAAGGGTGTGAACGAAGGATATACACTCATGATGCTCTGCATGTCTATATTACTTCATAGTCTAATTAAAAGAAGCTGCGAAGGTTGCAATCAATGGTTGCTCACACCTCAATTGAAAGAAGAAGGAAAGGGTGCAATTGAAGGTTGCTCACGCCAACTCTCAAGCTCAATCGAAAGTAAGCAAAAGAAGGGTGAATCGAAGGAGTCTACTGCTTGGATCAAAAGACTCACTTCACCTCTTTATTTTGTTCTTTATTTTTACATTTTTCTTACCTTTCGATTTGGTTGTAATAGCGTAGGACCCTTATCTTCCACATTTTTTATTTCTTTCATATTAACTGCTAGATGTATGACTAATAGGATTGTATGGCAAAGATTAAAATCAAAACGCTAGCAAACCTAACAAAAAACACAAAAATAACTGAATACAACACATTTGCACATATACACCTCTAGAGTACCCCACTCCGATTGCCTTCAGAAAAATAGTCACAACTCTCGAAGCGTGAGAGGTTTTAGTGGCTACCCTCTAGTTCAAAAAGATCATAAGTCCCTCGATGACCCGCTCGACGTTGCCTCGGTAAAAATATGATCTTAGAACCTTAGGGTAGTTACTAAAGTTTCTTGCCCAGTTGCCTTTGTGACTATAAATCGTCCCTTTGAATGTCCCTCATACATCCAACGATAGGGCTACCTACTCACTAATAGTAGGATAGCACTGTCTTAAGGATAAGAGGAAAAGAACAAACCTTTCGAGTATAAGTAGATAGGTCTTAGATGCTATGCTCAAAACAATTTTTTTCACATACACAAAACACTTTCAAAAACATTTTCAAAAATTCTTTATCAATACTCTTGAGGACTGATACAAGAGTTATCATAAAGAAAACTTCCGCACTAAGGAATTTCAAAATAATTTTAAAAAATACACGAAAGCACAAGATATTTTAAAAATGAGCTAAGCATCTAAGAGCCTGTAGAAAACTACGGATGGAAAGGGGCTAACACCTTCCCTTTCCATAATCTACCCCCCTTACTCAGAAAACTCTCGAAAGGTATTTTTCTGTTCTTTTCACCCTTTCCTTTGTTGGATAAAAGAAAAGTCGATGGCAACTATTGCTTACTGCAACATTTATGAACACAAATGCAAAACCAGTATAAATAGTAGGTTCTGCCACCGTATCACAGAACTGGCGACTCTGCTGGGGATTTAAAAAGTGGGGTTACCTTAGAGTTTAGTTTATCACTTTAAAATTACTTGTATGCTTTGCTTGATTTATTTTTAAAGGGTTGCTTGGGTTATTATTAAAGATCCTACACCCGGATCTGGGGCACCTTATTAGGTAAGTAGAAATAAATCATGGAGGATGTATGGCGTAAACCGATATGGACGAAGTGATAGCTATGTTAGCGTGATACTCTGGTTTGTACTAATGTTCCTTAAGTCAGTCAAGAATAACATTAGGCTTCCTTAGTGTCATTAAGCGCTAACTGACCTTTAGAACATTTAATTGACTCATCCTAAGCCATTAGAAAGTAGTGAGATGACTGACATTGGTTCTGACCGAATATTGGTTGATACTCGATACTACACTCATTGAGATTGGACTTTTGGGATATTCTGGCCGAAATACTTTGGTGCTTGAGCTAGAACAATTCCTAAAAGAAAGGTCAATGATATGAGACTCCTTAGAACCCAGTTACTATTAATAGGACAAGTTGAGCTAACTGAAACTTCAAGAGGGTACTTACCTATAGAATCCATGCAAGCCCGAACCTAAGGCTGCTTGTGTGATTTGTTTGCTTTCATTATCTAACGACTTAAACTCTTTGCAGGGTTTTGTTTATTATCTGATGATATGAGTCATTGCCCAATAACCTGGAGTTATAACAAGACATACTTATCTTCATCACCCTACATTTTTTCTTGACGCATAACATACACATCATAGCATCATACCATAGTATTTCCTTAACCATTTCAAGGATCTCAAGGGTTTGTGATGCAGATTATGATAAAGCAGACGTATAGAAAGGGGCAAGGGGATTTATTTTCCTCTAACCAATACCGTCAAAAAGTCCAAACATAATAACTTGAGTCAGAGGCTATGACCCACTCGATATGGTAAGCTTGTTTCTCGTAGAAGGACCTTCAACAATATGAATTTCTTCAATCAAAGCTGCAGTCAACTCCTAACATCTTCTTGTGTTTACCCCGCGAGATCCTTGAAAACATTTATACATCATGTATGTCATTACATAACAGGTCTTCCAGTATAGGTCTCTCATGTTCTCGCTGTTTATTTCAGCAAGGAAAATGGCTTTCAAACAGAACCACAAAGATCTCTAAATTCAAGAGGCTCAGTTCATGGAAATGTTCCTCAACCTATCCAAGAGGCAGGAAGAATTGAAAGCACTACTCAACGGGAACTTGACCAAGAAACATCCTGACAACAACAAGGATGACCAGTCGGAACAATTGCAAGCTGAGATGGAAAGGATGAGATTCCAGATGAGTAATCAAATGGCTCTTATCCAAAATTTAGCTCGGGGACCGGAAGAGTTGAGGTTTCTCATCAGCAAGCTTCGTCAAGACAGATGCAACCGTATGAAGCAAACCGTCGAGGCTGGGGATCAGGTCATTAATCAACCCCTAATGAGACAAGAAGTTGGCTTGGTGGAGAGTAGACCTTTCCAAATTTATGCTACGTCATGAACCCAACCGCCACCTCGCCAACAACGACAGGGTAATCGACGTAAGCGGGATGCGTTCACTAGGAAATATACCAAACTCAACATACCAATGTTGCAAGTCTTGCAACATATGTTGAAGTTGAATTTGGTCACATTGAAGGATCCTCCTTGGAATTCTAATAATTCCGCTCCTACTTACCATCCCCCTGAAAGGTGTGCATATCACTCCGACAACCCGGGGCATGATACAGATAACTGTTGCACGTTGAAATATAACATTCAAGACCTGATCGATGAAGGAGCATTGGAATTCGCACAAGATGGTCAACTGGAATTCTTCTGCCATTCCTCAAAGGCACACCATCTTAAGTGAAAAGCCAAGACAAAGAGGCTTTTTGTTCATTTAGAATTTTCAATTTGTAGTTTCTTTTGATTGTTCGAACATTTATTTCATATCAAACTTTGTTATTTCATCAATGCATCGCATATGTTTGTATTAAATCAATTAATTCGTATCCACTATATTCAAACTATGTTTTTACTTCCTTTTTGTGATATTCGAATCTTGATTAAAAGCTCTAAGCCTTTAGAGGGAGGATAACGAAAATAATACCATAATCTCTATAGTATGCTTTTGAACAGACCTTGCTGACGATGTACATGTGTTGTTTCAAATCCTAAAAAGTGGAGTTATAAGGAAGATAATCTCTAGTCAACCCCTTTGAGCCTAAGAAGTGTGAGTTTTTCTTTTCACAGAAATTAAAACCCTTAATCATAATCTGGGGCAGGATAGTTTCTCAGTTAATTCAATGGTGCATTCAATCACAAGCTTTTCCTGCGTACACGACAAATAGTGTCGAAGATACTCTTCTAAATAAAAAAAATGGTGATGGTTCCCCGAAATAAAAAAAAAGTCAGGCAGTCATTATCTCTCAAAAGAAAGGCTCGCTAAGTCAAAACCTATGAAGGAGACCTAAGAAAAAAACTAGGGCATTGCGCTGACTGTAATCACAAAAGAAACAGTTCAGTAAAAAGTAGGGATAATAAAAAAAAAGAGGTCGCTGCAAATCCTCGACAAAAAGAAGATTACAAAAATGAACGCCTCTTCAAAATAAACTTTCAGTATCCGAACCATCACCGGAACATCAAGGACAAGATGCCAGAATCAATCAGGATTTAAACGCACCATTAACTGAGCATATGACTGAAGAACATCACGAAGAGCGGGTTGGGTACAAATAAATTTTGAGCCTTTATCCTTTGTTTCTTAAAACCGTGAACCAGGCCACGCTACAACCCTTAAAAGTCCTAACTGAAGCATGAGTTAGTTTGAAAGCATACTGTTACAAAAGTATCCTGACTCCTGTAGGGTTCGCTATAGATCCTGAGATGATATCACACTTTTACAAAATTTGTTTGTTTTATTAAAAAATGAATTTTCAAACTTCAAGGCAGACATAAGCTTTGCATTCTTAAAATACCTTTGTTTGCATATGACTAATTGTTCAACATCAGAGAAATTCGCACACACAGATATTCGATGAACGAAAATCCTCTCAATGGACAGAACTACCTCAGATGAAAGACATTCCTTCCATAATCAGGGGCATGACATGGTGCCTAACACAACTGGGGCCGTCAAGTCAAAATTCCAAGAAAATCTCTTAAAGTCCTGAATAGCCGGAGCAGGTCTCCATCACTTGGGGCATCAAATGTGATTCCCATCAAAAGAGCACGTACAATCAAGCAAAATCAATGTTCCCCAACATATTTCTTCTCAAAATAATAAAACGGGAATCCCCAACTGAAACCTTCTAAATAAAGAAGATTCTTCTAGAAACAGTTCAGATACGATCCAGAGACGGATGTCATCCCGATTCTTATACCAGATTCTCCTCTAGAAATTGTTCAAGTACGATCTAGAGACGAATGCCATCCTGACACTTATTACAGATTCTTCTAGAAACAGTTCATATACGATCCCGAGACGGATGTCATCCTGATACTTATTCCAGATTCTCCTCTAGAAACAGTTCAGGTACGACCCAAAGACGGATGTCATTCTGACATTTATTCTAGATTCTTCTAGAAACAATTCAGGTATGACCCCGAGATGGATGTCTTCCTGATACTTATTCCAGATTCTCCTCTAGAAACAGTTCAGGTACGATCCAGAGACGAATGTCATCCTGACACTTATTCCAGATTCTTCTAGAAACAGTTCAGGTACAATCCAGAGACGGATGTCATCCCGATTCTTATTCCAGATTCTCCTCTAGAAATAGTGCAGATACGATCCACAGACGGATTTTATTCTGACACTCATTCCAGATTTTCTTTTAGAAACAATTTAGATACGATCCAGATACGGATGTCATTCTAACACTTATTTCAACACATCTTCAAATACAATCACGACATAAATTCATCCATAAAATCCCCGCATATATTTTCTCCAACATATATTTTCTCCAGCAGGTACCGAGACAGGGGCATCCTACTATAAAGTTGCTATCGTATCCACATCATACAACCTAATGATGTCAGGTGTTTTCACGTCCCCGACAGAGCAAGAATCTCCAAATTACTGCTCCAACAAAAGATCCCCCAGTGAAGTCGCCAAGCTTCTCAGGTTTCCCAAACAGGATTTCAACAAAATCCCCAAGTAGTTCACGGAGTTTACCTTCCCCAATAGAGTTTATTTCTCTAACAATGGAAGTCCATCTCCCAGCGCTTAAAGTTCAACATATCTAAAGACCTACATTCTTCCCCCCAGCAACAGTCAGAGATTTATTTTCCCTAATTCAACAATACTGCAATAGAACAACAAACATGTTCATACATTGCACTCATGCATCATTTTACAAACGTCATAGCATATGCAGCATAAATGTGTATATCACAATCTCGTTTATTTTGAGAACATCATGCAATTCATACATCATGACATCGCATGAAACAGACTTTACCTTTCCAGGTTGAGTTTGCAGCAAGACAAACACTATCAACTTATACAACAGGTCAAAGATTAATGCCCGAAACCAGACAGGGAAACTATCTACACGACCAAGTGGTATGAACTCCCTAAGCAAGAAGGGTTTACCAACAAATACAACAAGCCACAAATTAATGCCCGAAACCAGACGAGGAACTATATATGTGACCAACATTTCCAAAGTTCCAGATTAATACCTGTAACAAGCCAAGAAAACTATCTGTGGACGATCGACTGTAGATTAATACTTGTAACAAGCCAGGAAAGCTATCTAAATGAAGAGATTAAAGATTAATACATGTAATAAGCCAGGAAAACTATTTTTCTTTCTCAGGTAAGAGATTAATACATGAAACCAGACAAGACAACTATCTCAACAATCAATAAAAACCCAGTTCCAAATTAATACTTGTAACAAGCCAGGGAAACTATCTGTGGATGATCGACTGTAGATTAATACCTGTAATAAGCCAGGAAAGCTACCTACATGAAGAGATTGAAGATTAATACCTGTAACAAGCCAGGAGAACTATCTTTCTTTCTCAGGTCAGAGATTAATACCTGTAACCAAATAGGATAACTATCTCAACGACCAACAAAAATACACTTCCAGATTAATACCTGTAACAAGCCAGGAAAACTATCTGTGGATGACCGATTGTAGGTTAATACCTGTAACAAGCCAGGAAAGCTATCTACATGAGGAGATTGAAGATTAATACCTGTAACAAGCTAGGATAACTATCTTTCTTTCTCAGGTCATAGATTGATACCTCTAACAAGCCAGGACAGCTATCTCAGCGACCGATAATTTTCAAGTTCCAGATTAACACCTGAAGCCGGATAGGATAACTATCTGTGGACAACTGATTTATAGATAAATACCTGTAACAAACTAGGAAAACTATCTACACGAATAGATGAAGCAATATTACATGGGTTCCTTCTCATCATCCAGATGCAGTCTAACACAGACTCATCCTGAAGCAGCCCCACACATGCCCCTTCTCATATATCTCCGGATGCAGACTAACATAGACTCATCCTGAAGCAGCCCTACACCCACTCTTTTTATTACATTTTCAGATGATGGCTAACGCTATTATCCCCAGCGAGTTACTGTGAAGCCTAGATTCAACCAGAAAACAAAAAACTCTTATCTCTCTAGTATAGAGATAACTCCTCACTAGAGTCTTAGATAACTGAAGCTCCTAGACTCTATTCCCCACAGAGCTTTCCTCAATCAGGAAAACAACAAAAATCAACATTCCCCAGTGAACTCCTCCTCAGACAGCATGAACAAGAATTCCCTACAAAGGGACCTCTTATGAAGTCAGCACCTATCCTGGATGGCATATTTAAGCCCATCTCCGACAATTCTCAGTCATCTTCTCCAAATGGCATCTTTAAGCCCATTACCTACATAATCAACCATCAGTGTTACTTCACGCGAGTGCAAATTTCTGGGCACTCTAGTGTTCAATCCTCTTCCACCTTCATATCACGAAAGGCAAACATGCCAATCTAAATCTTCAGGTTTAAGAAGATTGAACAGGGGCAGCTGTTGTACCTCAAAATTTGCCCTCTCATATTCTCCAAGATTGTTTCTTACATAGATGGTTACAAACACTTGATGGAAGAAAATATTTTTTTTGAAGATGAAGAAAGGTGTCTTCGATTGACATCTGAAGAGGATGTCCTTCAATTGGCATCTGGATAAAGAGATTTGATTAGGCGTCTGGGACCCTTCGAGCGATATGTGTCTCACAAGCTTCGATTGGGCATTTAAAACCCTTCGATTAATCTTGGTCCATCAACTTCGATTAAGCGCTGGCCCCCTTTTGATCAATTTCAGTTTGCAAGGCACACAAGGCCAAGACTTCTTCAGATTTTCCTTTAACCCACTAGGCAAAAAACTTCCTTCGACCCACAAGGAAAATATCTCTTTTGTTCCTGATTCGATTCACTAGGGAATGACCTCTTTTATGCTTACTTTGGACTTCCTCATGCTAGAGTCCACAAGGCATTGGCTGCCTTTGTGGCAACTTCGACTGGCCAGAATGAAGTCTTTCGATTGGGCTAGTTGGGTAGTGTCAGAGCATTCAAAGAGATCGAACTTAGGGGCTGATCAAAGAAACCAACATGTTGAGGCATTGTACAATTCAAATCAAGACCCAGAGTCAATCGAAAAGCAAAGATCTGAGGGGCTTTCGAAGAAGCCCTGATAAGGGAAACTATGAACAGGTTCGAATTGGAATTCAGAATCATCAAAAAGAACAATGCTCCAATGAAGAGAATTATGGGCAATTTGAATTGATGTAGATGGTGAATTAATTGAATAAAATCTGACAAGGGAAAATTTTGAACAATTGGAATTCAGGGTCATCAAAGATCTAAGAAATTTGAATTGATGAGAAGGGACTTAATCGAAGGCGTTATAAGCATGAAGCCAGAGCCATTCGAAGGAAGCAACTCAGCGCCAATCGAAGAGCAAGGCTGGAAGGTATTTGAAAGAGTCAAATGTGTCCAGGTTCACTCAAGGTTCCAAAATGGCAAGAATTATCCAAATATGGCCAGTCTTCAATGTGTTGGATTCTTGTATCATGGCCTTCAAAGCCTAGTTAAATGGCTCTTCCTTGCCATTTTCATGCACCCTCACATCCCTATAAATACAAAGCCACACACATTAGCCAAGAGAGAAAACATTCGCCAGTTGACGGGAGACAGAGACATTACACACAGCATACATATTGCATGCACACTATACCCTATAAGAGTATCCAACAACTCCAGTCCACACATAAGTTCCAGTTCCAAGCAAGGTAAGTCCTCTTGACCTTGCATCTCTCATTTCAGCATAATATGTAAACAACCTTTCATTTGTTTTTTTTGTTTCAACTTAGCATGTGAATAACCTTTCACTTATTTTTCTTTTCAACATAATATATAAATAGCCTTTTAGTTATATTCTTCGTTATTGTGCTTTCGTTTGTTTACTTTTATTGTCCAAATATATGTTGGAACTAACCTGTACAGACCCAAATGAAAGACAAAAGGGTGTGAACTATACACTCATGTTGCTCTGCAGGTCTATATTGCTTCATAGTCTAATCGAAAGAAGCAGAGAAGGTTTCAATCGAAGGTTGCTCACACCTCAATCAAAATAAGAAGGAAAGGGTGCAATCGAAGGTTGCTTATGCCAACTCTTAAGCTCAATCAAAAGAAAGCAAGTGAAGGGTGAATCAAAGGAGTCTACTGCCTGGATCGAAAGACTCACTTCCCCTCTTTATTTTGTTCTTTATTTTTACATTTTTCTTGCCTTTCGATTTGGTTGTAATAGCGTAGGACCCTTATCTTCCGCATTTTTTATTGCTTTCATATTAACTGCTAGATGTATGAATATAGGATTGTATGGCAAAGATTAAAATCAAAACGCTAGCAAGCCTAACAAAAAAGACAAAAATAACTGAATACAACACATTTGCACATATACACCTCTAGGGTACCCCACTCCGGTTTCCTTCAAAAAAATAGTCACAACTCTCGAAGTGTGAGAGGTTTTAGTGGCTACCCTCTGGTTCAAAAAGATCATAAGTCCCTCGATGACCCGCTTTACGTTGCCTCGGTAAAAATATGATCTTAGAGCCTTAGGGTAGTTACTAAAGCTTCTTCCCAGTTGCCTTTGTGACTATAAATCGTCCCTTCGAATGTCCGTCGTACATCTAAAGATAGGGCTACCTACTCACTAATAGTAGGATATCACTGTCTAAAGGATATGAGGAAAAGAACAAACCATTCGAGTATAAGTAGATAGTTCCTAGATGCTATGCTTAAAACAAATTTTTTCACATACACAAAACACTTTTAAAAACATTTTCCAAAATGCTTTATCAACACTCTTGAGGACTGATACAAGAGTTATCATAAAGCAAACTGCCGCACTAAGGCATTTCAAAATACTTTTAAAAAATACACGAAAGCATAAGGTATTTTAAAAATGAGCTAAGCATCTAAGGGCCCGTAGAAAACTACGGATGGAAAGGGTGCTAACACCTTCCCTTTCCATAATCTACCCCCTTACTCAAAACTCCCAAAATGTCTTTTTCTGTTCTTTTCACCCTTTCCTTTGTTGGATAAAAGAAAAGTCGGTGGCGACTCTTGCTTACCGTGACATTTGCAAACACAAACGCAAAACCAGTATAAACAGTCGGTTCTGCCCCCGTATCACACAACCCATATGAAAAAAAAAACAAATTAAGAATTTTATATTATTCAAAAAAATTATTTGATGTAAATTAGATATTTTAAAAAATATTTTTGCATATTTATTTCTAATGTATCCGATCAATCCAACCCAAACCAACTTATTATTTCTCGGTTTGTTTCTGTTTGGATTTATCGAAAAATGTGAAAATCCAATCCCAACCAATTGTTGTACCCCAAAATTTGCCCTCCCATTTTCCTTCAAGACATTCTCATGAGATCCTATTTTGCCTAAGTTGGCTCAAGAATTGACCAGACAAATTCTCCTCCTTAGTAATGGGTTCACAATTAGGGTTTGGAATTTCTCAAGGAAGATTGAATTTTCAAGGTTTCAAGTGGTTTCCATGGTTCTTCATAGGTCTTAAAGAATTCTCATGTAAAGTTTCATGCCTTGCATCACAAGTTTGCTCAGTCAATTGCTCAGATGATGGAAAATCAACTATATTGGGTAAAAAGTCAACTGTGGTCAACATACAGTCAAACCTCAAGATTTTTGGTCAACATCAAGGTTTTGAAGTCATACTTATCATTTGATCAAGATTTGATCATGATTCAATAAGAAAAACCCCCAAATCATCAAAATTCAAAAGTTGCCAAATTAGGGTTTCCTTAGGAGAAGTCAACATAACTTAGACCAAGCATAACTTTCACATGCTTCATCAGCTTTTCCCCAACCAAAACTCATTTTTAAGGAAATTCAATTCTGTACAACTTTGTCTCTCTAAGCTCTAGTAGAAAAAATGTAACATTTGAGAGATATAAGCCAATACATTACAGGTAATTTCAAAGTCAACAAAAAGACACTTTTTGTCAAGGAAACTTACATCAAGATAAATTCTTCAAAAGCGAAATGATAAACATAGAGGTTGTAGATGACATCTTGAGCTTTCCAAAACGTCTAAGATCACTTTCAAAGGATAAAAACTGTGAGAGTTATGGCCATTACAAGTTGGGAAATTTGGGTAGAGTGCATGAATTCCAAATGAAGCAAATTTGTAATTTTGAGCTATTAGGCCTAAGTTTTCATATCCAAATGTGTTCATGACATGTTTAAAGACCCATAAATCCATTCATTCATTATCTTTTGTTTTTATTTTTTTTATTTTTTTTATTTTTGATTTTATTCAATTAAATTCAAAATAAATCAAATAAATATAAAATTAATGGATTAAAGCATGAGGCCTTTGATTTCAGTCATGTTGGAGGCCCAAGATCTCATATACAAGTTGGAAAATTTGTGCAAGAGTGATTGGTGCAAGGTTGATCAAAAATAGCAAGTTTTCACATGATTCCAAATCAAATCTTTTTCTCCTAATCATGCATGATTCTTTCAATTTTTGTTGACCTAATCTCATGTCCTATATATATATATATAACAAGACCAAACCAAAAGCACACATGAAAGCTGCCTCAAACACTCCTAATAGATTTTCTTAAAATTCCAAAGATTAGGGAAAAAGCAAACCCTTATCTCCAGCCATTCTCAGTTGATTTAAAGTATCCAATCACCTTCCCAAGACTCCTAGGAGTTTATCTAAGTCCATAGCCAATCCTCTCAAGCATCAGATTGTGATATCCCATTAAGTCCGATTGGTAAATGTTCTGGACTGGTCCGACAGTTGATTAGGCCCAGTCTAAGAAATCTCATGAGTGCCAATCGCTGGCGGTTTCCCAGGCCGCTCGCACGTGTCGGGTAATGCCTCCCCTCTTGCCCTTCTGGCCCAACACCAACCCAAGATGCCATTCGAGCATCTCCTCAGCCTGCCCGACATCAACCTCATACGGGCCGCCAGGAACCAACCAGGGGATCCCGTAACCATCCCTCCCCTGGATCCAACGACTAGTTACGTGCATATCTGCCCCGTTTGACCAAGTCCTGGCGGTTACCTGATTTTCCAGACCTGCATATCTAGTCGAGAAATCAGGAACCAAGGGCCATGCGCCAGGGGTATTATATAAACCCTCACACCTGTGAGGGCCAGGTATCACATACTTACTACTCACTACCTAATATTCCGCTAGTACCTTCTTGCTCCCACTCTTACTTGATCGTTGGAGTACCTTACATGTACAACCCCCTCTCTCCTCTGCCCGACTGAAGATCATCCTCCAGCCACTCTCTAGGTTCTGGTTAATCGCAAGATCAGTGGCGCCGTTTGAGGGAACCTGTTATCCCCATCTTTCTTCCCTCGGAACCTAAGATCAAAACAACTCTTCTTTCAAGATCCATATCTCATATCATGGTCGACTATAATGATCTCTACCTATCCGGAGAGGCCATCCTTTCCCCCGTTCGCAAGATTGATGGAGGCCAGGAACACCCTCGACTTGAGGACAACCTGGGCCCCCGTGACAGACAAACTGCGTCCCTTGATTCTGCTGATGCCCGACGTGGTGACGATCAACTCTTAGACGAAAGGGGTTCCAAGAATCCCGCTGAGGAACTCCCAGAAATCTTGCAACTGGTCCCTATCCCTGTTGTTGTACCCCAAAATTTTCCCTCCTATATTTCTCAATACATTTCAAGTAAGATTTTCAAATTGCTCAAGGAAGTCCAAGGGCTGACCAGACAAACTCTCTCTTAAGGCAGTCTACCTCAAATTAGGGTTTCATGTTGCATCAAGATACTTAAGTCCAAGGGATCCCAAATTCTCACCATTGTACTAATATATTCTCAAGATCATCCATGTCAAGTTTCAAGCCTTTCAGAGAAAGTTTGCTCAGTCAATTGCTCAAAAGCCTGAAAATCGACTGTGCTAGGACAAAAGTCAATTGTGGCCCACATACAGTCAAACTTCAAGATTTTTGGTCAAAATCCTAATTTTTAAGTATTACTCATCATTTGATCAAGGGTTGATCATGATTCCTCAAGAATTGCTCACAATTCATCAAAACCCAAAAGTTGCTAAATTAGGGTTTTGTAAGAAAAGTCAACTCAACTTTCACCAAGCATAACTTTCTCATACTTTATTATAAATGACCCATCAAAAGCTCATTTTGAAGAGGATGCAATTCCCTACAATTAATCTTCACCTCCCACGTTCAAGATATGCACTCACAAGAAGTTATGAATATGGACATTATAGGTCATTTTGGAAAGTCAACAAATACACCTTTTTTGTCAAAGCTTCATACATGAACATGGAAGACTCAATGGAGATGATACGAAATTTTTTGCTTAGAGGACATCTCAAGCTTTCTAAAAAGTCCAAGAACACCTTCAAAGAGTCAAAATTGAAGGAGTTATACATTGTTGAAGTTGACCTTTTTTACAAAATTGCCAAAAGTCAAAAGTGCCTCAAATTGCAATTTTTGTCAAATGGGCCCAACTTTTTGTACTTGTTTTGAGTTTGTAACATGGTCCACGACCCATGATCCTTCCCATTTGCTTTTATTTTATTTTTTCCATTTATTTTATTTTTATTTTAATTAAATCAAATTAAATCAAAATAAAATCATGGAAATATCAAAATCATTTAAATATTAAGATTTTGTGCATATTTCAGGTCTCTTATACAGCTAGCAAGTAAATAAAATCGTGCAAGGCATGTTTGTACACAAAAAGATTGATTTTCTCTTGTTTTGGAAAGATTGTATACAAGTGTGAATCAAGGATCAAATCTCCATAATTACAAAGATTGGATGCACATTTGTAAACCTAATTCAATCATTGGTATATATTGGACAAATGCAGACCAAAAGAAAAAGAGGTTAGAGGCGTGAGAAGGAGAAGAAACTTGCAAAAATCACCAAAAAAGTGTTGGATCAAATTGCAGGTTAGAGGACGATTTACGCCATTCCAAGCATTCCTTTCACCTGCTGGGCACTCAAGGAATCCATCCCAATCCCTAGCAAGCAATTTCGTGCACGAAAACCCACTGTAAGTGACTCACGGCTTCGCCATTCTCTTGAAATTAAATATCATGATTCTGGCACTTATAGCATGAATTCCTCATATATTCTTGTTCAGTGAAACATTTGCAAGCTATCAGTCATAATTAATTGCATTTTTGCTAACCATACAGAGATCCACCATTGTTAGGTTTTCTTGGTTCGTTTTAGGGGTTTCTTATACAGGAACAATTGGCCCTAGGGGAAGAGACCATTGTAATCAGCGGGTCAAACCCAGCTGATCCATGGTCTTGTATTTTATTTATATCGTTTATATACAATTTCTGAGATGCACAGGGATATAACTACAACGCCATGTCTGTAGGTAAAGGTTTAGAGTTTTAAACGATAAATCTAGGAGGAAGACGATGGCGTGTCATGACTCTACTGGCCGGTTTAAATTCTGGCGCGTGCAGGCCAGAAACCTGTAGATCTGATATATTATTTGTTTCTGTTATGTTAATGAACTAACATCTAGCGCAATTGGTCAGAAGAAAGAAATCAGAGGTTCAGTGTTCTGGGTTCGACCCCAGGCAGAAGATTTTGGTATATTCTCCTTCGTATTTGCAGAGTCAGCACATGCATCTTCTGAAGGTCACACCGCCTTCTGGATCCACCGTCCAGCAACAGATCCAGTGCATCATCTTTCTGATTCATTAGACAGGATCAGATCCCATGCTTCATCTTCTGGAGCCCAGTCAGAACCAGATCCAGCACGTGCAGACATCAACTTCTGGATCACCATCCTTTGGTCGCCATCATCTTCTGGATCATCATCCTCTGATCAGAGCCGCTGATATCAGGCCCATATTCTTTCTTTTTCTTTTTATATTTTCTTTCTTTTATTTATTTTATTTAATTTACTTTCTCACAATTTAAATCTTTTTTTTCTAAAATCAATTTTCATCAATTTAGATTTAGGATTTACTTTTTATCAAAAATTAATTTAATTAGTTTAATTTAATTTAGGGCAATTTTAATTCTTTTTAAATAAATTAAAATCAATTAGAAAGTTAGGGTTTTTGCTTAATTTAATTTTTATTTTCTATTTTCTCAAAATAACAAAAATAGGTCAAAATTAATTGTTTAATTAGCAATTAGGTTTATATTTAATTTAAAACCTTATTTTCTTAAAAATAACCAAAAACAAACAAAAATATATATTTTTCTTTTAATTAGGGTTAGACGGGGTCAAAACCCTAATTTTGCTCGTCCTCGATTCTTCGCGCGTGTTTACTTATTTTTTTTACAATATTGATGTAATTGCTCATGGGATGTAATAGATTAATTAGGACTTTTTTTTTTGTTTATTCATCATTTTACGGGTTTTTGGCTATGTAATTAACCCCCGAAGCCTTGTAATAGCGTAGCTTTATTTTTAACATTTTAATTTTCGCAAATATTAACTGTTAGATGTATGATAATAGGGTTGCATGACAAGAATGTATGTTAATTTTAAAATGGTTAGCAAACCCTAATGTGCAAAGATAATAACTTGAAATCAAAACACTCGCACATGCGCACTCCTAGGGTATACTCTCACTTCGGTTGCTCTCGGTAAACGATCATTAAGTATAGAGTGTTTTAGTGGTCGCTCTTTTGTCTAACACAAAGATCAAATGTCCCGTTCAGAAATGTTGCCTCGGAAAGGTTGCCTCAGAAATGTTGCCTCGAATATGATCTTAAGACACTAGGGTTATTACTAAGATGTCCTAACATTGCTTTAGTGATCGTACATCCCTTTTGAATTGACCCTTACAAACTCCAACGACGGTGCTACCTACTCACTAATAGTGGGATAACTCTGTCTAAAGGAAACAAGAACATAAATAATTCTTTTTCGAGTAGGTAGATGCTAGTAGGTACTTGCTCAAAATCAAACTTTTCCACACTTACACTCTTTTCAAACAAAGTTTTCAAAACAACTTCGTAACACTCTTGAAGACAGAAGCAAGGGTTCAATCGAAGTAAAAAAAAACTTTTTTCAAATAAAACACACACAAGTAATTTTGAAAATGATGAGCCAGTACCTAAGAGCCCGTGGAAAACCACGGATAGAAAGGCTGCTAATACCTTCCCTTTCTATAATCTACCCCCCATACTCAAAATCTCGAAAAAAGGAATTTTTCTGTGCTTTTTTCCTTTCCAGTTGGATAAAATGAAAGTCGGTGGCGACTCTTGCTTACCTCACATTTGCGAATACAAAATGCAAACCAGTATTAATAGTCCGGTTCTGCCACTGTATCACAGAACTGGCGACTCTGCTTAGGAAATATAAGTGGGGTATACCTTAGGATTAGTTCATCATAAATTGCTTCTCTTGTTTGATTTGATTGCTTTACTTTTGAGGGACTTGTATTGGGAGTTACTATCGATCCTAACTCGGATCTGGAGGATACCTTTTAGGTAAGTAGCAATAAACTGTGAGGGAACTGTACGGCGTAGACCGATACGGTTGAAGCAGTAGCTACATTAATGTGGCACATTGGTTGATGCCGGTATTCCTTGTGGAGAAACGAGGAGAACACGGGGCTGCTATATGGGTCGTTAAGAATCAACTGACCTTAGAACCTATAATTGACCAACTTGGCCATAGGAAGTAGTGAGATAGCCGGTCTCGGTATAAAGCTGGGAACTGGTTGATACTCGATGCTACACTCATTGAGACCATACTCTCGAGATAGTTCCGACTGCAAGAAAAGATTGCGTAAGCTGAAACCATGACCGGTGGAGGATGGTCAGTGATATTGAGAACCTCTAGAACCCGGTTACTATTATTAGGACAGGTTGAAACCAATTGAACTTCAAGAGGGTAATACCTAGACCCCATGCAAGCCTTATACTTAAGGGCTATTGTGTGACTTGTTTGCCTTTACCATGTCTGTTATCTGCTATACATGTTGTGTGTTTTATCATGACATCATGCATCATAACATAGCATGCATACTTCATTAGACTAACCATTTCAAAGTCCGAGGGGATTTATCTTTGTTCTGTTTTGCAGATTGTGGCTTCTATGTGCAGAAACACCATCCGAGTTAACTTTGTGCAAATACCTGCTCAACTCAAAGATTTAATCTCGAAAGTTTCTGATACTTCTTCATTCATTAGGAGACATGGTCAGCTTCTTAGCTTGGTTACCTCAAATTTGGATGAGCAGATGATGAGTGTGCTTTTCCAGTTCTTCGATCCGGTGCATCATTGCTTCACTTTCCCGGATTATCAGCTAGTTCCTACTTTGGAAGAATTTTCTCACTTATTGGGTATATCCATCCTCGAGCAGATGCCTTTCACAGGTTTGGAAGAGGCTCCTAGAATAGAGGACATTGCTTCATCTTTACATTTGAAAAGGGCTGATGTAGTATCCAATTGGGAGACACGAAGCGGGTTAAAGGTTTCTTAGCCAAGTTTCTAATGGATCAAGCTCAACTGTTCTGGGATAACTTGGACTTTTAAGCTTTTGAAGACATCTTGGCTCTCCTTATCTACTGTTTGGTTCTTTTCTCGAATCCAGATTCCTTCATAGATGTGAATACGATTAAGATCTTCTTGTCTCGCAACTCTGTGCCTACTCTTCTGGGTGATATCTTGCACGCCCTCTACACTCGTACTGTGCATCGAAGAGGGACCCTCATGTGTTGTATGCCTTTTCTGGCGAGGTGGTTTATTTCGCACCTCCCCAAGTCCGTGTTGAAGAATGAGGAAGGTTTAGGATGGTCTTACAGGATAATGTCCCTTGCCCATACAGACATTCTTTGGAGTTCCAAGGCTATGGAAAGTGTTGCTGTCATTGATCGATGTGGTGGATACCCTAATGTCCCGTTGCTTGGAATCAGAGGGGGAATAACCTACAGCCCTTGCCTAGCTTTACGATAGTTTGGTCGCGCTCGGAGAGATGGTCCTCATGAGCTACTTCTTACAGATATTACATTTGACTATAAGGAGGACATTGAAGAGCATCGCCGAAGGTTTATACGAGCTTGGGGTATGGTGAACAGGTCTGACCCTCAAGAACTAGGACCAAAGACTTCTCTCCCTATGCAACCTTACCTCCAGTGGGTCCGAGCTCGGGCTCAGAAGCTTGGGATGCCTTATGAAGCTGTGTTGCCATTGATTGTGGAGCATACTAATGAAGAAGCTGTTCCTTATACAGTCCTTTATCCCTACATGCCTACTGATCTGGGGGCATTGAAGAGATCCTAGATTCAGCTAAAAGAGGAGAGGGATACTTACCGGGAAAAGTACCATGAGAAAGAAAGGAAGATCTTGAAGCTCACAAGGCAAGTTGAGAATGAAAGGACGATCAATGACTACGTCAGCACGAAGGGGAAGCGTCCATGGGATTTCTGATTTTGATTTCTTTAGTTTAGATTTGTTTTCCATTTATTTCTTTTGTAACGCCTCAAAGGCATTGTTAAACATTTTTACAAGTTTAATCTAATAAAGTTTGTTTATTTCTTAGTTTGCAAATTTAAATATCCCAAGGTCTTTGAAATCATTACATACGCATCCCATTATCATGCACTTCATTACAGGTACCATTACAGGTTTCTCATCTTCTTCGCTTTTATTTCAGCATAAAATGTCTTCTGAAATACCTACCGATCAAGCCATCAAAGCTCTTCAGGCACAGAATGCCCAATTCCAAGAGTTGTTCTTGAACTTGGCTAAGGGGCAAGAGGATTTGAAGGCTCTCATCCTAAAGGAGAAGAAGAAGAAGAAGAAGAAGAAGGTGGTTCTTCTGAATATGGGTCACAGATTTGGGAATAGGTTGCGACAGGAAGCTGATCTGTCTCATTCATCCAAAGGAGGAGAGAATCAAGAGGAAGAAAAGGGTCATAGTCCTGTAGTCTCTGATAATGACACTGATTTTGATGAAGAACATTATCCTCCTATTGAGGATAGGTACAAACAACTTGAAGACCGTCTGAGTGCTGTGGAGATTCAGAAGATACCTGGTTTGGACTTCGGAGATCTGGGACTAGCATCTAGGGTGGTGATCCCTCACAAGTTTAAAGCTCCGGTCTTTGCCAAGTACGATGGAGCATCCTGTCCAAAGCTCCATCTTCGCTCGTACGTCCGAAAAATCCAACCCTACACTGCTGACAGAAATCTATGGGTGCATTTCTTTCAAGATAGTCTGTCAGGGACTCAGCTTGAATGGTTTTATCAATTGGAAGGAGCTAATGTCCGCAATTGGGAAGACCTTGCTGCTGCTTTTTACAAGCAATACCAGTATAACACCGACCTTGCTCCCACGCGTACTCAGCTTCAGGGTATGTCAATGGGTGCAAGCGAAGGCTTTAAGGACTATGCTCAGAAATGGAGAGACCTAGCTGGGAGAGTCCAACCCCCTCTGTCAGATAGGGAGTTGGTTGATATGTTTCTTGGGACATTGTAGGGTCCATTTTTCAATCATTTGATCGGTAGTTCGTCATCTGGGTTTATTGAATTGATCCTGACTGGGGAGAGAGTAGAATATGGAATCCGAAGTGGTAAGATACAGAAGGATACATAGTCAAGTGTCGTAAAGAAGCCTTTCACTGGAAAGAAAGAAGCTAGTGCAGTATACGGCTCGAGGAGCCAAAACCGACCTGAATGTTGTCAACCAGCAAATGCGGTAGTGATATCAAGACCCACCGTTGCCCCACAATGCAACGATCAACAAAGAATAGAGAGACCGCAAAGACAACACACTCGGCTCAGTATGACCTTGTCTCAAATTCTACCACAACTGTTAAAGACCAACCTGGTAACTCTGAGGGAAGCCCCGAAGAATCCCAGCACCACATCTCCGCTGTATAACCCAAACGGCCGCTGCGCCTATCACTCTGATAGCCCAGGGCATGATACAAACAACTGCTGGGCCTTGAGGAATAAGGTACAAGATTTGATAGAAGCTAAAGAAATCGAGTTTGACGCCCCGGAAAAGCCCAATGTCATAACTGCTCCTATGCCCAAACATGATCAGAGAGTGAATGCAATTGAGGATGATGAAGAAGAGTCAGATATTGACAGTTGGATTTACCCGAATACCGACGATGGATTGAACAATTAGACGGCGAAAGGCTTCGTGCCCGTTTCTTTTATTACACAGTAATAGACTTTTGTTTTGAGATTTGTAACAGACAATTTAAAACTTTATGTCCCGGTGCCTTGCCCGAGGCATCATGGCTTTGTTTGTGAGGGCTTATTATTTTTCATTTTCATATATCATCAATAAAGCATTGGACGTTTTCTTGCATTACAAATTTTACGCTCCTTGTTTTTCTTTTCTATCTCGCACTTTATCAAAACAGCTATTGTCTTACACACACTCACATATCATAATGCAGATCCACATCCACTATGGATCCCATTGATAATGACTCTGCTACTGCCGATTATGACTTCGAAAATCCAATCAACCAAGCCGAGGACGAAGGTGAGGATGATTGTGAAGTGCTGGGGGAACTTGCTAGACTGTTACTGCAGGAAGAGAGGGCCATACAACCTCATGAAGATCCAGTGGAATAAGTGAATTTGGGTACATAAGAAGACAGGAAACAGGTCAAGATAGGTGCAAATCTGGAGCCTAGTGTCAAGCAACGGTTGATACAGATGCTACACGACTATGTTGAGATCTTCGCTTGGTCTTATGAAGATATGCCTGGGTTGGATACTGATATTGTGGTACACCGCTTGCCAACTAAAGAAGACTGTCCTCCGGTAAAGCAGAAATTTCGCCATATGCGCCCAGAGATGTCTGAGAACATCAAAGATGAGGTCATGAAATAGTTTGACGCCGGTTTTCTAGCAGTTACTTCTTACCCGTAGTGGGTCGCCAACGTTGTTCCAGTGCCGAAGAAGGATGGTAAGGTCCGGATGTGTGTGGACTATAGGGATCTGAACATGGCGAGCCCCAAGGATGATTTCCCACTCCCTCACATCGATGTTCTGGTCGACAACACCGTGCAGCATAATATCTTCTCCTTTATGGATGGTTTTTCCGGTTACAATCAGATTAAGATGGCTCCCGAAGACATGGAAAAGATGACCTTCATTACGCAGTGGGGTACCTTTTGCTACAAGGTCATGCCGTTCGGATTGAAGAATGCTGGGGCAACGTATCAACGCGCCATGGTCGCTTTGTTCCACGACATGATTCACCATGAGATTGAGGTCTATGTTGATGACATGATTGCGAGGTCCCAGACTGAAGAAGAACATCTTGACCATCTCCAGAAACTGTTCGACAGGTTGAAGATATATAAGCTAAGGTTAAACCCGAACAAGTGCACCTTCGGGGTAAGATCTGGTAAGCTGCTGGGTTTCTTCGTTAGTGATAAAGGTATTCAGGTGGATCCTGCCAAGGTGAAGGCTATACAGGAAATGCCAGCTCCCCGAACGGAAAAGGAAGTCAGAGGCTTTTTGGGACGTATGAACTACATTGCCCAATTCATTTCACATCTGACTGCTACTTGTGAGCCAATCTTCAAGCTGCTGAAGAAAGATCAAGTGGTAAAATGGAATGATGAATGTCAGGCCTCTTTCGAAAGGATCAAGGAATATCTCCAAGAGCCCCCTGTTCTGATGCCTCCAGTTGAAGGAAGACCTTTGATCTTATACTTGACAGTACTCGACAATTAGATGGGGTGTGTGCTGGGGCAGCATGACGAGTCTGGCCAAAAAGAGCATGCTATTTACTACCTTAGCAAAAAGTTTACCGATTGTGAGACTCGATACTCACTACTTGAGAAAACTTGCTGCGCTTTGGCATGGGCTGCTCGCCGGCTGAGACAGTATATGCTGACTAACACTACCCTATTGATATCAAAGATGGATCCAATCAAGTATATCTTCGAAAAGTCTGCCTTGTCCGAAAGAATAACAAGATGGAAGATGATCTTGACCGAGTACGACATCCAATATACAACCCAAAAAGCAATCAAGGGGAGTGTGTTGGCATATCATTTGGCGCATCAGGCCGTGGACGATTACCAGTCTATGAATTTCGAGTTCCCGGATGAGAATATCATGTTGTGACCGACTGTGAAGAACCTAGACCGGATGAAGGACCTAAGAAAGGATCCCGATGGTCTATGTATTTTGATGTAGCTTCAAACGCATTGGGTAATGGCATTGGCGCCGTGATCATATCTCCCGAGGGTTGTCATACTCCGTTCACCGCCCGATTATGTTTTAACTACACCAACAATATGGCGAAGTATGAAGCGTGCATCATGGGTCTTCGAGCTGCTATTGACCTGAGGATTAAATTCTTCAGTGTATTCGGAGATTCCTCTCTAGTGATCAGTCATATCAAAGGCGAGTGGGATACGAAACACCCAAATCTTATTCCTTACAAAGAGTATGTATTGACTTTGCTTCCGCACTTCGAGGAGATAACCTTTGAACACTTCCCAAGAGAGGAGAATCAGTTAGCAGACGTGCTAGCTACCATGTCTTCTATGTTCAAGGTCAGGTGGGACAATGAAGCTCCCCAGATTACCATCGAGAGGTTGGACGAACCCGCACATTGCTGTGACATTGAAACGGAAGAGGTAGCAGATAAACCCTGTTTTCACGAGGTAAAGAGGTATCTTGAGGCTCAAGAGTACCCCGAGGGTGCATCTGTTAATGACAGGAAGTTTCTAAGGAGATTCGCTGCAAAGTTCTTCATCAGCAATGGCATTCTCTACAAGCGTAACCATGATTCGACTTTACTGCGATGTGTGGACAAAAGCGAGGTAGAAAGGATTATGGTAGAGTCACATGAGGGAACCTTCGGGACTCATTCCAGTGGACATACCATGGCGAAGAAGATCCTACGGGCATGATATTATTGGTCTACTATGGAAGCCGACTGTTATCAGCATTCTCGGACCTGTCACAAGTGCCAAGTCTATGCTGATAAGGTGCATGTACCTCCAGTTCCTCTGAATGTTTTGACAGCTCCCTGGCCTTTTGCAATGTGGGGAATCGATATGATCGGCGAGATCAGACCTACTGCGTCTAACGGACATTGTTTCATTCTAGTAGCAATTGATTACTTTACGAAATGGGTTGAGGCAGCTTCCTTTGCTACAGTGACCAAGAACGTTGTGGCGTAGTTTATCCGACACAATTTGATCTGTCGATATGGTATACCAGAGAGGATCATCACAGACAATGGTACAAATCTCAACAATACGATGATCACCAAGCTCTGCAAGCAGTTTAAGATACAACATCACAATTCTTCTCCTTACCGGCCGAAGATGAATGGGGCTGTTGAAGCAGCTAATAAGAACATCAAGAAGATTGTGCAAAAGATGACGGTGACATACAAAGACTGGCATGAGATGTTACCATTCGCTCTTCATGGGTACCGCACCTCAGCACGGACATCAACAGGGGAAACACCCTACTCTTTGGTGTATGGTATGGAGGCGGTCTTACCCATTGAAGTCCAGATACCCTCTCTTCGGATTATGAAGGATGCAGGTTTGAGCGAGGACGATTGGATCCAGACCCGGCTTGATCAGCTGAATTTGATTGATGAAAAGAGACTTACTGCTATTTGTCATGGTCAGACGTATCAAAAGCGAATGATCAAGGCATTTAACAAGAAAGTCAGACGACAAGAGTATCAAGTTGGGGATCTGGTGATCAAATGAATCATACTGCCACAAGGTGATCCCATGGGCAAATTGACCCCTACGTACGAAGGGCCATTTGTGGTTAAGAACATTTTTTCAAGAGGAGCTATGATCCTAACCATCATGGATAGTGACGACGTTCCTCACCCCGTCAATGAAGACATAGTGAAAAAATACTACGCATAATCAAAGACCCGCTTGGTCGACTGGCCTAGGCAAAAACAAGGGCTTCTCGGCGAACCAAAAGGGTTCGGGCAAAAATAAGGGATGAAAATGAAAAAACTGTACACCCGGCAAGTCGAAAACCTGAAAAGGCGGCTTGGGAAAAAAAGGGTATCCCGGTGGACTGAAAACCCGAAAGGGCGGTCCAGGAAAAAAATAGGGATCAAAGCGTAACACTATGTCTTATTGGATCATCTTGCAACCAGGCCTCGGTATCGACTATCAAGCTCGGACGGTGCCAATCAATCTAATCTACCTTCAACCAAGTAGCAAAGTGATGAGAGGCTCGAAGATATAAAGGCAATAGCAGAGTTGGAACCCAATGGTATTGTTCACATAGCTGTTTTTCTTTCTTTTACACAAATTGTATAAATTCTGTTTGTTCGACGGTGTTCTCTTACTAGGACGTCAGCCTCTTGTACAAAAGCGCCTATTTACAGGCTAACTTCAAAAAATTAAAACAATTCATTTTCATAAAGAAGTTTCAAATTGTTTTTCTTTTTCTGTTTTGTTTTGCAAGAACGTCCAATGTTTCATTTTGATATATGCATTTGACAATAATTTCCGCTCATAAATATTTACATGCCAAACAAAAGACGATTACTCATAATTTCAGGAACAGGAAAAACAATAAATGTCCAAACCATACAGTTGCTCTATCCACCAGGTACAAGGATAGACCCAGTTGGAGAATATGACTAAAAGTACATACACTCCCTGCAGAGTAGGAGGTATCTAAAAATAGCCGTGTTAATTCTCCCCAAGCAGAGTTTATCTGTCACCAGCACTAGAAGACCATCCCCAGTGGAATTTACTTCTTCCACAAGCAGAAACTTCATCTCCGACAGAGTTCATCATCTCCAGCAACGCTAATTCACCCCCAGCCGAGGTTATTTCTCCAAATCAGTGGATCTTCTGACAGAGTATCTCTTCCCCACAGAGTCATTCTCACGCCAGTTTATTCTCCAACTGAATTATTCCCCCGTTAACTTATTCTCAAATCATCTTCATTCACTATCCCCAGCGGAAACGAAGAATTCAACTTCTTGTACTCTCCAACAACAGTCCGGGATTTATTTTCCCCAGTTAGAGAATATGATAAAAACATTGCATATCCATACATCATGACGTGTGCATACGCGTCATACATCACAATCTCATTTATTTTGAGAACATCATTGCTCGATACATGTCATGCATTACATACGACTAATCTTTTACCTTTCAGGAAAAATATAATCAAATTCTTACAAAGTTCAAGCTATGAAGCCCGGGTTCGGCCGGATAATATCTTGATTTTCCCATCATATTGTGAAGCCCGGAGAACGACCGGATAACAATATAAAACACCGCGAAGCCTGGAATCGACCAGATAGTGGTTTATCTTTAAGCTATGAAGCCCAGATTCGACCGAATAATAGTTTAATCCCCAGCAAGTTATTGTGAAGCCTGGATTACGACCAGATAGCAATACAAGTTACTGTGAAGCCTGGATTACGACCAGATAGCAGTGCGAGATACCATGAAGCCTGGATTCAACCAGATAGTGGTATGTCATAAACACAAGCCGTGAAGCCCGGATTACGACCGGATGACAGCTCAGAAAGTTATTGTGAAGCCTGGATTACGACCAGATAGCAATACAAGTTATTGTGAAGCCTGGATTACGACCAGATATCAGCCAAAGACACCATGAAGCATGGATTACGACCAAATAGTGGTATATCTTTAATACAAGTCATGAAGCCCAAATTCGACCGGATAATATCTTGATTTCTCCAAACACCATGAAGCCTGGATTCGACCAGATAATGGTATGAGACATCACGAAGCCTGGATTACGACCAGATAGAGGTAAAAGACACTGAAGCCTGGATTACGACCAGATAACAGTGAGGGACACTGTGAAGCTTGGATTTCAACCAAATAGCAATCTACCCGGCCAATTACTATGAAGCCAAGAAATCGACCGGATATTAGTAGGCCCAAAAGTCAAATGGAAGCCCGGATGCGACCAGATAACCACTTGATTTCTTCCGAAGCCTAGATTACGACCAGATAAGAAGTAAGGTATTGTGAAGCCTGGATTACGACCAAATAGCAGTACAGAATACCATGAAGCCTGGATTCGACCAGATAATGGTATAATACATCGAGAAGCCTGGATTACGACCAGATAGAGGTAAAGGACGCTAAAGCCTGGATTACGACCAGATAACAGTACGAGACACTACGAAGCTTGGATTTCGACCAAATAACAGTTTACCTGGACAATTACTAAGAAGCCCGGAGTCGACCGAATATTAGTGTGCCCTAAATTCAAGTTGAAGCCCGAATGCGACCGGATAATAACTTAATTCCTTCTGAAGCCTGGATTACGACCAGATAAGAATTGAAAAATTGCGAAGCCTGGATTACGACCGGATAACAAGTTTAATCTCATCTCCCCAGTAAGTCGCTGTAAAGCCTGGAGCACGACCAGATATCAGTCGATCTTATCATTATGAAGCCTGGATCACGACCAGATAGTAGTTCATTTTCACATCTTTGACCAAGAGACGATTCCCCAGTAGAATAACGGACGACCGAAGCTCCTAAAATTCAACTTTTACCAAGACAGAGACCAGCATTCCCCAGCGTAGTCTTCCTCAACAACAGGTATACGGGCTCTAGCTAAGGAATCTCTTATGCAACTGACACTCTTTAGGATGGCATATTTAAGCCCATCCTCCGTAATCAATCACCAAATGGCATCTATAAGCCCATTCCCGACATCACAAGACAAGTACCACTTCATGCGAGTGCAAATTTCTTGGGCACTCTAGTGTTCAATCATCTTTCACCTTCGGATCACGAAAGGCAAGCAAGCCAATCTACATCCTCAAGTTTAAGAAGACTGAACATGGGCAGATGTTGTACCCCAAAATTTTCCCTCCCATATTTCTCAATACATTTCAAGTAAGGTTTTCAAATTGCTCAAGGAAGTCCAAGGGCTGACCAGACAAACTCTCTCCTAACGCAGTCTACCTCAAATTAGGGTTTCATGTTGTATCAAGATACTTGAGTCCAAGGGATCTCAAATTCTCACCATTTTCCTAATATGTTCTCAGAATCATCCATATCAAGTTTCAAGCCTTTCAGAGAAAGTTTGCTCAGTCAATTGCCCAAAGGCCTGAAAATCGACTGTGCTAGGGCAAAAGTCAACTGTGGCCCACATACAGTCAAAATTCAAGATTTTTGGTCAAAATCCTCATTTTGAGGTATTACTCATCATTTTATCAAGGGTTGATCATGATTCCTCAAGGATTGCTCACAATTCATCAAAACCCAAAAGTTGCTAAATTAGGGTTTTGTAGGAAAAGTCAACTCAACTTTGACCAAGCATAACTTTCTCATACTTTATTAGAAATGACCCATCCAAATCTCATTTTGAAGAGGATACAATTCCATACAATTAATATTCATCTCCCAAGTTCAAGATATGCACTCACAAGAAGTTATGAATTTGGACATTATAGGTCATTTTGGAAAGTCAACAAAAACACCTTTTTTGTCAAAGCTTCATACATAAACATGGAAGACTCAATGGAGATGACACTAAAAAGGTTTCTTAGAGGACATATCAAGATTTCTAAAAACTCCAAGAACACCTTCAAAGAGTCAAAATTGAAGGAGTTATACATTGTTGAAGTTAACCTTTTTTACAAAATTGCCAAAAGTCAAAAGTGCCTCAAATTGCAATTTTTGTCAAATGGGCCCAACTTTTTGTACTTGTTTTGAGTTTGTAACATGGTCCACGACCCATGATCCTTCCCATTTGCTTTTATTTTATTTTTTCCATTTATTTTGATTTTTATTTTAATTAAATCAAATTAAATCAAAATAAAATCATGGAAATATCAAAATCATTTAAATATTAAGATTTTGTGCATATTTCAGGTCTCTTATACAGCTAGCAAGGAAATAAAATCGTGCAAGGCATGTTTGTACACAAAAAGATTGATTTTCTCTTGTTTTGGAAAGATTGTATACAAGTGTGAATCAAGGATCAAATCTCCATAATTACAAAGATTGGATGCACATTTGTAAACCTAATTCAATCATTGGTATATATTGGACAAATGCAGACCAAAAGAAAAAGAGGTTAGAGGCGTGAGAAGGAGAAGAAACTTGCAAAAATCACCAAAAAAGTGTTGGATCAAATTGCAGGTTAGAGGATGATTTACGCCATTCCAAGCATTCCTTTCACCTGCTGGGCACTCAAGGAATCCATCCCAATCCCTAGCAAGCAATTTCGTGCACGAAAACCCACTGTAAGTGACTCACGGCTTCGCCATTCTCTTGAAATTAAATATCATGATTCTGGCACTTATAGCATGAATTCCTCATATATTCTTGTTTAGTGAAACATTTGCAAGCTATCAGTCATAATTAATTGCATTTTTGCTAACGATACAGAGATACACCATTGTTAGGTTTTCTTGGTTCGTTTTAGGGGTTTCTTATACAGGAACAATTGGCCCTAGGGGAAGAGACCATTGTAATCAGCGGGTCAAACCCACCTGATCCATGGGAATTTTTTTTATTAATAACCATGTATTAAAAAAATATTTCGCAAATAACCGGGTTTCGGAAAAAATTACGCAAATAACCATGTTTGAGATGGCTCCACAAAGGAGGAGCCATCTCATTTGGCGCATGCTCCTCTTTTTTTAAGGGAGGCGCCATCTCACTTGGCGCCTAAGTGCTTAGGGCAAGCCCTAAGCCAAGTGAGATGGCGCCTATGTAGAAAATTAGGTCAAAAAAAAATTTTTTTTTCTTTCCTGCGCGTTGCGTATTAGACAGAGATAAACAAAATGGATTTTTTATTTAAAAAAAAATAATTACATTCAACTGTTTTACATTTAAAGAACAGTAAAAAAATGGATACAAAAAATACTGGGAAAAAAAAAGATACATCAGTGATCCCCAGGAACCCGGTAATGACCCCCAGTTCCGCATCCCCGTCCTCGCCTTTCTCTTGCTGGGTGCCGTCTCGTTTCCTGCTGCGGCAAGGTCGATGGCCCAGCAAAGTCAATGCGATCCGAATCCATAAAATCAGTAAGATCTCCATATCTCGAAGATCCTCTCTGGTACAGTCGGTTACCCATACCCTCGAAGTTTGGTCGTGTTGGCGGTGGGTGGGGTTCCATGGTTGGTCGGTAGCATTGGTCGTCTGAGTATGGGGGGTAGAAAGGAAATGGATCTTGGGGTGTTTGGTATTGTGGATGTTGGGTTGTTTGGTGATATGGTGGTTGATTGTAGTAAAAATGCGCACCCATAAAATGTACATTTTTCCTTGACTGCGTTTTTGCACAAGGAACTGTACAGGTGGGCTAATACTGCAGAACCCCAACTAAATTTTCTAGTTTTATCAAAATTTGTTAGTAAATGTAAGTACATGAAATTTACACTATTTCCCGTACTTTCGGGAAATAAAAATGTACCAAAAAGTATCATAATATACGTTCGGGCTTTTACTACTCGGCCATTCTCTGAGGAATTTTCATTTAATTCCATACTTGCATAATGCCGTTTCAGGTCAGTGAGTAGTATTCCCTGCCCTCTTGCTCCACCACCTTCTACCATGTCCCTACCCAACAGTTCTTCACACTGTGAGTTGGGTTGTTGAACCGACCCGTTCACCGCCTTACCGTCGATAGGGAGGCCCAGTAGCATGTACACATCTTCGAGAGTGATGGTACATTCACCTATTGGTAGGTGAAATGTATGGGTCTCCGGTCTCCACCTCTCCAACATTGCAAGAATGAATTTGGAGTCAATGGTGCAGTTGGAGATCTTTATCACTTGTCCAAAACCTGCATATTCCAGATAAGGGACGATAAATGGGTTGGGAGCCAGGTATTTGTGCGAACGGATTCTGAATCTTTGTGTATCCTGAGATCATAATTAAACAAGAGTAAGATTAATTAAGATGAACAACACGTTATTTGAAGTATGAAAAATGTATAACCAAAGAAGAGACTTACAAATGCAGCAATGTTTTCCCTTGTGCCTCTGTGAGTATCTCCCATTGTTAGAAGGGCCATTGTTCAGAATGCTTGAGAGAATGAAAGACTTAGGAAGAAATAGAGAGTATGATAGACTTAAGAAATATTTCGTAGCAGAGAGTGAGAGTTGTGTGGGTGTGAGAGATGTTTCATAAGGTATGTATTTATAGGCAAATAAGTTTGATGTAGTGGTTGCATGCCTGCGATGTGTCACATTTGCATGCTTAGGGTGTTACACATATGCATGCATGCATTTACAAAAAATGTAAGGTGTCACTCTTGCAGGCTAGGTGGCAGCCCATGCATGTATCACGATTGGACAGTAAGGGAGGCGCCATCTCACTTGGCGAAATAGTACAAAAATGAATGGTGTCGCCACCCCATTTGGCGAATAAGAGGTGTCACGTTTTACAGCATTGGCTCAGGCTACGAGACAACCTTTGGGATTCCTTTCTTTGTTGCATGCAAGGCCATTGGAGTTGATGGGTGGAGTCTTACACAAAACATTTATGTGTGCAGAATAGGGCCAGGCTAGGTGGCAGCATAAGCCCATGCATGTATCACGATTGGACAGTAAGGGAGGCGCCATCTCACTTGGCGAAATAGTACAAAAATGAATGGTGTCGCCACCCCATTTGGCGAATAAGAGGTGTCACGTTTTACAGCATTGGCTCAGGCTACGTGACAACCTTTGGGATTCCTTTCTTTGTTGCATGCAAGGCCATTGGAGTTGATGGGTGGAGTCTTACACAAAACATTTATGTGTGCAGAATAGGGCCAGGCTAGGTGGCAGCATAAGCCCATGCATGTATCACGATTGGACAGTAAGGGAGGCGCCATCTCACTTGGCGAAATAGTACAAAAATGAATGGTGTCGCCACCCCATTTGGCGAATAAGAGGTGTCACGTTTTACAGCATTGGCTCAGGCTACGTGACAGCCTTTGGGATTCCTTTCTTTGTTGCATGCAAGGCCATTGGAGTTGATGGGTGGAGTCTTACACAAAACATTTATGTGTGCAGAATAGGGCCAGGCTAGGTGGCAGCATAAGCCCATGCATGTATCACGATTGGACAGTAAGGGAGGCGCCATCTCACTTGGCGAAATAGTACAAAAATGTATGGTGTCGCCACCCCATTTGGCGAATAAGAGGTGTCACGTTTTACAGCATTGGCTCAGGCTACGTGATAGCCTTTGGGATTCCTTTCTTTGTTGCATGCAAGGCCATTGGAGTTGATGGGTGGCAGGCTAGGTGGCTGCATAAGCCCATGCATGTAATATTATTGGCAGCCTTGGGGGGTTGCATCACTTACTTAATTGAAATTTTTTGCCTTACGTTGAACATAACATTCATTCACATAAACTGTAAAATTTTCCAACCTTCGAATCAGTCATCTAACCTTCAAACATTCCAGCATTCATACCTTCATACAATCAATAAACCCAAAACATTCCCACCTTCATACCTAAAACAATTCTACACAATGGCCTATTCACCACAATTTGTTGTCAAAGAACATTTCAACGGTGAGACATACATGTGTCCCACAGTTGGGTTTTTGTTTAGAAACACCGACAATGTCCGATTTCTCTTAAACGGGAAAGCAAATTTCTCGTACTTTAAGAAAAGATTGGAGGCCAAACTTGAACGAGGCCCGGTATCCCAGATATTTTATCAGAGTCCAGTCTTTTTTGGAAACAACCAAGTTATTTTTTATAAGGTTGCAATTCAAGATGACGAGGATTTCCAGAACATGATTTCCAGCCATGTCTATTCTGGAAACGACTCTATTGAGTTGTACGTTCTGTTTCAAGAGCCTCCGGTGACACATGAGGTAGAGCCTCCGGTGACACAGGAGGTTGATCCTTTGGAGAATGAGCAAGATGAGGTGGATGCAGTTGATGAAGAAGAAGAAGATAACGAGTTAGAGTTTGATGAAATGGTGAACGACGATTCTGACGATGATGGCATCCCAAGTATTCCTACCGACAAAATCTACACACCACCTACGCACATGACAAACTTCAACATGGGCGGAGATGAACCTTCTACGGACTTGTTTTTCCAACCGTATATGCAGTCGGATGAAAATTTAAAAGAGAAGGACAAGTTTCGTAATAGAGAGGAATGCATAAGGGCCATCAAAAAATTTCACATGCTCAACTCGGTTGATTATAAGGTGGATCGTGTAAACCCGGAAAGGTACAAGATCAAGTGTGTCCACCCTGACTGTATGTTCAAGCTGACCGCTTCATACAGACTAAGGGGTGACTGCTGGGTCATAGGTTCCATGACTACCCATACTTGTGTAAGTTCCACTCAATCACAAGACCACCGAAAACTCAACCATGATCTAATCTGTCAAGAAATCCTACCCCTGGTCAGCAACGACCCTTCTTTGAAGGTGAAAACAATCATCTCCCACATCACCACGGTTTTTAACTACACTCCGTCTTACCGTAAGGCGTGGTTAGCAAAGACTAAGGCGATTGAAAGGGTGTACGGAAACTGGGAGGAGTCATACCGAGAACTTCCCCGCTACCTAAATGCACTCAAGACATATTCTCCAGGTAGTGTTTATGTTCTGGAAACATTGCCAGCGTACGCCCAAGATGGTAGTCTACTACATGGCAACGGAATATTCAGTCACGTCTTTTGGGCATTTCAACCATGCATCACAGGGTTTGCATCATGCAAACCAATTCTACAAATAGACGGGACTTGGTTGTATGGGAAGTACAAAGGCACGCTTTTGATGGCAGTTGCACAAGATGGCAACAATAACATTTTCCCCGTTGCGTTTGCCCTTGTCGAGGGGGAGACCGGTGGTGCTTGGAGCTTTTTCCTGAAAAATCTTCGTACACACGTGGCTCCTCAACCAGATCTCTGTTTGATCTCGGACAGACATGCCTCCATTGAAAGTGCCTATAATAATCCGGCAAATGGTTGGCATGACCCTCCTTCTACGCATGTCTATTGCGTCAGGCATATCGTCCAGAATTTCTCGAGGGAGGTCAAGGACAAAACATTGAGGAAAGCGGTGATGAATGCGGGATACGCACTGACACAGCCCACATTCAAATATTACCGCAACGAGATCCGTTTGTCTAACCCAGAAGCCGGTACGTGGATCGACAATATACCGGTCGAAAAGTGGACTAGGTCTTACGACAATGGCCAAAGATGGGGGCATATGACAACAAATCTTATTGAATCAATGAATGGGGTATTCAAGGGCATATGAAACCTCCCCATCACTACCTTGGTGAAATCCACGTATTTTAGGATGGCTGCGTTATTTGCCAAAAGAGGTGAAATGTGGTATGCGGTCTTGCAATCAGGACAACTATGGAGTGAAAGCTGTATGAAATACATTAAGGCTGAAAGTGCTAAAGCCAACACTCACATGGTTACACGGTTTGACCGCCATAGCCACAACTTCATTGTGAAAGAGACAATTGACCACAATGAAGGCCTGGCAAGACAAGAATACAGGGTCATTTTACCTTCTCAATGGTGCGATTGTGGCAGGTTTCAAGCTTTTCGTATGCCTTGCTCTCATGTCATTGCCGCTTGTGCTCATACCCATCAAGACGCGCTTCAACTGCTCTCAAACATTTATAAATCTGAAACGTTGCTCACTGTTTACAACAACAACTTTCCTTTGGTGGCAAAACCGGACTATTGGCCTGAATACAACGGTGATATAGTTTGGCACAATGACCAAATGCGAAGGAACAAGAAGGGTCGTCCCAAAAGCAGGCGCATAACAACAGAAATGGACGATCTTGACAGGTTGGAAAGAAAGTGTGGTTTATGCCGTCAGGTCGGACACAATCGCAAAAACTGTCCGAATCGGGCGTCTGGCTCGACCACATAAATTTTGTAATACAATAAATCTTTTCAATATTTGTGTTGTAAACATTATGGGTTTTCCGTTAATAAAACTGTTCACACAATTTAAGAAATTCAATATAGGAAATTACATTAGGGTTTTCGCGTACAACAATGATTAACGATATTCAATATAGGAAATTACAACTGTTAACACAATTTCATCTGACCCATGCATCATCAGCATTACATCACTGTCTGTTTTGACTTCCTCCAACCACACATTAGGTCTTCCTGTCGCATGCGAGGTTGTTGTTCGTTTTCGCTGGATCCTTCGAATTTTTTCCCCCTCGGCGATGTCTCCATCTAGCCACCGCATCAACTCCCGCTTCAGACGCTCCATGGAGTGAATGTGCCAGAATTTCATTTTCATCGCAGGTTTCGTGGCGGAGAATATAACGTAACCATCTCTGCTAAAAATCATAGGCGACGTCATTACGTAAATAAGGGAGTACAAAATAAAAATACAGTGCGAGAAAGTGTGAGAAATTTCAAAGAAACGGACGAATTATTTATAAAACAGCAAAAAACCCTAGTTTTGCCCTAGGCGCCAAGTGAGATGGCGCCTCCTCTCCTTTTTAAGGAGCATGCGCCATCTCACTTGGCTAGAAGCCAAGGGAGGCGCCAAGTGAGATGGCGCCTAGGGCAAAACCCTAGGTGCATGCGCCAAATGAGATGACTCCTCCTTTGTGGAGCCATCTGAAACATGGTTATTTGCGTAATTTTTTCCGAAACCCGGTTATTTGCGAAATATTTTTTTAATACATGGTTATTAATAAAAAAAATTCGATCCATGGTCCTGAATTTTATTTATATCGTTTATATACAATTTCTGAGATGCACAGGGATATAACTACAACGCCATGTCTGTAGGTAAATGTTTAGAGTTTTAAACGACAGATCTAGGAGGAAGACGATGGCGTGTCATGACCCTACTGGCCGGTTTAAATTCTGGCGCGTGCATGCCAGAAACCTGTAGATCTGATATATTGTTTGTTTCTGTTATGTTAATGAACTAACATCCAGTGCAATTGGTCAGAAGAAGGAAATCAGAGGTTCAGTGTTCTGGGTTCGACCCCAGGCAGAAGCTTTTGGTATATTCTCCTTCGTATTCTCCAGAGTCAGCACGTGCATCTTCTGAAGATCACCACCTTCTGGATCCACCGTCCAGCAACAGATCCAGTGCATCATCTTTCTGATTCATTAGACAGGATCAGATCCCATGCTTCATCTTCTAGAGCCCAGTCAGAACCAGATCCAGCACGTGCAGGCATCATCTTCTAGATCACCATCCTCTGGTCGCCATCATCTTCTGGATCATCATCCTCTGATCAGAGCCGCT
Source organism: Vicia faba (assembly GCA_948472305.1). NCBI lineage: Eukaryota > Viridiplantae > Streptophyta > Magnoliopsida > Fabales > Fabaceae > Vicia > Vicia faba. Next base: position 230,827,844 of record OX451738.1, read on the forward strand.
GATACCAGGCCCATATTCTTTCTTTTTCTTTTTATATTTTCTTTCTTTTATTTATTTTATTTAATTTACTTTCTCACAAAATTAATTCTTTTTTTTATAAAATCAATTTTCATCAAATTAGATTTAGGATTTACTTTTTATCAAAAATTAATTTAATTAGTTTAATTTAATTTTAGGGCAATTTTAATTCTTTGTAAATAAATTAAAATCAATTAGAAAGTTAGGGTTTTTGCTTAATTTAATTTTTATTTTCTATTTTCTCAAAATAACAAAAATACAAAATAGGTCAAAATTAATTATTTAATTATCAATTAGGTTTATATTTAATTTAAAACCTTATTTTCTTAAAAATAACCAAAAACAAACAAAAATATTTTTTTTCTTTTAATTAGGGTTAGACGAGGTCAAAACCCTAATTTTGCTCGTCCTAGATTCTTCGCGCGTGTTTACTTAATTTTTTTACAATATTGATGTAATTGGTCATGGGATGTAATAGATTAATTAGGATTTTTTTTTGTTTATTCATCATTTTACGGGTTTTTGGCTATGTAATTAATCCCCGAAGCCTTGTAATAGCGTAGCTTTATTTTCCGCATTTTAATTTTCGCAAATATTAACTGTTAGATGTATGATAATAGGGTTGCATGACAAGAATGTGCAAAGATAATAACTTGAAATCAAAACACTCGCACATCTGCACTCCTAGGGTATACTCTCACTTCGGTTGCCTTCGGTAAACGATCATTAAGTATAGGGTGTTTTAGTGGTCGCTCTTTTGTCTAATACAAAGATCAAATGTCCCATTCAGAAATGTTGCCTCGGAAATGTTGCCTCGGAAATGTTTCCTCGAATATGATCTTAAGACACTAGGGTTATTACTAAGATGTCCTAACGTTGCTTTAGTGATCGTACGTCCCTTTCGAATTGACCCTTACAAATTCTAACGACGGTGCTACCTACTCACTAATAGTGGGATAGCTCTGTCTAAAGGAAACAAGAACAGAAATAATTCTTTTTCGAGTAGGTAGATGCTAGTAGGTACTTGCTCAAAATCAAACTTTTCCATACTTACACTCTTTTCAAACAATGTTTTCAAAAAATCTTTGTAACACTCTTGAAGACAGAAGCAAGGGTTAAATCGAAGTAAAACAAAAACTTTTTTCAAATCAAACACACACAAGAAATTTTGAAAATGATGAGCGGGTACCTAAGAGCCCGTGGAAAACCACAGATAGAAAAGGTGCTAATACCTTCCCTTTCTATAATCTACCCCCCGTACTCAAAATCTCGAAAAAAGTGATTTTTCTATGCTTTTTTCCTTTCCAGTTAGATAAAATAAAAGTCGGTGGCGACTCTTGCTTACCGCACATTTGCAAATACAAAATGCAAACCAATATTAACAGTCCAGTTCGGCCACCGTATCACACCCGTCAACACCGATCTGGCCATGGCAGCACTGCTCGCTGCCCTAAATTATACCAACACCCTCATCCTTCAACAAACTAAGAGGATATGAGCCTTGGAAAACAAGAGTTAAAGGTCTCCTCCCTGGAGGACCTGAAGACGAAGTTCCCCTTGCGCATCACCACCCAAGCGTGGTCCACCGCCCAAGAAGGAAATCCGAGATGTTTCTTTCTTCAAGAAACGTAATCGCACACCTCCTACCCAAGATCAAGACTCCCCTTCATTCAAGAAGAGGAAGGACAACTGGTAGATCGACCGCGCTCGATTGCCCTCTCCCGAGCCAAAGAAAAAGCGAAGAAGCCCCTCCCCTCGACGGGACTGCGACGACCAACGGGGGAGAAGTTATCACTCTCCTTCTCCATCTCCTTCTCCAAGCCCCACGGCCCACTATTCAGGGAGATCACTGAAGCTCCACTCCCTGTTAACCTAGAGAATCCGCCCATTCTAGGGACCTACGACGGCATGACGGATCCTGACGAGCATATTAAGAATATCGATGTGCTCCTCGACTACAGAGAGGTCCAGGGCGCCATCAAGTGCAAAATCTTCCCGACTACTCTCAAGAAAGGGGCGATGGCTTGGTACAAAAGTTTGCCCAACAAATCCATCACCTCGTGGAAACAACTCGGGAAAATGTTTTCATGACATTTCACTACCTCCCACCGACATCCTAAATCAGAAGCTTCGCTCGAGGCAATCATACAAGGCATATATGAATCACTGCGAGCATACATTGAGCGCTTCAACAAAGAAGCGGTCCAGGTCCCGACAACGGACAACATGAAGAAATACCTGCTCGAGCGTGGGCTCCGTCCCCACAACGACTTTGCCAAGGCTGTGGGCATAGAAACATCAGCCACACTCGATTCCTTTCTCCCGAAGGCCCAGTCATACATACAATACAAGGAGAAGGAGGCGGCTAACAATACCCGAGAATCTAGGCACAGGGAGAGTGCCAGACCCTCAAAGAATGATGAGCCCTCGACATCCCGTCGGGGGAGAATAAACGGGAGGTCAGGTCTCGTGATCCTAAAGACTACAAGGGGCTGGCCGGTCGTTTCCATGGCTACACCCTCTGACAACCTCAAGAGAGTGTATTCTTTCAGAATGCGCTAATTCAGAGTTCAAGCAAGCCGGGGTGCGCTTCCCCCGACAAACACCGTCGAAGACAGGAACCGACAAGAGCAAGTACTGCAGGTTCCATAGGAGTCACAACCATAACACAGAGGATTGCATCCATCTCAAGGATGAAATCTAAATATTAATCAGAGTCAGGCACTGTAGCGGTAGAAATGTTGAAGACTTAAGCCATTCGATTGACTAGACTTATACAGATCAAAATAAAAATCACCATCGTGCTTTATTGTTTCCAAAGGAATGAGAAAAGAGCGAATAACGCAAAAAAAGAGGGGGAAAGATTCAAGGTAAGAGGGTTGGTTATGCAAATGGAAGGTATTAACACCCTAAACATCTATGGTACTCCGCATGAACCTCTTTGAAAAAATCTGTATATTTTGGCTATAAAATGTTGTATGTAAAATAGATGGTGGAGATGAGAAAATAAATATTTTTTATGATTTTTGCACCCTCCGCGGCTGTGAACCTTTAGTACCAGCGTACCACCTTTCGTGCAATAGGGGATCAGGGTACACGTAGTTCATCATTAGAAATTTTAAAACACAAGTGTGTTGGTTAATTTTATGAGATAAGACATCATCGTCATTGTCTGTGTGGAAAACATACTTACTACCCACAATCATGAGAAAGGAGAATTTGTATCATCTCAAAGTGGAGGATATGGCTTGGATTTTTAAAATCAACAATGCCTCACTCAACACCCAAGTGGAAAATATCTCTCTTCACTACATATTGTAGAAGTATAGTTGTTTGCATCTCTACAAGGATTGACAAGAGTCTAATCTTTTGAGAAAGGTTTTAAGCCAAAATAACAAAATGGTTTGAAATGATATTGGTTGACTTTTAGTCTTCTCACAAAAAATGTCAAGGTATTATTAAATTGATTGAGGTTTATTTATGAAAATGATTTTGAAAATGCATAAGTGGAGTTATATAGAAGTCGTACCTATTTTGAGGCCGGTCAATAGTAATCTATGCATCATTTATTTTGAGACATGATATAGAGATCATGCTCCAATAACACTTAGTGCAATAAGAAAGGGATAAGATGGAGAGGGGTGGGAAAGAATACACAAACCACATTTGAATTAAAATTTAATCAAACTATTATTAAAATCATTCATCAATTTTTGTGGAGTTAGACTCAACACCATGGATCCAATGATGTTAATAAAGTTCATGATCAAAAATTCAACCCAAGATTAGCCAGAAAATAATCACAAAATAATATTGCATTTAATATATACATTAAAAGGTATTAAAAATGTTTTAAAATAGAAATAAGAAAGAAAAATACCAACTATGATCAAACTAATCAAGAAATATTATGTAAGACCATAGAAAAATCAGAAAGGAACTCAAGTATTTTTATAAATTTTTTGGTTATTTTTTAAAGTCAGAAACTATTTTTAAAATTAAAATAAATGAGTAAAATAAACCAAAAATGATAAAAAATAACAAAGTCAGAAATAAAAAATAAATGAGGTCACCAATATTTGTCATAATATCATTGAATCATTCCATATTTTTTTCAGAATTTAAAAATGCATAAAAGTATTTTTAAACATTTAAAACAATTCAAATATTGTAAAAATTTATAAAAAATATCAAAACACAAAATAAAATTGTGAAAAAATAAAAGTAAGAAAGAGAAAAATCAAAAATATTTTTCGTAATTTTTTCAGATTTTTTTGACTTAAAATGAATTTTCTATGATTTTTTGAAGTTTAAAGTAATTAAATATAAAAATCAGAAATAAAAAATAAAGTAAAAAATATGTGGACCATTGGATGAGAGTCAAAATGTGTTAGTAATCAAATCCAAGGGATCTGACGCATTGTGCATATCATGGTCATTACTGAATAAAGCATATAATCAAATATAAATCAGAAATTCAAAAAATACAAATGGCGCTGTTTCATTGGTTGAAGGATGACACGTTGGTCATCTTCAACCTCCAGCCAGTCCCAAAAACCAGGTTGCTCAATCTGTAAAATTAGAGCACAAGACCTATGCCACCCGCTTCGTCTCTTCAAGACGAAGACAACCACACCTTCGCGACAAATTTATATAAACTGTATCTCAAGCAATTTGGAAGAGAAGTTTTGAAAAGGGATTTGAAATTTCATGGCCAAAACGTGTTTCTAGATAAAAGCAAGTGTTACGACTAGAACCAGGATAATGAGAGCTTCACAGTGATATCAAAGTTTTGAAGAATTGATGGAGAAATCTACCTATTGAAGTTGAGTTGCAGAGCTCTGAAACTGGACTTCTATGGATCAATAAAGGTCACGATTCTTGAAGGTAATTGTATGGTTAGCTTCAGGGAAGATCAAGGAAGGTGAATTGAGAGAAAAATTGGATTGAAAAAGGCTTGAACATTGATTTCGAAGTTGCAGAAAAATGAGTTATGAAGCAAGTTTGGAAGAGTGATTCTGGTTGTTCAAGCTTGAGGAAATGAATGAGGGATGACCCTCTATTTATAGGGAATCAAATGGAATGTTCAAGCGTGTGAAATGATGAAGTTTGGAGGGAAATCGTGTGAAGTTGCAAAAAGGAAAAGTGTGACTTCTATATTGATACAAACTCACCCAAAATGCGTGTTTTGCTATGCTAATCACTTCTGGAAGTTCACTAAACATGTTTAGAAGCAGAAACATGCATAATAAATGTGCTTAGAAGTAAATCAAGGATTTCAAATTCTGACTTTTGAAGAAACTTCAGTTTCAAGTTACCAAGTTCAAATCAATGACATTCTCAGCTCAAGGGGTCTTAGGGCATGATTCTTGAAGCTTTAGAAAGATGAGGTTATAAGCTTTGCAATGGGAAAAGAATGGAATCAAGCGGATGTTTGAGCTGAAAGCTACAATGAGTCAAAGTTGGGAAAAAGAAGTTGACTTTCCATACTTAGAAATATTTCAAGTTTTTCTTCAAAAGTGACCTATAATGTTTTGCATCAAAACATGGCCTTCCTCTTGGAATTTTCTTTTGACCAAAAAAGATGGCATGAAATTGATATTATGAATGTCATTTTGAGACTTGAACCATTCAAAATCTCCCAAAATTGAGAGAGTTATGATTTGTCGAAGTTGACAAAAAATCATGAAATGACCTATAATCTTTTGTATCCTTAGGGAATCTTCCATCCATTTTCTAACTTTTTACATAAAATAAGGCATAAAGTTCACATTATCAAAATAATTATGGAAAAAGAGTGGGCTCAAGGTGATAAAAATTGACCAAGTTATGATCATTTGAATTCACACATGGGAAATTGGGGGTTCATTTAGAGGACTTGTAATCTTTCTTCATCATCAAGCTTCTTCCACTTGAAAACTCCTTGAAACTTTTGAAGTGATTTGGTAATAACCCTTTGAAGAAAAGGATGTATTTGGAATCACTCAAAAATATTAAAATATGAGCAAGATATACTTCTTTGAAGTTCAAAACCCTAGCTCCTAGATCAAGAAAATGCTTTGAGGAACTTTGACAATTTTGAACAACCTTCTTGTACCAACACTTTTTCTTTGGAAATAGAAATTGATGAGGATGATAATGAAAACTCATAGCCACCAGAACCACTTCCATATCTTGAGAATTGATAGAAATATGCACTTGTGGCCAAATGGGAACCAAGCCTTGTCCAAACATGACAACTTCTTCAATCAACCCCTTGTACTTTTGAATCAATCTTGATAACTTTGAAATGTAGTGACCCGAAATAAACCTTGCCATGCCATTTCTTCCAAAACAACTTCAATGGTGAGGTTTGAACTTCTCAAGCTTTATTAACTAGGGCATGGAAATAAACTCATGAACCCATGAATCAACTTGCTAAGCCCCATTACCTTTACCTACATTATTAACAAGTAAGACAAACCAACATTGCATTTCATTAATTAAAAGGAAAGTTAAAACAAAACATTCATGATCACAAAAGAAAAACAAGTCAAGGTTCTTTGTGATTCCTCAAAGAGCAACACTAAAGATTGGGAGGAGAACCAAAAGCCCTAATGTGATCTTGTTGTGATTGAATAAATATGGTATGATGAAGGGATCTTAGGGGGAAAAATTGGGGTACAACAACTGCCCTTATTTAAGTTTCTTCTATCTGGAGATACGAAGGTCAAAAATATTCGTGTCGACGCGATCGAAGATACTTAAATATAAAACAAACCCTATTTTTGGCCCTAAGATGCCATGCAATGCTTATGAGTATGAATGCATATGAAAAACTTCAAAGGGACGCAGAAAACCACTAAGGATGTAGCAAAGGAAATAAGGATCGAAAGAGAAACCCATCCAAGAAAATAAATCACTGGTGAATCAAAAAGACTCAACTCATAGAGGATGGTAAAAGGTTAAAAGATACACCAACTTTTACTGAAGGCGAGACTACCAATGTTCACTGAAGGTAGAAAGGGAAAAGAAAACAACACCGACATTCACTGACGGTGAGCTACCAACATTCACTGAGGGTAGCAAAAAGTTAACAATTACAAACTTTCACTGATGGTGATCTACCAACTTTCGCTGAAGGTAGAGAGAAAATATATCATAGCATCGCCATTCACTGATGATGAACTACCAACGTTCACTGAGGGCAGAAAAAAGATAACAATCATCGACGTTCACTGCCAATGGACTACCAACTTTCATTGAAGGTAGAAGGGAAATATCATAGCATCGCTGTTCATTGATGATGAACTACCAACGTTCACTGGGGGTAGCAAAAAGATAACAATCATCTACGTTCACTGCCGATGGACTACCAACTTTCACTGAAGGTAATAAGAGAAAATATATCATAGCATCGCTGTTTACTGATGATCAAATACCAATGTTCATTGAGGATAGAAAAAAGATAATAATCATCAACGTTCACTGCCGATGGACTACCAACCTTCACTGAAGGTAGTAAGAGAAATAATACCATAGCATCTCTGTTCATTGACGATGAACTACCAACGTTCACTGAAGGTAGAAAAAAGATAACAATCACCAACTTTCACTGATGGTGAACTACCAACTTTCACTGAAGGTAGAAGTAAAAATATCATAGCACCGATGTTCACTGACGATGAACTACCAACATTCACTGAAGGTAGCAAAAAGAAAACAATCACCAACTTTCACTGATGGTGAACTACCAACTTTCACTGAAGATAGAAGGAAAAATATATCATAGCGCCGCTGTTCACTAACAGTGAACTGCCAACATTCACCGAAGGTAGCAAAAATATAACAATCATCGACGTTCACTGCCGATGGACTACCAACTTTAACTGAAGGTAAAAGGGAAAATATCATAGCATTGCTGTTCACTGACAGTGAACTACTAACGTTCACTGAAGGTAGAAAAAAGATAACAATCATCAGCGTTCACTACCGATGGACTACTAACTTTCACTGAAGGTAGAAGGGAAAATATCATAGCATCGCCGTTCACTGACGATGAACTACCAATGTTCACTGAAGGTAACAAAAATATAACAATCACCAACTTTCACTGATGGTGAACTACCACTTGCAAAGATTTCACAATGAACTGTCTCTGCGATATGGAAAGACTTGCCATCCACTGGAGTAATTTGACAACGAATTTCAAACTATCCACTCATAAAGAAGATAGAAAAAAAGTAACGTCGACCTTTACGAGGAAGTACAAGTTGCTCAAATAAGGAGACTTGTCACTTGCGGTTATGGGAAGGATTGTAACAAAATGACATTCTGGGGAGAACAATATGGCTTCCTGGGGAAAGAAATATGACTTCCCGGGGAATGAAATATGACTTCCTGGGGAAACAAATATGACTTCTTGGGGAGATGCAATATATTTTTGCTGAGGAGATAAAGCCTTTGTCGTGCAAAATAAATGCACATTCTCAAACCAAGGCTCGAAGCCTGCAAATATCATAAGTAATAATATTGCTGAGGATCAAAGATTCAAACCTAAACCAAGAGAGAAATCCAAATCATCCAGACAAAGAGTTGTGCAAGAAGGCTAAAGAAAAAAATCTTCCACGAGGGATAACTCAATGGTGAAATTGAAAGAATATACACTCTCTGCTTAAGGCCGACACTCTATTGGAGAGAGGACAACACAACTCTGTAAAACCGGGTAATATGCCAATAAAATATTAATGAATGCGAATGAATAATGATTTGCTAAATTTAACTATGCATGATGTATGTATGTGTGAATATATGAGTGTTATCATGTATATGCTGACAAAATAGACATATAACACTCGGAGTAACCAGGCAAAACCAACTCGGGCACAAACAACACTCGGATAAATCACATCCAAGATGAACATTCCATAAGAAAATAAGCACCAACTGAGGAGACAGATTCCTACTTCACAGCTTAACTTCACTGGGGAGGAACATAACCCGGAAGTAATCAAAATATAGCGACAAAACAGTACAGATACAAGGATACAACATCCTTCTCCGGGCTTCACCGGGGAATAACACTCAGATTTCAATGGGAAAAAAATGCTTTCATGGTCCGCACTTCTACTGGGGATTGCAAAATTGATCTCAAATAAGGCAGATGGAAATCATATCGGCAAAACATCAATTTGAGGATTTCGAGATGACTTCAATGGAGAAATATCATATAGACTTCACTAGGGGAGATAGTGCCTCATCATCGAGATATCATCGGGGGACCTCGTGCTGACTTCATTGGGGAGATACCAACATCACATCGAAGAGGGGAAATCCTGATACATTCTTCACTGGGGAAAATAGAGATACATTCTTCAATATTAAGAGTAAGTATTGCACCAACTTCTTTGGGGAAAAAGTATGAAACCTCACGGGGACAACAACTTAATAAGTCAAACATAACAGCAAGAAATCAATCTTATGGGGATTTTAAATCAAAACCAACACTTGGCGAGTGAAAACCCAAAAAGTTGATAACCATTTAAATACTTCTTAAATAAAACACTGCCCTTGCCTGATTATCGGGCAATCAAACAGAATGCAAGAACTACCAAAAGGGAGATGATTCACAAATGAGTCTGACTCAGCATGCACGGGGATAAAAGACTTTTATCAAATAGCGAGGCCTTCACTGGGGAACTCTGGATTGAACCTTCATATCATGCAAACTTATTCCAACAAAAAAAATGCCATGGGATAGCCTTTCTGGGGAATCAAGAAGTCAGAATTATAGAAAGAGGTCAAACCCCTGGGGATTTTAAATCAAACCCAACACTTGGCGGGTGAAAACCCAAAGGGTTCACAATTGTCTCAACACTTCTTAGAAAATATACTGCCCTGGTTTAGCTTCCTGGGAAATAAATACCAACAATAATGCCAATACTACAGAAAGAGCGACATTTTGCAAACATTTCCATCTCAGCACATCAAGGGAAAAAGACCTTTCTTCATATGAGGGAAGACTTCGTCGGGGAATCTGGAGTATAGACCTCATACCATGCAAACCCCAAAAATCAGAAAATGAACCAACACTTGACTGGGGACATTGGGATTACAAGCCCAATACTTCACCTTACATCAATTGGCATCGTCTTCAATATACAAAAATCATGCAAACCAGCGAAAAGAAACTGAGAAAACCTTCCCGGGGGAACAACACTTCCCAAAATTTATTGGAGTTCGTCCATTCCTGGGATCACCATTTTTTTCCTATTGAATCATAAAATCTAAAGTAAAAGTAAGTTGTAAATTCTTTTTGAAAAACAAATTTGTTATGTAATCTTTTTGCTTTGAAAATTATTATCAATAATAAATGGAGTCTTTGTAAGCTTAATAAAAATAAGAACGACAAAGAATTGGGTAAAATCTCAAATTTTATTGATAGAATGGTAGTGTGCGAATGGCGAGACTCCATGGATAATTACAAAGTTTGGAAAATGGTAATATATAACGGAAAAGATACATTGAGATACAATGACCATTATTCCCTCTAACAACTTTGAAATCCTGAGCAACATCTTCTGTTGAAGTATGGTGAGGATCTAAGAAGATTATTGCTTCAATGATCAAGTCTTGTTTGATGCAGTTACTTGCCAAGAAAGTCCCTAACTTTTGCCTAAGCCGCTCTTGCGGGTTTTCAACTTAGCGGGAAATTTTATTTTGTTTATGTCTCTAATTTTTGCCTATACCTCCCTTTCGGGTTTTTGGCCTACCGAGACACTCCTTTTTGCCTAAGCCGCCCTTTCGGGTTTTCAACTTAGCAATCTATTCTTTTATTTCTTTAGGCGAAGTATTTCTTGACTGCATCAGCATTCATGGGACGTGGGAACTCCTCACCATCCATAGTTTCAAGAATTAATGCACCGCCAGAGAAGGCTTTCTTGATAACATACGGGCCTTCAAAATTGGGAGTCCACTTGCCCCTAGAATCAACATTAAAAGACATGATCTTTCTGAGCACGAGGTCGCCTTCTCTGAATTCACGAGGTTTAACCTTCTTATCAAAAGCTTTCTTCATTATCTTCTGATATAACTTCCCATGACACAAAGCCGTCATTATCTTCTCTTCGATCAAATTTAATTGGTCAAACCTGTTCTTGACCCATTCAGCCTCTGACAACTTGGTTTCCATTATCACACGCAAAGAGGGAATCTCAACCTTGATTAGGAGCACCGCTTCCATTCCATACACAAGGGAGAACAAGGTTGCTCCTGTTGAAGTGCAGATAGATGTTCGATATCCATGTAAAGCAAAAGGGAGCATTTCATGCCAATCTTTATAAGTAACAACCATCTTCTGGATGATCTTCTTGATATTCTTATTAGCAGCTTCAACACCCCATTCATCTTCGGCCTGTACGGAGATGAATTGTGATGGAAAATCTTGAATTCTTCATACAACTCTGTCATCATCTTGTTTTTCAGATTCGAGCCATTGTCGGTGATGATTCTACTCGACACACCATACCGACATATGAGATTATTCTTAATGAAGCGCACTACCACATGTTTAGTAACATTAGCATATGAAGTAGCTTCCACCCATTTGGTAAAGTAATCAATTGCTACCAAGATAAAACAATGTCCATTCTAAGATTTGGGTTCTATCATTCCAATCATGTCAATTACCCACATAGAGAAAGGCCACGGGGAAGAAATAAAATTTAGAAGTGTCGGAGGCACATGAATTTTGTCCGCATAAATCTGGCATTTATAACACTTCTTTGCAAATCTGTAACAGTCAGATTCCATTGTCAGCCAATAGTAACCTGCCCTTAGCATCTTTTTAGCCATCGAATGTCCATTGGCACGAGTGCCAAATGAACCTTCATAAATCTCATGCATCAACATGTCTGCTTCGTGTCTATCCACATATTTGAGCAAGACCATGTCATAATTTCTCTTGTACAACACATTTTCACTGAGGAAGAAGCTGCCAACCAATCTTCTCAATATCTTTCTATCTTTATTTGATGCATCAATCGGGTATTCTTGAGTCTGGAGAAAATGCTTGATATCATAATACTAAGGTTTCTCATCGGCTACCCTTTCTGTTGTAAACACATGAGCGGGCCTATCCAGTCGCCGAACTATAATTTGAGGTATATCATTCGAAGTATTCACTTGATACATAGAAGCCGGAGTTGCCAGAGCATCTGCCATTTGATTTTCATCTCTGGGGATGTGATGGGATTCTACTTTATTAAAGAAGGGTAACAATATTATAGCATAATATTTGTAAGGGATCAAGCCGGGGTGACGAGTTTGCCACTCTCCTTTAATCTGATTTATTACCAAAGCTGAATCACCATACACATCTAGAATTTTAATTCTGAGATTAATAGCTTCCTCGAGACCCATGATGCAAGCCTCATATTCTGCCATATTATTAGTACAATCAAATGTCAACCTTGCAGTAAAAGGAATGTGTGATCCATGTGGAGTGACAATCACAACACCAATTACTTTACCATAAGCATTCACAGCTCTATCAAATATCATGCCCCAGCGAGATTCAGGATCAGGACCTTCCTCAGGAAATGGTTCATCACAATCTTTCACTTTCAGAAACATCACATCCTCATCAGGGAAATCATACTTCACAGACTGATAAATATCAACTGGTTGGTGAGCAAGATAATCTGCCAATATGTTGCTTTTAATAGCTTTTTGAGTGTGGTATTCGATGTCATATTCAGATAACAGCATCTGCCAGCGGGCAATTCTCCCAGTAAGAGCAGGATTTTCAAAAAAGTACTTGATTGGATCCATTTTGGAGATCAACCAAGTAGTGTGATTCAACATATACTGCCGCAAACGTTTTGCCGCCCAGGCGAGAGTATAACATGTCTTTTCTAGCATAGAATATCGTGACTCACAATCAGTAAACTTTTTACTGAGATAATAAATGGCATACTCTTTCTTCCCTGTTTCATCTTGTTGTCCCAGAATACAGCCCATGGAATTATCTAACACTGTCAGATACATAATCAATGGTCTTCCTTCAACATGAGGGAGCAAGATAGGAGGTTCAAGCAGATAATCTTTAATACTTTCAAATGCCCTTTGGTAGTCATCTGTCCACACATAACCTTGATCTTTCTTTAACAACTTAAAGATCGATTCATACATTGCAGTTATGTGGGAAATGAATATGGAAATATAATTCAAACGCCCGAGGAACACTCTGAATTGCTTCTCAGTCTTTGGCGTATGCATTTCTTGAATTGCTTTGACTTTATCAGGGTCAACTTCAATCCCTCTCTGGATAACAATTAAACCTAACAATATCCCTGACCGAACACCGAAGGTACATTTATTTGGATTCAAGCGGAGACGATACTTCCTCAAATGCTGAAACAACTTTAACAAATCTTCTACATGCCCTTCTTCAGTCTGGGATTTAGCAATCATATCATTAACATAAACCTCAATTTCCTTGTGCATCAGATCATGGAATAGGGTTGTCATAGCCCTCTGGTATGTTGCACCAGCGTTCTTCAACCCGAAGGGCATCACTCTGTAATAGAATGTTCCCCAGGGTGTGATAAACGTTGTCTTTTCCATGTCCTCAAGAGCCATCCTTATTTGATTATACCCGGAAAATTCATCAATGAACGAGAAAACTTTGAATTTTGCTGTGCTATCCACTAACATATCAATGTGTGGCAATGGAAAATCATCTTTTGGACTAGCTTTATTTAGATCTCTATAATCTACGCACATGCGAACTTTTTCGTCTGTTTTCTATATGGGTAGAAATGTTCAAGACTAAGCCATTGGATTGACTAGACTTATACAAATCAAAATAAAAATAGCCACCACGCTTTATTGTTTCCAAAGGAATGGGAAAAGAGCGAATAACCCAAAAAGAGGGGGAAAGATTCAAGGTAAGGGGGTTGGTTATGCAAAGGGAAGGTATTAGCACCCTAAACATCTACGGTACTCCGCAAGAACCTCTTTGTAAAATTTGTATATTTTGGCTATGAAAAGTGTTGCATAAAATAGATGGTGGAGGTTGGAAAAGAAACATATTTTTTTATGATTTTCGCACCCGCCGCGGTTGCGAACCTTTAGTGCATACGTACCACATTTTCGTGTAATAGGGGATCAGGGTACACGTAGTTCCTCTTTTAAAAAATTTAAAACACAAATTTGTTGGTCAATTTTATGAGATAAAACATCATCGTCATTGTCCGTGTGGAAAACATACCTACTACCCGTAATCATGAGAAAGGAGAATTTGCATCATCTCAAAGTGGAGGATATGGCTTGGATTTTAAAATCAACAATGCCTCACTCAACACCCAAGTGGAAAATATCTCTCTTTACTACATATTATAGAAGTATAGTTGTTTGCATCACTACAAGGATTGACAAGAGTTCAATCTTTTGAGAAAAGTTTAAAGATAAAAGCCAAAGTGGCAAGATGGTATGAAATGAGATTGATTGACTTTTAGTCTTCTCACAAAAATGTCAAAGTATTATTAAGTTTATTAGATTTTATTTATAAAAATGTTTGAAAATGCATGGACCTAAGTCCAAGTTTATTATAAAAGTAATTCAAGTTTAAAACAAGAAGAGTTTTCAAAAGGGGGGAGAATATTTTTTGAAATTAAAGAAGATGGGAGGAGAAGAAGAGGCTATACTAAAGCATAAGGTAAAAGCTAGGAATAAGAACCATCTAACCAACAAGTAGCCAATACTTGACAGTATGAGCCAAGATAGAAGTCCCATTCTTTATATTGAAACCAAACAAGCAAAAATACTAGACCTCTCGAGAGAACCAAACTTCAAGTGTATTAAGTCTTCACAAAAATTGGGCAGAGTAACGGCTGTATACGGGTGAATTCTGTAACACCCATAATTTAATTAATTATTTAATTAAATTGTTTTTGGAATATTTGTGAAGTTGTGTTGTGATTAGTTGGAATTAATTATTTTATTAAGTGGTGAAATAATATTAGAAGTATAATATTATTTTGTTGTGGGCTTGTTTTAAAGGAATAGAAGCAATAAGGGGGTGTATTAGTTTTGAGCCCATTAAGGAATAAAGAGATAATAGGGTTATTTTATATTGTTAGAAATAACAAGAAAGAAGAAGAAGTAAGAAGAATAAGGGTTGGAAAGAAGAACGTGAAGCTGTTGGAAAAGAGGAAAGAGGCAGAACGGGAATCAATTGGAGAAAGTTATAGAGCAACCTTCAATCCAAGGTAAGGGTGGGGTTCTGACTCTATAATAGGATTCATGATAATTGGTATGTGGGGTTAGAGGTGAAATATTGTTTCGTTCATGATTGAATTATATATGACGTTGTATGATGGAAATTGATGATTGAAAGATGAATAACGATGTCCTAATACTGTATATTTGATGTAGAATTGTAGGGTAATGATAATTGATGAATTACCTATGATTAGGAGATGTTTTTAGGGCCTAAAGTATGGAACCCGTAGTGAAAACGCACAGGAAATCACAGAAAATACCCTTAACAGAGCAGTATGTGTCGACCCCAAACCTGATGTGTCGATACATGTATGATGTTAGACTCAGGATGAGTCGAAGCGAAGGGGTCATGTGTTGATACATGAGGACTTTCAGACTCAGGATGAGTCGATACATAGGAACATGTGTCAATATATGCAGTGTTGCAGACTCAGGACGAGTCGATACAAGAGAGGATGCATCGACTCATGTGGCGTGTTAAACTCAGTACGCGTTGACCCAAGGCATTATGCATCGATCCATGTTGTCTGGTTTTTGGCAGAATCAATTTGAGGAGGCTGTAACTTGAGTTTTCAAACTCCATTTGAGGTGTCGTTCGAAGTGTTAATAGCTAACGCGATGAACTTCATTCTTAATGATTAAAGTGAAGAATAGGAAGGATAATCCTAGTATCAAAAGTAGGATTTGAATTAGTTCCCGTGTTGATCGTTATGTTGATTTTTGTGAAGAATGATGAGGATGAAACGTTTAGAGATTTTTGTCTGATTTGTAATAGTAGGATTAATGATGATAATGATGTAGTATTACAGAGTAGTAGTATGTAGAGGTCTAGTGATTTGGAAGTAAACCTTATTTGATTAACTAGTTATAGGCGAATCATGTTGTAGGCCTATGACCAATGTTGCGAATTGACGAGTTACTGCTACATTATTGTATGGATGAGTTATTGATGAAACGATGAGTTATGAGATTATGCTTGATGAGCTATGATGTATAAATGATGTTTGATGTATAAATGATGTTTGATGATTTATGATGATAAATGATATCGACGAATGATGTTGATGACGAGATGTTGAGATGTTTTTAAGATGTAGGCCTTTGGCCAATGATGGTGTTGTATTGAGATGTTGTCTATTATGGCGTTGTCATTACATTCATGATTGTGTCTCATACATTTCATTTTGAGATGGAGCTTATACTCGTTGAGATGACCTGTATTGGCGAATATTGAGATGAAGGCTTATGCCTTGTTGATGCCTTTATTAAT
The DNA here is from genome assembly GCA_948472305.1 of Vicia faba. NCBI lineage: Eukaryota > Viridiplantae > Streptophyta > Magnoliopsida > Fabales > Fabaceae > Vicia > Vicia faba. Next base: position 230,844,396 of record OX451738.1, read on the forward strand.
TGGCAATTTTTGAGATGGGAGTTCTGCTCCAATGGTACCATATGCATTTGCATAGTATTGAGTCACATTATATGATTGCATAAAGAAGTGTGTATTGATGTTGTGAATTGGAATTATTGTTGTGATTATTGTTGATTATGAGATGAGAAGTGGTGATGTTATGTGATCTAATATAATATATTAATTATCATACGCTTTATTATATTGTTAGATATCACACCCCTTCTGTTTGAATGTTGCCCTTATAATGGTAACGTGCAGGTAATCGAGAGTGAAGGTTGTATACCTTCAATAGTTTGAGTCGTTGTCATTGCTCTGATATGTAACACTCGGGGGGATGAACGCTTGTTGCTTTTGATTGTTGATTATTCATTTGTTGAACTTTAAGTTGATTATTATTAAATATGAGTTGTTTTGAAGTTGCTTTAACGATGATTAAAGATGTTATTAAGAATCCCACTGCGTAGATGTTTAAATTGTTGAATTAAGAGATTAAAGTGTTTTGATGACGGTTCATCTGAAGTTTTAAAGTGTTACGTATCCATGATGAATGCAATGAGTTTTTAATGATGAATTTGTGACATCCCGATTCATTTGCGTGAATGATTTTATAACTCTGATTTATTTATATAATTACCGGGGTAGAATTGGTGTGTTACAAAGTTGGTATCAGAGCAAAAGGTTGGTCCGACCTTGTCGTCGAGTCGTAGTTGTCTAATAATCGAGTATTGTTAATTTGAGTTCTAACCGTTGTTTATGTTGTAGTGATAAGTTGAGATGGCTGGAAGGAATGATGCTGCACTTGCTGCTACTTTAGATGGAATGGCTCATGCGATGGATAATCAGCCGAATGCTGACGGGAATGCTGGATCTCGTAGTTTGGCGACTTTCCAGAGAGAGAATCCGCCTACGTTCAAGGGAAAGTATGATCCTGACGGAGCATTGGAGTGGTTGAAAGAGATTGAGAGAATCTTCCGTGTGATGGATTGCACTCCAGCGCAAAATTTTCGATATGGTACTCATATGCTAGCAGTCGAGGCTGATGACTGGTGGCTAGAGACTTGTTAGAAGTTGGAAGCTGCAGGTGAGAATGTCACTTGGGCTGTGTTCCATAGGGAATTTCTGAGGAAGTACTTTCCTGAAGATGTTTGTGGTAAGAAGGAAATTGAATTCCTTGAGCTGAAGCAAGGAAATATATCGATTGTTGAGTATGCTGCAAAGTTTTCTGAGTTGGCTAAGTTTTATCCGCACTATGCTGAGGAAGATGCTGAGTTTTCGAAGTGTATCAAGTTTGAGAACGGGTTGCGCCCGGAGATCAAGAAGGCAGTTGAATAAAGTGACGATTAAGAACAAGTATCCGCTTCCAAGAATAGATGACTTAATGGACCAATTGGTGGATGCTCGTGTGTTTAGCAAGACTGATTTAAGGTCGGGTTACCATCAAATTAAAGTGAAGGATGAAGATATCCAGAAGACGACTTTCAGAACGCGTTATGGACATTATGAGTATTCGGCGATGCCTTTCAGTGTTACTAATGCACCGAGAGTATTCATGGAATATATGAATTGTATCTTTTATACTTATTTAGATTGATTTGTAGTGGTGTTCATTGATGATATTTTGATCTACTCTAAGTTAGAAGAAGAGCATGCAGGACACTTAAGAGTAGTATTGCAAGTTTTAAAAGAGAAGCAATTGTATGCGAAGTTGTCCAAGTGTGAATTCTGGTTAAAGGAGGTTAGTTTTCTTGGTCATGTGATTTCAGGTAGTGGCATTGTTGTAGATCCATCGAAGGTTGATGCTGTGTTGCAATGGGAAACTCCGAAGTCAGCTACTGAGATTAGAAGCTTTTTGGGATTAGCTGGTTACTATAGAAGGTTTATCGAGGGTTTTTCTAAGTTGGCACTTCCACTGACTAAGTTGAATTGTAAAGGTAGAGCTTTGGTGTGGGATGTTCAGCGCGAAGAAAGTTTTACAGAATTTAAGAAGAGGTTGACGTCGACTCCTATTTTGACGTTGCCTAATCCAGGAGAGCCTTTTGTGGTGTATTGTGATGCTTCTAAGATAGGTTTAGGAGGTGTGATTATGTATAATGGTAAGGTAGTTGCTTATGCGTCAAGGCAGTTAAGGACTCATGAGAAGAACTATCCTACGCATGATTTAGAGCTTGCTGCAGTTGTCTTTGTGTTGAAGATTTGGAGGCATTATCTTTATGGTTCTAGATTTGAAGTGTTTAGTGACCATAAGATCTTAAAGTATTTATTTGATCAGAAGAAGTTGAATATGAGGCAATGAAGATGGTTGGAATTATTAAAGGATTATGATTCCGATTTGAATTATCATCCAGGAAAAGCGAATCTGGTAGCTGATGCGTTGAGTTGAAAGACTTTACATATGTCGGCAATGATGGTTAAAGAGTTGGAATTAATTGAGCAGTTCAGGGATATGAGCTTAGTTTGCGAGGTTACACCGCGAAGTGTTATGTTGGGTATGTTGAAGATTAATAATGAATTTCTAGACAGTATCAGAGAAGCTCAGAAGTTGGATGTGAAACTGGTAGATTTGATGGTTGGGATTGATTAGTCTGAGAATAGTGATTTTAAGCTATATGCGCAAGGTGTGTTGAGGTTTCGTAACCGGATTTTTATTCCTGATGATGCTGAGATGAAGAAAGTGATACTTGAGGAGAGTCATAGAAGTAAGTTGAGTATTCATCCAGGAGCTACAAAGATGTATCAAGATTTGAAATGTTTGTTTTGGTGGCCTGGGATGAAGAGTGATGTGGCTCGGTTTGTGTATGTATGTTTGACTTGTTAGAAGTCGAAAGTTGAACATCAGAAGCCTGTAGGATTGATACAACTGTTAGAAGTTCCAGAATGGAAATGGGATAGCATTTCAATGGACTTTGTGATAGGGTTACCTAATACTATAAGAGGACGTGATTCAATTTGTGTGATTGTTGATAGGCTTACTATGATACGGTGGGAGAACTGACTTGAGGTTTTGCATTTTATCACAAATGTTGCAGTTAGCAAGAGTCGCCACCGACTTTTATTTTATCCAAAAGGAAAGGTGAAAAAGCACAGGAAAGACCTTTGAGATGTTTTCTTGAGTTCGGGGGGTAGATTATGAAAATGTAAGGTGTTAGCACCCTTTTCATCCATGGTTTTCCATGGGCTCTTAGTTACTTGCTTAGATCACTTGCTTTTGTTTGTTTGAAATTGTGTTTGGTGTGGTTTTGAAAGTATTTTGTAAAAGAGTCTATTCGTGTAGGCAATCTTTGTAATGATTCTCGTTCGTAAGAATGTATACAAAGATGTTTGTCTTTTTGAAAATGTTTTCAATGTTCGTAAGATGTTTTTGAAATGTGTGTGTGTTTGTTTTGGAAGATAACAAGGATGTTTGTTTTGAAATGGAGCAAGTAAGTAGAAGCTATCTACCTACTCAAATGTCTTTCTTATGTATTTTCTATTCCTTTGACATTGTTGTCTTACCATTGATTTGGTAAGCAACCCTATCTTTGGATGTAAATGGGACGGATGTGGGTCATCGTATAACCATGATTAGCAATGTTTGCAAAGTATCTTAGCATTTTTGAGGGACCAAGATCATTTTTGTAAGGCAACTTTGAATAGAGTCATCGAGGGACTATGATGTTATATTTGTTTTGTTTTGCTAAGATACTTCGCATGCGTAACATGGCCATTTTGTTTTAGGCAACCAAGTGGGGAAACCCTAAGGATGCTTGTGTGCAAGTGTATCATTTTCATGCTTTTGATTTTGTCTTGTATTTAAAGTGTTCTATTTTGCTTTGTTTGGTTCTTGTCATACAAACCCTATTTACTGATCATGGCATATAAAGCGATAAATTGTGTAATGTAAATATTTCTAAGCTATTACAACAATTTATGGGAGGGGGAATACAAGTTTGAATTGGGATGTTGCAAGAATGTAAACCTAAATAGATTATTACAACCAAATCGAATTTATACGAATTAGAATAAATACAATACAATATTTAAAGAAAATGCAATGCAATGTACATGTAAAAAGGTTTTTGTGTCTTGTTTTTATATAGGAGAAAATTTAATCTAAACCTAAAAATATATAAAGAAAAGAATTAATTTTTTAAAGGGGTTTAACCATAATTATTATTTAAGAGAAAATAAAGTTTTTATAGGTGTTAATTTGTGTATTTTCTTGTATAAAAATAATAAATAATATTGTATATAAATATAAAATTAAATATATGCAAAAATAAGTATTTATAAGTGTGAAATAAAAAATAAATTAAATTAAATATATTTAATTATATTTACAAGTTTATTGAGAAAATAAAGGATACCTATTAAAAATAAAATATATTTTTATGTGAGAAATAGAATAAAAATAAAATAAAAGTGTAATATCATTAATTTATATTTTTGGGATTTTTATATGTTAGAGAAGCTATTTAAAAGATTAAATATGAAAATAAAACAAATAAAAATATAAGAGTTAGTAAGGGGAAGTAATGTAGTAGAATTGGTGGTAAGGTTAGCAAAAACACTGGCCCAAAGCAAAAGCCCAAACCTGCAAAAAAGTCACAAAAACTGAAAAGGAAAATGTGAAAAAATGCAAAAGTTGCGCGCAGGTTCGAACCCAGGACATGGGTCTCACCAGCGCGCTGCTTTGCCACTGGGGTGGCTATACTTCCATTATTTTTACTGAAACAAAAATAACATATTACAAAACGCGCCATATTCCCTGTTTCATCTTCTTCCTCAAGCCTTGGCCGGATACCCGGTAACTTCCTCATACTTCCATGAAAATAAAAACTTATAACATGAAAATTATAGTACTTGAACTCACGATTCCAACCATATAAGTTATGTAAACTAATTATCAAAGATCAAGGAGAATTTAAACAGCCCTAAATCTTGACCTAATATTTCCAGAAATTTCAAGTTTCAAATTCTCTTAGCACAAGTAAAATCAATGCAAGATAATGATATGTACAGCTTCGTTATGATGAGGACTACATTTTTTATTCACAAATCTTGGCCTATGGTTTCCTGTACAAAGAGATAGAGTTTGAAAATTTACCTCCTTCATCTGGAATCGTGTATGAAAATGGAGTGACTTTAACGGAGGCCTGATGCTTGCTTGAGCTTCCTTGAGCTTCCCTGAATCTATTCCAACCCTTGCCTTGCTCTGAATGTAGCTGGAACTCCTTGGCCAAGTCAAGTTGCAAGATCTGAAGTCAAAAATGGAAGATGGTGAAGGAGTGATTACAGAACAGGGATGATGGCTTGGATTGAATAGGTATCAAGTATGTAAGGTATTTGAATGATCCAAACTCAAAACGCACGAGCCAAATGGAAGATGGAAGTGTTTGTGCAGAAACTGTAGGTTTGAACAGTTTTTTGGTGTTTTTCAGCTTGGGAGTATTTCATGTCCTTGCCAATCGTGTTATATGTTGCATAATGTTTGTGTATTAGTATTGAAATGGTTTTGTGTCAACCCTCTATCAGCTGTGCAAGCCCTAGCCTTTTTGCAACTTTTCTTGTACTTGAAGCAAAGTGATAAGACAAAGCTCACATGCTTGTACTAGCTTCCTTAGGGTTGGTATTTCTTCCCTATAAGTTGCCTTTGGTCAGTGGTACTTGCATGTATCAAGGGGACAGGTCCAATGCTCAAGATTGCAAAGTTTGCAAAAGTTGCTCTTTTTCAAAATGGCAATGGAACCTTTTTGCCATAAATGGAATTACAAGTTGGATAAAGGTTCAAAAGCATGGATCAAAGCTTTTTCAACTGAGTAAGCATTTAATTAAGGAGTGTGGAACAATTTTAGGACCTTTATAGCACGAATTAGCCAACATAGGATTGATTTGCAACTTTGTTCTTCATGAAATGGTTTGGACAAAAAGTGAGAAATTGCCAACTTCATCTCTTCGATTCTCCCTACTCAAAAATGATCTTGAGGAGTTATTGGACATTTTGGAAAGCTTGGAATGTGATACATAATTCATCTTTGAAATGAATTTTGAGATACCTCTTGGAACTAGGTGAAAAATTGCCATTAAGTTGGGTCCAAAACCTGCCTAAATTAGGGCAAAATTTCACTAAGTTAACAAGTTCATGACCATGTATTCACAAATTTATATCTTGAGATACAAGCATCTTTAGGGAAAGGTTTGTGAAGCAAAGTTGTAGATTTCATGGATATATACAACTTTCATGTTGGGAACTTTCCTTGAATCAACATGTATCATGGTGAAAAAGTGGTGAAAAGTTGAGAAAAAACAAGAAAATTTTCTATACTTAGAAAATTTCTAAGTTAGAAAAATTTCAAATTCAAAACCCTAATTTTCAAATTTGGTTTTCTTGATGAACAAGTTTCACATTTGGAAATGTTTTGATGACTTATGACCCTTGGTACTTGATTTTGACCAAAAAGTCAAAGTTTGACTTTTCAGTGTACAATTGACTTTTGATCAGTTGACTGCAAAATTCATCTGTCAATCCAATGTATTTGAGATGATTTGAGCCATGTAATTAAGTCAAGATGATGCCATTGAATCCTTGAAATCATGCTTGAACTCAATTGGTCATTTGCTAGGTTAAAAATCAGAAATTGCCATTCCTCAGTCAAAACCCTAATTTTGACCATTTTGCCCTTTTTGTGATTTGATCAAATTTCTTGAGGAATTATGATCCAAACTTGACCAAATGATACATGTGAGTTTAAAATGTTGATGTGGATCAAAAATTATGAAGTTTGACTATAAATTGGCCATGGTTGACTTTCCCCCCAATACAACTGATTTTTAGGTCAACTGTCCAATTGACTGATAAAAAATGTGGTTCAAGGCTTGAAACTTGTCATGAGTGACCTTAGGGGTCCATAATGATGTTTGAAAGTCATATGAAGCAATGATAGTCCAAAAATCCTTGTGCAAACTCAAACCCTAATTTTGGGTTATCAGTGCAAGATGAGATGTCTTGAGCTGACCAAACCCTAATCCATTCTTGAGTCAAAGAGATCTTGTGAGAAAAGTCTTGATATATAAGGGGGGAAATTTTGGGGTACAACAGCTGCCCCTGTTAAATCTTCTTAAACCTGAAGAGTTAGATTGGCGAGTGTTGTCGTTCGTGACTCGAAGGTGAAAGATGATTGGACACTAAAGTGCCTATAAATTTGCACTCGGCGATGTGTAGTTGAGGGAATGGGCTTAAAGATGCCATTTAGAGAAGTGGTAGATTCTTGTTGGAGATGGGCTTGCAGATGCCATCCATGAATGTTTGTTTAAGTGTAGCTTGTAAGCTGGAAGAATGAGTATCAGAATGGTGTCCGCGTCTGGAACGTATCTGAGCTGTATCTGAACTTGTCATCTGAATGAGTATCAGAATGGCATCCGTGTCTGGAGCGTATCCGAACTCGAAATCTGAATAAGTATCATAATGGCATCCGTGGCTGGAGCGTATCTGATAGTTGAAATTTGAATGAGTAACAGAATGGCATTCGTGTTTGGAGCGTATCTGAACTGTATCTGAACTTTGAAGTTGAATGAGTAATAGAATGGCACCCGTGTCTAGAGTGTATCTGAACTGTATCTGAAATTTGAAGTTGAATGAGTAACAGAATGACATCCGAATCTGGAGCGTATCTGAACTGTATCCGAACTTTGAAGTTGAATGAGTAACATAATGGCATCCGTGTCTGGAGCGTATCCGAACTGTATCTGATAGCTAAAATCTGAATGGGTATCAGAATGGCATCCGTGTCTGGAGCGTATCCAAACTGTATCATGATTGCATATTGTTAATGGTAGCTTGTTAATCTTATCCTGAAAAGGGTAAAATATTATCTGAAACACAAAATTATGTTGCATGAAATGTATGATGCAATATATGTATTTTTACAATATTTATGATATATGGATGTAATGTATGCGCATGCAAGCCAATTTGCTGTATTGTTGTTTTCCTGAGGAAAATAAATCCTTGACTGTTTGCTAAGGATAATGTGGATCCTTCATATCTTGAAATTGGAGTATTGACAAAAACTCCGTTGTGAGAGCAATGTCGTATACTGCTCGAGGAATCTGCTTGGGGAATACAAAGAATTTTGATGACTTCTACTGGGGATAGATGGGAATCTTGGTTCCGTTGGGGAGGATCAGCAGTTAATCTGTTATCGGAATGGATTTCAGGCTTCAAACAACTTGCTGGGGAGTTTGGAGGAACTGGATGGTTTCCGCCGGGGATTGATAGTTTGAAGTTTTAGTTCTGCTGGCGATTTAAGTGACACATTGTGGGGATTTCTCCTGGAATAACCTAAAGACGTTTTCCTATTCTTTAAATCTGTCAGTAATTGTCTTTTTTCATTTTTTTATTTGCAAACAGTAATTATGTTCAAATGCATATGTTCATCAATGAATCATTGGACATTTTTGCAAACAAAACACAAGTGTAAAGAAAAAGGACAAATAGTTTTCTGTACTTGAAAGAGATATCTTTGTATTTACTTTGAATAAGTATTTTATACAAAGGAGACAGACATCCTAGTGTCAGAAAAATTTATACAAAGAAAGATAGCTATGTGTGATAATCCCATGGGGTTCCCGTTCTACTATAGCCTCCGTATCTCTGAATATCTTGTCTATTCGTTGCTTAGTCCGAAGATGATTGGATTGATCCGAAGCTCCGAATTCGTTAATGAAGAGATTGTCCTTAAAGTGATCCGACAGGACATAGTCATATGCTTAAATTCCCTAACTTTTTCCTGGACTGCCCTTTTGGGTTTTCAGTCTAACGGGAAACCCTTTTTTTCCCAAGTCTCCCTTTCGGGTTTTCAAATTGCCGGGTGTAAAGATTTTTTTATATTTTATCCCTAATTTTTGCCCGAACCTTTTGGTTCGCCGGGATGCACTTTTTTTTTGCCTAGGTGTGTCAACCTAGCGGGTCTCTTATGCGTAGTATCTTTTGACTATGTCCGTGTTCGCATGGTGTGGTAGGTCGTCGCCATCCATGGTGGTTAAGATCATTGCCCCACCAGAGAAGATGTTCTTGATTACAAATGGTCCTTCATAGGTAGGAGTCCATTTGCCCCTGGGATCACTTTGTGGCAGGATAATGCGTTTGATCACCAGATCTCCAACTTGATATACTTGGCGTTTGACTTTCTTGTTGAAAGCCTTTATCATCCGTTTTTGATACATGTGACCATGGAAAACAACAATAAGTCTCTTTTCATCAATTAAGTTCAATTGATCAAGTCGAGTCTAGATCCAATCGTCCTCATTTAAACCTGCATCCTTCATGATTCTCAAAGAGGGGATCTGAACCTCAATAGGCAAGACAACCTCCATGCCATAAACCAAAGAATAGTGTGTTACCCCAGTTGACGTGCGAGCCGTGGTACAGTACCCGTGGAGAGCAAATGTTAGCATCTCATGCCAGTCCTTGTAGGTGACTGTCATTTTCTGTATGATCTTTTTAATGTTTTTATTAGCAGCTTCAACGACACCATTCATCTTTGGCCGATAGGGGGTGAATTGTGATGCTGAATCCTGAACTGCTCACACAAAGCGGTGATCATAGTATTTTTAAGGTTCATACCATTGTATGTGATGATCCTCTCTGGGATACCGTACCGACAAATGAGATTCTGCTTGATGAAGCAGGCAACAACATTCTTAGTAACGGGTGCGAAGGAAGCTGCTTCGACCCTGTTGTACCCCAAAATTTGCCCTCCCATATTCTTCAAGATTTGGCAAGATCAAGCTTCAAAATCCCTCAAGGGTTGCACAGTCCAATTGCCTCCTAACACAGTCAAAATTAGGGTTTTGGTTCTTGCAAAGAAATTGAGGTTTTCAAGGGTCCAATCAAGTCCCATATGCCTACATACATTGTCAAGCATCCATATGTCAAGGTTCAAGACTCACAACATCAAATTGCACAGTCAAAAACCGTAATTGCTCCACAGTCAACTGCAGGGGCAAAATGGTCATTTGACAGTCAAAAGTCAAAATTTTTGGTCAACATCTTATTTTGAATCCACAATCATCATTTTATCAATTCTTGATCATGATTCCACAAGCATGGCTCAAAAAGTCTCAAGATGCAAAAGTTTCTATTTTTGGACAGCTGAAAAGTCAACTGCAAATTGACCAAGGCATAACTTCTTCATGGTTTATCAGAAAAATCCCATCCAAAGCTCATTTTGAAGGGGATGACATTTCCTACAACTCATCTTCACACTCCAAGTCCAAGAAATTCTCTCACAAAAAGTTATCAATTTCAACATTATAGGTCATTTCCAAAAGTCAACAAAAAGGCACTTTAAGTCAAAGACCATAACTTGAGATTGGTAAATAAAAATGTCATGGGACCAAAGACATTGGTTAGATGACTTCAAGACCTTTCCAAAATGTCCAAGAACATGATCATAGCTTCAAAATTGAGCAAGATATGCATTGGAGAAGTTGGGAAATTTTTGGGAACTTTCAAAAGTCAGATTTTTTTTTATTAATAACCATGTATTAAAAAAATATTTCGCAAATAACCGGGTTTCGGAAAAAATTACGCAAATAACCATGTTTCAGATGGCTCCACAAAGGAGGAGCCATCTCAATTGGCGCATGCACCTAGGGTTTTGCCCTAGGCGCCATCTCACTTGGCGCCTCCCTTGTCTTTTAGCCAAGTGAGATGGCGCATGCTCCTTAAAAATGAGAGGAGGCGCCATCTCACTTGGCGCCTAGGGCAAAACTAGGGTAAAATGCTGTTTTATAAATAATTCGTCCGTTTCTTTGAAATTTCTCACACTTTCTCGCACTGTATTTTTATTTTGTACTCCGTTATTTGCATAATGATGTCGCCTATGATTTTTAGCAGAGATGGTTACGTTATATTCTCCGCCACGAAACTTGCGATGAAAATGAAATTCTGGCACATTCACTCCATGGAGCGTCTGAAGCGGGAGTTGATGCGGTGGCTAGATGGAGACATCGCGGAGGGGGAAAAAATTCGAAGGATCCAGCGAAAACGAACAACAACCTCACATGCGACAGGAAGACCTAATGTGTGGTTGGAGGAAGTCAAAACAGACAGTGATGTAATACTGATGATGCATGGGTCAGATGAAATTGTGTTAACAATTGTAATTTCCTAGATTGAATATCGTTAATCATTGTTGTACGCGAAAACCCTAATGTAATTTCCTATATTGAATTTCTTAAATTGTGTTAACAGTTTTATTAACGGAAAACCCTAATGTTTACAACACAAATATTGAAAAGATTTATTGTATTACAATATTTATGTGGTCGAGCCAGACGCCCGATTCGGACAGTTTTTGCGATTGTGTCCGACCTGACGGCATAAACCACACTTTCTTTCCAACCTGTCAAGATCGTCCATTTCTGTTGTGATGCGCCTGCTTTTGGGACGACCCTTATTGTTCCTTCGCATTTGGTCATTGTGCCAAACTATATCGCCGTTGTATTCAGGCCAATAGTCCGGTTTTGCCACCAAAGGAAAGTTGTTGTTGTAAACAGTGAGCAACGTTTCAGATTTATAAACGTTTGAGAGCAGTTGAAGCGCGTCTTGATGGGTATGAGCACAAGCGGCAATGACATGAGAGCAAGGCATACGAAATGCTTGAAACCTGCCACAATCGCATCATTGAGAAGGTAAAATGACCCTGTATTCTTGTCTTGCCAGGCCTTCATTGTGGTCGATTGTCTCTTTCACAATGAAGTTGTGGCTGTGTCGGTCAAACCGTGTAACCATGTGAGTGTTGGCTTTAGCACTTTCAGCCTTAATGTATTTCATACAGCTTTCACTCCATAGTTGTCCTGATTGCAAGACCGCATACCATATTTCACCTCTTTTGGAAAATAACGCAGCCATCCTAAAATACGTGGATTTTACCAAGGCAGTGATATGGAGGTTTCATATGCCCTTGAATACCCCATTCATTGATTCAATAAGATTTGTTGTCATATGACCCCATCTTTGGCCATTGTCGTATGACCTAGTCCACTTTTCGACCGGTATATTGTCGATCCACGTACCGGCTTCTGGATTAGACAAACGGATCTCGTTGCGGTAATATTTGAATGTGGGTTGTGTCAATGCGTATCCCGCATTCATTACCGCTTTCCTCAATGTTTTGTCCTTGACCTCCCTCGAGAAATTCTGGACGATATGCCTGACGCAATAGACATGCGTAGAAGGAGGGTCATGCCAACCATTTGCTGGATTATTATAGGCACTTTCAATGGAGGCATGTCTGCCCGAGATCAAACAGAGATCTGGTTGAGGAGCCACGTGTGTACAAAGATTTTTCAGGAAAAAGCTCCAAGCACCACCGGTCTCCCCCTCGACAAGGGCAAACGCAATGGGGAAAATGTTATTGTTGCCATCTTGTGCAACTGCCATCAATAGCGTGCCTTTGTACTTCCCATACAACCAAGTCCCGTCAATTTGTAGATTTGGTTTGCATGATGCAAACCCTGTGATGCATGGTTGAAATGCCCAAAACATGCGACTGAATATTCCGTTGCCATGCAGTAGACTACCATCTTGGGCGTACGCTGGCAATGTTTCCAGAACATAAACACTACCTGGAGAATATGTCTTGAGTGCATTTAGGTAGCGGGGAAGTTCTCGGTATGACTCCTCCCAGTTTCCGTACACCCTTTCAATCGCCTTAGTCTTTGCTAACCACGCCTTACGGTAAGACGGAGTGTAGTTAAAAACCGTGGTGATGTGGGAGATGATTGTTTTCACCTTCAAAGAAGGGTCGTTGCTGACCAGGGGTAGGATTTCTTGACAGATTAGATCATGGTTGAGTTTTTGGTGGTCTTGTGATTGAGTGGAACTTACACAAGTATGGGTAGTCATGGAACCTATGACCCAGCAGTCACCCTGTTGTACCCCAAAATTTGCCCTCCCATATTCATCAAGAAATTGCCAAATCAAGGTCACAAAATTCCCCAAGGGTTGTGCAGCTCAACTGTCTCCTATACAGTCAAAACTAGGGTTTGAGTTCTGGTCAAGCAAATGAACTTTTCAAAGGCCCAATCAAGTCTCACATGCCTACAAAGATGGTCAAGCATCCTCATGTCAAGTTTCAAGGCATTCAGCTCAAAATTGCACAGTCAAAACCCTAGATTGCACTACAGTCAACTGTAGGGGCAAAATGGTCATTTGACAGTCAAAAGTTCAAATTTTTGGTCAACATATCATTTTGAAGCCACAAACATCATTTGATCAATGCTTGATCATGATTCTCAAAATTTGGCTTAGAAATCATCAAAGATGCAAAAAGTTGCTATATTTGGACAGCTGAAAAAGTCAACTGAAATTGACCAGGGCATAACTTTCACATGGATTATCAGAAAAATTCCATCCAAAGCTCATTTTGAAGAGAAAGACATTTCCTACAACTCATCTTCATATTCCAAGTCCAAGAAATGCTCTCACAAAAAATTATCAATTTCAACATTATAGGTCATTTTCAAAAGTCAACAAAAAGGGACTTTAAGCAAAAGGCCATAACTTGAGATTGGTGAATCAAAATGACATGGGACCAAAGGCATTGGTTAAAAGATTCAAAGACCTTTCCAAAATGTCCAAGAACATGTGAAAAGCTTAAAAATTGACCAAGTTATGCCTTGTGGAAGTTGGGAAATTTTTAGGGATTTTGAAAAGTCAACATTGATGCAAAAGGCCTAAAAATGCAAATGGGCCCATTTTTCTTCCAAATTTCTTCATGCCAAGCCTATGCACGACCACTAGGCCCAAAGGGAAGTATTCTCATATTTTTTAATTATTTATTTGAATTAATATTAATTTATATTCATTTAAATGATTTTAATATATGAAAAATATCAAACTTAACCTAAAAAAATCTTTTCATGCATGTTTATTCTTAATATTTCGTGCATATCTTAAATAGGCAAGATTTGGTGCTAATTGATCATGATTGAACCAAAATGCATGAGAAAAAGATTAGAAAAGATCCTTAACAAATCAAAGATTGAAATCATCATGGCAAAGGATTTTGTGCAAAGTTTTTAACCTAATAGTCTCTATACATACTCAGCATGAGAACCCTAATGTTCCTAGACTGCAAGCTGCGCCCCAAACAAGCTTTTTGCAAGTTGAAATTTTCCATAAAAAGTCAAAACTGAAAATTAGTTTTTAGGTTGATTCAAGCTTCAATCTTCATCCCATTAGCATCCTGAGACATCATTGAGTGTTTCTCAATCAAAAACAACAAGCAAAACGCCTTGAAACGGTATCACGACCTCAAACTGTGAAGCAAAATTTCCAAATCGCATATCATATTCTAAGCATTTTTCATGAATTTTGTTTGTTGATTCTTATTCTTTGTGAAGTTCTAAAGCTAACTGTGGTGTTTGATTGCATTTTTATGCCCTATACGCGACATTGCCATGAACGCCTTCTAGGGTTTCTTGAGCTCCCAATTGGGGATTTTCTTGTCCTGTAAAATTGAAGCACGAAACTTAGACCATTCAAACCAGCTCCTCAAGACGAAGCAATCTGGACCCTCGCGATCAATTTATCAATGCCATAGCGCTAATCGCTATTTTTCCAAAGGCCCTCTAAAGCCACGTTCTGAAAACCGTTGCCCAATGCTTTGATTTACAGGGACGATGAAGGAGATGGAATCGTGTCAATCAATGATTCGTTGTTTTAAAAATTGGCGCGCTGATTTCCATTAACTCTGCTTTTCTCTTATATTGTTTAATTGATATTATATGTTAACAACGCGCTAAATGGCATAGTGGTCCAGGTGTTGGCTGGTGAAGTGCAAGACCTGGGTTCGATTCCCAGGTCTGGCAAAAGTTCCATATTATTTTTCATGAATAATTCTTATGCAGCGCGCATGAGGAGGACCACCATACTCCATCAGTATCCCATTAGCCACGCGTCCACAATGATCAGATCAATGACCAAGCTTCAGGGTGCAGCATACACCTGGTCAAACGCACCATATGGAATCATGAAAAGTCAGCAAATTCAAATCTTGTTGGGCCAGAATTTCAAGGCCTATACCTCCTTATTTGGGGCTACACCCCACCCTGGTTTGCATTTTTTATATTTTTTCTTCTCCCTTTTATTTTTATTGGTTTATTTATTTTATTGTCTTAATTTAATTAACTTATTTTTTCTACAAAAATATAAAAACATTAAAAAAATACAGAAAAGACAAAAAAATACAATTTTTATTTTATTATTGCCATGAATAAATTAGAATATAAATTGTTTAGTTTAATTAGGTTTTAATTTTAATTCCTTTTTAATAAAAATCCAAAAACATGTAGAATTAGGTTAATTGATAGTTTTAATGTCTTTTTAATTTTTATTTCTCACAATACTATTTATTTATTATTTTATTTTCATAAATTAAAAATTGTACATAATAAATTTTAGGTTTAATTTAGATCTTAATTTAATTCTTTCATAATAAATAAAAAAATATTAGAATTAGGGTTGCCGTTTAATTTAATTGACTTCTTTTTCTCATTAAATCTAAAAAAACACAAAATAACAAAAACATTTTAATTTTTAATTCTCATTAAACTGTTAATATTTTGCAAAAGGGTCCAACGCCCTAGTTTCGTTTTAATTATTTTGCGCACTTATCTTATGTCGTTTAATTATAATTCTGTAAATCTCCCAAAGCCATGTACATTTATTTATCGCACTTTTATTGCTTTATTTATTTTCCGCTAAATCGGGTCCGGTTTAATTTTGGCGATGTGGACCCGCGCCATTTGTAATAGTTTAGATTTATTTCCTCGCAAAATATTTAACCGTTAACCAAGCATGAAAGAATGAATGTCCTAATTAAAATCAAGCGTAGAACACGACGAACATGACAAGACAAATAACTGAAACATAACACACAATTCGCACACACCACCCCTAGGGTACGCCTCACTGTTGCCTTTCGAAAAGTGGTCGTCGAGTAGAGGACGTCTTAGTAAGTCCTCATGATCCGGGAACCTGGCATGAGGGTAGCTTCTAAGGTGTCTTCCCATTGCTCTGGTGATCACCACGTCCCTAAAATTCGAATTGACCCGAACGCCTCCAACGGTGGTGCTACCTACCTCTCAATGGTGGGATGGCACTACTTTTAAGGACATCTACACAGACGAATCCCTTAGGGTAGGTAGGTTCTCAAGGATACTTGCTCTAATCTCAAAACAAACTCAAAAAGACTTTTCACACTGACACTTTTCAAAAGTTTTCAAAGCAAACTTTTCAAACACTCTGACGTACGAGTCGATCTGAAAATCTTCAAAGAAACTTTTTAAACCCACATTGAAAAGCAAACAAACAATTTTGAAAACATATGAGCAAGTATCTAAGAGCCCGTGGATAACCATGGATAGAAAGGGTGCTAACACCTTCCCTTTCTATAACCTACCTCCCGAACCGAGAGCAATCTCTTTAAGGAATTTTTCTGTGCTTTTGTCCTTTCCATTTGGAGAAAATAAAAGACGGTGGCGACTCTTGCTTCCGCGACATTTCGTGAACCAGCGTTAAACAGTCAGTTCCAGATCCACCGATCACAGAACTGGCGACTCTGCTGGGGAAACACAACTTAAAGTGAGGTGTACCTTAGGGCTAGCTTATAACTATGTTTTCAATTGCTTTCCTTGTGTGCTTTAAATTGTGGGTTGCTTGGGAGTTCTATAGATCCTAAACCCGGATCTGGGGGATACCTTTCTTAGAAGGTAGCAACAAGGCTGTGAGGGAACTGTGCGGGGTATACCGACACGGTTGAAACAGTCTGCTACGTTGATGTGGCACTTTGGTGTGTACCGGTAACCCTTGAGTTCAGTCAAGGAGAGTACGGGGCCTCCGCGTGGTGTCGTGAAGCATCAACAGACCTTAGGAACCTTAATTGAACTATCTTGGCCTCTTTAGGGTAGTGAGATAACTGACTTTGGTGCAGTCCGAGGTTAGTTGATACTCGATACTACGCTCAATTGAGGGTTGCTTTCCTGGAATATTTCGGTCGCCAGTTCAGTGGCTAAATCGAAACGATGAACAATGAAAGCAATCCCGTGATATTGGGAACCTTAGAACCCGGTTACTTTGATAAGACAGGTTGAACCCACCAACTTCAAGAGGGTACTACCCAGACCCCATGCTGGCCTTAAACTCTAAGGGTTTCTCTTGTGTGACTTGCGTGCCTTCGTACTTGACTACTTGCATGCTTGTTATCTGACACATGAACTACTTGCAGGTTTTGTTTATAGTCCTTAATAGGGACTCATAACAGGGTACCTAAGTTTCTTACAGGTTTTGGTTTGCAGTCCTTAATTAGGACTCCTAACAGGGTTTACCGAGTTTCTTGCAGGTTTTGTTTTTAGTCCTTAAGTGGGACTCATGACAGGTTTTACTTGAGTTTCTTGCAGGTTTTGGTTTGCAGTCCTTAATAAGGACTCATAACAGGGTTTATTCATATCACCCCATGCATCATGACATCATACCATTGCATACATCCTAACCCATTTCAAGGATCTCAAGGGCTTGTGATGCAGGTCATGATGAATCAAACATCTAGCAAGGGGCAAAGAGGATTTATTTTCCTCTAGCCAAAGTTGTTAGGGGCTATGACCCACTGGATATGGTGAGCCTTTGACCCTGGAAGAAGGACTCTCAACAATCCAAAGTTCCTTCAATCAAGCTACCGGTTCCAAATGTTAACAAATTTTCTTGTTTACCCCGCGAGATCCTTGAAAACATTGCATGCATATCATACACATCATTGCATGGCAGGTATCTTCGTTGCAGGTCACTTACCTTTCTCGCTGTTTATTTCAGCAATGGCCTTCCAACCAGACAACCAAGATCTTCGTACTCAGAACGCCCAACTGCGAGAAATGTTCTTGAACCTATCCCAGGGGCAAGAAGAAATAAAGACTCTCCTCACCAGGAACTTGACCTTAGGGAATGCAGGGGGCATCAGGAACGATCAGCTGGAAGGGCTACAAATTGAGTTGGCAACCATGAAGATCCAAATGATGGGGCAGTTGGTGGGCCAAATGACTCTCATTCAGGACTTAGCTCAAAAACAAGAAGAGCTCCGGGTTCTCGTCACCAAGCTGCTTCAAATTAATCCAGTAGGGCAAACAGCCAAGGTGGAAGCTCCATCCATCATTCAACCACATGCGGGGCAAGAAGACAAAGGAAAATCTCCTCAGCTTGCTTCAGGGTCACGAGCCCAGCCTCAACGGGGTAGTCAACGTAAACGAAATGCGCCCGGAAGGCATTTCTCGGAGACTGATATACCCTCATCCTTTATACTGAAGCGCTTGCTGGAGGTCAATCTGATCACTCTAAAGGACCCTCCCAAAAATCCCAACAGGACAGCTTCAAGGTATAACCCCGACGCCCACTGCGCTTATCATTCAGACAGCCCGGGGCATGCTACAGACGACTGTTGGACCTTGAAGAATAAAATTCAGGATTTGATTGACGAAGGAGTGATAGAGTTCATGCCAGATGGCGAGATGAGAATCTTCCGCTGAGAATTCTTCATCTGAGATGGCTGTCTCAAACTAGAAATTTTTGTTCATTAGGACTTTTCAAGTTGTAATTCCCTTTTGATTATTCAAACATTTGTTCATTGTTAAACGTTGTTATTTCATTAATGCATCGCTTATGTCTGTTTTGAATCAATATATTCGCATTCACTATATGCAAACTGTTTTCATATTTTTTCTGATGTCAACTCTCAATTAATAATTCTAAGCCTCTTGAGGGAGGATGACGAAAACGATACCACGATCTTTACAGTATGCTTTTGAACAAACCCCGCTGATGAGGTACAGGCATTGTTTCAATCCCTAAACACTGGAGTTATAAGGATGATAATCCCTCGTCAACCCATCAGAGCCAAAGAAGTAGGAGTTTTATTTTCGAAAAGCAAAACCCTTAATCATAACCTGGGGCAGGGTAGTTCTCTCAGTTGATCCAAGTGCATCTTTACAAAACGAACAAAGACAGTGATGGTTCAGAACAATCAAAAGGACAGGCAGTCATCATCAAAATTCACAAATGAAAAGCCCAAAAAAATCTAAACCTACAAAGGGGACTTATGAAACTGGGGCATCCCGCTGACTGTAATTCCAAAAAGGAAACAGTTCAGGCAAAAAAAGAAAGGGATAACTAAAAAAAAAAAAAAAATCAGTCAAGAAAGAGGTCATACAAACCCTCAACAAAAACAAAAATGACTGCCTATTCAAAATAAGTTATCAACATCCGAATCATCACCGGAAAATCAAAGCAAAGACTCAAACAAGGTCTAACGTATGATCAACTGAGTTTAGGTTTGGAGAACATCACGAAGAGCGGGTGGGTACAAATACTTTGAGCCTTTATCCTTTGTTTCTTAAACCATGAACCAAGCCACGTTATAACCCTCAAAAGTCCTAGCTGAAGCATGGGTTAGTTCGAAAGCATACTGTTACAAAAGGTATCCTGACTCCTTAAGGCTTACGGTAAATACGGAGTTGACATCACGTTTACAAACATTCATTTGTTTTATGAAAAAAGAATGCATTTTCAAAATCTTCAAGACAGACATAGGCTTTGCATTTTTAACATAACTTTGTTTGCATATGACTTTTTGTTTGAACAACAGGGAAATTCGCACAATGAAAGTCTAATGAACAAGGGTATCTCCAATCAAGGGGCATGGCATGACCATGGTCCATCATCTGGGGCAATCCAATCAAGATTCGGAGAATCTCTCAAAGGCCAAGTAGCCTGGGGCAAATCTCCGCCTGAGTCACTTGGGGCATTCCAACAACGAATCTGGCCTGATCAAACGCCTTCTAGTGGCATGGCAAAACACTTCTAAACAGGGGCAACTCCCTACATTCAGAGAGCATGGACATAGTCAAAAAATACCACGCAAAATCAAAGACCCGCTAGGTTGACACACCTAGGCAAAAACAAGGGCTTCCCGGCGAACCAAAAGGGTTCGGGCAAAAATAAGGGGTGAAATGAAAAATTTATACACCCGACAAGTCGAAAACCTGAAAAGGCGGCTTGGGCAAAAATGGGTATCCCGGTGGACTGAAAACCCGAAAGGGCGGTCCAGGCAAAAGTTAGGGATCAAAAGCGTACGACTATGTCCCGGCGCCTCGTCACTTGCCTATCAGAAGAAGGTTTGTCAAAAGGGCAGTTATCAAGACTCCACCAGTATCTTCTCCCACAAAAACAGGGGCAATAAAGAGTTGTCTGAGCGATCTAATTGTCCTATCCTCCAAGGTACCAAGGTAGGTTCAGCTAAAGAACATGACCGAGGATCTTAATTCCCCAGAGAGTAGTTCAGCAAAACAGTACATCTCTCTCCAAGCAAAATCATCAAATATCAAGGAAATTGAGTATCCTCCTGTAGATCTCAATACCTCCCCAGCAGCACGTATTCTTAATAAGTATCCCCGGCAGTCTTGGTCTAAAGATTGTTCCCCGGCGGTATATCAACATTCTAAGGAATCATCCTCCAGCATATCAAAACTCCCCCAGGAGAGTCCAATCCAGTTTCCCCAGGAAAGTTGGAATTCATATCTCCCCAAGCAGCAAGCTTATCCCCAGTAGATTCTGGAAGCTTATCCCTCGCAGAGCACGAACGCGTCGTCCCGGCTTGATTTAAAGAGTTATTTCCGTAACAGGATATAACTGGGTTATCCTCAACCAAAAGCCACGGAAAGAGCGTCCTCGACAAAGTATCTCCCTATCCCCAGCATAACTCATCAACGGTATCCCCAGCGGAGTTATCTTCATCAGCTCAGCAAAGCATCGCTACCCCCACAGAGTAGCACTCCCCAGCATGATCGCTAGAGTATCTTTTCTCCCGCAGAATTATTTCATTTGCCAAGTTTATTCCTCAACGGAGTTATCTTCTCCTACCGGTATTCTTGCAACAATCATCCACAGCGGAAGCCAAAATCTCTTCCTCAACATCAGCCCAGGATATGACTTCCCGGCACCCGTCAAGGATTTATTTTCCTAGACGAAAACATACATGAATCATCACATACATCATTATAGCATGCATGTACACATCATATCATATAAATCGTATCCATGTTTGCTTGATCCATATCATGCATTGCATATAACTGACCTTTACCTTTCAGGAAAGATGCAGTTGAAATTCTCAAATATATTTCAAGGACTTCTCCAGTCCAGTTAAATCGACTCCAAACAGATTTTTCTGATAAAGACTCAGTAGAAGTTCTCTTATGATCCCCTCTCCAACGGCGTGTGAGGTGGTAATTCCTTCTTCAGATGTTCCCCTCTCCGGCATGAGCGTGAGGTGATATTCTCTTATGGTCCCCTCTCCAACGGCGTGTGAGGTGGTAATTCCTTCTTCAGATGTTCCCCTCTCCGGCATGAGCGTGAGGTGATATTCTCTTATGGTCCCCTCTCCAACGGCGTGTGAGGTGGTAATTCCTTCTTCAGATGTTCCCCTCTCCGGCATGAGCGTGAGGTGATATTCTCTTATGGTCCCCTCTCCAACGGCGTGTGAGGTGGTAATTCCTTCTTCAGATGTTTCCCTCTCCGGCATGAGCGTGAGGTGATATTCTCTTATGGTCCCCTCTCCAACGGCGTGTGAGGTGGTAATTCCTTCTTCAGATGTTCCCCTCTCCGGCATGAGCGTGAGGTGATATTCTCTTATGATCCCCTCTCCAACGGCGTGTGAGGTGGTAATTCCTTCTTCAGATGTTCCCCTCTCCGGCATGAGCGTGAGGTGATATTCTCTTATGGTCCCCTCTCCAACGGCGTGTGAGGTGGTAATTCCTTCTTCAGATGTTTCCCTCTCCGGCATGAGCGTGAGGTGATATTCTCTTATGGTCCCCTCTCCAACGGCGTGTGAGGTGGTAATTCCCTTTCAAGATGTTTCCCTCTCCAGCGGCGAGTGAGGTGATATTTCCTTTCAGATTATAATTTCCTATAGTTCCCTCTCCAACGGTGAGTGAGGTGACTCCCTTTGAGATTAAAATGTCCTTTGGTTCTCTCCCTGACACTACGAAGATGGTAATTCTCACCAAGATTTTCTCAACGAGCGTTGTTGAGGTTGAAATCATTCAGGATTCTCTTACCATTCATGCTAAGGCAGTAACCATCCCTGGTTCATTCATCAGCGTTTGAAGCTCCAGACCCAGCTCCTGTAACCAGTCAGGACATATCTATATCAAGCATCTAAAAATCAGCTCCTGCAACGTGTCAGATACTCATTTTCTGTTTTGCAGGTATGCAGGTTCTCGCTAAGGAATCTCTTACGCGATCAACATCCAGATGGCATCTATAAGCCCATCATCCTATCCAAGCAACATTCAAATGGCATCTGTAAGCCCATTCCCTCATCATCATGGCTACTATGTGAGCGCAAATTTCTGGGCACTCTAGTGTCCAATCATCTTCTACCCTCGGATTACGAAAGGCACGTCAGCCAATCTGCATCCTCAGGTCTAAGAAGATTGAACAGGGGCAACTGTTGTACCCCAAAATTTGCCCTCCCATATTCATCAAGAAATTGCCAAATCAAGGTCACAAAATTCCCCAAGGGTTGTGCAGCTCAACTGTCTCCTATACAGTCAAAACTAGGGTTTGAGTTCTGGTCAAGCAAATGAACTTTTCAAAGGCCCAATCAAGTCTCACATGCCTACAAAGATGGTCAAGCATCCTCATGTCAAGTTTCAAGGCATTCAGCT
Source organism: Vicia faba (assembly GCA_948472305.1). Taxonomy (NCBI): domain Eukaryota; kingdom Viridiplantae; phylum Streptophyta; class Magnoliopsida; order Fabales; family Fabaceae; genus Vicia; species Vicia faba. Next base: position 230,867,157 of record OX451738.1, read on the forward strand.
CAAAATTGCACAGTCAAAACCCTAGATTGCACTACAGTCAACTGTAGGGGCAAAATGGTCATTTGACAGTCAAAAGTTCAAATTTTTGGTCAACATATCATTTTGAAGCCACAAACATCATTTGATCAATGCTTGATCATGATTCTCAAAATTTGGCTTAGAAATCATCAAAGATGCAAAAAGTTGCTATATTTGGATAGTTGAAAAAGTCAACTGAAATTGACCAGGGCATAACTTTCACATGGATTATCAGAAAAATTCCATCCAAAGCTCATTTTGAAGAGAAAGACATTTCCTACAACTCATCTTCATATTCCAAGTCCAAGAAATGCTCTCACAAAAAATTATCAATTTCAACATTATAGGTCATTTTCAAAAGTCAACAAAAAGGGACTTTAAGCCAAAGGCCATAACTTGAGATTGGTGAATCAAAATGACATGGGACCAAAGGCATTGGTTAAAAGATTCAAAGACCTTTCCAAAATGTCCAAGAACATGTGAAAAGCTTAAAAATTGACCAAGTTATGCCTTGTGGAAGTTGGGAAATTTTTAGGGATTTTGAAAAGTCAACATTGATGCAAAAGGCCTAAAAATGCAAATGGGCCCATTTTTCTTCCAAATTTCTTCATGCCAAGCCTATGCACGACCACTAGGCCCAAAGGGAAGTATTCTCATATTTTTTAATTATTTATTTGAATTAATATTAATTTATATTCATTTAAATGATTTTAATATATGAAAAATATCAAACTTAACCTAAAAAAATCTTTTCATGCATGTTTATTCTTAATATTTCGTGCATATCTTAAATAGGCAAGATTTGGTGCTAATTGATCATGATTGAACCAAAATGCATGAGAAAAAGATTAGAAAAGATCCTTAACAAATCAAAGATTGAAATCATCATGGCAAAGGATTTTGTGCAAAGTTTTTAACCTAATAGTCTCTATACATACTCAGCATGAGAACCCTAATGTTCCTAGACTGCAAGCTGCGCCCCAAACAAGCTTTTTGCAAGTTGAAATTTTCCATAAAAAGTCAAAACTGAAAATTAGTTTTTAGGTTGATTCAAGCTTCAATCTTCATCCCATTAGCATCCTGAGACATCATTGAGTGTTTCTCAATCAAAAACAACAAGCAAAACGCCTTGAAACGGTATCACGACCTCAAACTGTGAAGCAAAATTTCCAAATCGCATATCATATTCTAAGCATTTTTCATGAATTTTGTTTGTTGATTCTTATTCTTTGTGAAGTTCTAAAGCTAACTGTGGTGTTTGATTGCATTTTTATGCCCTATACGCGACATTGCCATGAACGCCTTCTAGGGTTTCTTGAGCTCCCAATTGGGGATTTTCTTGTCCTGTAAAATTGAAGCACGAAACTTAGACCATTCAAACCAGCTCCTCAAGACGAAGCAATCTGGACCCTCGCGATCAATTTATCAATGCCATAGCGCTAATCGCTATTTTTCCAAAGGCCCTCTAAAGCCACGTTCTGAAAACCGTTGCCCAATGCTTTGATTTACAGGGACGATGAAGGAGATGGAATCGTGTCAATCAATGATTCGTTGTTTTAAAAATTGGCGCGCTGATTTCCATTAACTCTGCTTTTCTCTTATATTGTTTAATTGATATTATATGTTAACAACGCGCTAAATGGCATAGTGGTCCAGGTGTTGGCTGGTGAAGTGCAAGACCTGGGTTCGATTCCCAGGTCTGGCAAAAGTTCCATATTATTTTTCATGAATAATTCTTATGCAGCGCGCATGAGGAGGACCACCATACTCCATCAGTATCCCATTAGCCACGCGTCCACAATGATCAGATCAATGACCAAGCTTCAGGGTGCAGCATACACCTGGTCAAACGCACCATATGGAATCATGAAAAGTCAGCAAATTCAAATCTTGTTGGGCCAGAATTTCAAGGCCTATACCTCCTTATTTGGGGCTACACCCCACCCTGGTTTGCATTTTTTATATTTTTTCTTCTCCCTTTTATTTTTATTGTTTTATTTATTTTATTGTCTTAATTTAATTAACTTATTTTTTCTACAAAAATATAAAAACATTAAAAAAATACAGAAAAGACAAAAAAATACAATTTTTATTTTATTATTGCCATGAATAAATTAGAATATAAATTGTTTAGTTTAATTAGGTTTTAATTTTAATTCCTTTTTAATAAAAATCCAAAAACATGTAGAATTAGGTTAATTGATAGTTTTAATGTCTTTTTAATTTTTATTTCTCACAATACTATTTATTTATTATTTTATTTTCATAAATTAAAAATTGTACATAATAAATTTTAGGTTTAATTTAGATCTTAATTTAATTCTTTCATAATAAATAAAAAAATATTAGAATTAGGGTTGCTGTTTAATTTAATTGACTTCTTTTTCTCATTAAATCTAAAAAAACACAAAATAACAAAAACATTTTAATTTTTAATTCTCATTAAACTGTTAATATTTTGCAAAAGGGTCCAACGCCCTAGTTTCGTTTTAATTATTTTGCGCACTTATCTTATGTCGTTTAATTATAATTCTGTAAATCTCCCAAAGCCATGTACATTTATTTATCGCACTTTTATTGCTTTATTTATTTTCCGCTAAATCGGGTCCGGTTTAATTTTGGCGATGTGGACCCGCGCCATTTGTAATAGTTTAGATTTATTTCCTCGCAAAATATTTAACCGTTAACCAAGCATGAAAGAATGAATGTCCTAATTAAAATCAAGCGTAGAACACGACGAACATGACAAGACAAATAACTGAAACATAACACACAATTCGCACACACCACCCCTAGGGTACGCCTCACTGTTGCCTTTCGAAAAGTGGTCGTCGAGTAGAGGACGTCTTAGTAAGTCCTCATGATCCGGGAACCTGGCATGAGGGTAGCTTCTAAGGTGTCTTCCCATTGCTCTGGTGATCACCACGTCCCTAAAATTCGAATTGACCCGAACGCCTCCAACGGTGGTGCTACCTACCTCTCAATGGTGGGATGGCACTACTTTTAAGGACATCTACACAGACGAATCCCTTAGGGTAGGTAGGTTCTCAAGGATACTTGCTCTAATCTCAAAACAAACTCAAAAAGACTTTTCACACTGACACTTTTCAAAAGTTTTCAAAGCAAACTTTTCAAACACTCTGACGTACGAGTCGATCTGAAAATCTTCAAAGAAACTTTTTAAACCCACATTGAAAAGCAAACAAACAATTTTGAAAACATATGAGCAAGTATCTAAGAGCCCGTGGATAACCATGGATAGAAAGGGTGCTAACACCTTCCCTTTCTATAACCTACCTCCCGAACCGAGAGCAATCTCTTTAAGGAATTTTTCTGTGCTTTTGTCCTTTCCATTTGGAGAAAATAAAAGACGGTGGCGACTCTTGCTTCCGCGACATTTCGCGAACCAGCGTTAAACAGTCAGTTCCAGATCCACCGATCACACACCCCTTAATCTGTATGATGCGGTCAACTTGAACATACAGTCAGGGTGGACACACTTGATCTTGTACCTTTCCGGGTTTACACGATCCACCTTAAAATCAACCGAGTTGAGCATGTGAAATTTTTTGATGGCCCTGATGCATTCCTCTCTGTTACGAAACTTGTCCTTCTCTTTTAAATTTTCGTCCGACTGCATATACGGTTGGAAAAACAAGTCAGTAGAAGGTTCATCTCCGCCCATGTTGAAGTTTGTCATGTGCGGAGGTGGTGTGTAGATTTTGTCAGTAGGAATACTTGGGATGCCATCATCGTCAGAATCGTCGTTCACCATTTCATCAAACTCTAACTCCTTATCTTCTTCTTCATCATCAACTGTATCTACCTCATCTTGTTCATTCTCCAAAGGATCAACCTCCTGTGTCACCGGAGGCTCTACCTCCTGTGTCACCGGAGGCTCTTGAAGCAAAACGTACAACTCAATAGAGTCGTATCCAGAATAGACATGGCTGGAAATCATGTTCTGGAGATCCTCGTCATCTTGAACTTCAACCTTATAAAAAATAACTTGGTTGTTTCCAAAAAAGACTGGATTCTGATAAAATATCTGGGATACCGGGCCTCGTTCAAGTTTGGCCTCCAATCTTTTCTTGAAGTACGAGAAATTTTCTTTCCCGTTTAAGAGAAATCGAACGTTGTCGGTGTTTCTAAACAAAAACCCAACTGTGGGACAAATGTATGTCTCACCGTTGAAATGTGATTTGACAACAAATTGTGGTGAAGAGGCCATTGTGTAGAATTGTTTTAAGGTTTGAAGGTTGGAATGTTTGAGGTTTATTGATTGTATGAAGGTATGAATGCTGGAATGTTTGAAGGTTTGATGACTGATTCGAAGGTTGGAAGATTTTACAGATTATATGAATCAATGTTATGTTCAACGTAAGGCAAAAAATTTCAATTAAGTAAGGGTTGCAACCCCCCAAGGCTGCCAATAATATTACATGCAATAATGAAACCCCATAGGCTGCCACCTATCCTGGCCCTATTCAGCACACATAAATGTTTTGTGTAAGACTCCACCCATCAACTCAAATGGCCTTGCATGCAACAAAGAAAGGAATCCCAAAGGCTGTCACGTAGCCTGAGCCTATGCTGTAAGAAGTGACACCTCTTATTCGCCAAATGGGGTGGCGACACCATTCATTTTTGTACTCTTTCGCCAAGTGAGATGGCGCCTCCCTTACTGTCCAATCGTGATACATGCATGGGCTTATGAAACCCCATAGCCTGCCACCTATCCTGGCCCTATTCTGCACACATAAATGTATTGTGTAAGACTCCACCCATCAACTCCAATGTCCTTGCATGCAACAAAGAAAGGAATCCCAAAGGCTGTCACGTAGCCCGAGCCTATGCTGTAAGAAGTGACACCTCTTATTCGCCAAATGGGGTGGCGACACCATTCATTTTTGTACTCTTTCGCCAAGTGAGATGGCGCCTCCCTTACTGTCCAATCGTGATACATGCATGGGCTGCCACCTAGCCTGCAAGAGTGACACCTTACATTTTTTGTAAATGCATGCATGCATATGTGTAACACCCTAAGCATGCAAATGTGACACTTCGCAGGCATGCAAGCACAAGCAACCACTACATCAAACTTATTTGCCTATAAATACATACCTTATGAAACATCTCTCACACCCACACAACTCTCACTCTCTGCTACGAAATATTTCTTAAGTCTATCATACTCTCTATTTCTTCCTAAGTCTTTCATACTCTCAAGCATTCTGAACAATGGCTCTTCTAACAATGGGCGATACTCACAGAGGCACAAGGGAAAACGTTGCTGCATTTGTAAGTCTCTTCTTTGGTTATACATTTTTCATACTTCAAATAATGTGTTGTTCATTTTAATTAATCTTACACTTGTTTAATTATGATCTCAGGATACAAAAAGATTCAGAATCCGTTCGCACAACTACCTGGCTCCCGACCCATTTATCGTCCCTTATCTGGAATATGCAGGTTTTGGACATGTGATAAAGATATCCAACTGCACCATTGACTCAAAATTCATTCTTGCAATGTTGGAAAGGTGGAGACCGGAGACCCATACATTTCACCTACCAATAGGTGAATGTACCATCACTCTCGAGGATGTGTACATGCTACTGGGCCTCCCTATCGACGGTAAGGCGGTGAACGGGTCGATTTAACAACCCAACTCACAGTGTGAAGAACTGTTGGGTAGGGATATGGTAGAAGGTGGTGGAGCAAGAGGGCAGGGAATACTACTCACTCACCTGAAACGTCATTATGCAAGTATGGAATTAAATGAAAATTCCTCAGAGAATGACCGAGTAGTAAAAGCCAGAACGTATCTTATGATACTTTTTGGTACATTTTTATTTCCCGAAAGTATGGGAAATAGTGTAAATTTCATGTACTTACATTTACTAACAAATTTTGAAAAAACTAGAAAATATAGTTGGGGTTCTGCAGTATTAGCCCACCTGTACAGTTCCTTGTGCAAAAACGCAGTCAAGGAAAAATGTACATTTTATGGGTGCGCATTTTTACTACAAGCCTGGGGTTGGTGGAGGATGGAGTCCTTAAACCCCGTCAACAACAACACTTTTGGTTTCCCGTACGCAACAAAGTAAGTCATTAAGTTATAGCATTTATAACTATTCTCCTCTTTCCAAAATATATGCTAAAAATAACATGTTTCTCATTTCCTTTAGGTACTGCGTGAGGGGTATGGATTACGGCAAGAATCCAAGATTCAATGTCGCACTCTACCGGAATCTGTTGGATCACTTAGGCCCAGATGATGTACGTCGTAGCTTTTAACTTTTGTTCATTTTAATTATTTATACATTACTTTTGCGCTAACCTGATTTAAATTTTATCGCAGTTCGTCTGGAGACCATATTTGGGTTTGGGCCATGCTCCAAACCCAGAGGATGCAGCAACTTGGACTGCAAAGACTGCACTCATTCGGTTCAACATTGTGGAGATGCACCACAACGACCGTGTGAAGATGCAGTTCGGAATGCATCAAGAGATACCAAGTGATCCAACAGATTTGTCCCCCTGGCATCTAAAAAGGGTCGACGCCCAGTGGGGTCTTACCAACTGGAAAGACTTTGCTCCGGAATGGTGTAAAATGTGGCAAAGGCGTCACCGCTACATCTTGCAATCCCCGGTTTTCCTTACTCAAGGTAACATGCGACACACTGATCAATATATGCCGTGGTACAGGTCGGTTAGTAACCCAGAAATGCACGTGTATGATCCAAGGTACTTGGTTGACCCACGCACACAATGGGCACAACCCTCGATTCCCCATCAACAAACCCAAAATCCATCAACCTCAAACCAACCCCCAAGAAGAAACAGACCAACAAACACACAACCATATTCCCCACCACAACACAACTACAATCAAATGCCGTACTACCAACCACAATCACCACCAAACTACCAATACCCGGATATGCCTCAAACCCAACCACAATACCAACCCCAATACCAGTACACCCACATACCCCAGACACAATTTCAGTCTTCCACATATCCCAATATGGCGCCCTCAACATCCAGCCTTTGCCCTGATATGGGAATGTCAGAAGATTATGACCAAGCCGACCAAACCTACCATCAACCACCATATCACCAAACAACCCAACATCCACAATACCAAACACCCCAAGATCCATTTCCTTTCTACCCCCCATACTCAGACGACCAATGCTACCGACCAACCATGGAACCCCACCCACCGCCAACACGACCAAACTTTGAGGGTATGGGTAACCGACTGTACCAGAGCGGATCTTCGAGATACGGAGATCTTACTGATTTTATGGATTCGGATCGCATTGACTTCGCTGGGCCATCGACCTTTCCGCAGCAGGAAACGCGACGGCACCCAGCAAGAGAAAGGCGAGGACGAGGATGCGGAACCGGGGGTCATTACCGGGTTCCGGGGGATCACTGATGTATCTTTTTTTCCCCAGTATTTTTTGTATCCATTTTTTTTACTGTTCTTTTAATGTAAAACAGTTGAATGTAATTATTTTTTTTTAAATAAAAAATCCATTTTGTTGATCCCTGTCCAATAGGCAACGCACAGGAAAGAAAATAAAAAAAAAATTTTTTGCCCTAAATTTGTACATAGGCGCCATCTCACTTGGCTTAGAGCATGCCCTAAGCACTTAGGCGCCAAGTGAGATGGCGCCTCCCTTAAAAAAGGAGGTGCATGCGCCAATTGAGATGGCTCCTCCTTTGTGGAGCCATCTCAAACATGGTTATTTGCGTAATTTTTTCCGAAACCCGGTTATTTACGAAATATTTTTTTAATACATGGTTATTAATAAAAAAAATTCCAAAAGTCAACTTTGCCTAAAACACTTCAAATTTGCTAATGGGCCTCAAATTCTTTCTTGAATCATTACCCAAAGCCTATGCACAACCCATTGAATTCAAAATAATTTATTTTCTTATTTTTAATTAATTAATTGAATTTATATTTATAAATTCATTTAATTAGTTTTAATTATGGGAAAATTCAAAGATATGCTTTTTTAAATCTTTTTATGTAGCAAATACACTTCATATATGCTAAAGATTTCGTGCATCATCCAAGGGGACAAGATCTTCCATAATTGGCAAAGTTTTCATGGAAAAAGATTGAAAATCACATAATTGAAAATCAAATATTCAAGTCATTAATCCATGGACTTGTGGGCTTACTTTTGACCTAGAATCATTCACATACATATGCAAGAGCTAACCCTAGTGCAGAAGGACACGAAAAAGCTGCTAATATTCCATAATCACTTTGCAAAATTTCAAGGAAAACTTGAAAACTGAAAACCTATTTGCAGTGCCTTTCCACGCCTAAAAAGGATCCAATCACCTTGCCTAAGTCTCCAGGAGTCTATTGGCATCAAGAACGAGTCCTGAAACTCAAAGAACACGCAAGAACAAGCCCTACGGTTTGCCATAGTTTCCAGAATTTCATATCATAATTCATGCGCATTTGATGCATATTGTTGGTTGTTTTGTATTCACAGGAACCTTCTGAAGCTAATGACATGATTTAATTGCATTATAAGGCTCTGAATCATGATCTGCCATTAACGCATTTTAGGGTTTTCAAAGCTTGAAAATTAGGGCTTTGCATATACTGTGAAATTGGACCTCAAGACCTATGGGAATAAATTCGTTAGGCCAAGACGAAACTATTAAGACCATCGCGCCCTTTTTATATTGAGTGTATGCCTAATCGCTATTTTTATATTTCCAGTTTGTGGGGGTTTAAAACCCCCGCTATTTACTCTTTTTTGTTTCAGAACAGATGAAGAAGATGATGCGTGGATGGACGTGAGTGGTGCATTCAAATATGTGGCGCGCGCTTTTGTAGTCCCAACATAATTATGGCTTTACGTATATTATTTTCATCAGTTATTATATTAACAAATGTGCATCATGGCTCAGTGGGCTGGAAACGTGTCCTGCAAGCATAGGGACCTGGGTTCGATTCCCAGGTCCCCCCATATAATCCTTGATTTTTGTCTTAAAGTGTTCTAGTGCAGCATTTGTTCAATATACCTACCATGAGCCCCACGCCTAAGCCAGCCAAGTGGCTTCAAAGATCCATCCAATGGCCACTGAATGAATTCCATGGTATGCTCCGGTCAACCAATGTGCGCACAATCATGGAAAGTCAAACGAGCCTTGCCTTAATGGGCCTGAATTCCTCCCAGACACCTCCACATGGGCCAGACACCCCCCTTTGTTTGTATATTTAATTTTATTTTCTTTTCTTTTTAATTCTTTTAATTGCTTTAGTTATTTTTTATTAATTCACCTAAAATTAATTTTCATAATAAAAACAGAAAATCAAAAATACAAAATATGTTTAATTATTTATTAATTTCCTCACTAATTCATTTTTGTAAATAAATGTTAATAATTAACTTAGTTAATTTAGGGTTAAAATTCAATCTTTTTCTTAATAAATAAACAATACATAGAATTAGGTTTTTGGACATTTTTATCTTTTTCTTAATTAATTATTTTCATCATTATTTATTATTATTATTAATTACCATTATTTTTATACATAAACATGTAAATTAATTAATTAGCTTAAATTAGGTTAACTTTGATACTTTTTCATTAATAATTAAAATAAACTTAGAATTAGGGTTTTCTCTTGATTTTATTTTCTTTATTTCATTTAATACAAAAAAAACATAAAAAACATTTTCTTTCCAATTAAATAATTAATTAGGCTTTAATTTAATTTAATTTCTCAAAAGGGCCCAACACCCTCGGACTTTCAGTTTTAATTCTTTTCGCGCATTATTTTTTCTTATTGATTATTATGTAACTGTTCCGGAATGTAATAACTTTAATTAGGTTTACTTTTCTTTTACTTTATGCATTTTTATCAAAAACAGGTCTTTGTAATTTGGCGATGTATAGACCCGCGCCTTGTAATAGCGTAGCTTTTATATTTCCGTCTTTTAATTTTCCGCACTCCTAAATTCTAAATTGCATGAAAGAATGTATGGTAATTAAAAAACAACGCGTAGCTCACGATGCCATGATCAAAGATAAAATGTTAACATGAAAACAACACATAATACACACACCACTTCTAGGGTACGCCTCACTCGTTGCCTTCGAAACGTGGTCGTCAAGTATAGGACGTTTTAGCGGTCGCTCTTATGTCTAAGATTCAGTCGCCTCGAAACAGTTGCCTCAGATTAAAAAAGGATCTAGGATGTAAGGGTAGCTTCTAAGGTGTCTTACTATTGCTTCGGTGACCACACTGTCCCTACAAACGAATTGACCCGAACACCTCCAACGGTGGTGCTACCTACCTCTCAGTGGTGGGATGGCACTACCTTAAGGACTTTTACACAGCCTAATTCCTTAGGGTAGGTAGATGACTCATGGATACTTGCTCTCTTCAAAAACAAATCAAAAACCTTTTCACACTAACACTTTCAAAATCTTTCAAAACAAATTTTTCAAACACTCTTGAGGACAGATACAAGAGTCATTCAGAAATTTTTCAATGAAACTTTTTCAAACCCACTCACATCTTGAAAAGCAAACATTTTGAAAACATAAGAGCAAGTATCTAAGAGCCTGTGGATAACCACGGATAGAAAGGGTGCTAACACCTTCCCTTTCTATAAATCTACCTCCCGAACCGAGAAACATTCTCAAAGAAGGAATTTTACTGTGCTTTTGTCCTTTCCATGTTGGAGAACATAAAAGACAGTGGCGAATCTTGCTTCCGCGACATTTCGCGAACCAGCATTAAACAGTTAGTTCTATTTCCACCGATCACAGAAATGGCGACTCTGCTGGGGACCACTCAAAGTGAGGTGTACCTTAGGATAGCTCATACTTGTGTTTTCAATTGCTGTGTTTTGTTTGCTTTATTATTATGGGCATTGTCTTGGAAGTTTCATAGATCCTAACCCGGATCTAGGGATACCCTGTTAGGTAGCATAAGTTGTGAGGGACCTGTCCGGCGTAGACCGACACGGGTGAAGTAGTGGCTACATTGGTGTGGCACCTTGGTCTGTACCGATATCCCTTGTGTCGTAACGAGGAGAATATGGGTCTTCTGAGGAGTCATTAAGCACCAACCGACCTTAGAACCCTAATTGACCCAACTTGGCCATAGAACAGTAGCAGTATGCTACACCCATTGAGGCTAAACTCTCGCGATGGTTCTGGCCGCAAGAAAAGATTGCGATGCTGGAGTTATGACCGATTGAGGGTAGTCAGTGATATTGGGATCCTCTAGAACCCGGTTACTTTTGATAGGACAAGTCTTAACCAACAAACTGAAAGAGAGTAGTACCTGAACTTCATGCTGGCCTAAACCCTAAGGGCTGCCTTGTGTGACTTGTGTGCCTTATCATGTTTGCCCTTGTGAATATTTGTGGTGTGCTTTATCATGACATCATACCATCATAGACATTGCATGCATCCTGCATAAGGACTGACCATTTCAAAGACAAGAGGGTTTCACCTTTGCTCTGTTTTGTAGGACATCATGATGCCTGTGCGAAGGAACACTATCCGGTTCAATTTTGTTCACCCACCTGAGTTGCTTGAAGAATTGGTTAGTAGAATTCCAAACACTACTTCCTTCATCCAGAGGCATGGTTCTCTTCTCGGTTTAGTCACTGCAAAGTGGGACAACCAACTGATGAGTGTCCTGACCCAGTTTTATGATCCCTTGTATAACTGCTTCACCTTTCAAGACTTCCAGCTGGTCCTTACCCTGGAAGAATTCTCTGATTTGCTGGGTATCCCTATCTTGGATCAGACTCCCTTCACTGGTTGGGAAAAGACTCTTAGGCTTGAGGAGATTGCTGCAGCCCTCCCTTTGACCACCAAGGAGGTAATGGACAACTGGGTGACTAGAAGCAGAGTTAAGGGTTTCTTGGCCAAGTTTATGATCGGTAAAGCTAACAGTTTCTGGAATGACCTAGACTTCAGGGCGTATGAAGACATTCTGGCTCTCTTAATCTATGGTCTAGTCTTGTTTCCTAATCCTGATAACTTCATTAACATCACTGCCATAAGGATCTTCATGTCTCGGAACCCTGTGCCCACTCTCTTGGGTGATATCCTGCAACAACTCTGTGCTCGTACTGCCCGAAGACGAGGAACTCTGTGGTGTTGTATTCCTTTGTTAGTGAGGTGGTTTATTTCGCACCTCCCTAAGTTTGTGCTGAAGAACAAGGAAGGAAGAGGCTGGGCTCATAGGTTAATGTCTCTCACTGATAATGACATCATTTGGACTTTCAGGGGTTTGGATGAGGTAGCTGTTATTGATCGTTGCGGAGAATATCCTAATGTTCCTCTGATTGGTACCCAAGGAGGAATCTCTTATAACCCATGTCTAGCTCTCCGTCAGTTTGGAAGAGCCAGAAGAGCAGGACCTCATGAGATGTTGGTGCCTCACATCAGTTTTGAGTTTCAGGTGGACAGTGACGAGCTGCGTCGTAGGTTCATCAAGGCTTGGGACATAATTCACAAAGCTGACCCACATGAGTTGGGACCAAAGACTTCTCTACCTATGGAACCCTACTACAGATGGGTCCGCATCCGTGCTCAGAATTTAGGTATGCCATATGAAGCTGTCAGACCCATCATTCTTGAGTATCCTGATAGAGATGGGGCTCCTCCAACTGTTCTCCCTCCTCAGATACCTACATATTTTGATACACTAAAGAGGTCTTGGGTACAACTACGAGAAGAACGGGATTCTTATCGGGAAAAGTTCAACGAGCAGGAATTGAAAATCCAGAAGCTGACAAAGCAGTTGGAGAACGAGCGGGCCTTGAATGACTACATCCGTACTGAGAAGAAGAGACCCTGGGATCCATGATGAGCTTTGGATGTTCTTTTACAGTTTTATTTCCCTTTTCAGTATTTCCATTTTTATGTAACGCCTAAGGGCAATCTGTTGAACAATCTAAATTTCGAAGTTGAATCTAATAAAGTGCGTTGCCTTTTTGTTTACAAAGTTGAATCCCGATTGTCTTTGAAAACATAAATCATACGCATTCCATTCATCATGTGCATCACAGGTACTCTTCTTTTCAGGTTGCTTAATGTTCTTCGCTGTTTATTTCAGCAGCCATCATGAATCCTGAATCATCTACTGAGCAATCCATCAAGGCCCTCCAGGCTCAGAATGCCCAATTCCAAGAGATGATCATGAGTTTAGCCCAATGTCAAGAGGAATTGAAGGCTCTGCTGGTCAAGAAGAAGAAGAAGAGAACTGTACTATTCAACACTGGCCGGAGGTTTGGTAACACACTGCAAAATGAGGTTGATCAAGCTGGTTCTTCGGTAGGGAAAGGCAGTCCCCAAGGGGGAAGGGTTCCTAGTCCTGTGGTCTCTGACAACGAGATTGATTTCAATGAAGAGCAATACCCTCCCGCTGAAGACAAGTACAAGCAGTTAGAGGATCGTCTGAATGCCATGGAAATTCAACAAGTGCCTGGGTTGGATTTTGGAGACCTGGGTCTATCTTCTGGTGTGGTGATCCCACACAAGTTCAAAGCACCATCTTTCGCAAAGTATGACGGGGCGTCCTGCCCTAAGCTGCATCTCAGATCTTATGTGCGGAAGATCCAACCATACACTATGGACAAGAACTTATGGATCCATTTCTTTCAGGAGAGTCTTTCAGGGACTTATCTCGAATGGTTCTATCAGCTGGATAGAACCAAGGTTCGTAACTGGGAGGATTTGGCTACTGCTTTTTACAAGCAGTATCAGTACAATGCCGACCTCGCTCCTACACGTACCCAACTCCAGGGTATGTCGCTAGGATCGGGAGAAGGTTTTAAAGAGTACGCGCAGAAGTGGAGGGACCTGGCTGGCAGGGTGAAGCCGCCGTTAACCGACCGTGAACTTGTGGACATGTTCTTAGGGACCCTATCTGGGCCATTCTTCAACCATCTCATTGGTAATTCTTCTGCAGGTTTCACAGACCTCATTCTGACTGGTGAAAGGATAGAAGCGGGGATGAAATCAGGAAAGATACAGAAAGGTGCGTCCTCAAGTTCTGAGAAGAAGCCTTTTAAAAAGGAAGCCAGTGCCGTGTATGGGCCCAGAACGCCGCCAAGCAGTCAACGCGGTGGTAATTGCAAAGCCTGCTTCCGCTCCTCGGCAACCTAACCAACCAAGGGGTGAGAGACCCAGAAGAGAATATACTCGACTTAGTATGACCTTATCACAGATCTTGCCACAACTGCTATCGACCAACTTGGTAACCGTCAGAGAAGCTCCGAAGGTGGTAAACACAACCTCTCTGAAGTATAATCCCAACGCCCGCTGTGCTTATCACTCCGATAGCCCGGGACATTCTACTGATGATTGCTGGGCCCTAAGAAATAAGGTTCAAGACCTTATCGATGCCAAGGAAATACAGTTTGAAGCACCCGAAAGGCCCAACGTTGTGACTGCTCCTATGCCCCAGCATGGAGTAAATGCTATTGAGGAAGACCTGTATGCAGTTTCTGTGGATGATGTTGCTACCCCTTTATTGACTGTCAAGAGGAACCTGTTGCTAGCCGGTTTATTTCCGGGTTGTAGCAAGGGTTGCCTTCTGTGTGCCGTTTCCCCTGCTGGTTGTCCATTGCTGAAGTCAGGCGTCCAAAACCTGATGGATAGCAAAGAGATTTTGTTCAAGAAGACCACTGTTCCTATTGTTCCTACTGAAGAAGTATCCGTTGTCACCATTTTCAACAATTCTACCAAGGCTCCCCCGAGGAAGCTAGTCAAAATCATGTCTGTTGCACCTATTATTATTACTGTTCCGGGGCCCCTCCCCTATAAATCTGACAAGGCTGTCCCATGGCACTATGGGGCAGATGTGTATGTGCTTGGAGTGAAGCAGGAGTTCAACACTAGTACCGGTATCAGTAACATCACCGGTCCCGCTAAAGTCACTCGCAGTTGAAGGCTCTTCTCGCCTGACATTGCGCCACCAGCTATCCGAAGACCTCTTATTATCACGCCTACAAGTGCGCCTGTTCCCCCTCCTGATCAAGTTTCTACCCTTGCTGCCGAGTCATCTGACACTCGGGGCAAAGGGATTGCTGATATGCCTGCCCAGATGGAGGCACCGAAGACTGTTAATGTTGAAGCCTCCCAGCAAGAGATGGAGGAAATCCTTAAGATCATCAAGAAGAGCGATTTCAACGTCGTTGAACAGCTGGGGCATACCCCCTCCAAGATCTCTATGCTATCACTGCTGTTGTGCTCAGAGGCCCATGCCAAGGCCCTGATTTCCTTCCTAAAGACGGCTCACGTGCCACAAGAGACGTATGCCGATCAATTTACTGATTGTGTGGCCAACTTGACCGCTGACAATGGGTTGGGTTTCTCTGATGCTGATCTAACCGCTAAGGGAAAGAACCACAATGATGCCCTGCATGTCTCCATTGAATGCAGGGGCACTACTCTTGCACACGTGTTGGTGGACACCGGTTCTTCACTGAACATACTGCCCAAGAAGGCCTTAGATAGGTTGGATTGTGAGGGTTTGGAGTTGAAGCCTAGTAACATCGTTGTCCGAGCCTTTGACGGGTCGAAGAGAATGGTACATGGTGAGGTAGATATCCCGATTCGTGTTGGTTCTCAAGTCTTTGATTCAACGTTCTATGTGATGGACATTCGTCCATCTTATTCCTGTTTGCTGGGTCGACCTTGGATTCACAAGGCTGGGGTTGTGACTTCCACTCTACACCAGAAGCTCAAATACCCTGTCAGAGGGAAGATTGTTACAGTGCAGGGGGAGGAAGAATACATGGTTAGTCATCTGAACTCGTTCCGGTATATAGAGATGGACGGGGAGTTCATTGAAACCCCCTTTCAACATTTTGAAGAGGTGCCTCCAACATTGGCGTCAGCAGAAACAGTAATTGAAGAAGACTCTCCCTTGAAGATGGCTTCCTTGAAGGATGCCTGGGCTGTGGTTGAAAAAGGTGAATGTGCTAACTGGGGCAGGCTCCCTGATTTTACTCCTAAAACTGACAAGTTTAGGCTGGGTTTCACTGCAGAGGCTCAGAGGGCTGTACGCAAAGCAAGGATCAGAAGACCTCCCGTGTTCATCACCAACCCGAGAGTGAATGCTATTGAAGGCGATGCAGAGGAATCTGAGTTTGATAGTTGGATCTACCCGACGACCGACGGTGGACTAAACAATTGGACTGCAAAAGACTACATACCTGTTACTTTTGTTACTCAGTAATGAATTCCTTTGTTTTTTAATTTGTAATGAACAATAAATTGAAACTTTATGGCCCGGTGTCTTACCCGGGGCACCGTGGCTTCATTTGTGAGGGCTTATTACTTGTCATTTCCATATATCATGAATAAAAACATTGGACGTTTTTCGCATTTCAAATCTTGTGCTCCCTTTCTTTCTTTCTTTATATATTGCAAAACAACTATATTTACACACACTCACCTATACAGGTTTCAATCCACTCTGGATCTCACTGGTAACGACTCTGCTACTGCCAGTTATGACTTCGAAAATCCGATCAACTTAGCCGAGGACGAAGGTGAAGATGATTGCGAAGTGCCTGGTGAGCTTGCAAGACTGTTACTCCAGGAAGAGAGGGCCATTCAGCCACATGAAGAGCCAGTGGAAACGGTAAATCTGGGTACTGAGACGGACAGAAAGGAAGTCAAGATTGGTGCCAATCTAGAGCTCAGCGTAAAACAACGGTTGATTCAGACGTTGCATGATTATGTGGAAATCTTCGCCTGGTCCTACGAAGACATGCCTGGGTTGGATACCGACATTGTAGTTCATCACCTGCCGACCAAGGAAGAATGCCCTCCGGTTAAACAAAAGGTCCACCGTATGCGTCCAGAGATGTCCGAGAAGATCAAAGCTGAGGTTATAAAGCAATTTGATGCCGGGTTTCTAGCAGTGACTTCTTACCCTCAGTGGGTTGCCAATGTGGTTCCGGTACCGAAAAAAGACGGTAAGGTCAGAATGTGTGTTGACTACAGGGATTTGAACAGGGCGAGCCCCAAGGATGATTTCCCTCTGCCTCACATCGATGTTCTAGTTGATAATACTGCTCAGCACAAGGTGTTCTCCTTCATGGACGGCTTTTCAGGTTATAATCAGATTAAAATGGCTCCTGAAGACATGGAGAAGACTACCTTTGTTACTCAGTGGGGCACCTTCTGCTACAAGGTCATGCCTTTTGGGTTGAAAAATGTTGGGGCAACCTACCAACGTGCCATGGTTGCTTTATTTCATGACATGATCCATCATGAGATTGAAGTATACGTCGAAGATATGATTGTAAGGTCTAAAACTGAGGAGGAACACCTTGACCATCTACAGAAACTGTTTGACCGTCTGAAGTTGTATAAGCTGAGGTTGAACCCGAACAAGTGCACCTTCGGGGTAAGATCTGGAAAGTTGCTAGGCTTCATCGTGAGCGACAAAGGTATTCAAGTGGACCCTGCCAAGGTTAAAGCCATACAAGAGATGCCAGTTCCCAAGACAGAGAAAGAAGTCAGAGGCTTTCTAGGACATCTGAATTACATTTCCCGATTCATCTCGCACCTAACTGCTACTTGTGAACCAATCTTCAAGTTGCTGAAGAAAGATCAAGTAGTACGTTGGAACGATGAATGTCAGGCCGCCTTCGACAGAATCAAAGAGTATCTCCAAGAACCACCCTTTATTATGCCACCGGTTGAAGGGAGACCTCTAATACTATACCTGACAGTACTTGACAGCTCAATGGGGTGTGTGCTGGGGCAGCATGACGAGTCTGGCCGAAAAGAGCACGCCATTTATTACCTTAGCAAAAAGTTTACCGACTGTGAGACCCGATACTCACTGCTCTAGAAAACTTGCTGCGCTTTGGTATGGGCTGCTCGCCGGTTGAGACAGTATATGCTGACTCACATTACTCTGTTGATTTCAAAAATGGATCCAATAAAGTACATATTCGAAAAGCCTGCTCTGTCTGGAAGAATAGCAAGATGGCAAATGATCTTGACAGAATACGACATCCAGTACACGACTCAGAAAGCTATCAAGGGAAGTGTATTGGCAGACCATTTGGCACACCAGGCAGTGGACGACTACCAGTCAATGAACTTTGAATTTCCTGACGAGAACATCATGGTAGTGACTGATTGTGAAGTACCTGGACCGGATGAAGGACCTGAGGAAGGATCCCGATGGTCTATGCACTTTGACGGAGCCTCCAACGCTTTGGGTAACGGTATCGGCACTGTGATCATATCCCCAAAAGGCACTCATACTCCACTTACTGCCCGGCTATGTTTCAACTGCACCAACAACATAGCGGAGTATGAGGCATGCATCATGGGTCTTCAAGCTGCGATTGACTTAAGGATCAAGTTTCTGAGTGTCTTCATAGATTCCGCCCTCGTGATCAATCAGATCAAAGGCGAGTGGGATAAGAAACACCCAAACCTCATTCCTTACAAAGAGTGTGTGTTGACGTTGATCCCCCATTTCAGAGATAACTTTTGAACACTTCCCAAGAGAGGAGAATCAGTTGGCGGACGCGCTGGCTACGATGTCTTCCATGTTCAGAGTCAAATGGGACAACGAGGCTCCCCGGATCATTATCTGGAAACTGGACGAACCGGCATATTGTTGTGATCTTGAGGCTGAGATGGTAACTGAAAAACCCTGGTATCATGAGGTGAAGAGGTATCTGGAAGCTCAAGAATACCCCGAGGGTGCATCTGTCAACGACAAAAAGTTTCTGAGAAGGTTCGCAGCAAAGTTCTTCCTCAGCAACGGCATTCTCTACAAGCGAAACCATGATTCGACTTTACTGCGTTGTATGGATAAGACTGAAGCAGAAAAGATCATGACAGAGCTGCATGAAGGTACTTTTGGAACACATTCCAGTGGACATACCATGGCAAAGAAGATCCTTCGGGCAGGATATTTCTGGTCCACAATGGAAGCCGACTGCTACCAACATTCTCGGACATGTCATAAGTTCCAGATTTATGCAGATAAGGTGCACGTGCCTCCAGTTCCTCTGAATGTCTTGACTGCACCTTGGCCTTTTGCAATGTGGGGCATTGATATGATCGGCGAGATTAAACCTACGGCATCCAACGGGCATCGCTTCATCCTGGTGGCGATCGATTACTTCACAAAGTGGGTTGAAGCAGCTTCCTATGCCACTGTAACCAAGAACGTCGTGGCACGGTTCATTCGGCATAACCTGATCTGCCGATACGGTGTACCGGAAAGGATCATTACGGACAATGGTACCAATCTTAACAACAAGATGATCACTGAGCTCTGCGAACAATTCAAGATACAACACCACAACTCTTCTTCTTACCGGCCGAATATGAATGGGGCTGTAGAAGCAGCTAATAAGAATATCAAGAAGATTGTGCAGAAGATGACAGTGACCTACAAAGATTGGCACGAGATGTTACCGTTCGCTCTTCACGGGTACCGTACCTCAGCAAGGACGTCAACCGGGGCAACCCCCTTTTCCTTGGTCTATGGCATGGAGGCAGTCTTGCCGATTGAAGTCCAGATACCCTCTCTCTGGATAATGAAGGATGCAGGCTTGAGCGAAGATGACTGGATCCAGACTCGACTTGATCAGTTAAACCTAATTGATGAAAAGAGACTCACTGCCATCTGTCATGGTCAAACGTACCAAAAACGGATGATCAAGGCATTTAACAAGAAAGTCAGACCACAAGAGTATCATGTTGGGGACCTGGTAATCTAACGCATCATTCTTCCTCAAAGTGATCCTAGGGGAAAATGGACCCCTACGTACGAAGGGCCGTTTGTGGTTAAACATGTGTTCTCAGGAGGAGCCATGATTCTAACCAACATGGATGGTGACGACCTTCCTCACCCCGCCAATGCAGACATAGTAAAAAGATACTACGCATGATAAAAGACCCGCTAGGTTGACATACCTAGGCAAAAATTAGGGCTTCCCGGCGAACCAAAAGGGTTCGGGCAAAAATAAGGGATGAAATGAAAAGAATCTGTACACCCGGCAAGTCGAAAACCTGAAAAGGCGGCTTGGGCAAAAATGGGTATCCCGGTGGACTGAAAACCCGAAAGGGCGGTCCAGGCAAAAGTTAGGGATTAAAGCGTAATACTATGTCTCATTGGATCACCTTGCATCCAGAATCCGGTATCAACCATCAGGTTCAGACGGCATCAATCAATCAGCTTCATCTTCAACTAAGCAGCCAAGTGATGAGACACTCAAAGATATAAAGGCGATAACAGAGTTGGAACCCAGTGGGATTATCTTTTCACATAGCTGTTTTGTTTTCCTTTTCCCAAACTGTATAAACTCTATTGTTCGGCGGCGTTCTCTTACTATGACGTCATCCTCTTGTACATAAACGCCTATTTACAGGCAAATTCAAAAATCAATACAAATTCACTTTTCAGACAAATTGCCAATTGTTTTTTTTTTTCCTTTTTCTGTTTTGTTTCGTAAAGAACGTTCAATGTTCAGTTTTGATATATGCATTTGACACTAATTGCTAACTCATAAACATTTGAATATGAAACAAAGGATTAATTACAGGTAACATCAGAAACAGGGGCAATAATGAGTTGTTTAAGCAATCTAATTGCTCTGTCCACCAAGGTACCAAGGTAAGTTCGGCTGAAGAATGTAACCCAGATACCTCCACTCCCCGCCGAGTAAGACAAGATTCAACAATTCTCTCCCAAGCAGTTAGTCTCCAATCAACCCTAACAAGGCACAGTGTCCCAAGCAAGTCAGCAACGCTCTCCCCCAAGCAGAGTTAGTCCACTGTCAGCCTTAAGGAAGTTAGGTATCCCTAGAAGATCTCAACATTCCCCAGCGGTATACAAATATTCCTCTACAAACGTCCCCGACAGTCTTGATCTAAGATTGTTCCCTGGCGGAATACCGAACATCCAGTGGAGCCAGTCCCCAGTCCAATCAGAAAAGTCTCCCCATGAGAGTTGAATCATCCTCCCCAGTAGATTTAGGAAGCTTATCCCCAGTAGATTTTGGAAGCTTATCACCTGTAGAGGGCGAATGCTCCCCCGACTTTATTCAAAGGTTATTTCCCCACCAGGATATAACTGGGTTATCCTCAGCCAATCGCCACGGAAAGATCGTCCCCGGCGAAGTCTTCCTATCCCCAACGGAGTTCATCAAAACTTCCAACAGAGCTTATCAACGGTATCCCCAGCGGAGTTACCATTAAAACCTCAGCGAAATATCTCTCCCCACAGAGTTCACTCCCCGCAGAGTAATCTATTCGCCAAGTTTATTCCCCAACGGAGTCATCTTCTCCTACCGGTATTCTTGCAACTATCACCCCCAGCGGAAACAAAGCTCTACTCTTCCACAACAGCCCAGGATTTGACTTCCCGGCACCCGTCAAGGATTTACTTTCCTAGACGAAAATACATTCATAAACATCACATCTTCATACATTATAGCATGCACATACGCATCATGAACATACAATCTCATTTATTTTGAGAACATCACGCATTTCATACATCATGACATTGCATACAACTAACGTGTTGTCTTTTCAGAACAAAGGTCAATATAAAGATGATTACTATCAACTGTCGCAATTCCAGATCCGATTCCTGTATCTTGCCAGGGTGTATCTGTTGACGACTATATTCCAGACTCGATTCCTGTATCCTGCCAGGGCACGTCTGAAGAGTTTGAAGATCCGATTCCTGTATCTTGCCAGGGTGCATCTGTTGACGACTATTCCGGACTCGATTCCTGCATCCAGCCAGGGCACGTCTGAAGAGTTTGAAGATCCGATTCCTGTATCTTGCCAGGGTGTATCTGTTGACGACTATTTTCCAGACTCGATTCCTGTATCCTGCCAGGGCACGTCTGAAGAGTTTGAAGATCCGATTCCTGTATCCTGCCAGGGTGTATCTGTTGATAAATATTTTTCCGGACTCGATTCCTGTATCCTGCCAGGGCACGTCTGAAGAGTTTGAAGATCCGATTCCTGTATCCTGCCAGGGTGTATCTATTGACGACTAATTCCATATTCGATTCTTGTATCTAGCCAGGGCACATCTGTGAGTAACTGATTGTAGACTCGATTCCTGTATCTAGCCAGGGCACATCTGCATGAAGAATTTAAAGATTCGATACCTGTATCCAGCCAGGGCATATCTACATGAAGAGTTTGAAGATCAACCCCTGTAACAGGCCAGGTAATTATCTTTCTTTCTCAGGTACGCAAGTTCTCTCTAAGGAATCTCTTACGCGATCGACAACCTCCCGATGGCATCTATAAGCCCATCCACATACCAACAGTCTCCAAATGGCGTCTATAAGCCCATTCCCGACAAAGTTCTGTCACACTGCCAGATGGCATCTATAAGCCCATCTCCCTATCCACTACACTTCCAAATGGCATCTATAAGCCCATCTTCCTATCCATCATTCCTCCAAATGGCATCTGTAAGCCCATTCCCGCCATCACACTGCTAACACTCTACTATGTGAGTGCAAATTTCTGGGCACTCTAGTGTTCAATCATCTTCCACCTTCGGATTACGAAAGGCACGCCAACCAATCTACATCCTCAGGTCTAAGAAGATTGAACAGGGGTAACTGTTGTACCCCAAAATTTGCCCTCCCATATTCTTCAAGATTTGGCAAGATCAAGCTTCAAAATCCCTCAAGGGTTGCACAGTCCAATTGCCTCCTAACACAGTCAAAATTAGGGTTTTGGTTCTTGCAAAGAAATTGAGGTTTTCAAGGGTCCAATCAAGTCCCATATGCCTACATACATTGTCAAGCATCCATATGTCAAGGTTCAAGACTCAAAACATCAAATTGCACAGTAAAAAACCCTAATTGCTCCACAGTCAATTGCAGGGGCAAAATGGTCATTTGACAGTCAAAAGTCAAAAATTTTGGTCAACATATTATTTTGAAGCCACAATCATCATTTGATCAATTCTTGATCATGATTCCACAAGCATGGCTCAAAAAGTCTCAAGATGCAAAAGTTTCTATTTTTGGACAGTTGAAAAGTCAACTGCAAATTGACCAAGTTATAACTTCTTCATGGTTTATCAGAAAAATACCATCCAAAGCTCATTTTGAAGGGGATGACATTTCCTACAACTCATCTTCACACTCCAAGTCCAAGAAATGCTCTCACAAAAAGTTATCAATTTCAACATTATAGGTCATTTCCAAAAGTCAACAAAAAGGCACTTTAAGTCAAAGACCATAACTTGATATTGGTAAATCAAAATGACATGGGACCAAAGACATTGGTTAGAGGACTTCAAGACCTTTCCAAAATGTCCAAGAACATGATCATAGCTTCAAAATTGAGCAAGATATGCATTGGAGAAGTTGGGAAATTTTTGGGAACTTTCAAAAGTCAACTTTGCCTAAAACACTTCAAATTTGCTAATGGGCCTCAAATTCTTTCTTGAATCATTACCCAAAGCCTATGCACAACCCATTGAGTTCAAAATAATTTATTTTCTTATTTTTAATTAATTAATTGAATTTATATTTATATTAATTCATTTAATTAGTTTTAATTATGGGAAAATTCAAAGATATGCTTTTTTAAATCTTTTTATGCAGCAAATACACTTCACATATGCTAAAGATTTCGTGCATCATCCAAGGGGACAAGATCTTCCATAATTGGCAAAGTTTTCATGGAAAAAGATTGAAAATCACATAATTGAAAATCAAATATTCAAGTCATTAATCCATGGACTTGTGGGCTTATTTTTGACCTAGAATCATTCACATACATATGCAAGAGCTAACCTTAGTGCAGAAGGACACGAAAAAGCTGCTAATATTCCATAATCACTTTGCAAAATTTCAAGGAAAACTTGAAAACTGAAAACCTATTTGCAGTGCCTTTCCACGCCTAAAAAGGATCCAATCACCTTGCCTAAGTCTCCAGGAGTCTATTGGCATCAAGAACGAGTCCTGAAACTCAAAGAACGCGCAAGAACAAGCCCTACGGTTTGCCATAGTTTCCCGAATTTCATATCATAATTCATGCGCATTTGATGCATATTGTTGGTTGTTTTGTATTCACAGGAACCTTCTGAAGCTAATGACATGATTTAATTGCATTATAAGGCTCTGAATCATGATCTGCCATTAACGCATTTTAGGGTTTTCAAAGCTTGAAAATTAGGGCTTTGCATATACTGTGAAATTGGACCTCAAGACCTATGGGAATAAATTCGTTAGGCCAAGACGAAACTATTAAGACCATCGCGCCCTTTTTATATTGAGTGTATGCCTAATCGCTATTTTTATATTTCCAGTTTATGGGGGTTTAAAACCCCCGCTATTTACTCTTTTTTGTTTCAGAACAGATGAAGAAGATGATGCATGGATGGACGTGAGTGGTGCATTCAAATATGTGGCACGCGCTTTTGTAGTCCCAACATAATTATGGCTTTACGTATATTATTTTCATCAGTTATTATATTAACAAATGTGCATCATGGCTCAGATGGCTGGAAACGTGTCCTGCAAGCATAGGGACCTGGGTTCGATTCCCAGGTCCCCCCATATAATCCTTGATTTTTGTCTTAAAGTGTTCTAGTGCAGCATTTGTTCAATATACCTACCATGAGCCCCACGCCTAAGCCAGCCAAGTGGCTTCAAAGATCCATCCAATGGCCACTGAATGAATTCCATGGTATGCTCCGGTCAACCAATGTGCGCACAATCATGGAAAGTCAAACGAGCCTTGCCTTAATGGGCCTGAATTCCTCCCAGACACCTCCACATGGGCCAGACACCCCCCTTTATTTGTATATTTAATTTAATTTTCTTTTCTTTTTAATTCTTTTAATTGCTTTAGTTATTTTTTATTAATTCACCTAAAATTAATTTTCATAATAAAAACAGAAAATCAAAAATACAAAATATGTTTAATTATTTATTAATTTCCTCACTAATTCATTTTTGTAAATAAATGTTAATAATTAACTTAGTTAATTTAGGGTTAAAATTCAATTTTTTCTTAATAAATAAAAAATACATAGAATTAGGTTTTTGGACATTTTTATCTTTTTCTTAATTAATTATTTTCATCATTATTTATTATTATTATTAATTACCACTATTTTTATACATAAACATGTAAATTAATTAATTAGCTTAAATTAGGTTAACTTTGATACTTTTTCATTAATAATTAAAATAAACTTAGAATTAGGGTTTTCTCTTGATTTTATTTTCTTTATTTCATTCAATACAAAAAAACATAAAAAACATTTTCTTTCCAATTAAATAATTAATTAGGCTTTAATTTAATTTAATTTCTCAAAAGGGCCCAACACCCTCGGACTTTCAGTTTTAATTCTTTTCGCGCATTATTTTTTCTTATTGATTATTATGTAACTGTTCCGGAATGTAATAACTTTAATTAGGTTTACTTTTCTTTTACTTTCTGCATTTTTATCAAAAACGGGTCTTTGTAATTTGGCGATGTATAGACCCGCGCCTTGTAATAGCGTAGCTTTTATATTTCCGTCTTTTAATTTTCCGCACTCCTAAATTCTAAATTGCATGAAAGAATGTATGGTAATTAAAAAACAACGCGTAGCTCACGATGCCATGATCAAAGATAAAATGTTAACATGAAAACAACACACAATACACACACCACTTCTAGGGTACGCCTCACTCGTTGCCTTCGAAACGTGGTCGTCAAGTATAGGACGTTTTAGTGGTCGCTCTTATGTCTAAGATCCAGTCGCCTCGAAACGGTTGCCTCAGATTAAAAAAGGATCTAGGATGTAAGGGTAGCTTCTAAGGTGTCTTACTATTGCTTCGGTGACCACACTGTCCCTACAAACGAATTGACCCGAACACCTCCAACGGTGGTGCTACCTACCTCTCAATGGTGGGATGGCACTACCTTAAGGACTTTTACACAGCCTAATTCCTTAGGGTAGGTAGATGACTCATGGATACTTGCTCTCTTCAAAAACAAATCAAAAACCTTTTCACACTGACACTTTCAAAATCTTTCAAAACAAATTTTTCAAACACTCTTGAGGACAGATACAAGAGTCATTCAGAAATTTTTCAATGAAACTTTTTCAAACCCACTCACATCTTGAAAAGCAAACATTTTGAAAACATAAGAGCAAGTATCTAAGAGCCCGTGGGTAACCACGGATAGAAAGGGTGCTAACACCTTCCCTTTCTATAAATCTACCTCCCGAACCGAGAAACATTCTCAAAGAAGGAATTTTGCTGTGCTTTTGTCCTTTCCATGTTGGAGAACATAAAAGACGGTGGCGAATCTTGCTTCCGCGACATTTCGCGAACCAGCGTTAAACAGTCAGTTCTATTTCCACCGATCACAAACCCATTTTGTAAAATAATCAATGGCCACTAGAATGAAGCGGTGTCCATTGGAGGCTGTAGGCTTGATCTCCCCAATCATTTCGATTCCCCACATAACAAAGGGCCAAGGAGCCATCAAGACATTTAGAGGAACCGAGGTACGTGCACCTTGTCTACTTAAATTTGACACTTATGACAGGTCCGAGAGTTTTGATAGCAGTCTGCTTCCATGGTAGACCAATAATAGCCTGCCCATAGGATTTTCTTTGCCGTCGTATGCCCGCTGGAGTGAGTGCCAAAGGTACCTTCATGTAATTCAGCCATGATCTTTTCAGCCTCAATCTTATCCATACAACGGAGCAGAATAAAGTCATGATTGCGCTTGTATAGGATGCCATTACTTAGGAAAAACTTAGCAGAGAATCTCCTTAGGAACTTTTTGTCATTGATTGAAGTTCCTTCTGGACATTCTTGAGCCTCGAGATACCTCTTGACTTCATGAAACCAAGGCTGGTCCACTACTTCTTCAGTATTAATCTCGTGATAGTGTGTTGGTTCGTCCATTCGTTCAATCGTAATCTAGGGAGCCTCATTATCCAAATTAAGTTTAAACATAGATGACATTGTGGCTAGAGCATCTGCTAGCTGATTTTCTTCTCACGGGAAGTGCTCGAAGGTAATCTGCTCAAAATGTGGTAGCAATGTCAAAACATGTTCTTTGTAAGGGATAAGGTTTGGATGCTTAGTGTCCCACTCTCCTTTGATCTGACTGATGACCAAAGCTGAATCTCCAAACACATCTAAAGATTTGATTCCCAAGTCTATGGCAGCCTTGAGACCAAAGATACATGCTTCATATTCCGCCATATTGTTCGTACTGTTGAAGCAAAGTTTGGTAGTAAAGGGAGTATGACACCCTTCTGTAGATATGAGTACAGCGCCGATACCATTACCAAGTGCATTAGATTCCCCATCAAAGAACAGGGTCCATCAGGATCCTTGTTCAGGTCCGTCATATGGGCTGACTTCTTCACAGTTGTCTAATGTCATGATGTCTTAGTCTGGGAATTCAAACTTTATGGACTGATAATCTTCTACAGCTTGATGAGCAAGGTGATCAGCTAGCACACTGCCTTTTATAGCTTTCTGGGTAGTGTATTGTATGTCATATTCTGTTAGGATCATCTGCCATCTAGCTATCCTTCTAGACAAAACAGGCTTTTCAAAGATGTACTTTATCGGATCCATCTTAGATATCAACAGAGTGGTATGAGTTAACATATACTGTCTTAGCCGGCGAGCAGCCCATGCCAGAGCGCAACAAGTTTTCTCGAGCAGTGAACATCATGTTTCACAGTCGGTAAAATTTTTGCTCAGGTAGTAAATAGCGTGCTCTTTTCGGCCAGACTCGTCATGCTGCCCCAATACACACCCCATTGAGTTCTCTAAAACGGTCAGATACATGATCAGTGGTCTTCCCTCGACTGGTGGCATCAAAACAGGAGGCTCTTGTAAGTACTCCTTGATCTTGTCAAAAGAAAACTGACATTCATCGTTCCATCTGACTACTTGATCTTTCTTCAATAGTTTGAAGATTGGCTCACAAGTAGCTGTCCTATGACTTCCTTCTCAGTGCGAGGAGCAGGCATTTCTTGTATCGCTTTAACCTTGGCAGGATCAACCTCGATGCCTTTGTTGCTGACAACGAAACCTAAGAGTTTACCGAAACGGACTCCGAATGTACACTTGTTTGGATTCAGTCTTAACTTGTACTCCTTCAACCTTATAAATAACTTTTGCAAGTGGTCAATGTGCTCCTCTTCAGTTTGTGATCGGGCTATCATGTCATCTACGTAGACCTTTATCTCATGATGTATCATATCATGAAATAAAGCTACCATGGCGCGTTGATAGGTTGCCCCAGCATTCTTCAGTCCAAATGGCATCACCTTGTAGCAGAACGTGCCCCACTGTGTGACAAATGTAGTTTTCTCCATGTCCTGAGGTGCCATTTTGATTTGATTATAGCCTGAGAATCCGTCCATGAAGGAAAACACTTTGTGATGGGCTGTATTTTCAACCAAGATGTCGATGTGGGGAAGTGGAAAATCGTCTTTAGGGCTGGCCCTGTTTAAATCTCTATAATCCATGCACATTCTTACTTTGCCGTCCTTTTTAGGCACGGGAACAATGTTGGCAACCCATTGAGGATAGTAAGTGACGACTAAGAATCCAGCATTGAACTGCTTCATGACTTCCGCTTTGATCTTCTCTGACATGTCAGGTCTCATGCGGCAGACTTTTTGCTTCACTGGTGGACAGTCTTCTCTTGTGGGTAGACGATGTACCACGATGTCTGTATCAAGTCCTGGCATGTCCTTGTATGACCAGGAAAAGATCTCAACATAATCATGCAATAGCTAAATTAGACGTTCCTTGACATTCGGCTCTAGGTTGGGACCCACCTTGATTTCCTTTTTATCCTCCTCAGTACCCAAATTGATTGTATCCAACGGTTCCTCATGAGGCTGAATAGCTCTTTCCTCTTGTTGTAGTAGTCTGGCCAATTCCCCTGGCACTTCACAATCTTCTTCACCTTCGTATTCAGCTTGATTGATTGGATCTTCAGAGTCATTAAAGGCTATAGCAATATCGTTACCCATGGGATCCGGAATGGAGGGGTACCTGCATTTGTGAGTGTGGGTGTGTGTAAGGGTATAGCCATCTTTAAACAATAAAATGTAAAAGACAATGAGCACAAAAGGTTTGTATGTGAAAAAGAGTCCATGATTCATTAAATGTCATATGAAGATGAAATAAAAACCATTACAAATGGACCATTGTGCCTCGGGTAAGACACAAGGTTTTTAAAGTGCGAATTGTTTGTGAATATTACACATCCAACAAAAATATAAAAGATAAATTACTGAGAGATGAAAGTTATTGGGACAAAGCCTCTGGCTTCCCAATTGCGAAGTCCTCCGTTAACAGTAGGAATTATCCAATCTTCTAAGCTGCCATCTCCTTCACCATTTTCCACTGTGTTGACCTCTCGGTTACTAATCTTCAAAGGTGTCCCTCCAGCATGGGCACAACGCACAACCTTCTGAGCAGTTGAAGTAAACCCCAAGCCAAATTTGTCTGATTTATAAGGGATGTCCGGAAGCTGCCCCCAGATGGTGCATTCACCCTCTTCCACTACTGCCTTGGCATCCTTTAGAGATGACATCCGAAGCGGAGGTCTTGTGATCTTGGGAATCGAGGATACTGCCTTGGTTACCGCTACTTCTTGAGAGACCTCTTCGAAATTTTGAAAAGGGGTTTCAATGAACTCGCCATCCAACTCCACATATCGGAAGGAATTCAGATGACTAATCATGTACTCCTCCTCTCCATGGACAATTATAATCTTTCCTTGGACCAGGTACTTCAGCATTTGGTGTAGTATAGAGGTGACAACACCGACATTATGGATCCAGGGGCATCCTAACAGACAGGAGTAAGAGGGACGGATGTCCATCACATAGAAGGTTGAGTTGAAAATCTGAGTTCCCACCTTTATCGGGATGTCCACCTTCCCGTGGACCATCCTTTTCGAACCATCAAATGCTCTCACAACTATGTTGTTGGGTTTTAGAGTCAGCCCCTCGCAATCCAATCTGTCAAGGGCTTTCTTTGGTAAGACGTTCAAAAATGAACCCGTGTCCACCAAGACATGGGCCAGAGTCATTCCTCTACACTCTACAGAGACATGTAATGCGTTGTTGTGTTTTCTCCCTCTAGGTGTCAAATCGGCATCAGAGAAACCTAGGCCATTATCAGCTGTCAAACTGGCCACACAGTCTTGGAACTGGTCAGTAGACGTCTCTTGTGGCACATGGGTTCTCTTCAAAAATTTTACCAGAGCTTTCGCATGTGCCTCAGAGCACAACAGTAATGCTAGCATGGAGATCTTGGAGGGAGTTTGCCCCAACTGTTCAACCACGTCATAATCACTCTTCTTTATTATCCTCAGGATCTCTTCCATTTCCTTCTTGGATGTTTCGGGGATAGCTAGTGATTGAGCCTTCATTCAGACAGGCTCTTCTTGAATGCTTTTTCCTCGATTTTCAGCAGTAGAAGTGTTGGTAGGGATAACAGCAGGGGTCATGTCATCTTTGTTGGTAGGTGCACTTGCAGGCATGGTTATTGGTACAGAGGTAATCTTCGGAACGGCCACGGGTCCAAAAATTGCCTTTGGAGGGGCAATCTCTGGAGAGAAGATTCTACCACTACGGGTAATCTTACTAGTTCCGACAATATTGCTAATGTCGGAGTCTTCTTCTTCGGAGCTCACCTCTTTGGTGGTTAACCCATCTTGTTTAATACCATGGTAGTAGATTTCTCCACCGTAATTCCACGGTACTGTCTTGTCTGATTCGTATGGGACCGGCCCATGCATTGTAATTATGAGAGGAGTAGTCTTCGGAACTGGTGTAATCCTAACGGGTCTTTTGGGGGCCCTGGAAGGATTGGCGGAGATGGTTATGATTGAAATGTCTTTAACTGGAACGGGTGAAACAGGAGCATTTTCAAACAGAATTTCTTGGTTGTCAATTAGGCGTTGGATACCTGTCGTCAATAGAGGGCAATCAGTTGATGAGGATAAGAAAATACGGCAGTCTTTATTACAACCTGAGAATATAACAGCTTTTAACAAGTTCATGTTAATGATCGGGAGTGAAGTCAAGAGTTCATCTACTGTAGCAATAAACAAGTCTTCCTCAATAGAATTATCGTTGTGACCATGTCTAGGCATAGGAGCGGTAATGACATTTGGTTTTTCGGGTGCATCAAACTCAATTTCCTTTGCATCTATAAGGTCTTAAATTTTGTTTTTCAAAGCCCAACAGTTGTTAGTGTCGTGACCCGGACTTTCGGAATGATATGCGCATCTGGCAATTGGGTGATACTGAGGGGACGCAGTGTTGGGATTCTTTGGAGCTTCTTTTAAAGTTTCCAGATTAGATTTCAGAAGATGTGGTAAAACCTGGGCTAGAGTCATATTAATTCTGGTGAATTTCCGGACTGGCCTTTCCACCCTTGGTTGGTTGCTTCTTGGTTGATCAGATGTGGGCTTTGGGATCATAACAGCTCCTACCATTGGTCGGCGCTCAGCTCTCCCTTGGTTCTTTTATGAATAAACAACAGATACCTCCTTCTTTCCGGTGAAAGGCTTTCTCACAGCTGTAGAGGCAGATGAATCTTTCTGAATCTTTCCACTTTTGATGCCAGCCTCCACCCTTTCTCCGGTTAATATTAACTTAGTAAAACCCAGCAGATGAACTCCCAATTAAATGGTTGAAGAAAGGGCCCGATAGAGTGCCTAAGAACATGTCCACCAACTCCCTTTCAGACAGAGGGGGTTGCACTCTCCCAACTAGATCTCTCCATTTTTGCACGTAATCTTTGAAACCCTCATTTGAAGCCATAGCCATACTCTGAAGTTGAGTACGGGTAGGCGCCAAATCTGCATTGTACTGGTATTGTTTATAGAAAGCTACAGCAAGGTCTTCCCAGTTGTGGACGTCGGCCCTTTCTAATTGGTAAAACCAATCGAGTTGTGTTCTGGATAAACTATCTTGGAAAAAATGCACCCACAGGTCCTTATCGGTAGAGTACGGCTGAATCTTTCTCACGTATGATCGGAGGTGCATTTTAGGACATGACACCCTATCATATTTTGCAAACAACGGTACCTTGAACTTTGGTGGGATTACAATTCCTGACACTAGCCCTAATTCGTCAAAGTCTAGACCTGGTACCCTTTGTATTTCCATAGCGCTTAAACGCTCTTCAAGATGTCTGTACTTATCATCAGCCGGAGGGTATTGTTCTTCGGAGTAGTCCACCTCTTCTTCCTCTTCT
The DNA here is from genome assembly GCA_948472305.1 of Vicia faba. Taxonomy (NCBI): domain Eukaryota; kingdom Viridiplantae; phylum Streptophyta; class Magnoliopsida; order Fabales; family Fabaceae; genus Vicia; species Vicia faba. The sequence continues at coordinate 230,899,487 of OX451738.1, forward strand.
TCAGATTCTGATGGAACTGCTGTTTCTTTTCCTTTCCCTTCTCCTTCCCCGGAAGTGGTTGCAAAATTCAAGGTTCTTCTAGTCTGTCCCTGAAACCTTCTCCCCATGTTCAAAACCCCAGTGACCTTCTTTGTTTTATTCTTTCTTTCTTCAGTTAACAGAGTCTTCAACTCCTCTTGCCCCTTGGCTAGGGTCATGAGTAACTGTTGAAACTGCGTGTTTTGAGCTTGAAGATCTTTGACCGTCTGTTCGAGATCCATCTTACTGAAATAAACAATAGAGAGATGAGGAAACTCGTTGCAAAAGACCTGTTTTTGTCATGATGAATGATATGTATTCATGCAATGCTTTCAAGGATTTAAAGAAATTCAAATTTGTTTTAAACAAAAAGAAACACACGTTATATTAATAAGATAGAATTTTGAGTACATCAATTCCCCTTGGGCAAAATAATACAAAATTCTAAGATAAAAAGGTATTGCGCATCCTCTTTGGTGCTATGTAGGTATTTAGAGTCTGCTCCTCATGAAGTAGCCTAATGAGTTCCAAAACCTTCTTCTCGCTTGCGTAGAATTGGGCTTTGAAAGTATCTCGCTCTTCTTTGAGTTGTATCCAATCCCTTTGTAGACCTTCGAGTGATGTGGGCATGTCAGGATGTAGGATAGTGTATGGAACTTCTCCTTCCTTAACAGGCTCAATAATCACCGGAAGAATGGAAGGATAAGGCATCATAAGACTTTGAGCGCGGGTTCGTACCCACTTGAGGTAAGGCTCAAGAGGGATGGAATTCTTGTGTCCCAAAGTCTTGCTATCCACCTTGTTTAACACTCTCCAAGCTCAGATGAATCTCTGGCGAAGACCTTGATCGTCGTTGTCGTAGTCGAACACCAAGCCTTGAATCAGCATCTCATGTGGGCCATCCCTTCGGGCATAACCAAACTGTCTTAGAGCTAAGCATGGGTTGTAGGTGATGCCTCCCCTAATTCCAAGTAGAGGGACATTAGGGAATTCCCCACAATGGTCAACAATGATAACATTATCCTTGGACCGAGAGCACCAATGAATATTTGAATGTTTAAGCGTCATTAACCTTTGTGACCACCTTAATCCTTGCTCATTCTTTAAGACTGATTGGGGAAGATGAGAAATAAACCATCTTGCCAGGAGGGGAGTGCAACACATAAGGACCCCTCTTTTCCTCATTGTACGAGTGTGAAAAAGAGTGTAGGACATCCCCTAGTAATGTAGGCACTGAGTTGCGTGACATGAAGATTTTGACGACACTCACATCTATGAGTTAGTCAAGATTGGGGAACAAGACCATCCCATAGATTACAAGAGCCACAATCTCCTCAAAAGCTTGAAAGTCTAGGGAATTCCAACAACTTTGGGATTTCTCAAACAGGAACTTTGCCAAGAAGCCTTTGACACCACTTCTAGTTTCCCAATGAGTTGTGACATCAGATGAGTGCAAGTGCAGAGCTTGAGAAATCTCTTCTGGCTTTGGATCTCTTTCCATACCGTTGAAAGGTAGTTGATTGAGAATAGGAATCCTAAAGAGTTGAGAGAATTATTCCAAAGTAGGCACAAGCTGATAGTCAGGAAATGTGAAGCAATGATGCAAAGGGTCAAAGAACTGGAAGAGAACCTTCATCATATCTTCCTCTGTGTTGGAGGTGAACAAGTTGAGTAGACGGCCATGCCTCTCGGTGAATGGAGAATTCTCAGGGATCCTTGAAGCTAGCTCCTTGAGCTGTGGGGGAATTCTTACAAGGTTGATTTGGATAGTTTTCCTGCGAAGTGAATCCACATCCTACAAAACAAGAACAAACATGAATCTCAAAAATCCTTGAAATGGTTAGTGAATGCATATGATGCTCATGATTTCCATGATGTTATGTACAAGTATGCATATATAAGCAAATCAAACAAGTTCTTAGTTTAAGCTTGTATGGGGTTTTATAGGTAAGTACCCTCTTGAAGTTTAGTTGGCTCAACCTGTCCTAATAATAGTAATCGGGTTCTAAGGAGCTCAATATCACTGGATTGTTTCCTTGGTCATTGTTTCATCTCAAGCCTCTTTAATGGCGACCGAAATATCCCAAGAAACCAAACCTCAATGAGTGTAGTATCAATTATCTACCAACTTCGGACTGTACCAAAGTCGGTCATCTCACTACATCCTAAATGCCAAGTTGGTCAAGTAAAGGGTTCTAGAAGTTCATTAGTGCTTCATGACATCACTCAGCGGTCCCATATTCTCTTTGATTAACTCAAAGGCTACTGGTACCCACAAATATGTCACACTAACATAGCTATTGCTTAGACCATGTCGGTATACCCCACACAGTTTCCACAATGTATTGCTATTTACCTATAATGTTTCCCAAATCCCGGGGAGGATTCAAACCCAAACAAAGAACCATAATGTAAAGCAAACAAGTCAAACAATGTAAGCAAATAAATGTGATCTAAACCCTAAGGTAACCCCACTTTTATAAAAATCCCCAGTAGAGTCGCCAGTTCTGTGATCGTCGTGGGAGAACTGACTTGAGGTTTTGCATTTTATCGCAAATGTTGCGGTTAGCAAGAGTCGCCACCGACTTTTCTTTTATCCAAAAGGAAAGGTGAAAAAGCACGGGAAAGACCTTTGAGATGTTTTCTTGAGTTCGGGGGGTAGATTATGAAAAGGGAAGGTGTTAGCACCCTTTTCATCCATGGTTTTCCACGGGCTCTTAGTTACTTGCTTAGATCACTTGCTTTTGTTTGTTTGAAATTGTGTTTGGTGTGGTTTTAAAAGTATTTTGTAAAAGAGGCCATTTGTGTAGGCAATCTTTGTAATGATTCTTGTTCGTAAGAATGTATACAAAGATGTTTGTCTTTTTGAAAATGTTTTCAATGTTCGTAAGATGTTTTTGAAATGTGTGTGTGTTTATTTTGGAAGATAGCAAGGATGTTTGTTTTGAAATGGAGCAAGTAACTAGAAGCTATCTACCTACTCAAATATCTTTCTTATGTATTTTCTATTCCTTTGACATTGTTGTCTTACCATTGATTTGGTAAGCAACCCTATCTTTGGATGTAAACGGAACGGGCGTGGGTCATCGTATAACCATGATTAGCAATGTTTTCAAAGTATCTTAGCATTTTTGAGGGACCAAGATCATTTTTGTAAGGCAACTTTGAATAGCGCCATCGAGGGACTATGATCTTATATTTGTTTTGTTTTGCCAAGATACTTCGCATGCGTAACATGGACATTTTGTTTTAGGCAACCAAGTGGGGAAACCCTAAGGATGCTTGTGTGCAAGTGTATCATTTTCATGCTTTTGATTTTGTCTTGTATTCAGAGTGTTCTATTTTGCTTTGTTTGGTTCTTGTCATACAAACCCTATTTACTGATCATGGCATATAAAGCGATAAATTGCATAATGTAAATATTTCTAAGCTATTACAACAATTTATGGGAGGGGGAATACAAGTTTGAATGGGGATGTTGCAAGAATGTAAACCTAAATAGATTATTACAACCAAATCGAATTTATACGAATTAGAATAAATACAATACAATATTTAAAGAAAATGCAATGCAATGTTCATGTAAAAAGGTTTTTGTGTTTTGTTTTTATGTAGGAGAAAATTTAATCTAAACCTAAAAATATATAAAGAAAAGAATTACTTTTTTAAAGGGGTTTAACCCTAATTATTATTTAAGAGAAAATAAAGTTTTTATAGGTGTTATTTTGTGTATTTTTTTTGTATAAAAATAATAAATAATATTGTATATAAATATAAAAATTAAATATATGCAAAAAAAAGTATTTATAAGTGTGAAATAAAAAATAAATTAAATTAAATATATTTAATTATATTTACAAGTTTATTGAGAAAATAAAGGATACCTATTAAAAATAAAATATATTTTTATGTGAGAAATAGAATAAAAATAAAATAAAAGTGTAATATCATTAATTTATATTTTTGGGATTTTTATATGTTAGAGAAACTATTTAAAAGATTAAATATGAAAATAAAACAAATAAAAAAAATAAAAATATAAGAGTTAGTAAGGGGAGGTAATGTAGTAGAATTGGTGGTAAGGTTAGCAAAAACACTGGCCCAAAGCAAAAGGCCAAACCTGCAAAAAAAGTCACAAAAACTGAAAAGGAAAATGTGAAAAAATGCAAAAGTAGCGCGCAGGTTCGAACCCAGGACATGGGTCTCACCAGCGCGCTGCTTTGCCACTGGGGTGGCTATACTTCCATTATTTTTAATGAAACAAAAATAATATATTACAAAACGCGCCCTATGCCCTGTTTCATCTTCTTCCTCAAGCCTTGGCCGGATACCCTGTAACTTCCTCATACTTCCATGAAAATAAAAACTTATAACATGGAAATTATAGTACTTGAACTCACGATTCCAGCCATATAAGTTATGTAAACTAATTATCAAAGATCAAGGAGAATTTAAAAAACCCTAAATCTTGACCTAATATTTCCAGAAATTTCAAGTTTCAAATTCTCTTAGCACAAGTAAAATCAATGCAAGATAATGATATGTACAACTTCGTTATGATGAGGACTACATTTTTTATTCACAAATCGTGGCCTATGGTTGTCTGTATAAAGAGATAGAGTTTGAAAATTTACCTCCTTCAGCTGGAATCGTGTATGAAAATGGAGTGACTTTAATGGAGGCCTGATGCTTGCTTGAGCTTCCTTGAGCTTCCCTGAATCTATTCCAACCCTTGCCTTGCTCTGAAAGAAGCTGGAACTCCTTGGCCAAGTCAAGTTGCAAGCTCTGAAGTCAACAATGGCAGATGGTGAACGAGTGATTACAGAATAGAGATGATGGCTTGGATTGACTAGGTATCAAGTATGTAAGGTGTTTGAATGATCCAAACTCAAAATGCACGAGCAAAATGGAAGATGGAAGTGTTTGTGCAGAAACTGTAGGTTTGAACAGTTTTTTGGTGTTTTTCAACTTGGGAGTATTTCAGGTCCTTGCCAATCGTGTTATGTGTTGGATAATGTTTGTGTATTAGTATTGAAATGGTTTTGTGTCAACCCTCTATCAGCTGTGCAAGCCCTAGCCTTTTTGCAACTTTTCTTGTACTTGAAGCAAAGTGATAAGACAAAGCTCACATGCTTGTACTGGCTTCCTTAGGGTTGGTATTTCTTCCTTACAACTTGCCTTTGGTCAGTGGTACTTGCATGTATCAAGGGGACATGTCCAATGCTCAAGATTGCAAAGTTTGCAAAAGTTGCTCTTTTTCAAAATGGCAATGGAACCTTTTTGCCATAAATGGAATTACAAGTTGGATAAAGGTTCAAAAGCATGGATCAAAGCTTTGTCAACTGATTAAGAATTTAATTAAGGAGTGTGGAACAATTTTAGGACCTGTATGTTGTACCCCCAAAATTTGCCCTCTCTCTTTTTCACAAGAAATCACAGCTTCGGGCTTTTCCTGATTGGCTTAAGAATCGGTCAAACAGACTTTTCTTATCAGTCAGACAAAATTAGGGTTTCCATTAATTGGGTTGAGTTTGGCTCAGGGTTTGATCAGGCGGACGTTTCTTTGACAGTAAATCCAACATTTAGGGTTTGCACGCACATTTTCAGAAGGATTTGAATCCACAGTGTCTTAAATTGGCTGTCACACTGCTTTGACGCCTGTTCAAGATTTCAGTTTGTTTTTCAAAACTGGAACCTATGGGATAGCAGCTGAGGCTTCTGATTGAAGATTTGCAGTTTTAGTTTAATCAAGTGAAGTGAAAGGCATGTGGACGTTTGTTTGATTAACTGTGCAATGCTTATGGTTAATTGGAATGCCGGGTGTAATGTTGATTAATGCGAAGTTGCAAGACTACGGTGTTTATTAATTATTTATTTTATCTAAGTTAGAATAATTGGGATGCACTTCCAGTTATTTTAATTCAAGAAACTTAAATAATTAAATAGACAGTGAAATAAAGAATTATCTGACAAAAGATTTTTTATTCACTTTTAATTGTTGTTACAAGTGTTATTTGAATACAGTAAATTTATCTACAGTATTTATAATAATTTTATTACAAACAATTGAAAGCGAAAATAAATGTATCCTAAGTCTTCATCTTCTACTGTTGCTTCCTTTGTTCAACTGATATTTACCTGCAAAGATAGAAGAAAGAAATCAGTACAGATAAATTAAAGGCATTCTCAGACAGATAATCAAAAAACTCATAATTAAAGGTTTTGGCCGGAATCAGTTTGTTCGTCCTCTCTGCAAATCGTAAGAAGATGTCTCTTCTTGGTTCAAAAAGAGGAAAGCAAATTATTTGCAAGCATATGAATTAATCAAATACAAAGCTGCATAAATTCAAATTGGCAAAAAAGGCAAACCAAACTGAAATGCCAAACAAACTGCATAAGTGCAAACCATCCAAGAGGCAATTCAAACTGTCAAAGAAACTAAACCAAATTGCATTGTCAAACTGAAAATACCAAACTAAGTCACAAGTACAAAACTGTCAAAAGCTGTCAAAGAAGCTTTCAATAAAGCTGTCAACAAGTACACAAAAGCAATGCAGAAAATCTGGAGGTAAGAAGATATGCAGAGGAAAGACAAATGCAAGCAAATTTGTAAAAGCTTTTTCATCATTTTCTGGCCAAAACCTTTTCAGAAAATAAGCACTTTAAGCAATTAAATATGCTTTAATAGAGAGAGAAAAGAGAGAGAGAAGTAGAGGCTTACAGTTTTTCAGGCATGCTTAGAGATAAATATAACAAATCAGAACACTGTAAAAAGGGAGGCAGAACACATAGAGAGAAAAGATAACACAAAAGTTGTAAACAGATCCTGCATCAAAGCCTCTCAAAAAAACAAATAAGCTTCCAACTGCCTCAAGCTTTAAACCTGTTACAAAGCAAGCCTGTAACAAACAAAAAACCTTAAACACCAAAACCTGCATAAACAAAGCCTTTCAAACCTGTTTCAAACATACAAGCCTTTCAAACATGTGTTAAGAACACAAGCCTGTAACCTACAAACTGCTTCAAGCCTCAAAACACAGTAAACCTGAACAAACCAGCCTTGAAGCCTCTCAAAAACTACACAACTCATAACCTGTCAAAGCCTGTACCTCAAAAACAAGCTCCAAACAAACCTCCTAACCTCCTAAAAAACCTTCAAACAACCAGAAAAAAGCCAAGCATAAACAAAAGCCTGCCTGCATAAAGCAACAGCCTAACTGGCCTCAAGCCTGATTCAGCTTGTGAACAACAAAAGCATATGCCTGCATAAAACCAGAAGCCTAACTGCACAATAAGCAAGCATCCTCAGAGCCAAGCTCATCACAGGATCAAACAACAAGCATCTCAGAATCACAGAATCAACACATCCAATATCCAAACAACAACAAAATGCCTCAGAACTAGCTTCCTCATAGGCTAAACAAATCAAGTCAAAGAGAGGGAAAATCATAAGCAAAGCTTATCATCAGAACAAAGCAAGCCAAAGAGAGGAAGAGAGACAGAAGCAAATAATACAAGCATTTTCAGATTGTAGCATCATCACTAAGCGAAGATACAAAAATACCAGGAAGTAAGCCAGCAAGCACATCACCGCGTCCCTCCGCCTCCGGCCACCTGAGACGCGCCGCCGTCCTCCTCCGTCTCCTCTCCAAAGGTATTGTCCCTCTTTCCCTTTTTCTAACACCTCAAGCAAGCACAAATGTAACACATAAAGGTCAGAACATACAAAAATAAAATATGCAAGACTAAAATCCGAAAACTCTAAAAATGTTCAGAAGCTGAAAACCGATACCTTGTTGTCGCTGCCTGAACGACCATGGAGAGAGGAAGATGGAGGTGGCGCCTAGTAGCCTGAGGCGAGGAGACAAATATTCAGAAGCCCCATTTTGAGAAAGGATGAAGAGGACGATGAAGAAGAAGGAGAGCGACGCCGTTCGTTCCAAAGACACAAACCCTTTTCTGAAACAAAATGTTTGAAACCCTAACAAAAAAACCGTGTCAAACCCGTTAGGGCCTGCTCCACGCTCCAATGCCTAATCCCACTTGATTCTGGTGTTGTATACACCCCCCTTTTTTTGAATCTGTTAGTTTTTTGTTGTTTGGGCCCAGCATGATATTCCAAGCCCACTTTTCTTATACAAACTAATACCCTATTTTCTTTTTATTATTTATTATCACTTTATTTTTTCCTTTTTTTATATATAACTTAAACTAATATTTTTGTTAAATAAAAAGGACACATTAACTTTTTTTGCTTTGTACAAAATTTTCTTAAAATACCTTTTTTATACATAAAAACAGAGTTTACTAAGTTTCTTGTGCTAGAATTTTTTTTTATTAAAACCCTTGTTTATATAACATTAACAAAAAAAAACACAAAGATAATAAATACTTAATAAATACATTAGGTTCACCCTTTGATCACTTGTAAATAATCATGTGCACCATACATTGCTTTTGATTCTCTTTTATCCTTATATACTTTGCTATATTTTTACATTGAGAATGCGACGATTCGATTTGGTTGTAAATAATATTTGGACACTACTATCCTGACAAGACTCATCCCCATTTGTAAATATTTGTACCCCCATCCCCGGATACTTATTTGTAATAGCTTAGACTTTAAATTCCCGCAATTTATCGCTTTCTATATACTGTATAGTAATTAGGTTTTGTATGCGAAGATTCAAAATCAACCGCTAGATAACCTAATACAAAGATAAATGCATGACAATCAATACACAATTCACACTTGCACCCCTAGGGTAATCCCGCTTGTTGCCTTAAAAAATGGGCCATGTTTGCATGTCAAGTACTTTGGCAAAACAACAAAAACAAACAAATGATCATAGTCCCTCGATGATGCTTTCGAAGTTGCCTAATCAAAATGATCATAGTCCCTCAAGAAAATTGCCAAAGACACTTGACACTATTGCTCTCATGGTCTAAACGATGACCCGCGCCTGTCCCGTTAACATCCTAACGCATGGTTGTTCACCAAATACAATGGTGAAACAACACTGTTAAAAGGGTTAAAGCATGAGAAAGATCTTTGAGTAAAATAGGGTAGACAACTCTTAATTACTTGACCAAACTTGAAAAACACACTTGCCTACTTTCAAAACACACTCCACAACACAACTTTCAAAACAAACTCTCAAAAACATTGAAACATCTTTTCGAAAAGACAAACACCTTTGTAAAACATTCGAGTAAATAATTGTTACAACGGTTGCCTAGACAAGGCATCTTTTTCAAAACATTTTTCAAAACCACACACACAAAGCACCATTTCAAACAATTGAAAAGCAAAGGGAAGTGATCTAAAACAAGTAACTAAGAGCCCATGGATAACCATGGATGAAAAGGGTGCTAGCACCTTCCCTTTTCATAATCTACCCCCCGAACCCACGAAAACATCTCAAAGGTTTTTTCCTGTGCTTTTTAAACCTTTCCTTAGGATAAAATAAAAAGTCGGTGGCGACTCTTGCTAAACCGAACAAGTGCGAAAACAAACGCAAACCTCAAGTCAGTTCTCCCACCGTATCACAGAACTGGCGACTCTGCTGGGGAATATTTCTAAAGTGGGGTTACCTTAGGGTTTTAGATCACCTATACATGCTTGCTTTGATTGTTTTGATTGCTTTACTTTTTGGGTTCCTTGTTTGGGTTTGTTGTAAATCCTACACCCGGATTTGGGGGCACCTTTTTAGGTAAATAACAATAAACTGTGAGGGAACTGTGCGGGGTATACCGACATGGTTGAAGCAGTAGCTATGTTAGTGTGACATATTTGTGAGTACCGGTAGCCCTTGATTAGTCAAGGAGAATATGGGGCCGCTGGGTGATGTCATAAAGCACTAACGAACTCTAGAACCTTACTTGACCATCTTGGCCTTTTTTAGGGGTAGTGAGATGACCGACTTTGGTGCAGTCCGAAGTTGGTAGATACTCGATACTACACTCATTGAGGATTGTTTTCTTGGAATATTTTGGTCGCCAGTTAAGTGGCTAAACCAAAACAATGAACACAGAAAACAATCCAATGATATTGAGTTCCTTAGAACCCGGTTTCTATTTTTAAGACAGGATGAGCCAACTAACTTCAAGAGGGTACTTACCTACAAACCCCATGCAAGCCTAAACCTAAGGACTTGTTTGCTTTGTGTGAATATGATTACCTGTATATACACTTACTTTCTTTTGCATACATGTACATAACATCATGACATCATACCATAGCATTTTCAATAACCATTTCAAGGATCTCGAGGGTCTTTTGATGCAGGGTCACGTTGAACCAGACGTCTACCAAAGGGTAAGAGGTTTCATTGTCCTCTAAATAAACGCCGTCAAAGATCAAGTGAAACAACTTGAATCAGGGGCTATGACCCACTTGACATGGTGAACTTGATTCTCGTGGAAAGACATCCACTGATACAAAGTTCTCCAATCAAAGATGTGGATCAAAGATCAACCTCTAACATTTTTCTTGTGTTTACCCCAAGAGATTCTTGAAAACGTGCATCCACATATCATGCATTGCATCATAACAGGTTTTCCTTTTCAGGTTTCCTTATTCTCCTACTGTTTATTTCAGTAGAGATGGCTATGGAGTAGACTATCAAGGGCATCCAGGCTCAAAACGCTCAAAACGCTCAACTTCAAGAGATGTTCTTGAACCTATCCCAAGGGCAAGAAGAGATAAAAGCTCTCCTCACAGGGGGCATGGTCTTGGGGAATTCAGGCAGTGTCAGGAATGATCAGTTGGAAGGACTGCAGATTGAGCTGGCAACAATGAAGATCCAGATGATGGGACAGTTGGTGGGCCAGATGGCTCTCATTCAAGACTTAGCTCAAAGACAAGAAGAGCTCAGGGTCCTCGTCAACAAGCTGCTTCAAAATAACCAAGTGGGGCAAACACCTAAGGTTGAAGATCAAGTCATCGTTCAACCTTCTTTGAGACAAGAAGACAAGGGAAAAGCTCCTCAACTTGCTTCAGGGTCACAAGCCCGTCAACAACCCCGTCAGCGTCAACAGGGTAATCAGCGTAAGAAAAATACGTCTGGAAGACATTTCTATGAGACTGACATACCATCATCTCTGATACTGAAACGCTTGTTGGAGGTCAATCTGCTTGCTTTAAGGGCTCCTCCCCGGAATCCCAACACCTCTGCTCCTACCTATCACCCCAATGAAAGGTGTGTGTACCACTCCCATGGTCATGGACATGACACTGATGACTGTTGGACTCTGAAGAACAAAATCCAAGACTTGATTGATGAAGGAGTGCTGGAGTTCATGCCGGATGGTGAGATGAAAATCTTCCACTTTGGGTGCTCCACCTGAAATGACAAAGCTTGAACTGAGAGACTTTTGTTCCTTTTGAATTTTCAAGTTATAATTTATTTTGTTATTCGAACATTTATCTGTTGATGTCAAACTCTGTTTCATTAATACATTGCATGTGTTTGTCTTGAATTCATCCATTCGTTTTCACTATTCTTATGCTTTCTTTATGATATTTAACTCTTGATAAAAAGCTACAAGCCTTTAGAGGGAGGATGACGAAACAATACCATAATCTCATACAGTATGCTTTTGAACAAACCTTGCTGACGATGTACATGCATTCTTTCAAATCCTAAACACTGGAGTTATAAGGAAGATAATCCCTAGTCAACCCCTTCGAGCCAAAGAAGTAGGAGTTTTCTGTTCTAAACAAATTAAAACCTTTGATTTAAACTTGGGGCAGGGTAGTCTCTCAGTTAATTCAAAAAAAAATGATGCGTATTGAAGTCGCAAACTCTCAGTTCGTAATACAACGAATGACATCAAAAACATTCCTCTGGAATCAAAAGACAGTGGTGGTTACTTATATCATAGGCAGTCAATCTCTCAAAAAAGAAAAGCCCACTAAGTCAAAACCTACAAAAGAGACTTAAGAAAACTGGGGCATCCCGCTGACTGTAATCTCGAAAACAGGAACAGTCAGGCAAAAGTTAGGGATAACGAATCAAAAGAACGAGGTCACTACAAATCCTCAAACAAACATGAAAAATGTTGCAAAAAAAATGATGACTGCCTTCCAAAATTCAACTTATGTGAACCATCACCAAAAAACGTCGTTCCAAACTCGAATAGAGTTTGACGCACAATTAACTGAGTTTAGGACTGAAGGACATCACGAAGAGCGGGTGGGTACAAATATACTTTGAGCCTTTATCCTTTGTTTCTTAAACCGTGAACCAAGCCACGTTACAACCCTTCAAAAGTCCTAACTGAAGCATGGGTTAGTTCGAAAGCATACTGTTACAAAAGGTATCCTGACTCCTGTAAGGCTTTGCCCTAAATCTTGTGTTGAATTTGTCTTATAAAAATTTTTCTGCTAAAAAATGCATTTTTTTCAAAACTTCAAGACAAGCATAAACATTGCATTACTTGAATATCATTGTTTGCATATGGCTATTTGTTTGACAGCGGAGAAATTCACACAATGAATATCCAGTGAACAAAAGCCCTCTCAGTGAGCAAAATCACTTCAAAAAGGATGACACTTACATTGACAAATCTCCTATCAACAAGGGGGCATGACATGTCACTATCCAGCACACCTGGGGCAGTCCAGTCAAGGTTTCAACAGATCTTTCAAAGTTCAGTTAACCTGGGGAAGTCCAGTCAAGATTTCAACAAATATCTCAATTACAGCTTAACCTGGGGCAAGTCTCCCTCACCATCACTTAGGGCATTTAAACGTCAATCTCATCAAAGGGTTACGTGCAGTCCAAGTTACCTGGCAATACCACAAGCATCTGATACTAGGGGAAGTGATGAAACCTCTCCGAAATCTTTCTGAAAAGAAATTCAAGCGTCCTCGAGGAGTTCATCACGTCTCTAACAGACCAGCAGTCATGGGTTTATTTCCCCAACATTTGTCAAGGATTTATTCTCCAAAACAAAATTACATTTTAACAACATATGCAGATTGGTCGACAGATAAAAGTCATCATCCTGTTGAGGTTGTAGTCATTCAAAGATTCCTTCATCTTTTGGAGTAGTAATCATCAAAGATTCCTTCATCTTTTGGAGTAGTAATCATCAAAGATTCCTTCATCTTTTGGAGTAGTAATCATCAAAGATTCCTTCATATTTTGGAGTAGTAATCATCAAAGATTCCTTCATCTTTTGGAGTAGTAATCGTCAAAGATTCCTTCATCTTTTGGAGTAGTAATCGTCAAAGATTCCTTCATCTTTTGGAGTAGTAATCGTCAAAGATTCCTTCATCTTTTGGAGTAGTAATCGTCAAAGATTCCTTCATCTTTTGGAGTAGTAATCGTCAAAGATTACTTCATCTTTTGGAGTAGTAATCGTCAAAGATTCCTTCATCTTTTGGAGTAGTAATCGTCAAAGATTCCTTCATCTTTTGGAGTAGTAATCATCAAAGATTCCTTCACCTTTTGGAGTAGTAATCGTCAAATTTCCTTCATCACCTGCTGGAAATTGCGGTCATCATAAAATTCCTTCATCACCTGCTGGAAATTACAACCACCAACAAGATAACGGACAACTGAAGCTCCTAAAAATCTGTTTCTCTCAAGAATGAAGACTCTCATCCTTAAAACCTCAGAAGATTGGTATACTCCCGATTTTTGACCCTTAACAGAATGAAGACTCTCATCCTTAAAACCTCAGAAGATTGGTATACTCCCAATTTCTGACCCTTAACAGAATGAAGACTTTCATCCTTAAAACCTCAGAGGATTGACATACACCCAAGCTCCTGATATCCCCAACAGAATGAAGATTCTCATTCTCAAAGTGGCATACAACCTAAACCTGAACTTCTTCCAGACAGGGATAAGCTTTTCTCAGAGTCCCGAGTTTTACTCTCCGACAGGATAACTACCTTTCAAAAGTATGGCTATTCCCCACATAATTCTTAATTCCCCAAGCAGAATGAAGACTCTCATTCTCAGCTCCTCACAGGATATTCAGATATTCCCCAGTGAAGACCTCCTCAAGACAGGAATCCCTAGTAGATTGGCATACAACCCAAACTCCTGATTCCCCAACAGTGGTCCCAGGACTTCTCATTTTCAATGATCAAAGGATTTTCAATCCCCTGCAGCAGTCAATGATTTACTTTCCCCAGCAGCAGTCAAAGATTTCATTATCCAGGATTCGTCTTCCTCAGCAAGACAGCTCATCAGCTTACATGCGCATTCATTACATTCATATCATAAACATTGATATAACATATATTGCATCATACATTTCATGCAACATAAATTTGTGTTTCAGCTAATATTTTTACCCTTTTCAAGATAAGATTGATAAGCCAAGACTTCTGAAAACTGTTTACGGATTCTCCAAACACGAATGTTAATCTATCGCTTGTTCAGATTCAACTTTTGAAAACAGTTTACGGACGCTTCCCAGCATAGATGCTGATCTATTGCTTATTCAACTTCAAGACTTCTGAAAACAGTTTACGGACACTTCCCAGCATGGATGCTGATCTATCGCTTGTTCAGATTCAACTTTTGAAAACAGTTTACGGACGCTTCCCAGCATGGATGCTGATCTATTGCTTATTCAACTTCAAGACTTCTGAAAACAGTTTACGGACGCTTCCCAGCATGGATGCTGATCTATCGCTTGTTCAGATTCAAGACTTCTGAAAACAGTTTACGGACGCTTCCCAGCATGGAGGATGATCTATCGCTTGTTCAGATTCAACTTTTGAAAACAGTTTACGGACGCTTCCCAGCATGGATGCTGATCTATTGCTTATTCAACTCCAAGACTTCTGAAGACAATTTACGGATTCTCCAAACACGGATCTTAATCTATCGCTTGTTCAGATTCAACTTTTGAAAACAGTTTATGGACGCTTCCCAACATGGATGCTGATCTATTACTTATTCAACTCCAAGAAAACAGTTCACGGATTCTCCAAACACGGATGTCAATCTATTGCTTATTCAGACCCCCAGTCCAGAGATATTCCAAACATGGATACCTTTCTGATACTCACCCACTCACCAACGACATACAGTTCAACAAACATTCTTGGATGGCATCTACAAGCCCATCTCCAACAAGATACAATCACCTTCAAATGGCATCTCTAAGCCCATCCTCCTACCAATAGTTTCCAGATGGCATCTCTAAGCCCATCCCCCGACAAGATTCTGTCACATCTCCAGATGGCATCTTTAAGCCCATCTCCAAATGGCATCTTTAAGCCCATTCCCTCAAACTAACACTTTGACGAGTGCAAATTTTTTCGGGAACTCTAATGTCCAATCTCCTTTTACCCTCGAGTCGCGAAAGGCAAACCTGCCAATCTAACTCTTCAGGTTCAAGAAGATTGAACAGGGGCAACTGTTGTACCCCAAAATTTGCCCTCTCTCTTTTTCACAAGAAATCACAGTTTCGAGCTTTTCCTGATTGGCTTAAGAATCGGTCAAACAGACTTTTCTTATCAGTCAGACAAAATTAGGGTTTCCATTGATTGGGTTGAGTTTGGCTCAGGGTTTGATCAGGCGGACGTTTCTTTGACAGTAAATCCAACATTTAGGGTTTGCACGCACATTTTCAGAAGGATTTGAATCCACAGTGTCTTAAATTGGCTGTCACACTGCTTTGACGCCTGTTCAAGATTTCAGTTTGTTTTTCAAAACCTGAACCTATGGGATAGCAGCTGAGGCTTCTGATTGAAGATTTGCAGTTTTAGTTTAATCAAGTGAAGTGAAAGGCATGTGGACGTTTGTTTGATTAACTGTGCAATGCTTATGGTTAATTGGAATGCCGGGTGTACTATTAATTAATGCGAAGTTGTAAGACTACGGTGTTTATTAATTATTTATTTTATCTAAGTTAGAATAATTGGGATGTACTTCCAGTTATTTTAATTCAAGAAACTTAAATAATTAAATAGATAGTGAAATAAAGAATTATCTGACAAAAGATTTTTTATTCACTTCTAATTGTTGTTACAAGTGTTATTTGAATACAGTAAATTTATCTACAGTATTTATAATAATGTTTATTACAAACAATTGAAAGAGAAAATAAATCTATCCTAAGTCTTCATCTTCTACTGTTGCTTCCTTTGCCCAACTGATATTTACCTGCAAAGATAGAAGAAAGAAATCAGTACAGATAAATTAAAGGCATTCTCAGACAGATAATCAAAAAACTCATCATTAAAGGTTTTGGCCGGAATCAGTTTGTCCGTCCTCTCTGCAAATCGCAAGAAGATGTCTCTTCTTGGTTCACAAAGAGGAAAGCAAATTATTTTCAAGCATATGAATTAATCAAATACAAAGCTGCATAAATTCAAATTGGCAAAAAAGGCAAACCAAACTGAAATGCCAAACAAACTGCATAAGTGCAAACCATCCAAGAGGCAATTCAAACTGTCAAAGAAACTAAACCAAATTGCATTGTCAAACTGAAAATACCAAACTAAGTCACAAGTACAAAACTGTCAAAAGCTGTCAAAGAAGCTTTCAATAAAGCTGTCAACAAGTACACAAAAGCAATGCAGAAAATCTGGAGGTAAGAATATATGCAGAGGAAAGACAAAATACAAGCAAACTTGTAAAAGCTTTTTCATCATTTTCTGGCCAAAACCTTTTCAGAAAATAAGCACTTTAAGCAATTAAATATTCTTTAATAGAGAGACAAAAGAGAGAGACAAGTAGAGGCTTACAGTTTTTCAGGCAGGCTTAGAGATAAATATAACAAATCAGAACACTGTAAAAAGGGAGGCAGAACACATAGAGAGAAAAGATAACACAAAAGTTGTAAACAGATCCTGCATCAAAGCCTCTCAAAAAAACAAATAAGCTTCCAACTGCCTCAAGCTTTAAACCTGTTACAAAGCAAGCCTGTAACAAACAAAAAACCTTAAACACCAAAACCTGCATAAACCAAGCCTTTCAAACCTGTTTCAAACATACAAGCCTTTCAAACCTGTGTTAAGAACACAAGCCTGTAACCTACAAACTGCTTCAAGCCTCAAAACACAGTAAACCTGAACAAACCAGCCTTGAAGCCTCTCAAAAACTACACAACTCATAACCTGTCAAAGCCTGTACCTCAAAAACAAGCTCCAAACAAACCTCCTAACCTCCTAAAAACCTTCAAACAACCAGAAAAAAGCCAAGCATAAACAAAATCCTGCCTGCATAAAGCAACAGCCTAACTGGCCTCAAGCCTGATTCAGCTTGTGAACAACAAAAGCATATGCCTGCATAAAACCAGAAGCCTAACTGCACAATAATCAAGCATCCTCAGAGCCAAGCTCATCACAGGATCAAACAACAAGCATCTCAGAATCACATAATCAACACATCCAATATCCAAACAACAACAAAATGCCTCAGAACTAGCTTCCTCATAGGCTAAACAGATCAAGTCAAAGAGAGGGAAAATCATAAGCAAAGCTTATCATCAGAACAAAGCAAGCCAAAGAGAGGAAGAGAGACAGAAGCAAATAATACAAGCGTTTTGAGATTGTAGCATCATCACTAAGCGAAGATACAAAAATACCAGGAAGTAAGCCAGCAAGCACATCACCGCGTCCTTCCGCCTCCGGCCACATGAGACGCGCCGCCGTCCTCCTCCGTCTCCTCTCCAAGGTATTGTCCCTTTTTCCCTTTTTCTAACACCTCAAGCAAGCACAGATGTAACACATAAAGGTCAGAACATACAAAAATAAAATATGCAATACTAAAATCCGAAAACCCTAAAAATGTTCAGAAGCTGAAAACCGATACCTTGTTGTCGCTGCCTGAACGACCATGGAGAGAGGAAGATGGAGGTGGCGCCTAGTAGCCTGAGGCGAGGAGACGAACGTTCAGAAGCCCCATTTTGAGAAAGGATGAAGAGGACGATGAAGAAGAAGGAGAGCAGCGTCGTTCGTTCCAAAGACACAAACCCTTTTCTGAAACAAAACGTTTGAAACCCTAACAAAAAAACTGTGTCAAACTCGTTTGGGCCTGCTCCACGCTCCAATGCCCAAGCCCACTTGATTCTGGCGCTGTATACACCCCCCCTTTTTTTTTGAATCTGTTAGTTTTTTGTTGTTTGGGCCCAACATGATATTCCAAGCCCACTTTTCTTATACAAACTAATACCCTATTTTCTTTTTATTATTTATTATCACTTTATTTTTTCCTTTTTTTATATATAACTTAAACTAATATTTTTGTTAAATAAAAAGGATACATTAACTTTTTTTGCTTTGTACAAAATTTTCTTAAAATACCTTTTTTATACATAAAAACAGAGTTTACTAAGTTTCTTGTGCTAGAACTTTTTTTTATTAAAACCCTTGTTTATATAACATTAACAAAAAAAAAACACAAAGATAATAAATACTTAATAAATACATTAGGTTAACCCTTTGATCACTTGTAAATAATCATGTGCACCATACATTGCTTTTGATTCTCTTTTATCCTTATATACTTTGCTATATTTTTACATTGAGAATGTGACGATTCGATTTGGTTGTAAATAATATTTGGACACTACTATCCTGACAAGACTCATCCCCATTTGTAAATATTTGTACCCCCATCCCCGGATACTTACTTGTAATAGCTTAGACTTTAAATTCCCGCAATTTATCGCTTTCTATATATTGTATAGTAATTAGGGTTTGTATGCAAAGATTCAAAATCAACTGCTAGATAACCTAATACAAAGATAAGTGCATGACAATCAATACACAATTCACACTTGCACCCCTAGGGTAATCCCGCTTGTTGCCTTCAAAAATGGGCCATGTTTGCATGTCAAGTACTTTGGCAAAACAACAAAAACAAACAAATGATCATAGTCCCTCGATGACGCTTTCGAAGTTGCCTAATCAAAATGATCATAGTCCCTCAAGAAAATTGCCAAAGACACTTGACACTATTGCTCTCATGGTCTAAACTATGACCCGCGCCTGTCCCGTTAACATCCAAACGCAAGGTTGTTCACCAAATACAATGGTGAAACAACACTGTTAAAAGGGTTAAAGCATGAGAAAGATCTTTGAGTAAAATAGGGTAGACAACTCTTAGTTACTTGACCAAACTTGCAAAACACACTTGCCTACTTTCAAAACACACTCCACAACACAACTTTCAAAACAAACTCTCAAAAACATTAAAACATCTTTTCGAAAAGACAAACACCTTTGTAAAACATTCGAGTAAAGAATTGTTACAACGGTTGCCTAGACAAGGCATCTTTTTCAAAACATTTTTCAAAACCACACACACAAAGCACCATTTCAAACAATTGAAAAGCAAAGGCAAGTGATCTAAAACAAGTAACTAAGAGCCCATGGATAACCATGAATGAAAAGGGTGCTAGCACCTTCCCTTTTCATAATCTACCCCCCGAACCCACGAAAACATCTCAAAGGTTTTTTCCTGTGCTTTTTAAACCTTTCCTTAGGATAAAATAAAAATTCGGTGGCGACTCTTGTTAAACCTAACAAGTTCGAAAACAAACGCAAACCTCAAGTCAGTTCTCCCACCGTATCACACTGTACAACATGAATTAGCCAGCATAGGATTGATTTGCAACTTTGTTCTTCATGAAATGGTTTGGACAAAAAGTGAGAAATTGCCAACTTCATCTCTTTGATTCTCCCTACTCAAAAATGATCTTGAGGAGTTCTTGTACATTTTGGAAAGCTTGAAATGTGATATATAATTCATATTTGAAATGAATTTTGAGATACCTCTTGGAACTAGGTGAAAAATGTCCATGAAGTTGGGTCCAAAACCTGCCTAAATTAGGGCAAAATTTCACTAAGTTAACAAGTTCATGACCTTGTATTCACAAATTTATATCTTGAGATCCAAGAATATTTAGGGAAAGGTTTGTGAAGAAAAGTTGTATATTTCATGGAGATCTACAACTTTCATGTTGGGAACTTTCCTTGAATCAACATGCATCATGGTGAAAAAGTGGTGTAAAGTTGAGAAAAAACAAGAAAATTTTCTATACTTAGAAAATTTCTAAGTTAGAAAAATTTCAAATTCAAAACCCTAATTTTCAAATTTGGTTTTCTTGATGAACAAGTTTCACATTTGGAAATTTTTTGATGACTTATGACCCTTGGTACTTGATTTTGACCAAAAAGTCAAAGTTTGACTTTTCAATGTACAATTGACTTTTGATTAGTTGACTGCAAAATTCATCTGTCAATCCAATGTATTTGAGATGCTTTGAGCCATGTAATTAAGTCAAGATAATGCCATTGAATCCTTGAAATCATGCTTGAACTCAATTGGTCATTTGCTAGGTTAAAAATCAGAAATTGCCCTTCCTCATTCAAAACCCTAATTTTGACCATTTTGCCCTTTTTGTGATTTGATCAAATTTCTTGAGGAATTGTGATCCAAACTTGACCAAATGATACATGTCAGTTTAAAATGTTGATGTGGATCAAAAATTATGAAGTTTGACTGTAAATTGGTCATGGTTGACTTTTTCCCCAATACAACTGATTTTTAGGTCAACTGTCCAATTGACTGATAAAAAATGTGGTTCAAGGCTTGAAACTTGTCATGAGTGACCTTAGGGGTCCATAATGATGTTTGAAAGTCATATGAAGCAATGATAGTCCAAAAATCCTTGTGCAAACTCAAACCCCAATTTTGGGTTATCAGTGTAAGATGAGATGTCTTGAGCTGAACAAACCCTAATCCATTATTGAGTCAAAGAGATCTTGTGAGAAAAGTATTGATATATGAGGGGGAAAATTTTGGAGTACAACACTTACAAAATCGGCTCATTTTATTCCTATTAACATCAGTTTTCCAGTGTCGAAGTTGGTTGAGATTTACACTAGTGTGATTGTGAAGCTTCATGGTGTTCCTTTGTGCATTGTGTCAGATAGAGATCCAAGATTTACTTCTAATTTTTGGAAGAGTTTACAAGAAGCATTGGGTTCTAAGTTGAGGTTAAGTTCAGCGTATCATCCTCAGACAGATGGTAAGACTGAGCGGACTATTCAATCGTTGGAAGACTTGCTGAGGGCATGTGCTCTTGAGCAGGGAGGTTCGTGGGATACTTATCTTCCGTTGATAGAGTTCACCTATAATAAAAATTATCATTCCAGTATTGGGATGGCACCTTTTGAAGCGTTGTATGGTCGAATATGTAGAACTCCTTTATGTTGGCATGAATCTGGTGAAAGTGTAGTACTTGGACCTGAACTTGTTCGTGAGACTACTGAGAAGGTGAAGTTGATTCGAGAAAAGATGAAAGCTTCACAAAGTATAAAGAAGAGTTATCATGACAAGCGAAGGAAGGATTTAGAATTTCAAGCGGGTGACCATGTGTTTTTAAGAGTTACACCTGTGACTGTGTTGGGCAAGCATTATAGTCTAAGAAGCTCACTTCTCATTTTATTTGACCATATTTGATTTCGGAGAGAGCGGGGAATGTTGCTTACAGAGTGGCTTTACCGCCTAATCTTTCAAATTTGCATGATGTGTTTCATGTGTCACAACTTCGGAAGTATATTTCAGATCCATCTCATGTGATTCATATGGACGATGTGCAAGTACAGGATAATCTTACGGTGGAGACGATGCCTGTATGGATCGCGGATCGTGAAACTAAGACTCTGAGGGGCAAAGAGATTGCTTTGGTTAAAGTGGTTTTGCTAGGAGCTCCCGGAGAAAGCATGACTTGGGAGTTGGAGAGCAAGATGCGAGACTCCTACCCTGAATTGTTTGATTGAGGTAAATTTTCAAGGACGAAAATATTCTAAGTGGGGGAGAGTTGTAACGGTCGTAATTTAATTAATTATTTAATTAAATTGTTTTTGGAATATTTGTGAAGTTGTGTTATGATTAGTTGGAATTAATTATTTTATTAAGTGGTGAAATAATATTAGAAGTATAATATTATTTTGTTGTGGGCTTGTTTTAAAGGAATAGAAGAAATAAGGGGGTGTATTAGTTTTGAGCCCATTAAGGAATAAAGAGAATAATAGGGTTATTTTATATTGTTAGAAATAACAAGAAAGAAGAAGCAGTAAGAAGAATAAGGGTTGGAAAGAAGAACGTGAAGCTGGTTGAAAAGAGCAAAGAGGCAGAACGGGAATCAATTGGAGAAAGTTATAGAGCAACCTTCAATCGAAGGTAAGGGTGGGGTTCTGACTCTATAATAGGATTCATGATAATTGGCATGTGGGGTTAGAGGTGAAATGTTGTTTCGTTCATGATTGAATTATATATGATGTTGTATGATGGAAATTGATGATTGAAAGATGAATAACTATGTCCTAATACTGTATATTTGATGTAGAATTATAGGGTAATGATAATCGATGAATTACCTATGATTAGGAGATGTTTTTAGGGCCTAAAGTATGGAAACCATAGTGAAAACGCACAGGAAATCGCACAAAATACCCTTAGCAGAGTAGTATGTGTCGACCCCAAACGTGATGTGTCGATACATGAATGATGTTAGACTCAGGATGAGTCGACACGAAGGTGTCATGTGTCGATACATGAGGACTTTCAGACTCAGGATGAGTCGATACGTAGGAGCATGTGTCAATACATGTAGTATTGCAGACTCAGGATGAGTCGATACAAGAGAGGATGCGTTGACTCATGTGGCGTGTTAAACTCAGTACGCGTTAACCCAAGGCGTTATGCATCGATCCATGTTGTCTGGTTTTTGGCAGAATCAGTTTGAGGAAGCTGCAAGTTTAGTTTTCAGACTCCGTTTGAGGTGCCATTTGAAGCGTTGAATAACTAACGTGATGAACTTCATTCTTAAGGATTAAAATGAAGAATAAGAAGGATAATCCTAGTATCAAAAGTAGGATTTGAATTAGTTCCCGTGATGATCGTTATGTTGATTTTTGTGAAGAATGATGAGGATGAAACGTTTAGAGATTTCTGTCTGATTTGTAACAGTAGGATTAATGATGATAACGATGTAGTATTACAGAGTAGTAATATTTAGAGGTATAGTGATTTGGAAGTAAACCTTAGTTGATTAACTAGTTATAGGCAAATCATGTTGTAGACCTATGGCCAATATTGCAAATTGACGAGTTACTGCTACATTATTGTATGGCTGAGTTATTGATGAAATAATGAGTTATGAGATTATGCTTGATGAGATATGATGTATAAATTATGTTTGATGTATAAATGATGTTTGATGATTTATGATGATAAATGATGTCGACGAATGATGTTGATGAAGATATGTTGAGATGTTTTTAAGATGTAGGCCTTTGGCCAATGATGGTGTTATATTGAGATGTTGTCAATTATGGTGTTGTCATTACATTCATGATTGTGTCACATACATTGCATTTTGAGATAGAGCTTATGCTCGTTGAGATGGCCTGTATTGGCGAATATTGAGATGAAGGCTTATGCCTTGTTGATGCCTTTATTAATTGGCAATTTTTGAGATGGGAGTTCTGCTCCAATGGTACCACATGCATTTTCATAGTATTGAGTCGCATTATATGATTGCATAAAGAAGTTTGTATTGATGTTGTGAATGTGAATTATTATTGTGATTATTGTTGTTTATGAGATGAGAAGTGGTGATGTTATGTGATCTAATCTAATATATTAATTATCATACGCTTTATTATATTGTTAGATATCTCACTCTTTCTGTTTGAATGTTGCCCTTATGTTGGTAACGTGCAGGTAATCGAGAGCGAAGGTTGTATACCTTCAATAGTTCGAGTTAGTGTCATTGTTCTGATATGTAACACTCGGAGGGATTAACGCTTGTTTCTTTTGATTGTTCATTATTCAATTGTTGAACTTTAAGTTGATTATTATTAAATATGAGTTGTTTTGAAGTTGCTGTAATGATGATTAAAGATGTTATTAAGAATTCCGCTGCGTAGATGTTTAAATTGTTGAATTAAGAGATTAAAGTGTTTTGATGACGGTTCATCCGAAGTTTTAAAGTGTTACGTATCCATGATGAATACAATGAGTTTTTAATGATGAATTTGTGACATCCCGATTTGTTTGCGTGAATGATTTTATAACTCTGATTTATTTATATAATTGTCGGGATAGAATTGGGGTGTTACAAATTCCAGATTACAAACAAAGGGTGTAATCACAATAACCTACACTAAAAACAAACAAATAACCCAATGTCTTCAGGTAAACCTCAAGAGCTCCAAAAAAAATAATCAGATAAGATCACAAGGTCTCCAATCATAGGCCAGGGTTTCTAATCCTAAGTCCAAAAAGTCCAATGCTCCATAATGCCAAGGATAGTAACCAAATAGTCCAAGTATCATTAAAGATTTTTAGGGTTTATGTTGATTATTAGGTGTCTTTAAAAGAAAGGAAAATCTCAAGTGAGCAAAATAAAAAAAATGACAAGAATATAAAGGGGCCCAGGTGAGCAAACATGAAAAATAGCATGAAATGTAAATGGTGCATAAAGTAAAGAACATAAAATAAAAACAAAAAATAAAATCAATTATTAGTGATTAGCGGTTAGTTGGATGATCATCTTGAAACTTGCATTTGGAACTCATTAGAGGATTGGTAGAACCAAAGCCTCCACACAACAAGTTGCATTTTCTTTTTGTCAAGTATATTATCCATTTGGAATCCTTATGAGTATCATTTAATGATCAACGATGTTTAAGTGATCCGCGTTGACCAAAGGTGTTGTAGATCCATTAGAGGATTGGTAGAACCAAAGCCTCCACACAATGAATCTCAAGGTTATTGGATCAAAGAGATCAAATTAACATACTTGGGCTTGCCAACATAAGTTTGGGCCACAAATGATCATTCATTCGATCCGGGACAAAATTTAGCGATATGTTAAGAAATCGTAAGTGGATTTATATAGAAGTCGCACCTATTTTGAGTCCGGCAATAGCAATCTATGCACAATTTTTTTTAGACATGATATAGAGATCATGATCCAACAACATTTAGTGCAATAAGAAGTGGATGAGATGAAGAGGGGTGGGACAGAATATACAAACCACTTTTGGATTAAATTTAATCAAACTATTATTAAAATCATTCATCCATTTTTGTGGAGTTAGACTCAACACCATGGATCCAATGATGTTAATAAAGTTCATGATCAAAAATTTAACCCAAGATCAGCCAGAAAATAATCACAAAATAATATTACATTTTAATATATACAAAAAGGTTTAAAAATAATGTTTAAAAATAGAAATAAAAGATAAAAAATGTCAACTATGTTCAAATTAATCAGAAAATAAAAAGTAAGACCATAAAAAAAATTAGAAATGAACTAAAATAATTTTATAAATTTTTTGGCAATTTTTTAAAGTCAGAAACTATTTTAAAATTTAAAGAAATGAATGAAATAAACCAAAAATGATAAAAAAAATAGTAAAGTCAGAAACAAAAATAAAATAAGGTCACCAATATTTGTCACAATATCATTGGATCATTCCATAATTTTTTCAGAATTTAAAAATACATAAAAGTATTTTTAAACATTTAAAACAATTCCAATAAAGTGTAAATTTATAAAAAATACCAAAACACAAAATTAAATTATGAAAAAATAAAAATCAGAAAGAGAATGATCAAAAATATTTTTCATAATTTTTTCAGATTTTTTGGACTAAAAATGAATTTTCTATGATTTTTTGAAGTTTAAAACAATCAAATATAAAAAATCAGAAAAGAAAATAAAATTCAAAAATATGTGAACCATTAGATGAGAGTCAAAACGCGTTAGTAATCAAATCCAAGGAATCTGGCGCGCTGTGCATATCATGGTCATTAGTGAATAAAGCACTGAATCAGAAATAAAATCAGAATTCAAAAATAACAAGTGGCGTGCCATCATTGGTTGGAAGATGACACATTGGTCATCTTCAACCTCCAGCCAACGTAAACTGTAGGTCTCTCAAACTGTAAAATCAGAAGCTCAGACCTATGTCATTCACTTCGTCTCTTCAAGACGAAGACAACCACACCCTCGTGCCAAATTTATATAAACTGTAGCTCAAGCAATTTGTAAAGAAAGTTTTGAAAAGGGATTTGAAATTTCATGGTCAAAACGTGTTTCCAGTAAGAAGTAAGTGTTGTGACTAGAACCAGGGCAATGAGAGCATCACAATGATATCAAAGTTTTGAAGAATTGATGAAGGAATCTACCTATTGAAGTTGAGTTGCAGAGCTTTGAAACTGGACTTCTATGGAGCAATATAAGGAACGATTCTTGAATGTAATTATATGGTTAGCTTCAGGGAAGATCAAGGAAGGTGAATTGATGAAAAAATTGGATTGAAAAAGGCTTGAGAATGGATTTCGAAGTTGCTGAATTCTGAGTTAGGGAACAAGTTTGGCAGGGTGATTCTGGTTATCCAAGCTTGAGAAAACGAATGGGATAGTTCATGTATTTATAGGAGAATAAAATGGGATCAAAAGGAAGAGTAAATAATGCATTTTGGAGGGAATTCGTGCAAACCTGATGCACGAGTGAAGTGTGATCTAATTTTCACCAAAACTCATTCAATCCTTGCGTTTTGAGGTGCTAAACAAATCTGGAACTTCACTAAACATGTTTAGAGGCAAAAACGCGTGGAAAACTTGTGATTAGAGGCCACATTATGGATTTCAAAATTCTGACTTGGTGAGAAATTCAGTTTCACTTCTGACCAATGACATTTTTAACTCAAGAGGTCTTAGGGCATGATTCTGGATGCTTTAGAAAGGTGAGGTTTCAATCTCTGCAATGGAAAAAGAATGGAATCAAATTGATGCTTGAACTGAAAGTTGTGTTAAGTCAAAGTTGAGGAAAAAGGGTTGACTTTCCATACTTAGAAATATTTCAAAATTTTCTTCAAAAGTGACCTATAATGTCTTGCATCCAAACATAGCCTTGCACTTGGAATTTTCTCTTGACCAAAAAATATGGCATGAATTAGATCTATTCAATATCATTTTGAAACTTGAACCATTCACAATCTCCAAAAATTGAGAAAGTTATGACTTGTTGAAGTTGGAAAAATTTCATAAAATGACCTATAATCTTTAGTATCCTTAAGGCAACTTCCATCCATTTTCTCACTTTGCACATAAAATAAGGAATAAAGTTCACATATTCAAGATAATTATGGAATAAGAATGGGCTCAAGGTGATAAAAATTGACCAAGTTATGATCATTTGAAGTAAAACTTGAGAAATTGGGGGTTCATCTAGAGGACTTGTAATCTTTCTTCATCATCAAGTTTCTTCCACATGAAAACACCTTGGAACTTTTGAAGTGATTTGTTTATATCCCTTTGAAGAGAAGTATGTATTTGGAATCACTCAAAAATACCAAAATATGGGAAAGATATACTCCTTTGAAGTTCAAAACCCTAACTCCTAGATTAAGAAACATGCCTTGAGGAACTTTGACAATTTTGAACAAACTTCTTGTACCAAAACAAATGCTTTGTAAATATAAGTTGTTGAGGATGATAATGAGAACTCATAGCAACCACAACCACTTCCATATCTTGATAATTAAGAGAAATATGCACTTGTGACCAATGGGAACAAGACCTCGTCCAACCATGACTATTTTTCAATCAACCCCTTGTACTTTTTGGATTAAATCTTGATAACTTGGAAATATAGTGAACCAAAATAACCTTTACATGCCATCCCTTACAAAACAACTTCAATGGTGAGGTTTGAACTTCTCAAGCTTCATTGACTAGGTCATGGAAATAAACTCATGAACCCATGGATCAACTTGCCAAGCCCCATTGCCTTTATCTGCATTGTTGACAAGTAAGACAAACCAACATTGCATTTCAATAATTAAAAGGAAATTCAAACAAAACATGAATGATTGCATAAGAAAAACAAGTCAAGGTGCTTGGTGATTCCTCAAAGAGCAAGGCTAAAGACATGGAGGAGAACCAAAAGCCCTAATGTGATCTTGTTGTGATTGAATCAATATGGTATGGTGAAGGGATCTTAGGGGCAAAAATTGGGGTACAACACTTCGGTACTGGGACAATATTGGAAATCCACTGAGGGTACACTGATGTCACAAGAAAACCGGAATTAATTTGCTTTAGAACTTCCTCTTTGATCTTCACTGCCATATCAAGGTGAGTTCTTTGCAACTTTTATTTGATTGGCGGACATTCTGGCTTCAGCGACAAATGGTGCTCCACAATATTTGTATTTAAACCAGGCATATCTTGGTAAGACCAAGAAAAAATATCCACATACTCTTTCAACATGTCAATCAACCCGCTCTTTACATCAGGATGCAACAACGCTCCAATCTTGACTTCCTTCGGATCTTCTTCTGAACCAAAATTGATTACTTCCAATGGCTCTTTATATGGATGAATGGAATTTTCCTCGCACTCAAGCAACCGTGATACCTCTTCTAGAATCTCATCATAGTCTTCTTCTTCGGCCCCATACACAGGACATTCAAAGTTGGGAGAGGGTGCAGGATCATTGTATTCAACGGGTTTTTTATTAATCTGCACATATGATTTATGATTGCTTTTAGAAACTGACACATGTAGCAAGTGATCATGCATATTGAATTTCAGTTATTATTTATTTTGAAAGGTTTTTTTTTCTGATTACCATTTTCCTAGAAAAAACAAAAAATAAAGACACAATTTGGGAAATAAAGACAACTTTTATTATTGATTTTAAAAAATCAAGGCAAACAGACAAGCCCATACAATATCAATACTTTCACCTTGGGCAGAGTGAAAGCTTTTCAAAAAGATTAACAAAAACAAATTACTTTGAAACATGTATGCAAGAGGGAACATCAATGGTGATCCAGTTCTGAACTCTAACTCCGTGCGTCATATAATTTGGCATTTCTGGCTCTGCTTTATCTTCCACAATGACATTAATCCCAGAAACAGTTGGATGAAGATAACCTCCGCTACGAAAGATGTTTTGATACTTTCCTGCAGCAGACTTAGGCTTCATGCTCTTACCTTTATCATTCTTTACAGATAACCCCAAGCCAACTCTATTCTTGTTTACAGGTGGATCCACAATCTGTCCCCATACGTCACTATGGCCTTTACGCATAACCTACTGTGCATCCTTAAAAAAGGCTATAGAATTATCATTTCCTCTTATGTTATTAATGGATAAAGCTTGGAACTGGGTTCCAACAGCAGCTTCATCCGCCTCCACAATGCTGAAAGAGGACAAATGAGATATCAACAATGCATGGTCTCCATTTATAATTACCACTTTTCCTTCACGTACAAACTTCAGCTTCTGGTGTAAAGTCGAAGTGACAGCCCCTGCCTCATGTATCCACGGCCGTCCCAGCAAGCAGCTTTAAGCGGGTACAATATCCATGACCTGGAAAGTAATCTTAAACAAATGTGGGCCTATATGAATAGGCAAGTCCACTTCACCAATAACAGATTTCCTTGATCCATCAAACGCTTTCATAATAATGCCACTTGGGCGCATGGGCGTTCCTTGATATTTCAACTTCATAAGTGTGCTCCTTGGTATAACATTTAGTGCAGATCTATTATCAATCAGCACATTGGATAATGAATCATTCTTGAAGTTCATAGAGATGTGGAGGTCTAGGTTGTGAGTCCTTCCCTTCATCGGGCAGTTCATCGTCGCAGAAACTCAGGTTATTACATGTTGTAATATTCCCTACTACACTGCTGAATTGGTCTACAGGCATGTCACTTTCCATGAAAGCTTGGCCCAATACCCTTATCAAAGATTCTCTGTGAGCCGAGGAGTTCATCAATAAAGCCAAGATAGATATTTTTGAAGGAGTCTGAAGTAGCTAATCTACAATTCTCTGGTCGCTCATCTTGATTATATTAAAAATATCATCCACCTCCTTTTCTAGCGTAGCTCCACTAGATTCACCCGTAGCCTTCTTGGGTTTAACATTTTCCATAACTTTCTTTATAGTACTAACATTTCCACGAACAACTGGTGCAAATATACGACCACTGCGGGTCACTCTACTAGTCTCAGCAATATTTCAAACATTAGGCATTGGCTGGATGAGAACTTCCACACCATCCTTTAAGATTGTAGCATTATATTTATAGGGTACCGCCTTGTCTGACTTGTAGGGGACAGGATCCGGCAAACTAATCACCAATGGAGTAATAGTTGGATTGTTATGATATTCAACTTCAAAATGGGTAGGTGCACCAAAAAAAGGCACAATAACATTTACTCCCTCTTCAACACATTCAGTTAACACAGAGTCATCTCTGGAAAACAAATCTTCATCTAAGGATAAGTACTCATCTGTAGAGGCATACTCATCATCTGACTCTTCTTCATCTAAACAAACCTCAATCACATCAACTTCATGGTAATCATCCCTTTGACTTGTAACCTTGATAGTTCCATTATCCAACAATAACTGAATACCTTTCCTAACAATTGAAAATCCTCGGGAGTCCCGGCAGCAAATTCGGCAAGATCCATACTGATGTTCTACCTGACCAATCATGTGGCAGAAAGTAGCATGCAATTGTATAAGATCCTCATTCATATATTCCACATCAAAGATTCTGAACTCTTCAGGACACCCAGAAACCATATTTACTTCCTCTTCATACTCTTCCCTAGGCCTGATTATGTGGATGACACCCTCATCCATCATCTTCTGCAAATCAACCTTTATCTTGTCACAACCCTATATATCTGTACTGCAAATAGCACAACTGGCATGGTCATGCGTATAGTAGCTAAATTCACAGAGGTCTGCATGAATTTTCAACAAATCTCCTCTAACCAAATTAACATTAAAAATATGGAAATCGCCTGGACAACCGGAAACCATGTTCACAGCATTTGCTGCTCCATGCTTTGGAAGAGGATTATCTTTCACATTAGGGACCACATCCTTGAAAGACAAGATACCAGACTTCACCAATTTCTGTACTTCATTTTTCAAAGGATAGCAGTTCTCAACATTGTGCCTTGGTGCTCCCTGATGAAAATTATATGTTTGGTCTGCCTTGTAATACCAAGGAAATGGTGATGGTACAACGGGAGATGGTCTGGTCTGAACCAACTTCTTCTGAATTAATGTCGAGAGTAATTATGTATAGCTCATAGGATCATAACTCTCCCTTCTCTGATTATACCCTTGATTCTCCTGATGGGATGGTTTCTGATAAGCAATGGTGGTTGGAGCTACACCAACAACTGGAGTAACTGAGGCGACTTACTGATGACGCTGATAATTTCTTATAGGAGGATTAACCCTCCTTTCTTGCATGACATAGTTTGTATCTCCTTCCTTCTTTTTGGAAAACCCATAAGATGGCTTCTTCGTACTTCCAGAACTTTAAATTTTTGTTAAAAGACCCTCTCTTACAGCCTCTTCTAAGCCGATACCCATGCCTACCATTTCAGTAAAGTCACTTGGCGCACTCGCTACCATCCTTTCATGGTAGAAATCACCCAGAGTCTTCAAGAAAATCTTAGTAATCTTCTTCTCTTCCATGGGAGGAATCACTTGGATGGCTACCTCACGCCATCTCTGTGCATATTCTTTGAACGATTCCCTGTCCTTCTGGACCATGGCCCTGAGTTGATCACGGTCAGGCGCCATGTCCATGTTGTATTTGTATTGTCGGATAAATGCTTCTCCCAAGTCATTGAAAGTATGGATATTGACACTGTCCAAACTCATATACCACTTCAACGCAGCACCAGTCAAACTATCCTGAAAAAAGTGAATCAGCAGACGTTGATCATCAGTATGGGTAGACATTCTTCTTACATACGTCACAAGATGAGCACGAGGACAAGTGTTTCCCTTGTACTTCTCAAATTCCAGGACTTTAAACTTCACAGGTATCTTGACATTCGGGACCAAGCATAAATCATTCACATTCTGCCCGGACAATTCCTTTCCCCTGAGGGCCTTCATCTCCCTCTGCATCTTGTCAAACTGGTCTTAAAAATCATCCATTCTATCATAGAGACCCAAGTATTCACTTGGTGGAGGAAAAGGACGACACATGTCATCATTAGCAAAAGGGACCATATTCATCGAAGGAGGTGCAGCAGGAGCAACATGCACCACATGAGGCGCAAGAGTAACAGTAGTCTGAACAACTGGAGTTTCTTGATGACCAAGATTGAAACCTTCAGGCACACAATTCTCTGGCATTCCCCAGGGACATCCTTGAGGCATGCGATTCTGAGAAACAGTTGGAGTAGCAGACACAGGAACAATCAGAGCTTCAGTAGTAACCCTTTTTGTTGAGGTTGAACACTCGATGGATGATTCTGAGCAGCCATCAGAGATTCCATCAGAGTAGTAAGATTGGCCATTCCGGCCTTCAAAGTAGAAACTTCCTCGCGCAGCTCATGATTCTCTTGTTCTAAGTTGTCCATCTTCCTTCTGAAATTAGCTCGAGTGTTGTAGTGGTGAGACAGCTTGCTGAATGGAGTAAAGAAGCTTGGTAAGACACCTGGATATGCATAATAAATGCAAGAAATATATGCAATATGATGCATGATATGCAGTGCACATGATTTATTTTATTAATATTTCAAGGGACTTAAAGATTTATAGACACATTGAAAATATCAAAGTAATAATACATTTGAAACACTGAATTTTTTTTATTATAATAACTTCCAAATGGATTACAAGTTTCAACAATCCCAAGTACAAGATAAAAATAAAGTCTAAAACCCTAAGAAGTAAAGCTGATGGAGATCACTCTACACGCTGGTGCTTCCCTGTAAGCTTGGAAATATGAGCCTTCAACCTCTGGTTTTCTTTCGCATATGTGGCAGAAACCTCCTTCTAATCTCCTGAATCATGAAGCGAGAAACTAGCATCTGAATGAGGCTTAGGAGAAAATAAATCCCCTTACCTCTCCATCATCTCTACGGCCCGACTCTCAAGAATCTCAATCAAGTCATCTTTCTCCTTTAAGTCTGCTCTATAGGAAATCTCTAAAGTCTGGCATTTATTCTTCCAAGCATCCTTTTCTTACTGCATCCTAACCAAAGCAAGTTGTAGCTCTTCCATATCATCCAATAATGGAGGAGTGGTCTTCACAAACAAATCAGTTATAGGTGCTTCCCGGGAATACGACAATTCAACTGAATAACTCTCGTTTGGACCCACTGAAGATAAGGCTCCAAAGAAACAGCCCCCCTAGGTCCCAAGTCTTTCCTACTCTTCCTATGAATGTGACGCCAGGCCTTCGCAATTTGCTCCCTAGCTTCCTTATGGTCTTCTCCCTCCTTCAGGAAGAAACTACTCAAATGAATACTATTTGGTTTATCCCTCATCGAATAACCAAGCTGTCGTCGTGCAAGAACAAGGTTGTAGTTAATTCCTCCCTTTGTGCCAAGAAGAGGTACATTGGGGAAACTACCACAACTGTCAACAATCTCTACATCATGGTAAGCCCGAGGATACCAATCAATATTCGAGTGAGTAAGTGCCATGATCTTAGGAGCCCAACGGGGTTCCTTCCTGACATCCCATAAAGCATCAAACTGGGGCATATGAGAAATAAACCATCGGTACAACAGAGACGTGCAACAGATGATCATCCCTCCATGATAAGAATTCTGAAGATGAATAGAGTAATAAGGATCACCCAACAATGTAGGAACTGTGTTTCCAATCATGAAGATCCTGATATCATTAACGTCAACAAACTTGTCCACATTATGAAATAAAAACAACCCGTAAGCAAGTAGAGCAAAGATGGCCTCAAAAGCGACTGTACTCTTCATCCTGGAAAAGTAGCAAGCTTTCTCCAATAAGAACTAAGATGGTAATCCTCTAATCCCTCCTTTAGTAGTCATATGGGCTTCAACCACAGACTTACGCAGATGGATCAAAGCAACAATCTCGTGTGGTTTTGGCTCACCCTCCAAACCAGTAAAAGGTACACCATCGATAACAGGTAAGTCCAACAGATAAGAATACTCCTCTAGTGTAGGCATCAACTGATAGTCAGGGAAAGTAAAGCAATGATACATTGGATCATAGAACTGGACCAAGGTCGAGAGAATACCCTCCTTCATCCTAAGCTTCATGAGAGGAATGATGGATCCATACTTCTTCCTAAAATCTAGAGAACACTCAACTCAAGAATTAGACTGATCAACTCATCTATCTTGGGATCTTTGAAACTGTATTTTCCAGTCTTTCTTTTTCCAAAATCCATGGTCAAAAGGTACCTGAGATATTCGCAAATGGTCAACTTTTAAGTCCCTTGAAATAAAATTTCTTCAAAAGATGCTTTTGAGTGCATGAATGCATGATGCAACAATCACACACAA
The DNA here is from genome assembly GCA_948472305.1 of Vicia faba. NCBI lineage: Eukaryota > Viridiplantae > Streptophyta > Magnoliopsida > Fabales > Fabaceae > Vicia > Vicia faba. The sequence continues at coordinate 230,933,852 of OX451738.1, forward strand.
GATCACAAACATAGGGTTCATAGGTTCAACGTCACGAGCATGAGGTCGAAGGTACTACCCATAAGGTATGGTCTAAAAGTTATCACCTGCCGAACAAGGTTCTAGAGGTTCCCAGAGTCTACATCCTTCCTCCGGATATTACCAACTTCCCGATTAACTCGGTAATTAGTAATATTCTCAAGAAAAACTCATCCGAGCGTAGTATCGCGTGACAACTATTTCCGGATTACTTCGTCATAGCTTCTGCACTACACCTAAAAGGCCAAGATGGGTTAGGTGTTCTACGGTTCTCAGCTTCAGCAGGCTCCTAGGTCAAAATCAGTACGTCTTCCCGATTACTTGGTAAACAATACTACAAACAAAGGGGCCTCCACTGAGTGGGGGATCTCATGCCTCCTTTTTTGGGATTACTCCCTCAAAGTTAACATGACTATACCGCCCGTCTTATCTTAAAGTTTGCCCAAGTCCGGGTGTAGGACTTATAAGTAATCACCAAGCACCCTGAAAACCAGGAAAATCCAGACAAACATATATACAACATATAACACATAAAAAACAATAGCACATATACAGATATAAATAAATATAGGCTCAACCAAATTAGGGATGGACCAGCAAGAGGTCAATCTATGTCCCCAGTGAAGTCGCCATTTTTCTGTAGCGGTAGAAATGTTGAAGACTTACGCTATTTGATTGACTAGACTTATACAGATCAAAATAAAAATCGCCACCGCGCTTTATTGTTTCCAAAGGAATGGGAAAAGAGTGAATAACTCAAAAAAAGAGGGGGAAAGATTCAAGGTAAGGGGGTTGGTTATGCAAAGGGAAGGTATTAGCACCCTAAACATCTACGGTACTCCGCAGAAACCTCTTTGAAAAAATCTGTATATTTTGGCTATAAAATGATGTATGTAAAATAGATGGTGGAGGTGAGAAAAGAAATATTTTTTATAATTTTTGCACCCGCCGCGGTTGCGAACCTTTAGGGCCTATGTACCACCTTTCATGCAATAAGGGATCAGGGTACACGTAGTTCATCTTTAAAAATTTTAAAACACAAGTGTGTTGGTTAATTTTATGAGATAAGACATCATCGTCATTGTCCGTGTGGAAAACATACTTACTATCCACAATCATGAGAAAGGAGAATTTGCATCATCTCAAAGTGGAAGATATGGCTTGGATTTTAAAAATCAATAATGCCTCACTCAATACCCAAGTGGAAAATATCTCTCTTCACTACATATTGTAGAAGTATAGTTGTTCGCATCACTACAAGTATTGACAAGAGTCTAATATTTTGAGAAAGGTTTTAAGCCAAAATGGCAAAATGGTTTGAAATGATATTGGTTGACTTGTAGTCTTCTCACAAAAAATGTCAAGGTATTATTAAATTGATTGAGGTTTACTTATGAAAATGATTTTAAAAATGCATGGATCTAAGTCCAAGTTTATTATGAAAGTGGTTCAAGTTTTAAAACAAGAAGAGTTTTCAAAAGGAGGAAGAAGATTTTTGAAATTAAAGAAGATGGGAGGAGAAGAAGGGACTATTCTAAAGCATAAGGTAAAAGCTAGGGATAAGAACCATCTAACCAACAAGAAGCCAGTACTTTACATTATGAGTCAAGATAAAATTCTCATTCTTTGGATTGAAACCAAACAAGCAAAGATACTATACCTCTTAAGAGAACCAAACCTCAAGTGTATTAAGTCTTCAAAAAAATTGGGCAGAGTAACAGCTGTATACGAGTGAATTCCAGATTACAAACAAAGAGTGTAATCACAATAACCTGAACAAACAAACAACCCAATGTCTTGAGGTAGACCTCAAGAACTCCAGACAAAATATCAATTAAGGTCACAAGGTCTCCAACATAGGCCAAGAGTTCTAATCCTAAGTCCAAGAAGTCTAATACTCCATAATACCAAGGATAGTAACCAAATAGTCCAAATATCATTAAAGCTTTTTATGGTTCATGTTGATTATTAGGTGTCTTTAAAAAGAAAAAAAAAACTCAAGTGAGCAAAATAAAAATAACAAGAATATAATTGCTCAAGTGAGCAAAATAAGAATGGCATGAAATGTAATGCTTAAAGTAAGTGGTACATAAAGCATAAAAATAAAAGCATAAAGTAAAAACAATTTAACAATTAGTGTTTAGTTGGATGACCATCTTGAAACTTGCATTTGGAACTCATTAGAGGATTGGTAGAACCAAAGCCTCCACACAACAAGTTTAATTTGCTTTTTTGTCAAGTATACATCCATTTGGAATCCTCAAAGCATCATTTAATGATCAACGATGTTTAAGTGATCCGCATTGACCAAAAGTGTTGTAGATCCATTAGAGGATTGGTAGGACCAAAGCCTCCACACAATGAATCTCAAGGTTATTGGATCAAAGAGATCAAATCAACATACTTGGGCTTGCAAACATAGGTTTGGACCACGAATGATCATTTATTCGAATCAGGACAAAATTTAGCGCTATATTAAGCAATCGTAAATGGACTTATATAGAAGTCACACCTATTTTGAGGCCGGTCAATAGCAACCTATGCACCATTTGTTTTGAGACATGATATAGAGATCATGCTCCAATAACACTTAGTGCAATAAGAAAGGGATAAGATGAAGAGGGGTGGGAAAGAATACACAAACCACATTTGAATTAAAATTTAATCAAACTATTATTAAAATTATTCATCCATTTTTGTAGAGTTAGACTCAATACCATGGATCCAATGATGTTAATAAAGTACATGATCAAAAATTCAATCCAAGATCAGCCAGAAAATAATCACAAAATAATATTGCATTTAATATATACATTAAAAGGTTTTAAAAATGTTTTAAAATAGAAATAAGAAAGCAAAATACCAACTATGTTCAAACTAATCAAGAAATATTAAGTAAGACCATAGAAAAATAAGAAATGAACTCAAGTATTTTTATAAAAATTTTGATAATTTTTTAAAGTCAGAAACTATTTTTTAAATTAAAAGAAATGAGTAAAATAAACCAAAAATGATAAAAAAAATAACAAAGTTAAAAATAAAAAATAAATGAGGTCACCAATATTTGTCACAATATCATTGGATCATTCCATATTTTTTTCAGAATTTAAAAATGCATAAAAGTATTTTTAAACATTTAAAACAATTCAAATAATGTGAAAATTTATAAAAAATATCAAAAACAAAATAAAATTGTGAAAAAATAAAAAATCAGAAAGAGAAAAATAAAAAATATTTTTCATAATTTTTTTCCAGATTTTTTGGACTTAAAATGATTTTTCTATGATTTTTTGAAGTTTAAAGCAATTAAGTATAAAATTCAGAAATAAAAAATAAAGTAAAAAATATGTGGACCATTGGATGAGAGTCAAAATGCGTTAGTTATCAAATCCAAGGGATCTGGCGCGTTGTGCATATCATGGTCATTACTGAATAAAGCATAAAATCAAATATAAATAAGAAATTCAAAAAAATACAAATGGCGTTGTTTCATTGGTTGAAGGATGACACGTTGGTCATCTTCAACCTCCAGCCAGTCCCAAAACTAGGTTGCTCAATCTGTAAAATTAGAGCACGAGACCTATGTCATTCGCTTCATCTCTTCAAGAAGAAGACAACCACACCTTCGCGACAAATTAATATAAACTGTAGCTCAATCAATTTGGAAGAGAAGTTTTGAAAAGGGATTTGAAATTTCATGGCCAAAACGTGTTTCCAGATAAAAGCAAGTGTTGCAACTAGAACCAGGGCAATGAGAGCTTCACAATGATATCAAAGTTTTGAAGAATTGATGGAGAAATCCACCTATTGATGTTGAGTTGCAGAGCTCTGAAACTAGACTTCTATGGATCAATATAGGTCATGATTCTTGAAGGTAATTGTATGGTTAGCTTCAGTGAAGATTAAGAAAGGTGAATTAAGAGAAAAATTGGATTGAAAAAGGCTTGAACACTGATTTTGAAGTTGCAGAAAAATGAGTTATGAAGCAAGTTTGGCAGAGTGATTCTGACTGTTCAAGCTTGAGGAAATGAATGAGGGATGACCCTCTATTTATAGGGAATCAAATGGAATGTTCAAGCGTGTGAAATAATGAAGTTTGGAGGGAAATCATGTGAAGTTGCAAACAAGAAAAGTGTGACTTCTATATTGATCAAAACTCATCCAAAATGCGTGTTTTGCTATGCTAATCACTTCTGGAAGTTCACTAAACATGTTTAGAAGAAAAAACGCGCATAAAAAATGTGTTTAGAAGCTAAATCAAGGATTTCAAATTCTGACTTTTGAAGAAACTTCAGTTTCAAGTTACCAAGTTCAAATAAATGGCATTCTCAACTCAAGGGGTCTTAGGGAATGATTCTTGAAGCTTTAGAAATATGAGGTTACAAGCTTTGTAATGAGAAAAGAATGTAATCAAATTGATGTTTGAGCTGAAAGTTACAATGAGTCAAAGTTGGGAAAAAGAAGTTGACTTTCCATACTTAGAAATATTTCTAGTTTTTCTTCAAAAGTGACCTATAATGTTTTGCATCCAAACATGGCCTTCCTCTTGGAATTTTCTTTTGACAAAAACAAATGGCATGAAATAGATATCATGAATGTCATTTTGAGACTTGAACCATTCAAAATATCCAAAAATTGAGAGAGTTATGACTTGTTGAAGTTGGCAAAATATCATGAAATGCCCTATAATATTTTGTATCCTTAGGGCATCTTCCATCCATTTTCTCACTTTGCACATAAAAGAAGGCACAAAGTTCACATTCTCAAGATCATTATGGAAAAAGAGTAGGCTCAAGGTGATAAAAATTGACCAAGTTATGATCATTTGAAGCCACACATGGGAAATTGGGGGTTCATCTGGAGGACTTGTAATCTTTCTTCATCATCAAGCTTCTTCCACATGCAAAATCCTTGAAATTTTTGAAGTGATTTGTTAATAACCTTTAAAGAGAAGTATGTATTTGGAATCACTCAAAAATACCAAAAGATGAGCAAGATATACTTCTTTGGAGTTCAAAACCCTAGCTCCTAGATCAAGAAAATGCTTTGAGGAACTTTGACAATTTTGAACAACCTTCTTGTACCAACCATTTTGATTTGTAAATAGAAGTTGTTTAAGATGATAATGAGAATTTATATCCACCAAAACCACTTCCATATCTTTAGAATTGAGAGAAATGTGCACTTGTGACCAATGGGAACAAAGCCTTGTCCAAACATGACAACTTCTCCAATCAACCCCTTGTACTTTTGAATCAATCTTGATAAATTTGAAATGTAGTGACCCAAAATAAACCTTACCATGCCATTTCTTCCAAAACAACTTCAATGGTGAGGTTTGAACTTCTCAAGTTTATTGACTAGGGCATGGAAATAAACTCATGAACCCATGAATCAACTTGCTAAGCCTCATTGCCTTTACCTACATTATTAATAAGACAAACCAACATTGCATTTTATTAGTTAAAAGGAAAGTCAAAACAAAACATGCATGATCACAAAGAAAAACAAGTCAAGGTGCTTGGTGATTACTCAAAGAGCAACACTAAAGATTGGGAGGAGAACCAAAAGCCCTAATGTGATATTGTTGTGATTGAATTAATATAGTATGATGAATGGATCTTAGGGGCAAAAATTGGGGTACAACAGACACCTAAAGCAGTATAAGAAAAAGGTGGCCGCCCATGACGAAGCACCAGAGACAAAGAATATCGAAGAAGGGAATAAATCCTCCGACCTTGACACTATTCCGGTCACCTTGAGCATCTCACGGCCGGAAGACTTCTACTTTCTAGACATGTAGGACGTCCCCCTGTACTTCTCCACCCATAGTCCATGGGAATCCTTCCCCGCAGCCATGGTCATTTCCGGCGGAGTGTTCAACAGGCATATAGTCGGATCGATGAAGAGAAGATTCGACCAACTCATCGATGCAAAATCTGATATGGACACCACGCTCAACAAGTTTCGAGGAGGATCTCACCCTCTCGCATTCTACAAAGAAAAGTTATCGGGAGGAGCCCCGAATTCGAGCATCCTACTACTCGTGAGAGCTCAGATGGCTAACTTCGACGTGCGTCGCATTTTGGTCGACCAGGACAGTTTGGTTGACATTATGTATGCCCAACTGTTCAACACTCTACAGCTGAATGAGAGCCACCTAACCCCATACGTGGGATCTGATCTTCAAGGTTTCAACGGGGCCAGGACGAAGCCATGGGGGTACATGGATCTGATCGTTACCTTTGGGAGGGGGTAACGTCCAAGGCCATCAAGACCCAATTCTTGGTGGTGGAATGATCGTCCCTTTATCAATGCATCTTCGGGAGACCCACTCTCGCCGAGCTCATGGCGGTCCCCTCCACCGTTCATCTCAAGATGAAATACTACACGGCCGAAGGTTTGGTCGCCACTCTTCACGGGGACATCGAAGCAGCCAGGAGATGCTTCGAAGCTTCTACGAAGGGCCACAGCTCCATCAACCCCCAGCCTCGAACAGCCACTCGAGCCATGCTGCCCTCCAGCTCCGAGGAATCCAGGCCACTATCAAGGGTCGACACCATTGACCTCGACAGTCGCTTCTCCATGGAGGATAGGGTCGAGCAAAGGAAGAAGGTGAAGGATCCTATGGTCGAAGACGAAGGGTCAACCTCCTCTGCTGGCCACAACCAGCTCCCAAGTCATGTGAGACCTATCCTGGACGATGACTTCGAGCTGGTTCCCCTTGGAGAAGACCCCACCAGGGGAGTAAAGATCGGAGCGGACCTCCCCGACCAGGCTAAAAGGCAACTCAAAGCTTATCTACGGGAGACTGCTGATCTCTTTGCTTGGAGTGCGGCCGAGATGCCCGATTTAGACCCAGAGGTCGCATGCCATCACCTGACCATTGATTCCACCATCAAGGCGATTGCGCAGTGCAGAAGAAAGAAGTCGACCGAGAAGTCACACGCTGCTGAATTAGCTGTAAAAGACCTCCTAGAGGCACATTTTATTTTTGAAGCCCAGTACACAACCTGGCTCTCCAATGTAGTCCTCGTTAAAAAATCTAATGGAAAATGGAAAATGTGCATTGACTATATTGATCTCGATCGGGCTTGCCCGAAAGATGCTTATCCCCTCCCCAATATTGACAAACTGGTCGACAATTAGGCCGGTTTCAAACTATTATCTTTCATGGGCGCATACTCTGGTTATAACTAGATTCCCATGGAAAAAACAGACAAAAAATACACCGCCTTCATGACCGAGTCGGGCAATTATTACTACAATGTAATGCCCTTCGGCTAAAGAACGCGGGCGCTGCCTACCAGTGCATGATGAATAAAGCCTTTTGCAACGAGATAGGCGACATGATCGAAGTCTATATGGACGACATGATCTTTAAGTCCACCGAAGAGCTCGACCATGCCGCCCATTTGAAAAAGGTGTTCGAGCAAGCCCGGAAGTGTTGGGTGCGATTCAATCCAGAAAAATGCACCTTCGGTGTACGGCAGGAAAGTTCCTCGGGTTCTATCTGACAGAACGAGGCGTCGAGGCAAACCCCAACAAATGCCGACCCTTCTCCGAGTTTCCCACGCCCACCTCAAAGAAACCCATCCAGATCTTGAACGACATTCTCACTCCTTTTTCTCGATTTGTGGCAAAATCTGCCTAGCACGCGCTCCCCTTGTTCAAACTCCCGCGTAAGGAAGCCGATTTTAAATGGAAGCCCGAATATGAGCAAGCCCTCGCCCACTTGAAAAGAGAACTCTCACAGCCGCCCGTCTTATCCCGGCCTGGGAAAGACGAAGTCCTCTACCTTTATCTAGCTGTCACCTCTGAGGCAGTAAGCGCGACACTAATAAGGGAAACCCAGAGGGACAAATGCCAATTTACTTCACGAGCAAAGCCCTGCAAGGCCCGGAAGCAAGGTATCAGTAGATCGAGAAAGTAACCCTGGCTCTCGTTAACACCGCGAGGAGGTTAAGGCACCACTTCCTGGCCTATACCATAGTGGTCCGGACGAATCAGCCAATAAAGCAGCTGCTCGGAAGACCATACATAGCCGGAAGAATGCTGAAATGGTCTATGGAACTCTCCGAATTTGATATCCAATACGAAAGCAGGAAAGCCCTCAAGGCTCAAGCCTTGGACGACTTCGTAGCAGAAATGACCTCGCCCGGGGAATCGGAAGGCCTGCGTTGCTGGACGATCTTCGTCGAAGGCGCCTCCAGTATGACCGGAAGCGGCACGGGCATCATATTAGAGAATGAGGAAGGGACCCTGGTCAAAGTTTCCCTTGCCCTGTCTTTTCCGACCTCCAATAATCAAGTCGAATATGAGACATTCCTTGCAGGAGTACGACTAGCTAAAGATCTGGGAGCCGAGGAAGTAAAAATCTTCATCGACTCTCAACTGGTCGCCTCACCAGTACGAGGAGAATATCAAGTCAAAAACGACCAACTCGCCGAATATTGGGCCCTGGTCCAAGAGGAAAAGAAGAAATTCAGGTTTGGGGACGTTCAACATGTTCCTCGCGAGCACAACGCCCTCGCAAACGTTTTATCCAAAATGGCGAGCACAAAGAAGAAAGGAGGAAATAAATCTGTAATACAAGAGGTACTCCCTCGACCGAGAACCTAGAAACCATCTTCCACCCTAGGAATATTCGCCATCGGGGAAAGCAATTGCTGGATAACCCCCATACACGATTACCTCACTAAAGGCAAACTCCCCGACAATCTGAAAGAGTCGATCGTTGTTAGACGAAGGGCCTGCTCATACGTTTTGATCGAGGGCAAACTCTACAGAAGAGGAGTTTCCATCCCACTCCTCAAGTGTGTCGACCGAAATGCATCGGAACGCGTACTACACGAAATCCACGAAGGTATCGGCAGTCAATATCTGGGAAGAAGATCCCTCGCGAGGAAAGCCTTGCGGGCAGGATACTACTGGCCCACCATGCATCACAATGCGAGAGAACACATGAAGAAATGCGATAAATGCCAAAGACACAGGGACATGCATTTAGCTCCTTCTAGCGAGCTCAAATCCCTCTCCTCTCCCTGGCCCTTTTCCTGGTGGGGACTAGACCTCATCGGCCCATTCGTGGTCGGAACCAATCAGAACAAATATCTGATTGTAGCGGTCGACTACTTCACTAAGTGGATAGGGGCTGAAGCCCTGGCCAAAATCATTGCCCAAAACGTCCTTCACTTCTACAAGAGAAATATTCTGGCTCGTTTCGGCATCCCACAAGCGATAGTCACCGACAATGGGACCTAGTTCACAGATTACACCTTCCACGAATTCGTCACAAAGCTTGGTACGATCCAACATTTCGCATCCGTCGAGCACCCCCAGACCAACGGCCAGGCCGAGGCCGCCAACAGGGTGATACTCAAAGGCCTCAAGCGAAGGTTGGACGAACCAAGAAGTGATGGGTCGAGGAGCTGCACAGCATGCTCTGGGCGTATCGAACGACCATACACTCATCTACCGGGGAATCTCTGTTCCGACTACCATACCAGACAAAGGTCGTTATCCCCGTGGAGATCGAAGAACCTTCCAGACGAACCGAGGCACCCCTCAACGAGGAGATGAACGACGTCACCCTCAGAGAATAGCTCGACCTGGTGGAAGAAATCATAACGGGAGCGGCCCTGCGAGAGGCCTCGCTAAAAAAATAGCCATACGCTAAGACGCCAGGGTGATACATCAACAGTTCGAAGTCGGCAGCCTTGTCTTGAAGAGAAATCGCAAAGAATCTCGCGAGGGAAAGCTCACGCCAAACTGGGAAGGCCCTTATCGCGTCTACGCTAAGACGTGAGCCGAAGCGTATTACCTAGAAAATTTACAAGGGGAACAACTCGTTCGATCATGGAACGCTGAAAAGCTAAAACAATACTACAGTTGAAAACACTAAGCTGTCGGCAGGATCGATCGATAAGACAGACCCCCTGAACTCGACCACGCGTGCGAGCTTAGGCACAAGCGTAGAACCCAAAAGTATTTAGAAGGGGCGAGGTTCCGCTCTGTTGACGAGCGCACCCTCAGCTCGGCGTGGATAACTCGACCGAGCTCCACAGTCTTTGTGCCACGAAGGTAGAACACCCAACTCGCGACAGGAAGTTCATGTTGCCAAACCCGGGTCCCTCGAAAACGAGTCATGGATTCCGGCCCTCGCCCCGACAATTTGACCTGTTTCCCCACGCCGACGAACATACAAAAACGAGCACATACCCGATACAAACTCTACAAAGTATAAAAGTCCTAATCGGGCTAACTTGTCAATAATCATGCAAATAACACATTAAATATTCAAAGCAAAACGACCAATGGCCGGAAAATAAATAAAACGACCATTTGGGCCAAAATTGTGCGAATATTACATAAACGGGAAATAGCCCGGGAAACAACAAATATTGTAAAAAATGGCACGCAGACCGAAACAAACAAATGGTCACCCCTCCGCTTCTCCCTCGATGATAGGCGACAGTCGGGCAAGATCCCTAGCTGGTTGGTCGATGACATCCCTCAAGTAATCAGGAACCAGAATTTGTCCGTCAACCACGTAGTAGTTGACCCTCATGCCCGAAGTGTTGAGCTCGATGCCAGGATTCAACACACATATCTGATTCACCAGGTTGTCAAAGCTCCCCTCGGAATCAACCTGAGCGCCATCCACTGCAAGCTGAAAACTGGCTACTAGCTTGGCCCGAGTCTTCGGATCCTTGGTGTCCTCCGGCTCGTCCTCAGAAGGCGCTAGCTCGGCAGTTAGGGCCGCCACCCTCCCTTTAAGAATCTCGCTCTTAAGCATGAAAGTGCTGCACTTCTCGACCAACTTCCCCGACTCTGCCTCGGCCAGCTTTAGGACTTTGTCTTTATCGACCAAAGCCTTCTCGGCCGCTGCCAACTTGGCCCGGAAGTTCTTGATTTCCATCTCCTGCGATGAACTACCCTCGGTATACGCCACAACCATCTCCAGGATCCGCATCAAGCCACTCGCATCTTGAGCCAGTGTCGCCCTCTTTTCTGGATGACTCATCCCCTCGAGAAGGAGAGATTCGTCCTTGGGAAGGCGAAGTGCCGCACTCTTGAAAAAGGACCTCTCCAGCCAGCAGGGAGGCAGATCATAAGCCTATTTTCCCGTCTCCCTAGTAAGGTCAACACTCCCATTAGGTCAAGGCCTCATCGCCTTCGAGGAAACATCAGACAGAGATAAAGCAGCTTTGGACGGGGTCGAGGATAACCCACCGATCCAGGAGCAGGAGCTGGCCCCGCGCTAGTCTGAGCATCCTTCTTGGCCTTTCTCGCCCGAGCGGCGAGTGTCTTAGCCAGGCGTTCTTGAGCGAGATTCATATTTTCTGCATAACAAAGAAAAAACAAGAGTCAGTAAAACGAATGGTTAAACAAACGACGATCAGATACTGGAAAAAGAAAATCTATACCAAGATATCTAATGGGATCTTCGCTCCCAAGGAGCTCATGAACGTTTATGAGACCCGGCTCGAACACGGGCTCCCCATTTTTGTCCAACACTGGCCTACCCCCTCAACCGACTCGCTGGACCAGAGGGATTCAAGCAACAAACGAGGTCAAAGTAGCGAAGCTCGACAGGTCCTCGCCCCCAAGCTCCCCCTCTCTCCAAACATAAGAGCCCAGTTCCTTCTCGAAATGTCTGCTAGTCCATTGGAACGGGAACTTGGCGACCAGCATCGCGGTAGGCTCCCCTAGCTCGTTAAATCGAGGAGTCTCATCCTCGTTGAGAGACAGCCGACTCCTGAAAACATTCAGCATCGCCTTCGATGACGTGGGCCGCACCAATATGTAGTTGTCTTTGAAAAGGCGCACGGATTCCAAATAGGCCTTGAACAACTTCACGTTGCCCTTATTGAGGGAGACCCATTCCCACCGCCCGTTAGTTCGGCTCCTCTGAATATGAAAACAGTAGAAGAACATCGGGATCGTGGCTCCGATCTTCAGATAGTTGCACACTATCCGGAATGCCCGCGCAAATGCAATCCCGTTCGGATGCAACTGAGAGGGGGCCACACGCAGATGCCGGAAAACGACCACTTCAAAATCAGAGAAAGGAAGACGGAGACCCATCTCCCAGAAAACTATGTCGTACATAGGAATCCGCCTCCTGTCGTATCTTGAGCAAATCCTTCTATCTTTCCCGGGGATGTATAATGCAGAAAAATCAAGAAAACCAAGATATATCCTGGTTTCCTTTCCAAACAAGGGTACTCCATTCCCCTCATACCTCATGAAAGATTTTACTATATCAGGTACGTTACAGTCGATTCACTTTACTCTCTTAACTATCTAACACAATCACAAAAGCACACCATCTTTTGATTTTATAACACTCAAGAGAAAACACACCACTTTCACTTGAATACAATGATTTTCACTTGAATACAATGATCAAAACATAATTTGAATAATAAATTTCATTAGTTTTGCTTAAATTAATGATGTTTTTGTTTTTAAAATGACAAGTTACTTGTTAAACATTACAAATCATCGTATATAAACATATTATTGAACTTTGTAGATAAAAATGTAAGTTAAAAGATCATAAGTTTAATATTACTTCAAATCATGAGAATTACCTATCATCAATTATTTTTAAGAACCAATTTTAATTTTTTTTTGATATTTTTAAATATAAATTATTTAAAAATAAAATTGAAATTAAAAATAAAAATCAATTGCGTATTTAGAAAATGAAAAATAAAAAATAAAATCCAAGCAATGTAATCACGGTTTAAAGTAAAAAAAAAAATCAATTTGAAAAAAATATTAACAGAATGGCTAATATGGTTCAGTTAAATTTTTACAAGGGATTAAATCAGATCTTTTTTTTTTAGACTAATTGGGGATTTATAGTTTTTGTGAGGGATCAAAATAAATTTTCACTCTTATATGAAAAAATAAAATAAAAATAAAAAATATAATATCATTATAGAAAATTAGTTGATGTAAATTAAATATTTAAAAAAATATATTTTTGTATATTTATTTTTAGTGTCTCTAATCAATGAAACTCGATATTTTCTCAATTTGGTTCATTTTAAATTTTATCAAAAAAATATAAAAATTCAATTCAAATCAATCCAGATATTTTTGATTAATTTAGACATTAAATTCCCTCAAAACCAAATGAAACTGACCTACAAACATTAAATTAAATAGATTTTAGAGAACTAATATGTGAATAAAATACTTTAATATAATAATTTTTTGAAAAAAAATTTTTAGAGAATAAAATCAAATTTTAAATTATTTATTTTTATAGCGTATCAAAAGCCGTGTCTTTATTTTTTGACACAATAAAAATGATTAGTCATTAATTAAATATACAATATATCAAAATTTAAAATGATCTACTCATTTGAACCAAACGAAATTGCAATAAAATGTTCCCTCTGTTTCAAAATAATTATATTTTAATAATTAAAAAATTGTCAAAAAATAATAATCTTATTATTTCTCAATGTATTATTGATTAATTTTTATCAACTTTACCCTTTATTTACATTCTTTTCAAATTATTATAATATATAATAATCAATAATAATTAAAAATAATTTTATAAAAATATTATCTTTATTAATTCAATTATTATTATTATTTTTAATTTATGTGTAACAAATTTAAATAATAATTATGAAGGAAAACAATTCCGTACATAGACGAAATAATAATTATGATGAAGAAACGATAGAAAAAAGTTTAAATTTTTTTAGAATAGTATTTTCGCAAAATTATTAGAAGACAGGGAGAATATTATTGATGAAGAAATAGATTAACGAATTAAAGTAACATAAGCAAGTATCATTAATCTCTTGCTTCAACATGTTAAGGTAATACAAAGTGCAAAACAAAATATCCATTATTTACTTTTCCAAACTCTTGTTTTCCACTATCTTACTTTGGTGAACCTGTTTCGTCTCTTAAATGCTAAGTACTTGATTAAAGTTAAGATAGAAAAAGTGATGCATAAAACTTTTAAAGGAAAAACAGAAAAGAAAAACCAATGAAATACAAGTAACTTTGTTTTACCAGAATGTTTGGTCCTACATCAAATACCAACTTTTTGTTAACTCGAATGTTCAAAGTCAAATTAGATAACTGTCAAAAATAAAGGTCAAATTAGATAAGCAAAACCAATCACTTTCTATTATGTCATATTAAAATGACAACGATGACTATAAAACATTGTGTTTATTTTTTAATAAGAGTTCTTTGAGTGCTTTCTAGAGTGGTCTTGAAAAAAATCTGCTTAACAAAAACTATGCAGACGGTCGTTAATTTGATGTTTTGGTGTCATGTGATTTCAAGTACATTAAAATGTATCTTTTTGTCTCTGAGTCTTATTCATGTGTCTGATATAAATATAACAGAAAATAAAATTTTATCTTAATTGATTCTTGCGAATAAGCATGATTAGTGATAAGTTGGTTGTCTCTTGTGGAAATTTACTGATGATGCATAATCAGAAAAACGGTTAGTATCATAGTTTTGTGATTGGTTAAATTTTGTGATTGATTAAATATTATGACATTTTGGTCTGGTACAACAGACAGTGCTATTTGATATTTCTTGACAAGATTTGATTTGATTTTTTAAGATTCATTTTGGATATATCTCAGTTATTTTCGCAGGTCAAGAAGATGTAATCTGGAACAAGTAAATCAAATCTCCGACAACATTAAAGTTTCTAAATTTGGTTGATTGAGACAATTTAAGATATTTGAAGATTTGTTCCAAGATTTAAGGAGATATTTTCTGCAGCAATCAACACATGAATCAAGAAATAATTGAGTAGAATATTCGAAGCCCATGGAGAGTTGAAGCTTATAAAAGGAAGACCATGACCTATGACAAATCAGTTCTTGTGTTGTTTAGTTAAAAATAAGGGTTTAGGTTTTGAGAGTCTCTCGTGTTCTTTGTGATGTAAGTCATCCTTTGTATCATTTGATACATTGAGGTAGACATAGTATTTTCACTCAGAAACCTTTAACTAATGAGTTGAGTATTGTTCTCCTCTAAGTTTTTAAGCAAAGAGTTGAGTATTATTCTTGGCTGAAGCTTTTAAGCAGACCAAGTATTATTCTTAGTTAAGAGTCTTAACTAAGTATTTTTGTATTTGAAGTGTAACCTTCTTTTTGGTTTCTTGAGACATTCCCTAGGATTGCAATTGTAGTTTCTAGTCACAAGGTTTGTGACTGTACATATCACTGCAGTGATTGGATGTGAGATGGAGATTTCTCATATCTAGGAGGTGTCTAGGTAGAAGTTGCATTGGGTAGGGATTAAGTGATAAGTTGTGTTGGGCTCTTAGGAAACTCATTATTGTACCCCAAAATTTGCCCTCTCATTTTACTCAACACATGCCCATTGAGGTCCTCAACTGGCTCAAGGATACCTAAGAGTTGACCAGACAAACTCTCTCCTAAGGCAATGTACCTCAAACTAGAGTTTCCATTTTCATTAGGGTGTGGGAACTTCAAAGGTCCCAAATTATTTCCATGGCCCCAATATATTCTCAAGATCATCCATGTCAAGTTTTATGCCTTGCACAAGAAGTTTGCTCAGTCAATTACCAAGATGCCTGAAAATCAACTATACTAGGTCAAAAATCAACTGCGGCCCACATACAGTCAAACTTCAAGATTTTTGGTCAACATAAACATTTTGAAGAGATATCCATCATTTTATCAAGGTTTGATCATGATTCCTCAAGGAATACCCCCAAATTCATCAAAACCCAAAAGTTGCTAAATTAGGGTTTCATAGGAAAAGTCAACCAAACTTTGACCAGACATAACTTCTTCATACTTTATCAGAAATTTTCCATCCAAAGATCATTTTGAATAGGATGCAATTCGATACAACTCATCTTCATCTCACAAGTTCAAAATATGCACTCATCAAAAGATATGAATTTCTACATTATAGGTCCTTTTGAAAAGTCAACCAAAACACCTTTTGGGTCAAAGCTTCTTACATGAACATGGAAGATCCAATTGAGATGAACCCAAAAGGGTTGCTTAGGGGACATACTAAGATTTCTAAAAAGTCAAAGAACACCTCTCTAAGGTTAAAATTGGAGGAGATATGCCTTGTCAAAGTTGACCATTTTTGCAAAATTGCCAAAAGTCAAATGTGCTCAAAAGTGCATTTTTTGTCAAATGGGCCTAGCTTTTCATGATTAAATATTATTGGGGACACGGTCCACGACCCAAATCAGCATCCACACTTTATTTGCTTCATTATTTATTTTCTTTTGATTTTTTATTATTTAAAATACAAATTAAATCAAATAAATGGCAAAAACTACAAAAGATTGATTTCGATCTAATTTTTTTGTAGGAATCAAATCAACCTAGAAGGACCAAATAAAATCGTGCAAGGGTGGAATGGCTCAAATTGGCATGATTTTGATGCATTTAGAAAGATATGATGCAAGGGAAAAAAATAAATCAAATCTTGATGATCTTCAAAGATTCAAATTGTTTTTGTTACCCTAATTCATTCTAGCATATATATTGAGCAAGAACAAGCCAAAAAGACAAGGATTTGCAGTCGTAAAACGCCATACCAAAAACCAAAAAATTGGACAAAAGTGTTGGATCATTTTTGGACCTAGAAGGCAATTCAAGCCATCCCAATACTCCCAATCGTTTCCTGAAGCCTCTCTGAAGCTAACACGATCAGTTTCATGCATCCTCACGCCCAGAATCGACCCCTAGACTTCATATGGTTTGCTTTCTTTTTCAAAACCGATTACAACAATTCTTGCATCATTAGCATATTTTAATGATATACTTGTGATTATTGATGTATTTGCAACATGCCTGGATTGTTTAATTGAAGTTTTAAGGCTTGTATGTGTGTTTGTCATTGTTAGGGTTTTCATGGCCGTTTTTGGTTTTTCTCTAAAGGCTAAATTAGGCCAAGAAAAGGATGCCATGGTGTTCGTGGCATCAAGATAAGTTGAAACATAGTCTTTAATTTCATTTATCATGCGTATTTCTTGATGTTTGAAGTGTACAGGCTTTGGCTACAGACGTTTGTCTGTAGGTAAAAGGTGATACCTAAGACGACGGTCTCAATGAAGGAGACGATGACTTGGCATCATGGTACTGGTCCATTCAAATGCTGGCGCGCGTTTTTGTTTTTATCCATGTGTTTTCATATATTATTATTTGTTTTTATTATACTAACAAACAAAGAAGATAACCCAGATGGCAAGACGTGTATTGATTTGAGTGGGAGGACCTGGGTTCGATCCCAGGTCCCAATAAGTTTTATTTTCTCACTTTATTTCTACAAATTATGTGCATTTCCTTTCCAAGCGCCTCCCATGCGCTGTCACCATCTTGCCATTGGATTGATTGCTAGCCAGATCCAACGCCTTAACCAAGGAAGGACTATGGTGCACTCCCAGGCTGGCACAACAGGGAATCACACACATGGAATGGGCTCAACTTCATGGGCCTAAGCAATTCAACATCATACCCCCTCATTCAGCTTCTAACAAGCCCATTCTATGTTTTTTATTTTATTTCTTTTAACTATTTTCTAATTATTTTCTTTTTAAAAATAACACAAAAATCATTACTTTTTTCATTTAATCAAAAAATCATAAACAACATCCAAAATCATTTTTCATAAAAAATATTTTGTTTCTTTAATTAATTAATCAGTTTAATTAAATTAAGGCAATTTAATTCTTTCTTTTGTCATAATTTAAAATAATTAGACTTAGGGTTTAATTTTGTATATAATCTGATTTTTTCTCAAAAAACTAACCTAAACATTTTTTTAAATTAGATCTTTTAGGTTTTGCTAATTATTCTCGCATTTAATTCGCCGCGCGCATTTTTTAATTTCTTTTTTATTATTATTGTAACTGCTCCGAGTTTGTAATAGTAATTAGGGTTTCAATTCCGCATCTTTATTTTCGGTCAAAATAATTATGTATCTATAAAAGCCCTGTAATAGCTAGGACTTTAAATTTCTCGCTTTAATTTCTGCAAACTATAAACTGCTTAGATGTATGTTAATAGGATTGTATGAAAAGACAAACTGAAAATTAATACGGTAGAAAACCCTAAATGTGCAAAGATAAATTAACTTAAAATTACACTCGCACATGCTCACTCATAGGGTTTACTCCACTCCGGTTGCCTTCAGTAAACGGTCATGAAGTATAGGGTTTGTTAGTGGTTTTCCTCTAGCCCCGAAAGATCTAAAATGACCCATTCGGATGTTGCCTCGGAAAAAGATCTTTAAGGCTTTAGGATGATTACTAACATTTCCTAACATTGCTTTTGTGATCGTATTTGTCCCTTCGAATGTCCCTAAAAAACTCCAACGACGATGCTACCTATTTCTCAATAATGGGATAGCATTGTCTAAAAGGAAAACAAACAGACCATTTTCGAGTAGGTAGATTAGTTCCTAGGTACTTGCTCAAGAAAACAAAAACTCTTTCACACCCAACACTTTTCAAACAAAGTTTTCAAAAACAACTTCGTAACACTCTTGAGGATAGAAACAAGGGTTAATACAAAGTAAAACAAAACTTTTCAAAACAAGCACACACAAGCAGTTTTCAAAATGAGCAAGTACCTAAGAACCCGTGGAAAACCACAAATAGAAAGGGTGCTAACACCTCCCCTTTCTATAATCTACCTCCGTACTCAGAAACATCTCGAAAAAGGTTTTTTATGTTCTTTTTCCTTTTCCTGATTGGATAAAATAAAAGTCGATGGCGACTCTTGCTTACCGCGACATTTGTGAACAAATAATGCAAACCAGTATTAACAGTCGGTTCTGCCACCATATCACAATATGTTATGTACACATGTCAGAATTTCAATTGGAATTAGAGAAGACACCCTGGTCTGTCTATTGGGTGAGCTTCATGGATATTTCAGGTACTATTTGGATATTGGAAGGCTAGAATGATAGCTTTCTTCAGTATGACGACTACTGATGGTTGTTTGATGCTTCTGTGGGTCTACTACAACTGCTACTGATATTGTTGCTTTCATAACTACTGATGGTTGTGTTGATATTACAACTACTGATGGTTGTAATGGCGCTATTGACAATTACTGATGGCTGTTTTCACAATTATTGATGGTTATGCTACTGTGACAACAACTACTGATGGTTGTTTGTGTGTTGATGCTGGTACAACTACTGATAGTTGTATTTTGCATGTGGTCCTACAAGATGTGCTGACATCTTAACTGGAATATATTGAGGTTGTTTTAATTTTTCTTCTTCTGCATATGCCTCAAATGGAAGAACTCTAGTAGTTCGTAGTGTGTGTTTCTGGTATTAAGGCTAAACAAAGAATTGTTCTTCAAAGCCAGAATAGGTTGAGCTATTTCTTTTCTCTGTCTCGAAAATTAATAAAAATTTGTCAGGATGGTAAGGATGTTGGGCTTCTCTCAAGACCTCTCTTATGCACATATAAGGTGTAGATGTCTAGTTGCTTACATCTCATCCTAGGAGGCTTAAAGAAGAAAGATTTAAAAGCAATTCATGAATTCTCTTGTTAGATCAAATGCTTTCAACTCCTTGAGAGAAGATCTGTTATAAGATAAGTTGGGTTGGAAGATTCTCATGTCTCTTATCAATATAGTTGACTTGAAGTTGACAGCCTATGTACAAGCTCAAGACATCACCTTCTAGGAGTAAGATAAAGGAGAGAGCATTATGATCTGATTTCTGATGAAGGACTATCCTATGATGTTGTGTTCTTCGAAGGTAATTTCAAACATATACTAAAGAGAATATATAGTATGTCAAGTCCAAATGTCTAGAACATATGTTCTAACATCAACATTAAAAATGTGCTCACTATACCTTGACCTGATCAAAGTGGTAATCTTGTTGCTGGATCTGTAAAGCATGACCTAGAGCTTCTAGTGAAGAACTATGATATCATGTTAATCTGGCTACTTCTTTCAAAGAATTATGTTAGGGATCTGGATACTCAAGATTGTTAGTATGCTTGAAGAGCAAAGCCATTGGTACTTGTCATCATTATGTTAGGGGTCTTGCTACAGGAAAATATTGGCACTCCTAAGCTTAGTATGTCTAAGAAGCTCTAGGAAGTATTTTCATCCAAACTTGATGTGCAAGTTATTTTAAGAATGAGAAGGGTGTTTTTGGAATTGCACTGTTGGAGAATTATAGTAGTAAATGTTTGGTCAGTTTTCCAACTATATTCATCTTGTAATATGTGCAATCTCAGAGAAAGCATTTTCAATGCCATAGAGAATGTCATTTCAAATGTTGTAACATTTCCCAGCAGTCAATGTAACATCCCGATTATTATTAGCTATCTTATATAATTATTTATTTAATTATTTTATTTGGTGTTTTGATTATTTAATTATTATATAGTATGATAATTATTTAATTGTAGTATTTATGTGTTATTTGGGTTAATTGTATTAATTAAGAGAGGAATAACTAGTTGGGCCTAAATAGTGGTGACATAAGTAATAAGGGTGGTGTTAATATAATAAGTCTAATAAGAGATAAGAGATAGTAAGGGTTTTGGTGAGAGTAGAAAGATATCATTTCATTTGGAGAAGAGAAGAGAAGAGAGGAGAAAAGAGGAGAAAGAGGAAGAGAGAAGAGGCAAAACCTAGAGGTGAATCTTCAAGAGGTAAGGGGGAGAATCCTTATTATTCTCGGTGTGTATGGTATGTAATGGGTAGTAACATGCTAGGGTGATTTGATTTTCAATTTCTAGAATCTTACATGTTAGGGTTTGGGTAAAAATCTATGAAATTGATAAGATTTGATGTGTTGAATGGAATAGAATGAATACTTTTATGTTAGGATGATGGGTTATTGATAAAATTGACAAGCATGATTACTTGTGGTGATTTATGGTGTTTCTTAGAAGAAGATTCGTGTGAATTCTAAGTAAAAAATGCAGAAAAATCATATTTTCAAAGTTTGAGTCGACTCAAACTGAAAGGGGGTCGGCACGAGACAACCCGCCAGGCAAGGAAGTGTTGTCACACAGTTTTGCATCGACTCATAGTTCTTTGCATCGACTCATACAACAAGTTTTTTGACAGATTTTGTAACGGCCTTAACTTTTGAACCGTAATTCTATTTTAGGCATCGTTCGAATAGTTATAAAGCTCGCGAAATAAACTATAAGATAGAACTATGTTTGTTGGAATTGGATTATTGGAATAATAAGTTGGATATCATTTGTTATGTGTCATGAATGGGTGGTGAATGGAAATAACATGTTTTGGAATTGTTTTCTATATGTTATTGTGATGTGTTGAATTGAGAATGTTATGAACATGACAGTTGACTTTGTGTATATGTATGTTGTGAATTGATGTTGAATGAGAATAACATGTTTTAGTATTGTTTGCTATTCCTGATATGTGTGATTGATGAATGCTAAATAATTGCATTATTGGTAATGATAACGTGATAAATGCATGTTTTGTGCAATGGTGGGATAATTAATTTTGATGGATTATTGTGATATACGATATGATTAAGGTTTGGTGATAATCTTAATTTGCATATAATTGGTTATATTTGCACATGTATACATGGGGAGATTGAACTCTGGTTGGTTGCTTTGATCCTTTTTGTGGAAATAGAAGCAGTGAACTACATGTTCATATTGGTTGCTTTGATCCTTGTGTGGAAATAGAAGTGGTGAACTATATGTTCATATTGGTGGGATTTGGTGTTGTCCAGATCAGAAGCATGGCTCTGGTTCTAAATATTGAATCGAGAGCGAGGTGAACTTGATGTTTACGATGGTACCACATGTATGAGTTGCATTGAGTTACATTGGAGTCACATTTGTTATTATGTGATGTTTTACGTTTAATGCGTAATGTGTGTGATAATTTGGTTTAACCGTGACTTTAAGGATGATTTCAATGTATGTGATGATTGTGGGATTTGGTCTTGTCCGGATCGGAAGCGTGGCTCTGGTTCTAAATATTGAATCGGGAGTGAGGTGAACTTGATGTTTACGATGGTACCACATGTATGAGTTGCATTGAGTTGCATTGGAGTCACATTTGTTATTATGTGATGTTTTCTATTGAATGCGTAATGTGTGTGATAATTTGGTTTAACCGTGACTTTGAGGATGATTTCAATGTATGTGATGATTGTGGGAATTATTCTACTTGGATATCATTGTCTTGGTACTTGTATTGGTGAAGCCATGTTGTATAGATGATTATATGAAGTGTGATGAATTCTTGGAATGTATGCGTGTTATATATATATATATATATATATATATATATATATATATATATATATATATATATATATATATATATATATATATATATATATATATATATATATATCCATAATGATGTGAATTCTCACCCTTCTGTTGTAATGATGTTCTATGCGATATCACACAGGTACCGAGGATAATGGTGATACTTGCCAGGATTAGTCAGAAGAGCTAGATCCTTATTTATCTATTTATCCCTAGGTGGTGAGTCATTGCTCTGGTCTATGTAACATGGGGGAGGTTTTGAACTCATGTCTAATTGAAAAGATATTGTTATTTCTCTTATTTGAATTGTATGTTGAGAGTTTATGTTGAGTGGCCTCAGTGCCTAAGGATTTGAGATCCATGACTTGTTATGAGGATTTATGATTATAGTATGGGATATAATAATAATTATTATTATTTGAGTAAAGAATTATTCCGCTGTGATATGTATGATTTTGAAAATATGAAGTTTGAATATGTGTTATAATCATGACCAGTATACATGTTTGGATTTCTTGGATATTTTGTTAATTCAATATGTTACGCCCTCTTTGAGATGCACGTTATTTTAATCTGATTATGCTATTTATGCTATATGGGGTTAGGGGGTGTTACAGTCAAAGCTTGGAAAAATAGAAAGTAGAACAAAAACCGCGTCTCTCTCATATGGTGAGTGGTGTATTGTTATTAAGGATGATTTTATCTTCTTCCAATAACGCTCTCATTGTATGATATATTGTTACAAGTAAGGTTTTGTACCAAACAAGGTAACTCTCCTTGTACTTAAATACCTTACAACTTCACCATCCTCTCAAGCTGCATTTCAAGATGAGCAAATCTTCCAAAATGGCTGATACAAAGAAGATCCAGATGCTGGATATC
The DNA here is from genome assembly GCA_948472305.1 of Vicia faba. Taxonomy (NCBI): domain Eukaryota; kingdom Viridiplantae; phylum Streptophyta; class Magnoliopsida; order Fabales; family Fabaceae; genus Vicia; species Vicia faba. The sequence goes on from OX451738.1 coordinate 230,957,061, forward strand.
AAGAAGGATATGCGTTGTAGGTCAAAGAAGGTTATGTCCAACACTATAACAAATGTTGTAACATCTGCTGGAGCATCCAGGACAAGGAAAACATCTGTAACCAAGATGAAGTCCCTCAAGAAAAATCATGATCAAATACTTGATTCAGACTCAAATATTGATGAAGATTGGGCCAATTTCATTGACTCAGGAGGCAGGTTTGAATAACTGATGTCTGCTATTAAAAAAATAAAAACAAAAAAAGAATATGTTTATTTTCCATATTTAGTTTTCTTTTAGTTTTTGTCTCTTTGGGTGAGTCTGTTTTTCTTTGTATTTTTGTTATTGAGTCACTATTGGGTAGTTTGTCTGGCCTTAGTTTTATGTCTTCTTGTTCAGTTTGTTTGGCATTAGTTTGGTTTGTGTCTTGTTTTGGTTCCTTTTGTTTCAATTTCTTTTCACTTAGTTTTGGTCAATTTTGGCTATAAAGGGGGAGAAAAGTGTTAGTGAGTCTAGTCTAGTGTTGATGCTTGATTTATGTAACACTTTAGGGGGAGCATGACTGTCTGTAATGAGAGTCTTGAGTCTGTCTTGTTTCTGCTTCTGATGCTACTTCTGTTGTGGTTATTTGCAGGATGTCCTATAGGATGTTCTAACATCTTATTTATTGTATATTGTGTTCTGAGTTATGAGTATTATTGTGTCTTGTGTTATGAGTTATGTGTGCTGCTTCTGTTGCATGTTATTCTAATGTATAGAACTCTGTTATTTCAATATTGAGTTCAGTTTGGTTTTTTTATGCTTCAGAAAAAGTTTCTTCTTCCTCTGGAGGGGGAGACTTGGTTCTATGTGATAAGAGTTGGTTATGTGTTTTAGGGGGAGTAACTTGGATAGATCTAAAACAACAAGTTATCTTTTTCCTCATGCACAAAGTTTACATGTTTCATCATGTAGCTTGTGTTTTTGTGTTATGGTTTTATTTTTTTCTCTAGGTTTATCTTGCTTTGGATTTTTTAGCCAAAATTTGCCAACGAGTGAGATTGTTAGATCCATGGTTTTAGGATTGGCAAAAATTTTGCTAAAACATGGTTCATGACAGATGCTGAGCAAGATTTTATAACAACTTGATCTGACTGCTACAGAAGAGTGTAAAAGTTACAGTGAAGACAAATGTTCTGCAAGATGTTGTGACATGTTGTACTAGAAAAACATTACATACTTTTTTAAATCTTGACAAATTTGATTTTGTGATATTTCCTTTGGATATATCTCAGTATATTTCACAGGTCAAGAAGATTTAATCTGGAATAAGTGAATCAAATCTCCAACATCATGAAAGTTTCTAAAATTGGATGTTTAGACATTTTAGGATAGTTGAAGACTTGTTCCAATATTTAAGGAGATTTTCCTGCATAATTGGTGCAACCCTCAGCTTATGGATCAAGGAATATTTGGGTGAAGATTTTGAAGCCCATGGACAGTTGGGGAGTATTTAAAGACTACCCTAGACCTAATGTAATTGAACTTTTAAAATTTTAAAATTAGGGGAAGTCTAAGTCTTAGGTTTTGAGAGTCTCTTGTGTTCTTTGTAAGTCACCCATGTATCTTTTGATATAGTGTGGTAGATAGTTTATTACTTGCTTGTTTATCAAGTTATTGTTCTTGGTTTAAGATTTTAAGCAAGACTAAGTATTGTTCTCAATCAATAGCTTTTAAGCAAAGTGTTTCGTATTGTTTATTTGAAGTATAATCTTCTTTTGGTTTCTAATATAGTCATGAGGTTTGTGGTTGTAGGTATTACTGCAGTGATTGGAAGTGAGAGGGGGATATCATATCTATATGGTGATTTATAGTTAAAAGTTGCACAAGGTAGTGGTTAGGCGAGAAGTTGTAAACTGAGACTGTTTAGGCTTTGAACTAGTACTATCATAGTTAATTTCCCTCCTGGTTTGGTAGCCCCAGAGTAGGTGACGTTGCAACGAACTGGATTAACAATCTACTGTGTTATTTATCATTCTGCAATTTATTTTACAATTTGATATTATTTTGTCTCATGAATAGATGTTTCAACATCTATCTTGGCATTGTGTTCTAATTTCAAGTCATCAATATTATCATGTGTTGCAAGTACCAGAATTTCATAATTCAACTCAATCTTTCTAAACATATACAAATTAAGTCTATAAACAAACAAATAATAATTCAATTAAAATTTCAAAGGAACTCAAAGACGTCACCGACTCATCATTGGTGAAGGAAGAGAATAGGAGAGGGATGTTTCTAATTCTAAAAGTATCGTCTTACAAGCAATAGAATAACATATGTTTATGAATTACAATTTTTTTATTTCAAAAAAAATATTTAGAAAATTATATAGACTCATAAACTCTCTATAGACTAGCGATTTTATATGAGTTTGTACGAGTCTACTCGAGTCTATCAAAAAATGATTCTATGTGCGATTTTACTTGTTTTTACTTCCTAGACTCATAAACTCGTACGAGTTTACAAGTCTACGCGTGAGTTTGACAACCATGGTTGTGATCATGGAACCTCTTAGAAGAATAAGGTGATAAACTTGTAATATATTTATCAGTCCTGTATTTGGACCAACTCTTGTATGAAATGATTCGTAGAAAAGGAAAATCGACTATAGTTTGTCAGTTCCTCGAGAGGGGGAGAAGTGCTCCAAAGCTTATGTACCATTTGATTTCAAAGGTAGATGCTTCCTTCCGCAAGGAGAAGTAAGATCCTAGGTCCTAATTTTTTGTGCCTTACTCTAGACTATTCTTGTTCATCTCTTTATCAAGTAACTTGTTTCTTTCACTTGAGCAAACATGTGATTTATATGCTATGCTTGTTTTTCCCACCTTTTTAATTATGCCAAAGGGAGGGAAGTAACTATCACGGATAGTAGAGTATACTCTGTACTCATGTGGGGGAGAGTTTAATCATTCTAAATTTTATCTATCTATTTTCTCTTTTACTACCTCACTAAGAAATGTATTGTCATCATCAAAAAAGGAGGCGAATGTGGATCAATGTTCTTGCAGGTATGAAGCTGATGAACCTAATGTTGACAAACTCATTGATATTTTGATGACAACAACATATATGAATGCTGGAGTTGGTGGCAATATCTTTCCAAAGATTTGATGATGGCGATTAATTTGAAGATATCTCAAATCTCATCAAGAAAAAGATTCAAGGTTCCAGTAAAGTGCTTATATGAGTGGTACATCTAGCAAATGAACTTGAATGCTCCATATTTGTAAAAGAGAGAAAGCGTGAAAGCTCTCTTGGTCGTGTCTGTCTAAGCAACCACGATCTTGTGAAAGTAGGAGATTAGCTCTTAAGATACTAAGGGAACTTACTCACACACACACAAACACACACACACACACACACACACACACACACACACACACACACACACACACACACACACACACACACACACACACATACATACATACACACACACACATACGCACGCACACACACACACACACACTTAAAACACTTTTAATGCCTTTTTCTACTTAACAAAATGACCTAAAAATATTTTTAAGGCCTAGCCAATGATTAGGAGACTTTCTGCTTAATTAGAAGAATTTTTCAAAATATCTAATCGATTAGATTATATGCCTAATCAATTAAATGATGCATACTAGATTATAATAGTCTCTTAATGATTGGTAATGACTATATATCAAAACATTCCTTTATAGGCTAAAATAATCAATTATTGGATGCACCTAATAAATTAGCCTAATCAATTAGGCCATTAATTCGGCCCATGGATTATTTCCAGTTTGAACCAAATTTTATCCTATATAAATGAGGTCTCTCATCACTTCATTTCATGGTAGAATTCAGAGTTTTCCTAATTATTTACAATCTCTCTCTCTCTCTCTCTCTCTCTCTCTCTCTCTCTCTCTCTCTCTCTCTCTCTCTCTCTCTCTCTCTCTCTCTCTCTCTCTCTCTCTCTTCTCTCTTTAAATATTCTATTTTCACCAAAGTTGCGTTAGTTCCATGTGAGTGAAAACTAGTTGTGAGGAAAGATTTGAATTGTCATCGTCCCATTGTTGTTATTTTCGAGAGTGCGATAATCTTGAAGATTTGAGTTTGGTTCTTGAGATCAACCATCAAAATATATGTTTTGGTTATAGAACTCAGTATGCAAAAGTTCTATTCAGCTATTGAGATCATCTAGTGAAATCTCTATCGGTTCCCAAGTTCATCTCATGAAAATATCTCTTTTAGTTGGGGAGATAAACTATTGAAAAATATATTGATTCAATTGTATCAAGTGTTCATGGACATAACCTATAAAGGTCAATGTTATAGTGAAATCTCAAGAGGATCTCTTGGGGATCGGACTAGGCCAATTTTTAGTTGCTTTCCATCATATCTTTATTGATACTAACACAATTTTCTTTTTAAGCAAAAAAATATTAAATTAATAAGAAATTTTAAATATCACAATTCACTCACTCTTGTACTTGGAGTATTTTTCCAACAAATTAAACAAAGAAAAGTAAAGAGATAAGGATATAGATAAGGCACAAGAATTTTTAGAGGTTAAGCCTACCACTTAACCTACTCCCTCTCTAATAACTTCTTCTTGAGAGTTCCACCAAAATAATATCTTGAGGTTGTAAGGATATGCCCACGAACCTTATTAAAACAAAAGAGAGATTTTATAGAGGGTGGTCTCCAAAACCAAAAGGAGCTTTTGACGATTGAGATCAAAAAATAACTAGATATTTTTACCTACTAATATCAAGAAGCAAACATAGATTTTACCAGGATAATCTTTTGAAAATCTTCAAGTGATGTTGGCATCTCAGGATGTAGGAGGGTGTATGGAACCTCTCCTTCCAAAACAGGCTCTTTGATCACATGAAGGATGTGGGGGTAAGGAATCATAACACTTTGGGCGCGGGTTCGTACCCACTTGAGGTAAGGCTCAAGGGGGATGGAATTATTGTGTCCCAAGGTCTTACTGTCCACCTTGTTGGGCATTCTCCAAGCTCGGATAAACCTTTGTCGAAGTCCTTGATCGTCGTTGTCGAAGTAAAAAACCAAGTTTGGAATCAGCATGTCATGTGGGCCATCCCTTCGGGCATACCCAAACTGTCTCAGAGCCAAGCAGGGGTTGTAAGTAATGCCTCCCCTAATGCCTAGTAGAAGGACATTAGGGAATTCCCCACAACGATCAATGATGATAACATTTTCTCGGGATCGAGAACACCAATGAACATCTGAATGTGTAAGAGTCATCAATCGTTGTGACCACCTCAAACCTTGCTCATTCTTCAAAACTGATTGGGGAAGGTGAGAAATAAACCACCTTGCTAGAAGAGGAGTACAGCACATGAGAACACCTCTTTTCCTCATTGTTCGTGTGTGAAATGAGTGGAGAATATCCCCAAGCAATGTAGGCACCGGGTTGCGAGCCATGAAGATTTTGACAGCACTGACATCTATAAGCTGGTCAGGGTTAGGGAACAAGACCATCCCATACATGAGAAGAGCTACAATCTCCTCAAAAGCTTCTAAGTCCAAAGAATTCTAGCAGCTTCGGGCCTTCTCAAACAGAAACTTTGACAAGAAACCTTTGACACCACTTCTGGTTTCCCAATGACCTATAATATCAGATGGTTGCAAGTGTAGGGCTTGAGCAACATCTTCAGGCTTCAGATCTCTTTCCGTACCGTTGTAGGGTAGTCGATGGAGAATAGGAATCCTCAGGAGTTGAGAAAATTCCTCCAAAGTAGGCACAAGCTGGTAATCAGGAAATGTGAAGCAGTGGTGTAGGGGGTCAAAGAACTGGAAGAGAACTTTCACCATGTCTTCCTCAGTGTTGGTGTTTAATAAGTTGAGAAGACGACCATGCCTCTCGGTGAATGGAGAATTCTCAGGAATCCTTGAAGCTAGCTCCTTTAGTTGAGGAGGAATTCTCACAAGGTTGACTTGAATGGTTTTCCTGCGAAGTGATTCCATTACCTACAAAACAGGAACAAAGATGAAGATCCAAATCCTTGAAATTGTTAGTGGATGTACATGATGCTTTATAATGTTATGATGTTATGCACAAGTATATATGTACAAAACAAACCACACAAGATCCTAGTTTCAGGCTTGCATGGGGTTTCATAGGTAAGTACCCTCTTGAAGTTTAGTTGGATCAACCTATCCTATAAATATTAACCGGGTTCTAAGGAGCTCAATATCACTAGATTATTATCTGTGTTCATTGTTTCAGTTTAGCCACTTTACTGGCGACCGAAATATTCCAAGAAAACAACCCTCAATGAGTGTAGTATCGAGTATCTACCAACTTCGGACTGCACCAAAGCCGGTCATCTCACTACCCCTAAAAAGGCCAAGATGGTCAAGTAAAGGTTCTAAAAGTCCATTAGTGCTTCGAGACATCACTCAGCCCCGTATTCTCTTTGATTAACTCAAAGGCTACCGGTATCCATAAATATGTCGAACTAATATAGCTATTGCTTCAACCATGTCGGTATACCCCACACAGTTTCCACAACGTATTGCTATTTACCTATAAATGTTTCCCAAATCCGGGTAGAGGATTTCAAACCCAAACAATAGAACCAAATGTAAAGTAATCAAGACAAGCAATATAAGCATGTAAAGGTGATCTAAACCCTAAGGTAACCCCACTTTTAGATATTCCCCAGCAGAGTCGCCAGTTCTGGCGATGCAGGGGGAGAACTGACTTGAGGTTTTGCGTTTGTCTTTGCAAATGTTTCGGTTTAGCAAGAGTCGCCACCGACTTTTTATTTTATCCAAAGGAAGGGTCAAAAAGCACAGCAAAGACCTTTGAGATTGTATTTGGGTTCGGGGGGTAGATAATGAAAAGGGAAGGTGCTAGCACCCTTTTCATCCATGGTTTTCCATGGGCTCTTAGTTACTTGTTTTAGATCACTTGCTTTTGCTTTTCAATTGTTTGAAATGGTGCTTTTGTGTGTGGTTTTGAAAGTATTTTGAAAAGAGGCCATCGTTGTGGAAACCTTTATAATGATTCTTGTTTGAATGTATACAAAGGTGTTTTGTCTTTTAAAAAATGTTTCAATGTTTGAAAGTTTGTTTTGGGAAATGTTTTGAAATTGTGTTGTGATATGTTTTTTTTGAAAATAGCAAGGATGTTTGCAAGTTTTGATCAAGTAACTAGGATTTGTCTACCCTACTCAAAGATCTTTCCTACACATTTTTAACCCTTTGACATTGTTGTTTTACCATTGCATTTGGTAAACAACCTTGTGTTTGGATGTTAAACGGGACAGGCGCGGGTCATCGTATAACCATGACAACAATGGTGCTAAGTATCTTAGCAAGTTTTTTGAGGGGCTAGATCATTTATGTATAGGCAACCAAGATAGCGTCATCGAGGGACTATGATCTTTTTGTTTTGATTTTGTTTTGCCAAGAAACCTAACATGCATACCATGGCCATTTTAAAGGCAACAAGTGGATGAAACTCTAGGGGTGCTTATGTGCATTGTGTTGTCATTTTCATGCATTTTAGTCTTGTTTTAGTCAAGCTACTTGTTTGATTTTGGATTTTTGCATACAAACCCTAATCTTTCTATCATGGCATATTTGAAAGCAATAAAGTGCGTAAAAGTAAATCTATGACTATTACAACATTGATTATGGGGAGGGGGATACAAATTTGGATATGGGGATATTTGCAAGAAAATAAAACCCTAAGTCAACTATTACAACCAAATTGAACTCATTGTACAAATGATAAATTGACAAATATTTAAATGTGCAATTAAATATAAATATGCAAAATATTTTTGTATTTATTTTTATGTATGTAAAACTAAGTTATTTAATATCCTAATTTGGTTTTAAGAAATATATATTAATTATATTATTTATTCATTTATGTACAAAAAATAAAAATAAAATATATACAAAATGTTGAAAAATAAAAAGATGTATGACAATATTATTTAAGTGTATAAATAATAAAAATAAAAATATATAATATTTTTATAATATTTACAAGTTTTTATTTTAAGAAAATAAAAGTATATTATTTAATAATTATTTCTATGTCCAAAAAATAATAAAAATAATAAAATAAAATGTGAAAATTTAAGAAAATGTTTTTGGCGATTTTTTATATTTGGAAAAATAAATAAAAGTCAGAAATGAAAAATAAATAGAAAAATATGGAAAAATAATGAAATGGGCCAAGGGGGGGTGAACAACAAGCTAGGGGGTGTCAATAGCCAGCCAAAGCCAAGCCCAGCCCAGGTCATCTTTATCCCTAACCTCTGAACCAAATAACGTGCGCCTTGTATTCAAACCTGGAAAACCTGCATACGTGCTCAAAAACAAAAACTTACAACATGAAAGTTATAGAGCATGACCACACGATTCTAACCATATAAAAAACTTAATCTAACTCTCAAAGACCAGAGAGAATTTCTCTGGCCCTAATTTCTAACCTAGTTTTTCAGAAAGTTCAACATCCAAATTATCCTAGCTCAGTTAACATAAATGAATTCTATGCATATGTACAGTTCAAGGGCAATGAGGACTACATTTTTTCTTCACAAACCTAAGCCTAATGATTCCTAAATAAGGAGATAGAAGTTTGAACTTTACCTGTTTCAGTCAAGCTCGAGTATGGCAATGCATGGGTTGTGAGTGAGGCCTGAGATGCTTGTGAGCTTGCTTGAAGTTCCTTTGAGCTTTCCCAATGCTTAGCTTGCTTTGAACTTGCCTGAATCTCCCTATAGAACTCAACCTGCAAACTCAGAATTCAAAAATGGTGAAGTGTGTAAATGGAGTTACAGTGACTTGGGAATGGTTGGGATAGTTTGGGTAGGTTATATGGAGTGTGTTGGAACTGATTGCAAGCAAAATGCACGAGTGAATTGTGATTTGGAAATCAAAATGCAGAACCTGCCCTGTTTTGACAAGAACTTGTGTTTTGGTGTTTTGGAGGGTTTGAGGACTTGTAAACTCGTGTTTCTGATCTTAGGAAATGTGAAAAACTTGTTTGAAATGTTTACAAACTTTGGTTTTAACAGATACAAGAGTTGTGGTGATTTTGCAAGTTGACTTGCTTTTGGAGCAAAAGTGAAATGACAATGCTCAAGAGCCTGTACAGGCCTCCTTCCTAGCTACAAAAAGTTGGTGTACCTTGCCCTAAGTTTATGGAGTTGGTTTTCTACAAAAGATTGGGTTCACAGCTCAAGAGGAACAACTTGACATAAAGCCAACTTTATCAAAGTGGCAATGTTGCCTTTTTGCCATTTTTAGATTAATTCAATGTGTAATGTTCCATAGATAAGAATAATGCCTTAATCCATTGTGTTTGCATTCAATTTTTGGGTGTGGAAGGATTTAAGGACCTGTAAACAAGTACAAGCAAGGTTGGACAGAATTTGCAACTTGTAGCAACATGAAAAATGCCATGAACAAAAGTGAGAAATGGCCATTTTCTTTTCTTCGATTCTCCCTAACCATAAATGATTTTGGAGAGTTCTTGGATATCTTGGAAAGCTTGAAAAATGATTTACAATACATCTTTGAAATTAATTTTGAGATTCCAATTGGAACTATGTGAAAAATTGCCATGAAGATAGGTCAAAATCCTGCCTAAACTAGGGCAAAATTTCACTAAGTTAAAAGTTTCATGGACCCTTGTTCACAAAATCATAACTTGAGATCCAAGCATCTTTTTGGAAAACTTTGTGAAACAAAGTTGTAGATTTTGTGGAGGACTACAACTTTCATGTTGGAAGTTTTCTTTGAATCCAATTTCATCATGGTGAAAAAGCTGGGCAAAGTTGGGAAAAAATAAGAAATTTTCATAACTTAGAAAATTTCTAAGTTAGGAAAATTTTCCATTTTAAACTCTAATTTTCAAAACTACGTTTCTTGGTGAACAAGTTTCATGTTTTGACACATCTTGATGAAAAATGACCCTTGGCACTTGATTTTGACCAAAAAGTCAAAGTTTGACTTTTCAATGTACAGTTGATTTTTGATCAGTTGACTGGAAAATTCATCTGTCAATCCAATGCAATTGAGATCTTTTGAACCTTGTGAATAGGTCAAAATGATACCATTGAGTCCTTGAATCCATGCTTGAACCTAATTTGCCATTGGCTAGGTGAAAAATCAAAAATTTCCCTTCTGCAGTCAAAACCCTAAAAATGACCATTTTGCCCTTTTGATGATCTGATCAAATTTATTGAGGAGTTGTGGTCCAAACTTGATCAAATGGTTCATATGAGTCTATAATATTGATGTGGATCAAAAATTATGAGGTTTGACTGTAATTTGGCCACAGTTGACTTTTTCCCCAATATAGCTGATTTTTAGGTCAACTGTCCAATTGACTGGGCAAAAATTTGATTCAAGGCTTGAAACTTGGTATGGGAAATCTTAGAGGTCCAACATGAAGTATGAAAGTCACATGAGGCATTGGAAGTCCAAAAATCCTTGTGCAAACTCAAACCCTAATTTCAGGTCATCAGTGCAAGGAGATATCTTGAGTAGAGCAAACCCTAATCCTGTCTGGGGTCCAAAGAATCTTGTGAGGGGAAATCTTGGTAAAATGAGAGGGAAAATTTTGGGTTACAACACACACACACACACACACACATACACGCACACACACACACACACTTGCAGATTCTCATCCACTCCGGATCTCATTTCCAACAACTCTGCTATTGCCATTTATGACTTTGAACATCCAATCAACCAAGATGAAGACGAAAGAAAAGAAGATTGTGAAATACTAGGGGAACTAGCTATACTTATGATGCAAGAGGATAAATCCAGTCAACCTCATGAAGAGCCAGTTGAAGTGGTCAACCTAGGTGCTGAGGAAGACAGGAAAGAGGTCAAGATTGGCGCTAATTTGGAAGAAAATATCAAAGGCAGATTCGTCCAAATGTTACATGACTACGTCGAGGTGTTTTCTTGGTCATATGAAGATATACCAGGACTTGATACTAACATTGTGGTTCATCGTCTACCAACAAAGATAAATTACTCTCCAGCCAAGCAAAAAGTGTGCCGTATGCGGCCAGACATGTCTGAAAAGATAAAGGTTGAGATAATGAAGCAATTCAATGCAGGTTTCCTGGCTGTGACATCATATCCTCAATGGGTTGCGAATGTGGTCATGTGCCAAATAAAGATGGGAAGGTTCGTATGTGTGTAGACTATAGATATTTGAATAGGGCAAGCCCCAAAGACGATTTCTCGCTACCTCATATTGACGTCCTGGTTGATAACACAACTTAACATAAAGTATTCTCCTTCATGGATAGTTTCTTCGGCTATAATCAAATCAAGATGGTTCCCGAGGATATGGAGAAGACCACCTTTGTCACATAATGGGGCACCTTTTGTTATAAGGTCATGCCTTTCGGTTTAAAGAATGCAGGGGAACTTATCAATGAGCTATGGTAGCTTTATTTCATGATATGATCCATCATGAAATATAAGTCTACGTTGATGATATGATTGCAAGGTCACAAACTGAAGAACAACGCCTTAATCACTTACACAAGCTATTTGAAAGGCTGAAAGAGTACAAGTTGAGGCTGAATCCCAGCAAATTTACCTTTGGGGTAAGATCTGGAAAACTCTTAGGGTTTGTCGTCAGTAGCAAAGGCATTGAAGTTGATCCTGCAAAGGTAAAATTCATACAAGAAATGCCAGCTCCCCACTCTGAGAAGGAAGTCATAGGTTTCTTGGGTCGACTTAACTATATTGCTCGATTCATATCTCATGTAACTACTACTTATGAGCCAATCTTCAAACTCTTGAAGAAAGATCAAGTAATCAGATGGAACGACGACTGCCAAGCAGCCTTTGACAAGATCAAGGAATATTTACAAGAACCTCTCATTCTAATACCTCGAGTCGAAGGAAGACCTTTGATCATGTATTTGACTATACTAGAGAACTCAATGGGGTGTGTGTTGGGCCAACATGACGAGTCTGGCCGAAAAGAGCATGCAATATACTACCTGAGAAAAAAGTTTACCGACTGTGAAACAAGACATTCATTGCTCGAGAAAACTTGACGTGCTCTGGCATGGGCTGCTCGCCGGTTAAGACAGTATATGTTGACTCACACCACTTTATTGATTTCTAAGATGGACCCTGTAATATGGTGGCAGAATTGACTGTTGTACTGGTTTTGCGTTTGTATTTGCAAATGTCGCGGTAAGCAAGAGTCGCCACCGACTTTTCTTTTATCCAACAAAGGAAAAGGTGAAAATAACAGAAAAGTCCTTTCGAGAGTTTTTTGAGTAAGGGGGTAGATAATGGAAAGGGAAGGTGTTAGCATCCTTTCTATCCGTAGTTATCTATGGGCTCTTAGATGCTTATCTCATTTTTTTAAATACTTTTGTGTTTTTGTGTGTTTTTGAAAAGTATTTTGAAATGCCTTAGTGTGACGATTCTCTTTATGATAACTCTTGTATCAATCCTCAGGAGTGTTGATAAAGCGTTTTTGAAAAGGGTTTTGAAAATTGTTTTGTGTAAGTGTAAAAAGGTTTGTTTTTGAGCAAGCATCTAGGAACTATCTACTTTACTCGAAAGGGTGGTTCTTTTCTTCCTTTCCTTTAGACAGTGCTAGCCTACTATTAGTGAGTAGGTAGCCTAGTCATTTGGATATTTGAGGGACATTCAAAAGGGACGTTTTATAATCACAAAGGAAACTGGGCAAGAAACCTTAGTAACTACCCTAGGGTTTTAAGATCATTGTTTACCGAGGAAACATCGAGAGGGTCATCGAGGGACTTATAATCTTTTTAAACCGGAGGATAGCCACTAAAGTTTCTCACGTTTCGAGAGTTGTGACTAATTTTCTGAAGGAAACTAAAGTGGGAGTACCCTAGAGGTGCTCATGTGCAAATGTGTTTGTTTTCAGTTATTTTTGTCTTGTGTTAAGTTTGCTAGTGTTGGTTTTAATTCTTGTCGTACAATCCTATTAATCATACATCTAAACAATTCAAATATGTACAGGAAATAAAATACGGGAATTTAAATCTATGCTATTACAAAGCTTCGGGGAGGGGGATTATTACAAGTCTAAAAACTTAGGAAAAATAAAGAAAAGCGGTAAAAGAGTCCTCGTTAATTTCTCTTATATCCCATGAGAAAGTACATTAATATGAAAATAAAGAAAGCAAAAATGCACGCGAATTGAAAATAACGTCTAATCCTAAAACGAAAGGAAATCTTTTTGTTGTTTTGTTTTTATTTTAGGAAAATGATTTAATTAAAATCCTAAGTCTATTTAGTTTTAATTTTTAGAAAAATGTTAAAGTAATTAATTAATTAATTAGTTAACAAAATTAATTTTAATTATAAAAGACTAGACCTAATTTTTGTGATTTTTTTTATAATTATTTTGCTGAGTAAATAAAACAAAACAAATAAAAAGAAATAAGTTAATAAAAACAAAACAAAATTTAAATGGGACAGGATAGTGAAAAAAACTGGGGGGTGAGACTTGAAATTCGTTGGGCCCAAGTCTGAGGAGAGGCCCTGGCTGCCAATGGATTCAATGGGAAGATCCTCAAGAGAGTCCATGGTGGCTGTGCACTCAGGGCATTGGATCTGGATCAGATGTATATCTGATGGCATAGATTTGATGGTGTATGGTATGCGTAGCCTGGAAGCATTGAATTTGGAAATATTATATTAGAAAATATAAAATTACAAGGCCCGGGTATCGAACCCAGGCCCTTCCTCTCAATTCGAATCCCCTCTAATTCGAACTCCCTGAGTTCGAACCTGGGTTTGTTTTGGCCTGAAATGGCCTACATCATGAGCTTCGAAGGTAATCAAATTCGAAGTCCCTAACAATAGTCTCATGGAATTTCGACACTGAAACTTACATGTATCACGTTAAATTATTCAAAAAAAGAAAAAAGTAATAACACTAATATGCAATCAAAATGGATTTAAATCAGAGATTGAATGAGTTTGAGATTGGAAATTATTTTTACCAAACGAAGGTGCTTCGATCTGTAGTCTTCAGCGTGGGATGGCTGCCTGGAAGTCTCAGAAGAACGAATCTGATATTCGTTTGGACTGAGGGAGTTTGCAAGAACTTTTCAAATTTGGCAACTTTGTGAAGGTTTGGAGAATTTGGTGTGATTCTTGTATAAGCAACGTGCGTGTGTGGGAGAAATGTCTCTGTGGGCAATCAATTCGTCGTTTTGCTTGCACTCTAGTTCTGTACTCATAGGGGTGTGAGGGGACAGGGAAATGGGGAAAGAAACATGACATTAAGGACCATCCATTAAACACGACTTTGAAAACAAAATTAGACAAATTAAAGGATTTCCATCTTTTATGATTTCTTACACTTTTGGGTTTTGGGATGAACCTGGACATGTTTCACTCCCTGACTCCTTTGAATTCCCCCACTCCTTGTACTTTGATTGACTCTGAATTGCTCCTTTCAATGGCTTTGCGCTTCATTATTGTGGCTTCTTCGATTGAGCCCCTATTTTGCTTGTTCTTCGATTGGCTCTGAAAATACCCAACTAGCCCAATCAAAAAATTCATTCTGACCATTCGAAGATTCTTTTGTCATGAATGTAATTGTGCAGGAAGCTTGGGCTTGGCAGCATGTAGAACTTTGGCCAGCAAGCATCTTGAACCAGACTCATCAAAAGACAAAACAAACTTGTTTCCAACAATTGTGTATCCTTCGAATGGACCACATGTGTTTTCTTCGAACGGACCACATGTGTGTTCTTTGAATGGACCACGACATGTTCTTCAAATGGACCTTTTGAATGCTTCTTCAAAGGGACCATATTGTGTGTCATAGCGTAAAAACTATGTATGTTGAAGGGTTTTAGAGGTGGAGTCAGAGCAGGCCTGATAATAGACATTGCCCAATCAAAGCTTGCATGCAGATAACCATTATCCAATTGAAACTTAGCATGTAGGAGACCACTTCTTTATGAATCAAAGCAGACCGTTTCAAAGGGAGCCATTTGCCCAGTTGAAGCTAGCACAAAGGAAGCCAATGCCTTGTGGATGCTTAGCATGAGGGAGGCCACTGCTTTGTGGATCAAAGCAGGCACAAAGGAGGCCATTGCCCAATGAATCAAACCAGGCACGAAGGAAGTATTTGAAGAAGTAAAAAACACAAGAAGGGAGGGTTGAATTGAAACTTTAAAATCAAAAGCAAATGACACGATGATTTTTATCCTGGTTCGCTTGATCTCAAACTACTCCAGTCCACCCGCCAAGTTGATTTCGCCTCTCTCCAACGAGGACTTAATTCACTAATCAAACTAATTACAATTCTACTTTGACAACTGCCAAAGTCTTCTTGAGTACAACCACAACCCGGTTTATCTCAAGGAAATTTCACTAACAAAAAAAAGAATTCATCGTGTACTAGATATTTTTCGTTACAAAAACTGTATCACAAACTTGTGATGTATTACACAATTTTAGAGAATAGTATGAATATAATTTTGCAGCGTTGAGAGATTGTATAAAGAAGTTATGTAAATCCTGAACGATTTAACCTTGGTGCTTGTTTAAATAAGCGCAACAATCTGTCCAAATGGAAACATGATTATTGGAAGTTAATGTACTTTCCATAATATAAAGACCCTTGTCTGATTGTAGCCGTTGTAATTGATACTGCTTTGATGGAAAAGTAACACTTCAGAACATAAGGAACTTGCTTGCTTCTTTGCTTCATAACTTTGGAAGTCAGAATCATAAGGTTCTGTTTGCACGTTAGACTTCCGTTCAGAATTAAGATGACTTTCTCTTTAGCGTAAATTCTGATCTTCATTCTTTAGAACATTCTGATATCAACCTACGTACTCAGCTTGAATACCTTTGTAGCTTAACTTTTGATCCAGTTCCGTCAGAACTTCTATACAAAATAGAACACAAATTTAGAGTGCATATTTGTACTTTGTGTTTGTTATCATCAAAACTCTTACGAGGGTTGTAGAATCAAACTATGTTCTAACAATCTCCCCCTTTTTGATGATGACAAAAACTAGGATTTTTCAATAAAAATATACATAACAAAAAGCTTACGAGAGTCTCCCCCTGAGTTGAGTACTCAGATAGAGATGAAATACTTCCCTGAAGGTCCTTCTCATCAGAGCTTTTGATGCATCTCCTTCTGTCTTTATCAGAATTCGTTACTGTTTATGCTTTCAGAAAAGAAAAAAAGTTAAGATATTCAGAATGTTTGAGACTTTCTCCCGGTATACTGTTATTGAAAATATCTTACGTTCTCCCTCTTTTTGTCAGGAATCAAAAATCAATATAATCATAAATAATCAGAGTCAAAAAGGATGATTTTTATTAAAACATATTGCAATAACATCTTTCAGAAGCAGATAATACAAGATAATGAAAACAGAAAACAAGTTAAACAAATCTAAGATAGAGGGGGAAGTCGTGTGAACAACGCTTCCAACAAGCTGTTAATCTGAGTGCTTGATTCTTCTTGCTTTCCCAACATATCCTTGATTTCTTTGGTTGTGTCTTCTTGCTTACCCAATCTTGTGTGGATTACAACATTCTCCTTCTTTAGTTCTTCCAGAGTTTGCATGACCAGAGACAGAGCTGGTGTTTCCTCAGAGGATGCAAGTCTTTCAGAAGACTCTGCAGCATCTTCTGATTCAACTGCTTCTTCAGTTTCATTTTCCTTTTCTTGAACAGTAGCCAGAGGGTAACTATCAGAACATGGTTCAATAACTTCTGAAGGTTAGTGCTCTTTCCAAGAAGCATTGTCCAGCAGAAGAATTACTTTCTTTTCCCAGTGACTCAAAACTTGGTCTTTGAAATCTTTAAACCGATCACTGAAGTTCTGTTGAGCCATTTCATAACTTAATTCTTTCAGCTCTGGGATTCAGAGTTGAACCATTTTCTGAATTGATCCCAATGAGAATCAGAAGCAGCAGGATTTGCATTTTCTAGACTTGCTTGCTTCAAAGAATTAACCCATTCCTGTAATTCTGTTTCAAAAATCAACAAGTTCTTACCAACATCTGTTTTGGTTATGGTTGGTTTGGGTTTGGGAATGGCAATTTTATTTGAGGTTGAAGCTAGGTGGTCCAGTGCTTCTAAGTCAATTATTGTTCTAAGGTAATCATCTAGACGGTTAATGGGAGAGGGAGTAGGAGAATCAGAAATTATGATTGGTGATTGGGGAGTGTTTGGTGGTGTGGAATGATAGGGTGATGGTATTTCTAGAATGCCTATTAAGGAGAGAGGTTGACAAACCATAAGAGGTTATGTTATTCCAGGAAGAGGGGTAGTGGTATCAGAGTCTGTAAAAGAATCTTTTGAGTGGTTTGCGGTAGCGTGTTGATTTTATGGCTCAGGGGTTTCAAAGTTTGGATTTTCAGTTTGGGGAGTGTGAGGGTTTTCATTTTCTGGTTGAGGAGAATAGAGGTTTTGATGTTCTGGTTGTGGAGTATGGAGGTTTGGATTTTCTTGGGTAGTGTTTCAAATTCTTGATCAAATAGTTCAATATCAGAAAGAACTCTAGCAAGTTATGGCTGATTTTGTTCTAGATTTGGATTGGGGGATTGAGGCTCATTTAGGAAGTTGCCAAGGGTTACAGAAGGATCAAACTCTATATCAAAATCCTCAAAAGTTTGAGATGAGGGATCTTCTGTTTATTGAGGGGGGATTATTTCAGATGTTGGAAAAACTATAGATTCTACAACAGAAACAAAGGAAGTGTTACCTTTCTTTTTAGAAGCTTTGGGTGTCCTCTGAGAAGATCCTTCTTATGCTGCCTTTATCTTTCTGGATTTCTTCAACACAACATCTGGAGCTTGCTTGTGCAGATCACAAATGTTAAGTTCTGGATCTGTTCCATCTTCCTTGCAAGCTTCTAGGTATCTGACCACAATCTCTGGTGAAGCATCAATCTCAAAAAATAACGGAAAATCATTCAGATGGATTCTCCTTTATGTGATGACTTCATGAGTAGAAACCGTTGGTTCCTTCTTAATGTTATCAATAATCTTCATCTTCTTCAGATTTTTGGCATTAAGTGGTTTTCCAGCACTTGCCTCCAGAGTGCTAATCTGCTGAGCCTTTGTCAGATGCTCTATCAACCTGTTCTCCATCAGAATATCAAATATTAATCTTCCCCGAGGAATCTAATCCCTTGTTGTCCTTTCTTCTTCCCTTGTTTCTTTCACGCTTGTTCTCAGATGATTGAAAAGTAAGTGCGGAAGATTTATTGTGGTCTTCTTTGAAATAAAATACAACAGAAACGGTTGATCGATGTTGATGTAGTCAGGAGAGCTTGTTGGCTTCCTGTGATTTATACATCCCAGAATGATCCTGACCCAGATTCTGTAGTAATCCTTCAAATCCCTTATCTTGCTGGATGGCTGTCCAGAAGTAAAAATAACTCTAGCAATTGTTTTTAGGTCAGAACACTTTTCAGCCATGTCGCTGCACCTAACTCTGCCGCCATTGTACCCAATTAGTTTTCCAATCAAGTCTTCTGTAATAACAATCTTCTTTCCCATTACGTAACACGTAACTTGATGATTAGATGAAGTTGCGTGAATCTAGAATTCCTTTACAAGAATGGGGAATATTGTACCTAGCAGACGATCAAAGTACCTATTCCATCCTTGAGCAGCTACATCTTCAGACAAATCAAAACCATTTTCCTTTAAGATTTCAAAATCAATTATTATCTCACATAAAACTTCAAGAGAATTGACTGGAGTTGTGATCGGTGGAAATAGAACTGACTGTTTTGAAATGCTAGTTCGCGAAATGTCGCGGTAAGCAAGAGTCGCCACCGTCTTTTATTTTCTCCAATAAGGAAAGGACAAAAGCACAACAAAATTCCTTTTCGAGATGTTTCTCGGTTCGAGAGGTAGATTATAGAAAGGGAAGGTGTTAGCACCCTTTCTATCCATGGTTATCCACGGGCTCTTAGGTACTTGCTCACTATGTTTTCAAAAAAATGTTTGCTTTTCTTGTGTTTGTGGGTTTTGAAAAAGTTCGTTTTGAAAACTTCTAGGTAACTCTTGTATCAGTCCTCAAGAGTGTATGAAGTGTTTGTTTGAAAACTTTTTGAAAGTGTAGGTGCGAAAAGTTGTTTTTGTTTTTTTGAAAGAGCAAGTACCCAGGAGAAATCTACCTACTCTAAGGAATTAAGCTGTGTAAATATCCTTTAGACAGTACTATCCCACTATTGAGAAGTAGGTAGCACCGTCGTTGGAGTTTTTTAGGTCAATTCGATTATAGGGACATATGTGGTCACCAAAGCAATAGTAGGACGCCTTAGCGATAACCCTAATGTCTTAGATCTTTTTTTTTTATCCGAGGCAACCGTTTCGAGGCAACTTGGATCTTTAGACAGGAGGGCGACCTCTAAAACACCCTATACTCAATGACCACGTCGAGGCAACCAAGTGAGGCGTACCCTAGGAGTGGCATGTGCGAGTGTTCAGGATTCAGTTAAGATTATCTTTGCACATGTTATTGTGAGCTACGAGTTGATTTTATTTTCACGCAAGTCTTGTCATGCATAATTAACAGTTAATAATTGTGCGGAAAATAAATTGCGGAAAGTAAATCTACGCTATTACAAGGCGTCGGGTATTTACATCGCCAAAAACATAACCCTTGAAAAGATAAATGCAAGAAAATAAAGAAAGCGGTAAAAGGGTCCTAATTACGCTATTACATCCTCGGAACAATTACATAAATATAATCAAAATAATAATATGCAAAAAGAAATTAAATCAGAGAAGTCTTAGAGTTTTGACCCTTTTTGAGAAAAGAATGGAATTTTGGTCCTTTTTACATTTAATTAAACCTAATTCTAATTAATTAAATAAAAGAAATGTTTTTTTTAAAGTTTTTTAATGTCTTGAGGAAATAAAATAAAAAGTAAAAGGAATTAAAAATTGTCAAAACCTAATTCTACATGGATTTTATTTATTGTGAAAACAATTAAAATTAGCCTAATTAACTAAATTAATTATATTTAGAATTTATTTACAAAATAATTATTAAAGGTGAAATTAATAAATAATAATAATAATAAATAACAAAAATATTTAATTTTCTGAATTTATTATGAAAATAATTTGTTAGTTAATAATAATAATAGTAATAATTAATAAAATAATTAAATAGGAAAATATAAAAGCAAAACAATAAACCAGGGGGGTGTGCTGGCCCATTAGGAGGTAAATTAGCAATTCTGGCCCATTTGTACATTCAGCCACGTTTGACTTTGGGAATTGTCCAGGCATGCGTTGACTAGGGAGTACCATGGTCAGCATCTCATGGCCATTGGATTTGTGACTGTGGCCACTTGGCGCTTTGATGATTGAGGTTCATGGTAGACATCTTTTGGCAACCTGCATGTAATCATGTTAAGAAAAACATTATAAGAGTTTTGGGTGGACCTGGGATTCGAACCCAGGTCCCAATGGATACCGGCCAGCGCATCTACCACCACACCATGTGCCTGCATTTGTTATTATGATAATAAGGAAATATAATATTACAAAATCAATGCATGTGCTGTAAAACAAAACACGCACGCCCTTTTTTGAACGAACCAATGATATGCTTACACATCCTTCGTCTTCCTCGTTTGTGCCTGTAAAAACAAATAGATAGCGGGGGTTTTTAACCCCCACAACCTGCAACCACGAAAAATAGCGAATAGGCATATGATTAACATAAATATTTCGTGAGTATGGCTTTTGATTCATCTTGTTCTGACGGTTTCAACCATAGGTCTCTTGAGGCTTGATTTTTCCTATACTGTAAAGCCCCAATCTGGAAGCTCAAGAACCCTAAATTTCTTCAATGGTAACTTGTGATTCTGGGCATTATAATGCAATTAACTAATACCATTAGCTTTATATGAATTCAAGCAACACAAAACAATGATTAGAACATTTTAATTATGCATGAAATATGAGTTACGATTCTGAAAAAATCAAGCAAACCGTGGTTCTGTTCTTGAGTATTCCTTGAGCTTTAGCACTTGGTTCTGATTGCAATACGTCTCTGGGAACCCCTGCAATGTATTAGAAACAATAAAAGCCTTTGAATCACGTTAGAATATGGAAATCAGTTTTCAAATTTCTTGAGTTTTTTCAAAGTGGTTATGGCTTTTTCTGCAGCAAATTCACGTATGCATGAATAGGATTAGTTTGTGTACTTATAGTAGAATGAAACTAGGTCAAATATTTGCAAAGAAATCCATGGAATTGATGATTGTATATTTGATTGAAAATCAAATATTTTTGAATCTTTTTGATTGGAAAAACTTGCCAAACTTGGAGATTCTTGTCCCTTTGATTTGCACACGAATTTCCAGCATATCTTGAGCTTGTTTGCTTCACAAAAAGATTGAAAAACCATATCTTTGAATTTCCTACAATTTAAATTAATTAAATGAATTAAAATCAATTAAAAATCCAATTAATTAATAAAAATAATAAAATAAATTCAAATAGGCTTGATGGGTCGTGCATAGGCCTTGGATAAAGTTTCAAGAAGAAATTTGAGGCCCATTAGCAAAAATAAGGTGTTTTGAGCTAAGTTGACTTTTGCAAATTCACAAAAATTTCCCAACTTCTCCAATGCATATCTTGCTCAATTTTGATCATATGAACATGTTCTTGGACATTTTGGAAAGGTCTTGAAGTCCTCTAACCAATGCCTTTGGTCCCATGTCATTTGGATTTACCAATCTCAAGTTATGGTCTTTGACTTAAAGTGCATTTTTGTTGACTTTTGAAATTGACCTATAATGTAGAAATTGATAACTTTTTGTGAGAGCATTTCTTGGACTTGGAATGTGAAGATGGATTGTAGGAAATGTCATCCCCTTCAAAATGAGCATTGGATGGAATTTTTCTGATGAACCATGAAAAAGTTATGCCTTGGTCAAGATACAATTGACTTTTCTACTGTCCAAAAATAGTAACTTTTGCATCTTGATGATTTTTGATCCATCCTTGTGGAATCATGATCAAGACTTGATCAAATGATGATTGTGAACTCAAAATGAGATGTTGACCAAAAATTCTGACTTTTGACTGCAAGATGACCATTTTGCCCCTACAATTGACTGTGGGTCAGATAGGGCTTTTGACTGTGGAATTTTGACATTGTGAGTCTTGAAACTTGGCATATAGATGCTTGAGGATGTATATAGGCCATTGGGACTTGATTGAAGCATTGAAAACCCCAAATTCCTTGAAAGAACCAAAACCCTAATTTCAGCTGGCTTATGAGGCATTTGGACTGTGCAACCTTTGAGAAATCTTGAACCATTTGAAGATGATTCTTGACAAATCTTGAAGAATATGGGAGGGCAAATTTTGGGGTACAACAGTTGCCCCTATTCAATCTTCTTAAACCTGAGGATGTAGATTGGCTTGCGTGCCTTTCGTGATCCGAAGGTGGAAGATGATTGAACACTAGAGTGCCCAGAAATTTGCACTCGCATAGTGTAGTATCAGCAATGTGATGTCGGGAATGGGCTTACTTACGCCATTTGGAGATATGATGGATAGGAGGATGGGCTTATAGATGCCATCTGGAGATGTGACAAAATCTTGTCGGGAATGAGCTTATAGATGCCATTTGGAAATGTAATGGATAGTTGCGGAGATGGGCTTAAAGATGCCATCCAGGGGTGTCGATCGCGTAAGAGATTACTTAGCGAGAACTTGCATACCTGAGAAGGAAAGATAGTTTTCCTGTCTGGTTTTAGGTATTGGTCTTCAATTTCTTCATGTAGATACTTTCCTGGCTAGATACAGGTGTAGATCCACAATCATTCGCTCACAGATATTTCCTGGCTAGATACAGGTGTTGATCCGGAACTTAAAAGGGTTGGTCGAGATAGATTTCCTGGCTGGATACAGGTGTAGACCTCTGATCTGAGAATGAAAGATAATTTCCTGGCCTGTTACAGGTGTTGATCTTCAAACTCTTCATGCCGATACTTTCCTGGCTAGATACAGGTATAGATCTACAATCAATCGCTCACAGATATGTCCTGGCTAGATACAGGTATCGAATTTGGAACTTCAAAAGGTTGGTAGAGATAGCTTTCCTGGCTGGATACAGGTGTAGACCTCTGACCTGAGAATGAAAGATAATTTCCTGGTCTGTTACAGGTGTTGATCTTCAAACTCTTCATGCAGATACTTTTCTGGCTAGATACAGGTATAGATCTACAATCAATCGCTCACAGATATGCCCTGGCTAGATACAGGTATCAAATCTGGAACTTCAAAAGGTTGGTTGAGATAGCTTTCCTAGCTAGATACAGGTGTAGACCTCTGACCTGAGAAAGAAAGATGACTTCCTGGCTAGATACATGTATTGATCTTCAATCTCTTCATGCAGATACTTTCCTGGCTAGATACAGGTATAGATCTACAATCAATCGCTCACAGATATGCCCTGGATAGATACAGGTATCGAATCTGGAACTTCAAAAGGTTGGTAGAGATAGCTTTCCTGGCTGGATACAGGTGTGGACCTCTGACCTGAGAATGAAAGATAATTTCCTGGCCTGTTACAGGTGTTGATCTTCAAACTCTTCATGCAGATACTTTCCTGGCTAGATACAGGTATAGATCTACAATCAATCGCTCACAGATATGCCCTGGCTAGATACAGGTATCGAATCTGGAACTTCAAAAGGTTGGTAGAGATAGCTTTCCTGGCTGGATACAAGTGTAGACCTCTGACCTGAGAAAGAAAGATGACTTCCTGGCTGGATATAGGTATTGATCTTCAAACTCTTCATGCAGATACTTTCCTGGCTAGATACAGGTATAGATCCACAATCAATCGCTCACAGATATGCCCTAGCTAGATACAGGTATCGAATCTGGAACTTCAAAAGGTTGGTAGAGATAGCTTTCCTGGCTGGATACAGGTGTAGACCTCTGACTTGAGAATGAAAGATGACTTCCTGGCTAGATACAGGTATTGATCTTCAATCTCTTCATGTAGATAACTTTCCTGGCTAGATATAGGTATAAATCTACAATCAATCGCTCACAGATATGCCCTGGCTAGATACAGGTATCGAATCTGGAACTTCAAACGTTGATGGTAATATCTTTTGATTGACCTTTTCCTGAAAAAGGCAAAACATTAGTTGTATGCAATGTCATGATGTATGAAATGCATGATGTCATGATGTTCTCAGGAATAAATGGGATCGTGTCGTATGCACTTTATCATGTATGTCAATAGGAGATATGAAATGTGAAATGTTTATAAATGTATTTTCGTCTGGGAAAATAAATCCTTGACGAATGTCGGGAGTTTGTTAAATCCTGGGCTGATGTTGAAGAGTAGAGTTCTTCATTTCCGCTGGGGATGATGATTGCAAGAATAAACCGGTAGGAGAAGATGACTCCGTTGAGGAATAAACCTGGTGAAGATTACTCTGCGGGGAATTACTCTATGGGAAGAGATACTTCGCTGAGATTTTAACGATAACTCCGCTGGGGATTCCATTGATAAGCTCTGTTGGGGAATTTGATGAACTCCGCTGGGGGTAGGAAGAACTTCGCCGAGGATGATCTTTTTGTTGCAATTTGATGAGGATAACCTAGTTAGTCTCTGGTGGGGATAACCTTCTGAATATGGATGAGGAGAGATATTCGTACTCTGCAGGGGACAAGCTTCCTGATTCTACTGGGGAGATGGTTCAACTCTCCTGGGGAAACTTTAGACTACACTGGGGAATGGCTCCACTGGGATGTCCGTATTCCGCCAGGGAACAATCTTATATTTCTGTCGAGGAATATTAAGACTGCCGGGGATGCTTGCTGAGGAATATCTGTATACTCTGCTGGATAATATTAAGATCTTCTGGGGATACTCAACTTCCTTGGGGCTGACAGTAGCCTAACTCTGCTTGGGGAGAGTGCTGCTGATTTGCTGGGGATACTGTGCCTTTTTAGGCCTGATGGGAGACCAACTCTGCTTGGGGAGAGTATGGCTGAATCTTGTCTTACTCTGTGGGGAGCAAAGGTATCTTGGTCATATTCTTCAGTCGGACCTACCTCGGCACCTTAGTGGACAGAGCAACTAGATTGCTTAGACAATTCTTATTGCCCCTGTTTCTGATGTCACCTGTAATTAGTCCTTTGTTTCGCATGCAAATATTTATGATTAGCAATTAATGTCAAATGCATATATCAAAAATGAACATTGGACGTTCTTTGCAAAACAAAACAGATAAAGGAAAAACAGTTGGCAATTTGTCTGAAAAGTGAGTTTGTATTGATCTTTGAAATTTGCCTGTAAATAGGCGTTTTGTGTACAAGAGGCTGACGTCCTAGTAAGAGAACGCCGCCGAACAAAATAAAGTTTATACAATTTGTGAAAAGGAAAACAAAACAGCTATGTGAAAAATCCCACTGGGTTCCAACTCTGCTATCGCCTTTATGTCTTCAAGCGTCTCATCACTTTGCTGCTTAGTTGAAGATGAAGTTGATTAATTGATGTCGTCCGAGCCTGATAGTCGATACTGAAGTCCGGATGTAGGGTGATCCAATGAGACATAGTATTACGCTTATCCCTAATTTTTTCCTGGACCGCCCTTTCGGGTTTTCAGTCCACCGGGATACCCATTTTTGCCCAAGCCGCCTTTTCAGGTTTTCGACTTGCCGGGTGTACAGATTTTTTCATTTCATCCCTTATTTTTGCCCGAACCCTTTTGGTTCGTCGGGAAGCCCTTATTTTTGCCTAGGCTAGTCGACCTAGCGAGTCTTTAATCATGCGTAGTATCTTTTTACTATGTCTGCATTGGCGGGATGAGGAAGGTCGTCACCATCTATGGTGGTTAGAATCATCGCTCCTCCTGAGAAGATATTCTTAACCACAAATGGCCCTTCGTACGTGGGGGTCCATTTGCCCCTGGGATCACCTTGAGGGATAATGATGCGCTTGATTACCAGGTCTCCAACTTGATACTCTTGTTGTCTGACTTTCTTGTTAAACGCCTTGATCATTCGTTTTTGGTACGTCTGGCCATGATAAATAGCAGTGAGTCTCTTTTCGTCAATTAGGTTTAGTTGATCAAGCCGGGTCTGGATCCAGTCATCTTCGCTCAAACCTGCATCCTTCATTATTCGGAGAGAGGGTATCTGAACTTCGATGGGTAAGACTGCCTCCATGCCATATACCAAGGAAAAGGGTGTTGCCCCTGTTGATGTCCGTGCTGAGGTACGGTATCCATGAAGAGAAAACGGTAACATCTTGTGCCAATCTTTGTAGGTCACTGCCATCTTCTGCACAATCTTCTTAATATTCTTATTCGCCGCTTCTACAGCCCCATTCATCTTCGGTCGGTAAGGAGAAGAGTTGTGGTGCTGTATCTTGAATTGCTCGCAGAGCTCAGTGATCATCTTGTTGTTAAGATTGGTACCATTATCCATAATGATCCTTTCCGGGACGCCATAGCGACAGATCAGGTTATGCCGAATGAACCGTGCCACGACGTTCTTGGTTACGGTAGCATAGGAAGCTGCTTCAACCCACTTTGTAAAGTAATCAATCGCCACCAGGATGAAGCGATGCCCGTTGGATGCCGTAGGTCTGATCTCGCTGATCATATCAATGCCCCACATTGCAAAAGGCCAAGGTGCTGTCAAGACGTTCAGAGGAACTGGAGGAATGTGCACCTTATCATCATAGATCTGGCATTTGTGACACGTCCGAGAATGTTGGTAGCAGTCAGCTTCCATTGTTGACCAGTAATATCCTGCCCGAAGGATTTTCTTTGCCATGGTGTGTCCACTGGAATGAGTTCCGAAGGTGCCTTCATGCAGCTCCGCCATGATCCTTTCTGCTTCAGTCTTATCCACACAACGCAGTAAGGTCGAATCATGGTTTCGCTTGTAGAGAATGTCATTGCTGAGGAAGAACTTTGCCGCGAACCTTCTCAGAAACTTCTTGTCATTAACAGATGCACCCTCGGGGTATTCTTGAGCTTCCAAGTACCTCTTTACTTCATGATACCAAGGCTTTTCCGTTACCTCTTCGGTCTCAAGATCACAGCAATGTGCAGGTTCATCCAATTTCCAAATAATGATCCGGGGAGCCTCGTTGTCCCATTTGACTTTGAACATAGAAGACATCGTAGCTAACGCGTCCGCCAACTGATTCTCCTCCCGTGGGAAATGTTCAAAAGTTATCTCTTCGAAATGGGGAATCAACGTCAGTACATACTCCTTGTAAGGAATAAGATTTGGGTGTTTCGTATCCCACTCACCTTTGATCTGACTGATCACGAGAGCGAAATCTCCGAAGACACTCAGAAACTTGATCCTTAGGTCAATTGCAGCTCGAAGACCCATGATGCATGCTTCATACTCCGCCATGTTGTTGGTGCAGTTGAAACATAGTCGGGCGGTGAGTGGAGTATGAGAGCCTTTTGGAGATATGATCACAGCGCCGATACCATTACCCAAAGCGTTTGAGGCTCCGTCAAAGTGCATAGACCATCGGGATCCTTCCTCAGGTCCTTCATCCGGTCCAGGTACTTCACAATCAGTCACTACCATGATATTCTCGTCTGGAAATTCAAAGTTCATAGATTGGTAGTCATCCACTGTCTGATGTGCCAAATGATCTGCCAACACACTTCCCTTGATTGCTTTTTGAGTCGTGTACTGGATGTCATATTCGGTCAAGATCATTTGCCATCTTGCTATTCTTCCGGACAGAGCAGGCTTTTCGAAGATGTACTTGATTGGATCCATTTTTGAGATCAACAGAGTGGTGTGAGTCAACATATATTGTCTCAGCCGACGAGCAGCCCGTACCAAAGCGCAACAAGTTTTCTCGAGCAGTGAGTATCGGGTCTCACAGTCGGTAAACTTTTTGCTAAGGTAATAAATAGCGTGCTCTTTTCGGCCAGACTCGTCATGTTGCCCCAGCACACACCCCATTGATCTGTCAAGTACTGTCAAGTATAAGATTAGAGGTCTCCCTTCAACTGGTGGCATAAGAATGGGTGGCTCTTGGAGATACTCTTTGATTCTTTGGAAAGCGGCCTGACATTCATCGTTCCAACGCACTACTTGATCTTTCTCCAGTAGCTTGAAGATTGGTTCACGGGTAGAAGTTAGATGTGAGATGAATCGGGCAATGTAGTTCAACCGTCCTAGAAAGCCTCTGACTTCTTTCTCTGTCTTGGGAACTGGCATCTCTTGTATGGCTTTCACTTTGGCAGGGTCCACTTGAATACCTTTGTCGCTCACGACGAAACCTAGTAGTTTTCCAGATCTCACCCCGAAGGTGCACTTGTTCGGGTTTAACCTCAGCTTGTACAACTTCAGACGGTCAAACAGCTTCTGTAGATGGTCAAGGTGTTCCTCCTCAGTTTGGGACCTTGCAATCATATCGTCGACGTATACTTCGATCTCATGATGGATCGTGTCATGAAACAAAGCAACCATGGCACATTGGTAGGTTGCCCCAGCATTCTTCAACCCAAAAGGCATGACCTTGTAGCAAAAGGTGCCCCACTGAGTAACAAAAGTGGTCTTCTCCATGTCTTCAGGAGCCATCTTGATTTGATTATAACCGGAGAACCCATCCATGAAGGAGAATACCTTATGCTGAGCAGTGTTGTCAACCAGAACGTCAATGTGAGGTAGAGGGAAGTCATCCTTAGGGCTCGCCCTGTTCAAATCCCTGTAGTCAACACACATTCTGACCTTACCATCCTTCTTCAGCACTAGAACCACATTGGCAACCCACTGAGGGTAAGAAGTCACTGCTAGAAAACCGGCGTCGAATTGTTTCATAACCTCAGCTTTGATTTTCTCGGACATCTCTGGACGCATACGGCGGACCTTATGTTTTACCGGAGGGCATTCTTCCTTGGTAGGCAAGTGATGAACCACAATGTCAGTATCCAAACCAGGCATGTCTTCGTAAGACCAGGCAAAGATTTCCACATAATCATGCAGCATCTGAATCAACCGTTGTTTCACACTGAGCCCTAGGTTGGCACCAATCTTGACTTCCTTTCTTTCTGTCTCAGTACCCAGATTTACCATTTCCACTGGCTCTTCATGTGGCTGAATGGCCCTCTCTTCCTGGAGTAACAGTCTTGCAAGCTCACCAGACACTTCACAATCATCTTCACCTTCGTTTTCGGCTAAGTTGATCGGATTTTCGAAGTCATAACTGGCAGTAGCAGAGTCGTTACCAATGAGATCCAGAATGGATTGGGACCTGTATATGTGAGTGTGTGTAAATATAGCTGTTTTGCAATATATAATAAAGAAAGACAAGGAGCGCAAGATTTGAAATGCAAAAAACGTCCAATGCTTTTATTAATGATATATGCAAATGACACACAAAAGCCCTCACAAATGAAGCCACGGTGCCCCGGGTAAGACACCGGGCCATAAAGTTTCAAATCGTTGTCTGTTACAAATTCAAAACAAAGGAGTTCATTACTGAGTGACAAAAGTAATAGGTATGAAGTCTTTCGTAGTCCAGTTGTTCGGTCCACCATCGGTCGTCGGGTAGATCCAGTTGTCGAATTCAGATTCCTCCACGTCGTCTTCAATAGCATTTACTCTCGGGTTGGTGATGAATACAGGAGGTCTTCCAATCCTTGCCTTACGAACAGCCCTCTGAGCCTCTGCAGTGAAACCCAAACCAAACTTGTCAGTCTTCGGAGTGAAATCAGGAAGTCGGCCCCAGTTTGCGCACTAACCCTTCTCAATCACATCCCGGGCATCCTTTAAGGAAGCCATCTTCAAAGGAGAATCTTCTTCAGTCACAGTCTCTGCTGATGCCAGTGTTTGAGGGACTTCTTCAAAGTGTTGAAAGGGGGTCTCGATGAATTCCCCATCCATTTCTATGTACCGGAACGAGTTAAGGTGGCTGACCATGTATTCTTCCTCCCCCTGAACTGTCACAATCTTCCACTTGATTGGGTATTTCAGCTTCTGATGTAGTGTGGAGGTCACAGCTCCAGCCTTATGGATCCAAGGACGACCCAACAAACAAGAATAGGATGGTCGGATGTCCATCACATAGAAAGTAGAATCAAAGACCTGCGAACCAACCCTGATTGGAATATCAACCTCGCCGTGTACCATCCTTTTAGACCCGTCAAAGGCCCGGACAACAATGTTACTTGGCTTTAGTTCCAACCCCTCGCAATCCAGCCTATCTAGAGCTTTCTTGGGCAATACGTTCAACGAGGAACCAGTGTCAACCAACACATGGGCAAGAGTAGTGCCCTTGCATTCAATGGAGACATGCAGGGCATCATTGTGGTTCTTCCCTTTAGCAGCCAGATCAGCGTCGGAGAAACCCAAACCATTATCAGCAGTTAAGTTGTCCACACAATCGGTAAATTGATCAGTTGATGTCTCTTGTGGCACGTGGGCCGTCTTCAGGAAGGTAATCAGGGCCTTGGCATGGGCCTCTGAACACAACAGCAGTGATAGCATAGAAATTTTTGATGGGGTGTGCCCCAGCTGCTCAACTACATTAAAATCACTCTTCTTGATAATCTTAAGGATCTCTTCCATCTCCTGCATGGAAGCTTCAACATTGGTTGTCTTTGGTGCCTCCGTCTGGGCAGGCACATCAGTAGCGATCCCTTTTCCCTGAGCGTCAGATGACTCGGTAGCAGGGGTAGAAATAGGAACTTGATCAGGCAGGGAAGTGGGCACACTTGCAGGTGAAATGGCAATAGGTCTCTGAATAGCTGGTGGTGCAATATCAGGTGAGAAGAGCCTACCACTACGGGTGACTTTGGCAGGCCCGGTGATGTTGCTGACGCCGGTACTAGTATCAAACTCTTGTTTTACTCCAAGAACATAAACATCTGCCCCATAGTGCCAGGGGAAAGCTTTGTCAGATGTATAGGGGATGGGCCCTGGAACAATGATGATGATAGGAGCAATCTTCTGAGTAGACATGATTTTGACAGGCTTCTTTGAGGGAGCCTTAGGAGGGTTGTTGAAAATAGTAACAATGGACACTTCTTCAGCAGGGATAGTAGGAACAACAATCTTCTCGAACAAGATCTCTTTGTTATCCATCAGGTTTTGGATGCCTGACTTCAACAAAGGACAACCAGCAGGTGAAACGGAACACAGATGGCAACCTTTACTACATCCCGGAAATAAACCGGCTAGCAACAGGTTCCTTTTGACGGTCAATAGCAGAGTAACAATATCATCCACAGAGACTACATACAGGTCCTCCTCAACAGCATTCACTCCATGCTTGGGCATGGGAGCAGTCACAACATTGGGCCTTTTGGGCGCCTCGAACTCTATCTCTTTAGCATCAATTAGGTCCTGAACCTTATTCCTCAGAGCCCAACAATCATCCGTGGTATGCCCCGGGCTTTCAGAGTGATAAGCGCAGCGGGCGTTGGGATTGTACTTCGGAGATGTTGTGTTTACAACCTTCGAAGCTTCTTTTATAGTTACCAGATTGGTTGTCAGTAGCTGCGGCAATATCTGGGACAAGGTCATACTGAGCCGAGTGAACTACCTTTTAGGTCTCTCACCCCTTGGTTGGTTATATTGCTGAGGAGCAGCAGCAGGCTTTGAAATTACCACCGCGTTGACAGCTTGGCGGCGTTCCGGTTTATTTTGTCTCCTTGAACCATACACAACACTAGATTCTTTCTTGAAGGGCTTCTTTTCAGTACTCGAGGAGGCACCTTTCTGTATCTTCCCAGACTTGATACCAGCTTCTATCCTCTCCCCAGTCAAGATGAGGTCTGTAAACCCAGTAGACGAATTCCCAATCAGATGGTTGAAGAACGGACCAGATAGGGTCCCCAAGAACATATCCACGAGTTCACGGTCAGTCAAAGGTGGTTGCACCCTTCCAGCTAGGTCTCTCCACTTTTGAGCGTACTCCTTAAATCCTTCACCCGTCCCTAGTGACATACCCTGGAGTTGGGTACGCGTAGGGGCGAGGTCGGAATTATACTGATACTGCTTATAAAACGCAATAGCCAAGTCCTCCCAGTTACGAATACTGGCTCCATCCAGCTGATAGAACCATTCGAGTTGAGTCCCTGGAAGACTATCCTGGAAGAAATGGATCCACAAATTCTTGTCAGCAGTGTAAGGTTGGATCTTCCTTACATACGACCGGAGGTGCAGCTTTGGGCAGGAGGCTCCGTCATATTTGGCAAAAGCAGGTGCCTTGAATTTATGTGGAATTACCACCCCAGAGGATAAGCCTAGGTCTCCAAAGTCCAACCCAGGTACATGTTGAATCTCCATAGCACTTAAACGGTCCTCCAGCTATTTGTACCTGTCCTCAGCAGGAGGGTACTGTTCATCATTATAATCTGTCTCGTTGTCAGAGACCACGGGACTAGGAACCCTTCTCTCTTGGGGACTGTCCTTCCCTACAGAGGAAGTAGTCAGATCAACCTCATTTTGTAGTCCATTCCCAAATCTGCGTCCAATATTGAACAACACAGTCCTCTTCTTCTTCTTCTTCAGAATCAGAGTCTTCAACTCCTGTTGACCCTGGGCTAAGCTCATGACCAACTCTTGGAACTGGGCGTTCTGGGCCTGGAGGGCCTTGATAGCTTGTTCAGTAGTAGGTTCAGAAGACATGATGATTGCTGAAATAAACAGCGAAGAAGATAAGTGACCTGTGAAAAAGGTACCTGTTATGCATATGATGAATGGAATGCGTATGATTTATGTTTTCAAAGACAATCGGGATTCAACTTTGTAGACAAAAAGGAAACACACTTTATTAGATTCAACTTTTAGAATTCAAATGGTTCAACAAATTTCCCTTAGGCGTTACAAGAATGCAAATACTGAAAAGGAAATAAAAATTGTAAAAGAAACATCCAAAGCCCATCAGTGCTCCCATGGCCTCTTCTTCTTAGTATGGATATAGTCATTCAGGATCCGCTCATTCTCCAATTGCTTGGTCAGCTTCTGGATTTTCTGTTCCTGCTCGTTGAACCTTTCCCGATAAGAATCCCGTTCTTCCTGTAGTTGCGCCCAAGACCTTTTCAGTGTATCAACATCAATGGGTAACTGAGGAGGGAGTACAGTTGGAGGAACCCCGTCTCTATCAGGAAGTTCAAGAATGATAGGCCTGACAGCTTCGTATGGCATACCTAACTTCTGAGCACGGATGCGGACCCATCTGTAGTAGGATTCCATAGGCAGAGAGGTCTTTGGTCCCAACTCATGTGGGTCAGCTTTATGAATTCTATCCCAAGCCCGGATGAATCTACGATGCAGCTCGTCACTGTCTACCTGAAACTCAAAACTGATGTGAGGTACCAACATCTCATGAGGCCCTGCTCTTCTGGCTCTTCCAAACTGACGGAGAGCTAAACATGGATTATAAGAGATTCCTCCTTGAGTACCGATCAATGGAACATTAGGATATTCTCTGCAACGATCAATAACAGCTACCTCATCCAAACCTCTGAGAGTCCAAATGATTTCATTATCAGTGAGAGACATTAACCTATGAGCCCAGCCCCTTCCTTCTTTTTTCTTCAGCACGAACTTAGGGAGGTGCAAAATAAACCACCTCACTAACAAAGGAGCACAACACCACAAAGTCCCCCGTCTTCGGGCAGTACGAGCATAGAGTTGTTGCAGGATATCACCCAAGAGAGTGGGTACAGGATTCCGAGAGATGAAGATCCTTATGGCATTGATATTAACAATGGTATCAGGATTTGGAAACAATATCAGACCATAGATTAAGAGAGCCATAATGTCTTCGTATGTCCTGAAGTCTAAGTCATTCCAGAAACTATTAGCTTTACCAATCAGAAACTTGGCCAAAAAGCCCTTAACTCCGCTTCTAGTCTCCCAGTTATCCATTACCTCTTTGTTGGTCAAACGAAGGGCTGCAGCAATCTCCTCAAGCCTAAGAGTCTTTTCCCAACCAGTGAATGGAGTCTGCTCCAAAACAGGGATACCAAGCAAATCAGAGAATTCTTCCAGGGTAGGGACCAGCTGGAAGTCTTGAAAGGTGAAGCAATGGTATAGGGGATCATAAAACTGGGTCAGGACACTCATCAGCTGTTGGTCCCACTTTGAAGCGACTAAACCGAGAAGAGAACCATGCCTCTTGATGAAGGAAGTAGTATTTAGAATTATGTCAACCAATTCTTTAAGCAAATCAGGTGGGTGAACAAAGTTGAGCAGGATAGTATTACTTCGCACGGGCATCATGATGTCCTACAAAACAGAGCAAAGATGAAACCCTCTTGTCTTTGAAATGGGTCAGTCCTTATGCAAGATACATGCAATGTTATGATGGTATGATGTTATGGTAAAACACACCACAAGTATTCACAAAAGGCAAACATGATAAGGCACACAAGTCACACAAGATAGCCCTTAGAGTTCAGGCCAGCATGAAGTTTAGGTACTACCCTCTTTCAGTTCAGTTGGTTAAGACATGTCCTAGAAAATAGTAACCGGGTTCTAGAGGATCTCAATATCACTGACTACCCTCAACCGGTCATAACTCCAGCTTCGCAACCTTTTCTTGCGGCCAGAACCATCGCGGGAGTTTAGCCTTAACGAGTGTAGCATACTGCTACTGTTCTATGGCCAAGTTGGGTCAATTTAAGGTTCTAAGGTCAGTTGGTGCTTAACGACTCCTCAGAAGACCCATATTCTCCTCGTTCTAACACAAGGGATATCGGTACAGACCAAGGTGTCACACTAATGTAGCTACTGCTTCACCCGTGTCGGTCTACACCGGACAGGTCCCTCACAGCTTTTTGCTACCTAAAGGGTATTCCCCAGATCCGGGTTAGGATCTATGAAACTCCGATGCAAACCCACAATATTTAAAGCAATCAAGGCATACAATTGAAAACATAGAATGATCTAATCCTAAGGTACACCTCACTTTTATAAATAGTCCCCAGCAGAGTCGCCAATTCTGTGATCGGTGGAAATAGAACTGGCTGTTTTGAAATGCTGGTTCGCGAAATGTCGCGGTAAGCAAGAGTCGCCACCGTCTTTTATTTTCTCCAACAAGGAAAGGACAAAAGCACAGCAAAATTCCTTTTCGAGATGTTTCTCGGTTCGAGACGTAGATTATAGAAAGGGAAGGTGTTAGCACCCTTTCTATCCGTGGTTATCCACGGGCTCTTAGGTACTTGCTCACTATGTTTTCAAAAAAATGTTTGCTTTTCTTGTGTTTGTGGGTTTTGAAAAAGTTCGTTTTGAAAACTTCTAGGTAACTCTTGTATCAGTCCTCAAGAGTGTATGAAGTGTTTGTTTGAAAACTTTTTGAAAGTGTAAGTGCGAAAAGTTGTTTTTGTTTTTTTGAAAGAGCAAGTACCCAGGAGAAATCTACCTACTCTAAGGAAGTAAGATGTGTAAATATCCTTTAGATAGTACTATCCCACTATTGAGAAGTAGGTAGCACCGTCGTTGGAGTTTTTTGGGTCAATTCGATTATAGGGACATATGTGGTCACCAAAGCAATAGTAGGACGCCTTAGCGATAACCCTAATGTCTTAGATCTTTTTTTTATCCGAGGCAACCGTTTCGAGGCAACTTGGATCTTTAGACAAGAGGGCGACCTCTAAAACACCCTATACTCAATGACCACGTCGAGGCAACCAAGTGAGGCGTACCCTAGGAGTGGCATGTGCGAGTGTGTCAGGATTCAGTTAAGATTATCTTTGCACATGTTATTGTGAGCTACGAGTTGATTTTATTTTCAGGCAAGTCTTGTCATGCATAATTAACAGTTAATAATTGTGCGGAAAATAAATTGCGGAAAGTAAATCTACGCTATTACAAGGCGTCGGGTATTTACATCGCCAAAAACATAACCCTTGAAAAGATAAATGCGAGAAAATAAAAAAAGCGGTAAAAGGGTCCTAATTACGCTATTACATCCTCGGAACAATTACATAAATATAATCAAAATAATAATATGCGAAAAGAAATTAAATCAGAGAAGTCTTAGGGTTTTGACCCTTTTTGAGAAAAGAATGGAATTTTGGTCCTTTTTGCATTTAATTAAACCTAATTCTAATTAATTAAATAAAAGAAATGTATTTTTTAAAGTTTTTTAATGTCTTGAGGAAATAAAATAAAAATTAAAAGGAATTAAAAATTGTCAAAACCTAATTCTACATGGATTTTATTTATTGTGAAAACAAATAAAATTAGCCTAATTAACTAAATTAATTATATTTAGAATTTATTTACAAAATAATTATTAAAGGTGAAATTAATAAATAATAATAATAAATAACAAAAATATTTAATTTTCTGAATTTATTATGAAAATAATTTGTTAGTTAATAATAATAATAGTAATAATTAATAAAATAATTAAATAGGAAAATATAAAAGCAAAACAATAAACCAGGGGGGTGTGCTGGCCCATTAGGAGGTAAATTAGCAATTCTGACCCATTTGTACATTCAACCACGTTTGACTTTGGGAATTGTCCAGGCATGCGTTGACTAGGGAGTACCATGGTCAGTATCTCATGGCCATTGGATTTATGACTGTGGCCACTTGGCGCTTTGATGATTGAGGTTAATGGTAGACATCTTTTGGCAACCTGCATGTAATCATGTTAAGAAAAACATTATAAGAGTTTTGGGTGGACCTGGGATTCGAACCCAGGTCCCAATGGATACCGGCCAACGCATCTACCACCACACCATGTGCCTGCATTTGTTATTATGATAATAAGGAAATATAATATTACAAAATCAATGCATGTGCTGTAAAATAAAACACGCGCGCCCTTTTTTGAACGAACCAATGATATGCTTACACATCCTTCGTCTTCCTCGTTTGTGCATGTAAAAACAAATAGATAGCAGGGGTTTTTAACCCCCACAACCTGCAACCACTAAAAATAGCGAATAGGCGTATGATTAACATAAATATTTCGCGAGTATGGCTTTTGATTCGTCTTGTTCTTACGGTTTCAACCATAGGTCTCTTGAGGCTTGATTTTTCCTATACTATAAATCCCCAATCTGGAAGCTCAAGAACCCTAAATTTCTTCAATGGTAACTTGTGATTCTGGGCATTATAATGCAATTAACTAATACCATTAGCTTTATATGAATTCAAGCAACACAAAACAATGATTAGAACATGTTAATTATGCATGAAATATGAGTTACGATTCTGAAAAAATCAAGCAAACCGTGGTTCTGTTCTTGAGTATTCCTTGAGCTTTAGCACTTGGTTCTGATTGCAATACGTCTCTGGGAACCCCTGCAATGTATTAGAAACAATAAAAGCCTTTGAATCACGTTAGAATATGGAAACCAGTTTTCAAATTTCTTGAGTTTTTTCAAAGTGGTTATGGCTTTTTCTGCAGCAAATTCACGTATGCATGAATAGGATTGGTTTGTGTACTTATAGTAGAATGAAACTAGGTCAAATCTTTGCAAAGAAATCCATGGAATTGATGATTGTATATTTGATTGAAAATCAAATATTTTTGAATCTTTTTGATTGGAAAAACTTGCCAAACTTGGAGATTCTTGTCCCTTTGATTTGCACACGAATTGCCAGCATATCTTGAGCTTGTTTGCTTCACAAAAAGATTGAAAAACCATATCTTTGAATTTCCTACAATTTAAATTAATTAAATGAATTAAAATCAATTAAAAATCCAATTAATTAATAAAAATAAGAAAATAAATTCAAATAGGCTTGATGGGTCGTGCATAGGCCTTGGATAAAGTTTCAAGAAGAAATTTGAGGCCCATTAGCAAAAATAAGGTGTTTTGAGAAAAGTTGACTTTTGCAAATTCATAAAAATTTCCCAATTTCTCCAATGCATATCTTGCTCAATTTTGATCATATGAACATGTTCTTGGACATTTTGGAAAGGTCTTGAAGTCCTCTAACCAATGCCTTTGGTCCCATGTCATTTGGATGCATTTTTGTTGACTTTTGAAATTGACCTATAATGTAGAAATTGATAACTTTTTGTGAGAGCATTTCTTGGACTTGGAATGTGAAGATGGATTGTAGGAAATGTCATCCCCTTCAAAATGATCATTGGATGGAATTTTTCTGATGAACCATGAAAAAGTTATGCCTTGGTCAAGATACAATTGACTTTTCTACTGTCCAAAAATAGTAACTTTTGCATCTTGATGATTTTTGATCCATCCTTGTGGAATCATGATCAAGACTTGATCAAATGATGATTGTGAACTCAAAATGAGATGTTGACCAAAAATTCTGACTTTTGACTGCAAGATGACCATTTTGCCCCTACAGTTGACTGTGGGTCAAATAGGGCTTTTGACTGTGGAATTTTGACATTGTGAGTCTTGAAACTTGGCATATAGATGCTTGAGGATGTATATAGGCCATTGGGACTTGATTGAAGCATTTAAAACCCCAAATTCCTTGAAAGAACCAAAACCCTAATTTCAGCTGGCTTAGGAGGCATTTGGACTGTGCAACCTTTAAGAAATCTTGAACCATTTGAAGATGATTCTTGACAAATCTTGAAGAATATGGGAGGGCAAATTTTGGGGTACAATAGGAGTGAGCAAAGTTCTTATGGGTTCCTCATATTGTTCAACTGTTGAAGAAGAACTAGGAGCACTTTGGAGATTTTTGATGCTTGAGGAAGATGCCATTGTTCACACAGTTTGTTTTGAAGTTACTGAGAAAAGGGTTTTTGCAAAACTAAAGACTAGAGAAAATAATGGATGCGAGAAGAAGTGAATGAAATAGTGATTGTGTATTTATAAACAGTTTTGAAAACTTAATCATTAAGAAAGAGAAAACAAAATAATGATTATATTGTAATTATGAAACCTGAAAATAGGGGATTGCATGTAGATACTGAACAATTACCATTGACGCGTGTCTCAATGCATCCAATCAGAGCCTTAGACCCTTCAGAATTTGAACGCGTGTTCAGCCTTAGAAGGTAGCTTGTGAGAGGATGACAAATGTTTGATAGTGTGAACTTCACGCCTCTATGTTTGAAATGAAAGGTTCAGATCTTCTTAGATAGATTTTGAAGCAACTGTACTCCTAACTTCTGAAGACATGTTGATCAGATGTTCACAAAGAAAATAAAAAGTTTTGGGGGTTACAAAATATGTAAATAAAACTTCTTATTCTGGACATAATTTCATGCTGAGATGTTTCAGAATGAAATTAAACCTATCTTCAGAAAGGGGTTTTGTAAAAACATCAGCCCATTGATGGCATGTGTCAATAAATTTCAAAGTAAGAATACCTTTCTGAATATAGTCCCTAATAAAATGATGTTTTATTTCTATATGCTTAGCCCTAGAATGCAAAATTGGATTTCTAGATAAACATATTGCAGAAGTGTTATCACAGAAAATATGGATGTTACTCTCAAATATGTTGAAGTCTTCAAGCTGACTTTTCATTCAGAGCATCTGTGTGCTGCATCCAGCAGCTGCAATGTATTCAGCTTCAGCTGTTAACAATGCAATTGTGGACTGCTTCTTACTGGTCCATGAGATCAGATTGTCTCCGAGAAACTGACAGCTTCTAGAAGTACTTTTTCGTTCTACTCTGTCTCCAGCAAAATTAGCATCATAGTACCCTACTAAACTGTATTCACTGGTTTTTCTATAAAACAAACCCAGGTTAGTAGTACCTTTCAGATACTTGAAAATTCGCTTAACTGCTGTTAAGTGAGATTCTCTAGGATCTAATTGGAATCTGGCACATAAGCAAATGTTGTATAAAATGTCAGGCCTTGAAGTTGTCAGATAAAGGAGAGAACTAATCATACCACTGTAGATCTTCTGCTCTACCTTTTTACTTACCTCTTCCTTTTCCAGAATGCACGTGGGATGCATTAGAGTCTTTGATGGCTTACATTCTGAGAGGTAAAATTTCTTCAGAAGTTCTCTGACGTATTTGCTCTGGTGAATGTAAGTTCCTTCTGGAGTTTGATTGATCTGATTTCCCAAAAAGAATTTGAGTTCTCCCATCAAGCTCATCTCAAACTTTGCCTGCATACACTTAGAAAATTGTCTTCCCTGAGAAGGTTTAGTAGATCCAAATATAATATCATCTACATAAATCTGACAAACTAAAATGTCATTCTTAAATGTCTTACAGAACAAGGTTGTGTCCACTTTCCCTCTGGTGAATTCTTTTTCTAATAGAAAGTTGCTTAGTCTTTCATACCAAGCTCTGGGAGCTTGTTTCAGACCATAAAGTGATTTCTTTAGTTTGAAAACATATTATGGGTGTTTGAAATTTTCAAACGCAGGGGGTTGGTGCACATATATCTCTTCATCAATGTAACCATTTAAGAATGCGCTTTTGACATCCATCTGATACAAAGTGATGCCATTATTTACAGCAAAATAGATTAAGAGTCTGATAGATTCTAACCTGGCGACTAGAGAAAAGGTTTCTGTATAATCTATCCCATCTTGCTGACTATAACCTTGTGCAACCAGTCGTGCCTTGTTTCTGATGACTTCTCCTTGTTCATTCAGTATTCTGAACACCCACTTTGTTCCAATGACGTTGAATCCTTTTGGTTTAAGAACCAGACCCCATACGTCATTTCTAGTGAATTAATTTAATTCTTCCTACATTGCCAGAATCCAGTCATTGTCCAGAAGAACTTCATCAATTGTTGTTGGTTCAATCAGAGACACCAATCCCATGAGGGATTCTTTATAATTTCTGAACGTTGATCTTGTTCTGATTGGATCATCCTTCTTTCCCGGAATTTTATCTTCAGGGTGATCTATGCTTCTTCTGGATAGTCTTTTCTGGAGTTGTTCTACAGAAGTTTCTGAAGTGCTTGTGACATTAACTTCTGAAGTTGTTGGCGTTTCTTTGTTGGGAGCTTCTGATGAATTGCCTTCAGCACCTTTGAATTCAACTTCTATATCTGCAAGAGATTCATTCTACTTTGACTTTTGAGGGTCAAGCTTGTCATCAAATCTTACACTGATTGACTCTTCTACAATATGTGTTTCTGTATTGTATACTCTACAGCCTCTTGAGCATTCAGAGTATCCTAACATAATACACTTTTGTGCTTTAGATTCAAACTTATTCAGATGTTCTTTAGTGTTAAGTATAAAACAGGTACATCCAAAAGGATGGAAATAAGAAATATTGGGCTTTCTGTTCTTCCATAATTCATATGGATTCTTATCCAGAATAGGTCTTACGGAGATTCTATTCTGAATGTAACATGCTATGTTAATTGCTTCTGTCC
The DNA here is from genome assembly GCA_948472305.1 of Vicia faba. Classification (NCBI taxonomy): domain Eukaryota; kingdom Viridiplantae; phylum Streptophyta; class Magnoliopsida; order Fabales; family Fabaceae; genus Vicia; species Vicia faba. Next base: position 230,998,362 of record OX451738.1, read on the forward strand.
AGAAGATCTTAGCAATGTTAGTCTCATTGATCATGGTTCTGGCCATTTCTTGTAATGTTCCATTTCTTTCGTTCTACAACTCCATTTTGTTGAGGAGTTCTAGGACAAGAGAAATCATGAGAAATTCCATTTTCATTAAAAAATATTTCAAATTTTTTGTTTTCAAATTCTCCACCATGATCACTTCTGACTTTGACAATTCTAAGATCTTTCTCATTATGAACTTAGTTACAGAAAGCAACAAACATAGAATGTCACTCGTCCTTTGTGTCTTAAGAACTTTACCCATGTCCATCTGCTATAGTCATCTACGATCAATAACCCATACTTCTTGCCACTAATAGACGCAGTTTTCACTTGTCCAAATAAATCTATGCCCAGAAGTTCTAATGGCCTAGAGGTAGAAACAACATTTTTTCTTTAAAAGGAGGTTTTGCAAATTTGCCTTTATGACATGCTTCACACAGAGCATCTGAGCCGAACTTCAGATTAGGAAGTCCTCTGACCAGATTGAGTTTGTTAATCTGAGATATTCTTCTCATACTAACATGCCCCAATCTTCTGTGCCAGACCCATTGCTTGTTGTTAACAGAAAGAAGGCATTTTACATTCTGACTCTTTAGTTCAGAAAGTTTTATCTTGTAAATGTTGTTTTTCCTTTTTCCATTAAATAGGATAGTTCCATCTTTCTGACTAACAACTTTGCAAGAATTTTGATTAAAGATTATATCATAACCGTTATCACTTAATTGACTTATGGATAACAGGTTATACATTAATCCATCTACTAACATCATATTATTAATAGAAGGGAGGTTACCATTACCTATTGTTCCAGAGCCAATGATCTTCCCTCTTTGATTGCCTCCAAAACCCACGTAATGTCCAGATTTAAGTTCCAGACTTTAGAACACATGCTTTCTTCCCGTCATGTGTTGAGAGAATCCAGAGTCCAGGTACCATGAATGGTGTTTTAGTCTCGCTTCTAAAGATATCTGCTACATATATGATTTTTTTCTTAGGTACCCATATCTTTTTGGGTCCTTGTTTGTTAGTTTTACCAAAATTCTGTTTGAATTTTGGTTTGGCAGAATAATCATTACTAGTGTATTTTCAGATCATGTGTGTGCCCATAATTGAAGTGAGATTTTAATGGTGTGAGTTTTATTACTAAGTCCATGACTTTCTTAGGTGGGGATACTTTACCTTGGTATCCTATACCTTTTTTGCCATTTCTGCTAACTCCATAGATCATTGAAGCCATCTTGCTTCTATCTATGTTTTTAGCCAAAAACTTCTGAATGCTTTGATCATATTCCTTTAAGATCTTATCAACATTACTAGTATCCTCTGAGATTGTTTCCTTCTAAGAGTTTTGTAAATCATTTTCTAGTTTTGAAATCTTTTCTTTTAACTCAAAATTTTCTAATCTCAGACTCTTAGTGTTGTACCCCCAAAATTTCCCTCTCATTTTCTCAAGAAATCACCCTGGATCCTCAAGTTTATTTCCATGCAATCCCAAGCTTTGAATTACAAATTTTTCAAGAAAATCGCCTGTAAGGGCAAAATAGTCATTTTCACATTAAAAGGTCAAACTTTGACTTTTGGATCAAAATCAAATCTCTGAAATCATATTTCATCAAGACGTGTTGGAATATGAAGTTTGTATCATCAAAAAGATCAAAAGTCAAGTTTACCATGGAAAAGCCAATTTTCTAAATACTTGGGATTTTTTCTAAGTATTTAAGAAAAAATGACACTTCAGAACTTCTGAGCCAGCCTCCAGGCAGGTGCAGTCAGAAGTTGTAAACATGGTTCAGCATATAGTCTTCAGTCAGAACATGGCTCTTCAACATCTACGCAAGTTCAGTCAGAGTTTGCTAGGGTAATGCAAAGAAAGTAATAAAGCGTAATACGAAGCCTGAAAGCTCCTTCAGAACATGCTGCAGCCAGAAGGTAAGAGGATCAGAAGATTGGATGCTACACTAAAGCAGAACTTCTAATCCATAGGTTTCAAAGATAAATCAAAGAAGGTTACTGGAAATCCTGGGAAATCCTTCAGAACATGCTGAGGCAACAAGGTACAAAGATCAGAAGATGATTGTTTGTCCTAGATAGAACTTCTGATCCAGAATTAAGCAATGATGCAAAATCTCAAATTACAGGATTTCTGATTTTGACAAATCTCATCATCATTTATTGCTTATTAATGCTCACAACCACTTTTGAGTCTTTGTCCAAGGGACCACTCCATGTGTGGCATAGAAATACTCTTGCTATCCTTAAAAGTAAACTTTTATACAGAAGTATGGGAGGGTCCATGCTTTACTTTTTGCTTGTGGGTTTACTTTTCCTTAATCCCTGCTTGCTAATCCAGTCTAGGCTAAAAAACTGTCAACTATCACACCTTTTTTGGAACGTTCTTCAAGAGCAAGTCAACATCTAGTGTATGATGTTGGCTCTACTTGACATTTTCAAACCCACAAAACTTTGCCTATAAATAGAACATCATTGGTCACTAAGGAGGGGGTCCAGAAAAAAGTTGCTGAAAAGAGGTGGAAAATTTGAGAAAGAAAAGCCTTGTATCTCTGCCAAAATCCCAAGAGTTCCAAGAACTGTAAACACAACACACAAAACATGTTAACTGTTGGTTCTTTGCATTCAAACTCCACTTGTTCTCAAACATTTCTTGGCTAAAAAACCATTCACACAGTTTCTGATCTATACGTTGGAAACTTCCTAAACTTATGTGTTCATACTACCTCACATTCTCTATCCATCTGCTCAAAGAAATCAGAACATCACCTCATTGTTGTACCAGAAGTTGAGAACCTCCATCCCGCTTAGTACGTGAAGAAATTGCTCAGAACCTCACCAGAATTCAGGATTAACCTCTGTCCCATAGAATCTTTTCAGCTGCAAGGTAAGCTTCTGCTGACTCTTATCACGTTACTTGAAGCATCACCAGATTTACATGCTCAAAAATACAATGTAGATATCATGTTTCAGATGATGTATATATTCTAAGATTTCATGTATCTGTCTGCCTAAGTAAGGAATAAACCAACTCATAACTTCTTGAGGAATTTAGAACTCAGAATTAGGATTAGAAAATACATGCTTGCCTCTGACTTATAGTTCTGATATTTCTTATTTTCTGAAATACCATGACATTTGCTATAAATGTTTGTGATACGGTGGAAGAACTGACTTGAGGTTTTGCGTTTGTTTTCACAAATGTTTCGGTTGAGCAAGAGTCGCCACCGACTTTTTATTTTATCCTAAGGAAAGGTTAAAAAGCACAGCAAAAACCTTTGAGATGTTTTCTTGGGTTCGAGGAGTAGATTATAGAAAGGGAAGGTATTAGCACCCTTTCTCTCCATGGTTATCCATGGGCTCTTAGTTACTTGCTTAGATCAACTTGCCTTGATTTTCAATTGTTTGAAATGGTGCTTTGTGTGTGGATTTTGAAAATGTTTTGAAAAGAGGCCAATGTGGTGGCAACCTTTGTAATGATCCATGTTGGGATGTATACAAAGGTGTATGTCTTTTGAAAAGTTTTCAATGTTTTTGGAAGTTGTTTGAAAATGTGTTGTGATGTGGTATTGAAAAAAATAGGCAAGTGTTTTTGTTTTGTAAGTTGGCAAGTAACCAAGAGCTATCTACCCTAAATTTCTCAAAGATCTTTGCTATGTTTTAACCCTTTTAACAATTTTGTTCCACCATTGTATTTGATGGACGATCTTGTGTTAGGATGTGAACGGGACGGGCGTGGGTCATCGTTTAGACCATGATTGCAACGGTGCCAAGTGTCTTTGGGCAATTTTTCCTTTAAGGGACTTGATAATGTTTAGGCAACTTTCGAAAGCGTCATCGAGGGACTATGATCATTTGATTTGTTTTGTTTTTGCCAAAGACACCTAACATGCAATATGGCCCATTATTGAAGGCAACAAGTGGAGTAACCCTAGGGGGTGCAAGTGTGATTGGTGTTTGTTCATTTTCATGCTTTTATCTTGGAATTAGGCCAAGCTATTTGTTTTGGTTGATTTTTGCATACAAACCCTAATTCTATCATGGCATATTTAGAAAGCTTTTAAATGCGAAATTAAAAAGTCCTAAGTTATTACACAATGATCATGGGAATGGGGGTACAAATGTTCAAATGGGGATGAGACTTCATAGGAGAGTAGTGTCCAATATTTACAACCAAATCGAATTGCGCAAATGTAAATATAAAGATATGTAAGAAGAAAGCAATATGTATGTGTAAATATTTTTGTGTAAGTGTATGTTTTATTCACAAATGAAATAAAAATAAAATAAATAAAAAAGAATTAATTTGGGTATGTTCATGTTTAGGGCAAAAACCCTAACTTTGCTAAATAAAAGGTATTAATTATTTATTATGCAATATTATATACAATATTTATTAATTATATAAAAAATAAATAAAAAAGAAGTATATTTGTCAAAAAGGTATTTTTGATGTTAAATATTAATAAAAATAAAAATGTATATTTTTTGTATTTTTATCCTAAATAGACTAATAAATATATAAGTATTTATATTATTTTTTAAATATATTAAATATGTACAAAAATAAAATATTTAATATTTACAAAAAAAAAAAGTATATTTTTTATAAAATGTTTTCAAAGGTAAAATAAAATAAAAATCAGAAAATAAAAGTGTTTGTATTATTTTTTTGTATTTTTAAATAAAAGGTATTATGTATTTATTTACATATAAAACTAAATGAAACCAAATAAATATCAAATAAAATGTAAAAAATGTGAGAAAAATATTTTTTATATTTTTTATATTTTAATAAAAAATAACAAATCAGAATCAAAAAGAAAAAGTTTAAAATGACAAATAAAACTCAAAATGGGCCAGGGGGGTGCATGTGAAATGTAGTGGTGCAAATAGAAAAAAAGAAATCTCAGGCCCAGCCCAAGAGAGGTTGTCTTCAACCTCCAGACAAATGTTTGAAAATGCGCGCGCTCCCTTGCTTCAACCACAACTCCTGATTCTTTGATTTTCAGCACAAACTCATAACATAAAAAATGTCAAGCATCAAACCACGAATCCATACATACCAAGAACTTGATCTAACTCTCAGAAATGAAAGAGAATTTCTTCTCCCCCAATTCCTGACCTAGTTTTTTTTCTAATATCCAGGTCTTAAATTCTCTCAGCATATGCAATATAAATGGAAAGTAATTCTATGTGTAGCTTCAGGGCCATGAGTAGAGCATTTTTCATTCATAAACCTAAAGCTAACTATTCCTAGATTGAGAGATAGAAGTCCATGAACTTACCTGTTCAGCTTGGATCGTGTCTGGCAATGGAGGTACTTTCAGTGCAATGTGAGGACTTATACAGCTTGCTTGAAGGTCAGGGATGCTTCTCCAACCTTTAGCTTGCTTTGAAACCAAAGGAATCAAGCTATGGAAGTCAACCTGCAAAACAGAAAAAGTGAAAATGGTGAAGTTGGTTAGAGGTGTTACAGGTCGTGTCCAATGCTTGGGATAGCTTCAGTGGGTGATAGGGAATGTGTTTGCCAAGGTTTCAGCCAAAACGCACGAGTGGATTGAGTTATGGACCTCAAACTGCAGGGATGCCCTGTTTTTGTGCAGTACAGTGGTGTTTTGAGGTTTAGGGAGGTATGGAAGGTAATTAGCTCATGCCTTAGCTCAGGTTTGATGTATGGAATGTGTACAACAAGCTTGTCTAAGCTTGTGTTGGCAGAAATGTGAGTTGTTGTAAGTTATGCAATGTTTCTTCTCATGTAAGCCAAGTTTGTCAACTTGGTTTCTAGACTTATGCAGGACCCCTAAGCATGCTGCCTCAATCCCTCTTGATCAGTGTGTTATGTCCATGAATCCTGTGTCCAAAGATATGGCCTTGTACTTCTTGATTTGCAAACTTGACATAAAGCCATACTTTACAAAAATGGATAAAGTGCTTTTTCTAATTAAGGCTTAATTCTTCATACAATGACCAAATGCATAAAATAATGCCTTGGCACAATGGATTGGCATTTAATTATTGAGTAAGAAAAGGATTAGAGGCCTGTAACTAGCTTGCTCATGCTGATTTGAAAAATTGCACAAGTTATGAACATGGTAATGGCTCATGAACAAAGTGAGTTTTGCCCATATTGCCAAATTCGATTCTCCCTAACCACAAGGGTGTTTGAGAAGTTCTTGGACATTTTGGAAAGCTTGGAATGTGTAATACAATCCATATTTGTAATGCAAGTTGAAATTCCAAGTGGAAGCATGTGAAAAGTGGCCATGAAGTTAGGCAAAAATCTTGCCTAGAATAGGTCAACAATTTTCTAAGTTAAGAATGTTTTGCACCCTTGTTCCAAAAATCATAACTTGAGCTACAAGCTTATTTTGAGGAAACTTTGTGAATCAAAGTTGTAGATTTTGCAATGGACTATAACTTTCATGTTTTGAGTTTTCCTTGAATCCAAATGTATCTTGGTGAAAAAATGGGACAAAGTTAGGAAAAAATTAGGAATTTTCATAACTTAGAAAATTTCTAAGTTATGAAATTTCTTCATTTCAAACCCTAATTTGTGATTTTTGATTTCTTGATGAACAAGTTTCATGATTTGACATGTTTTGATGAAAAATGAATCTTGACACTTGATTTTGACCAAAAAGTCAAAGTTTGACTTTTCAGTATACAGTCAAATTTGGCTCAGTTGACTGGAAAATTCATTTGTCAATCTTGTGCATTTGGGATCTTTTGAACTTGTTGAACATGTCAAGACAATGCCATGGGGTCCTTGAGTCCATATGTGAGCTTGGTTTGCCATTGGCTAGGTCAAACAGTCAAAAATTGCCTTTGTGCAGTCAAAACCCTAAAAATGACCATTTTACCCTTTTGGTGATCTGATCAAATTTCTTGTGGAATTGTGATCCAAACTTGATCAAATGGTCCATATGAGTTCATAATGTTGATGTGGGTCAATAATCATGAGGTTTGACTGTTAATTGACCACAGTTGACTTTTTTCCCCAATACAGCTGATTTCTAGGTCAACTGTCCAATTGACTGGGCAAAGATTGGAATCAAGACCTGAGACTTGGTATGGATAAACATGTGAGTCCAACATGAAGCATGAAAGTCATCTTGGGCATTTTAGGTCAAAACATCTTTGTGCAAACTCAAACCCTAATTTGGGTTAACAGTGTAAGGAGAAGTCTTGAGCAGAGCAAACCCTAACTTGTTCTTGAGCTCCAAGGGTCTTGTGATGAGAAAATGTTGAGGAAATGGGAAGGCAAATTTTAGGGTACAACAGTTGCCCCTGTTCAATCTTCTTGAACCTGAAGAGTTAGATTGGCAAGTTTGCCTTTCGCGACTCGAGGGTAAAAGGAGATTGGACACTAGAGTGCCCTGAAATTTGCACTCGCATGCTGGAGTATCAGCAATGTGATGGCGGGAATGGGCTTATAGATGCCACTTGGAGATAGGATGGATAGGAGGATGGGCTTATAGATGCCATCTGGAGACGTGACAGAACCTCGTCGGGAATGGGCTTATAGATGCCATTTGGAAGTGTTGATCGCGTAAGAGATTCCTTAGCGAGAACTTGCGTACTTTGAGAAAGGAAGATATTTTCCTGGCTTGTTACAGGTGTTGCTCTTCAATCTCTTCATGCAGATATGCCCTGGCTGGATACAGGCGTCGAATCTACAATTGGTTGCTCATAGATGTCCCCTGGCTAGATACAGGAATCGAATCTAGAATTGTTAAAAGGTTGTTTACAGACGTGCCCTGGCTGGATACAGGTATCGAATCTCTAAACTGTTTATGCAGATGTGCCCTAGCTAGATACAGGTGTCGAATCCACAATCAAATACTTACAGATATGCCCTGGCTGGATACAGGAATCGAATCTGGAATTGGTCGTCTACAGATATGCCCTGGCTGGATACAGGTGTTGAATCTGGAAATGTCGTCTACAGATATGCCCTGGCTGGATACAGGTATCGAATCTGGAATTGGTCGTCTATAGATATGCCCTGGCTGGATACAGGTATCGAATCTGGAAATGTCGTCTACAGCTATGCCCTGGCTGGATACAGGTATCGAATCTGGAAATTTGTCGAAAGGTTGGTAGAGATAGCTTTCCTAGCTGGATACAGGTGTAAACCTCTGACCTGAGAATGAAAGATAATTTCCTGGCCTGTTACAGGGATTGATCTTCAAACTCTTCATGCAGATATGCCCTGGCTAGATACAGGTATCGAATCTACAACCAGTCACTCACAGATATGCCCTGGCTAGATACAGGTATCGAATCTACAATCAGCCACTCACAGATATGCCCTGGCTAGATACAGGTATCGAATCTAGAATTGCGATGGTTGATAGTAATCATCTTTTGGATTGATCTTTTCCTGAAAAAGCAAAACATCAGTTGTATGCAATGTCATGATGTATGAAATGCATGATGTCATGATGCTCAAAAAAGAGATAGTGTTGTATCCACTTTATCATGTATGTAAGCAGGATGTATGAAATGTGGAATGTCTATGGATGTATTTTCGTCTAGGGAAATAAATCTTTGACGACTGCCGGGAGTTTGTAGAATCCTGGGCTGATATTGAAGAGTAGAGTTCTTCGCTTTCGCTGGGGATGATGGTTGCAAGAATAAACCGGTAGGAGAAGACGACTCCGTTGGAGAATAAACTTGTTGGAGAGATTACTCTGTGGGGTATTACTCTGTGGGAAGAGATACTTCGCTGAGGTTTTGATGAGAGCTCCGCTGGGGAATTTGATGAACTCCGCTGGGGATAGGAAGAACTTTGTCGAGGACGAACTTTCCGTGGTAATTAGCTGAGGATAACCCAGTTATACCCTGGTGGGGAAATAACCTTTGAATAAAGTCGGGGAGAGACGTATGTACTCTGCAGGCGACAAACTTCCAGAATCTACTGGGGATAAGCTTCAAGACCTACTGGGGATATGGATTCCACTCTCATGGGGAAACTTTTCGGACAGTACTGGGAAATGGTTCCACTGGATGTCTGTATTCTGCCGGGGATGCTTGCTGAGGAATGTCTATACTCCGCTGGGGAAAGTCCTGCTGACTTGCTAGGGGAATATTGTGCCTTTTTAGGGCTGATGGGAACCAACTCTACTTGAGGAGAGTATTGTTGAATCTGGTCTTACCCTGTGGGGAGTTGAGGTGACTTGGTTACGTTCTTCAGCCGAACCTACCTTGGTACCTTGGTGGACATAGCAACTAGACTGCTTGGACAATTCTACAGTGCCCCCTGTTTCTGATGTCACCTGTAATTAATCCTTTGTTTCGCATGCAAGTATTTATGATTAGCAATTAATGTCAAATGCATATATCAAAAATGAACATTGGACGTTCTTCGCAAAACAAAACAGAAAAAGGAAAAACAATGGATAATTTATCTGAGAAAATTGAACTTGTATTGATTTTGAAATTTGCCCGTAAATAGGCGTTTTATATACAAGAGGCTGACGTCCTAGTAAGAGGATGCCGCCGAGCGAAATAGAGTTTATACAATTTTGTGAAAAGGAAACAAAACAACTATGTGAAAAATAATCCCACTGGGTTCCAACTCTGCTATCGCCTTTATGTCTTTAAGCGTCTCATCACTTTGCTGCTCCGTTGAAGATGAAGCTGATTGATCGATGCCGAAGTCTGATAGTTGATGCCGAATTCTGGATGCAAAGTGATCCTAATGAGACATAGTATTACGCTTTATCCCTAACTTTTGCCTGGACCGCCCTTTCGGGTTTTCAGTCCACCGGGATACCCATTTTTGCCCAAGCCGCCTTTTCAGGTTTTCGACTTGCCGGGTGTACAGATTTTTTTTCATTTCATCCCTTATTTTTGCCCGAACCCTTTTGGTTCGCCGGGAAGCCCTTATTTTTGCCTAGGTGTGTCAACCTAGCGGGTCTTTTATTCATGCGTAGTATCTTTTTACTATGTCTGCATTGGCGGGGTGAGGAAGGTCATCACCATCCATGGTGGTTAGGATCATGGCTCCTCCTGAGAAGATGTGCTTAACCACAAACGACCCTTCGTACATAGGGGTCCATTTGCCCCTGGGATCACTTTGAGGAAGAATGATGCGCTTGATTACCAGGTCTCCGACTTGATACTCTTGTCGTCTGACCTTCTTGTTAAATGCCCTGATCATCTGTTTTTGGTACGTCTGACCATGACAAATAGCAGTGAGTCTCTTTTCGTCGATTAGGTTTAGCTGATCAAGCTGAGTCTGGATCCAGTCGTCTCCGCTCAAGCCTGCATCCTTCATTATCCGGAGAGAGGGTATCTGGTCTTCAATAGGTAAGACTGCCTCCATGCCATAGACCAAGGAAAAGGGAGTTGCCCCTGTTGACGTTTGTGCTGAGGTACGGTACCCATGAAGAGCAAACGGTAACATTTAGTGCCAATCTTTATAGGTCACTGTCATCTTCTGCACAATCTTCTTGATATTCTTATTTGCCGCTTCTACAGCCCCATTCATCTTCGGCCGGTAGGGAGAAGAATTGTGGTGCTGTATCTTGAATTGCTCGCAGAGCTCAATGATCATCTTGTTGTTAAGATTGGTACCATTGTCCGTAATGATCCTCTCAGGTACACCGTATCGACAAATCAGGTTATGCCGAATGAAATGTGCCACGACGCTCTTGGTTACAGTGGCGTAGGAAGCTGCTTCAACCAACTTTGTGAAGTAATCAATTGCTACTAGGATGAAGCGATGCCCGTTGGATGCCGTAGGTCGGATCTCGCCGATCATATCAATTCCCCATATTGCAAAAGGCCAAGGTGCCGTCAGGACGTTCAGAGGAACCGGAGGAATATGCACCTTATCAGCATAGATCTGGCAATTATGACAAGTTCGCGAGTGCTGATAACAGTCGGCTTCCATTGTGGACCAGAAATATCCTGCCCGAAGGATTTTCTTTTCCATGGTGTGTCCACTGGAATGTGTCCCGAAGGTACCTTCATGTAGCTCTGCCATGATCTTTTCTGCTTCAGTCTTATCCATACAACGCAGTAAGGTTGAATCATGGTTTCGCTTGTAGAGAATGTCGTTGCTGAGGAAGAACTTTGCTGCAAACCTTCTCAGGAACTTCTTGTCATTAACAGATGCACCTTCGGGGTATTCTTGAGCTTCCAAGTACCTCTTCACTTCATGATACCAGGGTTTTTCAGTTACCTCTTCGGTCTCGAGATCGCAGGAATGTGCAGGTTCATCCAATTTCCAGATAATGATCCGGGGAGCCTCGTTGTCCCATTTAACTTTGAACATAGAAGACATTGTAGCCAACGCGTCCGCCAACTGATTCTCCTCTCTTGGGAAGTGTTCAAAAGTTATCTCCTCGAAGTGGGGAAGCAATGTCAGCACATACTCCTTGTAAGGAATAAAATTTGGGTGTTTCGTATCCCACTCGCCTTTGACCTGATTGATCACGAGAGCGGAATCTCCGAAGACACTTAGAAACTTGATCCTTAAATCAATTGCAGCTTGAAGACCCATGATGCATGCCTCATACTCCGCCATATTGTTGGTGCAGTTGAAACATAGCCGGGCGGTGAGTGGAGTATGAGTGCCTTGAGGGGATATGATCACAGCGCCGATACAATTACCTAAAGCGTTCGAGGCTCCGTCAAAGTGCATAGACCATCGGGATCCTTCCTCAGGTCCTTCATCCGGTCCAGGTACTTCACAATCAGTCACAACCATGATATCCTCGTCTGGAAATTCAAAGTTCATTGACTGGTAGTCGTCCACGGCCTGGTGCGCCAAATGGTCTATCAATACACTTCCCTTGATTGCTTTTTGAGTCGTGTACTGGATGTCATATTCCGTCAAGATTATTTGCCATCTTGCTATTCTTCCAGACAGAGCAGGCTTTTCGAATATGTACTTGATTGGATCCATTTTTGAAATCAACAGAGTAGTGTGAGTCAACATATACTGTCTCAGCCGGCGAGCAGCCCATACCAGAGCGCGGCAAGTTTTCTCGAGCAGTGAGTACCGGGTCTCATAGTCGTTAAACTTTTTGCTCAGGTAATAAATAGCGTGCTCTTTTGGGCCAGACTCGTCATGCTGCCCCGGCACACACCCCATTGAGTTGTCAAGTACTGTCAAGTATAAGATTAGAGGTCTCCCTTAAACCGGTGGCATAAGAATGGGTGGTTCTTGGAGATACTCTTTGATCTTTTCGAAAGCAGCCTGACATTCATCGTTCCAACGTACTACTTGATCCTTCTTCAGCAGTTTGAAGATTGGTTCACAGGTAGCAGTTAGATGTGAGATGAATCGGGCAATGTAGTTCAACCGTCCTAGAAAGCCTCTGACTTCCTTCTCTGTCTTGGGAACTGGCATCTCTTGTATGGCTTTCACCTTGGCAGGGTCCACTTGGATACCTTTGTCGCTTACGACGAAGCCTAGTAGTTTTCCAGATCTCACCCCGAAGGTGCACTTGTTCGGGTTCAACCTCAGCTTGTACAACTTCAAACGGTCAAACAGCTTCTGTAGATGGTCAAGGTGTTCCTCCTCAGTTTGGGACCTTGCAATCATATCATCGACATATAATTCAATCTCATGATGGATCATGTCATGAAACAAAGCAACCATGGCACGTTGGTAGTTTGCCCCAGCATTTTTCAACCCGAACGACATGACCTTGTAACAGAAGGTTCCCCACTGAGTGACAAAAGTGGTCTTCTCCATGTCTTCAAGAGCCATCTTGATTTGATTATAACCGGAGAACCCGTCCATGAAGGAGAATACCTTATGCTGAGCGGTGTTGTCAACCAGAACGTCAATATGAGGCAGAGGGAAGTCATCCTTAGGGCTCGCCCTGTTCAAATCCCTGTAATCAACACACATTCTGACCTTACCATCTTTCTTCGGCACCGGAACCACGTTGGCAATCCACTGAGGGTAAGAAGTCACTGCTAGAAACCCGGCATCAAATTGTTTCATAACTTCAGCTTTGATTTTCTCGGACATCTCTGGACGCATACGGCGGACCTTTTGTTTAATCGGAGGGCAATCTTCCTTGGTAGGCAGGTGATGAACCACAATGTCGGTATCCAACCCAGGCATGTCTTCGTAAGACCAGGAGAAGATTTCCACATAGTCATGCAGTATCTGAATTAAACGTTGTTTCACACTGAGCTCTAGATTGGCACCAATCTTGACTTCCTTTCTGTCTGTCTCAGTACCCAGATTTACCGTTTCCACTGGCTCTTCATGTGGCTGAATGGCCCTCTCTTCCTGGAGTAGAAGTCTTGCAAGTTCACCAGGCACTTCGCAATCATCTTCACCTTCGTCTTCGGCTAAGTTGATCGGATTTTCAAAGTCATAACTGGTAGTAGCAGAGTCGTTACCAGTGAGATCCAAAGTGGATTGGAACCTGTATAGGTGAGTGTGTGTAAATATAGCTGTTTTGCAATATATAATAAAGAAAGAAAAGGAGCGCAAGATTTGAAATGCAACAAACGTCCAATGTTTTGATTAATGATATATGAAAATGTCATACAAAAGCCCTCACAAATGGAGCCACGGTGCCCCGGGTAGGACACCGAGCCATAAAAGTTTCAACATATTGTTTGTTACAAATTGAAAACAAAAGAGTTCATTACTGAGTAACAAAAGTAATAGGTGTGAAGTCTTTGGCGGTCCAGTTTCTTGGTCCACTGTCGGTTGTTGGGTAGATCTAGCTGTCGAATTCAGATTCTTCCACTTCATTTTCAATAGCATTCACTCCCGGATTGGTGATGAACACAGGAGGTCTTCCAATTCTTGCCTTACAAACAGCCCTCTGAGCCTCCGCAGTGAAGCCCAAACCAAACTTGTCAGTCTTTGGAGTGAAGTCAGGAAGTCGGCCCCAGTTTGCGCACTCGCCCTTCACAATCACAGCCCGAGCATCTCTTAAGGAAGCCATCTTCAAAGGAGGATCTTCAATCACAGTTTCAGCCGACGCCAATGTCTGAGGCACCTCTTCAAAGTGCTGGAAAGGAGTCTCAATGAATTCCCCATCCATTTCTATGTACCGGAACGAGTTTAGGTGGCTGACCATATATTCTTCTTCCCCTTGCACTGTCACAATTTTCCCTCTGACCGGGTACTTAAGCTTTTGATGTAGTGTGGAGGTCACAGCTCCAGCCTTGTGGATCCATGGACGGCCCAGCAAACAAGAGTAGGATGGACGGATGTCCATCACATAGAAAGTTGAATAAAAAACTTGAGAACCAACCCTGATTGGAATGTCAACTTCACCATGGACCATCCTCTTCGAACCGTCAAAGGCTCGGACAACAATGTTACTGGGCTTGAGCTCCAGACCCTCATAATCCAATCTGTCTAGGGCCTTCTTGGGCAAAACGTTCAGTGAAGAACCGGTGTCTACCAACACATGGGCAAGAGTAGTGCCCCTGCATTCAATGGAGACATGCAGGGCGTCGTTATGGTTCTTTCCTTTTGCAGTCAGATCGGCGTCAGAGAAGCCCAAACCATTATCGACAGTCAAGTTGGCCATACAATCAGTAAATTGATCAGCAGACGTTTCTTGTGGCACATGGGCCGTCTTCAGGAAGGAGATCAGAGCCTTGGCATGGGCCTCTGAACACAACAACAGTGATAGCATAGAAATCTTTGATGGGGTGTGCCCCAACTGCTCGACTACATTGAAATCACTTTTCTTGATAATCTTGAGAATTTCCTCCATCTCTTGTTGGGAGGCTTCAACAGTGGTTGTCCTCGGTGCCTCCGTCAGGGCAGGCAAATCAGTAGCAATCCCCTTGCCCCGAGCGTCAGAGGACTCGGAGGCAGGGGTAGAAACAGGAACTTGATTAGGAGGTGGAACATGCACACTTGCAGGTGTGATGATAAGGGGTTTCTGAATAGCTGGTGGCGAAATATCTGGTGAAAACAGCCTACCACTGCGAGTAATTTTGGCAGGCCCGGTGATGTTACTGACACCGACACTTGTATCAAACTCTTGCTTCACTCCAAGCACATAAACATCTTCCCCATAGTGCCATGGGACAGCTTTGTCGGATGTATAAGGGAGAGGCCCTAGAACAGTGATGATGATGGGAGAAATATTCTGAGTGGACATGATTTTGACAGGCTTCTTTGAGGGAGCCTTAGGAGGTTTGTTGAAAATAGTGACAATAGAAACTTCTTCAGCGGGGACAGCAGGAACAACAATCTTATCGAACAAGATTTCTTTTCTATCCATCAGGCTTTGGATACCTGATTTCAGCAAAGGACAAACAACGGGCGAAACAGCACATAGAAGGCAATCTTCACCATATCCCGGAAATAAACCGGCTAGCAACAGATTCCTTTTGATAGTCCTTAACGGAGTAACAATCTCTTCCACGAATGCTACATACCGGTCTTCTTCCATAGCATTCACTCCATGCTGGGGCATGGGAGCAGTCACAACATTGGGTCTTTCGGGTGCCTCAAACTGTATTTCCTTAGCATCAATAAGGTCTTGAACCTTATTCCTCAGAGCCCAGCAATCGTCCGTAGTATGCCCCGGGCTATCAGAGTGATAAGCGCAACGGGCATTGGGGTTGTACTTTGGAGAAGTTGTATTCACTACCTTCGGAGCTTCTTTGACGGTTACCAGGTTGGTTGACAGTAGTTGCGGAAAAATCTGAGACAGGGTCATACTGAGCCGAGTGTACTGCCTCTTGGGCCTCTCACCCCTTTGTTGATTATACTGCTGAGGAGCAGCAGCAGGCTTTGAAATTACCAATGCATTGACAGCTTGGCGATGTTCCGGCTTAACTTGTCTTCTGGGACCATAAACAGCACTGGCTTCCTTCTTGAAAGGCTTCTTCTCAATACTCGAGGAGGGACCTTTCTGTATCTTCCCCGACTTGATACCAGCTTCTATCCTCTCACCAGTCAAGATCAAATCTGTAACATGTCTCTCCAAGGAGGCTGCAACAAGTTCACGGTCAGTCAAAGGAGGCTGCACCCTGCCAGCCAGGTCTCTCCAATTTTGCGCATACTCCTTAAATCCTTCGCCCGTCCCCAGTGACATACCCTGGAGTTGAGTACGCGTGGGAGCGAGGTCAGAATTGTACTGATACTGTTTATAAAATGCGGTAGCCAAATCTTCCCAGTTTCGAATACTGGCTCCATCTAGCTGATAGAACCATTCGAGTTGAGACCCCGAAAGGCTATCTTGGAAGAAATGAATCCATAGGTTCTTGTCTGCAGTGTAAGGTTGGATCTTCCTTACATATGATCTGAGATGCAGCTTAGGACAGGAAGCCCCGTCGTACTTCGCAAAGGCAGGCGCCTTGAACTTGTGTGGGATCACCACCCCAGAAGATAAACCTAGATCTCCGAAATCCAACCCCGGCACATTTTGAATCTCCATGGCACTTAAACGGTCCTCTAGTTGCTTGTATCTGTCTGCAGCAGGAGGGTACTGTTCATCATTGTAATCCGTCTCGTTGTCGGAGACTGCAGGACTAGGAGCCCTTCCCCCTTGGGGACTGTCTTTCTCTGCAGAGGAAGTAGCCTGATCAGCCTCATTATGTAGTGTATTCCTAAACCTTCGTCCAGTGTTAAACAGCGCAGTCCTCCTCTTCTTCTTCTTCTTCTTCTTCTTCAAGAGCAGAGTCTTCAACTCTTGTTGACCTTGGGCTAAGCTCATGACCAGCTCTTGAAACTGGGCGTTCTGGGCCTGGAGGGCCTTGATAGCTTGCTCATTGGATGATTCAGGATTCATGATGACTGTTCAAATAAACAGCGAAGAAGATTAAGCAACCAGTGGAAAAAGGGTACCTGTTATGCATATGATGCAATGAGATGCGTATGTTTTATGTTTTCAAAGACAATCGGGATTCAACTTTGTAGACAAAAAGAAACACACTTCATTAGATTCAAACTTTAAATTGTTCAACAACTTGCCCTTAGGCATTACAGAAATGAAAGTACTGAAAAGGAAATAAAAGTTGTAAAAGAAAAATCCTAAGCTCATCAGTGCTCCCATGGCCTCCTCTTCTCAGTGCGGATATAGTCGTTCAGGATCCGCTCTTCATCCAATTGCTTAGTCAGCTTCTGGATCTTCCGTTCTTGTTCGTTGAACCTTTCCCGATAAAAATCCCGTTCTTCCTGTAGCTGCACCCAAGATCTCTTTAGTGTATCAACATCAGTGGGTATCTGAGGAGTGAGGACAGTTGGAGGAACCCCGTCTTCATCAGGAGATTCAAGAATGATAGGCCTGATAGCTTCGTATGGCATTCCTAACTTCTGAGCACGGATGCGGACCCATCTGCAGTAGGGTTCCATTGGTAGAGAAGTCTTCGGTCCCAACTCATGTGGGTCAACTTTGTGAATTCTGTCCCAAGCCTTGATGAATCCACGGCGTAGTTCGCCACTGCCTACTTGAAATTCAAAACTGAAGTGAGGAACCAACATCTCATGAGGCCCTACTCTTCTGGCTCTTCCAAACTGACGGAGAGCTAAACATGGACTATAAGAGATTCCTCCCTGGGTACCGATCAATGGAACATTAGGGTATTCTCTGCAACGGTCAATAACAGCTACCTCATCCAAACCTCTGAGAGTCCAAGTGATGTCATTATCAGTGAGAGACATTAACCTATGAGCCCAACCCTTTCCTTCTTCATTCTTCAGCACGAACTTAGGAAGGTGCGAAATAAACCACCTCACTAACAAAGGAGCACAACACCATGGAGTTCCCCATCTTCGGGAAGTACGAGCATAGAGTTGTTGCAGGATATCACCCAAAAGAGTGGGTACAGGGTTCCGAGACATGAAGATCCTTATGGCATAGATATTGATAAAGGTATCAGGATTTGGAAACAATACCAGACCATATATTAAAAGAGCCAGAATGTCTTCGTATGCCTTGAAGTCTAAGTCATCCCAGAAACTATTAGCTTTGCCAACCAGAAATTTAACTAAGAAGCCCTTAACTCCACTTCTAGTTTCCCAGTTAGCCATTACCACTTCTTTGGTCAAGGGAAGGACTGCAGCAATCTCTTCAGGCCTAAGAGTCTTCTCCCAACCAGTGAATGGAGTTTGTTCCAGAACAGGGATACCAAGCAAATCAGAGAATTCTTCCAGGGTAGGGACCAGCTGGAAGTCTTGAAAGGTGAAGCAATGATACAGGGGATCATAAAACTGGGTCAAGACACTTATCAGTTTTTGGTCCCACTTTGAAGTGACTAACCCAAGGAGAGAACCATGCCTCTTGATGAAGGAAATAGTGTTTGGAATCCTATCAACCAAATCCTTGAGCAAAGTAGGTGGTTGAACAAAGTTGAGCCGGATAGTATTCCTACGCACGGGCATCATGATGTCCTACAAAACAGAGCAAAGATGAAACCCTCTTGTCTTTGAAATGGGTCAGTCCTTATACAGGATGCATGCAATGGTATGATAGTATGATGCTACGATGAAGCACACCACAAGTATTCACAAAGGCAAACATGATAAGGCACACAAGTCACACAAGACAACCCTTAGGGTTTAGGCCAGCATGAAGTTTAGGTATTACCCTCTTTTAGTTTCGTTGGTTAAAACCTGTCCTATCAAGAGTAACCGGGTTCTAGAGGATCTCAATATCATTGACTACCCTCAATCGGTCATAACTCCAGCATCGCAATCTTTTCTTGCGGACAGAACCATTACGAGAGTTTAGCCTCAATGAGTGTAGCATATTGCTACCATTCTATGGCCAAGTTGGGTCAATTTAGGGTTCTAAGGTCGATTGGTGCTTAATGACTCCTTAGAAGACCCATATTCTCCTCGTTGCGACACAAGGGATATCGGTACAGACCAAGGTGTCACACCAACGTAGCCACTGCTTCACCCATGTCGGTCTACGCCGGACAGGTCCCTCACAGATTATGCTACCTAAAAGGGTATTCCCCAGATCCGGGTTAGGATCTATGAAACTCCGATGCAAAGCCCACAAATATAAAATCAAACAAAGCAAACAATTGAAAACAAGAGTGATCTAAGCCCTAAGGTTACTCCACTTTTAAGTTTTCCCCAACAGAGTCGCCAGTTCTGTGATACGGTGGGAGAACTGACTTGAGGTTTTGCGTGTGTTTTTGCAAATGTTTCGGTTGAGCAAGAGTCGCCACCGACTTTTTATTTTATCCTAAGGAAAGGTTAAAAAGCACAGCAAAAACCTTTGAGATGTTTTCTTGGGTTAGGGGAGTAGATTATAGAAAGGGAAGGTATTAGCACCCTTTCTATCCATGGTTATCCATGGGCTCTTAGTTACTTGCTTAGATCAACTTGCCTTGATTTTCAATTGTTTGAAATGGTGCTTTGTGTGTGGATTTTGGAAATGTTTTGAAAAGAGGCCAATGTGGTGGCAACCTTTATAATGATCCATGTTGGGATGTATACAAAGATGTATGTCTTTTGAAAAGTTTTCAATGTTTTTGGAAGTTGTTTGAAAATGTGTTGTGATGTGGTATTGAAAAAAATAGGCAAGTGTTTTTGTTTTGTAAGTTGGCAAGTAACCAAGAGCTATCTACCCTAAATTTCTCAAAGATCTTTGCTATGTTTTAACCCTTTTAACAATTTTGTTCCACCATTGTATTTGATGGACGATCTTGTGTTAGGATGTGAACGGGACGGGCGCGGGTCATCGTTTAGACCATGATTGCAATGGTGCCAAGTGTCTTTGGGCAATTTTTCCTTTAAGGGACTTGATCATGTTTAGGCAACTTTCGAAAGCGTCATCGAGGGACTATGATCATTTGATTTGTTTTGTTTTTGCCAAAGACACCTAACATGCAATATGGCCCATTATTGAAGGCAACAAGTGGAGTAACCCTAGGGGGTGCAAGTGTGATTGGTGTTTGTTCATTTTCATGCTTTTATCTTGGAATTAGGTCAAGCTATTTGTTTTGGTTGATTTTTGTATACAAACCCTAATTCTATCATGGCATATTTAGAAAGCTTTTAAATGCGAAATTAAAAAGTCCTAAGTTATTACACAATGATCATGGGAATGGGGGTACAAATGTTCAAATGGGGATGAGACTTCATAGGAGAGTAGTGTCCAATATTTACAACCAAATCGAATTGCGCAAATGTAAATATAAAGATATGTAAGAAGAAAGCAATATGTATGTGTAAATATTTTTGTGTAAGTGTATGTTTTATTCACAAATGAAATAAAAATAAAATAAATAAAAAAGAATTAATTTGGGTATGTTCATGTTTAGGGCAAAAACCCTAACTTTGCTAAATAAAAGGTATTAATTATTTATTATGCAATATTATATACAATATTTATTAATTATATAAAAAATAAATAAAAGAGAAGTATATTTGTCAAAAAGGTATTTTTGATGTTAAATATTAATAAAAATAAAAATGTATATTTTTTGTATTTTTATCCTAAATAGACTAATAAATATATAAGTATTTATATTATTTTTTAAATATATTAAATATGTACAAAAATAAAATATTTAATATTTACAAAAAAAAAGTATATTTTTTATAAAATGTTTTCAAAGGTAAAATAAAATAAAAATCAGAAAATAAAAGTGTTTGTATTATTTTTTTGTATTTTTAAATAAAAGGTATTATGTATTTATTTACATATAAAACTAAATGAAACCAAATAAATATCAAATAAAATGTAAAAAATGTGAGAAAAATATTTTTTATATTTTTTATATTTTAATAAAAAATAACAAATCAGAATCAAAAAGAAAAAGTTTAAAATGACAAATAAAACTCAAAATGGGCCAGGGGGTGCATGTGAAATGTAGTGGTGCAAATAGAAAAAAAGAAATCTCAGGCCCAGCCCAAGAGAGGTTGTCTTCAACCTCCAGACAAATGTTTGAAAATGCGCACGCTCCCTTGCTTCAACCACAACTCCTGATTCTTTGATTTTCAGCACAAACTCATAACATAAAAAATGTCAAGCATCAAACCACGAATCCATACATACCAAGAACTTGATCTAACTCTCAGAAATGAAAGAGAATTTCTTCTCCCCCAATTCCTGACCTAGTTTTTTTTCTAATATTCAGGTCTTAAATTCTCTCAGCATATGCAATATAAATGGAAAGTAATTATATGTGTAGCTTCAGGGCCATGAGTAGAGCATTTTTCATTCATAAACCTAAAGCTAAATCTTCCTAGATTGAGAGATAGAAGTCCATGAACTTACCTGTTCAGCTTGGATCGTGTCTGGCAATGGAGGTACTTTCAGTGCAATGTGAGGACTTATACAGCTTGCTGGAAGGTCAAGGATACTTCTCCAACCTTTAGCTTGCTTTGAAACCAAAGGAATCAAGCTATGGAATTCAACCTGCAAAACAGAAAAAGAGAAAATGGTGAAATTGGTTAGAGGTGTTACAGGTCGTGTCCAATGCTTGGGATAGCTTCAGTGGGTGATAGGGAATGTGTTTGCCAAGGTTTCAGCCAAAACGCACAAGTGGATTGAGTTATGGACCTCAAACTGCAGGGATGCCCTGTTTTTGTGCAGTACAATGGTGTTTTGAGGTTTAGGGAGGTATGGAAGGTAGTTAGCTCGTGCCTTAGCTCAGGTTTGATGTATGGAATGTGTACAACAAGCTTGTCTAAGCTTGTGTTGGCAGAAATGTGAGTTGTTGTAAGTTATGCAATGTTTCTTCTCATGTAAGCCAAGTTTGTCAACTTGGTTTCTAGACTTATGCAGGCCCCCTAAGCATGCTGCCTCAATCCCTCTTGATCAGTGTGTTATGTCCATGAATCCTGTGTCCAAAGATATGGCCTTGTACTTCTTGATTTGCAAACTTGACATAAAGCCATACTTTACAAAAATGGATAAAGTGCTTTTTCTAATTAAGGCTTAATTCTTCATACAATGACCAAATGCATAAAATAATGCCTTGGCACAATGGATTGGCATTTAATTATTGAGTAAGAAAAGGATTAGAGGCCTGTAACTAGCTTGCTCATGCTGATTTGAAAAATTGCACAAGTTATGAACATGGAAATGGCTCATGAACAAAGTGAGTTTTGCCCATATTGCCAAATTCGATTCTCCCTAACCACAAGGGTGTTTGAGAAGTTATTGGACATTTTAGAAAGCTTGGAATGTGTACTACAATCCATATTTGTAATGCAAGTTGAAATTCCAAGTGGAAGCATGTGAAAAGTGGCCATGAAGTTAGGCAAAAATCCTTCCTAGAATAGGTCAAAAATTTTCTAAGTTAAGAATGTTTTGCACCCTTGTTCCAAAAATCATAACTTGAGCTACAAGCTTCTTTTGAGGAAACTTTGTGAATCAAAGTTGTAGATTTTGCAATGGAATATAACTTTCATGTTTTCAGTTTTCCTTGAATCCAAATGTATCTTGGTGAAAAAATGGGACAAAGTTAGGAAAAAATTAGGAATTTTCATAACTTAGAAAATTTCTAAGTTATGAAATTTCTTCATTTCAAACCCTAATTTGTGATTTTTGATTTCTTGATGAACAAGTTTCATGATTTGACATGTTTTGATGAAAAATGAATCTTGACACTTGATTTTGACCAAAAAGTCAAAGTTTGACTTTTCAGTATATAGTCAAATTTGGCTCTGTTGACTGGAAAATTCATTTGTCAATCTTGTGCATTTGGGATCTTTTGAACTTGTTGAACATGTCAAGACAATTCCATGGGGTCCTTGAGTCCATATGTGAGCTTGGTTTGCCATTGGCTAGGTCAAACAGTCAAAAATTGCCTTTGTGCAGTCAAAACCCTAAAAATGACCATTTTACCCTTTTGGTGATCTGATCAAATTTCTTGTGGAATTGTGATCTAAACTTGATCAAATGGTCCATATGAGTTCATAATGTTGATGTGGGTCAATAATCATGAGGTTTGACTGTCAATTGACCACAGTTGACTTTTTTCCCCAATACAGCTGATTTCTAGGTCAACTGTCCAATTGACTGGGCAAAGATTGGAATCAAGACTTGAGACTTGGTATGGATAAACATGTGAGTCCAACATGAAGCATGAAAGTCATCTTGGGCATTTTAGGTCAAAACATCTTTGTGCAAACTCAAACCCTAATTTGGGTTAACAATGCAAGGAGAAGTCTTGAGCAGAGCAAACCCTAACTTGTTCTTGAGCTCCAAGGGTCTTGTGATGAGAAAATGTTGAGGAAATGGGAGGGAAAATTTTGGGGTACAACAATGTTCTATACATATCTTCTGTTTTATGGAGAAATAACCAAATTACAAATGTTCTGACTAGCATAAGAGAGAGACCAAGTTCTGCTAGTGGCGCCAGAACTTCTGAAATCTTTTTTGTTACCAGTAATATCAGAACTTTTGAAGCTTGTTTTTGTTACCAGTAATATCAGAACTTCTGAAAACCACTATGTTCCCAATGGGTTCAGAACTTCTGACCCTATACATTTTCACTAACAGGTTTCTGTTTTGCAGCGTGCCAGGATCAAAACCTCTGACTTCATTTTATCAGCAACACGCTGATTCCTTTTCCTTTTTTCATTATTTTTGCTATCACTCTTCATTCCATTAATCAACAAATATCAAAAGTTTTCCCTTCACACTTTATTTTATTTCTTAAAACAAAAGACCAAAAATGTTTTTCTTAAAACAAAACAAGTTCAGTTCACATTTCCTTATACATCCTTAGGCATTTCAATATGGTTGTAATAGTAATTTAGGACTTATTTTTACTTGCAATCCCCATTCATAAATATGTACCCCCATCCCCTAAATATTGTAATAGCATATAATTTCATTTTTTGCAATTTACTGTTTTCCTTATACTGTATAGTAGCTAGGCGTGTATGGCAAGATAAAACTAACAAATAGACCACTAAAAATCAGACAAATGCATGCAATCGAACACACTTGCACACATGCACCCTTAGGGTAATCTCACTTGTTGCCTTATAAAAATGGCCATGTTATGCATGTGGGATTTCTTAGCACAAAACGAATTGAAAAATACAAGATCATAGTCCCTCGATGATGCTATCAAAAGTTGCCTATCCAAATTATCTTAGTCCCTAAGGAAAAAGTGCTAAGTCATCTCACAACATTGCTATCATAGTCATACGATGACCCAATGCTCGTCCCTTCACATCCAACAATGGAGCTTCTTATCAATTCAATGGTAAGATAGCAACATCTAAAGGAGGAGAAAAAACACATCTAAGACCTTTTGAGTAAGTGGATTACTTTTAGTTACTTGCTCAGTTTCAAAATAAATATCCTTGCTATTTTCGAAAATAATCACATACACTTTCCAAACGTTTTTCCAAATTTGAAACATTATTCAAAAGATCAACATCTTTGTATACATTCTTACGAACGAGAATCATTACAAAGATTTCCTAAACAATGACACCTTTTCAAAATACTTTCAAAACCACACAAAGCATAATTTCAACACAAAAAGCAAGTTATCTAGCAAGTAACAAAGAGACCATGGAAAACCATGGATGGAAAGGGTGCTAATACCTTCCCTTTTCATAATCTACCCCCCGAACTCAAGAAACAATATCAAAGGTATTTCCTGTTCTTTTTCACCTTTCCTTTTTGGATAAAAGAAAAGTCGGTGGCGACTCTTGCTAAACTGCAACATTTGTGAACACAAACGTAAAACCTCAAGTCAGTTCTCCCACCGTACCACAGAACTGGCGACTCTGCTGGGGATTTTTATAAAGTGGGGTTACCTTAGGGCTAGATCACATTTATTTGCTTACATTGTTTGACTTGTTTGCTTTAAATTATGGTTCTTTGTTTGGGTTTGAATCCTCCACCCGGATTTGGGAAACATTATAGGTAAATAGCAATACGTTATGGAAACTGTGCGGGGTATACCGACATGGTCTAAGAAATAGCTATGTTAGTGTGACATATTTGTGGGTACCGATAGCCTTTGAGTCAATCAAAGAGAATACGGGGCCGCTGAGTGATGTCATGAAGCACTAATGAACTTCTAGAACCCTTTACTTGACCAACTTGGCCTTTAGGATGTAGTGAGATGACCGGCTTTGGTGCAGTCCGAAGTTGGTAGATACTCGATACTACACTAATTGAGGGTTGGTTTCTTGGGTAATTTCGGTCGCCATTAAAGAGGATTGAGCTGAAACAATGACCAAGGAAACAATCTGGTGATATTGAGCTCCTTAGAACCCAGTTACTATTACTAGGACAGGTTTAAGCCAACTAAACTTCAAGAGGGTACTTACCTATAAAACCCCATGCAAGCCTAAACTAAGAACTTGTTTGTTTTGCTTGTATATACATACTTGTGCATAATATCATGGACATCATGAACATCACATACATCTATAAACCATTTCAAGGATTTTTTAGATTCATCTTTGTTCTTGTTTTGTAGGTTATGGATTCACTTCGCAGGAAAACTATCCAAATCAACCTTGTAAGAATTCCTCCATAACTCAAGGAGCTAGTTTCAAGGATCCCTGAGAACTCTCCATTCACCGAGAGACATGGTCGTCTACTCAACTTGGTCACCTCCAACACAGATGAGGATATGATGAAGGTGCTCTTTCAGTTCTTTGATCCTTTGCACCATTGCTTCACATTTCCCGACTATCAGTTTGTGCCTACTTTGGAAGAATTCTCCCAACTCTTGAGGATTCCCATTCTCAATCAACTACCTTTCAACGGTACGAAAAGAGACCCAAAGCCAAAAGAGATTGCTTAAGCTCTGCACTTGCACTCATCTGATGTCACAACTCATTGGGAAACTAGAAGTGGTGTCAAAGGCTTCTTAGCAAAGTTTCTGTTTGAGAAAGCCCAAAGCTGTTGGAATTCCTTAGACTTGCAAGCTTTTGAGGAAATCGTGGCTCTTCTTATCTATGGGATGGTCTTGTTCCCCAATCCTGACCAACTCATAGATGTGAGTGCCGTCAAAATCTTCATGTCACGCAATCCGGTCCCTACATGGCTAGGGGATATCCTACACTCTTTTCACACTCACACAATGAGGAAAAGAGGTGTCCTTATGTGTTGCACTCCTCTCCTGGAAAGATGGTTTATTTCTCCTCTTCCCCAATCAGTCTTAAAGAATGAGCAAGGGTTAAGGTGGTCACAAAGGTTAATGACACTCAAACATTCAGATATTCGTTGGTGGTCTCGATCCAAAGAGAATGTTATCATTGTTGACCGTTGTGGGGAATTCCCTAATGTCCCTCTACTTGGCATTAGGGGAGGCATCACCTACAACCCATGCTTAGATCTAAGATAGTTTGGTTATGCTCGAAGGGATGGCCCGCATGAGATGATGATTCAAGGCTTGGTATTCGACTATGACAACGACAATCAAGGTCTTCGCCAGAGATTCATCCGAGCTTGGAGGATGCTAAACAAGGTGGATAGAAAGACTTTGGGACACAAGAACTCCATCCCTCTTGAGCCTTACCTCAAGTGGGTACGAACCCGCACTCAAAGTCTTATGATGCCTTATCCTTCCATTCTCCCAGTGATCATTAAGCCTGTTAAGGAAGGAGAAGTTCCATACACTATCCTACATCCTGACATGCCCACGTCTCTTGAAGACCTACAAAGGGATTCGATACAGCTCAAAGGAGAGCGAGATACTTTCGAAGCCCAATTCTACGCAAGCGAGAAGAAGGTTTTTGAACTCACTAGGCTACTTCACGAGGAGCAAACTCTAAATGCCTACATTGCACCAAAGAGGATGCACACTACTTTTTATCTTAGAGTTTTGTATTATTTTTCCCAAGGAGCATTGATGTACTCAAACTCTATCTTATTAATATAACATGTGTTTCTTTTTGTCTAAAACGAACTTGAATCTTTAAAAATCCTTGAAAACATTACATATGCACATATCATTCATCATAACATAAACAGGTCTTTTGCAACGAGTTTCCTCATTCCTCTACTGTTTATTTCAGTAGGATGGATCTCGAACAGACAGTCAAAGATCTTCAAGTTCAAAACACGCAGTTTCAACAGTTACTCATGATCCTAGCCAAGGGGCAAGAGGAGTTGAAGACTCTGTTAGCTGAAGAAAGAAAGAAGAAAACAAAGAAGGTCACTGGGGTTTTGAACATGGGGAGAAGGTTTCAGGACAGACTAGAAGAACCTTGAATTTTGCAACCACTTCCGGGGAAGGAGAAGGGAAAGGAAAAGAAAGAGCGGTCCTGTCAGAATCTGAAGAGGAGGAAGAAGAGGAAGACTACTCCGAGGAACAGTATCCTCCAGCAGATGATAAGTACAAACATCTTGAGAAGCGTTTGAGCGCTATGGAAATACAAAAGGTGCCAGGTCTAGACTTTGAAGAATTGGGACTGGTATCAGGAATTGTGATCCCACCGAAGTTCAAAGTGTCGTTGTTTGCAAAATATGATGGGGTGTCATGTCCTAAGATGCACCTCTGATCATATGTAAGAAAGATCCAGCCGCACTCTGCCGACAAAAACCTGTGGGTGCATTTTTTCCAAGATAGCCTGTCTGGAACACAACTCGATTGGTTTTACCAATTGGAAAGGGCCAATGTCCACAACTGGGAAGACCTTTCCGCAGCTTTCTATAAGCAATATCAATATAATGCTGATTTGGCGCCTACCCGTACTCAACTTCAGAGTATGGCCATGGCTTCCAATGAGGGTTTCAAGGATTATGCGCAGAAGTGGAGAGATCTAGCTGGGAGAGTTCAACCCCCTCTGTCCGAAAGGGAGTTGGTGGACATGTTCTTAGGCACTCTATCGGGCCCTTTCTTCAACCATCTGATTGAAAGCTCATATGCAGGATTTACTGAGTTAATACTGACCGGAGAGAGTGGAAGCTGGCATAAAAGTGGAAAGATTCAGAAGGATTCATCTGCCTCTACAGCCGTGAGGAAACCTTTCATTGGGAAGAAGGAGGTATCTGCTGTTTATCCATAAAGGAACCAAGGAAGAGCTGAAAGCCGATCAATGGTAAGGGCTATTATGATCCCAAAGCCTACATCTGATCAACCAAGAAGTAACCAACCGAGGGTGGAAAGGCCAGTCCGGAAATTCACCAGAATTAATTTGAATCTAGCCCAGGTTTTACCACATCTTCTAAAATCCAATTTGACAACTCCGAAGGAAGCACCAAAGAACCCCAACACAGCGTCTCCTCATTACCACCCAAATGCCAGATGCACATATCATGTTGAAAGTCCGGGTCATGACACTAACAAATGTTGGGCCCTGAAAAACAAAATTCAAGACCTTATAGACGCAAAAGAGATTGAGTTTGATGCGCCCGAGAAGCCAAACATCATTTCTGCTCCTATGCCTAGACATGGTCACCACACCAATGCTGTAGAAGAAGATTTGTTTGTTACCACAGTTGATGAACTCTTGACTTCACTCCCAATCATTAAGATAAACTTGTTGAAATGAAGACCGTCATCTCTACTTATCCTCACCAACTGTTTGCCCTTTGTTGAAAACAGACATTCAACGCTTGATAGACAACAAAGAGATTCTATTTGAAAGTACTCATGTTTTACCTGTTCCTGTTGAAGACATTTCAATCATAACCATCTCCACCAATTCTTCCAGGGTCCCCAAAAGACCCGTTAGGATTACGTCGGTTCCAAAAACTACTCCTCTTATAATCACAATGCCTGGGCCAGTCTCGTATGAATCAGATAAAACTGTGTCGTGGAATTACGGTGGGGACATTTACTACCATGGCATTAAACAAGATGGGATGGCCGCTGAAGAAATAAGCTCTGAAGAAGAATACTCCGACATTAGCAATATTTCTGGAACCAGTAAGATTACTCGTAGCAGTAGAATCTTCTCTCCAGAAATTAACCCTCCAAAGGCAGTTTTTGGACCCATGGTTGTTCCAAAGGTTACCTCCGTACCAATAATCATATCTGCAAGTGCTCCTATTGACAAAGACGACATAACCCCTACTGTTATCCCTACCAACACTCCTACTGCTGAAATTCGAGGAAAAAGTATTCAAGAAGAGTCTGTCCGGATGAAGGCTCAACCACTGACTATTCCCGAAACCTCCAGGAAGGAAATGGAGGAGATCTTGAGAATAATAAAGAAGAGCGACTACGATGTAGTTGAACAGTTGAGGAAAACTCCCTCCAAAATCTCCATGCTGGCATTGTTGTTGTGTTTCGAAGCACATGCTAAAGCCCTGGTGAAATTCCTAAAGACAGCCCATGTGCCTCAAGAGACGACTGCTGACCAATTTCAAGATTGTGTGGCCAGCTTGACAGTTAATAACGGCCTAGGTTTCTCTGATGCTGATCTGACACCAAGGGGAAGAAAGCACAACGAGGCATTACATGTCTCTATGGAATGTAGAGGAACAACTCTGGCCCATGTCTTGGTGGACATTAGTTCATCTTTGAATGTTTTACCGAAGAAAGCTTTCGACAGACTAGACTGCGAAGGACTGACGTTGAAACCCAGTAACATAGTCGTAAGAGCATTTGATGGCTCAAAGAGGATGGTCCACGGGGAGGTGGACATCTCCATAAAGGTTGGGACCCAAACTTTCAACTCAACCTTCTATGTAATGGACATCTGCCCCTCTTACTCTTGTCTGCTAGGACGGCCATGGATCCATAATGCCAGTGTTGTCACCTCCACACTCCACCAGATGCTGAAATACCTGGTCCAGGGAAAGATTATCACTGTCCATCGAGAGTAAGAGTATATGATTAGCCACCTCAATTCTTTCCGGTATGTGGAATTGGATGGCGAGTTCATCGAAACCCCTTTTCAACATTTCGAAGAGGTTCCCCAAGAAGTAGCGGTAACCAAGACTGCATCCCAGATTCCCAAGATTACAAGACCTCTGCTCCGGATGTCATCTCTAAAGGACGCCAAGGAAGTAGTAGAGGGGGGTGGATGCACCATCTGGGGGAAACTCCCAGATATTCCGTATAAATCTGATAAGTTTGGCTTAGAGTTCACTTCAAGTGCTCAGAAGGCTGTGCGTCGTGCACGTGCTGGAGGGCCACCCTTGAAGATTAGCAACCGAGAGGTCAATGCAGTGGAAGATGGTGAAGAGGATTGCAGCTTGTAGGATTGGATCTTTCCGACTGTCAATGGAGGACTTCGCAATTGGGAAGCCAGAGACTTTGTCCCAATAACTTTCATCCCTCAGTAATTTATCTTTTATATTTCTGTTGGACTTGTAATATCCATAAACAATTCACACATTTAAAACCTTGTGTCTTGCCCAAGGCACAATGGTCCATTTGTAAGGGTTTTTTATTTCATCTTCATATGACATTCAATGAATCATGGACGTTTTTCAAATACAAACATTTGTGCTCATTTTCTTTATTTTACATTTTATTATTTAAGGATGGCTATACCCTTACACACACCCACACTCACAAATGCAGTTACCCCTCCATTCCGGATTCCATGGGTAACAATACTGCTATGGACTTTTGTGACTCTGAGGATCTAATCTACCAAGCCGAAGACGAAGGTGAGGAAGATTGTGAAGTACCAGGGGAACTGGCCAGACTACTACAACAAGAGGAAAGAGCCATTCAGCCTCATGAGGAACTTGTGGATACGATCAATCTGGGTACCGAGGAAGATAAAAGAGAAGTCAAGGTGGGTGCCAATCTGGAGCCTAGTCTCAAGGAGCGTCTGATTCAGCTGTTTCATGATTATGTTGAGATCTTTTCCTGGTCATATGAATACATGCCAGGACTTGATACAGACATAGTGGTACATCATCTGCCAACAAGAGAAGAATGTCCACCAGTAAAACAAAAAGTCTTCCGCATGAGACCTGACATGTCGGAGAAGATCAAAGCGGAATTCATGAAACAATTTAACGCTGGATTTTTGGCCGTCACTTCCTATCCTCAATGGGTTGCCAACATTGTTCCCATGCCTAAAAAGGACGGCAAAGTACGAATGTGCGTGGACTATAGAGATTTGAATAGGGCCAGCCCTAAAGATGATTTTCCACTTCCCCACTTCGATATCCTGGTTGATAATACGACCCAACACAAAGTGTTTTCCTTCATGGACGGATTCTCAGGTTACAATCAAATCAAAATGGCACCTGAGGACATGGAGAAAACTACATTTGTCACACAGTGGGGCACATTCTGCTACAAAGGTGATGCCATTCGGACTAAAGAATGTTGGGGCAACCTATCAGCGCGCCATGGTAGCTTTGTTTCATGACATGATACATCATGAAATAGAGGTCTACGTAGACGATCTGATAGCCGGATCACAAACAGTAGAAGAGCACCTTGATCACTTGCAAAAACTATTTGAAAGGTTGAAGAAGTACAAACTAAGCTTGAACCCAAACAAGTGCACATTCGGAGTACGGTCCGGTAAACTCTTAGGTTTTGTCGTCAGTAACAAAGGCATTGAGGTCGGTCCTTCCAAGGTTAAAGCGATACAAGAAATGCCTACTCCTCGTACTGAGAAGGAAGTCAGAGGATTCTTGGGGCGCCTGAACTATATTGCCAGATTCATTTCTCACCTAACAGCTACTTGTGAGCCAATCTTCAAACTGTTGAAGAAAGATCAAGTAGTTAGATGGAATGATGAATGCCAGGTTGCTTTTGACAAGATCAAGGAATACTTACAAGAGCCTCTTGTTTTGATGCCACCAGTCGAGGGAAGACCATTGATCATGTATCAGACCATTTTAGAGAACTCAATGGGGGTGTGTATTGGGGCAGCATGACGAGTCTGGCCGAAAAGAGCACGCTATTTACTACCTGAGCAAAAATTTTACTGACTGTGAAACCAGATATTCACTGCTCGAGAAAACTTGTTGCGCTCTGGCATGGGCTTCTCGCCGGCTAAGACAGTATATGTTGAGTCATACTACTTTGTTGATATCTAAGATGGATCTGATAAAATACATCTTTGAGAAGTCTGCTCTGTCTGGGAGAGTAGCTAGATGGCAGATGATCCTAACAAAATATGATATACAATATACTACTCAGAAAGCTATAAAGGGCAATGTGTTAGGTGATCATCTTGCTCATCAAGCTGTAGAAGACTATCAATCCATGAAGTTTGAATTCCTAGATGAAGACATCATGACATTAGACAACTGTGAAGAAATCAGGCCATATGACGAACCTAAACAAGGATCTCGTTGGACCCTGTTCTTTGATGGGGCATCCAATGCACTTGGTAATGGTATCGGAGTTGTACTCATATCTCCAGAAGGGTGTCATAATCCCTTTACTGCTAGACTTTGCTTCAACTGTATAAACAACCTGGCAGAGTACGAAGCATGCATCTTTGCTCTCAGAGCTGCCATAGACTTGGGAATTAAATCTTTAGATGTGTTTGGAGATTCAGCTTTGGTCATCAGTCAGATCAAAGGGGAATGGGACACTAAGCACCCAAATCTTATCCCTTACAAAGAACATGTTTTGACATTGCTACCACATTTTGAGAAGATCACCTTCGAGTATTTCCCGCGAGAAGAAAATCATCTAGCAGACGCTCTAGCCACAATGTCATCTATGTTTAAACTTAATTGGGATAAAGAGGCTCCCTAGATCACCATCGAATGAATGGATAAACCAGCACACTGTCACAAGATTAATACTGAAGAGGTAGTGGACCAGCCTTGGTTTCATGAAGTCAAGAGGTATCTCGAGGCTCAAGAATATCCAGAAGGAGCTTCAATCAATGATAAAAAGTTCTTAAGGAGATTCTCTGCTAAGTTCTTCCTGAGTAATGGCATCCTGTATAAACGCAATCATGACTCCATTCTTCTCTGGTGTGTGGATAAGATTGAGGCGGAAAAGATTATGGCTGAATTACACGAAGGTACTTTTGGCATTCACTCCAGTGGGCATACGATGGCGAAGAAAATCCTACGGGAATGCTATTATTGGTCTACCATGGAAGCAGATTGCTATCAACGCTCCTGAACCTGTCATAAGTGTCAAATTTATACTGACAAGGTGCACGTACCTCCAGTTCCTCGGATGTCTTGACGGCTTCTTGGCCCTTTGCTATGTGGGGAATTGATATGATTGGGGAGATCAAGCCTACAGCCTCCAATGGACACCGCTTCATCCTAGTGGCCATTGACTATTTTACAAAGTGGGTCGAAGCAGCTTCCTTCGCTTCCGTTACTAAGAATGTTGTTGCCCGCTTCATCAAGCAAAATGTCATTTACCGGTACGGTATCCCTGAGAGGATCATCACTGACAATGTTACAAATCTTAACAACACTATGATCACCGCCTTGTGCGAGCAATTCAAGACTCAACATCACAATTCTTCTCCCTATCGGCCAAAGATGAATGGTGATGTCGAAGCTGCAAATAAAAACATTAAAAAGATCATACAAAAGATGACAGTCACATACAAAGAATGGCATGAGATGCTACCATTCGCTCTCCACGGGTACCGTACCATGGCCCTCACATCAACTGGGGCAACACCCTATTCTTTGGTTTATAGCATGGAGGTTGTCTTGCCTATTGAGGTTCAAATCCCCTCTCTGAGAATTATGAAGGATGCAGGTTTGAACGAAGACGATTAGATCCAGACTCGACTTGATTAACTGAACTTAATTGATGAAAAGAGACTTATTGCTATTTGCCATGGTCAGATGTATCAAAAACGGATGATCAAGGCTTTCAACAAGAAAGCCAGGCGCCAAGTGTATCAAGTTGGAGATTTAGTGATCAAACATATTATCTTGCCACAAAGTGATCCCAGGGGAAAATGGACTCCTACCTATGAAGGACCGTTTGTAATCAAGAACATATTCTCCGGTGGGGCAATGATCTTAACCACCATGGACGGTGACGACCTGCCACACCCTGCGAACACGGACATAGTCAAAAGATACTACGCATAAGAGGCCCGCTAGGTTGACACACCTAGGAAAAACAAGGGCATCCCAGAGAACCAAAAAGGTTCGGGCAAAAATTAGGGATAAAATAAAAAAAAAATTGTACACCCGGCAAGTTGAAAACTCGAAAGGGCAACTTGGGCAAAAAAGGGTTTCCTGGTGGACTGAAAACCCGAAAGGGAGGTCCAGGCAAAAGTTAGGGAATTAAAGCGTATGGCTATGTTCCATCGGATCACTTACGGACAACCTTTGACTTCCACTGACAAACTCAGAGTTTCTGATCAATTCAATCATCTTCAGACAAGGCAAATAGACAAGATACTCGGAGAATGCGAAGGCTATAGCATAATGGGAACCCTATGGGATTATTACACATAGCTATCTTTTTGTATAAATTTTTCTTGTTTTATGGCATAATTCTCTTACTAGAATGTTTGTCTCCTTTGTACGAAATATTTATTCAAAGTCAATACAAAGATACCCCTTTGAAAGTGCAAAAACTATTTGTCTTTTCTTTACGATTGTGTTTTGTTTGCAAGAACGTCCAATGATTCATTGAGGAGCATATGCATTTGAACATAATTACTGTTTACAAATAAACAAAATGAGAAAGACAATTACTGATAGATTGGAAGGAGAGGAAAACATCTCTAGGCTATTCCATAAGTAAGCCCCACAGTATCCCCAGCGGAACAAATTTCAACTATTATTCCCCGGTAGAAATCGTCAAATTTCTCAGGATTCCCCAAAGCAGATCTTACAAGCAGTACATGGCTTTGCCCTCACAACAGAATTTACTTCTCTCAATAAGAGTTTGTCAGTACTTCAAACTTCAAGACATGAAAATTCAACATAGCCTCAGCAGCATTCAAGGATTTATTTTCCTCAATCGCACAATAATACAGCAAATCAGCTTACATGCGCATACATTACATCCACATATCATAAACATTGATAAAGAAAATATATTGCATCATACATTTCATGCAACATAACTTTGTTTCAGCTAACATTTTACCCTTTTCAGGATAAGATTAAACATCTACCATTAACAAAATGCAATCATGATACAGTTCAGATACGCTCTAGACACGGAGGCCATTCTGATACTCATTCAGATTGCAAGTTCATGATACAGTTCA
This sequence comes from Vicia faba, assembly GCA_948472305.1. NCBI lineage: Eukaryota > Viridiplantae > Streptophyta > Magnoliopsida > Fabales > Fabaceae > Vicia > Vicia faba. The sequence continues at coordinate 231,033,388 of OX451738.1, forward strand.
GATACGCTCCAGACACGGATGCCATTCTGATACACATTTATATTTCAAGTTCAGATACAGTACAAATACGCTCCAGTCACGGATGCTATTCTGATAATCATTCAGATTCAGATTTAGATACAGTACGAATACGCTCCAGACATGGATGCCATTCTGATACTCATTCAGATTCAGATTTAGATACAGTATGGATACGCTCCAGACACGGATGCCATTCTGATACTCATTCAGATTCAGACTTCAGATATAGTACAGATACGCTCCATACACGGACGCCATTCTGATACTCATTCAGAATCACCTCATGATATAGTCCAAATACGCTCCAAGACCCGGAAGCCATTCTGATACTCATTCAGATTCAACCCCTTGATACAGTTCAGATACGTTCCAGGACACGGAAGCCATTCTGATACTCATTCAGACTCAACTTTTGATACAATACAGATAGGCTCCAGACACGGACGCCATTCTGATGTTCAACTTACAGATTACACCTCAACAAGCATTCTTGGATGGCATCTACAAGCCCATCTCCAACAAGATTCTATCACTTCTCCAAATGACATCTTTAAGCCCATTCCTCGTATCGCCGCCGAGTGCAAATTTCTGGGCACTCTAGTGTTCAATCATCTTCCACCTTCGAGTCACGAATGGAAAATCTTGCCGACCTAACTCTTCAGGTTAAAGAAGATTGAACAGGGACAACTGTTGTACCCCAAAATTTGCCCTCTCATTTTCTCAAGAAATCACCCTGGATCCTCAGGTTTATTTCCATCCAATCCCAAGCTTTGAATTACAAATTTTTCAAGAAAATCACCTTCAAGGGCAAAATAGTCATTTACATATTAAAAGGTCAAACTTTGACTTTTGGATAAAAATCAAATCTCTGAAATCATATTTCATCAAGACGTGTTGGAATATGAAGTTTGTATCATCAAAAAGTTCAAAAGTCAAGTTTACCATGGAAAAGCCAAATTTCTAAATACTTGGGATTTTTTCTAAGTATTTAAGAAAAAATGACACTTCAGAACTTCTAAGCCAGCCTCCAGGAAGGTGCAGTCATAAATTGTAAACATGGTTCATCATATAGTCTTCAGTCAGAACATGGCTCTTCAGCATCTATGCAAGTTCAGTCAGAGTTTGCTAGGGTAATGCAAAGAAAGTAATAAAGTGTAATACGAAGCCTGAAAGCTCCTTCATAACATGCTGGAGCCAGAAGGTAAGAGGATCAGAAGATTGGATGCTACGCTGAAGCAGAACTTCTAATCCAGTGGTTTCAAAGATAAATCAAAGAAGGTTACTGGAGAGCCTGGGAAATCCTTCAGAACATGCTGAGGCAACAAGGTACAAAGATCAGAAGATGGATGTTTGTCCTAAATAGAACTTCTGGTCCAGAATTAAGCAATGATGCAAAATCTCAAATTACAAGATTTCTGATTTTGACAAATCTCGTCATCATTTAATGCTCATTAATACTCACAACCACTTTTGAGTCTTTGTCAAAGGGACCTCTCCACGTGTGGCATAGAAATACTCTTGCTATCCTTAAAAGCAAACTTTTATACAGAAGTATAGGAGGGTCCATGCGTTACTTTTTGCTTGTGGGTTTACTTTTCCTTAATCCATGCTTGCTAATCCAGTCTAGGCTAAAAAACTGTCAACTATCACACCTTTTTTGGAACTTGCTTCAAGAGCAAGTCAGCATCTAGTGTATGATGTTGGCGCTACTTGACATTTTCAAACCCACAAAACTTTGCCTATAAATAGAACACTATTGGTCACTAAGGAGGGGTCTAGAAAAAAGTTGCTGAAAAGAGGTGGAAAAATTGAGAAAGAAAAGCCTTGAATCTCTGCCAAAATCCCAAGAGTTCTAAGAACTGTAAACACAACACACAAAACATGTTAACTGTTGGTTCTTTGCATTCAAACTCCACTTGTTCTCAAACATTTATTGGGTAAAAAACCATTCACACAGTTTCTGATCTATACGTTGGAAACTGCCTAAACTTTTGTGTTCATACTATCGCACATTCTCTATCCATCTGCTCAAAGAAATCAGAACATCACCTCGTTGCTGTACCAGAAGTTGAGAACCTCCATCCTGCTGAGTACGTGAAGAAGTTGCTCAGAACCTCACCAGAATTCAGAATTAACCTCTGTCCCATAGAATCTTTTCAGCTGCAAGGTAAGCTTCTGCTTACTCTTATCACGTTACTTGAAGCATCACCAGATTTACATGCTCAAAAATACAATGTAGATATCATGTTTCAGATGATGTACATATTCTGAGATTTCATGTATCTGTCTGCCTAAGTAGGGAATAAACCAGCTCAGAACTTCTTGAGGGAATTAGAACTCAGAATTAGGATTAGCAAATACATGCTTGCCTCTGACTTATAGTTCTGATATTTCTTATTTTCTGAAATACCATGACATTTTCTATAATTGTTCTATAAATATCTTCTGTTTTATGGAGAAATAACCAAATTACAGATGTTCTGACTAGCATAAGAGAGAGACCAAGTTTTGTCAGTGGCGCCAGAACTACTGAAATCTGTTTTGTTACCAGTAATATCAGAACTTCTGAAGCTTGTTTTTGTTACCAATAATATCAGAACTTCTGAAAATCATTGTGTTCTCAATGGGTTCAGAACTTCTGACCTTATACATTTTCACTAACGGGTTTCTGTTTTGCAGTGTGCCAGGGTCAGAACCTATGACTTCATTTTATCAGCAACACACTGATTCTTTTTCCTTTTTTCATTATTTTTGCTATCACTCTTCATTCCATTAATCAGTAAATATCCAAAGTTTTCCCTTCACACTTTATTTTATTTCTTAAAACAAAAGACCAAAAATGTTTTTCTTAAAACAAAACAAGTTCAGTTCACATTTCCTTATACATCCTTAGGCATTTCAATATGGTTGTAATAATAATTTAGGACTTATTTTTACTTTCAATCCCCATTCATAAATATGTACCCCCATCCCCTAAATATTGTAATAGCATAGAATTTCATTTTTTGCAATTTACTATTTTCCTTATGCTGTATCGTAGCTAGGCGTGTATGGCAAGATAAAACTAACAAATAGACCACTAAAAATCAAAGACAAATGCATGCAATCAAACACACTTGCACACATGCACCCTTAGGGTAATCTCACATGTTGCCTTATAAAAATGGCCATGTTATGCATGTGGGATGTCTTAGCACAAACGAATCGAAAAATACAAGATCATAGTCCCTCGATGATGCTATCAAGAGTTGCCTATCCAAATGATCTTAGTCCCTAAGGAAAAAGTGCTAAGTCATCTCACAACATTGCTATCATAGTCATACGATGACCCAATGATCGTCCCTTCACATCCAACGATGGAGCTTCTTATCAATTTAATGGTAAGATAGAAACATCTAAAGGAGGAGGAAAAACACATCTAAGACCTTTTGAGTAAGTGGATTACTTTTAGTTACTTGCTCAGTTTCAAAATAAATATCCTTGCTATTTTCAAAAACAATCACATACACTTTCCAAACGTTTTTCCAAACTTGAAACATTTTTCAAAAGATCAACATCTTTGTATACATTCTTACGAACGAGGATCATTACAAAGATTGCCTAAACGAAGGCACCTTTTCAAAATACTTTCAAAACCACACAAAGCACAATTTCAAAACAAAAAGCAAGTGATCTTGCAAGTAACTAAGAGCCCATGGAAAACCATGGATGGAAAGGGTGCTAATACCTTCCCTTTTCATAATCTACCCCCCGAACTCAAGAAACAATCTCAAAGGTCTTTCATGTGCTTTTTCACCTTTCCTTTTTGGATAAAAGAAAAGTCGGTGGCGACTCTTGCTAAACCACAACATTTGCGAACACAAATGCAAAACCTCAAGTCAGTTCTCCCACCGTACCATACTTAGTTTCTTCAGAGTCAGAAACAAGATCCTTTTTCAGGTTCTTGAATTTGACTCGAAGTTGCTGATATCTTTCCAGAATTTCACTCAGACTTTCTCCTAGTTCAGCTTTGGTAAAATTAACAGTAAAGTCAAGAAATACCTCTTCTGTGTCTGATTTTGAGGCTGGCCTAGATGCTTCGCTGTCTTCTGTCACGTTTTCCATAAGAGCAATGTTGTCTCTTTCATCATCTGACTCTATGTCTGCGTCAGAAGTATATGAATCATCCCATGTTGTCATTAGACTTTTCTTCTTCTCCTTGAAGAACTTCTTTTTGGGTTTCTCCTTCTGAAGCCTTGGATAATCACTTTTGTAGTTCCCTTGTTCATTGCACTCATAGCAGACGATGTCCCTGTTGCTTGACTTTCTGTGACCAGAAGCAGATTCAGACTTTGTGTCCTGAGGAGGGTTCAAACTTTCTATATCCAGAGGAGGATTCAGACTTTCTATATCCAGGGGTGATTTATTCTGATTCCCTGATCTTCAGGAGTTTCTGAATTTTCTTTGCCTCTGCTTCCATAACTGATTGACTCTTCTGGAGAAAAGAGACAATTCGTCTTCTTCTGATGAGGATCCATCAAAGGTTTCTTCCATAGCCTGCAAAACTTTAGAATCAAATTTTTTGTAAGATTTTAATGCTAAAGGCTTACCTTGCTTCCGAGGGTCGTCATCTTCTAGTTCTATCTCATGAATTTTGAGTGAGCTGACAAGTTCCTCCAGAGATATCTTATTGAGATCTTTTGAGCTTTAGAGCATTGGCCATTGGCCTCCATTTCTTTGGTAAACTTCTGATGATCTTCTTTACGTGATCAGCAGTTGAATACCCTTTGTCAAGAACTCTCAGCCCAACAACTAGAATCTGGAATCTTGAGAACATTACTTCAACAGATTCACTTTCTTCCATCTTGAAGGCTTCGTATTTATGAATGAGCGCATGGGTCTTGGTTTCTTTAACTTGTATGTTGCCTTCATGCATCATTCTTAACGAGTCAAACATGTTTTTAGCTGTCTCTCTGTTTGAGATCTTCTCATACTCTGAATATGAGGTGGCACTAAGAAGAATCGTTTTGGCCTTGTGATGGTTTCTGAAGTCATGCTTTTGCTGGTCAGACATTCTTTTTCTATCAATCTTCTGACCGCTTTCATCCACAGGATGCATGTATCCATCAATTACCATATCCCATAAATCATCATCATGAGCCAGAAAGAAGCCTCAATTCTGTCTTTCCAGTAGTCAAAATTTTCTCCATCAAAGACTGGAGGTTTGCCGCTGATTCTGTCCTTATCATCATGATAGTCATTGCTGATGTTCTGACTTGGTCCCACCATAGTGTTTTTCTAAGTTTGGATCTTGTACTAACATGGTTAAGTGTATAAACTCATAACCAGGTGTTCTGATACCAATTGAAGAAGTGAAAAACATAAGAAGGGGGGGGGATTGAATTGAAACTTTAAAATCAAAAGCAAATGACACGATGATTTTTATCCTGGTTCGCTTAATCTCAAACTACTCTAGTCCACCCGCCAAGGTGATTTTGCCTCTCTCCAACGAAGACTTAATTCACTAATCAAACTGATTACAATTCTACTTTGACAACTTCCAAAATCTTCTTGAGTACAACCACAACCCGATTTATCTCAAGGAAATTTCACTAAGAAAAATAAGAACTCACTGTGTACTAGATGTTTTTCGTTACAAAAACTGTATCACAAACTTGTGATGTATTACACAATTTTAGAGAATAGTATGAATATAATTTTGCAGCATTGAGAGATTGTATAAAGAAGTTGTGTAAATCCTGAACGATTTAGCCTTGGTGCTTGTTTAAATAGGCGTAGCAATCTGTCCAAATGGAAACATGATAATTGGCAGTTAATGCACTTTCCATAACATGAAGATCCTTGTCTGATTGTAGCCGTTGTAATTGATACTACTTTGATGGAAAAGTAACACTTTAGAACATAAGGAACTTGCTTGCTGCTTTGCTTCAGAACTTGGGAAGTCAGAATCATAAGGTTTTGTTTGCACGTTAGACTTCCGTTCAGAATTAAGATGACTTTCTCTTTAGCATAAATTATAATCTTCATTCTTCAGAACATTCTGATATCAGTCTGTATACTCAGCTTGAATACCTTTGTAGCTTAACTTCTGATCCAGTTCCGTCAGAATTCTGTACAAAATAGAACACAAGTTTAGAGTGCATAGTTGTTCTTGGTGTTTGTTATCATCAAAACTCTTACGAGGGTTGTAGAATCAAACTATGTTCTAATAGTATTTTCCTAGTGAATTGAAAGCAAGCCTGAAGCAGCCAACACTCAGTCGAAGCTTTGTCAATTAAGCTTGATCAAAGGAAGCCGATTTCTCAATCGAAGTTTGTGAGCCAAGCTTGCATCGTAGGAGGCCAAATGCTCAATCGAAACTTGTGAACCAAGCTTGCATCGAATGAGGCCAAATGCCCAATCGAAGCTTGTGAAACAAAGCTTGCTCGAAGGATTTTAGATGCCCAATCGAAGCTTATGGATCAAGGCAAACCTCCTCTTCTTTGATTTGATGCCTGAAAGCCAAAAATCCAATTTTACTTGTGCAAACTTGCCCTATTGAAAATTCTTGTGAGAAAATGTCTTGAGAAAAAGGAGGGTAAATTTTGGGGTACAACAGCTGCCCCTATTCAATCTTCTTAAACCTGAAGATTTAGATTGGCTTGTTTTCCATTCTCGATCTAAAGGTGGAAGATGATTGAACACTAGAGTGCCTAGAAATTTGCACTCGCATGATGTGATGGTTGATTGTATAGGGAATGAGCTTAAAGATGCCATTTGGAGAAGATGACTGAGAGTTGTTGGAGATGGGCTTAAATATTCCATCTAAAGTAGATGCTGACCTCATAAGAGGTCTCTTTGTGGGGATTCATGTTCCTGTTGTCTGAGGAGGACTCCACTGGGGAAAGTTGATTTTTGTTGTTCTCCTGCTCGAGAAAAACTCTGGGGAATAGCGTCTAGGAGCTTCAGTTGTTCAAGGCTCTATTGAGGAGTTATCTCTGGACTAGAGAGATGAAAGTTTGTTATTTTCTGGTTGAAATCCAGGCTTCACGGTAACTTGTCGAGGAGAATGAAATTAACTTGTTATCTGGAAATGTATTAGAAGGAACCTTTGTAAGGCTGCCTCAGGATGAGTTTGTGTTAAACTTCATCTGTGTAATATTGCTTCAGGATGAGCCTGTGTAAAGCTGCATCTGGAGAGAAGGAACCCGTGTAAGATTGCTTCATTTGGTCGTGTAGATAGTCACCCTGTCTGGTTTCGGGGATTGATCTACAATCAGTTGTTCATAGAAGTTGTCATGTCTTGTTTGAGGTATTAATCCGGAACTTTCTTTTGTTGGTCATTGAGATAGTTGCCCTGTCTGGTTTCAGGTATTAATCTCAGACCTAAGCGAAAGAAATATAGTTTTCCCATCTAGTTTCAGGTATTAATCTTTAATCTGCTCATGTAGATAGTTGTCCTGTCTGGTTTCAGGTATTAATCTACAATTAGTCATCCAGAGATAGTCGTCCTATCTGGTTTCAGGTATTAATCTGGAACTTGTTTTTGTTGGTCGTTGAGATAGTTGTATTGTCTGGTTTCAGGTATCAATCTCTGACCTAAGATAAAGAAAGATAGTTTTCTCGTCTGGTTTTGGGTGTTAATCTTTAATCTGCTCATGTAGATAGTTGTCATGTCTGGTTTCAGGTACTAATCTATAATCATTCGTCCATAGATAGTTATCTTTTCTGGTTTCAGGCATTAATCTAGAACTTGTTTTTGTTGGTCATTGAGATAGTTGTCCTGTCTGGTTTCAGGTATTAATCTCTGACCTAAGAGAAAGAAAGATAGTTTTTCCGTCTGGTTTCGGGTATTAATCATCAATTTTCTCATGTAGATAGTTGTCCTATCTAGTTTCAAGTATTAATCTACAATAAGTCATCCACAAATAGTCGTCATGTCTGGTTTCAGGTATTAATCTGGAACTTGTTGAAAATTGGTTATGACATTCATCTGTCGATCTTTCCTGAAAAGGTAAAGAATTAGCTGCATGCAATATCATGATGCATGAAGTGAAAATGATGCTCTCAAAATAAATGAGATTGTGATATATGAATTTGTGTTGCATATGCTATGACACTTGTAAAATGGTGTATGAATGCAATGTATGAACGTGTCAGTCGTTCTATTGTTGTGTTGTTGAACTAGGGAAAATAAATCCCTGACTGTTGTTGGGGATGAAGCATGTAAGTCTTCAAATCTTGTTGAAGTTGAAATGCTGGGAGATAGATTTCAGTTGTTAGAGAAATAAACTCTGTTGAGGAAAGGAAACTGCATGAACTGCTTGGGTATTTTTATGAAATCCTGCTGGGGAGTCCTGAAAAGCTTGTGACCCAGGTTAGGGAATTCTTTAAGATGCCGAGACAGTAATTGGAGATTCTTGCTCTGCCGAGGATATCAGAACACCTGACATCATTAGGCTGTATGCTAAGTATATGGCAGTGACTTTATAGTAGGATGCCCCTTCCTCTGTACCTGTTGGATAAAGTATCTGCGGGGATTTTGTGGATGGCCTTTAGATATTGTACCGTTTCTTAAAGCCATTAGTAATTTTCTTCCTATTTTTTTATGCGTGTATTTGTAAACAGTAATCACATTCAAATGCATATGTTCAAAAATAATCACTGGACCTTTTTTGCAAACAAAACAGAAAAATAAAAGCGAATAGTTTTGCATTTTCAAAGAGATAGTTTTGTATTAATTTGAATGAGTTTCGCCTATAATAGGAGTTTTTGTACAAGAAGACAGACATCGTAGTAAGAGAATGTCGTTGTAAGAATGAAAGCTATACAAAATAGTATACAAAGAAAAACAGTTATGTGAAATATTCCCATTGATTTCCCATTCTGCTATTGCCTTTATGTCTTTGAGCGTCTCATCTCTTTTGTTGCTTGTCCGAAGCTGACTGGATTGATTAGTGCCACTTGAGCTTGATATTTGATACTGAAGATTGGTTGTAAGGTGATCCAACGGGACATAGTTATACGCTTTAAATCCCTAACTTTTTCCTGGACCGCCCTTTCGGGTTTTCAGTCCACCGAGATACCCTTTTTGCCCAAGTCGCCTTTTCAGGTTTTGGACTTGCCGGGTGTACATATTTTTCCGTGTGTATATCCATAATTTTTTCCCGAACCCTTTTGGTTCGTCGGGATGCCCTTATTTTTGCCTAGGCCAGTCAACCTAGCGGGTCTTTGTTCATGCATAGTATCTTTTAACTATGTCAGTATTTACAGGGTGTGGAAGTTCGTCACCGTCCATAGTGGTTAAGATCATGGCTCCACCAGAAAATATGTTCTTGATTACAAATGGTCCTTCGTATGTAGGAGTCCATTTTCCCCTGGCATCACCTTGCGGCAGGATAATATGCTTGATTACTAGGTCACCAGCCTGATATACCTGACGTCTGACCTTTTTGTTAAAAGCTTTAATCATATGTTTTTGGTACATCTGACCATGACAGACAACCGCGAGCCTTTTCTCATCAATCAGGTTTAATTGGTTGAGTCGAGTCTGAACCCATTCGTCTTCATTCAAACCTGCGTCTTTCAAGATTCTCAAGGAAGGGATCTAGACTTCAATGGGTAGGACAACTTCCATATCATATACCAAAGAGAAAGGATTTTCCCCTGTTGATGTGTGCACTATGGTACGGTAACCATGGAGAGAAAATGGTAACATCTCATGCCAGTCTTTATATGTCATCGTCATCTTCTGTATGATCTCTTTGATATTTTTATTAGCAGCTTCTACAATGTCATTCATCTTCGGCCGGTAAGAAGAAGAGTTATGATGCTAGATCTTAAATTGCGTGCTGAGCTCGGTGATCATAGTATTATTGAGATTGGTACCATTATCGGTGATGATTATTTCTGGAATACTATACTCACAGATAAGTTTATGTCTGATGAATCGGGCCACAAAGTTCTTGGTAACAGAAGCAAATGAGGCTGCCTCGACCCACTTTGTGAAGTAACCAATGGCAATCGGGATAAAGCGGTGCCCGTTAGAAGTTGTAGGCCTAATCTCACCAATCATATTGATGCCCCACATTGCGAATGTCCAGGGAGCAGTCAAAACATTCAAGGGAACCTGAGGCACATGTACTTTATCAACATAGATTTGGCACTTGTGACAAGTTCGTAAATGCTGATAATAGTTTGCTTCCATAGTAGACCAGTAGTATCCTGCCCTTAGGATCTTTTTGGCCATTGTGTGCCCACTGGAATGGGTGCCAAAGGTACCTTCGTGCAAATCTGCCATAATCTTCTCTGCTTCACTCTTGTCTACACACCAAAGCAAAGTAGAATCTTGGTTGCGCTTGTAGAGGATTCCGTTACTGAGGAAGAACATGGTAGAGAACCTTCTTAGGAACTTCTTATCATTGACTGATGCTACTTCAGGATACTCTTGGGCTTCGAGATATCTTTTGACTTCATGGAACCAAGGTTTGTCCACTACTTCTTCAGTATCAATCTCATGACAATATGCTGGTTCGTCCATTCTCTCAATGGTGATTTGAGGAGCTTCATTATCCCACTTGACCTTGAACATGGATGACATCGTAGCTAGCGCGTCCGCTAGTTAATTTTCCTCTAGTGGAAAATGCTCAAAGGTAACTTCTTCAAAGTGTGGAATCAGCGTCAACACACGCTCTTTGTAAGGGGTGATATTAGGATGCTTCATGTCCCATTCTCCTTTGATTTGACGGATTACTAAGGCCGAGTCTCCAAATACACTCAAGAATTTGATCCTCAAGTCGATAGCGGTTTGAGACCCATAATGCATGCTTCATATTCAGCCATATTGTTGGTACAATTGAAACATAGTCTGGCAGTGAGAGAAGTATGACAGCCTTCGGGAGATATGATCACAGCACTGATGCCATTGCCAAGTGCGTTGGAAGCTCCGTCAAAAACCATAGTCCATCGGGATCCTTTTTTAGGTCCTTCATCTGGTCCAGGTTCTTCACAATCGGTCACTAACATGATGTTCTCATTCGGGAACTCAAAATTCATGGATTGGTAGACGTCCACAACCTGATGAGCCAAATGATCAGCTAATACACTTCCATTAATTGCTTTTTGGGTTGTGTACTGAATATCATATTCAGTCAGGATCATTTTCCATCTTGCTATTCTTCTGAAGAGAGCGGGCTTCTCAAAGATGTATTTGATAGGTTCCATTTTAGATATCAATAAGGTAGTGTGAGTCAATGTATATTGTCTTAGTCGGCGAGCAGTCCATGCCAAAGCGCAACAAGTTTTCTTGAGAAGTGAGTATCTTGTTTCACAGTCGGTAAACTTTTTGCTAAGGTAGTATATTGCATGCTCTTTTTGACCGGACTCGTCATGCCGCCCCAGCACACACCCCATTGAGTTCTCTAATACCGCTAAGTACATGATCAGAGGTCTTCCTTCAACCGGCGGCATCAAAATTGGAGGCTTTTGAAGATATTCCTTGATTTTGTCAAAGGAGGTCTGGCAATCGTCATTCCACTGCACTACTTGATCTTTCTTCAGTAATTTGAAGATTGGTTCACAAGTAGCAGTTAGATGGGAAATGAATCTGGCAATGTAGTTTAGATGTCCCAAGAATCCCCTAACCTCCTTCTCAGTGCGAGGAGTTGGCATTTCTTGTATAGCTTTAACCTTTGCAGGGTCTACTTCAATACCTTTGCCGCTGACAACGAATCCTAAGAGCTTACCAGATCTTATTCCAAAGGTGCACTTATTCGGGTTCAACCTTAGTTTGTATTTCTTCAGCCTTTCAAACAGCTTCTGCGGGTGATCAAGGTGCTCCTCTTCAGTCTGAGACCTTGCTATCATATCATCAACGTAGACCTCTATCTCGTGATGAATCATATCGTGAAACAAAGCTACCATGGCACGCTGATAGGTTACCCTGGTGTTCTTTAACCCAAGTGGCATAACTTTGTAGAAGAAAGTACCCCATTGTGTGATGATGGTTATTTTCTCCATATCTTCAGGCGCCATTTTGATCTGATTGTACCCGTAGAAACCATCCATGAAGGAGAATACCTTATGTTGTGCGGTGTTGTCAACCAGAACATCAATATGGGGAAGCGAAAAGTCATCCTTGGGGCTTGCCCTATTCAGGTCCCTGTAATCCATGCACATGCATACTTTACCGTCCTTCTTAGGTACCGGAACAACATTAACAACCCATTATCGATAAGAAGTAAAAACTAAGAAATCAACATTGAACTATTTCATGACTTCAGCCTTGATCTTTTCTGACATTTTTGGACTCATACGACGAACCTTCCATTTCACTGGAGGGCAATCCTCTTTTGTCGGTAGATGATGGACCACGATATCAGTGTCAAGTCCTGGCATGTCTTTGTATGACCAGGAAAATACATCAACATAGTCATGTAGCATCTGAATTAATTTCTCCTTGACACTATGCTCCAGATCGACACCTATCTTGACTTCCTTCTTATCCTTTTCAGTACCCAAGTTTACTGTCTCAACTGGCTCTTCATGGGGATATATTTCCCTTTCTTCCTGTTGTAACAGTCTGGCAAGTTCCCCTAGTACTTCACAATCTTCCTCACCTTCGTCCTCGGCTTGGTAGATCAGATTTTAAAAGTCATAATTGGCAATAGAAGAACCGTTACCAATGGGATCCAGAGTGGATGTGGATCTGCAGTTTGATATGTGCGTGTGTGTAAGAGAGCATAACTATTTTTGATAAAGTAAAAAGTAGAAAATAAAAACAAAGAGCATAAAATTTTCATGCGAAACTTCCAATGATTTATTAATGACATATGAAGATGAAGTAATAACCCTCACATATAGACCATTGTGCCTCGGGTAAGACACAAGGCTTTAAAGTTTCAGTTGTTCAAATATTACATATCCCAAAACTTAAAGACAATTACTCTTGAATAAAAGTAATAGGAACAAAATATTTGGCCTCTCAATTGTTGAGTCCACCGGTGATAGTTGGGAAGATCCAATTGTCCATGTCACAGTTGTTATCACTGTCCTCCAACGCATTGACTCCATGGTTGCTGATGCATAGTGGTGGTCCCCCGACGCGAGCACGACGAACAGCTCTTTGGGCCCCTGAAGTAAAACCCAAACGAAATTTGTCAGATTTGTAAGGGATATCAGGGATTTGGCCCTAAATGGTACACCCACCTTCCCCGACTAATGCTTTGGCATCCTTCAGAGAAGTCATCTTCAACGGAGGTCTGGTAAACTTTGGGACATTGGTAGCAGTCTTGGTTGCAGCAAATGTCTGTGGAACCTCCTCAAAGTTCTGACAGGGGGTCTCAATGAACTCGCCATCCATATCAACATACCTGAAAGAGTTCAGGTGGCTCACCATGTATTCTTCCTCACCATGGACCGTAATAATCTTTCCGTTAACTAGGTATTTCAACATCTGATGCATAGTAGAAGTAACATCACCGGCCCCATTGATCCAAGGTCGACCCAATAAACAGGAGTAAGATGGGCGGATGTCCATCACGTAGAAAGTTGTGTAAAAAGTCTGAGTACCAACTTTGATAGGGATGTCCATCTCCCCGTGCACCATTCTCTTGGAACCATCGAAGTCCCTCACCATAATATTACTGGGCTTCAGTGTGAGTCCTTCACAATCCAATCTGTCCAAAGTATTCTTGGGCAAGACATTCAACAATGAACCTGTATCCACTGGCACATGAGCTAGGGTAGTTCCCCTGCACACAATGGAGACATGTAGGGCATCATTATGCTTTCTTCCCTTGGATGTCAAATCTTCATCAGATAAACCCAGTCCATTGTCAGTTGTCAAACTAGCAACATAATTCTCGAATTGATCGATGGAGGTCTCTTGAGGCATATGGGAAGACTTCAATAATTTTACCAAAGCCTTAGCATGGGCTTCGGAGCATAAAAGTAAGGCCAATATTGATATTTTTGAAGGGGTCTTCCCCAACTGCTACATGATGTTGTAATCACTTATCTTTATTATCATTAGCATTTATTCCATTTATTATTTAGAAGTCTCAGGAGTGACTTCTTTGTGCGCCTTCGCTTGGACAAGCTCAACCAGTACCTATTTGCCCCGAGTCTCCGCTGTCTCAGTAGCAGGGATAACAATAGGAGTTGAAATGGGAGTACTAACATGAGTAACAGCGAGAATAATCAAAGGAGTAGAACAGTCTTTGGAGAGATTTCGGGAGAGAAAAACCTTTCACTTCTCATAATTTTATTGGTCCCAGCGATGTTGTCGATGTCAGGATCAGTATCTTCGGCAACTTTATCTTTAACAACCAATATGTCTTGCTTGATGCCATGGTAGTAGACGTCAGCCCCATAATTCCAAGGAACAACTTTATCAGAGGAACATGGTATCGGCCTAGGAAGAGTGATAATCAAGGGAGAAAACTTGGGAACGGATGTAATCCTGACGAGTCTTTTGCTGGAGTCCCTGGGAGGATTATCGGAAATGGTAATTACTGATACATCTTCACACAAATTTCTTGCAAGGGGAACTTTTTCAAACAGAATTTCTTTGTTAATCATCAGGCGCTAGACACCCGTCTTTAACAATAAACAACCATCTGGTAGAGAAATACATAAGTGGTAACCCTCACCACAACCCGGAAATAAACTGGCTTGCAACAGATTCTCTTTAAAAATCAGAAGAGGAGTAGTTAATTCATCCACAGAGGAAACAAACAGGTCATCGTCAACAACATTGACACCCTGGCCATGTTTGGGCATTGGCGCAATTATTACATTAGGTGTCTCTGGAAGTAGGAAATGAGTCGACACATCCCATTATGCGTCGACTCATACTGAGTTAATTTGGTTTTGTAGGAGCAAGGAAAAGTTATGTGTCGATGCATAGATGCATGTGTCGACACATAATGGCTAAAAAATATTTTTTCCCTTTCTTTTTACACTATCTTTACATTTTATTCATAGCTATTCAATATGATTGTAACATTTAAGCTCATACTTCATCCCCATTTGTGAATTGTACCCCCATCCCCCTAATGATGAAATAGCGTAGGATTTTAATTTCTGCAAGTTTATCGTTTTCATATAATTGTTAGTAATTAGGGTATGTATGGCAAGATAAAATCAATCGTTAGAAAACCCTAATCTCAAAGACAAAAATGCATGCAATCAAAACACAATTCACACAAGCACCTCTAGGTTAACCTCACTTGTTGCCTCGTAAAATAGTCATGTCCCTCGAATATGGGACATTTTAGCAATGACCCTCGATAAAAAGATCATAGTCCCTCGATGACCATTAGATGTTGCCTCCAGTGAAAAAATCTTAGTCCCTTATGATAATTGCCAAAATGTCTCATAAGTTGCCTTCTATGACTATACAACGACCCACGCCCGTCCCTTCACATCCAATGATAGGGCTTCTTATCAATCAATGGTAAGGTAGAAATATCTAAACGAGGAGGAAAAGAACAAAGACCTTTTGAGTAGGTAGGACGATCGTAGTTTCTTGCTCACAAACTAAAATCATATCCACACTCACACTTTCAAAATATCTTCAAAAAAAAACATCTCATTGAACTATTTTCAAAACCAACACTTTGTATACATTCTTATAGAGACGAGAATCATTACAAAGTTTGCCGAAACAAAGGCGTTTTCAAAATAGTTTCAAACTCACACCAATCACAAACACAGTTCAAACAAAGCATTCTCAAAGTGATCAAGCAACTAAGAGCCCGTAGATAACTACGGATGAAAAGGGTGCTAACACCTTCCCTTTTCATAACTTACCCCCCGAACTCAATAAAAAATCTTAAAAGGTCTTTCCTGTTCTTTTCACCCTTTCCTTTATCGGATAAAAGAAAAGTCGACGACGACTCTTGCTATCCGCAACAATTGCGAAAAAAGGAAAACACCCAAGTCAGTTCTCCCACTGTATTACAATGTCCATATAATCGGCCTATATGTTGATGACTTACTTGTAATTGAAAATAGTTTAGAGAATTTGTCAAATTTCAAAGAGCTGATGATGATGGAATTTTAAATGTCGTATATGGGAAACCTGTCGTATTTCCTAAGCATGGAATTTTAAATGTCGAAGAAAGGTATGGTGCTTTATCAAAGAAAGCATGTTAAAGAAATACTCAAGAGATTCAGGATGAAAGACTCAAACCCCACATCCTCACCTGTCGAACCAAATTTGAAACTAGAGAAACATGGAGAGGAGGACATGATCGACGCTACATTGTTCTAACAAATTGTGAGATCTCTGAGATATGTGTGTAATAGTCGATCTGATATAGGTTTCGCAATCAGATTAGTGAGCATATACATGAGTGAATCAAGGGTATCACACATGAAGGCTGCAAGAAGAATTATGAGATACTTAAAATGATCAACAAACTTTAGAATTCTATTTCGACGAGATTTTGAAAGCAAAGAAGCTATTGTTACTTGTGATTTAGATGCTGATTGGTGAGGAGATAAGGAAGATTTAAGAAGCACAATTTGTTATTTCTTTCAAGAATTTGGTGCCCCAATCTCATGGCACTTGATAACGCAACTTATGGTGGCATTGTCACCGTTTGAGGCTAAATATATAACAAGATCCTATGACGCGTGTCAAGCGATTTGGATCATATCTATGCTTGAAGAAGTGGAGGTTGAAGTGAAGAAACCTTTGGTGTTGCAGATCGATGACAAGTCAACCATAAATCTTGCAAAGAATCTAGTTCTACATGGAAGGAATAATCACATCATAGCTAGATTTCAATTCTTACGGGAGAAGGTAAATCGAGGTGGACTTGAAGTGATGTATTTCTCAAGTGAAGCACAATTGACCGACATTTTCATATGAGAATTAAAGATTGACAGATTTATGAACTCGAGAAAGAAATTAAGAATAGTTCATATCAACTATGATGAGCATATGTTCAACAACTTAGATAATAGGGGATATGTTGTGATATAATCCAAGTTGTGTAGCCCAAAGTTAATTAGGGTTAGATTTGTTACTTAGTATACAAGTTAGTTAGTTGTATATAAATATACCTCATGTAATTCAGTTTTATCATTCAATAATATCAATTTTATTTCTTTATTCTCTCTCTCTCTCTCTCATCACTAAAAGTGTCTCATGCACTAACAAAAATATCAAGAAGAAATTTAAAAAGTCAGGGGATTCAACTGCATTCCCTCACACCAACGTGGGTTCGCCCCCATATATGTTTTTACCATAGATAAATGTAATACACTTACGACAATATCATACAAAATATTAATAAATACAAGTTGAGAGGTGTTATTCTCCTTCAAATTAAAGAATTTGAACAGACTTGGATTCTCTTATCTCCTTTTTCTTTCTACTCTTTCCCTAATTTTGTATCTCTCTTAATTGTACTCTATTTATTCAAAACAAAATGATTTTATAATGAACAAAAAGAGTGAGATTAAGTGGCAGATAAAGAATTAGGAGAGGAATGAATAGAAAAGGGAGTAAATAATCCAAATTGAATCTAAACACATGTTAAAATGGTTATTTTGTATTGTAGAATTATCAACTTAAAGAAGAGAAAGTGAAAAGGAAGAGAAATGCTTCTTGGAACATATAGATTTATGTGAGAATTGTCATGTTTTTCTATCTCAATCAAAATAAATAAAAATATTAGGACAGTCAAACAATCATTACTGTTATAAACGAGTCTATATTTTTATTCTTTATATGCATATGTTACTAGTAGCTATTTTTTTTTATAAATAAAAGACAATTTATTGAATAAAAATGAAAAACAAAAAGGAGGAGGAGACATAAAACCTAAATCATCACAAAGCTATCAAAAATGACGGCTGGACATGCCCAACTCATCTCTAAGAAAACTTTCAAAAGCACAAACATAAAGTGAATTTCAACAAGTGTCATAATCAACAACAAAAAAACATGCATTGACTAACCTATTTGCACATGCATTTCCCTCTCTTAAAATGTGAGACATATTGAGTTAAAAAGAGTTTATAGTGTGTAAATTATTATTTCATTTAATTAAAATATGCCAATGAATTATAGTCAAATTAGAAAATGCACAAATTGACAATATTGAGTCAGTTTCAAGCCAAAGATTTCTCTAATTCTTCATATTAACATATTCGATAACAAGTATGATTCCATGAAATTCAGCTAGAAAGGAGGTGGAAACTTCAATCTTAGCTGATAAAACTCCAAAGAATATTCCTAAATTATCCCTAAATATGCCAAGTTGTTATTCCTAGAATTCCTCCTAATCCTCCACATGTGTTGCTCTTAATCCAACTATAACTAGGAAAACACCAATTAACTTGTATGATTCTATGTGCAGGAAGAGGTCGACATTTAATTATGAAGAATTTAATAATTATAAACTCATGAATTTAAGAGTATATGTACCCCTTAAAAAATAAATGTCATATAGACCAATTGTTTAATATGAAAAACATCTTTATCAAAGACAATTTTACCTTTGAAACCTAATGTCATTTCCCGTGTGTCAAGTTTTCCAAAAAATTATTATGATGATAGTCATGATCAGGTTTTGAATTTAAGAGCTCCAACATCTACCACCAAGTTCGAATAAAATTTCTTAACTAGTTCTATCAATATTGAATATGTCAAATAATTGCTCAATCCAATGCCTGAAAAGTATAGTGTACATACATATAAGAAATAAGTGGTATATTATTTATACATCATGATTGCAAAGAGAGAATCTTTAAATTGTTACTCTTGAAAGTGTCACATGCAAGTATACATGTATGTTTAAAATGTAGCAAGTGATAAAAGTAAGAGTATCGAACTCACATGGAGTGAAATTGTTTCTAAGATTAATTTTAGAAGAATTTATCTTTTTAGATTAACTACGAGCAAGGAAAGGGATAATAATTGACTGTCACAAGTTCAATTTTCACTTAAAACATATCTAAATAGTGTAATATGAGAGTGGTAATATATCAAGAGTGGATGTGTTCAGCTATGATCCGTTAATATTGTAGAAGCAAATGTGTGTTCCTGATCTGTTGTTTCGTTCCAGGAAAGGTTAGATTGATCTCAAGGTGTATTTCTACAGTATCAAAGCATGCATAAAAGGGCTAGGGAAAAAAAATCTCTAAGTCACACTTATAACTCTAACATACGTTTGTTTTCCTTTTGAAATACTTAATAGTTGTATTTCCTTATCTCCAAGTGAACTAAGTGAGTGAATATATCTATCCTTCTTGTTTCAACTAATTTTATTATGAAGTTCACCTGTGTTGAATCTCTCACAAAAACAAAGCAAGGAAATAAACAACACATCATTTAACATAAACGCAACTTGATATAACTTCATAATGCTCAACAACAAAAGATTTAGCTCATAGTGAGCTAAGTACAAACCACAAGCTTGGTTCTCATAAGCAACATTCTTAAACATATAATGAAAAATATATATAAACCTAAGAGAGACTTGAAGACTTCTTGAGATGGATAATCTGCAAGAGATGACTCCAGTCGCACCAGAACTCAGCAACTAGTATTGGAATAGGTGGGAAGAAAAAAGCTATATCTACTATCCACTATCCACACACTAGTATCTTCTATATTTCTCTTGGAATTGCTTAAATCTCATTTCATTCTCCTAAAGGTCCTATATATAGGCCTTCACTAGGGTTTCTTGTGAGGTCTTGGATCATGGGCCCAATATGAGGAAATCACATTAAACCCATGCATGAATCAGCGACATCACCTCATTTCTTCTGCTTAGCCAACAAGGAATCAGGTACGAGGGAACATCGGCGGAGGATAAGGCGTCTTGCTGCAGACTTCCACAGTAGGGTGTAGGGGGAGTTGCAAAGTGCTCAGAGTACTATTGTACTATCTTTTGTCCTCTAGCGCCTCTATGCATTATCCATTTGATTCAAACAAATTTTCTTTCAAGCACAACAAAGATTCCCTCCAATACAACCATTCTTCCATGTTTTCCCTAGAATCCCAGTTGACTTCACCAATTTTCTCCTTTAGCTAAGTCCAGCATTTGCTTAAGTTTATACTCCCAGTTACTTACAACTGCAATCTTGCCTCGGTTCTACAGAGTTAATCGTTAATCAAGCACAAAACTCATCAAAACAACAAAAAGGAGCAGCAATTATGCTCCAAGCCAATTACTATAAAAACAACTAGAATGCAATAAAATAACAACTAAAAACAAATTAACTAACAATAAAAAAAGATTAACGTATGTATTAAGTCATAAAATATGAGTTAACACACCTCCAAACCTGAATAATTACATGTCCTCGGGTGATGAGACAGATAATGATAAACTCCCTTCCAAACAACCACCATTCATACAACACTAACTCATCAATCAATGTAGAAATCATTTTAACAGACTTGTTTAAAAAATTGACATAACTCAGCCCTGAAGCTTAATCACAAGTGTGCGTGTGTGTGCTCTGTGTATCACTGATGTAGCTTGTCATGCCAAAAATATTCAGTTAAGTTAGCCAACCTAATTTTAACTTTGGTTTCCTTATCCTATGGTCCAGAAACTCAGTTTTCAGTTTCAGCAGGGGGTTTTGACTATCTATCTTCAGACTTTTGTATTTAGGAACACACATACATTTATTAAAAAGAAAATTTGTTGATGCCCCACATTTTCAAATGACAGGATCTCACTTGTAATGGGTCTAACCTATTACTAATGGGGAGGATAACTATTTTCCTCCAGTTTTAGGTACATGAACTTAAAAAGATTTGTTCCACCAGTTTCAAGTACATGAGCATGTTCCTCCAGTTTTGGGCACATGAACTTATTATGAAGTGCTCTTTGACTTACTTCATTTACATATTTGGTGTGTTTATTAGCATATGCAACGTGTCCTGAGTACTCAAGTCAACAACATTGTTATCCTCCCTAGCTAAACCCTACAAGGAGCTCCTATTCTATATTTTAAAACAATTCAAACTTGTCAAAAGGTTGCCTATTTTTCTGAATACTAGAGACATGACGTGGGTTATCAAAAACACCAGAAGGTGTAATTGATCAATATCAAGACCTTGTTTCCAATATTGTCACAATCCCAAAATATTTTTCCTAAGTTTTCTAGAGTTGTCTATCTTATGGGGGTTACAGTCAGTTTGTTTTTCTCTGTATATATTATTTTTTTAGCAACTGCATGAAATAACAAACTATTAAACCAAAAACACAAATAAGTTTCATTAATCATAAAGCAAATGGCTGTAAACAGCCAACAAAAACAAAACACAAAAACAGAAACTAAAAAGGACTAATCAAAATAGCAGGAAAAATTATATGATATGATTGGTAGGTTGATGGGTATGGTCACGACATAAGCCACCACTCCCCCAAAATTAAAGTAAGGACAATGTTCTCACTGTCAATGGATGGAATGAGGCATGCTGCCGTAACCGAAAAAAAACACGAGTCACACCATTACTTTTTTGTCCTAAGGAAGGGAAAGGAACGAATAACCCCAAAATTATCAGAGATTTCTAGGTTCGCGATTTGATTAGATAAAGGGAAAATATTAGGCACCCTTTATCTCCCTTGTTCTCAAGGGGCTTCCCATATTTAGGGTAAATAAGGAATTTTCTACTTAAATGTTATTATTTCCATGTAAATAAGAAAAAGTTTAATTTTATAATTAGGGGACTCACCTTGGTTTTAACCACGTGCCTACTTATCCTCTTGCGAAGAAATAAGAGTCAATTTCATAAATCGAAGGTGTTTGGTTGGTGTTTTTTATAGGATGATGTAGAATTTCTTTCAAATGATTTTTGAATTTTGTCTGTGTTTGAAACTTGAGTGATGATAGACGCTATTTGAGTTTAATTTGAAAGCAATTTTGATCATCCTTTATCGAAAAAATCTTGAGTTTGATTATGTTAGTAGAAAATTGGTTTTTGGTTGGTTAGTTGTCTTAAATTTGATTTGATTGATAAAGAGTTGATCTTTATCATAATTAAATTGCGCTAGACAAAGAAATTAATTTTTACAAGGAGTTGATCCTTGTTAGAATTAAATCGCGCGGGCGAAGAAATTCACTTGATTTATTGGTGATTTTTAAATGTTTTAAGTTAAATAATTAATAGGTAAACGTTAAGTCGGCCAATCAATCATTCGAGGATGTAGAATCCTTTTTTATACAAAAATGTTGAATTAATTTAATTTAAAAAATGTTTTAAAATTATGGCCATTAATTTCTATATAAAAAAAATTTTAAAATTTTTTTTTGGTGTTTTACATTTTTAATATTAACAATGAACCAATTAAAACTAAGAAAATAATCGAATTATGACATAAGGACCAAAGGGTGTAGATAATGAAAGACTGTGGTATTTAAAGTAGTGTTTAAGGGAGGGTAAGGCCCAAGCCCAATTATATACAAACCTAATTTTAACCTAATAAATAACTAATAAAAATTAAATCACTAAAATAAAACAAATGAATAATTAAGTTAAAGAAAACCCACAAGCAAACACATAGAAAAGTTATGAAATCAAAACAAAAAGGAAGGAACAAAACCAATCGGAAGTTAATCATTATAATGGCCGGAGCGATCGTAGGGAGGCGCTCAGATTCGTGGCCGCGTGAAAACTGTCTGTGGTTTGCTTGATATGGCTGCAAAAAAGAAAATGAACAAACATTGCTGCAGAGATTTTTAAATGGAGTTTATGGTGTTGATATTATGTGAACAAGTTTATAAATTGTGTATGTACAAGTTTTGAATTTGATTTTGTTGTTTAGTGTTCTTGGATGATGATTTTGTGAAGAAGATGAATAGTGAAAAGAGAAGATGGTATTATGGTAATGGCAATATATTTGAAGTGATGGTGGAAGAAAGTTTGTTGATTTTTCTATGCGTGGGGGAGTGACAAAGAGTTTGACTTGTAAAAGAAAAAGTGTCTTTTCTTTCTTTAAAAAAGGTGAATGAGGTTATTAACACAAGTGTCGTGTGTGGATTTCTATATGTCGTATTAATGTTACAAATTTTTTTTAAGTAATATGTTAGTAAGAAGAAGAATATAGAATGAATTTTCCTTTTTTAAAAAAAATTCATCATAGAATTATCATCTGGTTTAAGAATAAATTAAAAAGAATAAAGTTGAAAATAATATGGGAGGAGGCCTCATATTGAAATCATCGGTCAAATAAAATATTTGAAAATTGTGTGAAAAAGAAGTCGAAAAATTGATAGAAGTTTGAAAGTGAATTATTCTTGATAAAAAGCGTAGAAGAAAAAAATGGGAGGCCTCATATGAAAATCATCGGCCAATAAAAACACCAATAGAAAAAACAAATTGTAAACAAGAAGTGTGTGTAAAATCGTAGAATTCGTGGGTGAATTGTTCTGTCAAAATAGAAGACTATTTATATACTGAAAATTTAGGTTAAAACACCAAAAAAAAATTATGCAAAATAAAAAGTCTAAAGTTTCTGATTTAATCTTGGTCAGTAAGTCTAAGAATCTGATCCTATTTATGACTATGTACAAGATATGATTTGAAAAAGGTAAGAATATGATCCTTATACTTGCAAGCTTTATTCTTTACCAATTGTGTCATGTTATTTATTCAAAATAAAAAGTCAATTGAAAGTATATGAAGGATGAGAAAGTATTTTCTATTTAAGAAATACAAATAATTTAAAGTAAACTATTATATATTTTTAAATAGACAAAATAAATTGAAAACAAATATTTATGAAACCCAAAATGCTACTGTAAATAAACCAAAGAAATTTATAAAAACCAATTTTGAAAAGCATTCGACTGTTAGAAATAGGACAGGCGGATTTGGGGTATGACACACGCCAGTGGTTGACTTTCTTAGCAGCTAGGCTTTCATCCTGCTTCTCTTCCTCACATGATCCTCATTTCTCTTCTTTCTAGCCTCCTTCTGGGCAGGCTCTGACAGGTTTGGCTTTTTATCAGTCTTTGGTTCCTAAGACGCAACTTCTGTCATGATAGCTGTCTACACTATAATTAGCTTGGCTGAGACTTTCTTTAATTGGAACTTGGGCTTGGGCTTGGGCTTGACTGGTGACTTGGCCTTGGCAGGGGATATGGGATTTTGGACATCCTTTGCAGGGTGAGGAGTGCTGACCTTTGCAGGTTTCTTTGCTTTTTTCAGGAGTGACCACTGGGGTCACATTAGCACTTGTCTCTTCTTCGGAATCATCAAACGAGTCCAATTTGTGTAAGCTGTCAGATAAATCTTCTTCTTCTTCTTCAACCTTCTCCTCATTAATCACTTCCTTTTTAACCTCAACATTGTTTTGATCATCCTCCTTTTTGGCATCCAAATCAACTCCGGGCTCTTCCTCAATGTTCTCATTTTCAGATTTGTCTTCCTCATCATTATCATCCTCAGTCTCACCAACATTCTCCTACATTTATTCTTCATTAACATTGTCAACCTCCATTTCGACATTATTTACCACTTCTTTCTCCTTTTCAACAACCTTTTCAACAGTCTTTTTTTTCTCTTTAAACGCCTGGTTTAATAGCTCATTCAAGGTTTTGTCATCCTCCTCCTCAGAACTTTCGTCATGATTATTTTTACTTCTTCCCACGCCTTCTCAAGAATGTATTCCACATGCACAACACCTTTCTTCACTTATTTCAGTTTCTTATCCTTTCTAGCTTTCTTCCTTGGTTTTTCTGGGGTGTCATTCTTAGGGACGTCAAAAGTTGAAGCCCATGTTAAACCAGAAGGCACATCCTTTTTCTTCTTTTTACCCTTCCTCTTCAAATTGTTGTCTTCATCTCCCTTTAGTCTTTGGTCATCTTTTTCATCCAATTTCCCCAAAATATGGTTTGGAAAAACTGGAGTAGCCTCATCATGATAGTTCCATTGTTTCACCTCCAGCTTCCATTCAAACTTCTCCTTCTCAAACTTGTAAAAATCAAGCTGATCTTTCTGCATTTATAATAGAACACTCCATAACACTTTGTCAGTTTCAAAACTAGTCTCAGTTCCAATCGACTCTTGTCTTGCCTCTACTTATCTTCTGTGCCCCTTAGGTTTCTTTATTTTTGGATAACAGTTGTAATATGGTGGGAGAAATGACTTTTACTGATTTTGCATTTTATTGTAATGTTACGGTTAACAAGAGTCGCCACCGACTTTTCTTTTATCCAACAAAGGAAAGGGTGAAAAGAACAGGAAAGACCTTTCGAGATTATTTTGAGTAAGGGGGGTAGGTTATGGAAAGGGAAGGTGTTAGCACCCTTTTCATCTGTAGTTATCTACGGGCTCTTAGTTGTTAGTTCACTTTGAAAATGCTTTTTTGTGTAAGTGTGTTTTGAAGATATTTTGAAAAGACACCTTAGTGCGGCAAACTTTGTAATGTTTCTCGTTTCAGCAGAACATATACAAAGTGTTTTTTGTCTTTGAAAATATTTAGAAAAGAGTTTGTGTATGTGTGAAAAAAATTGTTTTTTGATTGTTTTTATGAGCAAGCAACTAGGAGCTATCTACCTACTCGAAAGGTTTGTTCTTTTTCTCTTTTCCTTTAGACAGTGTTATCCTACTATTAGTAGGTAGCCCTATCATTGGATGTTTTAAGGGACAAGCGAGGGTAATCGTACAGTCATAAAGGAAACTCGTAGGGTACTTTAGCAATTTTATCGTAAGGGACTAGATAGTTTACCAAAGGAAACATCGGAGGGTCATCGAGGGACTACGATCTTTTAATTGAGGGTCTTTGCCAAAGTGTCCAACGTTCGAGGAACATGACTGTTTTTCGCATGCAACAAGTGGAGGCACCTTAGAGGTGTGCGTGTGCGAGTGTGTTGTGTTTCAGTTATTTATCTTCGGATGTTAGTATTGCTAGCGTTTACTTTTAGTCTTATCATACAATCCTATTAGAATTCATCTAACAGTTAATATCAGTACGAAAATAAAAATCATGAATTTAAATCTACGCTATTACAAGGCTTCGGGGTGGGGGAAATTACAAACCAAAACGGGGAAAGAAAAAAGTAAAGGGTCCTAAATTAAGCTATTACATCCCATGTACAATTACATAATTGTGAAAATAATGCGAATAAAAATAAACGTGTGGGGAAGAAAAAAAAAGAAAGATGTAAAGAAAACCTAAAAATCTAAGTGATAAAAAGAAATATTTTTGTTGTTGTTTTTCTTTATTAGGAAAAATAATTAAATTAAATAATAGAAACCTAATTCTAATTGATTAATTAATAAAAAAAGAAGGTGATTATTAATTAAAAAGAAAGTGATTAAAAATAATTAACTAAAATTAATTTAATTAATAAAAATTTAAGTCTAATTATTTTTGTGATTTTGATTTTATGATTTTTTATGGTTTTAAGAAATTAAAATGAAAATATAATTTAAGCAAAACAACAAGGTAATGATAACATTATCAAGTTCAAAATCATTTAAATAAAAGCGCGTGTGCCCAGATGAGGCCCTTTTGAATTGGTCAATCATATTATTTCTTTTAGCCACGTGAATTCTCCCACCGATCAAACCAACTTGGATGGTGGTTCCGGTCATCCCCTCCGATGATGTAAAAATCAAAATATGCACGATTCAAATAAAATAGAAAATAAAATGATCATATTTGAATAATTAAAACCCTGCAAATCCCATGGTGTGGTTAGTTTGATCTAATAATGCTTGTACTACAAGATCTGAAGCTTCAAAAGCTGCGCGCCCTAACAATGACACGATGTTGTTTCTGCGTTAAAACTCAAATATAAAATGTTAGAACAATTTAAATCATGGATATGAATCATGTTGGCATGCTTGCAATGATTGAAACTATACTGAAATTTATAAACTGAAACTTAAAGAATTGAAAAACACAAGAAGGGGAGGTTGAATTGGAATCTTGAAAAACAATGGAAATAACACGATGATTTTTATCCTGGTTCGTTTGAACTCAAACTCTTCCAGAGTTTGCATAACAAAAGATGAAGCTGGTGTATCCACAGAAGATGCAATTTTCTCAGAACACTCTCTAGCATTTTCTGATTCAGTGGCTTCTTCAGTTGCTTTTCTTTTGTCTTGAATAATAGCCAGTGGAAGATTTTCAGAGTATGGTTCAATAACTTCTGAAGGTTGGTGCTCTTTCCAGGGAGCATTGTCCAGAAGAAGAATAGATTTCCTTTCCCAGTGACTCATAACTTGATCCTTGAAAGCATTCAGCTGATTACAAAAGTTATGTTGGGCTAATTCATAGCTTAATTTCTTGAGTTTCTGGGATTCTGAGTTGAACCATCTTCTGAACTGGTTCCAGTGAGAATCAGAAGCAGCAGGATTTGGATTTTCTAAACTTGCTTGCTTCAAAGAGTTAACCCATTCAATTATTTCTGTTTCAAAAAACAATAAATTTCTACCAGCATATGCTTTGGTGATAGTTGGTTTTGGTTTGGGAATGACAATTTTGTGAGAGGTTGAGGCTAGGTGATCCAACGCTTCTAAGTCTATTACTGTTCTCAGGTGATCTTCTGGAGGATTAATCGGAGAGGAAGTAGGAGAATCAGAAATGATAATTGGTGATGGAGGTGTGTTTGGTGGAGTGGAATGGTAAGGTGATGGAATTTATGGAATGTCTTGGGTGGAGATAGGTTGTCGAACCATGAGAGGTTCTGTTATTCCAGGAATTGGTGTGGTGGTATCAGAGTCTGTATATGGATTTTCTGGTTGGGAAGCGGTAGCGTTTGGATTTTCTGAGTGAGGAGTTTCAAAATCTGGATCAAATTGATCAATATCAGAAAGAACTCTAGCAAGTTCTGGTTGATTTTGTTCAAGATGTGGATTGGAAGAGTGAGGTTCGTTTAATATGTTTTCTAGAGTTACCGAGGGGTCAAACTCTATATCAAATTTTTTAAATGTTTGTGGTGAGGGATCTTCTATGGGTTTTGGAGAGGAGGGTGTTTCAGATGTTGGAAAAACTACTGATTCTACAATAGAAATAAAAGAAGAGTTACCTTTCTTTTTAGCAGCTTTTGGAGTCTTCTGAGAAGATCCTTCTCCTGCAGATTTTCTTTTTCTGGACTTCTTTAGGACAACATCTGGAGCTTGTTGATGCAGATCATAGATGTTTAGCTCTGGAGAAGTTCCATCCTTCTTGCATGCTTCCAAATATATGACAACTATTTCTGGTGATGCATCAATTTCAAAAAATAGAGGAAAATCTTTCAGAGGGATTCTACTTGATGTGATGACTTCTTTTGTAGAAATGGTTGGATCCTTCTTAATGCTGTCAATGATCTTCATCTGTTTCAGGTTCTTGGCATTAAGAGGTTTTCCAGCACATGCCTCCAGCGTGCTTATCTGCTGAGCTTCAGTCAGACACTCTTTTAACCTATTCTCAGTCAGAATATCTGAAATTAGCCTGCCCAGAGGTATCCAACCCTCTTAGTTATTTCATCTTCTCTTGTTTCCTTCACGCTTGTTCTCAGATGGTTGAAAAGCAAGTGAGGAAGGTTTATTTTTGTCTTTTTCATAATGAAGTATAGCAGAAACTGTTGGTCAATATTTATGTAGTCGGAGAGCTTGTTGGCTTCCTGTGGTTGATACAACCCATAATGATCTTTTCCTAGATTCTGAAGTAGTCCTTCAGATCTTTAATATTGTTGGATGGCTGCCGAGAAGTGAAGATTACTCTTGATATGGATGTTAGGTCAGAACATTTCTCAGCCATGCCGTTTCAATGGATTCCTCCGCCATTATAACCAATCAGCTTTGCAATCATATCTTCAGTAATTGCAATTTTCTTCCCCATTACATAAGATGTTACTTGGTGATTAAAGGAGGTTGCATGAATCCAACATTCCTTTACTAAAATTGGGAACATTGGACCTAGAAGACGATCAAAATACCTGTTTCAACCTTGAATAGCTACATCTGCAGTAAGATCAAACCCATTCTCCTTCATGCTTTCAAAGTCAATGATAAGCTCGCAGAGAACCTCAAGAGAATCAATTGGAGTAAGTAAGGTTCTTGACGGTTCTTTGTATTGTTTTGCAGTTGATGAAGATGAACCAAGAGCACATTGAAGATTCTTAGTGCTTGAAGATGAAGCCATTGTTCACACTGACTGTTTGAGATTTCTGAAAAAAGGTTTTTTTTTTTTGCAAATGAAAACTAGATAAGAAATAGAAGCGAGAAGAAGTGAGAGTGAGAGTGAATGTGTATTTATAATCAATTTAAAAACTTAATCAACAAGAAAGAGAAAAATATTAATAATTACACAGCATTTATGAATCCTGAAAATAGGGGATGGCGTGGAGATATGAAACAGTTACCAATGACACGCGTCTCAATGCACCCAATCAAAGATTTAGACCCTTTAGAATTTGAACGCGTGTTCAGCCTTAGAAGGACGCTTGTGAGAGGATGACAGATGTTTGATAATGTGAACCACGCGCTTCTATCTTTGAAATGAACCGTTCGAATCTTCTTAGATAGATTCTGATGCAACTGTCCTTCTAACTTCTGAAGAATTGTTGATCATATGTTCACAAAGAAAACATAAAATTCTAAGGGTTAATGAATATATAAATAAAACTCTTATTCTGGACATAATTTCATGGTTAGATGTTTCAGAATGAAATTAAAACTATCTTTAGAAAATGGTTTAGTAAAGACATCAGCCCATTGATGGTCTGTGTCAATAAATTTTATAGAAAGGATTCCTTTCTGAATATAGTCCCTAATAAAGTGATGTTTTATTTCTATATGCTTAGCCCTAGAATGCAAAATAGGATTCCTAGATAAACAAATTGCAGAAGTGTTCTCACAGAATATAGGAATGTTACTCTCAAAGATGCTGAAGTCTTCAAGCTGACTCTTCATCCAGAGCATCTGTGTGCTGCATCCAGCAACTGCTATGTATTCAGATTCAGCTGTTGACAAAGCAATTGTGGATTTCCTCTTGCTGGTCCATGAGATCATATTTTCTCCCAAAAATTGGCAGCTTCGAGAAGTGGTTTTTCTTTCTACTTTGTCTCCAGCGAAGTCAGCATCACAGTACCCTACTAAATTCTATTCACTGGTTTTTCTATAAAAAAACCAAGATTAGTAGTACCTTTCAGATACTTGAAAATTCGCTTAACAGTTGTTAAGTGAGATTCTCTAGGATCTGATTGGAATCTGGCACATAAACATACACTGTATAGAATGTCAGGTCTTGAAGCTGTAAGATATAAGAGAGAACCAATCATATCTCTGTAGATCTTCTGTTCTACCTTTTTACCTACCTCTTCCTTTTCCATAATGCATGTGGGATGCATTGGAGTCTTAGATGGCTTACACTCTGATAAGTCAAATTTCTTTAGAAGTTATTTGACGTATTTGCTCTGGTGTATGTAGGTTCCTTCTAGAGTTTGATTGATCTGAATTCCGAGAAAGAATTTGAATTCTCCCATCAAGCTCATTTCAAACTCTACCTGCATAGACTTAGCAAATTCTCTTCCCTAAGAGGCTTTAGTAGATCCAAAAATGATATCATCTACATAAATTTGACAAACTAAAATGTCATTCTTAAATAGCTTACAAAATAAGGTTGTGTCCACTTTCTCGCCGGTGAATTTCTTTTCTAACAGAAAGCTACTTAGTCTCTCATACCAAGCTCTGGGAGATTGTTTCAGATCATATAGTGATTTCTTTAGTTTGAAAACATATTCTGGATGTTTGGAATTTTCAAAACCAGGGGGTTGGTGCACATAAACTTCTTCATCAATCTATCCATTTAGGAATACACTTTTGACATCCATATGATACAGAGTGATGCCATTATTCATAGCGAAGGAAATTAAAAGTCTGATAGATTCTAACCTGGTGACTGGAGCAAAGGTTTCTATATAGTCTATCCCCTCTTGCTGACTATAACATTGTGCAACCATCCATGCTTTGTTTCTGATGACTTCTCCTTGTTCATTCAACTTGTTTTTAAATACCCATTTTATTCCAATGACGTTGAACCCTTTTGGTTTGGGAACCAAATCCCATACGTCATTTCTGGTGAATTGATTTAATTCCTCCTGCATAACCAGTATCCATTCATTGTCCAGAAGAGCTTCATAAATGGAAGTTGACTCAATCAGAGATACCAATCCCATGAGATATTCTTCAGAGTTTCTGAATGTGGATCTTGTTCTGATTGGATCTTCCTTCTTTCCCATAATTTTGTCTTCAGGATGAGCTAGGCTGCTTCTGGATATTCTTTTATGGAGAGGTTCTTCAGATGTTTCTGTAGTGTTTGTGACATTTCTTTCTGATGTTGTTTGTGAGTCTTTGTTGGGAACATTTGATGTATTTCCTTAAGTACCTGTGAATTGAACTTCTATATTTGCAAGAGATTGATTTTTCTTTGACTTTTGAGAGCCAAGCTTGTCATCAAATCTAACACTGATTGACTCTTCTACAATATGTATTTCTATGTTGTATACTCTATAGCCTCCTCAGCGTTCAAATTATCCTAACATAATACACTTATGTGATTTAGAGTCAAACTTGTTCAGATGTTCTTTAGTGTTAAGCATAAAACAAATACATCCAAGTGGATGGAAATATGAAATGTTGGGCTTTCTGTTCTTCCATAATTCATATGGAGTCTTATCCATAATGGGTATTATTGAGATTCTATTCTGAATGTAACATGCTGTGTTAATTGCTTCTGCCCAGAAGTTCTTAGCAATGTTAGTCTCATTGATCATGATTCTGGCCATTTCTTGTAAAGTTCTGTTCTTTCGTTCTACAACTCCATTTTGTTGGGGAGTTCTAGGACAAGAGAAATCATGAGAGATGCCATTCTCATTAAAAAATATTTCAAATTTTTTGTTTTCAAATTATCCACCATGATCACTTCTGACTTTAACAATTCTAAGATCTTTCTCATTTTGGACTTGGTTACAGAAAGCAACAAACGCAGAGTGTGACTCTTCCTTGTGTCTTAAGAACTTTACCCATGTCCATCTGCTATAGTCATCTATGATCACTAACCCATACTTCTTGCCACTAATGGATGCAGTTTTCACTGGTCCAAATAGATCTATGTGCAGAAGTTCTAATGGTCTAGAGGTAGAAACAACATTGTTTTCTTTAAAAGGGGTTTTTGCAAACTTGCCTTTCTGTCATGCTTCACACAGAGCATCTGAGCTGAACTTCAGATTAGGAAGTCCTCTAACCAGATTGAGTTTGTTAATCTAAGATATTCTTCTCATACTAACATGCCCCAATCTTCTGTGCCAGACCCATTGCTCATTGTTAACAGACAGTTGGCATTTTACGTTCTGACTTGTTAGTTCATAAAGTTTTATTTTGTAAATGTTATTCTTTCTCTTTCCATTAAATAGGATAGATCCATCTTTCTGACTAACAACTCTACAGGAATTTTGATTAAAGATTATATCATAACCGTTATCACTTAATTGACTTATAGATAACAAGTTATGCACTAATCCATCTACTAACAAAACATTATTAATAAAAGGGAGGTTACCGTTACCGAAAGTTCCAGAGCCAATGATCTTCCCTTTCTGATTGTCTCCAAAACCTACGTAGCCTCCAAATTTAAGTTCTGGGCTTTGGAACATATGCTTTCTTCCTATCATGCGTCGAGAGCATCCAGAGTCCAGGTACCATGATTGGTGTTTCAGTCTTGCTATTAAAGATATCTGCTACATATACAATTTTATCTTTAGGTACCCATATCTTTTTGGGTCCTTGTTTGTTAGTGTTACCAAAATTATGTTTGAATTTTGGTTTAGCAGAGAAAATATTACTGGTATATTTTAAGTCATGTGTGTGCCCATAGGTAAAGTGATATTTTAAAGGAGTGCGTTTAATAACTAAGTACTTAAACTTCTTAGGTTGGGATACTTTACCTTTGTATCCTATACCTTTTCTGCCATTTCTGCTAACTCCATAGATCATTGAAGCTATCTTGCTTCTATCTATGTTTTTAGAAAGGAACTTCTGAAAGCTATGATCATATTCCTTTATGATCTTATCAGAGTTACTGGGAAACTCTGAGATAGTTTCCTTCTGAGTGTTTTGTAAATTGTTTTCAAGTTTTGAAATTTTTTATTTCAGCTCAGAATTTTCCAGTCTCAGGTTCTCAGTTTCTTCAGAGTCAGAAACTAGATCCTTTTTCAGGTTCTTGAATTTGACTTGAAGCTGCTGATATCTTTCAAGAATTTCACTTAGACTTTCTCCTAATTCAGCTTTAGTAAAACTTACAGTAAAGTCAAGAAATACCTCTTCAGTGTCTGATTCTGATTCTGACCTAGATGATTTAGTGTCTACTGTCACGTTGGCCATAAGAGCAATGTTGGCTCTTTCATCTTCTGATTCTGTGTCTGCATCAGAAGTATCTGAGTCATCCCATGTTTCCATGAGACTTTTCTTCTTCTCCTTAAAGAACTTCTTTTTTGGTTTCTCCTTCTGAAGCCTTGGAAAATCGCTTTTGTAGTGCCCTTGTTCATTGCACTCGTAGCAGATAATATCCCTATTGCTTGACTTTCTATGTCCAGAAGATGATTCAGACTTTCTGTGTCCAGAAGATGATTCAGACTTTCTGTATCCAGAAGATGATATATTCTGATTCCCTGTTCTTCTGGAATTTTTGAACTTCCTTTGCCTCTGCTTCCATAGCTGATTGACTCTTCTAGAGAGAAGAGAGAATTCGTCTTCTTCTTATGAGGATCCACTTTAAGTTTCTTCCATAGCCTGCAAAACTTTAGAATCATATTTTTTGTTAGATTTAAGGTCTAAAGGCTTACCTTGCTTCTAGGGCTCATCATCTTCTAACTCTATCTCATGAATTCTGAGAGAGCTGACAAGTTCTTCTAGAGATATCTTGTTAAGATCTTTTTCTAGTTTTAGAGCAGTGACCATGGGCCTCCATTGCTTTGGTAAACTTCTAATGATCTTCTTTACGCAATCAACAGTTGAATACCCTTTGTCCAGAACTTTCAGCCCAACAACCAGAATTTGGAATCTTGAGAACATTGCTTCAATGGTTTCACTTTCTTCCATCTTGAAGGCTTCATACTTCTGAATGAGCGCAAGGGATTTGGTTTCTTTTACTTGCATGTTGCCTTCATGCGTCATTCTCAGAGAATCAAACATGTTCTTTGCTGTATATCTGTTTATGATCTTCTCATACTCTGAACATGAGATGGCACCCAAGAGAATAGTTCTGGCCTTGTGATGATTTCTGAAGTCACACTTTTGAGGATGAGACATTCTTTTTCTATCAATCTTCTGACCACTTTCATCAACAGGATGCATGTACCCATCAATCACCATATCCCAGATATCATCATATGAGCTAGAAAGAAGCTTTCAATTCTGTCTTTCCAGTAATCAAAGTTCTATCCATCAAAGATTGGAGGTTTGTGCTTATTTTGTCTTTATCATCATGGTAGTCATTGTTGATGTTCTGAATTGGTCCCACCATAGTGTTTTCCTTAGCTTGGATCTTTTACTTACACGATTAAGTGCTTTAACTCAGAACCAGGCACTCTGATGCCAATTGAAGAATTGAAAAACACAAGAAGGGGGGGGGGGGGTGAATTGGATCTTAAAAAACAATGGAAATAACACGATGATTTTTATCCTGGTTTGTTTGAACTCAAACTACTCCATTCCACCCGCCAAGGTGATTTTTCCTCTCTCCAACGAGGTCTTAATTCACTAATCAATATTGATTACAAAACTACTTAGACTACTGCCAAAGTCTTCTTGATTATAACCACAACCCGGTTTTTCTCAAGGAATTGCACTAAACAAAATATGAATAAAGTAGTGTACAATATGTTTTTCTTTACAAAAACAGTATCACAGACTTGTGATGTATTACACAGTTGAAAGAATAGTATGAATGAGGAGTAGAAAGGATAACAACATTGAATTATTGTGAATTGTTGTGTGTAAATCGTAAATGATTTATCCTCATCCCTTGTTTAAATAGGCGTAGCATACTTGAGTATTTGGAAACTTGATAAATGACAGTTAATGCGCTTTCCTCAAATAAAAGATCCTTGTCTGTTTGTAGCCGTTGCATTTGATATAACTTTGATGAATTGTAGCGCTTAAGAACATTAAGGTATCTATTTGCTGCTTGCTTCAGAACTTTGGAAGGTCAGAATCATAAGTTCCTGTTTGCAGCGTTATACTTTCTTTTAGAGTTATGTAATCATAGTTAAAACGTCTTTCTCTTAGCGCAACTTATGATCTTCATTCATCAGAACTTTCTGAGAATAGTCTACGTTCACAGCAGGAACATCCTTGTAGCTTATCTTCTGACCTACTTCCATCAGAACTTCTCTATAAAGTAGAATATAATTTTAGAGTGCATAATTATTCTTTGTGTTTGTTATCATCAAAACTCTTACGAGGGTTGTAGAATCAAACTATGTTCTAACAAAACTTACCAACTTACCGATCAGAGCTAGTGCAAAGGAGGATTCTGGGGTTAATTCACGATGAGTGAGGCTTGGTATAGACTCCTGGAAACCCCAGGAAGATGGTATGAGGCTTGAAATTACTCGAATATGACTGGATATTGCTATGCAAATTTCTTTGAAAAATGTGAAGAATTCGGGCAAGCTTTTGGAGACTTTTGGAGAGCTTTTGCATGTAGGAATTTCATGCCCTTTCTTGCTTGAAATGTTATGTATTTATAGAGTTAGGAGAAAATCAAATATGGCAAGAAACAAAGCTTTCAAGTCCATGAGACAAAAATCCAACATATTGAAAGTTTGCCATATTTAGATGATTCTTGCCATTCTTGATGCTTCATGAACCTGGACAATTTTTTGTTGGTCTTTTCACGAAATATTGGGCTCCATGATGGGTCAAGTCAAGCCCGAATACGCTAGCCCATTATTTCTTGTATTTTTATCTAATTTATTTGATTTAATTCATATTTAAATGAATAAAAATTAAAATAAATTAAAATAAAAATCACAATAGTGCATGGTTAGGTTTATAGGTCCTCGGGTATGTCATAAACATGTTTGAACCCTAAAAGTTAGGTTCATTAACCTAAAAATGCAATTTTGCCCAAAGTTGACTTCATTCATTTCTTGAAAATTGCCCAAATTGTGCACCTCATAACTTGCTCAATTTTCATCTTTTGAAGTTGACCTTGGAATTTTTTGAAAGCCCAAGATGTCCCCTTCAATCTATATGTTAATCATTTTTATTTTTAAGACATCATCTTGATGTAAGTTGCCTTGACAAAAAATGTCTTTTGTTGAATTTTGAAAATGACCTATAACGTATGAGACCATATCTTCCAAATGAAGCATTTTTTGGACTTGAGAACAAATGAAAAGATGGAGAGATTTGAATTTTCTTTAAAATGGGTTTTGGTTGGGGAAAAGTTGATGAAGCATGTGAAAGTTATGCCTGGTCAAAGTTCAGTTGACTTCTCCTAAGGAAACCCTAATTTGATAAATTTTGACTTTTGATGATCTGAGGACTTTCCTTAAGGAATCATGATCAAACCTTGATCAAATGATGAACATCACTTCAAAATGTTGATGTTGACCAAAAATCTTGAAGTTTGACTGTATGTTGACTACAATTGAATTTTTTTACCAATAAAGTTAATTTTCAAACATTTGAGTCATTAATTGAGCAAACTTGTGATGTAGGGCTTGAAACTTGACATGAACCTTGTTAAGGACCTATGAAGAACCATGGAAGACACTTGAGATATTCGGAAACCAAATTTCCTTGAGAAACTCCAAACCCTAGTTGTAGGATTTTGGCTTAGGAGGAGCATCTTGACTAGTCAACCCTTGAGTGTCTTGACTATTTGAAGAGTCCTGAAATAATGCTTTGAGAAAAATGAGAGGGAAAATTTTGGGGTACAACAACTTCCCCTGTTCAATCTTCTTAAACCTGAAGAGTTAGATTGGTGTGTCCTCCATTCGGGACTTGAAGGTAGAAGATGATTGAACACTTAAGTGCCCAGAAATTTGCACTCGTTTGTGCAAGAGGTAACATTATTGGTTGATTGTATCGGGAATGGGATTATAAATGCCATTTAGAGATGTGACAAAGAGTCATTGGAGATGGGCTTATAGATTCCATCCAAAGTAACTGTTGACTTCAATCTGGAAGAAGTATCAGAATAAATCTATTGTCGATTTAGTCTGAGCCAGAAGATGTTTATGCTTGTCTGCAACTGGAAGAAGTATCATAATAAATCTTTGGTTGATATAATCTGAGCCAGAGGCTGTCTACAACCGTCTTCAACTGGAAGAAGTATCAGAATAAATCTTTGGTCGATTTAATCTGAGCCAGGAAAGGTCTATATTTGTCTTCAACTGGAAGAAGTATCAGAATGAATCCATAGTCGATTCACTCTGAGCCAGAAATAGGTCCACTGGAAGAAGTATCAGAATAAATATTTGGTCAATTTAATCTGAGCCAAGGTATATTTATGTCTGACTTCGACTGGAAGAAGTATCAGAATAAATCTTTGGTCGATTCAATCTGAGCAAGAAGAGGTCTCTTTATCTTTAACTGGAAGAAGTATTAGAATAAATCTTTGGTCAATTTAATTTGATCCAGAAAAAGGTCCGCTGGAAGAAGTATCAGAATAAATCTTTGGTCGATTTAATCTGAGCCAGTGTATATTTATGTCCGACTTCGACTGGAAGAAGTATCAGAATAAATCTTTGGTCGATTCAATCTGAGCCAGAAGAGGTCTCTTTATCTTTAACTGGAAGAAGTATCAGAATAAATCTTTGGTCGATTTAATCTGAGCCAGAAAAAGGTCCGCTAGAAGAAGTATCAGAATAAATCTTTGGTCGATTTAATCTGACCTAGGGTATATTTATGTCCGACTTTGACTGGAAGAAGTATCAAAAGATATCTTTGGCCGATTTAATCTGAGCCAGAAGAGGTCTCTTTATCTTTAACTAGAAGAAGTATCAGAATAAATCTTTGGTCGATTTAATTTGAGCCAGAAAAAGGTCCGCTGGAAGAAGTATCAGAATAAACCTTTGGTCGGTTTAATATGAGCCAGAAGATCCATTATGCCCGACTTCGACTGGAAGAAGTATCAGAATAAACCTTTGGTCAATTTAATCTTAGCCAGAAGAGGTCTCTTTGTCTTTAATTGGAAGAAGTATCAGAATAAATCTTTAGTCGATTTAATCTGAGCCAGAAAAAGGTCCACTGGAAGAAGTATCAGAATAAATATTTGGTCGATTTAATCTGAGCCAGAAGATGCTTTATGCCCGACTTCAACTGGAAGAAGTATCGAAATAAATCTTTGGTCAATTTAGTCTAAGCCAGAAGTGGTCTCTTTGTCTTTAAATGGAAGAAGTATCAGAATAAATCTTTGGTCGATTTAATCTAAGCCAGAAAAAGGTCCGCTGGAAGAAGTATCAGAATAAACCTTTGGTCGGTTTAATTTGAGCCAGAAGATGCTTTATGCCCGACTTTGACTGGAAGAAGTGTTAGAATAAATCTTTGGTTGATTTAATTTGATCTAGAAGAGGTCTCTTTGTCTTTAACTAGAAGAAGTATCAGAATAAATCTTTGGTCGATTTAATCTGAGCCAGAAAAAGATCTGTTGCAAGAAGCATCTGAATAAATCTTTGGTCGATTTACCATGATCCAGAAGATATTTATACTCATTTTATTTGGAAGAAGTATCAGAATAAATCATTGGTCGATTTAATCTGAGCCAGAAAAAGGTATGCTAGAAGCAGTATCAGAATAAACCATTAGTTGATTTAATATGAGTCAGCGGCTATCTACGATCGTCTTGAACTGGAAGAAGTATCAGAACAAATCTTTGGTTGATTTAATCTGAACCAAAAGAGGACTCTATGTCTTTAACTGGAAGAAGTATCAGAATAAATCATTGGTCGATTTAATCTGAGCCAGAAAAAGGTCTACTAGAAGAAGTATCAGAATAAATCTTTGGTTAATTTAATCTGATCCAGAAAATGTATTCAACTGGAAGAAGTATCAAAATAGATCTACACCTGATCTAAGCTGAGCCAGAAGAATGCCTACTAGAAGGAGTATCTGAATAAATCATTTGTCGATTTAATCCGAGCCAGCGACTATCTACGACCGTCTTCAACTGGAAAAGTATCAGAATAAATCTTTGGTTAATTTAATATAAGCCAGAAAAGGTCTATATGTCTTTAACTGGAAGAAGTATCAGAATAAATCATTGGTCGATTTAATCTGAGCCAGAAAAGGTCTTCAACTGGAAGAAGTATCAGAATAAATCTACACCTGATCTAAGTTGAGCCAGAAGAATGTCTACTGGGAGAAGTATCATAACAAATCACTAGGTCGATTTAATATGAGCCAGAAGACGTTGTCTTTGATAACACTGTCTGGTCCTACCAATAGTTGATGGTGTTAGTCTTGTTGATTTATCTTTTCCTGAAAACATAAAGAGTTAGCTATATGCAATGTCATGATGTATGAAATGCATCGCGTAATGATGTTCTCAAAATAAATGAGATTGTGTTGTATGCGTTTCGTATGCATATGCTATGATATTTTTTAAATGATGTACGAATGTAATATGCGAGCGTATCAGTTGGTTTTTATAGTGTTGTTAGACTGGGCGAAAATAAATCCTTGACTGCTGTCGAAGATGAAGAATGTAGTCCCTCACTATTTGTTAAAGTTAAATTCGCTGGGGATTCTTATTTGTTGTTTAAGGAAACTCCATTGGGAACATTGATTTCTATTCTCTGAGGGAACTTTGCTAGAGAGTGTTTACTCCTGCTTGGGGAAGAAGAGGTCCAAACTTTGGTTGTTTTTGCTCTACTGAGGAGTTATAATTCCTTGTATACCCTGATTGGGGATAACATCAATGGATAAATTTCTGGCTCGTCTGAGAAAGATAAAGTTGACTGTCATCTGATCCGATTTTAGATTCAGTAGCGACTCTCTGAGGATGGTGACGACTTCACTAGGGGAAGGGAGTTTTTATCCGTCACTCATGGTCATCCGAGGAAAAGACTTAAGCTATGGAAATTGGACATCATTGGGGAAATAAACCCTATTGGAGAAATAAACCCTATTGACAGACATATGGACTCCTGGGAAGTAAACTTGTTGATGGGAATGAGCTCTGCTGGAGAGAAGTAATCTGCAGGGTTTTTTACAGTTTTGAAAACTCAGATGGGGAAAAGAACTTCCATAAATTGTAATAATTGGGATCTTATAGATAAGCAATATTACTGGGAGGAAGTTTGCACTCCTGTATTTGCCAGAGTGATATGCCGAGAAGATTGTGGGGAATGTATGAACTTGTGAAGATTACCTTGTGGGGATATTCTCATGGCAGTGGCTCTGTGGGGATTCGTGGATACTTAAACATATCTCAACATCTAAAGCCTTTGGTGAATGCTGATCAGGGCGATAAGTTTTCTACTGATAGACAAGTGATGAGATAATGAGACATAGTCGTACTCTTTAATCCCTAACTTTTTCCTGGACTATCCTTTCAGATTTTCAGTCCACCGAGATACCCTTTTTTTCCCAAGCCGCCTTTTTTTAGGTTTTCGACTTGCTGGGTGTACAATTTTATTTATATATCTCTAATTTTTGCCCGAACTATTTTGGTTCGCCTGAATGCCCTTAATTTTTCCTAGGTCAGTCAACCTAGCGAGTCTTTTTTTTTTATGCGTAGTATTTTCTGTCTATGCACGTGTTCACAGGGTACAGAGAATTGTCACTGTCCATAGTAGTAAGTGTTGTAGCACTTCCAGAAATATGTTTGCTTGATCACATGTGGCCCTTTGGTGAAACTCATGTTCAATGTGCCAAGTGATTCAGACAAAGGTTTGCCCCTGGATATTTGGCCCTTTTGAGAGATTCCTCGAATCTTGACTCGACTGCCCCTAGACCAGTTAGACACCATGTCACGCCCCTTGATTATGAAAGGCCTGTTACTAGAAATGTCTTTCCATCTGAGGTGATTCTGCCCATTGAGAGCATTTTCGTTCATTAAATTTCTGTCGTGCGAATTCCTCTACTGTCGAATGATTAGTCGTATGCAAACAATGGCATTTATAGAATGCAAAGCTTATGTCTATCTTGAAGTTTTAAAAATGAATTTTTAGTAAATAAACAGAATTTTGTAAGAATATGAATTCAACTCGGGATTTATAGTAAACCTTACAGGAGTCAGGATACCTTTTGTAACAGTATGCTTTCGAACTAACCCATGCTTCAGCTAGGACTTTTAAGGGTTGTAGCGTGGCCTGGTTCACGGTTTAAGAAACAAAGGGTAAAGGATAGAAATTTATTTGTACCCAACTCGTTCTTCATGATGTTCTTCAGTCCTATACTCAGTTAATTGTGCATTTAAATCTCAATTGAGTCTAGAATCTTTGCCCTGATATTCTGGTGATGGTTCGGATACTGAAAGTTTATTTTGAGGAGGCAGTCATTTTTCGTAATATTTTATTTTTGTTGAGGATTTGTAGTGACCTCTTTTTTTAATTTTATTATCCCTACCTTTTTCTTGAACTGTTTCCTTTGCGGTTACAGTCAGCGGGATGCCCATGTTTTTTCTTAAGTCTCCTTCATAGGTTTTGACTTAGCAGGATTTTATTTTAAGAGATAATGAATGCTTGTTTTAACGATTATGTGGAACCATCACCATATTTTGTTTTGGAATGATACCTATGAAACTACTTATTGTGTACGAGGGGAAAGCTTGCGATTGAATACACTATTGAATTAACTGAGAAACTACCCTGCCCCAGGTTATGATTAAGGGTTTGAATTTGCGTGAAAAAGAAAACTCCTACTTCTTAGGATCAAAGGGGTTGACTAGGGATTATCTTCCTTATAACTCCACTGTTTAGGATTTGAAACAACGCCTATACATCGTCAGCCAGGTCTGTTCAAAAGCATACTGTAGAGATTGTGGTATCTTTTTCGTCATCCTCCCTCTAAAGGTTTAAGCTTTTAATCGAGAGTTAAATATCACAAAGAGGAAGTAAAAGCATAGTTTCAGTATAGTGACAACGAATGGATTAATTCAAGACAAACATATGAAATGCATTAATGGAATAACAAAGTTTGACATGAAATAAGTGTTCGAACAATCAAAAGAAATTACAATTTGAAAATTCTAATGAATAAAAAGCATCTCTGTCTGAACTTGTCACTTCTGATGGTGTGCCTTTGAGGGTTGGAAAAAGAATTCAGTCTGACCATCTTGTGAGAACTCCAGCACCCTTTCGCCGACCAAGTCCTGAATCTTATTTTTCAATGCCCAACATCTATTAGTGTCATGCCCCGGACTATTGGAATGATAAGTGCATCTCACATTAGGGTTATACCGAGGAGAGGCGGTGTTGGGATTCTGAGGGGGATCCTTCAATGTTATCAACTCCATCTCCGACATGTGTTGCAATACTTGATCTGAGGACATGTTAATTTTGGTGAATTTCCTTTTGGGCACGTCCTGATTACATTGATTTCCTTGTCGTTGTTGTTGCACCGGTGCTGGATTAGAGATCCGCACTGCCCCCACACATTGGTTGAGATCACTCTTATTACGACCCTTCTGGTCGTACACAGTACTGGACTCCTTCTTTCCATTGTATGATCTCTCCTGATTACTTGAAGATGCAGTCCCCTAAATTTCATCGCTCCTGAGTTTATTTTCAACATATTCCCGCATGAACATGTCACCCAATTCCCTGTCTGCCAAGAGAGATTGACCGTTGATTAGGCCCCAAATTCTAGCAGTTTTCCCCAGACGGCCGTATCTGTCTTGACGAAGTTCGCTGATGAGGATTCTTAACTCTTCTTATCCCCGAGCTAAATTTTGGATAAGAGCCATCTGACTACTCATCTAGATTCTCATCCTTTCCATCTCAGCTTGCAGTTGTTCCACCTGGTCATCCTAGTTATCTTCAGGATTTTTCTTGGCCGTGTTCCCAGCGAGGAGTACTTTCAATTATTCTTGCCCCTTGGATAGATTCAGGACCATTTCCTTGAATTGAGCATCTTGA
Organism: Vicia faba; assembly: GCA_948472305.1. Lineage (NCBI taxonomy): Eukaryota > Viridiplantae > Streptophyta > Magnoliopsida > Fabales > Fabaceae > Vicia > Vicia faba. The sequence goes on from OX451738.1 coordinate 231,076,450, forward strand.
GTTTAGAGATCTCTATCGTTCTTTTCGAGAGCCATCTTCCTTGCTAAAATAAACAACGAGAAAATGAGAAACCTGTCTTAAGAATACCTATTATGTAATGACATGCATGCAATGTTTTCAAGGATCTCACGGGGTAAGCACAAGAAAATGTTTAAATTTTAATTTCATCTTTGAAGGAAGAACTTCGTATTGTTGAATGTCCTTCTACAAGAATCAACCTCACCATATCCAGTGGGTCATAGCCTCTGACTTAAGTTATCGTGCTTTGACGGCGTTGGCTAGAGGAAAATAAATCCCCTTGCCCCTTGCTAGACGTATGGTTCATCATAACCTGCATCACAGGCCCTAGAGATCCTTGAAATGGTTAACTAAATGCTATGGCATGATGTCATGATGTGTATGTTATACACTAAGCAAAAGTGTAAGTTGATGAAGACAAGTGAGTCTTGAGACAATTCCAGGTTATTGGATAATGACTACAAACAAGTCCTGCAAGGTATTCACATCGTTAGATAATGAATACAAACAAAACCCTGCAAGGAGTTCAGTTGTTAGATAATAAAAGCAAACAAGTCACACAAGTAGCCTTAGGTTCAGGCTTGCATGGAATTTGTATGTAAGTACCCTCTTAAAGTTTTAGTTGGCTCAACCTGTCCTAACAATAGTAACTGGGTTCTAGGGATCTCATATCATCGATCTTTCTCTCAGGCATTGTTTCAGCTCAAGCATCTGAATTGTGGCCGAAATATCCCGAAAGTCCAATCTCAATGAGTATAGCATCGAGTATCAATCAAAATCAGTATGTACCAAAGGCGGCCATCTAACTACTTTCTAATGGCTAAGATGAGTCAATTTAAGGTTCTAAAGGCCAGTTAGTGCTTAATGACACTATGTGGAAGCCTAATGTTATCCTTGACTGACTCAAGGAACATTAGTACAAGCCATAGTATCACACTAACTTCGCTATCATATCATCCATATCGGTCTACACCGTACAACCTCCATGATTTATTGCTACTTATCTAAAAGGTGCCCCAGATCTGGGTATAGGATCTTTAACAATAACCCAAACATAAACCCGAAAGATAAAGCACATAAATCAAACAAGGAAAGCATTTTAAATATGATCTAGCTCTAAGGTAACCCCACTTTAGTTTTAGTCTCCTCAGCAGAGTCGCCAGTTCTGTAATACGGTGAGAGAACTGACTTTTACTAGTTTTGCATTTTATCGTAATGTTGCGGTTAGCAAGAGTCGCCATCGACTTTTCTTTTATCCAACAAAGGAAAGGGTGAAAAGAACAGGAAAGACCTTTCAAGATTATTTTCTGAGTAAGGGGGGTAGGTTATGGAACGGGAAGGTGTTAGCACCTTTTCCATGCGTAGTTATCTATGGGTTCTTAGTTGCTAGCTCACTTTGAAAATGCTTTTTTGTGTAAGTGTGTTTTGAAGATATTTTGAAAATATGCCTTAGTGCGGTAAACTTTGTAATGTTTCTCATTTCGGTGAGAACGTATTCAAAGTGGTTTTTGTCTTTGAAAATACTTAGAAAAGAGTTTCTGTATGTGTGAAAAATTGTTTTTGATTGTTTTTATGAGCAAGCAACTAGGAGCTATCTACCTACTCGAAAGGTTTGTTCTTTTCCTCTTTTCCTTTAGAAAGTGCTATCCTACTATTAGTGAGTAGGTAGCCCTATCATTGGATGTTTTAAGGGACAAGCGAGGGTCATTGTGCAGTCATAAAGGCAACTCGTAGGGAAGTTTAGAAATTTTATCATAATGTACTATATCGTTTACTAAAGGAAGCATCGAAGGGTCATCGAGAGACTGAGATCTTTTTAATCAAGGGTCTTTGCTAAAGTGTCCCACGTTTGAGGGAAATGAATGTTTTTCGAAGGCAACAACTGGAGGTACCTTAGAGGTGCGTGTGTGTGAGTGCGTTGTGTTTCAGTTATTTATCTTCGGATGTTAGTTTTGCTAGCGTTTACTTTTAGTCTTATCATACAATCCTATTAGCATTAGTCTAACAGTTAATATCAGTACAAAAATAAAAATGCGAGAATTTAAATCTACGCTATTACAAGGCTTCCGGATGGGGTAAATTACAAACCAAAAGGGGGAAAGAAAAAAGTAAAGGGTCCTAAATTAAACTGTTACATCCAATGTACAATTACATAAATGTGAAAATAATGCGAATAAAAATAAACGTGCGGGGAAGGAAAAAAAAGAAAGATATAAAGAAAACTTAAAAATCTAAGTGATAAAAAGAAATGTTTTTGTTGTTGTTTTTTTTATTAGGAAAAATAATTAAATTAAATAATAGAAACCTAATTATAATTGATTAATTAATAAAAAAATAAGGTGATTATTAATTAAAAAGAAAGTGATTAAAAATAATTATTTAAAATTATTTTAATTAATAAAAATCTAAGTCTAATTATTTTTGTGATTTTGATTTTATGATTTTTTTATGGATTTAAGAAATTAAAAGGAAAATATAATTTAAGCAAAACAACAAGGTAATGATAATATTATCAAGTTCAAAATCATTTAAATAAATGCGCGCGTGCCCAGATGGGACCCTGGTGTTTGAATTTGTCAATCATATTAATTCTTTCAGCCACGCGAATTCTCCCACCGGTCAAACCAACTTGGATGGTGGTTCCGGTCATCCCCTCCGATGATGTAAAAATCAAAACCTGCACGATTAAAATAAAATGGAAAAGAAAATGATCATATTTGACTAATTAAAACTCTGCGAATTCCATGGTGCGGTCAGTTTGATCTAACAATGCTTGTACTACAAGATCTGAAGCTTCGAAAGCTTCTTGCCCTAACAATGACAAGATGCTGTTTCTACATTAAAAATCAAATATAAAACGTTAGAACAACTTAAATCATGGATATGAATCTTGCTGGCATGCTTGCAATGATTGAAATTTTGCTGAAATTTATAAACTGAAATGCACCAACTTCCTGATCAGAGCTAGTTCAAAGGAGGATTCTAGGGTTGATTCGTGATGAGTGAGGCTTGGTATAGACTCCTGGAAACCTCGGTGTGATCGGTGGAAATAGAACTGACTGTTTTTAAGCTGGTTCGCGAAATGTCGCGGTAAGCAAGAGTCGCCACCGTCTTTTATGTTCTCCAACATGGAAAGGACAAAAGCAGAGCAAAATTCCTTTTCGAGAATGTTTCTCGGTTCGGGAGGTAGATTTATAGAAAGGGAAGGTGTTAGCACCCTTTCTATCCGTGGTTATCCACGGGCTCTTAGGTACTTGCTCTTATGTTTTCAAAATTTGTTTGCTTTTCAAGTGTGTGTGGGTTTTGAAAAAGTTTCGTTTGAAAAATTTCTAAGTAACTCTTGTATCTGTCCTCAAGAGTGTATGAAAAATTTGTTTGAAAACTTTTAGAAAGTGTCAGTGTGAAAAGTATTTTGTTTTTTGAAAGAGCAAGTACTCATGAGATCTACCTACTCTAAGGAATTAGGCTGTGTAAGAGTCCTTTAAACAGTACTATCCCACTATTGAGAAGTAGGTAGCACCATCGTTGGAGGTATTCGGGTCAATTCGATTAAGGGACAGTGTGGTCACCGAAGCAATAGTAGGACACCTTAGAAGTAACCCTAATGTCCTAGATCCTTTTTATCCGAGGCAACCGTTTCGAGGCAACTGGATCTTAGACAGGAGGGCGACCTCTAAAACACCCTATACTTGACTACCACGTTCAAGGAAACCAGTGAGGCGTACCCCAGGAGTGGCATGTGCATGTGTGTTCAATTCAGTTTATGTTTATCTTTGATCATGCATTTGTGAGCTGCTGATTAATTTTTATTTGGCATACATTCTTGCAGGCATAATTAACAGTTAAGAGTGCGGAAAATAAAGTGCGGGAAGGTAAATCTACGCTATTACAAGGCGCGGGTCTATACATCGCCAAAGATAAAAACCCGTTTTGAAAATAAATGCGGAAAGTAAAGAAAGCGGTAAAGATCCTAATTAACTATTACATCCTTTTAGCAGATACATAAATAATCAAAATAAGAATAATGTGCGAAAGAAATTAAATCGGGACGTCCTTAGGGTTTGACCCTTTTGAGAGATAAAGAAAATAGTTTGGTCCTTTTTTGTAATTAAATTAACTATTAATCCTAAAACTAATTAATTAATTAATTATTTACAAGAAAAATGTTTTTTGTGTTTTTTATGTTTTATGAAAATAAAAAGAAAAAGGAAATTAAAAGTCAAGAAAACCTTAATTCTAAATTATTTTACTTATTATAAAAAAAGTTAAAATTACCTAATTAAACTAATTAATTTGTTAGTATTTTATTTACAAAAATAACAATTAAGGTGAAATTTAATAATAATAATAATATAAATATTTTAATAGTCTGAATTTATCATGAAAATTAATTTGTTAGTTAATAATAATAATAATAATAATTAGTTAAAAGAATTAAAAAGAGAAAGAAAATAAAAAGGAAAATAAACCAATAGGGGTTTGATGGCCCAATAGAGGTTTAGTTTAGAAATTCTGGCCCAATAATGATCAAGCCCTTGCTGACTTCTGGAATCAGGTGCGTATGGTTGACTGAGGAACATGGTGCTCATCACTTTCTGGCCTTTGGATTGTTGATTGGGAACACCTGGCAAGCTGAGCGTTGGAGTCCACGGTGGAATATTGTTGAGAATCTGCATAGGATTATATAAGAAAAAATATGAAACAAGGTTTGGGGGACCTGGGAATCGAACCCAGGTCCCAGTAATTACCAGACACATCATCAACCACCAAGCCACTTTGCACGCTTTGTTCATATGATAGGCAATAAATATAATATTAAAACATGACAACTATGCTGGAAAGATGAAAAACGCGCGTTCCGTTTGAACTACCTAACCACCTGCTTCCACGTCCTTCGTCTTCATCCTTTTTCCTGCAAAACAAAAACAATTAGCGGGGGTTTTTAACCCCCACAAAGTGCAAATGCCAAAAACAGCGATTAGGTCTGTGCATTATATAAATATGGCGCTAGGGTTGGGTTGAGTTCGTCTGGCCTTGACGAATTCAACCATATGCATTATGAGGTCCAATTTTGCTTGTGCTGTAAAGCCCTAAAATCCTAGCTTCGAAACCCTAGATTTCTTTAATGGCAGTTTTTGTTTCAGGGCACCATAATCAAATTGAATCATACCAATAGCTTCAAAATGGTCCTATTAACACAAATCAATCCAAAAAAGAGGTTAAAAATGCATGAATAATGATATGCGATTATGGAAAACAAACCAAACCGTGTGACTTGTTCTTGCGTATTCTTGGAGTGTTAAGGCTTATTTTCGATTGCAATGTGTTCCTGGAGACTTATGCAAGGTATTGGAATCGTTCTAAGGCTTTGAATTGGTCTGCAATATGAAAAACAGTTTCAAGCTTTCTTTGAATTTTTTGGGATTTGGCTATGGTTCTTGCAGCAGTTTTGCACGTGAATGAATTTAGGTTTAGCTTCAGTATTTGTATTGGAATGAATTAGGTTAAATCTTTTGTCCAAAAATCCATGGAATAATGTTTTGTATCTTTGATTTCCAATCAAATATTTTTGCATCTTTTGATTGAGAAAACTTGCTAAAATTGGATGATTTTGTCTCCTTGATTGATACATGAAATCTTCAGCATGTGTTGAGTTTATTTGTATCACAAAAAGATTTGAAAACCATATCTTTTGAATTTTCCTACAATTAAATCAATTAAATGAATTATTAATCAATTAAAAATCCAAATAATTAATAAAAATAAGAAAATAAATCAATTTAAGTTCAATGGGTCGTGCATATACCTTGTACAATGTTTCAACAAAGAATTTGAGGCCCATTAGCAAAAATGAAGTGTTTTGGGCAAAGTTGACAATGCCTTTGGTCCCATGTCATTTTGATTCACCAATCTCAAGTTATGGTCTTTGACTTAAAGTGCCTTTTTGTTGACTTTTGAAATTGACCTATAATGTAGAAATTGATAACTTTTTGTGAGAGCATTTCTTGGACTTGGAATGTGAAGATGAGTTGTAGGAAATGTCATCCCCTTGAAAATGAGCATTGGATGGGTATTGCTGATCTTATCCTACTCTGCGGGGAGCAGAGATATCTTGGTTATGTTCTTCAGCCGAACATACCTTGGTACCTCGGTGGACAGAGCAACCAGATCGCTTAGACAATTCTTATTGCCCCAGCTTATGTGGGAGAAGGTACCTGTGGAGGTGCTTGATGACTGCCGTTTTGACAAATCTTCTTCTGGTAGGCAAGTGACGAGATGACGGGACATAGTCGTACGCTGTGATCCCTAACTTTTGCCTGGACCGCCCTTTCGGGTTTTCAGTCCACCGGGATACCCTTTTTTTCCCAAGCCTCCTTTTCAGGTTTTCGACTTGCCGGGTGTACAGATTTTTTTTCATTTCATCCCTTATTTTTGCTCGAACCCTTTTGGTTCACCGGGAAGCCCTTATTTTTGCCTAGGTGTGTCAACCTAGCGGGTCTTTAATTATGCGCAGTATTTTTTTACGACTATGTCCACGCTCTCAGGATGAAGGGAGGTGCCCCTGTTGTTGCATTATGTTGCTATACCACCAGAAGACGCTTGATCGTGCAAGATTCGTTGCTGGAATCCATGCCCCAAGTGACTCAGGCGGAGATTTGCCCCTGATTATTTGGCATTGTGAGAGACTCTCTGAATCTTGACTTAACTGCCCCAGATGATGGACAATGCTCACGTCTGCCCCTTGGTTGGGAGTGCTTTTGTTCACTAGATATTCTTCGTGCGAATTTCTATGTTGTTCATACAAATAGTCATATGCAAGCAATGTTATATTAAAAATGCAAAGCTTATGTCTGTCTTGAAGATTTTGAAACTGCATTTTTCAGTAAAACAAATAAATTTTGTAAAATATGATGTCAACTCAAGATTTTACAGCGAGCCTTAAGGAATCAGGATACCTTTTGTAACAATATGCTTTCGAACTAACCCATGCTTCAGCTAGGACTTTTAAGGGTTGTAGCGTGGCCTGGTTCACGGTTTAAGAAACAAAGGATAAAGGCTCAAATTTTATTTGTACCCACCCGCTCTTCGTGATGTTCTTCAAACCTAAACTTAGCTGATCGTGTGTTAGACCTTGTTTGAGTCTTTGTCCTGATGTTCCAATGATGGTTCGGATATTGACAATTTGTTTTAAATAGGCAGTCATTTCTTTTTTTTGTTGAGGGTTTGTAGGACCTCTTTCTTTTCTGATTTTGTTATCCCTGTTTTTTGCCTGAACTGCTTCTTTTGTGATTACAGTCAGCGGGATGCCCCAGTTTTTGTAAGTCTCCTTCATAGGTTTTGACTTATTGGGCTTTTATTTTGAGAAATAATGACTGCATGTCCTTATGATTATTCGGAACCATCGCTGTCTTTTTTTTTCTCAGAAGGACTTCTTTGATGTCATTCATTGTGCATTTGGATCAACTGAGAGAACTACCCTGCCCCAGGTTATGATTAAGGGTTTTAATTTTTTTTGTGAAAAGAGAAAAAAAAACTCCTACTTCTTTGGCTTGAAGGGGTTGATGAGGGATTATCTTCCTTATAACTCCAGTGTTAAGGAATTAAAACAATGCCTGTACCTCATCAGCGGGGTCTGTTCAAAAGCATACTGTAATGATCATGGTATCGTTTTCGTCATCCTCCCTCAAGAGGCTTAGAATTATTAATCGAGAGTTGATCATCACAAAAATTTGAAAGCAATTTGTATATAATGAAAACAATTGGATTAATTCAAAACAGACATATGCGATGCATTAATGGAATAAACAAGTTTGCTATGACATTAATTGTTTGTATAAGCAAAGAAAAATACAACTCGGAAATTCAAATAAATAAAAGCCTTCAATGATTTGGCAAAGGAGCAGTGATTATATTTGGAGTCTCTGGTGCTTCAAACTGAATCTCTTTGGCATCAATCATGTCTTGGACCTTGTTCTTCAGAGCCCAACAATTGTCCGTAGTATACCCCGGGCCGTCAGAGTGGTATGCACACCTCTCATTGGGATGATAGTTAGGAGCATAAGTGTTTGGATTCCGGAGAGGAGCCCTCAAGGTAATCAGCCCTGCCTTCAACATTTGCTGTAGCGCTTGATCCAGTGACATGTTGATCTTAGTGAACTGTCTTTTGGGTGCGACCTTCTTACGTTGCTGCCCCTGTCTTTGTTGAGCAGGCATAGGATTAGAGATCTGAGTTGCCCCTACATGTTGATCATGACAGCTCTTTTTACCATGCACAGCGTTGGACTCTTTTTTTCCATGGTAAGGCTTTTTATGAGCATCAGAAGGTGCAGCTTCTTGAATTTTTCCAGCCTTGATACTAGCTTCAATCCTCTCCCCGGTCAAGATCAAATCTGTAAACCCAGCAGAAGAATTCCCAATCAGATGGTTGAAGAAAGGACCAGACAGGGTCCCCAAGAACATATCAACGAGCTCACGGTCGGTCAGAGGTGGTTGCACCCTTCCAGCAAGGTCTCTCCACCTTTGTGCATATTCCTTGAATCCTTCACCCGTCCCTAGTGATATACCCTGAAGTTGGGTACGCGTAGGAGCGAGGTCGGAATTGTACTGATACTGCTTGTAGAATGCAGTAGCCAAGTCCTCCCAGTTACGAATACTGGCTACATCTAGTTGATAGAACCATTCGAGTTGAGTCCCTGAAAGACTTTCCTGGAAGAAATGGATCCATAGATTCTTGTCAGCAGTGTAAGGTTGGATCTTTCTTACATAGGATCTGAGATGCAGCTTAGGACAGGATGCCCCGTCATACTTTGCAAAAGTAGGTGCTTTGAACTTATGAGGAATCACCACCCCAGAGGATAGACCTAGATCTTCGAAGTCCAGGCCGGGAACCTTCTGTATTTCCATAGCACTTAAACGGTCTTCGAGCTGTTTGTACCTGTCCTCAGCAGGAGGGTACTGTTCATCATTGAAATCTGTCTCGTTGTCGGAGACCACGTAACTAGGAACCCTGCTCTCTTGGGGACTGTCTTTGTCCACAGATGAGGTAGTCAGTTCAGCCTCATTTCGTGATCCATTCCCAGATCTGCGTCTAGGGTTGAAAAGCACAGTCCTCTTCTTCTTCTTCTTCAAGAGCAGAGTCTTCAAATCCTGTTGACCCTGGGCTAGGCTCATAACCATCTCTTGGAACTGGGCATTCTGGGCCTGGAGGGCCTTGATAGCTTGTTCATTGGATGATTCAGGATTCATGATGATTGCTGAAATAAACAGCGAAGAAGGTAAGTGACCTGTAAAAAGGGTACCTTTAATGCAATGATATGTATGTATGCATGCAATGTTTCCAAGGATCTCGCGGGGTAAACAAGAAAATTGTTAGCATTTGAATTTGGGTAGCTTGATTGAAGGAAGTTCATGTTGTTGAGGATCCTTCTTCAAGAGTCAAGGCTCACCATATCGAGTGGGTCATAGCCCCTGACTCAAGTCATTAACCTTGGTTAGAGGAAAATAAATCCCCTTTTCCCCTTGCTAGACATTTGATTTATCATGACCTGCATCACAAACCCTTGAGATCCTTGAAATGGTTAAGGAAATGCTATGGTATGATGTTATGATGCGTATGATGTTATGTACGTGGATGCAAAGGTGTGAGGTGTAAGTAAGCCCTGTAATAAGTCCAGATTAAGAACTGTAAACAAAACCTGCAAGGAACTCATGTGTCAGATAACAAGAACGTGCAAGTAGTCCAAGTTTGAAGGCACACAAGTCACACAAAAGAGCCCTTAGATTTCAGGCCGGCATGAAGTTTAGGTACTACCCTCTTTCAGTTTCAGTTGGTTAAGACCTGTCCTAAAAATAGTAACCGGGTTCTAGAGGATCTCAATATCACTGACTACCCTCAATCGGTCATAACTCCAGCTTCGCAACCTTTTCTTGCGTCCGGAACCATCACGAGAGTTTAGCCTCAATGAGTGTAGCATACTGCTACTGTTCTATGGCCAAGTTGGTCAATTTAAGGTGCTAAGGTCAGTTGGTGCTTAACGACTCCTCAGAAGACCCATATTCTCCTCGTTCCAACACAAGGGATATCGGTACAGACCAAGGTGTCACACCAACGTAGCTACTGCTTCACCCGTGTCGGTCTACGCCGGACAGGTCCCTCACAACTTATGCTACCTAAAAGGGTATTCCCCAGATCCAGGTTAGGATCTATGAAACTCCGATGCGAGCCCACAATATTAAAGCAAACAAAACATTCAATTGAAAACATAATCATGATCTAATCCTAAGGTACACCTCACTTTATAATTTATCCCCAGCAGAGTCGCCAGTTCTGTGATCGGTGGAAATAGAACTGACTATTTTTAAGCTGGTTCGCGAAATGTCGCGGTAAGCAAGAGTCACCACCGTCTTTTATGTTCTCTAACATGGAAAGGACAAAAGCACAGCAAAATTCTTTTTCGAGAATGTTTCTCGGTTCGGGAGGTAGATTTATAGAAAGGGAAGGTGTTAGCACCCTTTCTATCCGTGGTTATCCACGGGCTCTTAGGTACTTGCTCTTATGTTTTCAAATTTTGTTTGCTTTTCAAGTGTGTGTGGGTTTTGAAAAAGTTTCGTTTGAAAAATTTCTAAGTAACTCTTGTATCTGTCCTCAAGAGTGTATGAAAAATTTGTTTGAAAACTTTTAGAAAGTGTCAGTGTGAAAAGTATTTTGTTTTTTGAAAGAGCAAGTACCCATGAGATCTACCTACTCTAAGGAATTAGGCTGTGTAAGAGTCCTTTAAACAGTACTATCCCACTATTGAGAAGTAGGTAGCACCGTCGTTGGAGGTATTCGGGTCAATTCGATTAAGGGACAGTGTGGTCACCGAAGCAATAGTAGGACACCTTAGAAGTAACCCTAATGTCCTAGATCCTTTTTATCCGAGGCAACCGTTTCGAGGCAACTAGATCTTAGACAGGAGGGCGACCTCTAAAACACCCTATACTTGACGACCACGTTCGAGGCAACCAGTGAGGCGTACCCTAGGAGTGGCATGTGCATGTGTGTTTAATTCAGTTTATGTTTATCTTTGATCATGCATTTGTGAGCTACGGATTAATTTTTATTTGGCATACATTCTTGCAGGCATAATTAACAGTTAAGAGTGCGGAAAATAAAGTGCGGGAAGGTAAATCTACGCTATTACAAGGCGCGGATCTATACATCGCCAAAGACAAAAACCCGTTTTGAAAATAAATGCGGAAAGTAAAGAAAGCGGTAAAGATCCTAATTAACTATTACATCCTTTTAGCAGATACATAAATAATCAAAATAAGAATAATGTGCGAAAGAAATTAAATCGGGACGTCCTTAGGGTTTGACCATTTTGAGAGATAAAGAAAATAGTTTGGTCCTTTTTTGTAATTAAATTAACTATTAATCCTAAAACTAATTAATTAATTAATTATTTACAAGAAAAATGTTTTTTGTGTTTTTTATGTTTTATGAAAATAAAAAGAAAAAGGAAATTAAAAGTCAAGAAAACCTTAATTCTAAATTATTTTACTTATTATAAAAAAAGTTAAAATTACCTAATTAAACTAATTAATTTGTTAGTATTTTATTTACAAAAATAACAATTAAGGTGAAATTTAATAATAATAATAATATAAATATTTTAATAGTCTGAATTTATCATGAAAATTAATTTGTTAGTTAATAATAATAATAATAATTAGTTAAAAGAATTAAAAAGAGAAAGAAAATAAAAAGGAAAATAAACCAATGGGGGTTTGATGGCCCAATAGAGGTTTAGTTTAGAAATTCTGGCCCAATAATGATCAAGCCCTTGCTGACTTCTGGAATCAGGTGCGTATGGTTGACTGAGGAACATGGTGCTCATCACTTTCTGGCCTTTGAATTGTTGATTGGGAACACCTGGCAAGCTGAGCGTTGGAGTCCACGGTGGAATATTGTTGAGAATCTCCATAGGATTATATAAGAAAAAATATGAAACAAGGTTTGGGGGACCTGGGAATCGAACCCAGGTCCCAGTAATTACCAGACATATCATCAACCACCAAGCCACTTTGCACGCTTTGTTCATATGATAGGCAATAAATATAATATTAAAACATGACAACTATGCTGGAAAGATGAAAAACGCGCGTTCCGTTTGAACTACCTAACCACCTGCTTCCACGTCCTTCGTCTTCATCCTTTTTCCTGCAAAACAAAAACAATTAGCGGGGGTTTTTAACCCCCACAAAGTGCAAATGCCAAAAATAGCGATTAGGTTTGTGCATTATATAAATATGGCGCGAGGGTTGGGTTGAGTTCGTTTGGCCTTGACGAATTCAACTATATGCATTACGAGGTCCAATTTTGCTTGTGCTGTAAAGCCCTAAAATCCAAGCTTCGAAACCCTAGATTTCTTTAATGGCAGTTTTTGTTTCAGGGCACCATAATCAAATTGAATCATACCAATAGCTTCAGAATGGTCCTATTAACACAAATCAATCCAAAAAAGAGGTTAAAAATGCATGAATAATGATATGCGATTATGGAAAACAAACCAAACCGCGTGACTTGTTCTTGCGTATTCTTGGAGTGTTAAGGCTTGTTTTCGATTGCAGTGTGTTCCTGGAGACTTATGCAAGGTATTGGAATCTTTCTAAGGCTTTGAATTGGTCTGCAATATGAAAAACAGTTTCAAGCTTTCTTTGAATTTTTTGGGATTTGGCTATGGTTCTTGCAGCAGTTTTGCACGTGAATGAATTTAGGTTTAAGTTCAGTATTTGTATTGGAATGAATTAGGTTAAATCTTTTGTCCAAGAATCCATGGAATAATGTTTTGCATCTTTGATTTCCAATCAAATATTTTTGCATCTTTTGATTGAGAAAACTTGCTAAAATTGGATGATTTTGTCTCCTTGATTGATACATGAAATCTTCAGCATGTGTTGAGTTTATTTGTATCACAAAAAGATTTGAAAACCATATCTTTTGAATTTTCCTACAATTAAATCAATTAAATGAATTATTAATCAATTAAAAATCAAAATAATTAATAAAAATAAGAAAATAAATCAATTTAAGTTCAATGGGTCGTGCATAGACCTTGTGCAATGTTTCAAGAAAGAATTTGAGGCCCATTAGCAAAAATGAAGTGTTTTGGGCAAAGTTGACTTTTGCAAATTCCCAAAAAATTTCCCAACTTCTCCAATGCATATCTTGCTCAATTTGGATCATATGAACATGTTCTTGGACATTTTGGAAAGTTCTTGAAGTCCTCTAACCAATGCCTTTGATCCCATGTCATTTTGATTCACCAATCTCAAGTTATGGTCTTTGACTTAAAGTGCCTTTTTGTTGACTTTTGAAATTGACCTATAATGTAGAAATTGATAACTTTTTGTGAGAGCATTTCTTGGACTTGGAATGTGAAGATGAGTTGTAGGAAATGTCATCCCCTTTAAAATGAGCATTGGATGGGTATTGCTGATCTTATCCTACTCTGCGGGGAGCAGAGATATCTTGGTTATGTTCTTCAGCCGAACTTACCTTGGTACCTCGGTGGACAGAGCAACCAGATCGCTTAGACAATTCTTATTGCCCCAAATTATGTGGGAGAAGGTACCTGTGGAGGTGCTTGATGACTGCCGTTTTGACAAATCTTATTCTGGTAGGCAAGTGACGAGATGACGGGACATAGTCGTACGCTGTGATCCCTAACTTTTGCCTGGACCGCCCTTTCGGGTTTTCAGTCCACCGGGATACCCTTTTTTGCCCAAGCCGCCTTTTCAGGTTTTCGACTTGCCGGGTGTACATATTTTTTTCATTTCATCCCTTATTTTTGCCCGAACCCTTTTGGTTCACCGGGAAGCCCTTATTTTTGCCTAGGTGTGTCAACCTAGCGGGTCTTTAATTATGCGCAGTATTTTTTTCTGACTATGTCCACGCTCTCAGGATGTAGGGAGGTGCCCCTGTTGTTGCATTGTGTTGCTATACCATCAGAAGACGCTTGATCGTGCAAGATTAGTTGCTGGAATCCATGCCCCAAGTGACTCAGGCGGAGATTTGCCCCTGATTATTTGGCATTGTGAGAGACTCTCTGAATCTTGACTTAACTGCCCCAGATGATGGACAATGCTCACGTCTGCCCCTTGGTTGGGAGTGCTTTTGTTCACTAGATATTCTTCGTGCAAATTTCTATGTTGTTCAAACAAATAGTCATATGCAAGCAATGTTATATTAAAAATGCAAAGCTTATGTCTGTCTTGAAGATTTTGAAACTGCATTTTTCAGTAAAACAAACAAATTTTGTAAAATATGATGTCAACTCAAGATTTTACAGCGAGCCTTAAGGAGTCATGATACCTTTTGTAACAATATGCTTTCGAATTAACCCATGCTTCAGCTAGGACTTTTAAGGGTTGTAGCGTGTCCTGGTTCACGGTTTAAGAAACAAAGGATAAAGGCTCAAATTTTATTTGTACCCACCCGCTCTTCGTGATGTTCTTCAAACCTAAACTTAGATGATCGTGTGTTAGACCTTGTTTGAGTCTTTGTCCTGATGTTCCAATGATGGTTCAGATATTGACAGTTTGTTTTAAATAGGCAGTCATTTCTTTTTTTTGTTGAGGGTTTGCAGGACCTCTTTCTTTTCTGATTTTGTTATCCCTGTTTTTTGCCTGAACTGCTTCTTTTGTGATTACAGTCAGCGGGATGCCCCAGTTTTTGTAAGTCTCCTTCATAGGTTTTGACTTATTGGGCTTTTATTTTGAGAAATAATGACTGCATGTCTTTATGATTATTCGGAACCATCGCTGTCTTTTTTTTTTCTCAGAAGGACTTCTTTGATGTCATTCATTGTGCATTTGGATCAACTGAGAGAACTACCCTGCCCCAGGTTATGATTAAGGGTTTTAATTTTTTTTGTGAAAAGAGAAAAAAAAAAAACTCCTACTTCTTTGGCTTGAAGGGGTTGACGAGGGATTATCTTCCTTATAACTCCAGTGTTTAGGAATTAAAACAATGCATGTACCTCATCAGTGGGGTCTGTTCAAAAGCATACTGTAATGATCATGGTATCGTTTTCGTCATCCTTCCTCAAGAGGCTTAGAATTATTAATCGAGAGTTGATCATCACAAAAATATGAAAGCAATTTGTATATAATGAAAACAATTGGATTAATTCAAAACAGACATATGCGATGCATTAATGGAATAAACAAGTTTGCTATGACATTAATTGTTTGTATAAGCAAAGAAAAATACAACTCGGAAATTCAAATAAATAAAAGCCTTCAATGATTTGGCAAAGGAGCAGTGATTATATTTGGAGTCTCTGGTGCTTCAAACTGAATCTCTTTGGCATCAATCATGTCTTGGACCTTATTCTTCAGAGCCCAATAGTTGTCCGTAGTATGCCCCGGGCTGTCAGAGTGGTATGCACACCTCTCATTGGGATGATAGTTAGGAGCAGAAGTGTTTGGATTCCGGAGAGGAGCCCTCAAGGTAATCAGCCCTGCCTTCAACATTTGCTGTAGCGCTTGATCCAGTGACATGTTGATCTTAGTGAACTGTCTTTTGGGTGCGACCTTCTTACGTTGCTGCCCCTGTCTTTGTTGAGCAGGCATAGGATTAGAGATCTGAGTTGCCCCTACATGTTGATCATGACGGCTCTTTTTACCATGCACAGCGTTGGAATCTTTTTTTCCATGGTAAGGCTTTTTATGAGCATCAGAAGGTGCAGCTTCTTGAATTTTTCTAGCCTTGATACCAGCTTCAATCCTCTCCCCGGTCAAGATCAAATCTGTAAACCCAGCAGAAGAATTCCCAATCAGATGGTTGAAGAAAGGACCAGACAGGGTCCCCAAGAACATATCAACGAGCTCACGGTCGGTCAGAGGTGGTTGCACCCTTCCAGCAAGGTCTCTCCACCTTTGTGCATATTCCTTGAATCCTTCACCCGTCCCTAGTGACATACCCTGAAGTTGGGTACGCGTAGGAGCGAGGTCGGAATGGTACTAATACTACTTGTAGAATGCAGTAGCCAAGTCCTCCCAGTTACGAATACTGGCTCCATCTAGTTGATAGAACCATTCGAGTTGAGTCCCTGAAAGACTTTCCTGGAAGAAATGGATCCATAGATTCTTGTCAGCAGTGTAAGGTTGGATCTTCCTTACATAGGATCTGAGATGCAGCTTAGGACAGGATGCCCCGTCATACTTTGCAAAAGTAGGTGCTTTGAACTTATGAGGAATCACCACCCCGGAGGATAGACCTAGATCTTCGAAGTCCAGGCCGGGAACCTTCTGTATTTCCATAGCACTTAAACGGTCTTCGAGCTGTTTGTACCTGTCCTCAGCAGGAGGGTACTGTTCATCATTGAAATTTGTCTCGTTGTCGGAGACCACGGGACTAGGAACCCTGCTCTCTTGGGGACTGTCTTTGCCCACAAATGAGGTAGTCAGTTCAGCCTCATTTCGTGATCCATTCCCAGATCTGCGTCTAGGGTTGAAAAGCACAGTCCTCTTCTTCTTCTTCTTCAAGAGCAGAGTCTTCAAATCCTGTTGACCCTGGGCTAGGCTCATAACCATCTCTTGGAACTGGGCATTCTGGGCCTGGAGGGCCTTGATAGCTTGTTCATTGGATGATTCAGGATTCATGATGATTGCTGAAATAAACAACGAAGAAGGTAAGTGACCTGTAAAAAGGGTACCTGTAATGCAATGATATGTATGTATGCATGCAATGTTTCCAAGGATCTCGCGGGGTAAACAAGAAAATTGTTAGCATTTGAATTTGGGTAGCTTGATTGAAGGAAGTACATGTTGTTGAGGATCCTTCTTCAAGAGTCAAGGCTCACCATATCGAGTGGGTCATAGCCCCTGACTCAAGTCATTAACCTTGGCTAGAGGAAAATAAATCCCCTTTGCCCCTTGCTAGACATTTGATTTATCATGACCTGCATCACAAACCCTTGAGATCCTTGAAATGGTTAAGGAAATTCTATGGTATGATGTTATGATGCGTATGACGTTATGTACGTGGATGCAAAGGTGTGAGGTGTAAGTAAGCCCTGTAATAAGTCCAGATTAAGGACTGTAAACAAAACCTGCAAGGAACTCATGTGTCAGATAACAAGAACGTGCAAGTAGTCCAAGTTTGAAGGCACACAAGTCACACAAAAGAGCCCTTAGATTTGAGGCCGGCATGAAGTTTAGGTACTACCCTCTTTCAGTTTCAGTTGGTTAAGACCTGTCCTAAAAATAGTAACCGGGTTCTAGAGGATCTCAATATCACTGACTACCCTCAATCGGTCATAACTCCAGCTTCGCAACCTTTTCTTGCATCCGGAACCATCGCGAGAGTTTAGCCTCAATGAGTGTAGCATACTGCTACTGTTCTTTGGCCAAGTTGGTCAATTTAAGGTGCTAAGGTCAGTTGGTGCTTAACGACTCCTCAGAAGACCCATATTCTCCTCGTTCCAACACAAGGGATATCGGTACAGACCAAGGTGTCACACCAACGTAGCTACTGCTTCACCCGTGTCGGTCTATGCCGGACAGGTCCCTCACAGCTTATGCTACCTAAAAGGGTATTCCCCAGATCCAGGTTAGGATCTATGAAACTCCGATGCGAGCCCACAATATTCAAGCAAACAAAACATTCAATTGAAAACATAATCATGATCTAATCCTAAGGTACACCTCACTTTATAATTTATCCCCAGCAGAGTCGCCAGTTCTGTGATCGGTGGAAATAGAACTGACTGTTTTTAAGCTGGTTCGTGAAATGTCACGGTAAGCAAGAGTCGCCACCGTCTTTTATGTTCTCCAACATGGAAAGGACAAAAGCACAACAAAATTCCTTTTCGAGAATGTTTCTCGGTTCGGGAGGTAGATTTATAGAAAGGGAAGGTGTTAGCACCCTTTCTATCCGTGGTTATCCACGGGCTCTTAGGTACTTGCTCTTATATTTTCAAAATTTGTTTGCTTTTCAAGTGTGTGTGGGTTTTGAAAAAGTTTCGTTTGAAAAATTTCTAAGTAACTCTTGTATCTGTCCTCAAGAGTGTATGAAAAATTTGTTTGAAAACTTTTAGAAAGTGTCAGTGTGAAAAGTATTTTGTTTTTTGAAAGAGCAAGTACCCATGAGATCTACCTACTCTAAGGAATTAGGCTGTGTAAGAGTCCTTTAAACAGTACTATCCCACTATTGAGAAGTAGGTAGCACCGTCGTTGGAGGTATTCGGGTCAATTCGATTAAGGGACAGTGTGGTCACCGAAGCAATGTAGGACACCTTAGAAGTAACCATAATGTCCTAGATCCTTTTTATCCGAGGCAACCGTTTCGAGGCAACTCAAACTTAGACAGGAGGGCGACCTCTAAAACACCCTATACTTGACGACCACGTTCGAGGCAACCAGTGAGGCGTACCCTAGGAGTGGCATGTGCATGTGTGTTCAATTCAGTTTATGTTTATCTTTGATCATGCATTTGTGAGCTACGGATTAATTTTTATTTGGCATACATTCTTGCAGGCATAATTAACAGTTAAGAGTGCGGAAAATAAAGTGCGGGAAGGTAAATCTACGCTATTACAAGGTGCGGGTCTATACATCGCCAAAGACAAAAACCCGTTTTGAAAATAAATGCGGAAAGTAAAGAAAGCGGTAAAGATCCTAATTAACTATTACATCCTTTTAGCAGATACATAAATAATCAAAATAAGAATAATGTGCGAAAGAAATTAAATCGGTACGTCCTTAGGGTTTGACCCTTTTGAGAGATAAAGAAAATAGTTTGGTCCTTTTTTGTAATTAAATTAACTATTAATCCTAAAACTAATTAATTAATTAATTATTTACAAGAAAAATGTTTTTTGTGTTTTTTATGTTTTATGAAAATAAAAAGAAAAAGGAAATTAAAAGTCAAGAAAACCTTAATTCTAAATTATTTTACTTATTATAAAAAAAGTTAAAATTACCTAATTAAACTAATTAATTTGTTAGTATTTTATTTAAAAAAATAACAATTAAGGTGAAATTTAATAATAATAATAATAATATAAATATTTTAATAGTCTGAATTTATCATGAAAATTAATTTGTTAGTTAATAATAATAATAATAATTAGTTAAAAGAATTAAAAAGAGAAAGAAAATAAAAAGGAAAATAAACCAATGGGGGTTTGATGGCCCAATAGAGGTTTAGTTTAGAAATTCTGGCCCAATAATGATCAAGCCCTTGCTGACTTCTGGAATCAGGTGCGTATGGTTGACTGAGGAACATGGTGCTCATCACTTTCTGGCCTTTGGATTGTTGATTGGGAACACCTGGTAAGCTGAGCGTTGGAGTCCACGGTGGAATATTGTTGAGAATCTGCATAGGATTATATAAGAAAAAATATGAAACAAGGTTTGGGGGACCTGGGAATCGAACCCAGGTCCTAGTAATTACCAGACACATCATCAACCACCAAGCCACTTTGCACGCTTTGTTCATATGATAGGCAATAAATATAATATTAAAACATGACAACTATGCTGGAAAGATGAAAAACGCGCGTTTCGTTTGAACTACCTAACCACCTGCTTCCACGTCCTTCGTCTTCATCCTTTTTCCTACAAAACAAAAACAATTAGCGGGGGTTTTTAACCCCCACAAAGTGCAAATGCCAAAAATAGCGATTAGGTCTGTGCATTATATAAATAGGGCGCGAGGGTTAGGTTGAGTTCGTCTGGCCTTGACGAATTCAACCATATGCATTATGAGGTCCAATTTTGCTTGTGCTGTAAAGCCCTAAAATCCAAGCTTCGAAACCCTAGATTTCTTTAATGGCAGTTTTTGTTTCAGGGCACCATAATCAAATTGAATCATACCAATAGCTTCAGAATGGTCCTATTAACACAAATCAATCCAAAAAAGAGGTTAAAAATGCATGAATAATGATATGCGATTATGGAAAACAAACCAAACTGTGTGACTTGTTCTTGCGTATTCTTGGAGTGTTAAGGCTTGTTTTCGATTGCAATGTGTTCCTAGAGACTTATGCAAGGTATTGGAATCGTTCTAAGGCTTTGAATTGGTCTGCAATATGAAAAACTGTTTCAAGCTTTCTTTGAATTTTTTGGGATTTGGCTATGGTTCTTGCAGCAGTTTTGCACGTGAATGAATTTAGGTTTAGCTTCAGTATTTGTATTGGAATGAATTAGGTTAAATCTTTTGTCCAAGAAACCATGGAATAATGTTTTGCATCTTTGATTTCCAATCAAATATTTTTGCATCTTTTGATTGAGAAAACTTGCTAAAATTGGATGATTTTGTCTCCTTGATTGATACGTGAAATCTTCAGCATGTGTTGAGTTTATTTGTATCACAAAAAGATTTGAAAACCATATCTTTTAAATTTTCCTACAATTAAATCAGTTAAATGAATTATTAATCAATTAAAAATCCAAATAATTAATAAAAATAAGAAAATAAATCAATTTAAGTTCAATGGGTCGTGCATAGGCCTTGTGCAATGTTTCAAGAAAGAATTTGAGGCCCATTAGCAAAAATGAAGTGTTTTGGGCAAAGTTGACTTTTGCAAATTCCCAAAAATTTCCCAACTTCTCCAATGCATATCTTGCTCAATTTTGATCATATGAACATGTTCTTGGACATTTGGAAAGTTCTTGAAGTCCTCTAACCAATTCCTTTGGTCCCATGTCATTTTGATTCACCAATCTCAAGTTATGGTCTTTGACTTAAAGTGCCTTTCTGTTGACTTTTGAAATTGACCTATAATGTAGAAATTGATAACTTTTTGTGAGAGCATTTCTTGGACTTGGAATGTGAAGATGAGTTATAGGAAATGTCATCCCCTTCAAAATGAGCATTGGATGGGATTTTTCTGATGAACCATGAAAAGGTTATGCCCTGGTCAAGTTACAGTTGACTTTTCAGCTGTCCAAAATAGAAACTTTTGACATCTTGATGATTTTTGAGCCATGCTTGAGGAATCATGATCAAGACTTGATCAAATTATGATTGTGGCTTCAAAATAAGATGTTGACCAAAATTTTTGACTTTTGACTGTAAAATGACCATTTTGCCCATGCAGTTGATTGTGGAGCAACTAGGGCTTTTGACTGTGCAATTGGACCTTGTGAGTCTTGAGACTTGTCATGTAGATGCTTGGAAATGTATATAGGAATATATGACTTGATTGAGCCCTTGAAAACCTCAAATTCATTGAAGGAACCAAAACCCTAATTTGACTGGCTTAGGAGGCATCTGGACTGTGCAACCCTTGAGTAGACTTGAGCAAATTGAAATGATGCTTGTCAAAACTTTGAAGAATATGGGAGGGAAAATTTTGGGGTACAACAGTTGCCCCTGTTCAATCTTCTTAGACCTGAGGATGTAGATTGGCTTGCGTGCCTTTCGTGATCCGAAGGTGGAAGATGATTGAACACTAGAGTGCCCATAAATTTGCACTCGCATAGTGGTATCAGCAATGTGATGTTGGGAATGGGCTTACAGATGCCATTTGGAGAGATGATGGATAGGAGGATGGGCGTATAGATTCCATATGGAGATGTGACAGAACCTTGTCGGGAATGGGCTTATAGATGCCATTTGGAAGTATAATGGATAGTTGAATCTGAATAAGCAGTAGAATAGCTTACGTGTTTGGAGCATATCTGGTCTGTATCTAATTGCTGACGTCTGAACGAGTAGTAGAATGACCGCCGTGTATGGGGTATATCCATACTGCATCTGAATGAGTGACAAAAGGTCATCCGAATCTGGATCGTATCTGGAATGTCTTTTGAATGAATCTGGACTAAACAATAGAATAGCCTCCAGGCCTGGAGCATCTCTAAGTTGTCTTTAGAAGTTTGAATCTGGGTCGCAACTGAACTATATCTCTGAATAAGCAATATAATAGCATCCGGGTTTGGAGCATCTCTAGGCCATCTCTGGAGAGAAATCTGAATAAGCAGTAGAATAACATCCGAATCTGGAGTATCTCTAAGCTATATCATGCCTGGGTCACATCTGAACTATCTTTAGAAGGAGTCTGGAATAGGTATCGGAATGTCGCCAAATCTGGGTCGCATCTGAACCATCTCTAGAAGGAATCTCTGAATAAGCAATAGAATAGCATCCGGGTATGGAGCATCTCTAGGCCATTTCTGAAAAGCAACTCTGAATAAGCAATAGAATAACATCCGGGTCCGGAGCATCTCTAAGCTATATCTGGGAAGAAACTTTGAATAAGCAAAAGAACAACATCCATATCAGGAGCATTTCCAAGCTATCTCTGAAGAGAAAATCTGAATAAGCAAAAGAACAGCATCCATATCTGGAGCATTTCCCAGCTATATCTGAAAGGAAACTCTTGAATAAGCGAAAGAACATCATCCATATCAGGAGCATTTCCAAGCTATATCTGAAGAGAAAATATGAATAAGCAATAGAACAGCATCCATATCAAGAGCATTTCCCAGCTATATCTGAAAGGAAACTCTTGAATAAGCAAAAGAACAGCATCCATATCTGGAGCATCTCTAAGCTATCTCTGAAGAGAAAATCTGAATAAGCAAAAGAACAACATCCATATCTGGAGCATTTCCCAGCTATATCTGAAAGGAAACTCTTGAATAAGCGAAAGAACAACATCCATATCTGGAGCATCTCTAAGCTATCTCTGAAGAGAAAATCTGAATAAGCAAAAGAACAGCATCCATATCAGGAGCATTTCCCAGCTATATCTGAAGAGGAATCTCTGAATAAGCAATAGAATATCATCCGCGTCGGGAGTATTTCTAAGCTATCTCTGAAGAGAAAATCTGAATAAGAAAAAGAACAGCATCCATATCTGGAGCATTTCCCAGCTATATCTGAAGAGGAATCTCTGAATAAGCAATAGAATATCATCCGCGTCGGGAGCATTTCTAAGCCATCTCTGAGAAGAAACTTTTCATGCAGATATGCCCTGGCTAGGTACAAGTATAGAATCCACAATCAATCGCTCACAGATATGCCCTGGCTAGATACAGGTATCGAATCTGGAACTGCGACGGTTGATAGTAATCATCTTTGGATTGACCTTTTTCCCGAAAAGGAAAAACATCAGTTGTATGCAATGTCATGATGCATGATGTCATGATGTTCTCAAAAACAAATGAGATAGTGTCGTATGCACTTTATCATGTATGTAAGCAGAATGTATAAAGTGTGAAATGTTTATGAACGTATTTTCGTCTAGGAAAATAAATCCTTGACGAATGCCGGGAAGTTTGTTGAATCCTGGGCTGATGTTGAAGAGTAGAGTTCTTCGTTTCCGCTGGGGATGATGTTTGCAAGAATAAACCGGTAGGAGAAGATGACTCCGTTGGGGAATAAACTTGTTGGAGAGATTACTTTGCGGGGAATACTCTGTGGGGAAGAGATACTTCGTTGAGATTTGATGATAGCTGCGCTGGGGATACTGTTGATATGTTTTGTTGAGGAATTTTGATGAACTCCGCTGGGGGGTAGGAAGAACTTCGCCGAGGACGATCTTTTTGTTTCAATTAGCTGAGGATAACCCAGTTATAAGCTCTGGTGGGGAATAACCTTTGAATAAAGTCGGGGAGAAGCTTTTGCACTCTGCGGGGGACAAGCTTCCAGAATCTACTAGGGAGATGCTTCAACTCTCCTAGGGGAACTTTTGGACTGTACCGGGGAAGTGGCTCCACTGAGGGTATCTGGTATTCCGTTGGGGAACAATCTTATACTAAGACTGCCGGGAATGTTTGCTTAGGAACATCTGTATACTCCGCTGGGGAATATTGAGATCTTCTGGGGATACCCAACTTGATGGTAGACTAACTCTGCTTGGGGGAGAGCGTTGCTGACTTGCTGGAGATACCGTGCCTTTTCAGGGCTGATGGGAGACCAACTCTGCTCGGGGGAGAGTATTGCTGATCTTATCCTACTCTGCGGGGAGCGGAGATATCTTGGTTATGTTCTTCAGCCAAACTTACCTTGGTACCTCAGTGGACAGAGCAACCAGATCGCTTAGATAATTCTTATTGCCCCAACTTATGTGGGAAAAGGTACCTGTGGAGGTGCTTGATGACTTCCGTTTTGACAAATCTTCTTCTGGTAGGCAAGTGACGAGATGACGGGACATAGTCGTACGCTGTGATCCCTAACTTTTGCCTGGACCGCCCTTTCGGGTTTTCAGTCCACCGGGATACCCTTTTTTGCCCAAGCCGCCTTTTCAGGTTTTCGACTTGCCGGGTGTACAGATTTTTTTTCATTTCATCCCTTATTTTTGCCCGAACCCTTTTGGTTCACCGGGAAGCCCTTATTTTTGCCTAGGTGTGTCAACCTAGCGGGTCTTTAATTATGCACAGTATTTTTTTCGGACTATGTCCACGCTCTCAGGATGTAGGGAGGTGCCCCTGTTGTTGCATTGTGTTGCTATACCACCAGAAGACGCTTGATCGTGCAAGATTCGTTGCTGGAATCCATGCCCAATGCCCCAAGTGACTCAGGCGGAGATTTTCCCCTGATTATTTGGCATTGTGAGAGACTCTCTGAATCTTGACTTAACTGCCCCAGATGATGGACAATGCTCACGTCTGCCCCTTGGTTGGGAGTGCTTTTGTTCACTAGATATTCTTCGTGCGAATTTCTATGCTGTTCAAACAAATAGTCATATGCAAGCAATGTTATATTAAAAATGCAAAGCTTATGTCTGTCTTGAAGATTTTGAAACTGCATTTTTCAGTAAAACAAACAAATTTTGTAAAATATGATGTCAACTCAAGATTTTACAGCGAGCCTTAAGGAGTCAGGATACCTTTTGTAACAGTATGCTTTCGAATTAACCCATGCTTCAGCTAGGACTTTTAAGGGTTTTAGCGTGGCCTGGTTCACAGTTTAAGAAACAAAGGATAAAGGCTCAAATTTTATTTGTACCCACCCGCTCTTCGTGATGTTCTTCAAACCTAAACTTAGCTGATCGTGTGTTAGACCTTGTTTGAGTCTTTGTCCTGATGTTCCAATGATGATTCGGATATTGACAGTTTGTTTTAAATAGGCAGTCATTTCTTTTTTTTGTTGAGGGTTTGTAGGACCTCTTTCTTTTCTGATTTTGTTATCCCTGTTTTTTGCCTGAACTGCTTCTTTTGTGATTACAGTCAGCGGGATGCCCCAGTTTTTGTAAGTCTCCTTCATAGGTTTTGACTTATTGGGCTTTTATTTTGAGAAATAATGACTGCATGTCTTTATGATTATTCGGAACCATCGCTGTCTTTTTTTTTCCTCAGAAGGACTTCTTTGATGTCATTCATTGTGCATTTGGATCAACTGAGAGAACTACCCTGCCCCAGGTTATGCTTAAGGGTTTTAATTTTTTTTGTGAAAAGAGAAAAAAAAACTCCTACTTCTTTGGCTCGAAGGGGTTGACGAGGGATTATCTTCCTTATAACTCCAGTGTTTAGGAATTAAAACAATGCATGTACCTCATTAGCGGGGTCTGTTCAAAAGCATACTGTAATGATCATGGTATCGTTTTCGTCATCCTCCCTCAAGAGGCTTAGAATTATTAATCGAGAGTTGATCATCACAAAAATATGAAAGCAATTTGTATATAATGAAAACAATTGGATTAATTCAAAACAGACATATGTGATGCATTAATGGAATAAACAAGTTTGCTATGACATTAATTGTTTGTATAAGCAAAGAAAAATACAACTCGGAAATTCAAATAAACAAAAGCCTTCAATGATTTGGCAAAGGAGCAGTGATTATATTTGGAGTCTCTGGTGCTTCAAACTGAATCTCTTTGGCATCAATCATGTCTTGGACCTTGTTCTTCAGAGCCCAACAGTTGTCCGTAGTATGCCCCGGGCTGTCAGAATGGTATGCACACCTCTCATTGGGATGATAGTTAGGAGCAGAAGTGTTTAGATACCGGAGAGGAGCCCTCAAGGTAATCAGCCCCGCCTTCAACATTTGCTGTAGCGCTTGATCCAGTGACATGTTGATCTTAGTGAACTGTCTTTTGGGTGCGACCTCCTTATGTTGCTGCCCCTGTCTTTGTTGAGCAGGCATAGGATTAGAGATCTGAGTTGCCCCTACATGTTGATCATGACGACTCTTTTTACCATGCACAGCGTTGGACTCTTTTTTTCCATGGTAAGGCTTTTTATGAGCATCAGAAGGTGCAGCTTCTTGAATTTTTCCAGCCTTGATACCAGCTTCAATCCTCTCCCTGGTCAAGATCAAATTTGTAAACCCAGCAGAAGAATTCCCAATCAGATGGTTGAAGAAAGGACCAGACAGGGTCCCCAAGAACATATCAACAAGCTCACGGTCGGTCAGAGGTGGTTTCACCCTTCCAGCAAGGTCTCTCCACCTTTGCGCATATTCCTTGAATCCTTCACCCGTCCCTAGTGACATACCCTGAAGTTGGCTACGCGTAGGAGCGAGGTCGGAATTGTACTGATACTGCTTGTAGAATGCAGTAGCCAAGTCCTCCCAGTTACAAATACTGGCTCCATCTAGTTGATAGAACCATTCGAGTTGAGTCCCTGAAAGACTTTCCTGGAAGAAATGGATCCATAGATTCTTGCCAGCAGTGTAAGGTTGGATCTTCCTTACATAGGATCTGAGATGCAGCTTAGGACAGGATGCCCCGTCATACTTTGCAAAAGTAGGTGCTTTGAAATTATGAGGAATCACCACCCCGGAGGATAGACCTAGATCTTCGAAGTCCAGGCCGGGAACCTTCTGTATTTCCATAGCACTTAGACGGTCTTCGAGCTGTTTGTACCTGTCCTCAGCAGGAGGGTACTGTTCATCATTGAAATCTGTCTCGTTGTCGGAGACCACGGGACTAGGAACCCTGGTCTCTTGTGGACTGTCTTTTCCCACAGATGAGGTAGTCAGTTCAGCCTCATTTCGTGATCCATTCCCAGATCTGCGTCTAGGGTTGAAAAGCACAGTCCTCTTCTTCTTCTTCTTCAAGAGCAGAGTCTTCAAATCCTGTTGACCCTGGGCTAGGCTCATAACCATCTCTTGGAACTGGGCATTCTGGGCCTGGAGGGCCTTGATAGCTTGTTCATTGGATGATTCAGGATTCATGATGATTGTTGAAATAAACAGCGAAGAAGGTAAGTGACCTGTAAAAAGGGTACCTTTAATGCAATGATATGTATGTATGCATGCAATGTTTCCAAGGATCTCGCGGGGTAAACAAGAAAATTGTTAGCATTTGAATTTGGGTAGCTTGATTGAAGGAAGTTCATGTTGTTGAGGATCCTTCTTCAAGAGTCAAGGCTCACCATATCGAGTGGGTCATAGCCCCTGACTCAAGTCATTAACCTTGGCTAGAGGAAAATAAATCCCCTTTGCCCCTTGCTAGACATTTGATTTATCATGACCTGCATCACAAACCCTTGAGATCCTTGA
Source organism: Vicia faba (assembly GCA_948472305.1). Classification (NCBI taxonomy): domain Eukaryota; kingdom Viridiplantae; phylum Streptophyta; class Magnoliopsida; order Fabales; family Fabaceae; genus Vicia; species Vicia faba. The sequence goes on from OX451738.1 coordinate 231,103,916, forward strand.
AATGGTTAAGGAAATGCTATGGTATGATGTTATGATGTGTATGATGTTATGTACGTGGATGCAAAGGTGTGAGGTATAAGTAAGCCCTGTAATAAGTCCAGATTAAGGACTGTAAACAAAACCTGCAAGGAACTCATGTGTCAAATAACAAGAACGTGCAAGTAGTCCAAGTTTGAAGGCACACAAGTCACACAAAAGAGCCCTTAGATTTCAGGCCGGCATGAAGTTTAGGTACTACCCTCTTTCAGTTTCAGTTGGTTAAGACCTGTCCTAAAAATAGTAACCGGGTTCTAGAGGATCTCAATATCACTTACTACCCTCAATCGGTCATAACTCCAGCTTCACAACCTTTTCTTGCATCCGGAACCATCGCGAGAGTTTAGCCTCAATGAGTGTAGCATACTGCTATTGTTCTATGGCCAAGTTGGTCAATTTAAGGTGCTAAGGTCAGTTGGTGCTTAACGACTCCTCAGAAGACCCATATTCTCCTCGTTCCAACACAAGGGATATCGGTACAGACCAAGGTGTCACACCAACGTAGCTACTGCTTCACCCGTGTCGGTCTATGCCAGACAGGTCCCTCACAGCTTATGCTACCTAAAAGGGTATTCCCCAGATCCGGGTTAGGATCTATGAAACTCCGATGCGAGACCACAATATTAAAGCAAACAAAACATTTAATTGAAAACATAATCATGATCTAATTCTAAGGTACACCTCACTTTATAATTTATCCCCAGCAGAGTCGCCAGTTCTGTGATTGGTGGAAATAGAACTGACTGTTTTTAAGCTGGTTTGCAAAATGTCGCGGTAAGCAAGAGTCGCCACCGTCTTTTATGTTCTCCAACATGGAAAGGACAAAAGCACAACAAAATTCCTTTTCGAGAATGTTTCTCGGTTCGGGAGGTAGATTTATAGAAAGGGAAGGTGTTAGCACCCTTTCTATCCGTGGTTATCCACGGGCTCTTAGATACTTGCTCTTATGTTTTCAAAATTTGTTTGCTTTTCTAGTGTGTGGGTTTTGAAAAAGTTTCGTTTGAAAAATTTCTAAGTAACTCTTGTATCTGTCCTCAAGAGTGTATGAAAAATTTGTTTGAAAACTTTTAGAAAGTGTCAGTGTGAAAAGTATTTTGTTTTTTGAAAGAGCAAGTACCCATGAGATCTACCTACTCTAAGGAATTAGGCTGTGTAAGAGTCATTTAAACAGTACTATCCCACTATTGAGAAGTAGGTAGCACCGTCGTTGGAGGTATTCGGGTCAATTCGATTAAGGGACAGTGTGGTCACCAAAGCAATATTAGGACACCTTAGAAGTAACCCTAATGTCCTAGATCCTTTTTATCCGAGGCAACCGTTTCGAGGCAACTGGATCTTAGACAGGAGGGTGACCTCTAAAACACCCTATACTTGACGACCACGTTCGAGGCAACCAGTGAGGCGTACCCTAGGAGTGGCATGTGCATGTGTGTTTAATTCAGTTTATGTTTATCTTTGATCATGCATTTGTGAGCTACGGATTAATTTTTATTTGGCATACATTCTTGCAGGCATAATTAACAGTTAAGAGTGCGGAAAATAAAGTGCGGGAAGGTAAATCTACACTATTACAAGGCGCGGGTCTATACATCGCCAAAGACAAAAACCCGTTTTGAAAATAAATGCGGAAAGTAAAGAAAGCGGTAAAGATCCTAATTAACTATTACATCCTTTTAGCAGATACATAAATAATCAAAATAAGAATAATGTGCGAAAGAAATTAAATCGGGACGTCCTTAGGGTTTGACCCTTTTGAGAGATAAAGAAAATAGTTTGGTCCTTTTTTGTAATTAAATTAACTATTAATCCTAAAACTAATTAATTAATTAATTATTTACAAGAAAAATGTTTTTTGTGTTTTTTATGTTTTATGAAAATAAAAAGAAAAAGGAAATTAAAAGTCAAGAAAACCTTAATTCTAAATTATTTTACTTATTATAAAAAAGTTAAAATTACCTAATTAAACTAATTAATTTGTTAGTATTTTATTTACAAAAATAACAATTAAGGTGAAATTTAATAATAATAATAATAATATAAATATTTTAATAGTCTGAATTTATCATGAAAATTAATTTGTTAGTTAATAATAATAATAATAATTAGTTAAAAGAATTAAAAAGAGAAAGAAAATAAAAAGCAAAATAAACCAATGGGGGTTTGATGACCCAATAGAGGTTTAGTTTAGAAATTCTGGCCCAATAATGATCAAGCCCTTGCTGACTTCTGGAATCAGGTGCGTATGGTTGACTGAGGAACATGGTGCTCATCACTTTCTGGCCTTTGGATTGTTGATTGGGAACACCTGGCAAGCTGAGCGTTGGAGTCCACGGTGGAACATTGTTGAGAATCTGCATAGGATTATATAAGAAAAAATATGAAACAAGGTTTGGGGGACCTGGGAATCGAACCCAGGTCCCAGTAATTACCAGACACATCATCAACCACCAAGCCACTTTGCACGCTTTGTTCATATGATAGGCAATAAATATAATATTAAAACATGACAACTATGTTGGAAAGATGAAAAACGCGCGTTCCGTTTGAACTACCTAACCACCTGCTTCCACGTCCTTCGTCTTCATCCTTTTTCCTGCAAAACAAAAACAATTAGCGGGGGTTTTTAACCCCCACAAAGTGAAAATGCCAAAAATAACGATTAGGTCTGTGCATTATATAAATAGGGCGCGAGGGTTGGGTTGAGTTCGTCTGGCCTTGACGAATTCAACCATATGCATTATGAGGTCCAATTTTGCTTGTGTTGTAAAGCCCTAAAATCCAAGCTTCGAAACCCTAGATTTCTTTAATGGCAGTTTTTGTTTCAGGGCACCATAATCAAATTGAATCATACCAATAGCTTCAGAATGGTCCTATTAACACAAATCAATCCAAAAAAGAGGTTAAAAATGCATGAATAATGATATGCGATTATGGAAAACAAACCAAACCGTGTGACTTGTTCTTGCGTATTCTTGGAGTGTTAAGGCTTGTTTTCGATTGCAATGTGTTCCTGGAGACTTATGCAAGGTATTGGAATCGTTCTAAGGCTTTGAATTGGTCTGCAATATGAAAAACAGTTTCAAGATTTCTTTGAATTTTTTGGGATTTGGCTATGGTTCTTGCAGCAGTTTTGCACGTGAATGAATTTAGGTTTAGCTTCAGTATTTGTATTGGAATGAATTAGGTTAAATCTTTTGTCCAAGAATCCATGGAATAATGTTTTGCATCTTTGATTTCCAATCAAATATTTTTGCATCTTTTGATTGAGAAAACTTGCTAAAATTGGATGATTTTGTCTCCTTGATTGATACATGAAATCTTCAGCATGTGTTGAGTTTATTTGTATCACAAAAAGATTTGAAAACCATATCTTTTGAATTTTCCTACAATTAAATCAATTAAATGAATTATTAATCAATTAAAAATCCAAATAATTAATAAAAATAAGAAAATAAATCAATTTAAGTTCAATGGGTCGTGCATAGACCTTGTGCAATGTTTCAAGAAAGAATTTGAGGCCCATTAGCAAAAATGAAGTGTTTTGGGCAAAGTTGACTTTTGTAAATTCCCAAAAATTTCCCAACTTCTCCAATGCATATCTTGCTCAATTTGGATCATATGAACATGTTCTTGGACATTTTGGAAAGGTCTTGAAGTCCTCTAACCAATGCCTTTAGTCCCATGTCATTTTGATTCACCAATATCAAGTTATGGTCTTTGACTTAAAGTGCCTTTTTGTTGACTTTTGAAATTGACCTATAATGTAGAAATTGATAACTTTTTGTGAGGGCATTTATTGGACTTGGAATGTGAAGATGAGTTGTAGGAAATGTCATCCCCTTAAAAATGAGCATTGGATGGGATTTTTCTGATGAACCATGAAAAAGTTATGCCCTGGTCAAGTTACAATTGACTTTTCAGCTGTCCAAAAATAGAAACTTTTGACATCTTGATGATTTTTGAGCCATGCTTGAGGAATCATGATCAAGACTTGATCAAATGATGATTGTGGCTTCAAAATAAGATTTTGACCAAATTTTTTGACTTTTGACTGTAAAATGACCATTTTGCCCCTGTAGTTGATTGTGGAGCAACTAGGGCTTTTGACTGTGCAATTGGACCCTGTGAGTCTTGAGACTTGTCATGTAGATGCTTGGCAATGTATATAGGCATATATGACTTGATTGAGCCCTTGAAAACCTCAAATTCATTGAAGGAACCAAAACCCTAATTTGACTGGCTTAGGAGGCATCTGGACTGTGCAACCCTTGAGTAAACTTGAGCAAATTGAAATGATGCTTGTCAAAACTTTGAAGAATATGGGAGGGCAAATTTTGGGGTACAACACTCGGGAAGATGGTACGAGGCTTGAAATTACTCGAATATGGCTGGAAAATGCTATGCAAATTTCTTTGAAAAATGTGAAAAATTCGGGCAAGCTTTTGGAGACTTTTGGAGAGCTTTTGCATGTAGGAATTTAGTTCCCTTTCTTTTCTACAATGTTATGTATTTATAGAGTTAGGAGAAAAGAAAGTATGGCAAGAAAAAAAGCTTTCAAGGTCTTGAGACAAAAATCCAACATATTGAAAGTTTGCCATATTTGGATGATTCTTGAAATTCTTGATGTTGCATGAACCTGGATAGTTTTTTATTGGTCTTTACACGAAATATTGGGCTCCATGATGGGTCAAGTCAAGCCCAAATGTGCTAGCCCATTATTTCTTGTATTTTTATCTAATTTTTTGATTTAATTCATATTTAAATGAATAAAAATTCAAATAAATAAAAAAAACCACAATAGTTCATGGTTAGGTTTAGAGGTCCTTGGGCATGTCATAGACATGTTTGAACCCTAAAAGTTAGGTTCATTAACCTAAAAATGCAATTTTGCTCAAAGTTGACATCATTCATTTCTTAAAAATTTCCAAACTTGAGCACCACATAAATTGCTCAATTTTTATCTTTTGAACTTGATCTTGGACTTTTGGAAAGTCCAAGATGTCCCCTTCAAACTACATGTTGATAATTTTTTCTTTTGAAGACATAATATTGATGTAAGTTGCCTTGACAAAAAGTATGTTTTGTTGACTTTTGAAAATGACCTATAATGTATGAGATCATATCTTCCAGATGAAGCATTTTTTGGACTTGAGAACAAAAGCAAAGTTGTAGATAATTGTGGTTGGGGAAAAGTTGATGAAGCATGCAAAAGTTATGCCGGGTCAAAGTTCAGTTGACTTCTCCTACGAAAACCCTAATTTGACAAATCTTGACTTTTGATGATCTGAGGACTTTCCTTGAAGAATCACGATCAAACCTTGATAAAATGATGAATATCACTTAAAAATGTTGATCAAAAATCTTGAAGTTTGTCTATATGTTGACTACAATTGACTTTTTTTACCAATGCAGTTAATTTTCAAACATTTGAGTCATTAACTGAGCAAACTTGTGATGCAGGGCTTGAAACTTGACATGAACCTTGTTAAGGACCAATGAAGAATAATGGAAGCCAATTGATACCTTTGCAAACTAAATTTCCTTGAGAAACTTCAAACCCTAGTTGCAGGCTTTTGGCTTAGGAGGAGCATCTTGACTAGTCAACCCTTGAGTGTCTTGCCTATTTGAAGAGTCTTGAAAGAATGCTTTGAGAAAAATGAGAGAGAAAATTTTGGGGTACAACAACAGCTTTGTCAAAAGTTGCTTGGGGGTGGAATATTTCATCAGTGCCCCTTAAAGGCACGCCATGCTTTTTACACAAAGCAAAAATAAGACAAGGGAAGTACAAGATTCCATCTTTCTTATTTGAATATGCCTGAATCTCTTTCACGATTATTTCTCCCACATTAATGCCTTCTTTAGAAAGTGATTCCGTGCAACAACATTAACTTGTCCTTATTGACAGTCTCATTGTGTATAGTGGGTCTCAAATAATGCTTAATGAATTGATACCATAACTTTGACTCTGGATGCAAATCCATTCTTTTGACAATTTTCTCACCACTAGTTTCCACCCATTTGGTTTCAACATTTCACATAGATTCCATGTAGACATCATAATCAGCATCATCATAGGGAGTCAAGATTTCTTGGTACCTGTCTTCACGATTTCCCAACTTAAAGAACATATCGACTTTCCCCTCAGAGTAGGACACTTTAACTCCTCTAACCACCACTTCAACCCTCTTGTTGTTGGTGTTAACCAAGTTAGCATAAAACTCCTTCACTATCTGGTTGTTGTATGATTAAGGTTGTTGACAAAATCAGATTCACTTCATGGCTATGATTAGTGCATCCATGTCTCCAGGGAGACCTAGTTCTTCAACTTGTGAATCCAAAATGAACCCTCTTTCTGAAATCATGTCCATACCATAGAAATAATTAGTGAATCTCTGGATAGCATCAATGTTGATGAAGGTCTTACCATTAGACCCCTCATCATCATAGTAGTCGACCTTGGGTGTGAAATTCTTTTGAGCAACAGTCTTGCAGCGGCCTTGGGTATAGGTATGCTTCATTGTGGAATTAGGGTTTGAGTGTTTGGTAACAATGAAGATTTTTCAGTGAGTGAGAGAGATGGAAAGTTAAGGGAAATAGTTTCGAAAGAAAGTTGAGAGGGGTTTGCAAATTTTGTGAGTTGAGAGTGTAACACCCTATTTCCCTGTCGGTAATTTATATAATAATTAGAGTAATTTAATTTCTAAATAACATCAACCAAATAGGATGTCACATACTTCATCAACCACCCATGCTCAAATTAGGATACACAACACAAATCGCATGCTCACAAGTCTTAAACTTCAATGCATTTATTCGCAGCAGAAAACATCAATAAATAATCATCTCAATCCTCCAACCGGAGTTATAATTATTATCTTTCACACATCAATATGATCATAAAACAATTCAAATAACGGAGAAATACATGTTCACTCCTAACATAACAAAACAAATCATGAAAAATCCCCAAGTGTTACGTATTAGAGCAGGCCCGACTCAATCTACGCAACTGAAGGAACTCCTCCGTTAAACTTCAATCTCTAGCTACTTCGGATCATCTGCACATTACCCACGTAGAGGTAACATTCAAACAGAAAGGGTGAGATATCATAATAATATAAGAGGAAGCATAATAATGAGCAAGTAAAGGTTCAAGTACAAACTCAACACATAACATCCATCATAACATAATACATACTTTCCTCGCTATTTACCCATCGAATTATCAATCCCAATATGATGCAAAAGACTGACACTGACACAATCCATATGGTACAAATAGGGTAGAACCCTCATCACAATAATGCCAATTCAGGGCAATCAACTTCGCTTGCAAATACAGGCCTTCGCTCGCCAATACATGCCTTTGCTTTTTAAATGCATGAGACACTATCATGCAACAACATACTTCACATTTATCATTATTACTCATTACAATTTCTCTAATACAGGCCATCATCATCATCATCATTATTATCATGTATTTCGTGTCACACAATCAAAACAATCATCGTAATTAACTACAACATAATTCATGGCATATAAATCAAAACACACTCACAGAGAGGTATAAATGTTGATGAAATAATTAACTACTGACTTTTAAGTCATTTTTATAAGATAGGAAATTATTTTAACTTTCCAACAGTCCAAACGGCGTGTCAAACGGACACCCGAGGCAAAAGTGATGAGTTTTAGAAGTTTTTCAAAAAATGTTGTCAGTAGTAGTGGTAATCGGTTACCCAGTTATGGTAACCAGTTTCCGCAAGACAGTAACCTTATTTATTTTCGAAATTCCCCACGGTAACCGGTCACCCACTTATAGTAACTGGTTACTGTAAGACAGTAGTCATTCGTGTCCCAACTTTTGATATGGTAATCAGTTACCATATTTGGGTAACCAGTTATTCTGTGATAACAGAAAAAAATTCAGCGACTTCCAGCTACGATTCTCCCATATTTCAATCCCCAAAATTCACAATTTTCTCATCAAAATTTACCTTTTAAGCATGCTAATCATTCACCAACATTTTCCTATCTATCTTAACCAATTCATATCATCAATCCCACCAAAAATACACCAAAATCACCAAAAATCCATTAATGGGAAAAACCCCCAAAACGACCAAATAGGGAGAAATCAAAACATAAAATCATACAACATAAATCCTACCATACCCCAATATTAGGCAGCCCTTTATAAAGTTAGAATCCCCCTTTCCTTAGATTCTTGGTTGATTCTTGATTTCTATGGTGAAATCCTGGCCCTAGCTTCCTAGTGCATTTCTCCTCTTCTAACTTCTATGCTTGTTCTATTTTCACGTACTGACTCTATTTTCCTTCTTCTCATTATGATATAGTCCAATAATATTATAACTATCCCAATAAAATAATTATTTAATTATCATTATAAAATAATAATAGTTATTCTAATAATAATATAATAATAATAATAATCTATATTATTCTACACACCCCTATGTTTCTACACATTTAGCCAAACACCCCTATAACCTCAAATTATATAATTCTAAGGCATCTAGTCCCCAACAAGGCATCACACCATGTCATGAATCCATCAACTCACATAATTTCACCGCATCATCTTATTATTTAACTAAAAATAATTCTAATTAAATCGGGGTGTTACAGAGAGTATGATGTGAAGGAAGTTGGAGGAGTGTTACATTTAAAAGGGATGAGCGAGAAAGATAGAGAGGGAAATAAAAAGGGTAAAGTGAGGATTTTGAAACTGCAAAGAGAGAGAAAGAATGGTAACCAGTTTAGGGTAATGGGTGGTTATTTGTGACAGTTATAACACCCATAACCAACAATCTTGGAGACAGATCATTAATGAGACAGTCTAATTATTACGTCACACACATGGCTCAAGTGCAGGTATACACGTACATGGCCTCTATTTCTCTCTCTGAATTTACTTTTGTCTTTTCTGCATGTTTCCAATTAAAGCAAACCTGCCTCTTTTCTTGTTTTTCTCTGAATTGAAAGGGACAATAATTGCTTCCTTTTTATGATTAACCCCTAGCATACTGGCATGACAACACTTGTCAATGACCTTTTCCAATTTTTCCTCATCAATCAAATCATCTAAAAAATTAAATAAACTAAAAAAAGAAGTTAAGTTGGGTTGCCTCCCAGTAGTACTATTTTATAGTCTTATAGCCCGACTATAACAAAAATAAAGAAGATTCATGTAAATCTAAAGTGAAATTTGTGTTTTGTAAGGATTAAACAAGATATGACTTTAATCTTTGTCCATTCACCTTAAAATATTTACTTGTTTTCTCATTCAACAGGCCAAGTTCCCTGTAAGGATAAATTTTAATCAATTTGAAGGGGCCAGACTACCTAGACTCAAGTTTTACTGGGAAAAGCTTAAACCTAGAATTGAACAAGAGAACAAGTTGACCTTTTACCAATTCTCTCTTCTTCCGTTTACTATCATTCCATCTCTTTGTCTTTTCTTATACAATTCAATACTCTCATATGAGAGCAACCTATGTTCCTCCAGCTCATTGAGTTGAAGCATTCTAGCTTAACCAACATTAGATAAATTAAAGTTTAAAGTCATGGAAGCCAAAAATGCTTTGTGTTCTAACTCAATTGGAAAGTGGCATGCCTTACCATAGACAATTTTATAAGGAGACATGCCAAGAGGGGTTTTGTAAGCTTTATATGCCCACAAAGTATCATCCAAATGCTTAGAGTAGTCCTTCTTTGAGGGATTCATAACCTTTTCCAAAATCCTTTTTATCTCTCTATTGGAAATTTTAGCTTTCCCACTACATTGTGGATGGTAGGTTGTAGAAACCTTGTGTTTAACTCCATATTTTTTCGTTAAATTTTCAAAGACTTTGTTGCAAAAATTGGTTCCCTCATCACTAATGATTGCTCTAGGGGTGCCATGTCTAGAAAATATGTTTTTAACAAACATTTGGTCACCAACCTAACATTATTAGTTGGAGTAGATACTACATCTATGCACTTAGAGATATAATCCATAACCATTAATATGTACATATTCCCAAAAGATTGAGGGACTGGCCCCATGAAGTTAATGCCTCACACATGATTTTTTTTTTAAAATTTCAAGGATGTTAGTGATATGCATTTCTTGCCTCATGGAGATATTCCTTACTCTTTGACATATATCACACTTATTAACCAGTTCATGAGTGTTGTAACCCAAAATTTTCCCTCCCATTATTCAAGACATGCTCCTAGGGTTCTTAATTGCATAAGACTACTCAAGGATTGATCAGACAAACCCTCATCCTAAGCAATTGACCTACAACTAGGGTTTTGCTTCTCTCAAGTAAAATTGGACTTATAATGCCTCAAGTGGATTTCATGGTTTCTTATATGTCTCAAAGAACCCTCGTTCCAAATTTCAAGCCTTGCAACACAAGTTTGCTCAGTCAATTAGTCAGATGATTGAAAATTAATTTTATTGGGCAAAAAGTCAACTTTGACCAATTTACAGTCAAACTTTAAGATTTTTGGTCAAAGTCAACATTTTGAAGTCACATTCATCATTTGATAAAGGGTTGATCATGATTCATCAAGAAAACTCAAGATTCATCAAAAGTCAAAAGTTACTAAATTAGGGTTTTCTTAAGGAGAAGTCAACTGAACTTTGACCAAGCGTAACTTTCACATACTTCATCAGAAATTTCTCAACCTAAGATCATTTTATAGGAAATTCATTTCTCTACAACTTTGTCTCTCTAAGCTTAAGGCCAAAAATGCTTCATTTGAGAGATATGGGCCAAAATATTACATGTCATTTTAAAAGTCAACAAAAGGACACTTTTTGTTAAAGCAATTTACATCAGGATAAAGGCTTCAAATGAAAAAATGACCCACATGAAGATTATAGGGGGTATCTTGAGATTTCCAAAGAGTCCAAGACCTCGTTCATATAATAAAGATTGAGTGAGATATGATTTGTGCAAGTTGGGTAATTTTAAGAAAATGCATGAAATCCAAATTAATCAAATTTAAATTTTTGGGCTAATGGGCATATCTTTTAAGGTCCAAACATGTTCCTGACCACACAATAGACTCATAAATCCATTGATTTATTTTTGTGGTTTTTATTTCTTTTATTTTTTATTTTAATCAATTAAAAGAAAAATAAATCAAATAAAATACCAAGTAAATGAATCAAGGCATGAATATCTATTTTTGAATCAAATCAAAAGTCTAAAAAGCTAGTGGCAACTTGCAAAAAACATGTAAAGATTGATTGGTACATGATTGGCCTAAAAAAGAAAGATTTCATGCAAAACTTCAATCAAATATTTGATCAAGAAATATAAAAGATTGATTCCACTTTTGTTGACCTAAATCTTCCATTATAAATAGAGAACACATTCAGACCAAGGGACACATAGAAATTTCCTCAAGAACACTCTCTCAAAAAATCTCAATTTTTGTCAAAACTAAGGCAAAGTCAAAACCAAAGATACAACCACTTTTAGTCCAAGCCATCCATTGCAAATCATTCCTGATGTATCTAAGGGTAAGACTAGACCGAAAGTCATGGCCATTGATGCTTGAAACAAGCATACTCACCTTCTTCGATTTTCTTTTCTTTCAAACATTCATATAATTAATTTCATGCATTGTGAATATTTATTAACTGCCCAAATGAGTTTTTGTTGTTACTTAGAACAACTTTGAATCATAAAGCAGAACCTCTTACGTGAGAATCATGTTTTGCCATGGCTAGGGAAGTTTGAGATGTCTTCTTCGAAACTCATGATACAAGTGTTTTCAGGCCAAAGAAACACCACCATTGGATTTACAAAGTTCAAATTTGGGGGATAATGTCCTTTTTATGGCCTAATACAAGTTATTTCGTAGGTTTGAAAATCCTCTCACCGAAGAAGACGACCGGAGCTAGGGCTCCAGAGCTTCCCTGACTCACTTGCTTTATTATATATTTGTTTGCTTATATTTTAATAACAAAAACAAAGCGCGGTGCAGTTGATTGAGACGGAGGCATGTAACATGAAGGGCGTGGATTTGATCCCTGCGTCTTACAGTTATTTTTTGTTATTTTTCAAACTAACGTGCAAGTTTTATATATATATATATATATATATATATATATATATATATATATATATATATATATATATATATATATATATATATATATATATATATATATATATATATATATATATATAAATCAATGCCTATTTCTTAAACACCAAAAGGTGCTTAGCCTAGTGGCAAGTAGTGCAGTTTGTGAAGCCAGGGGGTGTGGGTTCAACACCCACCCTATGCAGTTTTTTTACCCTATTTTTATAACCTAATTTTTCTATTTTCTTTCTTAATTATTCCTTAATTATTTTTTTAATTAACAATTAACTAACCTAATATTTTTTTCTTGGTAACTCACAAATTAGGATTAGGGTTTTAGTTAGTAATTAATTTTTTCTTATATTTTTTATTTACTAATTAATTAAATTGGCTTTTTTTCTTAACATTAAAATAAATTAGGATTTCAGTTTTAATTACTATTATTAACCTAAATTATTTTCTATAAAAAATATAAAACATTTTAACATTCTTTTTCTATTTTCTTTCTTCTTGCTATTTAATTTTCATAGAAAATTGTATAGGTTGCATTCTTTAATTGTAATAGCATAGATTTTTTTCTCGCATTTTTTCCTAATTATGTAACTGCTCACAGGATGTAATAGCGTATGTTTACTTTCTCATGAATTTTTATACTTATGCACCTCTCCCAAATCCATGTAATAACTTAGGACTTTACATTCCACACTTTATTTTTCTGTACATATTTAGCTGCTAGTAACTAGGGTTTGCTTGACAAGACTAAAAACAATCTAGAAAACCCTAATATTCAAGATAAGTAACTGAATTAATACACTTCGCACACTTGTACCTCTAGGTTAACCTCTCTTATTGCCTTATGAATATTGATCACGTCCCTCGAAAGTGGGGATACTTTAGCAAAAGAACCTCGATCAAATCATCATGTCCCTTCAAATAAAGATCATAATCCCTCGATAACCCTTTGAGCTTCCTAAAAAATGATCTAGTCCTTTCGAGTTGCCTATAAAATGATGATAGTCCCTTCGATACAATTGCTAAAGTATCCTTACTTGTTGCCTTCGATGAGAATACGATGACCATACGCCTGTCCCTTCATATTCAATACATATGGCTACCTACCAACTAATGGTATGGATAGTACTATCTCTAAAGGAGAAGGAAAAGAATAAGAAAGACTTTAGTGGGTAAGAAACTCTTAATTGCTTGCTCATAACTTTTATCAAAACTTTTTTTCACACTACACTTTCAAACAAATATTTTCAAAAATAACACTTTGTATACATTCTTGAGGATTGATACAAGAATTATTACAAAGTTAGCCTTACATCGGAGATTTCAAAATATTTTCAAACAAATCACACACACAAAGCAAGATTTTCAAAAGTGAGCTAAGCAATTAAGAGCCCATAGATAACTACAGATGAAAAGGGTGCTAACACCTTCCCTTTTTATAACTTACCCCCCGAGCTCAAAATCTATTAAAGGTCTTTCCCGTTATTTTCACCTTTCTTAAATATTGGATAAAAGAAAAGTCAGTGGCGACTCTAGCTATCCGCACATTTGGATAAAACCAAAAAGCCAGTTCTTTCGCCGTATTACAAAACTGGAGACTCTGCTGGGTATTACTACTTAAAAAAGAGGGGTTGCCTTAGAGTTTAAGATCACTTTACTTGCTTTTAATTGTATGCTTTTATTGATTTACTTTAAGGGTTTGTTTGGGTTTAATTGCTTGTAAGATCTTACACCTGGATCTAGGGATGCCTTAGGTAAGTAGCAATAGATCATAAAGGCTATACAGTGTAGACCGATATGGTTAACATGATGGCTAGAGTTAGTGTGACACTTTGGTTTATACCGATGTTCCTTGAGTTAGTCAAGGATAACATTTGGGTTCTGCATGGTGTCGTTAACACTAACTTGCTTTTAGAACCTTAATTGACCCATCTTAGCCATTAGAAGGTAGTGAGATAGCCGGCTTTGGTGCAGTACTAAGTTGGTTGATACTTGAAACTATGCATATTGAGATTTGACTTTCGAGATGTTTTGGTGGCAAGCCAGTTGCCGTGCTAAAATAAATCCTGTGAGAAAGATCGATGATATGAGATTCCTAGAACCCAGTTACTATTTTAGAACAGGTTGAGCCAACTTAACTTCAATAGGGAAGGGTACTTACCTATGGACTTCATGCAAGCCTTTAAACCTAAGGGTCTTGTATGACTTATGTTTGTTTTCTACTTATCTAACATGAACATTGTTGTACCCCAATTTTCGCCCCTAAGATTCCTCTATCATCTCATACCATCACAATGCAACAAGACCACGCATTAGGGTTTGGTTACTTCTTCTAGGGTGTCTTATCTTTAAGTTTTCTCTTGAGAGATCACCAAGCATCTTGAATTGTCTATCTTGTATATATGTGTTCTATATTCAACTGACCTCTAACCAAAATAAAAAACAATATGTTTTGTTTACATTTGTTTCTTGTAAGGCAGGGTTTACGATCAAAAATCCAGGTGATGGTTCTCTTCTTAGGGTTGTGGTTTGTTCAGGCCAAAGATGGTTCCCAAAAGCCTATGTTTCAGAGTGGTGATCTATAATCTTAGGTCATGCTATTTTGAAGTTTCAGTCATCTTGGTTTACGCGAGTTTGTTGGCTTAATTCTCAAGACTCTTTGAGATAGGTTCATGTGTTTATTTCCATGCCTTCTTCGACGAGTACTCTCAAGTTCTGACAAGTGTAAGTATGATTTTATCAAGATTTCTTCATCTCAGGTCCATATGTGCTTAAGAGTGCCTTGGGTTATTGAAGAAAGACAAAGTCTGTAGTTAATTTAAAGTGGGTTGGCCGAAGGTCAACGTTTGCAAGTTCAAGTTCAAATAATCATAACTTCTTCATTACTCATTATTTTTGGTCGATTCTTCGAGCATATGAATCTGCTTGACATCATCTCCAATTTCTCTTTTCAAGTCAAGAGCTAATTATGCATAGAAGGCCATCAAAGGTTTGAGTATATTAGAGGTCGTTTTGTGACTTTGACCTAAATTCACGCGACTTTCGTCCAACTTACAAAGATCATAATTCTTTCAATCTTCACCGTTTCAGGTTGATTATTTTTGTAACGTTTCACAGGTGGTGTTGTCTACAATTTTGCTTTAAGGGTCGAATTCAAATTGTGCTTAGAAATTTATGGATTCTATTGAAACATTTTAGGTCATTTTGACCTCTAATTTCGGTTTACGCCATGAGTTTTTAAGGCAATGGACTTTTGTGTGAAGTTTTATTGGTCAAGAATTGGATTGGAAAATAGTGAGCTATGATATGAGATTTTTAGTTTAAGAATTCATGGATTCAAATTAATTCAAAGCTTCAATTCAAAAGGTGGAAGAAATGTCTTATTTTTATGAGTTCGGAAATTATAAACCAAAGGTTTATTCAAATGGAATTCAACTTCATTCCATAGCTCAAGTTCATCTCAAGGAAAATTCATCTTAATCGAGGAGCTTTCTGTTGATTCTTTGAGCCGTATTCATTATTAAATCTCAAGGACTTATAAAGCTTCATTTCTTCAAAAATTTTAAGAGGAAAAATATTTGGTGTGACACAGTGGCAGAACCGACTGTTTACTGGTTTACATTTTTTGTTTGCTAATGTCGCGGTAAGCGAGAGTTGCCACTGACTTTTCTTTTATCCAACAAAGGAAAGGGTGAAAAGAACAGAAAAAGACCTTTTTTGAGATTTTCTGAGTAAGTGGGGTAGATTATGGAAAGGGAAGGTGTTATCACCCTTTCCATATGTGGTTTTCCACGGGCTCTTAGGTACTTGCTCATTTTTGAAAACTGTTTTTGTGTTTGGAAAGATTTTGTTTGATTTATGATAACTCTTGTATCAGTCCTCAAGAGTGTGATAAAGCATTTTTGAAAATAATTTTAAAAGTGTGTAGGTGTAAAAAAGAATCAGATCTAAGCAAGTACTTAAGAACTGTCTACCTACTTGAAAAGGGCGTTCTTTTCCTCCTTTCCTTTAGATAGTACTACCCTACTATTAGTGAGTAGGTAGCCCTATAGTTGGATGTTGAGGGATTATCTAAAGGCAACATCAAGGGACACGATCATTTCTTGTAGGTAACTCGAGGGACATTAAGGGACCATGATCTTTATGATGACTTTTAAACTGAGGGTCTTTGCTAAGATATCCCTATGTTAGAGGGACATGACCATTTCCGAAGGAAACCAAAGTGGGAGGTACCCTAAGGGTGCAAGTGTGCAATAGTGTGGTTTTTCCAGATATTTTATCTTGAGGTTAGTGACCTAATGATTAATTGATTAATTCTTTTCATGCACGCCTAATTTACTAACAGTTTATATACAAGCATATAAGAAATATAAAGGCGAGAAATAAAGTTCCTACAACTATTACAAGTCTTTGGTGTAGTTACATAAATAATGACTGAAAAGTAAAGTGCGGAAATTAAAAACCCTAATTAAACTATTACAAACCGGGCACAATTACATAATAAGAAATAATCGTATGAAAAATAATAACGCGCAAAAATTAAGTCTGACCTACGTTTGAAACCCTAAGATCTAATTGCTTATTAAATATTGTATAAAAAATTTGGAATTTAACCTAATCTCTAATTTATTTTAAATTAAAGACAACAAATTAAAGTTAATTAAATTGAATTAATTTTCAAAAATTAATTTTTTCTTAAAAAAACTCTAAGTCCTATTTTTATGATTTTCTGATTTTATGATTTTTAAAAAATGAATAAACAAAAAAATACAAACTAATTAAAAAAGAAAATAAAAAAAATTAAAAAAAGGATGGGCCTGAGGGGTGAGAAACCCAAACTGGGTGGTATGCTGCTGAATTTCAAGGACCAAATCTTGTTGGCCCACAACTGCGCTGGATCCAGTGGGAGGCATGTTTGGGGGTCCATCACGGGGATGCGTTATTGGACGCTGGATCTGGAGGATGATTGATCCAATGGTATATATGTGATGGCCTGTGGTGCGCACCTGTGATGTGACGTACTGCAATCTGTAGAAAATATCAAGAAAACAGAAAAGCGTTGGACCTGGGATCGAACTCAGGTCCCTTCCTTCACCTATTCATACCCTTGCCAACTGCGCTTCCTGCTCATTCATAAATATAATAACATAATAATATTATAAATGAAAACAAGCGCTAGTCCTAGTCAATAATCAAACACACGCGTCAACAATAGCTATAACCAACCATAATGTATCAAATTGCCACGCGTGCTCTAAACGGAGTCAACTCATTCCACGATGCCGGAGTGGATCTCTGGTCATCTTCTCCGGGATCACTAAACCATGATCTGCAAATTTTGGAAGTTTAAACTTCAAATAAAAAGCCTATCCCACACGATAAATGCTTCTGAGTTCAAATCCGGCCCCAGTTTTCATTGACCATGCCTGTAGCACCTAGTTCAAAGCACGATACAAAATTTTCCCTAAACATGGCAAAATCTTTGTTTTACCTCAAACCACTCATGTTTCACGTTGGTCCTGCCTTAAACAACATCATGAACACGAATCAAACTATGAAAAGGGTTAATGCATCATAGAATTATCAATATAAATTCAAGAAGTTACCCACGATGAGTGATTCTGATTTGCTGGTTCTTGGAGGATTTTCCCTTCAAAGATGGATGGATTGGCTTGCTGAGAGTCCCATGAATACGATTGGATGGCTGGAACTCATTGAGATTGGCTGGAGAGTGAGGTTTCAAATTGCACCACACTTGAATAATTTTGTAACTTTGTTCTTGGTTTGGAGGCAGCTTTCTCGCGTGCTTTTGGTCTAGGGTTGATGTGCTTATGTAGTGTATCTCATTAGGTTAAAACACAACCAAGAGAATCCATTCCAATCATGTTTTTTTAAAGCATAAAGATTGGCTTCAAAACTTGCTAAAACAAGAAGATCTCCTTCTCCTTTTGTCCCATGTGTTTGCTTTGACATGCCAGCCTATCTTATACCTTATTTGATGAAAGAAAAGATCCCAAATCAAATCTTACATAATTTCCAATATTTCTTTATTTAATTTTGACTTTTAATAAATAAAAAATCAAAATAAATAATAAAAATAATTAAATGATGTATGAGTGAGCTCAGAGGTCGTGGGCCATGTTAGAAACAAGTTTCAAGCATGGAAACATGGGTCAATTTGGAAAAAAAATTCAAGTTTGGTCAATATTGGGTTCATGCACTTTTCCAAAAATTGGTCAACTTTAGAAATGCATATCTCTCTCATTTTTAACCCTAAGAGGGTTTTCTTGAACTTTTTGGAGATCTTAAGATATCCTCTAAACAACCCTTTTGGTTTCATCTCAATTGGATCTTCCATGTTCATGGAAGAAGCTTTGATCCAAAAGGTGTTTTTGTTGACTTTTTGAAAGGACCTATAACGTATGAACTTGTATCTTTTGATTGGGGCATTTATTAAACTTGAGGGCTGAAGAGAAGTTGTAGGGAATTGGATTCTCTTCAAAATGAGCCTTGGTGGAAAAATTTCTGATAAAGTATGAGAAAATTATGCCTGATCAAAGTTTGGTTGACTTTTCCTATAGAAACCCTAATTTGCCATTTTTGACTTTTGATGAATTAGGAGCATTTCTTGAGGAATCATGATCAACCCTTGATCAAATGATGGATATCACTTCAAAATGTTGATGTTGACATAAAAATATTGAAGCTTGACTGTATTTAGGCCACATTTGACTTTCGACCTAATATAGTTGATTTCCAGGCATTTGAGCAATTGATTGAGAAAACTTGTTGTGCAAGGCATACAATTTGCCATGGGTGATCCTGAGGACATATTAGGACAATGGAGAACATTTGGGGTCCTTGGGACTCATACATCTTGCTTAAAATTGAGACCCTAGTTTGAGATTCATTGTCTTTAGGGGGAGAGTTTTCCCGGCCACTTCTTAGTCATCCTTGAGCAATTGATGAACTCTAGAGGCATGTCTTGAGTGAAATGAGAGGGAAAATTTTGGGGTACAACACTTGGTTTCCAAGTAGATATTTAAATATTAATTTTGAAATGTTTCTTAATGGGAATTCAAATCCAATATTTGTCAAAATTCTCAAATTTGAAAAGCTTACTCAAATGATGTTCAAGAGATTTCTAGGGTTTCAAGTGTAAAATGAAGCTTCACAAATTAGATTTTGTTTTGATGAAGACAAACCATGGCTAATAAAGAAGGCAAAGATTTATGATCAAGCTCAAAGCATCTAAGGATAATATCTTCATTCAAAGCTCTCAACAACTTTAAAGGTATAATAATATTATCTACTTTGATCTTAAGATATAGATGCTCAAAAATGAAAATGAAATGTTTAAAAAATCATTACTCAAGTTTTTCAAGTTAAAATATTTCATTTTTCTCTTGCATGCAATCGATTTACATTTTAGTGCAATCGATTGCACACTTCAAACTTTCATATCTTTTGCTTCTGTTTCTCTGTGCAATCGATTTACATTGCTTGTGCAATCGATTGCATACTTAAAATTTTCAAAACGTTTGATTTTGTTTCTCAGTGCAATCGATTTACATTGCTAGTGCAATCGATTTCACTCACTTACTTTTTGCTACTGAATTTGCATGCAATCGATTTGCATTGATGGTGCAATCGATTGCACTCTTAAAAGTTTTGAAAAAATAGCTGTTGAAACCTTGTGCAATCGATTTACACAAAGGGTGCAATCGATTGCATGCTGCACGATTTTGAAAAATAACAACTTTGTATATGCCTATTCATCATACCTTTTCATTGAAACTTTTCACTCAAACTTAGCATTTGTTCATGATACATTTCCAGAACTTCATGTTGTTTCAAAAAGGGTGTTATGAACATATAAATATTCAATTTCAAAATCCATTTCAACACCTCTTCCATAAATATTTTCTGAAATTTCAAAATACAAACTCAAGCATTCCTTCCCTTTCATGCATAAGTTTTCTGCACATTTTCATACATTAACAAACAGAAAACATTTAGCAAATATATCTTGAGTCATTGTACAATAATACTATTGGAAGAGAAGATCATACATTGTTAAATCACTCTAAGTGATCAATATTACTCTACTCACTCAAAACTCAAAAATTGATATTTACTTACTTATTTTTCCAGGATTGTTGGAAATAAGTTTAAGTGTTTTTGAAATCTTGTCTTTCCAAAGTTGTTGGATACAAATGTAGTTACTTTGAGAGGATTGTTCTCATAGATAACTTAGTGAAAATCCAAGAGGATTATTCTTGGTCCAAGAGGATTGTTCTTGGTTGTTTGGTAGTTCTTGTTTAAGTTTGCCACAATAAGGAAATCTCTTTCATGTTGAAAGGGGACTGGAGTACTCTCGGACTGTGAGGGGAACCATGATATATTGCCCATGTCTCTTTATTTTTCTGCATTTTAAAGCTTTCCTTAACTCACTTTTAACCAGAAAAATAAGAACCATCATCACTAAAAACCAGAATTTTAAAGTACCTAATTCACCACCCCCCTCTTAGGCGCACTTCGTACTTACAATTGGTATCAGAGCAGGTTATAGGTAACCTGCTCTTAAAAGATCCAGAATGGCTTCTGCAAATCAAAATCCCGTTTTCAGAGATGGTGGTAGTAACAACAAGCCTCTTCTATTTTGTGGTGAATATTTTGACTTCTAGAAAATACGCATGAAGGTACATCTGGAAGCACAAGGAGAAGAAATATGGGATGCCGTCGAAAAAGGTCCTTTTATCCCTATAACTGTAATCAATGGTGTTGGCTCATCAAATCCTAAAACTGCATGGGACGATGATGATAAGAAGAAAGTTCTCTATGACAAAAAGGCAATAAACCTTCTTCAAGGTGCACTTAGTATGGACGAATTCTTCCGTGTCTCAGCATGCAAAACAACAAAAGAAATATGGGATACCTTAGTACAAACTCATGAAGGAACGGTTGAAGTAAAAATATCAAGACTAAATACCCTAAGTCAAGAATACGAATTATTTCGAATGCAGCCCGGAGAAACCATTCTTGACTTACAAAAGAGATTTGTGCACTTGACAAATCATCTAAGTGCTCTTGGTAAAACTTTGACGAATGATGAACTAAATCTGAAAGTACTTAGGTCCTTAACTAGGGAATGACAACCAAAGGTAACGGCAATTTCAGAAAAGAAAAGTCTCTCCAACATGACATCCGCAACATTATTTGGAAAACTTCAATAATACGAAACGGAACTCGGAAGACTTGAAAAACATGAAAATCAAGAGAAGAAATCCAAGAATATTGCTTTGAAGATAGACTCTAAGGAAGTTGAAAGGGAAGAGAATCCGAAAGAAGATGAAAACTTCATGCTTCTTGTTAAAAGGCTTGGTAAGTTCTTCGGTAGAAATGATAAACCGTTTTCTCATTCAAAAGGAAAGAAACAATTTAAGAAAAAGAAAGTCTCCACATTAACACAAGAAATCACATGTTATGAATGTGGTAAGCAAGGTCATATCAAGCTGGATTGTCCAAAACTCTCCAAGAAAGGTGGCTTCAAAAGCAAGAAGGGATTCAAGAACAAAAAGGCTTATTTCGCATGGGAGGACAATGGAATAAGTTCCTCATCCGATTACGATAGTGATGAAAGGGCAAATCTAGCATTGATGGCCTCACACCATTCTAATGATGAAGACAATGAGGTATGCTTGAAGACCACATGAAATCTTTGGTATCTTGATAGTGGTTGTTCAAAGCATATGACAGGAGATATAAACCAATTTTCACATCTAGCGCTAAAGGCCAAGGGTTTTGTCACTTATGGAGACAATAATAAGGGAAGAATCCTAGGCAAAGGCAAAATTGGTGCTCCACCTTTCAGATCCATTGAAAATGTTCTTTATGTTGAAGGACTAAAGCACAATCTTCTAAGTATTAGCCAACTTTGTGACAAAGGCTTCAAAATCAAGTTCACCAAGGATGAATGTTTGATAGAAGACGAAGTTACTCATGAGGTTATACTTAAAGGTAAAAGAATCAATAATATATTCATGATTTCCCTTGATGATCCATCTTTAAAGGTTAAACGTCTCATGGCGAACAATGATGATTCATGGCTTTGGCACAAAAGAATTGCTCATGTTCATATGGAACACTTGAATAAATTAATCAAGCATGACCTTGTAATTGGTTTACCTAATAGAAATTTTGTCAAAGATAAACTATGTGATGCTTGTCAAAAAGGGAAACAAACTAGATCAACTTTCAAATCTAAGAATGTGGTGTCCACTACAAGGCCACTACAATTGTTACATATGGACTTATTTGGTCCATCGAGAACAAGGAGTTTCAGAGGTAATGTGTATGCTTTGGTTATTGTTGACGATTTCTCTAGATATACTTGGACATTCTTTTTAGTGCAGAAAAGTGATGCATTCAAGGCGTTCAATAAGTATGCTAAACAAATTCAGAATGAGAAGTCTCTAACAATTGCCTCAATAAGGAGTGACCATGGCGGAGAATTCCAAAATGCTTTATTTGAATAATTCTATGGAGAACATGGAATATCTCACAACTTCTCAGCACCAAGGACTCCTCAACAAAATAGAGTGGTTGAAAGAAAGAATAGATCTCTTGTGGAACTTGCTAGAACAATGCTTAGCGACTCAAATCTTCCAAAATACTTTTGGGCGGATGCGGTGAGCACGGCATGTTTTGTTAGTAATAGAGTTAACATTAAACCAATCTTAAAGAAAACTCAATATGAACTCTTCAAAGGGAGAAAACCAAACATTTCTTTCTTTCATATCTTCGGTTGCAAATGCTTTGTCCTAAACAATGACAAAGATAATCTGGGTAAGTTTGATGAGAAATCCGACGAAGAAGGTCCTCAAGAAAATTCTTCCAAGGATCAATCCATTCAACTCGAAGAATCACCTCAACAAGAATCAAATCTCAATGATCTACCAAAAGAATGGAGAACTCAT
The DNA here is from genome assembly GCA_948472305.1 of Vicia faba. Taxonomy (NCBI): domain Eukaryota; kingdom Viridiplantae; phylum Streptophyta; class Magnoliopsida; order Fabales; family Fabaceae; genus Vicia; species Vicia faba. Next base: position 231,127,057 of record OX451738.1, read on the forward strand.
AAAGATCATCCTATTGATAAAGTAATTGGTGATATAAGTCAAGGTGTGTCTACAAGATTAAATCTCAAGGATGCTTGCCTAAACATGGTGTTTGTCTCTCAAATTGAACCTTCCAAAGTTGATGAAGCCTTAGGCGATGACCAATGGATTATAGATATGCAAGAATAATTGAATCAATTTGAAAGGAATCAAGTTTGGGAACTCGTCCCTAGGCCAAGCAACAAACCCATTATTGGAACAAGATGGGTGTTCAAAAACAAACTTGACGAGAATGGAATAATTGTTCGCAACAAAGCAAGATTGGTAGCACAAGGCTATAATCAAGAAGAAGGAATAGACTTTGAAGAAACTTTTGCTCCAGTTGCAAGGTTAGAAGCTATTCGTCTCTTACTTGCCTATGCTTGTTCATTAAATTTTCAGCTTTTCCAAATGGATGTCAAAAGCGCATTCTTGAATGGATATATCACTGAAGAAGTCTATGTTAAGCAACCCCCGGGGTTCGAAGATTTAAAGAATCCATCTCATGTATCTAAATTGAGAAAAGTTCTCTATGGACTGAAACAAGCACCAAGGGCATGGTATGATCGTTTAAGAAACTTCTTATGCGAAAAAGGTTTCGAAAAAGGCAAAGTTGACAAGACTCTATTTATCAAGAAAATAAAAAACGACACCTTGATAGCACAAGTCTATGTTGATGACATCATCTTCGGTTCTTCAAATCAAGAAATGTGTGAAAAATTCTCATCAATGATGCAAGGAGAATTTGAAATGTCCATGATGGGTAAAATGAACTATTTTCTTGGACTTCAAATCAAACAACTAAAAGATGGCATCTTCATCAACCAATCCAAATATTGCAAGGAACTCTTGAAAAGGTTTGACATGGATAACTGTAAGGCAATGTCTACACCAATGGGTTCTGGTTCTTATGTTTATCAAGATGAATTAGGTGTTTCCATCGACATCACTAAATATTGAGGTATGATTGGCTCCTTATTATATTTGACGGCAAGCCGTCCTGACATAATGTTTAGTGTTTGTCTCTGTGCTCGATTTCAAGATAACCCAAAGGAATCTCATCTCACGACGGTAAAGAGGATCATGAAGTATCTCAAAGGGACAACAAATGTCGGATTGTGGTATCCTAAAGGTAGTGTCTGCAACTTAATCGGTTATTCTGACGTGGATTTTGTAGGTTGTAAAACAAATAGAAAGAGCACAAGTGGTACTTGTCACATCCTTGGTAATGCATTAGTATCATGGGCCTGCAAGAAACAAGCATGTGTTGCTCTAAGCACGGCCGAAGTTGAATATATAGCAGCGGGTAGTAGTTGCGCTCAAATTTGGTGGCTAAAACAGCAACTTCGCGACTACGGACTCGATCTAGGGTGCATTCCTCTAAGATGCGACAACACCAGTGCAATTAACATTACAAAGAATCCCGTCATGCACTCAAGAACTAAACACATAGACATTCGACATAATTTCCTCCGTGATCATGTTCTTCAAGGAGATGTCGAGGTAACCTTTGTAGATACTCATAATCAGCTTGCCGATATCTTCACCAAACCTTTGGCTAAAGAACCTTTCTACAAAATTCGTTGAGAGCTCGGCATACTTGACGAATGCGACTTATAAGGTGCATTCTACCCTTGATATAACTCTTATATATGTTTTATACATGCTATATGATAATCGATGCTATATGGTATTTAATCTTTTAAGAAAAATTTGGTTTTGGACATTTTTTGTTGATGCAATCGATTGCATAAAGAGTGTCAATTGATTTCTTACTGAGTATTTTCAATTATGTCCATTCTGTTTGTGTGCAAATCGATTGCACCTTCAATGCTAATCGATTGCACTTTGTGCATTTATGTTTTATTGTGATTCTGTTTGTATGCAAATCGATTGCACCTGGTATGCCAATCAATTGCACGTCCTGCAACTTGCTTTTATGACAGAAAAATTATGTTGGTCAAAATTCCTCTCTCATATTCCCAAGCCAAATATACTTGATTTCAAATCACTCATTCCCTACCTATCCAAATCATTTCCAAATCTCAGCTCACAAACACCTTTCTCTCTCACAAAACCTAAAAACCCTAAAACCCTAAAAACTCCATATCCATGGCTTCAAGACAAAAGAGAAAGGCCTCAGTTTCAGAAAAAGGGAAAAAGAAGGTTGATTCAACATCCAATCCATTGCTTTCAACTCTCACCAAAGAGCAAGAAGCCAGATTTATCCAAGACTTTCAAAGGAAAATAGTATCCAACCCCAAATATGGTATACTATCCTCCTTTCCTCAAGAATGATTTTCCTTTCAGAATGATCTAGCTGCTTATGGTCTAGAACCCTTGATTTCCTCGTTCGGTCCATATTACCCAGATTTGGTAAAAATGTTTTTCAGCAATCTCACACCCCACAAAGGAAAATTGGTCACATATGTGCTGGGCACTCGTATCTCTCTAACTCCTCAGGTTGTTGGTGAGATCCTTCATATTCCTTTCACTGGAAGTTCCCTATATGATCCTGAAAACGAGATATGGTATGACTACCGGAAAAAGGAGTTCTTTTACAGCATTGGGCAGTTAAGTGAAGCTGAATTTCGCGCCAAACGGATTCGTGGTCTTGGCGGAGTAATTCCATCCAGAGACTCCTGGAGTGCAGGTAACCTCCATATAGACGATCGCTTATATCATTATTTTCTGGTCTATATTATGCTTCTAAGAGCTGGAAACCACTGCACAGTTACCGATTTGGAAATGCAGCTAATTTATGCAAGAAAGAAAGGGGTAATTGTAAACTGGGCAAGGCTTATCATGGTGCATATGATGAGAGTGGATGCAAAATCTAAATTCCTTCCTTATTCTTATTTTGTCACTTTAATTATGGAGGAATTTGGTGTAGATTTTGATGGTTTTGAAAAGGTGAATATGGATCCTAATCTAAACAAAATTTCCATTAAGAATGTAGACTCCAGAATAGGCGTGTATTACAATCCGGAGACAAATACCATCACCTACATTGGTGAAGATGTTCTTGGCGATGAAGGAAATGACCAAGAAGTCGAAGGCGGTGAAGCTGTGCCTCCTCCTCCTACTGCTTCCTATGGTCCAAGCAATCAAAAGCTTATGGATTACATGTCTCAACAATTTGCTTCCATGAACACCAACATCAACAATCAATGGAGTGCGATCAATGATTCCACTACAACCCGGATTAATGACTTCCGCACGGATGTGAATCAACAATTTTCGTACTTGTACTCTCATCTTCATATTACACCGTACGATCCAAATAATCCAGCTGCACCTCCTCAACACTATACAGAACCCCCACTTCAACAATAATTCCCGAATCAAGGCCCATGGTCTTATAACCATCCAGACATGCATAACCCTTAATGTTCTGGCTAACTATTTTTCTGTTATGTTCTTGTCTTTCTATTCAATGTTTTGTTTGTTCAAATTTCTGTATAATCCTTAAACAATTTGTGTTACTGTTTTAATTCTAGAAATTTTCTCAATATATTTCTCTATTATTATTTGCTTTAGGCATCTTTCCCTTCTTTTTGATCATGCCAAAGGGGGAGAAAGATGTGTGGTACTTTATGCTTTTATTTTTAGTGTCTTAATTTTAAGGTACTCTCCAATCAAGATGAAGAAACGCATATGATTCCAACCCTCTCCTACATAGGGGGAGTTTTGCATCTTAGGGGGAGAAGCTCTTCCGGAAAGTACATCGTATAAAGAAAGATTGTTTTTCATCATCAAAAATGGGGAGAATGTAAAATCAACCTTCACAAATGAGCTTTTGTTTTGATGAAGACAAACCATGGCTAATAAAGAAGGAAAAGATTTATGATCAAGCTCAAAGCATCTAAGGATAATATCTTCATTCAAAGATCTCAACAACTTTAAAGGTATAATAATATTATCTATTTTGATCTTAAGATATAGATGCTCAAAAATGAAAAAGAAATGTTAAAAAAATCATTACTCAAGTTTTTCAAGTTAAAATTTCATTTTTCTCTTGCATGCAATCGATTTACATTTTAGTGCAATCGATTGCACACATCAAACTTTCAGATCTTTTGCTTCTGTTTCTCTATGCAATCGATTTACATTTCTTGTGCAATCGATTGCATACTTAAAATTTTCAAAACGTTTGCTTCTGTTTCTCAGTGCAATCGATTTACATTGCTAGTGCAATCGATTGCACTCACTTACTTTTTGCTACTGACTTTGCATGCAATCGATTTGCATTGATAGTGCAATAGATTGCACTCTTAAAAGTTTTAAAAAAATATATGTTGAAACCTTTTGCAATCGATTTACACAAAGGGTGCAATCGATTGCATGCTGCATGATTTTGAAAAACAACAACTTTGTATATGCCTGTTCATCATACCTTTTCATTGAAACTTTTCACTCAAACTTAGCATTTGTTCATGATACATTTCCAGAACTTCATGTTGTTTCAAAAGGGTGTTATGAACATATAAATATTCAATTTCAAAATCTATTTCAACACCTCTTCCATAAATATTTTCTGAAATTTCAAAATACAAACTCAATCATTCCTTCACTTTCATGCATAAGTTTTCTGCACATTTTCATACATTAACAAACAGAAAACTTTGCGCAAATATATCTTGAGTCATTGTACAATAATACTATTGGAAGAGAAGATCATACATTGTTAAATCACTCTAAGTGATCAATATTACTCTACTCACTCAAAACTCAAAAATTGATATTTACTTACTTATTTTTCCAGGATTGTTGGAAAAAAGTATAAGTGTTTTTGAAATCTTGTCTTTCCAAAGTTGTTGGATACAAGTGTAGTTACTTTGAGAGGATTGTTCTCATAGATAACTTAGTGAAAATCCAAGAGGATTGTTCTTGGTCCAAGAGGATTCTTCTTGGTTGTTTGGTAGTTCTTGTTTAAGTTTTCCACAATAAGGAAATCTCTTTCATGTTGAAAGGGGTCTGGAGTACTCTCGGACTGTGAGGGGAACCAGGATATATCTCCTGTGTCTATTTATTTTTTTGCATTTTTAATATTTCCTAAACTCACTTTTAACCAGAAAAATAAGAACCATCATCACTAAAAACCAGAATTTTAAAGTACCTAATTCAATCATGGGCCTAATTCCTACTACAAATCACAAGCATGTTGGTTCACAGTAATACAAATCAAAGGGAAAGTCATTACAAATGCATTAAAAAAAGGGCCACATAATCACAGTAAAAATAATTTTGTAGTAAAATCACGGAGGCTACGGTCGCAGGCTCCAGCCCAAACAATAAAACATCATCACAAAGTTAAAGCCCATTGAAAATTCGTTCAAAGGTGATAACAAACAGAAAACTCAGCAAGCCTATAAAAAATTGAAGGCCCAACATCACAATAATAACATTGCCGAAAAGCAAAGGAAAATTACTGAAACCAAAAGGTTAATCACAAAAACTACAATTTTCAGCATGGCTATATAAGCGTGCAATTGATACAAATTCAGGGACGGTTCACAAAATATCAAAAACAAAAATTGAAGCAAGCTATCAAACCATTTTTTTTCCTATTCATCATTTTCTAACAATAAAAAAAACCTTCAGAAATTTCGTTAGTTCCAGAGAGAGAAAAAGAAAGAATCAGAAAGATATCACCCGAAGAAGGCTGGAAATCGTAACCACCGTGCCAGAAATCTCCAGCCCCCGCGTCAGAATCCAAAACCACCCTTGTTTTGCTACCCTTCCTCATCAAAAGGTTGTTTAGCCTCTCTTTGAACCAAATCCCTTCTCTATTTGCTATTATGAGTTGATATTTATTGTTGAGACTCAAAGATTTTCGAAACTTGTTTTATAGATCTACTAAATTTCATAAACCTTTTCGAAAAACTAATTACGGATTTGAGACAAGGAAGAGAACACGAACAAAAAATGTAAAAAAAAATTACGTTCCGGATTACTCACGGTGGCGCCGCCGTGAGCCCTCATTGGAAACCACCGTGAGTTCACCTTCTCCGACCAGCCTTCTCTTTAACTGTCTTTCTTTTTTTTATAAAATTGTGATGATGATATGAGATAAGAAAAAGAAATAAGGTGGTGATAAATAAAGAGAGAAAAAGAGAAATAATTTCTCTTCTCAAAATAAAGTGAAACGTTACATACTGTAACATGATTAACTTTTGTTGTTTTTAGTTTTAGTCTCTCCCTATGCTATTTCCTCGGGATTCGCGCGGCCAACCTGTGAGTGACAAGTGGCTCTAGTGCCACTTGTCCTCATCCAAGAAGATGATGAGCAATTTGATTCCATGCCTGCATTCCCATAGTATTATCATAAACCACGAATCTAGACCTCTAGATGCAACTACTTCACCTGAGTTAATCAGATCTAAGGGATGACATTATTTCTGTTTAAATTTCTTTACTATTTTTTTTAAATTCATTTTATCTTCTAAAATTCATAATAAATTCATTTTTCGTCTAATAATTCTGAAAAAATTTATAAAAATCATTTTCTTTATTTCTGACTTTCTGGACTTTTTCTGGTATTTAATTTTACTTTTTTCTATTTTTAATTATTTTCACTTATTTGAGTGATTTAAATTAGCTTAAAAATACTTTTCTGTTTTCAAAAATTACCAAAAATTTTGTAAATAGATTTGAGATCATTTCTGACTTTTACATGGCCTGCTTCAGTTTTTATTTAATATTTTGAATATAGTTTGTTATTTTACCTCTTATTTTCATTTAAAGAACAATAAAAAATAAATTTTCTCAATTCTATTTTGATTGATTAATGAAATTTTATTTTTGTATATATTCTGGCTGATCTTGGACTATGTGAATTTTAATCATGGACTTTATTAACATCATTGGATCTTGGGTGTTGAGTTTAATTCCACTAAAATAGATGAATGATTTTCATAGTAGCTTAATTAAATTATTTGGTTCAAATGTGGAATTTAATTTTTGTTCATCTTCTCTCTTTCTTATTCTTACTTGTGCTACATGTTGTTGAAGACTGATCTACATATCATTTCTCTAAACATACGGTACATAGGTTGCTATTGACCAGCCTCAAAATAGGTGCGACTTCTACATAAGTCCACTTAAGATTGCTTAACATAACGCTAAATTTGGTCTTGATTCGAGAAATGATCACCCGTGGCCCAAACTTACGTTTGCAAGCCCAAATATGTTTAATTTGAAACCTTTGATCTAATAACCTTGAGATTCATTGTTAGGAGGATTTGGTCTTATCAATCCTCTAATGAATCATCATAAATGTTGGATAAGTGAATCCTTTAAACATCATTGATCATTTATTATCGCCTCGAGAACTTAAAATGAATGATATACTTGACAAAAAGCAAATGAGACTTGTTGTTGAGAGGCTTTGATTTTATCAATCTTCTAACGAGTTTTCAAATGCAAGTTTCAAGATGGTCATTCAACTAACATCTAATCTATAATTCACTAACAATTGAATTTTACTTTGCGCTTTTATTTTATGCTTTTACTTTACGCCTTTATTCTTACGCACCATTTATTTTAGAATTTACATTTCATGTTGTTTTCATCTTTGCTCACTTGAGCATTTATCTTCATATCATTTTTACTTTTCTCATTTGAGACTTTCATTTTCTTTTTGAAGATACTTAATAACCAACTTAAACAACAAATTACCTTGATTACCCCTTTGGACCTTGCCATTATGTTATTTTGTCTGGAGTTCTTGGGGTTTACCCTGAGACATTGGGTTGATTTTCTTTGTGTGCAGGTTATTCTGATTATATGCTTTACCTATGATTGGAAATTTTTCTGTATACAGCCGTTACTCTGCCCAATTTTTGTGAAGAATTAATGCATTTGAAGCATGGTATTCTTAAGAGATCTAGTATCCTTGCTCGATTGGTTTCAATCCAAAGGATGAGAATTCTACACTGGATCTTTGTGTTAAGTTTTGGCTCCTTGTTGGTTAGAAGGTTCTTTTCCATAGCTATTATCTTATGCCTTAGGATAGTCCCTTCATCTCCTCCCATCTTCTTTAATTTAAAAAATCTCCCCCTCCTTTTTAAACTCTTCTTGTTTTCTAACTTGAACCGCTTTCACAATAAACTTGGACTTAGGTCTATGCGTTTTCAAAAATAATTTTCTTAATCAAACTATAACCAACATAATAATAATTTTACATTTTTGTGAGAAGACTAAAAGTCAATAAACCTCATTCAAACCATTTTTACATTTTGGATTTTTACTTTAAAATTTTCTCAAAAAAGATTAGACTCTTGTCAATCCTTGTAATGATGCGAGCTACTATACTTCTACAATATATAGTGAAGTGAGATATTTTCCACTTGGGTGTTGAGTGAGGCTTTGTTGATTTTAAAATTCAAGATATATCCTCCACTTTGAGATGACGCAAATTCTCCTTTCTCATAATGGTGGATAATAAGTATGTTCTCCACTCGGATACGACGATGATGTCTCGTCTTTTAAAATTAGCCAACAAACTTGTGTTTTAAAATTTTTTAAAGGTGAACTAGGAGTACCCTGATCCCCTATTGCATGGAAGGTTCTACGTAGGCACTAAAAGTTTGCAACTGCGGCGGGTGCAAAAATTGTAAAATATATTTATTTTCTCATCTCCCCAATCTATTTTTATACAACATTTATAACCAAAATACACAGATTTTCAAAGAGGTTCATGCGGAGTACCATAGATGTTTAAGGTGCTAATACCTCCCCTTTGCATAACCAACCCACGAACTTAGATCCTCTCCCCTCTTTTTTGGGTTATTCGCTCTTTTCTCATTCCTTTGGAAATAATAAAGGGTGGTGGCGATTTTTATTTGATCTGTACGAGTCAAGTCAATCTAATGGCTTAGTCTCAACAGTTCTACGGCTACAAACATGACATCATAACATCATACCATCATAACATAACATTTTCACTAACCATTTCAAGGACCTAGGGATTTATCTTTGTTCTTTGTTGTAGGTTATGGCCTCTGCTCGCAGAAACACTACCCGGATCAACTTTGTAAGGGTACCTTCCCACTATAAGGGGTTAGTCTCAAAGGATCCTGGAAACTCTCAATTCACCAAAACGCATAGTTATCTACTCAGTTTGGTTACCTCAGGTTTTGAAGAAGACATGATGAGTGTTCTATTCCAGTTCTTTGATCCCGAGCATCATTATGTTACCTTTCTAGATTATCAGTTGGTACCCACAATGGATGAGTTCTCTAAGCTACTCGGATTACCTATTCTTGATCAGACAACCTTCACCAGTTTAGAGAAAGTTCCAAAACCTGAAGATATTGCAACAACCTTACATCTGAAGCAATCTGACATTGTATCTAATTGGGAAACAAGAAGTGAAGTCAAGGGCCTTATTGAAAAATTTCTGATAGAGAAGGATCAGTTGTTTTTGGATGCTATGAGTTTTCATGATTTTTAGGAGATCTTGGATCTTTTGATCTATTCTTTGGTACTATTCCCTAATCCAGACCAACTAATAGATGTGAATGTCATCAAAATATTTCTTACTCATAATCCTGTGCCTACTTTGCTTGAATATATTTTGAATTATCTTCACACTCATACTATGAGGAAGCGAGGGACTCTTATGTGTTGCATACCTTTACTATCCAGATGGTTTATTTTGCACCTTCCCTGACTAATGATGAAGAATGAAAATTGTTTGAGGTGGTCTTAAAGGATGATATCACTCTCTCATTCAGATATCTATTGGTGTTCCCGATCTCAGGAGGATATCTCTATTATTGACCACTGTGGGGAATTCCCTAATGTACCACTCCTTGTCACAAGGGGTGGTATCACTTACAACCCTTCCCTAGCTCTACGTCAATTTAGTTATGCTCGAAGAGACGGTCCTCATGATATGCTCATCCAGGGTATTGTATTTGATTAAGAGAATGATCCTCAAGGTTACCGTCAAAGGTTTATACGTTCTTAAGGCATGGTGAATAAGATTGATATCAAGAATTTGGGACATAAAAACTCCATCCCTCTAGAGCCCTACCTCAGATGGGTGTGATCTCTTGCTCAAAATCTTATAATGCCATATCTCGCTGTCCTACCAGTATTGTGGAGCCTGTTACTGAAGGAGATATTCCTAATACCGTTCTTCATCTAGATATGCCTACTGACCTTGAAGAGATACAGAAGTCTTGGATTCAACTGAAAGAAGAAAAGGACACCTTTGAGTCTCAGTTCTACGCTAGTGAGAAGAAAGTATTGAAGCTGACCAAACGCCTTCACGAAGAGCAAAGCCTTAATGCCTATGTCAACACAAAGAGGAAGCGTCCATGGGAGACTTGAATCATAATTTATTCCTTTGTAACCCTTCTTTTTGTTTTCATTGTAAGCCTAAAAGGCGTTTATGATCTGAACTTACTAACAAGAATCTTTGATGTTGTTTCCTTTTTATTAACAAATTTAAATCCCACGAGGTCCTTGAAAAAATTGCATATGCATCTACATACCATACATATCATTACATAATAGGTTTTCTCATCTTCTTGCTGTTTATTTCAGCAGAAAATTTCTCTTAAACAAATAGTCAAAGATCTCCAGGCTCAGAATGCCCAGTTCCAATAGATGTTCCTAAACTTAGCCAAGGGGCAAGAAGAACTGAAGGCGCCCATCACCAATGGGAAGAAGAATACAACAAAGAAACCAATCAGCGTCCTTAACATGGGGAGGAGGTTCAAAGGTCCATTTAAGCAAGCTCAAGAACTTGATATCCCATCGGATGAAGATGACAACCAGGATGAAGATGGTAAAAGTGTCAAAACTGAAAGAAACAATCTTGGTTCTGACATGTTTCCTGATAAAGAGGAATAGGATTATTTGGATGAACAATATCCCCCTGCTGATGAGAAGTATAAGTTGTTAGAAGAGCGTATGAAAGCTATGGAGATCTAGAAGGTGCTTGGCTTGAACTTTGAAGAATTGGGTTTAGTATCAGGAGTTGTCATTCTTCCTAAGTTAAAACTCCTACCTTTTCCAAGTATGATGGCATTTCTTGCCCGAAGCTGCATTTGAGATCATATGTTCGGAAAATTCAACCACACACTGCTGACAAGAAATTATGATTGCATTTCTCTCAAGAGAGTCTGTCTGGAACACAACTAGAATGATATTATAAACTTGAAGGTACCAATATCCATACCTGGGAATATTTGGCCGCAACTTTCTATAAGCAGTATCAATATAATTCTGATTTGGCACCAACCCACATGCAACTACAGAGTATGTCCATGGGTTCTGAAGAAGCCTTTAAAAAGTACGCACATAAATGGAGAGATCTTGCAGGCATAGTTCAACCTCCTTTGGCTGATAGGTAATTGTTTGTCATGTTCATGAGCATGCTAACAGGTCCTTTATATAATCACCTACTTGGAAGTTCTTCAACTGATTTCACTGAACTGATATTAATAGAAGAACATGTTGAGAATGGAAACAGAAGCGGTAAAATTCAGGTGGCTACATCTTCGAATACTGTGAAGAAGTCTTATAATGGTAAGAAAGAATCCAATGTTGTGTACAGCCATAAGGGTTATAGTAAGAGTAACCGCAACCAATCTGTAGGGGCAGTTCTGATCTCTAATCCCGTGCCAGTACCACAAAAACAACAACAGAGTAATCAGCGTAGGCAGGATGCACCCAGGAGAGAGTTCCCAAGAATCAACATGCCGTTGTCTCAAGCATTGCAACACATGTTAAAGGTGGAACTGATCACATTGAAGGACCCTCCTTAGAATCCTAATACTTCCTCTCCCCATTACAATCCCAATGCAAGGTATGCATATCACTCCAACAGTCCCGGACATGACACTAACAACTGTTGGGCTATGAATAGTAAGATCCAAGACATGATTGAAGGTAAGGAGATTGAATTGATCCTCCTGAGACTCCTAATATGACCACTACACCTATTCCTAATCACGACAAGGGCATTAATGCTATTGATGTTGTTTCTTATGTTTCTGCTGTGAATGACTTGATTACTCCTCAGATGATTGTTAAGAAGAAGCTCCTGCAAGCCGGTTTGTTTCTGGGTTGCATTGAAAGATGACACTACTGTGCATCCCAATCCAATGGTTGTGCACTACTGAAAGAAGGTGTTCAGCATTTGATAGATGACCGTGTAATTCTATTTGAGAATACTCTTTCTGTGGAGAGTATGTCTCAAGACCCGAAGCTTGAAGATTTGTCTGCAATTTCTGGTACTCCTATAAGGATCACTTCTAAGGGTCCTGTGAAGATTACTGCCGAACCTAGGGTTTCTCCTCTTATCATTACCGCTCCTAGGCTAATTCCATATTCCTCTAACAAGGCTATCCTTTGGAATTATGGAGTTGATGTCTACTACCATGGCGTCAAGCAAGAACCGTTGACTGTTGAAGATAAAAATATTGAAATTACTGATCCCAATATTGGTAATATTGCTAGGACTAGTAAAGTTACCTGAAGTGGAAGGGTTTTCTCTCCAAAGATCTCTCCAAAACCCGTTACTACACCAGTTCGTATCCCTACCACTGAATCAACTATTGAAACTCGAGGCAAATAACATATGACTGAGCCTTCCCAGACTGAGGCACCAAAAGAGGTTACTGTTGAAGATACCTCTAAGCAAGAGATGGTAGAAGTAATGAAAATTATTCGAAAGAGTGACTATAAGATCGTTGAACAATTGGGGAAGACCCCCTCCAAAATATCTATACTATCTCTTTTGTTATGCTCTGAAGCCCATGCCCAGGATCTGATAAAGTTCCTGAAATCTTCTCATGTACCACAGGAAATCTTTGTTGATTAGTTTGGAAATTGTGTTGCTAGCCTATCAATCGATAATGGGCTAGGCTTTTCTGACGCTGACTTAACTCCCGTAGGAAGAACCATAATAAGGCCCTTCATGTCTCTATTGAGTGTAGGGGCACTACCTTATCCCATGTATTGGTGGACACAAGTTCCTCATTGAATGTATTGCCAAAAGATACTTTAGACAAACTTGAATATGAAGGGATCATGCTAAAACCCAGTGACATTGTGGTAAGAGCTTTTAATGGTTCAAAGAGAATGGTGAATGTAGAGGTTGATCTTCCAATCAATGTGGGTTCCCAGGTCTTCGACTCTACTTTCTATGTGATGGACATTCATCCAGCCTATTCATGTTTGCTTGGACTCCCTTGGATTCATGGGGCATGCACTGTTACTTCTACTTTACACCAAAAGTTAAAGTATCCCATAAAAGGAAAAATCATTACAGTTTGCAGCGAAGAAGAATACATGGTGAGACATTTGAATTCCTTAAAGTATGTTAAGTTGGATGGTGAATTCTTCGAGACTCCTTTCCAGACGTTTGAAGTTATTCCTCAAACAACACCTATTTCTAAAGCTGCTCCTACTATTCCTAAGGTTACCAGGATTCCACCAAGAATGGCTTCTCTGAAAGACGCTAGGGCTGTGGTAGAAGAAGGTGGTTGCACTATTTGGGGTCAGCTTCCTGATATTCCTTACAAATCCGACAAACTTGGTTTGGGTTACAGCTAAGAGGCTCAGAGGGCTGTCCTTCGTGCTCGTGCTAATTCTAGGAGACCACCATTCTGCATCAACAACAATGGAGTTCACAAATATCAAGTCAACACTGTGGAAGACGCTGATAGCGACTGTGACATAGACAATTGGATTTTCCCTACTACCGGTAATGGGCTCAACAATTGGAAGGCTGAAGACTTTATACCAATCTCCTTTAGTCAGGATTAAATGCTATTTTTTGTTTTCTTGCTTTCAAGTTTTTGGTTATGTAATTTAAATAATAACTTTAAACCTTGGGTCTTACCCATGGCACAACGGTCCATTTGTTAGAGTTGTCATTTTTCATCCGCATATTTTCATTTAATAAATCATTGGACGTTTGCATTCAAATTTTGTGCTCTTTGTCTTTCTTTTACTTTATTTCTTAGCTATGTGTTCTTACACACACCCACACAACAAACTGCAGATCCATATCCACCCTGGATCCAATTGATAGAAACTCTGCTATTGCCAATTATGACTTTGAAAATCTGATCTACCAAGCCGAGGACGAAGGTGAGGAAGATTGTGAATTACCTGGAGATCTTGATAGACTGTTAATGCAGGAATAAATATCCATATAACCGCATGAAGAGCCATTCAAGGTTGTGAACTTGGGTATTGAAGATGACAAGAAAGAAGTCAAGATAGGTGCCAACCTAGAAGACAGTGTCAAAAAGAGATTAATCCAGATGTTGTGTGTCTATGTTGAGATCTTTTTTTGGTCGAACAAAGACATACTAGGGCTTGATACTGACATTGTGGTTCACCGTCTACCGATGAAGGAAAATTGTCCTCCTATAAAATAATAGGTTTGTCGAATGCGTCCCGAGATGTCTAAAAAGATCAAAGCTGAGGTTATGAAGCAATTCGATGCAGGTTCCTTACCTGTTACGTCCTATCCTCAGTGGGTTGAAAATGTGGTGCCAGTACCTAAGAAGGATGTCAAGGTGCATATGTGTATAGACTACAGGGATTTGAACAAGGTAAGCCCCAAATATGACTTTCCTCTTCCGTATATTAATGTTCTGGTTGACAACACCACTCAGCGTAAAGTATTTTCCTTCATGGATGGTTTCTATGGTTATAATCAAATCAAGATGACACCTAAAGACATGGAGAAGACTATTGTTGTACCCCAAAATTTGCCCTCTCATTTCTCTAGAATTTGCACACAAGATCTCCTTGGGCTTAAAACTACACTAGGGTTTGATCAGCTCAAGACACCTCCTTATGCACTGATGACCAAAATTAGGGTTTGAGTTTGCACAAGGATTTTTGAACTATCAATGCTTCATATGACTTTCATGGACCATTATGGACCCCCAAGATTACTCATGTCAAGTTTCAAGCCTTGGATCACACTTTTGATCAGTCAATTGAACAATTGACCTAAAAATCAGCTGTATTGGGGAAAAAGTCAACTATGGCCAATTTACAGTCAAACTTCATAATTTTTGATCCACATCAACATTTTAAACTCATATGTATCATTTGATCAAGTTTGGACCATAATTCCTCAAGAAATTTGATCAAATCTCAAAAAGGGCAAAATGGTTAAAATTAGGGTTTTGACTGGGAAAGGACAATTTCTGATTTTTGACCTAGAAAATGGTCAATTGGTTTAAGGCGTGATCTCAAGATTCCAATTTCATCATTTTTACCTAATGACATGATTCAAAACATTGCAAATCCATTGGATTGACAGATGAATTTTGCAGTCAACTAATCAAAAGTCAATTGTATACTGAAAAGTCAAACTTTGAATTTTTGGTCAAATTTAAGTACCAAAGATCACAATTTATCAAAACATGTCAAAATATGAAACTTATTCATTAAGAAATCAAGAAATCAGGATTTCATTTTGAAAAGCCAAAATTTCTAAACTTAGAAAATTTTCTAAGTGTAAAAAATTTCTTATTTTTTAACCATGATGCAAGATGATTCAAGAGAAACTCCCAACATGAAAGTTGTAGATCTCCATTAAATATAAAACTTTGATTCACACAACTTCTTATAAAAGTTCTTGGATCTCAAGTTATAATTTTATGAATACATGCTCATGAACTAAAAAAGACTTAGTGAAATTTTGCCCTACTAAGGCAGATTTTTTGACCTAACTTCATGGAAATTTTTCACATAGTTACAAGGGTAATCTTCAAATGCAATTCAAAGATGGTTTGCAGAGCACATTGCAAGCTTTCCAAAATGTCCAAGAACTCCTTGAGATCATTCTTGAGTAGGGAGAATCGAAGAGATGACGTTGGTGTTTTATCGCTTGAATTACAAGGCATTTTGTGATGAACAAAAATCCAATTTCAAACCTATGCTGCACAATCTTGTTTTGCAGGCCTCTAAACCTCAATATATCTCCATAATCAGAAGATTACACTTGCTTTTGAGCTATTATCCAATTTTTCCGAGCATTGTCCAAGCCAATTTGCCATTTTAGGAAGAAAGCTACCATTCCATTCTTGAAAAGTTGCTTTAATCACAAAGTCAACTTGTCTTGAGCTTCTAACTTGTTCTTTCTGCACACATAACTCCTATAAACCAAAATCAATGTGTCTAAGACCTAAGAAATCTTAGAACATGCTTGTACAACATTGGAGATTTGTCATTTCACTTTTCTTCAAAAGCAAGTTATAGAGCCATAACCCTATAACTCAGATGCCTGGAGTGATTTTGTGCTCTAATCTTTTCCATACATATTAACAAGTTTATTGCAAGCTAAGGCACGATTTCAAGCATCCTAAAACTCTCCCAAACACCCTTGCTGCACAAGACTTCTCAACTTGATAGTTATGAGCAAAAACCCTCCATCTCCATTTCCACTCGTGCGTTTTGATTCTTAATCATTCAAACACCTTACATACATCATACAAAAGTGATCCAGGCCCCTGTTTCAAGACTGTAACCCCTCCATCACTATCCACCATTTTAAAATATCAAGATTGAAGGTTGACTTGAGTAGGGAGATTCAGGGACTTTCAAAGCAAAGTAAGAGTTGGAATACACTCAAGGAGGTCCAGGCAAGCTAAACAGATCATCAGGCCATCTCCAAAGTTGCTCAAACTCCATTCACGACTCCATCTGCAAGAGGTAAGTTTTCAAACTTCCATCTCTTCATACAGGCATCATTTGTTTCTGATTTGTGAAGATAAAATGTAGATATCATTGCTCTAAAATTGACCATGTTCATAGTTTTCATTTATATTGATTGTATGTAGAGAATTTCAGATTTGAACTTTCTGAAAAAAATTAGGTTTCAATTTAGGGCCAGCAAAATTAATATTCATCTTTGACTTTTAGCTTATATAAGTTATATGGTTAGATTCGTGAGGAAAAATAGCATAACTTTCATGTTTGCATTTTCCATTTTTGTTGAGAAATGAATAAGATACAGGTGGTCCGGCTGGCTGAAGGTTGAAGACGAAGTACAAGTCATGGAGACGTTTTACCTTATGTATTTATTGTTACATTTGTATTAACAGATGTACAGCCACCCCATTGGCAAAGGTAGCACGCGTGTGTATGGAAGGTCATGGATTCAATACCCAGCGCTACCATTTGCCATTATTTTTTAGCATTTTTTCATTTTTGTTCAATTAGGCGTCTGGGCTTCCAATAAGTGGGCCTTGTGTTTTTTTGCTGACTCCTAATCCTTATTTTACTTCAGCACCCCCTGACCCATTATTTCTTTATTTCATTTTTTTATATATATTTTATTTTACTTTCATATTTGCTTTTATTATTTTAATTATTACTATTAACATTACTTTTATTATTATTAACAAAAAATCCAAAAAATACTTATTTTATTATTTTTTGCATTCATATTTATTTTATTTTCTTATAAAACAAAAAGGCCAAAAACATTTTCTTTTAACAAATTAATTTCTTTTTTTAATAATTAATATTTAGGTTTATATTATTTTCTTGTAAATAAAATTAATTTAGAACTTATGTTTTTTTAATTAATCAATTTCCATATTACTTTATTAACTTAAAACCTTTTCATAAAAAAACCCTAAAAATACTTTTTTTAATTTAATTTATTTCTTAATTAACTTAATTAATTTTAATTAATCATTTTTCTTAATTAGATTTAGTTTAAAACCTTTTCATGAAAACCAAATAAAAATCATTTCTTTTCCATTTGCATTTGTGCATTTTTATTTAATTCTTCTACATTTATTCAATATGATTGTAATAGTTAATTAGATTTAATTTTCTTGCAAAATTCCCATTTGTAAATTTGTACACCCCTCCCCTAAATGATGTAATAGCGTAGTAATTTTAATTCCCGCAATTTATCGCTTTATATACAAATGCTAGTAATTAGGATTTTGTATGGGAAGATTAAAACCAACCAAATAGCAAACCCTAATCAAAGACAAATCAATGCATGTAAATAAACACATTTGCACACATACACCCTTAGGGTAAATCCACTTTGTTGTCTTACAAAAATGGCCATATTACGCATGTGAGATATCTTAGCAAAATAAGCAAAATACAAGATCATAGTCCCTCGATGACGCTATCTAAGTTTCCTTGCAAATGATCTTAGTCCCTAAAAAATAATGCTAATATACCTTGCAATATTGCTAATCATGGTCATACGATGACCCACGCCCGTCCCGTTTACATCCAAAGATAGGGTTGCTTACCAAATCAATGGTAAGACAACAATGTCAAAGGAAAAGAAAATGAACAAGAAAGACATTTGAGTAGGTAGATTACTCCTAATTACTTGCTCCATTTCAAAACAAACATCCTTTCTATTTTCAAAACAATCACATACACTTTCAAACATCTTGCAAAATTGAAAATATTTTCAAAAGATCAAACAACTTTGTATACATTCTTACAAACGAGAATCATTATAAAGATTTCCTAAACAATGGCCTCTTTACAAAATACTTTCAAAAACCACACAAAGCACAATTTCAAACAAAAGCAAGTGATCTAGCAAGTAACTAAGAGCCCATGGAAAACCATGGATGAAGAGGATGATAATACCTTCCCTTTTCATAATCTACCCCCTAAACTCAAGAAACAATCTCAAAGGTCTTTCCTGTGATTTTTCACCTTTCCTTTTGGATAAAAGAAAAGTCGGTGGCGACTCTTGCTAACTGCAACATTTGCGATCAAACGCAAAACCTTCAAGTCATTTCTCCCACCGTATCACAGAGCTGGCGAATCTGCTGGGGAAATTCTAAAAGTGGGGTTACCTTAGGGATAGATCACATTTATCTTTGTTTGGGTTTGAATCCTCTACCCGGATTTGGGATACCTTATAAGTAAGTAGCAATACGTTGTGGAAACTGTGCGGGGTATACTGACATGGTCTAAGCAATAGCTATGTTAGTGCGACATATTTGTGGGTACCGGTAGCCTTTGAGTTAATCAAAGAGAATACGGGGCCGCTGAGTAATGTCATAAAGCATTAATGAACTTTTAGAACCTTATCTTGACCAACTTGGCCTTTAGGATATAGTGAGATGACCGGCTTCGGTGCAGTCCGAAGTTGATAGATACTCGATACTACACTAATTGAGGTTTGGTTTCTTGGGATATTTCGGTCGCCATTAAAGAGGCTTGTGCAGAAACAATGATCAAGGAAACAAACCAGTCATATTGAGCTCCTTAGAACCCGATTACTATTACTAGGACAGGTTTAAGCCAACTAAACTTCAAGAGGGTACTTACCTATAAAACTCCATGCAAGCCTAAACCTAAGGAATTGTTTGTTTTGTTTGTATATGCATACTTGTACATAACATCATGAACATCATACATATCCACTAACCATTTCAAGGATTTTAGGATTCATCTTTGTTCTTGTTTTGTAGGATATGGATTCACTTCGTAGGAAAACTATTCAAGTCAATATTGTAAGGATCCCTCCACAACTCAAGGAGCTAGCTTCAAGGATTCCTAAAAACCATCCATTTACCGAGAGACGTGGTCGCCTACTCAACTTGGTCACCTCCAACATAGAGGACAGCACGATGAAGGTGCTTTTTAAGTTCCTTGATCCTTTACACCATTGCTTCACATTTCCCGACTATCAACTTGTGCCTACTTTGGAAGAATTCTCCCAACTCTTGAGGATTCCCATTCTCAATCAACTACCTTTAAACGGTACAAAAGGAGACCCAAATCCAGAAGAGATTGCTCAAGCTTTACACTTGCACTCGTCTGATATCACAACTCATTGGGAAATAAGGAGTGGTGTCAAGGGTTTCCTAGAAAAGTTTCTGTTTGAGAAAGCCCAAAATTGTTGGAATTCCTTGGACTTGCAAGCCTTTGAGGAAATTGTGGCTCTCCTCATCTATGGGATGGTTTTGTTTCCAAATCCCTACCAACTCATAGATGTTAACACCGTTAAAATCTTCATATCCCGTAACCCGGTGCCTACATTGCTAGGAGATATCCTACACTCTTTTCACACTCGCACAATGAGGAAAAGAGGTGTCCTTATGTGTTGCACTCCTCTCTTGGCAAGATGTTTTATTTTGCATCTTCCCCAATCTGTATTAAAATATGGGAAAGGTTCAAGGTGGTCACAAAGGTTGATGACGCTCAAACATTTGGACATTCATTGGTGCTCCCGATCCAAAGAGAACGTTATCATTGTCGACCGTTATGGAGAATTCCCTAATGTCCCTTTACTTGGAATTAGGGGAGGTATCACCAATAAATCGTGCTTAGCCTTAAGACAATTTGGTTACGCCCGAAGGGATGGGCCGCACGAGATGCTGATTCAAGGTTTTGTATTTGACTACAACAAAAACGATCAAGGTCTTCGCCAAAGATTTATCCGAGCTTGGAGAATGTTGAATAAGGTGGATAGCAAGACTTTGGGGCACAAGAATTCCATCCTGTTGTACCCTAAAATTTTCCCTCTCATTTTGTCAAGATTTCCCCTCACAAGACTCTTTGGACTCCAGACAGAATTAAAGTTTGCTCTACTCAAGACATCTCCTTGCACTGTTGACCTGAAATTAGGGTTTGAGTTTGCACATGGATTTTTGGAATTCCAATGCTCAAAGTGACTTTCATAATTCATATTGGACTTATAAGATTGGCACTACCAAGTTTCAAGCTATGAACCAAAATCTTGCGCAGTCAATTGGACAGTTGACCTAGAAAGCAGCTGTATTGGGGAAAAGTCAACTGTGGCCAATTTACAGTCAAACCTCATGATTTTTGATCCAAATCAACATTATAGGCTCATGTGAACCATTTGATCAAGTTTGGACCACAACTCCTCAAGAAATTTGATCAGATCATCAAAAGGGCAAAATGGTCATTTTTAGGGTTTTGACTGTATAAGGGCAATTTCTGATTTTTCACCTAGCCAATGGAAAATTGGGTTCAAGAATGGATACAAGGACTCAATGTCATCATCTTGACCTATTCACAAGGTTCAAAAGATCTCAAAAGCATTGGATTGACAGATGAATTTTCCAGTCAACTGATCAAAAATCAACTGTACACTGAAAATTCAAACTTTGACTTTTAGGTCAAAATCAAGTTCCAAGGGTCATTTTTCATCAAGATGTGTGAAAAAATGAAACTTGTTCACCAAGAAACCTAATTTTGCAAATGAGGGTTTAAGATTGAAAAATTTCATAACTTAGAAATTTTCTAAGTTATGAAATTTTCTTATTTTTTCCCAACTTTGCCCAACATTTTCACCATGATGAAATTGTATTCAAACAAAACTTCCAACATGAAAGTTGTAGTCCTCCACAAAATCTACAACTTTGATTCACAAAGTTTTCCCAAAGGATACTTGGATCTGAAGTTATGATTTTTGGAATAAGGGTCCATGAAACTTTTAACTTAGTGAAATTTTGCCCTAGTTTAGGCAGGATTTTGACCTATCTTCATGGTAATTTTTCACATAGTTACACTTGGAATCTCAAAATTCATTTCAAATATGGATTGTAAAGAATGTTACAAGATTTCTAAAATGTCCAAGAACTCTCCAAAATCATTTGTGGTTAGGGAGAGTCGAAGGTTTGAATTTGGAAACAAATCACTTTGGTCCATGGCATTTTTCACAATGCTACAAATTGCAATTTCTATCCAGCCTTGTTTGTACTTGTTTACAGGTATCTAAACCCTTCCACACTCAAAAATTGAATTCAAACTCAATGGTTTAAGGCATTATTCTGATCAATGGAAGATTACACATTGAATTAACCTAAAAATGGCAAAAAGGTAGCATTGCCACTTTGGTAAAGTTGGCTTTATGTCAATTTGTTTCTCTTGAGCATTGCACCAAGCTTTCTGCAGCATACTAACTCCACAAACTCAGGGCAAAGTACAACAACTTTGTGCAGCTAGGAAGGAGGCATGTACAGGCTCTTTGCTTGATCACTTCACACTTTTCTTCAAAACCAAGAAATGTGCAAAAGTCTACACAACACTTCCATCTGATAAAACCAACTCTTGTAACCATTCCAAACAAGTTTGACATATCACATTGAGCCAGAAACACGAGCTATCCAGTCCACAAACACCCTTGAACATCAAAATACCAAAAACTTGCAAAATAGGGCAGCTTCTGCAGTTTCACCTCCATCTCACAAACCACTCGTGTGTTTTGTCCCAAACATCTTCCAACACACTCCATACAACCCATCTAAGCTCTCCCAACCATTGGCCAGTGACTGTAACCCCATTTACAAGCTTCACCATTTTTAAATTTTGCTTGTGCAGGTTGACTTCTACAGGCCTATTCAAGCAAACTCAAAGCAAACTAAGCATTGGGGAAGGTCAAAGGAAGTTCAAGCAAGCTCCCAAGCATCTCAGGCCTCATTGAAAACCTCCCAATTGCCATACTCGAGTTCAACTGAAACAGGTATTTTCCAACTTTCTATCTCTCTATTTAGGAATCATTAAGCTTAGGTTTGTGAATAAAAAATGTAGTACTCATTGCCCTTAAGCTGTACATATGCATAGATTTCATTTAAGTTAACTGTGTTGAGAGAATTTGATTGATGAAATTTCTGAAAAAGTTAGGTTAGAAATAAGGGCCATAGAAATTCTCTCTGGTCTTTGAGAGTTAGATTAAGTTCTTTACATGGTTGGAATCGTGTTGGAAAATGCTATAACTTTTGTGTTGTGAGTTTTTGCTTTAGAGCACGGATGCAGGAGTTAGCCATTTGTACAGGAGGCGCGTGTTTTTTTTGAACAGAGGTTGAAGATGAAGGCCAGCTGGGCCGGGCCTGGCTATTTCTCACTTTTTGCACCCCTGATTTGCTTCTCACACCCCTTGGCCCATTTAATCTATTTTTGTATATTTTTTATTTCCTTTTTAATTTTTGACTTTATTTTATTTTTCTAAACTTTAAAAATTACCAAAAATATTTTATTTAATTTTCACATTTTATTTTATTTTTTTTATTATTTTTTTTAGACATAGAAATAATTATTAAATAATCTATACATTTATTTTCTTTAATAAAAACTTGTAAATAACATAAAAAACATTATATTTTATTTTTAGTATTTATACATACTTAAATAATATTTTTCTAACATATTTTTATTTCTTGACATTTGTAATATATTTTTATTTTATTGTACATAAATAAATAATACATAATATATATATACTTTCTTAAAACAAATTAGGCTTTCCACCCTTAATAAAAATAATATTTTTTTCTTATTTTTGATACATTAAATATTTTATTTTTTACATACATAAAAATAATACAAAAAACATTTTTTTTGCATATTTTTAATATATTGCATATTTATTTAATTGTCCATTTAAATATTTGCTTATTCATTATTTGAACAAAGAATTCAATTTGGTTTTAATAATCTTAGGGTTTTAATTTCTTGCAAATAATCTCCTATTCAAAATTGTATCCCCCTCCCCATATCAATGATGTAATAGCTTAGATTATTTTTACACATTTATTGCTTTCAAATATGCCATGATAGAGATTAGGGTTTGTATGCAATATCTAAAATCAAAACAAATAGCTAGCCCTAATAGAAAAGATAAAAGCATGTAAATTGACAACACAATGCACCCCTAGGGTTTCATCCACTTGTTGCCTTTAAAATGGCTATGGTATGCATGTTGAGTATCTTGGCAAAACAAAAACAAAACAAAAGATCATAGTCCCTCAATGACGCTATCTTGGTTGCCTATACAAAATGATCTAGTCCCTCAAACAAAAAACTTGCTAAGATATTTAGCACTATTGCTATCATGGTCAATACGATGACCCGCGCCTGTCCCGTTGAACATCCAAATACAAGGTTGTTTACCAAATACAATGGTAAAACAACAATGTAAAAGGGTTAAAAATGTGTAGGAAAGATCTTTTAATGGGGTAGACAAATCCTAGTTACTTGAACAAAACTTGCAAACATCCTTGCTATTTAAAAAAAAAAATACATCACAACACAATTTCAAAACATTTCCCAAAAACAACTTTCAAACATTGAAACATTTTTTCAAAAGACAAACACCTTTGTATATATTCAAACAAGAACCATTACAAAGGTTGCCTAGACAAAAGGCCTGTTTTCAAAATACTTTCAAAACCACACACAAAAGCACCATTTCAAACAATTGAAAAGCAAAAGCAAGTTATCTAAACAAGTAACTAAGAGCCCATGGAAAACCATGGATGAAAAGGGTGCTAGCACCTTCCCTTTTCATAATCTACCCCCCGAACCCAAGAAAACATCTCAAAGGTCTTTCATGTGCTTTTTGACCTTTCCTTTGGATAAAATAAAAAGTCGGTGGCGACTCTTGCTAAACCGAAACATTTGCGAACACAAACACAAAACCTCAAGTCAGTTCTCCCACCGTATCACAGAACCGGCGACTCTGCTGGGGACTTACTCTAAAAGTGGGGTTACCTTAGGGTTTAAATCACCTTTACATGCTTACCTTGTTTGCTTTGATTGCTTTACACTTGGTTCTATTGTTTGGGTTTGAAATCCTCTACCCAGATTTGGGAAACATTCATAGGTAAATAGCAATACATTGTGGAAACTGTGCAAGGTATACCGACATGGTTGAAGCAATAGCTATATTAGTGTGACATATTTATGGGTATTGATAGCCTTTGAGTTAATCAAAGAGAATACGGGGCCGCTGAGTAATTTCATGAAGCACTAATGGACTTTTAGAACCTTTACTTGACCATCTTGGCCTTTTTAGGGGTAGTGAGATGACCGGCTTTGGTGCAGTCCGAAGTTGGTAGATACTCGATACTACACTCATTGAGGGTTGTTTTCTTAGAATATTTCGGTCGCCAGTAAAGTGGCTAAACTTAAACAATGAACACATAAAATAATCCAGTGATATTGAGCTCCTTAGAACCCGGTTACTATTTATAGGACAGGTTGAGCCAACTAACTTCTAGAGGGTACTTACCTATGAAACCCCATGCAAGCCTGAAACTAGGACCTTGTGTGATTTGCTTGTACATATACTTATGCATACATCATGAACATCATGAAGCATCATATGCATCCACTAACCATTTCAAGGGTTTAGATCTTCATCTTTGTTCCTGTTTTTTAGGTTATGGAATCACTTCGCAGGAAAACAATCCAGGCCAACCTTGTGAGAATTCGTCCTCTACTCAAGGAGCTTGCTTCCAAGATTCCAAAGAATTATTCCTTCACTGAAAGACATGGTAGACTTCTCAACTTGGTAAACTCCAACATTGAAGAAGACATGATGAAAGTTCTCTTCCAGTTCTTTGACCCCCTACACCACTGCTTCACATTTCCTGATTACCAACTAGTGCCTACTTTGGAGGAATTTTATCAACTCCTAAGGGTTCCTATTCTCCATCAACTACCATACAACGGTACAAAAATAGAGCCAAAGCCTGAAGATGTTGCTCAAGCCTTACACTTGCAACCATCTGATATCATAGGTCATTGGGAAACCAGAAGTGGTGTCAAGGGTTTTTTGGAAAAGTTTATGTTTGAGAAGGCACAAGACTGCTGGAATTCTCTAGATCTGCAAGCTTTTGAGGAGATTGTAGCACTTCTCATCTATGGATTGGTCTTGTTCCCAAACCCTGACCAGCTTATAGATGTGAATGCTGTCAAGATTTTCATATCGCAGAATCCTGTGCCTACATTGCTTGGAGACATCCTACACTCGTTTCACACACAAACAATAAGGAAAATAGGTGTTCTCATGTGCTGTACTCCTCTTCTAGCAAGGTGGTTTGTTTCTCACCTTCCCCAATAAGTCTTGAAGAATGAGCAAGGCTTGAGGTGGTCACAACGGTTGATGACTCTTACACATTCTTATGTTCATTGGTGTTCTCGGTCTAGAGAAAATGTCATCATCATTGATCGTTGTGGGGAATTCCCTAATATCCCATTACTTGGCATTAGGGGAGGCATTACCTACAATCCCTGCTTGGCTCTGAGACAATTTGGGTATGCCCGAAGGGATGGCCCTCATGACATGCTGATTCCATACTTAGTTTTTGACTTCGACAACGATGCTCGAGGACTTCGATAAAGGTTTATCCGAGCTTGGAGGATACCCAGCAAAGTGGACAGTAAGACACTGGGACACAAGAATTTCATCCCCCTTGAGCCTTACCTTAAGTGGGTACAAACCCATGCCCAGAGTCTTATGATGCCTTACCCCGACATTCTCCCTATGATCAAAGAGCCTGTTATGGAAGGAGAGGTTCCATACACCCTCCTACATCCTGACATGCCAACATCATTGGAAGACTTACAGAAGAGTTGGATACAACTCAAGGAAGAACGTAACACTTTTGAAGCCAGCTTCTACGCCAGTCAGAAGAAAGTTTTGGAACTTACTCGTCGACTCCATGAAGAGCAGACTCTCAACACCTACATTGCGCCAAAGAGGAGGCGCAACATATTTTTACATTAGAATTTTGTATTATTTTTTCCCATGGGGCATTTATGTACTAACAAATTCTATCTTTATTAATATGACGTGTGTTCTTTTTGTTTGAAACAAATTTGAATTTCTGAATCCTTGAATGCATTACATGAATACATATCATTCATCATATGCATAAACAGGTCTTCACACCAGGTTTCCTTATCTCTCTGCTGTTTATTTCAGCAAGATGGATATAGAGCAGACAGTCAAAGACTTACAAGCGCAGAATTCACAGTTCCAACAACTCCTCATGACCTTGGCGAAGGGTCAGGAGGATCTCAAAGCACTGTTAGAGAAGGAAAAGGAGAAAAAGAAAAAGAAAAGAGTTGGTGTGGCTACTTTGGGTAGAAGATTTGAAGGTCAAGCTAGAAGGGTCCTGGATTTCACCTCAACATCTGATGAAGGGGTAGGTAAAGGAAAGGGAGCTGCAGTACCATCTGAGTCTGAGGCTGAAGAAGAAGAAGAAGAGGATGAAGACTATTCTGAACAGCAGTACCCTCCTGCAGATGACAAGTATAAGAATCTGGAGGAACGTCTGGCAGCTATGGAGGTACAGAGGGTGCCTGGGCTGGATTTCGAAGAGTTAGGGTTGGTTTCTGGGATTGTCATTCCCCCCAAGTTTAAAGTTCCTCTGTTTGCTAAATACGATGGGGTGTCTTACCCAAAGAT
This sequence comes from Vicia faba, assembly GCA_948472305.1. NCBI lineage: Eukaryota > Viridiplantae > Streptophyta > Magnoliopsida > Fabales > Fabaceae > Vicia > Vicia faba. The sequence continues at coordinate 231,154,286 of OX451738.1, forward strand.
GCACCTACGGTCTTACGTCAGAAAAATTCAACCTCATTCTTCTGACAAGGACCTGTGGGTCCACTTTTTTCAGGATAGTTTATCGGGTACGCAATTGGATTGGTTCTACCAGCTTGAGAAGTCTGATGTGCACAATTGGGAGGATTTGTCGGCTGCCTTCTACATACAATATCAATATAATGCGAACTTAGCCCCTACTCGTACTCAATTACAGAGTATGGGTATGGTCTCTAATGAAGGCTTTAAGGAGTATGCCCAGAAATGGAGGGACTTGGCTGGAAGGGTGCAACCACCATTGTCTGAAAGAGAGCTTGTTGATATGTTTTTGGGGACTCTATCAGGTCCATTCTTTAATCACCTGATCGGGAGTTCGTCTACAGGGTTCACCGAGTTAATTCTGACTGGTGAAAGAGTTGAAGCTGACATCAAGAGCGGTAAAATTCAAAAGGATGCATCTGCTTCCACTGCTATCAAGAAGACCTTTCCTACCAAGAAATAAGTCTCAGCTGTTTACTCTCAAAGAGGCCAAGGAAGAGTTGAGCGCCAGCCAGCGGTGGAGGCCGTAATGATTCAGAAGTCCGCATCTGATCAACCCAGAAACAATCAACCTAGAACCAACCAGCAAAGGGTGGAAAGACCGCAACGACAATATACCCGGATAAACATGACTCCTGCACAGGTTCTACCCCACCTCTTGAAGTTAAACCTTACAACCTTGAAAGAGGCACCGAAGAACCCGAATACAACTTCTCCTTTTAACCATGCCAATGCCAAGTGTGCTTATCATTCAGATAGCATAGAACAGGACACCAACAATTGTTGGGCCCTCAAGAATAAGATCCAGGATTTAATAGATGCCAAAGAGGTGGAATTCGACACCCCTGAAAAACCTAATGTGATCTCTGCCCCAATGCCAAAACATGGTCATAATGTCCATGCTGTTGAAGAAGATTATTATGTTGCTACTGTTGATGACTTAATGACTCCATTACCAATAATCAAGATGAATCTGTTGAAAGCCGGGATTTTATCGGGCTGTGAAAAAGATTGCTACATTTGTTCGTCCTTACAATCCGACTGTCTGTTGTTGAAGTTAGGCATCCAACGCCTAATGGATAATCAAGAAATCCTCTTTGAGAAAACTCCTGTTATACCGTCTCCTGTCAAAGATGTTGCTATAATTACCATTTCCGCCAATCTTTCCAAGGTCTCCAAAAGACCTGTTAAGATTACATCCGATCCAAAGATTGTACCTCTGAAGATAACTATGACGGGGCCTATCCCATACAAGTCCAACAAATCAATACTGTGGAATTATGGAGGAGAGATCTTCTACCACGGTGTTAAGCAGATTGAATCAGTTGAAGAAAGTTCTGATGAAGAGACTCCTGACATAGGAAATATTGTTGGGACGAGTAAAATCACCCGCAGCGGAAGAATTTTATCTCCGGAGATTGCTCCTCCAAGGGAAATCTTCGGACCCTCAAGTGCTCCTAAGGTTACTCCTGTTCTGGTCAACATATCTGTGCGAACTCCAGTGATTAAAGAAATTGTTACTCCCATAGTTGTACCCTCTGCTGTTGCTGCTGATAAAGGTAAGGGAATCCAAGAAGCGCCCGTCAGGACGAGGGCTCAGCCTTTGGTCATCCCCGAGACCACTCAAAAGGAAATGGAGGAGATTTTAAAAATAATTAAGAAAAGCGACTATAATGTTGTAGAACAACTGGGGAAAACCCCTTCAAAAATTTCTATGCTGGCCTTGTTGCTATGTTCCGAAGCCCATGCCAAAGCTTTGATCAAATTCTTGAAGACGGCCCACGTGCCTTAGGAAACCTCTGCGGACCAGTTCTAGGAATGTGTAGCTAGCCTAACAGCCGACAATGGTCTTGGCTTCTCCGATGCCGATTTAACATCTAAGGGGAGAAAGCATAATGACGCGCTTCATGTCTCAGTGGAATGCATAGGGACTACTTTAGCTCACGTTCTGGTTGATACCGGGTCGTCTTTAAATGTCTTGCCGAAGAAAGCATTGGACTGTGAAGGTTTGACCCTGAAGCCCAGCAATATCATTGTCAGAGCCTTTGACAGTTCTAAACGGATGGTTCACAGGGAGGTGGATATCCCGATTAAAGTGGGTACTGAAACCTTCAATTCCACATTCTATGTCATGGACATCCGTCCCTCCTACTCTTGCTTGTTGGGAAGACCCTGAATCTACAATGCTGGGGCCATCACTTCTTCTCTGCACCAAATGCTCAAGTACCCAGTTTAGGGGAAAATTATAACAGTTCATGGCGAGGAGGAGTATATGATAAGCCATCTGAATTCATTCCGCTATGTTGAATTAGATGGTGAATTCATCGAGACCCCCTTTCAGCACTTTGAAGAAGTTTCTCCTGAAGTTGTGGTAGCCAAGACAATGACTTTTGTACCTATCATTACCAAACCTGTGTCCCAGATGTCATCCCTTAAAGATGTGAAGGCTGTGATTGAGGAAGGAGGAAGCACAGTATGGGGTCAGCTGCCAGATTTTCCTTACAAGCTAGATAAGTTCGGTTTGGGTTTCACTGCTCCTGCTCAAAAGGCTGTGCGTCGCTCCCGGGCTGGAGGGCCATCATTAAAGATCACTCATCATGGAGTTCATGCCTTGGAGGATGGTGAAGATGAGAGCAACTTTGAAGACTGGATTTTCCCGACTATTGAAGGAGGACTGAACAACTGGGAGGCAAACGACTTTGTTCCCATTACTTTCATAAATCAGTAATTTATCTTTCGAACATTTCTGTTGGTCTGTAATAATTCTTGAACAATTCGTACACTTTTTTCCTTATGTCTTACCCGAGGCATATAGGTCCATTTGTAAGGGCTTGATTTTTCATCTTCATATGCCATTTTTAATGAATCATGGACGTTTTCACATATAAACTTTTGTGTTCATTTTCTTTCTTTTTACATTTTATTTGTTTAAAGGTGGCTATCCCTTACACACACCCACACTCACAAATGCAGGTACCCTTCCATTCCGGATTCCATGGGTAACAATTCTGCTATGGCCTTCAGTGACTCTTAAGATCTGGTCAATCATACCGAGTACGAAGGTGATGAAGACTGTGAAGTGCCTGGAGAGTTGGCTAGACTGCTGCAACAGGAAGAAAGGGCTATTCTACCTCACGAGGAGTTGTTAGAGACTATCAACTTGGGAACAGAGGAAGACAGAAAAGAGGTTAAAGTGGGTGCCAACCTGAAGCCAAATGTCAAAGAACGTTTAGTTCAACTATTGAATGAATATGTTGAGATCTTCGCCTGGTCCTACGAAGACATGTCGGGACTTGATACAGATATTGTGGTTCACCGTCTTCCTACAAGAGAAGATTGTTCACCAATTAAACAGAAAGTTCACCGAATGAGGCCCGATATGTCTGAAAAGATTAAAGCTGAAGTGATGAAGCAGTTCAATGCTGGGTTTCTTGCTGTTACTTCCTATCCACAATGGGTTGCTAAAATTGTGCTCGTGCCTAAGAAGGACGGAAAAGTGAGAATGTGCGTGGATTAAAGAGACATAAACAGGGCTAGCCCTAAAGATGACTTTCCACTACCGCACATTGACATTTTGGTTGAAAATACAGCTCAGCACAAGGTATTTTCCTTCATGGATGGATTTTCAGGGTATAACCAAATCAAAATGGCCCCTGAAGACATGGAGAAAACTACTTTTGTTACACAGTGGGGTACCTTCTGCTATAAAGTGATGCCATTCGGACTGAAGAATGTCGGGGCAACCTATCAGCGAGCCATGGTAGCTTTGTTTCATGACATGATACATCATGAGATTGAAGTCTACGTAGACGACATGATAGCCCGTTCACAAACAGAAGAAGAACACCTCGACCATCTGCAAAAGCTGTTTGTCAGGTTGAAGGAGTACAAGATCAGACTGAACCCTAATAAGTGCACTTTCAGAGTCAGATCCGGTAAACTCTTGGGATTCATCGTCAGCAACAAAGGCATCGAGGTTGATCCTGCCAAAGTCAAAGCTATATGAGAAATGCATGCCCCTCATACTGAGAAGGAGGTCAGAGGTTTCTTGGGGCGCCTAAACTACATTGCAAGGTTCATTTCTCACCTTACATCTATCTGTGAGCCAATCTTCAAGCTGTTGAAGAAAGATCAGGTGGTTAAATGGAATGATGACTGTCAAGTTGCTTTCGATAAAATCAAGGAGTATTTGCTAGAACCTCCTATCTTGATGCCTCCCGTCGAAGGAAGACCGCTAATCATATACCTGACTGTTTTGGATAATTCAATGGGGTGCGTACTGGGCCAACATGACGAGTCTGGCCAAAAAGAGCATGCCATTTATTACCTTAGAAAAAAGTTTACCGACTGTGAGACCCGCTACTCACTGCTCGAGAAAACTTGTTGCGCTTTGGTATGGGCTGCTCGCCGACTAAGGCAGTATATGTTGACGCATACCACTCTACTGATTTCTAAAATGGATCCGATCAAGTACATCTTCGAGAAGCCTGCTTTATCTGGAAGAATAGCTAGATGGAAAATGATCCTGACTGAGTATGATATCTAGTACATAACTCAAAAAGCTATAAAGGGGAGTGTGCTAGCAGACCATCTAGCTCATCAAGCTGTTGAATATTACCTATCCATGAAGTTTGACTTCCCCGACGAAGACATTATGACATTGGACAACATTGAAGATAACGGATCGTATGACAGACCTGAACAAGGATCCCGATGGACTATGTACTTTATTGGTGCCTCAAACGCACTTGGCAATGGCATTGGTGTTGTGCTCATTTCTCCACAAGGTTGCCATACACCTTTCACAGCTAGACTCTGCTTCAACTGCACCAACAACACGGCCGGGTATGAAGCTTGTATCTTTGGTATCAAGGATGCAATTGACTTGGGAGTCAAATCTTTGGTTGTGTTTGGGGACTCAGCTTTGGTTATCAGTCAAATCAAAGGAGAGTGGGACACTAAACATCCTAATCTCATCCCATACAAAGAACATGTCTTGACATTGCTACCTCACTTCGAACAGATTACCTTCGAGCACTTCCCACGAGAAGAGAACCAGATAGCAGATGCTATAGCTACAATGTCATCCATGTTTAAACTTAACTGGGATAATGAGGCTCCCCAAATCACCATCGAGCGGATGGACGAACCTGCACATTGTCACGAGATTAATACCAAAGAAGTAGTGGACTGACCCTGGTTTCACGAAGTCAAAAGGTATCTCGAGACTCGAGAATACCCTGAAGGAGCTTCAGTCAACGACAAAAAGTTCTTAAGGAGATTCTCTGCCAAGTTCTTCCTGAGAAATGGTATCCTATACAAGCGCAATCATGATTGCATTCTGCTTCGTTGTGTGGACAAGGTTGAAGCTGAGCTGATCATGGCTGAACTGCACAATGGTACATTTGGCATCCACTCGAGCGGACATACGATGGCTAAGTAGATTCTACGGGTAGGCTATTACTAGTCTACCATGGAAGCTGACTGTCGTCAACATTCCCGTACTTGTCGCAAATGCCAAATCTATGCGGACAAGGTACATATTCCTCCAGTTCCTCTAAATGTCCTAACATCTCCTTGGCCATTCACAATGTGGGGAATCAACATGATCGAAGAGATCAAGCCTACAACATCCAATGGACACCGCTTCATCTTGGTGGCTATTGATTACTTTACCAAATGGGTCGAAGCAGCTTCCTTCGCCACTGTTACAAAGAATGTGGTTGCCTGCTTCATCAAGAAGAACCTCATTTGTCGGTACGGTATCCCCGACAGGATCATCACGGACAATGGTACAAACCTGAACAACACTATGATCAATGCTCTGTGCGAGCAGTTCAAGATTCAACATCACAATTCATCTCTCTATCGGCCAAAGATGAACGGTGTTGTCGAAGCTGCAAACAAAAATATCAAGAAGATCATTTAAAAGATGACAGTCACCTACAAGGACTGGCATAAGATGTTACCGTTCACTCTGCACGGGTACCGTACCACGGCACGCACATCAACTGGGGAAACACCCTATTCTTTGGTATACGGCATGGAAGCTGTCTTACCCATCGAGGTTCAGATTCCCTCCTTGAGAATCATGAAGGATGCTGGTTTGAGTGAAAACGATTGGATTCAGACCCGTCTTGATCAACTTAACTTGATTGACGAGAAGCGACTTACTGCTGTTTGCCATGGTCAGACGTATCAAAAACGGATGATCAAGGCTTTCAACAAGAAATTCAGACGCCAGGTATATCAAGTCGGAGATCTTGTAATCAAGAGGGTCATCTTGCCGCAAAGTGATCCCAGGGGCAAATGGACTCCTACTTACGAAGGACCATTTGTGATCAAAAACATCTTTTCTGGTGGGGAAATGATATTAACCACCATGGACGATGACGACCTGCCGCACCCTGCGAACGCAGCCATAGTTAAAAGATACTACGCATAATTGACCCTACAAGTTGAAAACCCGAAAGGGAGACTTGGGCAAAAATGGGCATCCCGGTGAATTGAAAACCCGAAAGGGTGGTTCAGGAAAAAATTAGTGATAAACACAAAAAACTGTACACTCGACAAGTTGAAAACCTGAAAGGGCGACTTGGGCAAAAAAGGGTTTCCCGGTGGACTGAAAACCCGAAAGGGAGGTCCAGGCAAAAGTTAGGGAATTAAAGCGTATGACTATGTCTCGTCGGATCACTTTAAAAACAATCTCTTCACCAGACAAGCTCCTGGCTTCTGATCAATCCAGTCATCTTCGAACGAAGCAACAAATGGACAAGATATCCAGAGTTACGAAGGCTATAGCAGAATGGGAACCCCATGGAGATTTACACATAGCCATCTTTCTTTGTATAATTTTTTTTCAATTTTATGACAACATTCTCTTACTAGAATGTCTGTCTCCTTTGTACAAAATACTCACACAAAGTTAATACAAAGATACTTCAAAGTGCAGAAAACTATTTGCCTTTTTCTTTACACTTGTGTTTTATTTGAAAACGTCCAATGATTTATTAAATGAGCATATGCATTTGAATATAATCACTGTTTATAAATAAACGAAATGTGAAAGAATAATTACTGACAGGTTGAAAGTATAGGAAAACGTCTTTAGGCTATTCCAAGAGAAATATCCTTCAGTACATCATCTGGATACCCAGCAGAGCTAGAACCTTGAAATACATATCCCCAGCGGAATTACAAATCCTCTCCAGAGTCGAAACTTCAAACTCCCAATCCCCGGCGGAGTCATATTTCAAACTTTTAATTCTCATCAGAGTTAAAATCCTCAGCAGAGCAAACACTTTGGGTCATGTATCCCCAGCAAAGATGAAACCTTCTTCCCCAGGGAAGTCAATTTCCAACTACCAATCCACAGCAGAAACCACTCAGTTTTCCCTAGATTCCCCAACAAGTTGTCTTAAAATCAACCAAATGACAGTTAACTTTTGTCCCCAGCCTCTGGATAATTCCCCAGTAAATTGGCATACAACCCAAGCTCTTGAACTTTTTCCAAACAGGAATAAGCTCTTCCCCACAGAGTTCTTCATCCCCAACAGAATGAAGATTCTCATTCTTAACTCTCTAGTTTGAACTTCCCAGGGATTTATTTTCCCTAGAAGATTGATGATTCTCAGTCTGGATTCCCCAGTGAAGTTGCTAAAGTCTTCATCACTCCCCAGCTTGAGTTTATCAGAATTTTTAATCCCCTGCAGATCGAAGATTCTCACTCTCGCTTCTCCAGTGAAGTCCCCAAGGTTTCAATTTCCCCAGAAGATCGAAGATTATCATTCTTAAATCTCTGCAGAAGCCATCAAAGTCTTCCTTATTCTCCAGCAGATCAAGGTTTTCTTTCATCTAATCCCCAGTAGAGATTCATCAGAGCTTCCCTATTTCCCCAGCCGAGTAAGGATTCTCATTGATGTACTCGCCAGCTACAATCGTCAAAGATCTCTGGATTCCCCAAACAGGTTTCTCAAAGTAGACTTGAAGGATCCCTGTCCCCAGGAAAGTCATGAAGCATTCTCACATCCCTACAGAAATTGTCAAAGTTTTTGTTAATCCCCACAAGTTGCCAAGGATTTTCTATCCCCAACAGTGGTCCAAGGATTTCTCATCTTCAGCATTCAAAGATTTCGAATCTCCTGCAGCGGTCAAGGATTTATTTTCCCCGACAGCAGTCAAGGATTTTATTATCTCCAGCTATCAAGGATTTATTTTCCTCAGCAAGACAGCTAATCAACTCACATGCGCATACATTACATTCGTATATCATAAACATTGATAAAACACATTTTATCGCATCATACATGTCATGCAACATAACTTTGTGTTTTAGCTAACATTTTACCCTTTTAAGGATAAGATTAAAAGCTATCTTTAACAAATATTCAAAGATTTCGGATACAGTACGGATACACTCCTGGCGCGGAAGTCATTCTGTTACTCATCCATATCTCTTATTCAGATACAGTATGGATACACCCCAGACACGGACGTCATTCTATTACTTATTCAGAATTCAAAGTCAAGATATAGTACAAATACACACCAGACAAGGATGCCATTCTGTCACTCCTTTAGACGTCAACAATCAGATACAGATTAGATACGCTCCAGACACGGAAGCCATTCTATTTCTCATTCAGATTCAACTATCAACTTCAAGTCCAGATATGCTCCAGACACGGAAGTCATTCTGTCACTTGTCCAGATCCCAGTTACAGTACGGATACACTCCATACATGGAAGTCATTCTGCTACTCATAAATATCTCAACTTCAGATACAACCCAGATACGCTCCAGACACGGTAGCCATTCTATCACTCATTCAAACATTTCCCCAGCACAGAGATGCTCCATACATGGATGTCCTTCTATCGCTTATTCAGATTTCAGACTCAGATACAATACAGATATACTCCAGACACGGCAGTCATTCTGATATTCATTCAAGAATCAAATACAGTTACATCTCGGATACGCTCCAGACATGGACGCCATTCCATTGCTCATACAAATCCCATCTCCAGATACAACTCAGATACGTTCCAGATATGGGTACCATTCTGATGTTCATTCTCCTGATTTTCAACAAACAGTCTTGGATGGCATCTCTAAGCCCATCTCCAGCAAGATTCTACCATCTCCAAATGGCATCTTTAAGCCCATTTCCTCAGCTACAATTTTGACAAGTGAAAATTTACGGGCACTCTAGTGTCCAATCATCTTTTACCTTCGAGTCACGAAAGGCAAACTCGCCAATCTAACTCTTTAGGTTCAAGAAGATTGAACAGGGGAAGCTCTTGTACCCCAAAATTTTCCCTCTCATTTTGTCAAGATTTCCCCTCACAAGACTCTTTGGACTCCAGACAGAATTAGGGTTTGCTCTACTCAAGACATCTCCTAGCACTGTTGACCTGAAATTAGGGTTTGAGTTTGCATAGTAATTTTTGGAATTCCAATGCTCAAAGTTACTTTCATACTTCATATTGGACTTATAAGATTGCCCCTACCATGTTTCAAGCTCTGAATCAAATTTTTGCCCAGTCAATTGAACAATTGACCTAGAAAGCAACTATATTAGGGAAAAGTCAACTGTGGCCAATTTACAGTCAAACCTCATGATTTTTGATCCACATAAACATTATAGGCTCATGTGAACCATTTGATCAAGTTTGGACCGCAACTCCTCAAGAAATTTGATCAGATCATCAAAAGGGCAAAATGGTCATTTTTAGGGTTTTGATTGTATAAGGGCAATTTCTGATTTTTCACCTAGCCAATGGCAAATTGGGTTCAATCATGTATACAAGGACTCAATGTCATCATCTTTATCTATTCACAAGGTTCAAAAGATCTCAAAAGCATTGGATTGACAGATGAATTTTCTAGTCAACTGATCAAAAATCAACTGTACACTGAAAAGTCAAACTTTGACTTTTTGGTCAAAATCAAGTTCCAAGGGTCATTTTTCATCAAGATGTGTTAAAACATGAAACTTATTCACCAAGAAACCTAATCTTGCAAATTAGGGTTTAAGATTGAAAAATTTCATAACTTAGAAATTTTCTAAGTTATGAAATTTTCTTATTTTTTCCCAACTTTGCCCAACATTTTCACCATGATGAAATTGTATTCAAACAAAACTTCCAACATTAAAGTTGTAGTCCTCCACAAAATCTACAACTTTTATTCACAAAGTTTTCCCAAAGGATGCTTGGATCTGAAGTTATGATTTTTGGAATAAGGGTCCATGAAACTTTTAACTTAGTGAAATTTTGCCCTAGTTTAGGCAGGATTTTGACCTATCTTCATGGAAATTTTTCACATAGTTCCACTTGGAATCTCAAAATTCATTTCAAATATGGATTGTAAAGCATGTTAAAAGATTTCTAAAATGTCAAAGAACTCTCCAAAATCATTTGTGGTTAGGGAGAATCGAAGGTTTGAATTTGGAAAAAAATCACTTTGGTCCATGGCATTTTTCACTATGCTACAAATTGTAATTTCTATCCAGCCTTGTTTGTACTTGTTTACAGGTATCTAAACGCTTCCACACTCAAAAATTGAATTCAAACTCAATGGTTTAAGGCATTATTATGATCAATGGAAGATTACACATTGAATTAACCTAAAAATGGCAAAAAGGTAGCATTGCCACTTTGGTAAAGTTGGCTTTATGTCAATTTGTTTCTCTTGAGCATTGCACCAAGCTTTTTGCAGCATACCAACTCCACAAACTCAGGGAAAAGTACAACAACTTTGTGCAGCTAGGAAGGAGGCCTGTACAGGCTCTTTGCTTGATCACTTCACACTTTTCTTCAAAACCAAGAAATGTGCAAAAGTCTACACAACACTTCCATCTGATAAAACCAACTCTTGTAACCATTCCAAACAAGTTTGACATATCACATTGAGCCAAAAACACGAGCTATCCAGTCCACAAACACCCTTGAACATCAAAATACCAAAAACTTGCAAAATAGGGCAGCTTCTGCAGTTTCGCCTCCATCTCACAAACCACTCATGTGTTTTGTCCCAAACCTCTTCCAACACACTCCATACAACCCATCTAAGCTCTCCCAACCATTGGCCAGTGACTGTAACCCCATTTATAAGCTTCACCATTTTTAAATTTTGCTTGTGCAGGTTGACTTCTACAGGCCTATTCAAGCAAACTCAAAGCAAACTAAGCATTGGGGAAGGTCAAAGGAAGTTCAAGCAAGCTCCCAAGCATCTCAGGCCTCATTGAAAACCTCCCCATCGCCATACTCGAGTTCAACTGAAGCAGGTATTTTCCAACTTTCTATCTCTCTATTTAGGAATCATTAGGCTTAGGTTTGTGAATAAAAAATGTAGTACTCATTGCCCTTAAGCTGTACATATGCATATATTTCATTTAAGTTAACTGTGTTGAGAGAATTTGATTGATGAAATTTCTGAAAAAGTTAGGTTAGAAATAAGGGCCATAGAAATTCTCTCTGGTCTTTGAGAGTTAGATTAAGTTCTTTACATGGTTGGAATCGTGTTGGAAAATGCTATAACTTTTGTGTTGTGAGTTTTTGCTTTAGAGCACGGATGCAGGAGTTAGCCATTTGTACAGGAGGCGCGTGTTTTTTTTTGAACAGAGGTTGAAGATGAAGGCCAGCTGGGCTGGGCCTGGCTATTTCTCACTTTTTGCACCCCTGATTTGCTTCTCACACCCGCTTGGCCCATTTAATCTAATTTTGTATATTTTTTATTTCTTTTTTAATTTCTGACTTTATTTTATTTTTCTAAACTTTAAAAATTACCAAAAATATTTTATTTAATTTTCACATTTTATTTTATTATTTTTATTATTTTTTTAGACATAGAAATAATTATTAAATAATATATACATTTATTTTCTTTAATAAAAACTTGTAAATAACATAAAAAACATTATATTTAATTTTTAGTATTTATACATACTTAAATAATATTTTTCTAACATATTTTTATTTCTTGACATTTGTAATATATTTTTATTTTATTGTACATAAATAAATAATACATATATATATATATATATATATATATATATATATATATATATATATATATATATATATATATATATATATATATATATATATATATATATATATATATATATATATATATATATATATATATATATATATATATATATATATATATATATATATATATATATATATATATATATATATATATATATATATATATATATATATATATATATATATATATATATATATATATATATATATATATATATATATATATATATATATATATATATATATATATATATATATATATATATATATATATATATATATATATATATATATATATACTTTCTTAAAACAAATTAGGGTTTCCACCCTTAATAAAAATAATATTTTTTTCTTATTTTTGATACATTAAATATTTTATGTTTTACATACATAAAAATAATACAAAAAATATTTTTTTGCATATTTTTAATATATTTCATATTTATTTAATTGTCCATTTAAATATTTGCTTATTCATTATTTGAACAAAGAATTCAATTTGGTTTTAATAATCTTAGGGTTTTAATTTCTTGCAAATAATCCCCTATTCAAAATTGTATCCCCCTCCCCATATCAATGTTGTAATAGCTTAGATTATTTTTATGCATTTATTGCTTTCAAATATGCCATGATAGAGATTAGGGTTTGTATGCAATATCTAAAATCAAAACAAATAGCTAGTACTAATAGAAGAGATAAATGCATGTAAATTGACAACACAATGCACCCCTAGGGTTTCATCCACTTGTTGCCTTTAAAATGGCCATGGTATGCATGTTGAGTATCTTGGCAAAACAAAAACAAAACAAAAGATCATAGTCCCTCAATGACGCTATCTTGGTTGCCTATACAAAATGATCTAGTCCCTCAAACAAAAAACTTGCTAAGATATTTAGCACTATTGCTATCATGGTCAATACGATGACCCACGCCTGTCCCGTTTAACATCCAAATACAAGGTTGTTTACCTAATACAATGGTAAAACAACAATGTAAAAGGGTTAAAATGTGTAGGAAAGATCTTTGAATGGGGTGGACAACTCCTAGTTACTTGAACAAAACTTGCAAACATCCTTGCTATTTTAAAAAAAAAACACACATCACAACACAATTTCAAAACATTTCCCAAAAACAACTTTCAAACATTGAAACACTTTTTCAAAAGACAAACACCTTTGTATACATTCAAACAAGAACCATTACAAAGGTTACCTAGACAAACTCTTTTCAAAATACTTTCAAAACCACACACAAAAGCACCATTTCAAACAATTGAAAAGCAAAAGCAAGTTATCTAAACAAGTAACTAAGAGCCCATGGAAAACCATGGATGAAAAGGGTGCTAGCACCTTCCCTTTTCATAATCTACCCCCCGAACCCAAGAAAACATCTCAAAGGTCTTTCATGTGCTTTTTGACCTTTCCTTTGGATAAAATAAAAAGTCGGGGGCGACTCTTGCTAAACTGAAACATTTGCGAACACAAACGCAAAACCTCAAGTCAGTTCTCCCACCGTATCACACATCCCTCTTGAGACTTAACTCAAATGGGTACGAACTCGTGCTCAGATTCTTATGATGCCTTACCCCTCAATTCTCCCGGTAATCATTGAGCCTGTCATGGAGGGAGATGTTCCATACACTATCCTACATCCTGATATGCCCACCTCTCTTGAAGACCTACAAAGATATTGGATACAAATCAAGGGGGAGCGAGATACTTTCGAAGCCCAATTCTACGCAAGCGAGAAGAAGGTTTTGGAACTCACTAGACTACTTCATGAGGAGAAAACTCTGAATGCCTACATCGCACCAAAGAGGATGCGCACTACCTTTTTATCTTAGAGCTTTGATATTTCCTTATAAGCCCAAGAGGAATTGATGTACTCAAGCTTTAACTTATTAATATAACGTGTGTTTCTTTTTTGTCTAAAACAAATTTGAATCTTTGAAATCCTTGAAATCATTACATATGCATATACCATTCATCATAACATAAGCAGGTCTTTTTCAACAAGTCTCCTTATCTCTCTACTGTTTATTTCAGTAAGATGGATCTCGAGCAAACAGTGAAGGACCTCCAAGCTCAGAATACACAGTTTCAACATTTGCTTTTGACCTTAGCCAAAGGACAAGAAGATTAGAAGACTTTGCTGGCTGAGGAGAAGAAAAAGAAGACAAAGAAGGTAACCAGAGTCCTAAACATGGGAAGAAGATTTCATGGGCAGACAAGAAGGACCCTAGACTTTGCAACAACATCCGGTGAGAGAGACAATCAAGATGGGAAAGGCAAGGAAACAGTTGTCCTGTCAGAATCAGAAGAGCAAGAGGGAGAAGAAGACTATTCTGAAGAACAATACCCTCCAACTGATGACAAGTATAAACATCTCGAAGAGAGATTGAGTGCAATGGAAATCCAAAAAGTTCCTGGCTTGGAATTTGAGGAATTGGGTTTGGTGTCGGGGATTGTCATTCCCCCGAAATTCAAAGCACCTGTGTTTGCCAAGTATGACAGAGTCTCATGTCCAAAAATGCATCTCCGATCCTATGTAAGGAAAATCCAGCTCCATACCGCTGACAAAGACTTATGGGTACACTTCTTCCAAGACAGCCTGTCTGGAACTCAACTTGATTGGTTTTACCAGTTAGAAAGAGCCAACATTCACAACTGGGAAGATCTTGCTGCAACCTTCTACAAACAATACCAATAGAATGTTGACCTTGCACCTACCCGTACTCAACTTCAGAGTATGGCCATGGCTTCAAATGAAGGCTTCAAGGACTATGCACAAAAATGGAGAGACTTGGATGGAAGAGTTCAACCTCCTCTATCTGAGAGAGAGTTGGTAGACATGTTCTTGGGCACCTTGTCCGGTCCCTTATTCAATCACCTAATTGGGAGTTCATCGGCGGGTTTTACTGAACTGATATTGACCGGAGAAAGGGTAGAAGCCGGGATAAAGAGTGGAAATATTTAGAAAGACACATCCTCTGCTGCTATAAGGAAGCCATTCATCGGAAATAAAGAAGTGGTTGCCGTTTATCCTCAGAGAAATCAAGATAGGGCCGAACGCTGTCCAATGGTGGGGGCTGTTATGATTCCTAAGTCTGCGCATGATCAACAAAGAAATAACCAACCAAGGATGGAAAGACCGGTCATACAATTCACCAGAATTAACATGACCATATCTCAGGTATTGCCACATCTGTTAAGATCTAACCTAGTGACCTTGAAAGAAGTTCCAAAGAACCCTAACATAACATCTCCTCACTATCATCCCAATGCCCGTTGTGCATATCACTCTGAAAGTCCCGGCCATGACACTAATAACTGTTGGGCTCTAAAGAACAAAATACAAGACCTCATTGAAGAAAAAGAGATTAAATTCGATGCGCCTGAAAAGCCAAATGTCATTTATGCCCCTATGCCCAAACATGGCCATAATACCAATGCCATTGAAGAAGATATGTTTGTTACTTCAGTTGATGAACTTAGGACCCCACTCTTGACTATTAAAGTAAACTTGTTGAATGTCGATGTTTTTCCAGGCTGTGATGAAGGTTGTCATTTCTGTTTGTCCTCACCAACCAGCTGTCCTTTGTTGAAAGCAGGCGTTCAGTGCCTAATAGATAACAAAGAAATTTTGTTTGAAAAGACTTTTGTTCCACATGTTCCTTCTAAAGATGTCTCTATCATTACCATTTTCGCCAATTCTTCCAGTGTCTCCACCAAAAGACCCGTTAGAATTACATCAGTTCTGAAAGCAACTCCTTTAATAATCACAATTCCTGGACCAGTCCCATATTCGTCAGACAAAACCATACCATGGAATTATGGAGCGGATGTCTACTACCACGGTATCAAGCAAGATTGGCCAGCCGCCAAAGATTCAAGTTCTGAGAAGGTTGACTCCGATATCAGTAATATTGCATGAACTAGCAAGATTACCCGAAGCGGAAGGATACTCTCTCCAGAAATTGCTCCCCCAAAAGAAGTTTCTGGACCTGTAATCATTCCTATTGTTACTCCTCTAAAAGCTATTCCCAGTCCTACAATCATCCCCACTAATACTCCAACTATCAAAGCTGTTACAACCCCTGTTATCATTCCTACTGACACTCCTGGTGCCAAGTTAACCGAGACTCGAGGAAAAGGTGTTCTGGTTGAGTCTGTCAATACAAAGACATAGTCATTGGCTCTCCCTGAGACCTCCCGGAAAGAGATGGAGGAAATTCTGAAGATCATAAAAAGAAGCGACTACGATGTAGTTGAACAACAGGGGAAAACTCCCTCTAAAATTTCCATGCTGGCATTACTACTATGTTCCGAGGCGCATGCAAAAGCCTTGGTAAAATTCCTGAAAACTGCCCATGTACCCTGTGATCGGTGGGAATGAGTACTGACTGTTTTTTTTATGTTGGTTCGCGTTTGCGTTTGTTTTCGCAAAGTGTCGCGATAAGCAAGAGTCGCCACTGTTTTTTATTTTATCCAACAAGGAAAGGACAAAAGCACAGAAAAATTCCTTTTCGAGATTATTTCTCGGGTTCGGGAGGTAGATTATAGAAAGGGAAGGTGTTAGCACCCTTTCTATCTGTGGTTATCCACGGGCTCTTAGGTACTTGCTCACTATGTTTTCAAAAGGTTTGCTTTTCTTTGTGATTGTGGGTTTTGAAAAGAGTTTTGTTTTTGAATAAAGTGTAAGTGCGAAAAGTTTTTGTTTTGTTTTAAAAGAGAGCAAGTACTTAAGAATCTCTACCTACTCAAAAAGGAATTAAACTGTGCAAATATCCTTTAGACAGTGCTATCCCACTATTGAGGAGTAGGTAGCACCGTCGTTGGAGTTTTCGGGTCAATTCGATTTTAGGGACGTGTGGTCACTAAAGCAACGTTAGGACGCTTTAGTGGTAATCCTAATGTCGTAGGTCATTTTTACGAGGCAACCGTTTCGAGGATACTTATGATCTTGGGACAAAAGGACGACCCCTAAAACATCCTATACTTAATGACCACATTTGAGGCAACCAAGTGAGGTATACCCTAAGAGTGACATGTGCAAGTGTGTCAATTTTCAGTCATATTATCTTTGCATGGCATGGTGAGCTACTTTTGATTTTAAGTTAAGAGTTAACCTTGTCATGCAATCCTAGTTAGCATACATCTAAACAGTTAATATATGTACAGGAATTTAAAGTGCGGGAATTGTAAACCTACGCTATTACAAGGCTTCGGGGAGGGGGATTATTTACATATCCAAAATTGCGGGGAATAAAAGCAGTAAAGTATAAAAAGCCTTAGTTAAGCTATTACAAACCAGTAGGTAGTTACAGTAAAATAAACGCGCGTAAAATAAGGAAAAGAGACGTCTAAGAAATTTCTAAGTAAATAAGAAAATATTTTTTGTTGTTTTTGGTTAAGAAAATATTTGAATTAAATACTCCTAAGTCTAGTTTATTTTAAATTGATAAAATGAAGTTAAAATAATTAATTAATTTATTTACAAAATTAATTTGAATAAAAAACTAACCTAATGTTTTTTTGTGATTTTTTTGATTTAAAGTTAATTTAAATGATAGGGTCAATAAAGAAATAACGAAAACAAAAAATAAAAATACAAAGGGCATCCTTCGATCCAGGGATAAAAATAGGAAACTTCGATCCAGAGGAGGTGACTTTCGATTTGGCCAGACAGTAAGGCGTGAGTAACCTTCGATCCAGGGAAGAGGATTGCCTTTCGATCAAGGAGGTCATGGCTTTCGATCCAGGAATGAGATGCCTCCTTCGATCCAGCATGCTAATGGGTTCGATCCAGAGAAGGGCTCTCCTTCGATCTGGGATGTTATACCTGCAAAAGCATGTTAGCGAAATAAAATGCAAGGCCTGGGTATTGAACCCCAGGCCCTTCGATCCTGCGCTTGCTGGGTCTCTTCAGGCTATGTCTGCAGCAAATGTTAGCAAACGAAAAAAAAACATGACCTGGGTGCCAAAACCAGGCCCTTTGATCCTGTCTAGGATGGCAAATCGAAAGTAACAACAAGTAATGATGTGTTATGCAAAAACAAGGTTGGATAATTTACCCTTTCTTACCAGCAGTTTGGACTTTAGATTTGGGCGCTTCCTGAATGTAGGCACCTTCGATCTGGGCACTTCCTGGATGCAGGCACTTTTGATCTGAGGTTTCTGGGTGTGGATGCTTTTGTTGAAGGGTTGCTTTGGCCTGGAAAATTCTGGGCAGCGTCTCTCTAATGTTTTTGTTTTTTTCTGTGTTTGGTTGCAGAGTTTTGTGTGTAATTTTTCGTGTTGTGTTTGTATGCTGGCCTCTGTATTTATAGGGGTGTGAGGGTGCAGTAATGGCAAGAGACAGCCTTTAAACAGGCCATTAAATGCCATGAGACAAGAAACGGACACATTAAATAATTCCCTTTTCTGAAACGTTTGTGTCTCTTGAATGAACCTGGACGCTTTTGACTTGAGTGCCCTCTTGATGACCTCCTTCGAATGGCCCTTGTCCAAAGATCAATCGAAGGGTACTAATTAAAGTTCCAATCGAAAGGCTTTGTTAACAGGCCAATCGAAAGGTGCTGTTTATGCTAATCGAAGGACATGGCTAACATGCCTGTTGAAGCTGCCTTGACATAGTGCCAATCGAAGTGCTTGTTCATAATACCAATCGAAAGACTCTTTCAGAATACCAATCGAAGTGCTCCTTCAGAATGCCAATCGAAGTGCTCCTTCAGAATGCCAATCGAAGGGTCTTTCAGAATTCCAATCGAAATGCTCCTTCAGAATTCCAATCGAAATGCTCCTTCAGGATGCCAATCGAAATGCACTTAAAGCATTACTAAAAATTTTTCCTATTCCTTAGGCAAGAGTTTGTGATCAACCATGCAGGGGGAAGACTTTAGAAAAACATGAGAGGGCAAATTTTGGGGTGCAACAGTTCCCCCTGTTCAATTTTCTTAAACCTGAGGATATAGATTGACTTTCGAGCCTTTCGTGATCCGAAGGTGGAAGATAATTGAACACTAGAGTGCCCAGAAATTTGCACTCGCATGGTGTAGTATCAATATTGTGATGTCGGGAATGGGCTTACAGATTCCATTTGGAGATTGTTGGTAGGAGGATGGGCTTATAGATGCCACCTGCAAGAGTGTCGATCGCATAAGAGATTCCTTAGCGAGAACTTGCATACCTGTTGTTGTAGAAGATTCCGCTGGGGAAGTATAACTTTGGAGGTGAACTGCATATCTGGACTGAGAAGGAACCTGGGTAAGGTTACTTCATGGTGAGTCCATGTAAAACTTTATTTGGAAAGGAGGAACCTGTGTAGGGTTTCCTGATGATGAGTCCATGTAAAATTGCATCTTGGAAAGAGAGGGAACCGATGTAGGGTTTCCTGATGACGAGTCCATGTAAAACTTCATCTTTGGAAAGAGAGAACCTGTGTAGGGTTTCTTGATGACGAGTCCATGTAAAACTGCATCTTGAAGAGAGGGAACCGGTGTAGGGTTGCCTGATGAGGAGTCCGTGTAAAACTTCATCTTTGGAAAGAGAGAACCTGTGTAGGGTTTCTTGACGACGAGTCCGGCTAAAACTACATCTTGAAGAGATGGAACCGGTGTAGGGTTGCCTGATGAGGAGTCCGTGTAAAACTTCATCTTTGGAAATAGAGAACCTGTGTAGGGTTTCTTGACGACGAGTCTGTGTAAAACTGCATCTTGAAGAGAGGGAACCGGTGTAGGGTTGCCTGATGAGGAGTCCGTGTAAAACTTCATCTTTGGAAAGAGAGAACCTGTGTAGGGTTTCTTGACGACGAGTCCGTGTAAAACTGCATTTTGAAAGGAGGAACCTGTGTAGGGTTACTTGATGATGAGTCCGTGTAAAACTTTATCTTGAAAGGAGGAACCTGTGTAGGGTTTCCTGATGACGAGTTCGTGTAAAACTTCATCTTGGGAAGAGGGAACCTATGTAGGGTTGCCTGATGAGGAGTCCGTGTAAAATTGCATCTGGAATAGAGAAGGAACCGGTGTAGAAAATTGCATCTGGAATAGAGAAGGAACCGGTGTAGGGTTGCTTCGGGATAAGTTTGTGTAAAACTTCAGGAGGAACCGGGGTAAGGTTACTTTGTGATATGTTCATGTAAAACTTCAGAATGAACCGGGGTAAGGTTACTGTGGTAAGTTCGTGTGAAACTTCAGGATGAACCGGGGTAAGGTTACTGTGAGATAAGTTCATGTGAAACTTCAGGAGGAACCCGAGTAAGGTTACTTTGTGATAAGTCCGTGTGAAACTTCAGGTGGAACCCGGGTAAGGTTACTTTGTGATAAGTTCGTGTGAAACTTCTGGATGAACCGGGGTAAGGTTACCTTGGGATGAGTTCGTGTAAAACTTCATTCAAAAATATATGAGAAAGGACCCGTGTAAGATTTTTCAGGATAAACCCGTGTGAAGATGCATTTAGGAGAAACCCGTGTAATATTTCTTCATGACGAACCCGTGTAAAGCTGAATTTGATTGTGCAGATAATTACTCTGTTTAGTTTCTGGAGTAAATCTTGAACTTGCTGGAAGTTGTTGATGATAACCATCTTTCTTGAAAAGGTACATGATTAATTGTTATGATGCATGACATGCATTGTATGATGATGTTCTCAAAATAAATGAGATTATGCTGTATGAAATATGTATGCGCACGTCATGATGTATGAACATGAAATGCTATTGTGGTACGTCCGAGTTTGGGAAAATAAATCCCTGACTGTTGTTGGAGAATAAAGAGTTTCACTCGCTGGAGATAACGACCGAAGATGATTGGGAGAATAATCCTGTAGGAGAGAATAACTCCACTGGGGAATGGACTGACGAGGAAATGACTCTGTGGGGAGTATATACTCTGCTAGAAGATCTGCTGATTTGGAGAAATAAAACTCAGCTGGGGATGAATTACTGTTGCTGGCGATAGTGAACCCTGTTGGGGATTGAATTTCTGTCTATGAGAGGAATGAACTCCACTGGGGATAGAAAGAACTTCGCTGGGGATAGAAAGAACTTCGTTGGGGATGATATTTCAGTTGCAACTTGCTGAGGATAACCCAGTTAGACTCTTGTGAGGATAACCTCTGAATCTGGTTGAGGAGACTTATTTGTGCTTCGCAGGGGACAAGCTTCCAGAGTCTACTGGGGAAGAGGAGTTGTGGTACTTTGATTTGTAGTAGTCGAAGAGGAAAACTCAAGCTGGGGAATCCTGGTGTTGTTGGGGAAATAAACCTTGTCGTCAGTCTGCTGGAGAGGTGACATCTTTGTTGGGGAAGTCCTCGAGGATTCTTGAGGTTGATTCAGTTGGGGAAAGGTTTTCAGAGATTAAACCCTTGCTGGGAGTCATCCTATGAGAAGGATTTTGGGGAGATTTGTCATTTCCCCTAGTAGCAAGTGTTTGCGGCACTGCCTGGAAATGTTTGACTGCATGTAACCCTTCACTGAGATTGATGTTCAATGCCCCAAGTGACGGAGATGGATACTTGCCCCTGGTTACTCTGCACTTCTTCAGAGATTTCTTGAAATCTTGACTGGACTGCCCCAGGTGTGCTGGATAGTGACATGTCAAGTCCCCTTATTGATATGAGATTTGTCAATGGAAGTGTCATCCTTTTTGAAGTGATTTTGTTCACTGAGAGGGCTTTCGTTCATCGGATATTCGTTGTGTGAATTTCTCCGTTGTCAAACAAATAGCCAAATGAAAACAGTGATATTCAAATAATGTAAAGTTTATGCTTGTCTCGAAGTTTTGAAAAATGCGTTTTTTAGCAGAAAACTCTTTATAAGACAAATTCAACACAAGATTTAGGGCAAAGCCTTACAGGAGTCAGGATACCTTTTGTAACAGTATGCTTTTGAACTAACCCATGCTTCAGTTAGGACTTTTGAAGGGTTGTAATGTGGCTTGGTTCACGGTTTAAGAAACAAAGGATAAAGGCTCAAAGAATATTTGTACTCACCCGCTCTTCGTGATGTTCTTCAATCCTAAACTCAGTTAATTATGCATTAAACTCTATTCGAATTTGGAACGACGTTTTGGTGATGATTCACACAAGTTAGATTTTTGAAGGCAGTCATCATGTTTTGAAACATTTTTCATGTTGTTGATGATTTGTAGCGACCTCGTTCTTTTGATTTGTTATCCCTAACTTTTGCCTAACTGTTCCTGTTTTCGAGATTACAGTCAGCGGGATGCCCCAGCTTTCTTAAGCCTCCTTTATAGGTTTCGGCTCAGTGGGCTTTTTTTCTTTTGAGAGATTGACTGCCTATGAGATAAGGAACCACCACTGTCTTTTGATTCCAGAGGAATGCTTTTGATGTCGTTCGTTGTATTATGAACTAAGAGTTTTGCGACTTCAATGCGCATCTTTTGAATTAACTGAGAGATTACCCTGCCCCAGGTTTAAATTAAAGGTTTCAATTTGTTTAAAAACAGAAAACTCCTACTTCTTTGGCTCAAAGGGGTTGACTAGGGATTATCTTCCTTATAACTCCAGTGTTTATGATTTGAAAGAAATGCCTGTACATCGTCAGCAAGGTCTGTCCAAAAGCATACTGTATGAGATTATGGCATTGTTTCGTCATGCTCCCTCTAAAGGCTTGTAACTTTTAGCAAGATTTGAATGTCATAAAGTGAGTAAAAATCATAGTTTAAATGTAATTAAAATGATTGGATCAAATCAAGACAAACATATGCAATGCATTAGTGAAACAAAGTTTGGCATTAATAGATAATTGTTTGAATAACAAAGAGATTACAACTTGAAAATTCAAATGAAACAAAGACATTCTCAATGATTTGGTGTAGGATCAGTGATCAAACTTGATCTCCTTGGCATCAATCAAGTCTTGGATCTTGTTCTTCAAAGTCCAACAGTCGTCGGTGTCATGTCCAGGACTGTCAGAATGGTAGGCACATCTCACACCCGGGTTATACTTGGAAGAGGAAGTATCAGGATTTTGAGGAGGATCCTTTAGCGTGATTAGCTTCAACTCCAACAAATGTTGTAACGCTTGAGACAAAGGCATGTTGATGTTAGTATACTGCCTTTCTTGATATCTTACCCTACGCCTATTGCTCTGTCTTTGTTGAACAGGCGTGGGATCGGAGATCAGGGTTGCCCCTACATGTTGATCATGATGAATCTTTTGACCATACACAACATTGGACTCTTTCTTCCCGTTGTAGGGCTTTTTCTGAGCATCAGAAGGTGTTTCTTCTTGAATCTTCCCACTTTTGATGCCAACTTCGACCCTTTCGCCGGTCAGTATTAGCTCGGTGAATCCGGCTGAAGAGTTTCCGATCAAGTGTTTGAAATAGGGACCAGACAAAGTCCCAAGAAACATATCCACCAACTCCCTATCAGATAGAGGGGGTTGGACTCTTCCAACAAGATCTCTCCACTTCTGAGCGTAGTCCTTAAAGCATTCTCCTGCGACCATAGACATACCCTGAAGCTGAGTACGTGTGGGAGCAAGGTCGGCATTATACTGGTATTGCTTGTAAAAATCAGCAGCAAGGTCCTCCCAGTTGCGGATGTTAGCTCCTTCCAGTTGACAGAACCATTCCAGTTGAGTCCCTGACAGGCTATCTTGAAAGAAATGAACCCAGAGATTTCTATCAGCAGTATAGGGTTGAATCTTCCTCACATATGACCGGAGGTGTAGCTTTGGACAGGAAGCGCCGTCGTACTTGGAAAAGGCAGGTGCCTTGAATTTATGGGGAATCACCACCCCAGAGGATAGACCTAGATCTCCGAAGTCCAGACCTGGCACCTTCTGTATTTCTATAGCATTCAAACAGTCTTCCAGTTGTTTGTACTTGTCCTCAGCAGGAGGATACTGTTCTTCATCATAGTCCGTCTCATTGTCGGAGACCAGAGGGCTAGGGGTTCTCCTTTCTTGCGGACTATCCTTCTCCTCAGATGGGGTGGTCAGATCAACCTCATTCTGCAGCCCGTTTCCAAACCTGCGTCCAGTGTTGAACATGATGGTCCTCTTCTTCTTCTTCCTCTCTTTCAGAACCAGGGTCTTCAGGTCCTGCTGACCCTTAGCTAGGCTCATGACCAACTCTTGAAATTGGGCATTCTGGGCCTGGAGGGCCTTGATAGCTTGCTCAGTGGAAGGTTCAGTAGACATGATGATTGCTGAAATAAACAGCAAAGAAGATAAGAGACCTGTACAGGGAGACCTGTTATGCAATGATATGTATGATATATGTATGTAATGTTTTCAAGGATCTCGCGGGGTAAACAAGAAACTGTTAGAATTTGAATCTTGTAGCTTTTATTGAAGGAACTTCATGTTGTCGAGAGTCCTTCTTCAAGAGTCAGGCTCACCATATCGAGTGGGTCATAGCCCCTGACTCAATTTATCGTGTTTTGATCTTTAGATGGCATTGGCTAGAGGAAAATAAATCCCCTTTGCCCCTTGCTGGACATCTGATTTACCATAACCTGCATCACAGACCCTTGAGATCCTTGAAATGGTTAAGGAAATGTTAAGGTATGATGTTATGATGTATATGCTATGCGTTTAAGCAAAAATGTGAAGTGATGTAAGTAAGCCCTGCAATAAGTCCAAATTTTTGGATAAGGACTGTAAACAAAACCTGCAAGGAACTCATGTTGTCAGATAACAAGAATGTGCAAGTAGTTCAAGTTTGAAAGCACACAAGTCACACAAACAACCTTAAGTTTAGGCTGGCATGGAGTTTCATAGGTAAGTACCCTCTTGAGTGTAGTTGGATCAAAACCTATCCTATAAATAGTAACCGGGTTCTAAGGAGCTCAATATCATTGGATTGTTTTCTATGTTCATCGTTTTGGTTTAGCCACTGAACTAGCGACCAAAATATTCCAAGAAAACAATCCTCAATGAGTGTAGTATCGAGTATCTACCAAATTCAGACTGCACCAAAGTCGGTCATCTCACTACCCCTAAAAAAGGCCAAGATGGTCAAGTAAGGTTCTAGGTCATTAGTGCTTAGTGACATCACTCAGCGGCCCCATATTCTCTTTGATTGACTCAAAGGCTACCGGTACTCATAAATATGTCGCACTAATATATCTATTGCTTCAACCGTGTCGGTATACCCCGCACAGTTTCCACAACGTATTGCTATCTATGAATGTTTCCCAAATCTGGGTGGAGGATTTATAGAACTCTGATACAAGCCCACAAAATTAAAAGCATACAAAGCAATACAAATGAAAACACAAGTGATCTAGTCCTAAGGTACACCTCACTTATTAGAATCCCCAGCAGAGTCGCCAGTTCTGTGATCGGTGGGAATGAGAACTGACTATTTTTTTATGCTGGTTCGCATTTGCGTTTGTTTTTTCAAAGTGTCGCGGTAAGCAAGAGTCGCCGCCATCTTTTATTTTATCCAACAAGGAAAGGACAAAAGCACAGAAAAATTCCTTTTCGAGATTGTTTCTCGGGTTCGGGAGGTAGATTATAGAAAGGGAAGGTGTTAGCACCCTTTCTATCCGTGGTTATCCACGGGCTCTTAGGTACTTGCTCACTATGTTTTCAAAAGGTTTGCTTTTCTTTGTGATTGTGGGTTTTGAAAAGAGTTTTGTTTTTGAATAAAGTGTAAGTGCGAAAAGTTTTTGTTTTGTTTTAAAAGAGAGCAAGTACTTAAGAATCTCTACCTACTCAAAAAGGTATTAAACTGTGCAAATATCCTTTAGACAGTGCTATCCCACTATTGAGGAGTAGGTAGCACCGTCGTTGGAGTTTTTGGGTCAATTCGATTTTAGGGACGTGCGGTCACTAAAGCAATGTTAGTAAGCTTTAGTGGTAATCCTAATGTCGTAGATCATTTTTCCGAGGCAACCGTTTCGAGGCAACTTATAATCTTGGGACAAAAGGACGACCTCTAAAACATCTTATACTTAATGACCACATTTGAGGCAACCAAGTGAGGTATACCCTAAGAGTGGCATGTGCAAGTGTGTCAATTTTCAGTCATATTATCTTTGCATGGCATGGTGAGCTACTATTGATTTTAAGTTAAGAGTTAACCTTGTCATGCAATCCTAGTTAGCATACATCTAAACAGTTAATATATGTACAGGAATTTAAAGTGCGGGAATTGTAAATCCTACACTATTACAAGGCTTCGGGGAGGGGGATTATTTACATATCCAAAATTGGGGGGAATAAAAGCAGTAAAGTATAAAAGGCCTTAGTTAAGCTATTACAAACTAGTAGGTAGTTACAATAAAATAAACGCGCGTAAAATAAGGAAAAGAGACGTCTAAGAAATTTCTAAGTAAATAAGAAAATCTTTTTTTGTTGTTTTTGGTTAAGAAAATATTTGAATTAAATACTCCTAAGTCTAGTTTATTTTAAATTGATAAAATAAAGTTAAAATAATTAATTAATTTGTTTACAAAATTAATTTGAATAAAAAACTAACCTAATGTTTTTTTGTGATTTTTTTGATTTAAAGTTAATTTAAATGATAGGGACAATAAAGAAATAACGAAAACAAAAAATAAAAATATAAAGGGCATCCTTCGATCCAGGGATAAAAATAGGAAACTTCGATCCAGAGGAGGTGACTTTCGATTGGGCCAGACAGTAAGGCGTGAGTAGCCTTCGATCCAGGGAAGAGGATTGCCCTTCGATCAAGGAGGTCATGGCTTTCGATCCAGGAATGAGATGCCTACTTCGATCCATCATGCTAATGGGTTCGATCCAGAGAAGGGCTCTCCTTCGATCTGGGATGTTATACCTGCAAAAGCATGTTAGCGAAATAAAATGCAGGGCCTGGGTCTTGAACCCCAGGCCCTTCGATCCTGCGCTTGCTGGGTCTCTTCAGGCTATGTCTGCAGCAAATGTTAGCAAACGAAAAAAAAAACACGACCTGGGTACCAAACCCAGGCCCTTTGATCATGTCTAGGATGGCAAATCGAAAGTAACAACAAGTAATGATGTGTTATGCAAAAACAAGGTTGGATAATTTACCCTTTCTTACCAGTAGTTTGGACTTTCGATTTGGGCGCTTCCTGGATGTAGGCACCTTCGATCTGGGCACTTCCTGGATGCAGGCACTTTTGATCTAAGGTTTCTGGGCATGGATGCTTTTGTTGAAGGGTTGCTTTGGCCTGGAAAATTCTGGGCAGCGTCTCTCCAATGTTTTTGTTTTTTTCTGTGTTTGGTTGCAGAGTTTTGTGTGTAATTTTTCGTGTTGTGTTTGTATGCTGGCCTCTGTATTTATAGGGGTGTGCAGGTGTAGTAATGGCAAGAGACAACCTTTAAACAGGCCATTAAATGCCATGAGACAAGAAACGGACACATTAAATAATTCCCTTTTCTGAAACGTTTGTGTCTCTTGAATGAACCTGGACGCTTTTGACTTGAGTGCCCTCTTGATGACCTCCTTCGAATGGCCCTTGTCCAAATATCAATCGAAGGGTACTAATTAAAGTTCCAATCGAAAGGCTTTGTTAACAGGCCAATCTAAAGGTGATGTTCATGCTAATCGAAGGACATGGCTAACATGCCTGTCGAAGCTGCCTTGACATAGTGCCAATCGAAGTGCTTGTTCATAATACCAATTGAAAGACTCTTTCAGAATACCAATCGAAGTGATCCTTCAGAATGCCAATCGAAGTGCTCCTTCAGAATGCCAGTCGAAGGGTCTTTCAGAATACCAATCGAAATTCTCCTTCAGAATGCCAATCGAAATGCTCCTTCAGGATGCCAATCGAAATGCACTTAAAGCACTACTCAAAAATTTTCCTTTTCCTTAGGCAAGAGTTTGTGATCAACCATGCAGGGGGAAGACTTTGGAAAAAAATGAGAGGGCAAATTTTGGGGTGCAACATACCCCAAGAGACATCTGCCAATCAGTTCCAAGACTGCGTAGCCAACTTGACTGCAGATAATGGCTTAGGTTTTTCGGATGCTGATTTAACGCCAAGAGGAAGGAAGCATAATGAGGCATTGCGTGTCTCATTTGAATGTAGGGGCACAACCCTGGCTCATGTTTTGGTGGACACTGGCTCGTCTCTGAATGTATTGCCTAAAAAAACTCTTGATAGGCTAGACTGTGAGGGATTGACATTGAAGCCAAGCAACATAGTAGTGAGGACTTTTGACGGCTAGAAAAGGATGGTACATGGGGAGGTATACATTCCCATAAAGGTTGGAACCCAAACTTTTGATTCAACTTTTTATGTAATGGATATTCGTCCCTCATATTCCTACTTGGTAGGCCGACCATGGATTCACAATGCCGGTTCCGTTACTTCTACATTGCATCAAATGCTAAAATATCTGATTCAAGGGAAGATTATCACCGTTCATGGAGAAGAAGAGTATATGATCAGCCATCTCAATTCCTTCAGATATATGGAATTAGATGGTGAATTTATTGAAACTCCATTCCAACACTTTGAAGAGGTCCCGCAAGATGTGGCAGTAACCAAGGTTGTTCCTAAGATCACAAAGCCTCCACTCCAGATGTCATCTCTGAAGGATGCCAAAGCAGTGGTAGAAGAAGGTGGGTGCACTATCTGGGGACAACTCCCAGATATCCCATACAAGTCAGATAAGTTTGGTTTGGGTTTCTCTTCAAGTACTCAGAAGGTTGTACGCCACACTCGTGCTGGAGGACCACCCCTGAAGATCAGCAACCGCGAGGTCAACATTGTAGAAGATGATGAAGATAGCTGTGACTTAGAGGACTGGATATTCCCAACTGTCATTGGAGGGCTCAGAAACTAGGAGGCTAGAGATTTTGTCTCGATCACTTTTATCCCACAATAATCTGTCTTTACATTTTGTTGGATCTATAATATTAAAACAATTCGCACTCTTAAAACCTTGTGTCTTACCCGAGGAACAATGGTCCATTTGTAAGGGTTATTATCTTATTTTCATATGAAATCAATGAATCATTGACATTTTCACATACAAACTTTTATGCTCATTGTTTTTCTTTTTACATTTTTATTTCTTTCAAGGTTAGCTATACCCTTACACACACTCACACTCACAATGCAGGTATACATCCATTCGGGATCCCATGGGTAACGATACTGCTATGGCCTTTTGTGACTCTAAGAATCGAATCTACCAAGCCGAAGACAAAGGTGAGGAAGATTATGAAGTACCAGGGGAACTTGCCAGACTACTACAACAAGAAGAGAGAACCATTCAGCCTCACGAGGAACCCGTGGATACAATCAACCTAGGTACCGAAGAAGACAAAAAAGAGGTCAAGATGGGTGCCAATCTAGAAACCGTTGTCAAGGAGCGTCCGATTCATTTGTTACGCGATTATGTTGAAGTCTTTGCCTGGTTGTATGAAGACATGCCGGGACATGATGTAGACATTGTGGTACATCGTCTGCCTACAAGAGAGGATTGTCCGCCAGTAAAGTAAAAGGTTCACCGCATGAGGCTTGATATGTCAGAAAATATTAAAGCAGAAGTCATGAACCAATTCAACGCTGGATTCTTGGATGTCACCTCTTATCCCCAATGGGTTGCCAATGTTGTTCCCGTTCCCAAAAAAGACGGCAAAGTGTGAATGTGTGTGGGCTACAGAGATTTGAATAGGGCAAGCCCCAAGGATGATTTTCCACTCCCCCACATTGATATTCTAGTTGACAATATGACACAACACAAAGTGTTTTCCTTCATGGACAAATTCTAAGGTGTCAACCAAATCAAAATGGCGCCTAAGGACATGGAGAAAACAACGTTTGTCACGCAGTGGAGGCACTTTCTGCTACAAGGTGATGCTGTTTGGAATGAAGAATGTCGGGGCAACCTATCAGCGTACCATGGTAGCTCTATTTCACGACATGTTACATCATGAAATAGAGGTCTATGTGGAAGATATGATAGCCAGATCTCAAACAGAAGAAGAGCATCTTGATCACTTACAAAAACTGTTTGAGAGACTGAAAAAGTACAAGCTGAGGTTGAATCCAAACAAATGCACATTTGGGGTACGGTCTGGTAAACTCTTAGGCTTTGTCATCAATAATAAAGGTATTGAAGTAGATCCTGCCAAGGTAAAAGCGATACAAGAGATGCCTGCTCCTCATACTGAGAAGGAAGTCAGAGGGTTCTTGGGACGTTTGAACCACATTGACAGATTCATCTCTCACCTAACAGCTACTTATGAGCCAATCTTCAAATTGTTAAAGAAAGATCAAGTAGTCAAATGGAATGACGAGTGCCAAGTTGCTTTTGACAAAATTAAAGAATACTTAAAAGAGCCTCCTGTGTTGATGCCACCATTCGAGGGAAGACCATTGATCATGTATCTGACTGTTTTAGAAAACTCAATGGGGTGTGTATTCAGGCAGCATGACGAGTCTGGCCAAAAAGAGCATGCTATTTACTACCTGAGCAAAAAGTTTACCGACTGTGAAACCAGATATTCACTGCTTGAGAAAAGTTATTGCGCTCTGGCATGGGCTGCTCGCCGACTAAGACAGTATATGCTGACTCATACTACTTTGTTGATATCTAAAATGGATCCGATAAAATACATCTTCGAGAAACCTGCTCTCTTCGGGAGAATAGCAGGATAGCAGATGATCCTGATGGAATATGACATAAAATATACTGCCCAGAAAGAAATAAAGGGTAGTGTATTAGTTGATCACCTTGCTCACCAAGCTGTAGAAGACTACCAATCCATGAAGTTTTAATTTCCGGATGAAGACATCATGACGTTAAACAACTGTAAAGAATTCAGGCCACGTGACAGACCTGAACAAGGATCCTGATGGACCCTGTTCTTTGATGGGGCATCTAATGCACTTAGAAATGGTATTGGTGTTGTACTCATATCTCCGAAAGGGTGTCATACTCCCTTTACTGCAAGACTCTGCTTCAATTGTACAAACAACATGGCGGAATACGAAGCATGCATCTTTGGTCTCAGAGCTGCCATAGACTTGGGGATCAAATATTTGAATGTATTCGGAGACTCAGATTTGGTTATCATCCAGATCAAAGGGGAATGGGACACCAAACACCCAAACCTGATCCCTTACAAAGAACATGTTTTGACATTGCTACCACATTTTTAGAAGATTACCTTCAAGCATTTCCCGCGAGAAGAAAATCAGCTAGCAGACGCTCTAGCCACAATGTCATCTATGTTTAAACTTAATTGGGATAACGAGGCTCCCCAGATCACCATCGAACGAATTGAGGAACCAGCGCACTGTCACGAGATTAATACTGAAGAAGTAGTGGACCAACCTTGGTTTCACGAAGTCAAGAAGTATCTTGAGGCTTAAGAATATCCAGAAGGAGCTTCGATCAATGATAAGAAGTTCTTAAGGAGATTCTCTGCTAAATTCTTCCTTAGTAATGGCATTTTGTACAAACGCAATCATGACTCTGTGTTACTTCGGTGCATAGACAGGGTTGAAGCCGAAAGGATCATGGCTGAGTTACATGAAGGCACTTTTGGCACCCATTCCAGTGGGCATACGATGGTAAATAAAATCCTACGGGCAGGCTATTACTAGTCTACCATGGAAGCAGATTTCTATCAACACTCTCGAACCTGCAACAAGTGTCAGATTTATGCTGACAAGGTGCACGTACCTCCGTTTCCTCT
Source organism: Vicia faba (assembly GCA_948472305.1). Taxonomy (NCBI): domain Eukaryota; kingdom Viridiplantae; phylum Streptophyta; class Magnoliopsida; order Fabales; family Fabaceae; genus Vicia; species Vicia faba. The sequence continues at coordinate 231,186,022 of OX451738.1, forward strand.
GAATGTCTTGACGGCTCCTTGGCCCTTTTCTATGTAGGGGATTGACATGATTAGGGAAATCAAGCCAACAGCTTCCAATGGACACCTCTTAATACTAGTGGCCATTGACTATTTTACAAAGTGGGTGGAGGCAGCTTCCTTCGCTTCCGTTACCAAGAACGTTGTCGCGTGGTTCATCAAGCAAAATCTCATTTGCCGGTACAGTATCCTGGAGAGGATCATCACTGAAAATGGTACAAATCTCAACAACACTATGATCACCACCTTGTGCGAACAATTCAAGATTCAACATCACAATTCTTCTCCTTACCGGTCGAAGATGAATGGTGTTGTTGAAGCTACAAATAAGAACATTAAAAATATCATACAGAAAATGACAGTCACATACAAAGACTGGCATGAGATGCTACCATTCGCTCTCCACGGGTATCGTACCACATCTCTCACATCAACCGAGGCAACACCATATTCTCTAGTTTATGGCATGGAGGTTATCTTGCCTATCGAGGTCCAGATCCCATCTCCGAGGATTATGAAGGATACAGGGCTGAACGAAGACGATTGGATCTAGACTCGACTTGATCAACTGAACTTGATTGATGAGAAGAGACTTACTGTTGTTTTCCATGGTCAAATGCATCAAAAACGGATGATCAAGGCTTTCAACAAAAAGGTCAGACGCCAAGTGTATCAAGTTGGAGATCTGGTGATCAAACGTATCATATTTATGCAAGGTGATCCTAGGGGAAAATGGACTCCTACATACGAAGGACCATTTGTAATCAAAAACATTTTCTCTGGTGGGGAAATGATCTTGACCACCATGTATGGCGACGACCTGCCGCACCCTGCGAAAGCATACATAGTCAAAAGATACTACGCGTAAGAGACCCGCTAGGTTGACACACCTAGGCAAAACAAGGGTATCCCGACGAACCAAAAAAGGTTCGGGAAAAAATTAGTGACAAAAACAAAAAAAAAATATGTACACCCGGCAAGTTGAAAACTCGAAAGGGCGACTTAGGCAAAAAAGGGTTTCCTGGTGGACTTAAAACCCGAAAGGGCGATCCAGGAAAAAGTTATGGAATTAAAGCGTATGACTATGTCCCATTGGATCACCTTACAGACAACCTGCAAACTCAGAGGTTCTGATCAATTCATTCATCTTCGGACGAGGCAACAAATAGACAAGATGCTCAGAGATACAAAGGCTATAGCATAATGGGAACCCCATGGGATTATTGCACATATCTATCTTTTCTTTGAATTAAAATTTTCAATTTTTACGACGACATTCTCTTACTAGAATGTTTGTCTCACTGTATAAAAATACTTACTCAAAGTCAATAAAAAGATATTCATTTGAAAGTGCAAAACTATCTGTTTTTCTTTACTCTTGTGTTTTGTTTGCAAAAACGTCCAATGATTCATTGTTGAACATATGCATTGGAACATATGTACTGTTTACAAATAAACAAAATAAAAGATAATTACTAATGGATTTAAGAGGTAGGGAAATCTCTCTAAGCTATTTCCATAAATCCCCCACAATTTATAGTTTGATTCCCAGCGGAACGAACTTCCAATTATAAATCCCCAGTAGAAGTCGTTCAAATTTTCAGGATTTCCCAACTGGATTTTACAAGCAGTACACGATGTTTTCCTTACAACAAAGTTTATTTCTATAAGAGGAAATTCATCAACACTTCAACTTCACAACATGAAGACTTACACTCCATATCCTCAGCAGTGGACATGGATTTATTTTCCCCAATCCAACAACAGTGCAGTAAACTAGCTCACATACGCATACATTGCATCCATATATCATAAACATTGATAACGCGAATGCATTATACTATGCATTTCATACAACATAACATTGCATATTAGCTAACATTTTATCTTTTTCATGATAAGATTAATTAAACAGCTACCATTAACAATGTTCAAAGTTTTCAGATACAGTTCAGATATGCTCCAGACACGGATGCCATTCTGATACTCATTCAGTTTCAGTTCTCAGATAGAGTTCAGATACGCTCCAGACACAGATTCCATTCTGATACTCATTCAGATTCAGTTCTCAGATAGAGTTCAGATATGCTCCAGGCGCGGATGCCATTCTGACACTCATTCAAAACTAGCTTTCAGATATAATTCAGATACATTCCAGACATGGATACCATTCTGATACTCATTCAGATTCAATTCCTAGATACAATTCAAATATGCTCCAGAAACGGATGCCATTCTGACACTCATTCAAAACTAGCTTTCAGATACATTTCAGATACGCTCTAGACACGGATTCCATTCTGATACTCATTCAAAATCAGCTCTCAGATACAGTTCAGATACGCTCCAGAAACGGACGCCATTCTGATACTCATTCTTACAACTTACAAATTACAATACAAACAATCACTTTTGGATGGGATATTTAAGTCTGTCTCCTATAGATTTCTATCACCTCTCCAAATGGCATCTTTAAGCCCATTCCCCCAACCATCACATCACCGAGTGCAAATTTCTGGGCACTCTAGTGTCCAATCATCTTCCACCTTCGAGTCAAGAATGGCAAGACATGCCCATCTAACTATTCAGGCTTAAGAATATTGGACAGGGGCAACTGTTGTACCCTAAAATTTTCCCTCTCATTTATCTATAATTTTCTCACAAGATCTCCTTGGGCTTAAAACTGCAATAGAGTTTGATCAGCTCAAGACACCTCCTTATGCACTGATGACCAAAATTAGGGTTTGAGTTTGCACAAGGATTTTTGATCTATCAATGCTTCATATGAATTTCATGGACAATTTTGGACCCCCAAGATTAATCATCTCAAGTTTCAAGCCTTGGATCACACTTTTGATTAATCAATTGAACAGTTGACCTAGAAATCAGCTGTATTGGAGAAAAAGTCAACTATGGCCAATTTACAGTCAAAATTCATAATTTTTGATCCACATAAACATTTAAAACTCATATGTATCATTTGATCAAGTTTGGACCATAATTCCTCAAGAAATTTGATCAAATCTCCAAAAGGGGAAAATGGTCAAAATTAGGGTTTTGACTGGGAAAGGGCAATTTCTGATTTTTGACCTAGAAAATGGTCAATTGGTTTAAGGCATGATATCAAGAGTCCAATTGCATCATTTTTACCTAATTACATGATTCAAAACATTTCAAATCCATTGGATTGACAGATGAATTTTGCAGTCAACTAATCAAAAGTCAACTGTATATTGAAAAGTCAAACTTTAATTTTTTGGTCAAATTTAAGTACCAAAGATCACAATTCATCAAAACATGTCAAAATATGAAACTTATTCACCAAGAAATCAAGAAATCAAGATTTCATTTTGAAAAGTCAAAATTTCTAAACTTAGAAATTTTTCTAAGTGTCAAAAATTCTTATTTTTTCATAACTTTGAGCATTTTTTTCACCATGATGCAAGATGATTCAAGAGAAACTCCCAACATGAAAGTTGTAGATCTCCATGAAATCTACAACTTTTATTCACAAAACTTCTTCCAAAATATCTTGGATCTCAAGTTATAATTTTATGAATACATGCTCATGAACTAAAAAAGACTTAGTGAAATTTTGCCCTAGTTAGGCAGATTTTTTGACCTAACTTCATGGAAATTTTTCACATAGTTCCAAGGGGAATCTTCAAAAGAAATTCAAAGATGGGTTGCAGAGAACATTGCAAGATTTCCAAAATCTCCAATAACTCCTTGAGATCATTCTTGAGTATGGAGAATCGAAGAGATGAAGTTGGTATTTTATCACTTGAATTACAAGGCATTTTGTGATGAACAAAAATCCAATTTCAAACCTATGCTGCACAATCTTGTTTTGAAGACCTCTAAACCTCAAGATCTCTCCATAATCAGAAGATTACACTTGCTTTTGAGCTATTATCCAATTGTTCCAAGCATTGTCAAAGCCAATTTTCCATTTTAGGAAGAAAGCTACCATTCCATTCTTGAAAAGTTGCTTTAATCACAAAGTCAACTTGTCTTGATCTTCTAACTTGTTCTTTCTGCACACATAACTCCTATAAACCAAAAGCAATGTGTCTAAGACCTAAGAAAGCTCAGAACATGCTTGTACAACATTGTAGATTTCTCATTTCACTTTTCTTCAAAAGCAAGTTATCGAGCCATAACCCTATAACTCAGAAGCCTGGAGTGATTTTGTGCTCTAATAATTTCCATACATATTAACAAGTTTATTGCAAGCTAAGGAACAATTTCAAGCATCCTAAAACTCTCCCAAACACCCTTGCTGCACAAGACTGCTCAACTTGACAGTTTTGAGCAAAAACCCTCCATCTTCATTTCCACTCGTGCGTTTTGATTCTTAATCATTCAAACACCTTACATACATCATACACAAGTGATCCAGGCCCCTGTTTCAAGACTGTAACCCCTCCATCACTATCCACCATTTTCAAATATCAAGCTTGGAGGTTAACTTGAGTAGGGAGATTCAGGGATTTTCAAAGCAAAGTAAGAGTTGGAATACACTCAAGGAGGTCCGGGAAAGCTAAACAGATCATCAGGCCATCTCCAAAGTTGCTCAAACTCCAATCACGACTCCAACTGCAAGAGGTAAGTTTTCAAACTTCCATCTCTTCATACATGCATCATTTGTTTCTGATTTCTGAAGATAAAATGTAGATATCATTGCTCTAAAACTGACCATGTTCATAGTTTTCATTCATATTGATTGTATGTAGAGAATTTCAGATTTGAACTTTCTGAAAAAATTAGGTTTCAATTTAGGGCCAGCAAAATTAATCTTCATCTTTGACTTTTAGCTTACATGAGTTATATGGTTAGATTCGTGAGGAAAAATAGCACAACTTTCATGTTTGCATTTTCCATTTTTGTTGAGAAATGAATGAGATACAGGTGGTCCGGCTGGATGAAGGTTGAAGACAAAGTACATGTCATGGAGACGTTTTACCTTATGTATTTATTGTTTCATTTGTATTAATGGATGTGTGAAGCGTGCGCTCGAGGTGGCTCTCCATGACGACTGGGAGCACGACATCGATGAGCGTCTTGAGCATTTCCGCGTGCTCAATCGCAACTTTACAGCCACCCCAGTGGCAAAGGTAGCGCGCATGTGTATGGAAGGTCATGGGTTCAATACCCAGCGCTACCTTTTGCCATTATTTTTTAGCTTTTTTTTTTTCATTTTTGTTCAACTAGGCGTCTGGGCTTCCAATAAGTGGGCCTTGTGTTTTTTTGCTGACTCCTAATCCCTGCTTTACTTCAGCACCCCCCTGACCCATTATTTCTTTATTTCATTTTTTATATATTTTATTTTACTTTCATATTTGCTTTTATTATTTTTATTATTACTATTAACATTACTTTTATTATTATTAACAAAAAATCCAAAAAATATTTATTTTATTATTTTTTGCATCCATATTTATTTTATTTTCTTATAAAAAAAAGGCCAAAAACATTTTCTTTTAACAAATTAATTTCTTTTTTTAATAATTAATATTTAGGTTTAAGTTTAAATATTATATTATTTTCTTGTAAATAAAATTAATTTAGAACTTAGGTTTTTTTAATTAATCAATTTCCATATTATTTTATTAATTTAAAACCTTTTCATAAAAAAACCCTAAAAATACTTTTTTAAATTTAATTTCTTTCTTAATTAACTTAATTAATTTTAATTAATCATTTTTCTTAATTATATTTAGGTTAAAACCTTTTCATGAAAACCAAATAAAAATTATTTCTTTTCCATTTGCATTTGTGCATTTTTATTTAATTCTTGTACATTTATTCAACATGGTTGTAATAGTTAATTAGATTTAATCTTCTTGCAAAATCCCAATTTGTAAATTTGTACACCCCCTCCCATAAATGATTTAATAGCGTAGTAATTTTAATTCCTACAATTTATCGCGTTATATACAAATGCTAGTAATTAGGGTTTTGTACAGGAAGATTAAAACCAACCAAATAGCAAATCCTAATCAAAGACAAATCAATGCATGTAAATCAACATATTTACACACATACACCCTCAGGGTAAACCCACTTTTTGCCTTACTAAAATAGCCATATTACGCATGTGAGATATCTTAGCAAAATAAGCAAAATACAAGATCATAGTCCCTCGATGACGCTATCTAAGTTGCCTTACAAATGATCTGAGTCCCTCAAAAAGAATGCTAAGATACCTTGCAATATTGCTAATCATATTTATACGATGACTCACGCCCATCCTGTTTACATCCAAAGATTGGGTTGCTTACCAAATCAATGGTAAGACAACAATGTCAAAGGAAAAGAAAATGAACAAGAAAGACATTTAAGTAGGTAGATTGCTCCTAATTACTTTCTCCATTTCAAAATTAATATCCTTTCTATTTTCAAAACAATCACATACACTTTCAAACATCTTTCAAAATTGAAAATATTTTCAAAAGATCAAACATATTTGTATACATTATTACAAACGAGAATCATTACAAAGATTACCTAAACAATGGCCTATTTACAAAATACTTTCAAAAACCACACAAAGCACAATTTCAAACAAAAGCAAGTGATCTAGAAAGTAACTAAGATCCCATGGAAAACCATGGATGAAGATGGTGCTAATACCTTCCCTTTTCATAATCTACCCCTCGAACTCAAGAAATAATCTCAAAGGTCTTTCCTGTGCTTTTTCACCATTCCTTTTGGATAAAAGAAAAGTTGATGGCGACTCTTGCTAACTGCAACATTTGCGATCAAATGCAAAACCTTCAAGTCAGTTCTCCCACCGTATCACAACTATCTTTGTCACACAGTAGGGCACTTTCTGTTACAAAGTTATGCCTTTTGGTTTGAAGAATACAAGCACGACATATCAACATGCTATGGTAGCATTGTTCCATGACATGATCCATCATGAGATAAAGGTTTACATTGATGACATGATAACTAGGTCTCAAACTAAAGAAGAACATCGCGACCACCTGCACAAGCTGTTTGAGAGGTTGAAGAAATAAAAGTTAAGGTTGAATCCAAACAAGTACACCTTTGGGGTAAGATCCTGTAAACTCATAGGTTTCTTCGTCAGTGGTAAAGGTATTAAAGTTGATCCTGGTAAGGTTAAATCCATTCAATAAATGCCAGCTGCCCATATTAAGAAGGAAGTCAGAGGTTTCCAGGGACGATTGAACTACATTGACAGATTTATTTCCCATTTGAATGCTACTTGTGAGCCAGTCTTCAAGTTACTGGAGAAAGATCAAGTAGTGAAGTGGAATGATGATTGTTAGATAGCCTTTGACAAAATCAAGGAGTACCTCCAGGAACCTCCAATTCTGATGCCACTGGTTGAAGGAAAACGTTTGACCATGTACCTGACAGTATTAGAGAGCTCAATGGGGTGTGTATTGGGGAAACATGACAAGTATGGTCGAAAATAGCATGCAATATACTACCTTAGAAAAATGTTTACCGACAGTAAAACAAGATACTCACTGCTTGATAAAACTTGTTGCACTTTGGCATGGGCCACTCGCCGACTAAGACGGTATTTGTTGACTCATACTACTTTGTTGATCTCTAAGATGGATCCAATAAAATACATATTCGAGAAACCCGCTCTCTTCGGAAGAATAGCAAGATGGAAAATGGTCTTGAAAGTATATGACATTCAATATACTACTCAGAAGGCAATCAAAGGAAGTGTATTAAAAGATCATTTAGCTCGTCAAGCTGTAGAAGACTATCAGTATATGAATTTTGAGTTCCAAGATGAGAATATTATGCTTATTATTGATTATGAAGAACCTAGACCATATGAAGGACCTGGATCAGGATCTAGATGGACTATGGTTTTTTATAGAGCTTCCAACGCGCTTGGTAATGGAATTGGTGCTGTGATTATCTCTCCCAGGGGTTGCCATACAACCTTTACCGTCAGGTTGTGTTTTGACTGTACCAACAACATGGCCGAGTACGAAGCATGTATCGTGGGTATCAAAGCTGCCATCAATATGACAATTAAATTATTGAATGTATATGGGGACTGAGCCCTAGTGATCAGTCAGATTAAGGGAGAATAGAATACGAAGCATCCAAATCTCATTCTTTATCGAGAGCATGTGTTGACATTAATTTCTTACTTCGAGGAAATAACTTTTGAACATATTCCACGAGAAGAGAATCAATTGGCAAACACATTAGCTACCATGTCATCTATATTCAAAGTCAGATGGGATAATGAAGCTCCTCGAATTACTATTGAGAGACTAGACGAACTGACGCATTGCTACGAAGTTGATACTGATGGAGTATAGGAAAATCCTTGGTACCACGAAGTAAAAAGATACCTCGATACTCGAGAATATAAGAAAGGAACATTTATCAATGATGAAAAATATCTAAGGAGGTTCTCTGCCAAGTTCTTTATGAGTAACAGAATCCTGTACAAGCACAACCACGATTCGACTTTGCTTCGTTGTATAGACAAGAAGGAAGCTAAGAAAATTATGGAAGATATGCACGAAGGAGTCTTTGGTACTCACTCAAGTGGGCATACAATGGCTAAGATTCTGAGAGCGGGTTATTATTGGTCTACTATAAAAAATGATTGCCATCATCATTCCATAACTTGCCACAAATTCCTGATTTATAATGACAAAGTACATGTGTGTTGTACCCCAAAATTTTCCCTCCCATTTTCTTCACGACATTCTACTAGGGTTCTCAAATGCTCAAGGATTCTCAAGAGTTAATCAGACAAACTCTCCTCCTAAGCAATGAGTCCACAACTAGGGTTTCATCTTGCACAAAGAAGAATGGGTTTCAAAGGTGTCAAATGGTTTTCATGGTTCTCCATAGGTCTTCAACAATGCTCATGTCAAGTTTCAAGCCTTGCATCACAAGTTTGCTCAGTCAATGGCTCAAATGATTGAAAGTCAACTGTATTGGGTAAAAAGTCAATTGTGGTCAACATATAGTCAAACTTTAATATTTTTTGTCAACATCAACATTTTGAAGTGATATTCATAATTTAATAAAGGGTTGATCATGATTCCTCAAGGAAAGCCCTCAAATCATCAAAGGTCAAAAGTTGCCAAATTAGGGTTTCCTTAGGAGAAGTCAACTGAACTTTGACCAAGCATAACTTTCAAATGCTTCATCAAATTTTCCATAACCAAAGCCTATTTTGAAGGAAATTCGATTCTCTACAACTTTGTATTTGTATGCTCAAGTCCAAAAAATTCTTCATTTGAGAGATATGAGCCCATACATTATAGGTGATTTCAAAAGTCAACAAAAAGACACTTTTTTCAAGGCAACTTACATCAAGATAAAGTCTCCAAATGCAAAAATGATCAAAAGATAAATTGTAGAGGACATATTGAGCTTTCCAAAAATTCAAGGATCACCTTTAAAAGATGAAAATTGAGAGAGAGAGTTATGACCAATGCATGTTGGGAAATTTTGAGAAAAATGCATAAAATGCAAACTGAGTAAACTTGGAATTTTGAACTTGTGAGCCTAACTTTTTAGGTTTCAAACATGTCCATGACCTTATGAAAGCATCCTAAGCTCACTCATACCTTGTCTTATGTTTTATTATTATTTCATTTATATTTATTTTGTTTTTATTCAAATAAATACAAATTAAAAGAAGGTATAAGATCATTGGGCCAAGTGTATGATTGGTTTCTTAATCATCTAGAGGTCCAAAACAACTCAACACAACTTGCCAAAATCGTGTGAGCATGGAAAAGGCAAGGAATATTTCAAGATGGAAGATTTTTAATATGTTGGATTTTTGTCTAAACATGGACTTGATTACATGATATTCTTGCCATGTTTAGTGATCCATTCCTTTCTCTATATATGCACAACAAAATCAGATACAAAGGACACGATTCCCTACCTTAAGAAGTTGGCCAAAATTTCTCAATATTTTTTTCAAAACCCTAAGTCTCGAAAGTAGTGTTGCAAGCCTCCTCAGTGCAAAACTCCAATACCAATCACCTCCTGGAGTATCAAAGGGTAGGTTTGGATCGTTGGTCATGATCCCAAACGCATGAAATCACATAACATCTCATGACCGATTTCTTTTTTTGTTATAAAATCATATCTCTAACTTTACTTTGTTTTAAATTGAATTGATACTTCTAAAATGATTTTGAGATATGCTTGAACAAGTTTAGATCATTAACATGGTCCCATGCACGCAAATTTGAAAAGTGCCATTTTTACTCTGATCGATTTAGTTTGATTCGAAATGCACGATCCAAGGGTTTATAGCCAAAACTAATGCTAGATTTGGATCCAGGAGGGTCAAATTAGGGGAGACAAGGTGTTTTGGGGTTACTAATTCTTGATTTTTACATGTTTGAGATTTGCAGTTCGCCGAGGAAGACAATCGGAGCTAGGGCTCCGGTGCTTCACCGACCATAAAAGTCAATCTGTATATTTGTTGTTTTTGTTTTGGTTTACATAAACGAAAGTAACAGTCGCCTCAGCGGTAAGCATGTGTTTGTAAGATTGTTAGTATGCCAGGGCATGGGTTCGATTTCTCCCCCTGGCATGTTATTTTTCATGGTTTTCTCTTGCAGATCCAATGCAAAGCAACCCAGTGCATGCACCAAGCATCTCACCCCCTGTCCATCAGATCTCAATAGATCCAGATCCATCGTTGTAAGTCTCACGCCCATGTTATACCCCCCAAGGAGGAGTTGTAGAGGATCATCCAGGCAGTTGGGCCAGCGTGTTTTGGGCCTAACAGATTTTCTTTTCAGCACCCCCTGGGTTTACTTCTGTAGGCCCATTTCTTTTTTCTTTACAATTTATTTTTTAAAAAAATATATATAATTAACTTTTTTTAATTAATTAATAAAAACTAACCTAGATTTAGGTTAAAATTAACCTGACTTTTTTTCATTTATTTAATTTGAAATAACTTTTTTTTTGTAAATAAATTAATCAAGTTAATTAATTAATTTAATTAAAGTTTTCTCCAATTAAAAATAACTTATATTTTATTAGGTTTTAATTCCTTTTTCTCAAAAATCAATTAATCATCATTTATTTTCTATTAAATAATGTCTTCGTTTCTTCTTACAACCTTCGTGAGTTTCTGTTATTTTTTTCTGCATTAGAAATTATTTATTATTATATAACGGCTAAAAGTTGTAATAGTTAATTAGGGCTTACTATTCCCCCCCCCCCCCCCCCCCCCCCCATTTTTATGGTTTGTAACCCCCATCCCCGAAGCATTGTAATAGCCTAGGTTTTATCTTCCCTCATTTTACTTTCTACACCTATAATTATGTCTGTATGTATATATAATTGTATAGTAATTAAGTTTGTATGATAAGATCTAAAATCAAACGATGCTAACCCTAATCTCAAAGATTAAAATAATTTAATCACAACACACGCACCTCTAGGGAGACTACACTTGTTGCCTTCGGATAAAACAGTCATGTCCCTCGAACGTGAGACGCTTTAGCAAAGACCCTCGGTTAAAAGATCGTAGTCCCTGGATGAACCATTCGATGCTGCCTTTGGTAAACGATCTTAGTCCCTTACGACAAATTATTAAAGTGCCCTACGAGTTGCCTTTATGATAGTACGATGACCCGCTCATGTCCCTCAAACATCCAACGATAGGGCTTCCTACTAACTAATGGTATGATAGTACTATCTAAAGGAAGAGGAAAAGAACAAAAGACTTTTGGGTAGGTAGATAGTTCTTAATCGCTTGCTCGCGAACATTTCAAAACATTTTTCATACAATGAAACTTTTTCAACAAATATTTTCAAAAACCAACACTTTGTATGCATTCTCAATGATACGAGAATCATTACAAGGTTGCCGAACTTAGTAATTTTCAAAATATTTTCAAACACATATTCACAAAGCATTTTCAAAGTGAGCTAGCGATTAAGAGCTCGTAGATAACTATGGATGAAAAGGATGCTAACACCTTCCCTTTTCATAACCTACCCCCCTTACTCAGAAAGTTCTCAAAGGTCTTTCCTGTTCTTTTCACAGTTTCCTTTATTGGATAAAAGAAATGTCAGTGGAGACTCTTGCTATCCGCAACATTTGCGATAAAATGCAAAACCAAAAGTCAGTTCTCCCACCGTCTTACAGAACTGGCGACTCTGCTGAGGAAAACTAAAAGTGGGGTTACCATAGAGTTAGATCACATTTAAAATGCTTTACTTGCTTGATTTGTATGATTTACATTTCGGGGTTTTGCTCGGGTTTATTTTTCTAAAGATCCTATACTTGGTTCTATGGGATTTTAGGTAAGTAGCAATAGATCGTGAAAAATGTACGGCGTATACGGATACAGTTGAAGCGATGGCTATGTTAGTGTGACACATTGGTTGGTGTTGGTGTCCCTTGAGTTAAGTCAAGGAGAATGCTGGGCTTCCGCGTGGTGTCATAAAGCACTGACTAACCGTAGAATCTTAGTTGACACAACTTAGCCATTAGAAAGTAGTGAGATGGACGACTTTGATCGAAAATCAAATGCTTGTGCTGAAACAATGCCTTGGAAAAATATCAGTGATATTGAGGCTCCTAGAACCCGGTTACTTTTCTTAGGACAGGTTGAGCTAACTAAAACTCAAGAGGGTACTTACCTACAAACTCCATGTAAGCCTTTAAATCGAAGGCTACTTGTGTGACTTGTTTGCATTCATTATCTAACAACTTGAACTCCTTGTAGGGATTATTTGTATACATTATCTAATGACGTGAATTCCTTGTAGGACTTGTTTGTATCCATTATCCAATAAATTGCACTTCTTGCAAGACTTACTTGTTTTCATCACCTTACGCTTTTGCTTAGTGAATAGCATACACACCATGACACCATGCCATAGCATTTTCATTAACCATTTTAAGGATCTCAAGGACCTGTGATGTAGGTTATCATGAACTAGACGCCTAACAAGGGGCAGGAGGATTTATTTTCCTCTAACCAAATGTCGCCAAAGTATCATGAATCGACGTCTAGAAAAGGGAAAGGGGATTTATTTTCCTCTAACACGATGCCTTCAAAGACCGAAGTGCGTTATTCTGAGTCAAAGGCTAGGAACCACTCGACATGGTGAGCTTGATTCTCGTAAAAGGACATTCAACAATACAAAGTTCTTCAATCAAAGCTGCAGTAGGATTATAACATTTTCTTCTATTTATCCCGTGAGATCCTTGAAAACATTGCATTTACATATCATGCATGTCATTACATAACAAGTAGTTCTCAAGACAGGTTTCTCATTTTCTCGCTATTTATTTCAGGAGAAAAATGGCTCTCAAACAGACGTCATAGAACTCCAAACTCAAAATGCACAATTCCAGGAGATGTTCCTAAGCTTAGCCAAGGGGCAAGAGGAATTAAAAGCACTTCTCACTGAGAACATGACCAAGAAGAATCCTGAAGACAACAAAGAGGATCAATTGGAACAATTGTTAGGTGATATGGAAAATATGAGAATCTGAATGATGGGTCGTATGGATCTTATCCAAAAGTTAGCTCGGGGTCAAGAAGAGTTGAGAATTATCATCAGCAAACTTCATCAGGACTGTTGTACCCCAAAATTTTCCCTCTCATTTCTCAAGGATTCTCTCACAAGATCTTCTATGACGTGAAGTTTTCAGCACTCATACATCAATTTAGGCTTGGAATTTGCACAAGGGTAAAATGGTCAATTGCATATTAGAAAGTCAACTTTGACTTTTTGGTCAACATTACATTCCAAAGATCAAATTTCATAAAAACATGCAAGAATATCAAGCTTGATCATCAAGAAAGTCAAGAAAGTCAAAAGTCAACTTGAAAAGTCAAGATTTCCAAGACTTAGGAATTTTCTAAGTGTTTTTATACATGATAATTTCATCACTTCATGCCATTGTTTCATCATGATGCAAGATAATTCAAAAGAAACTTTCAACATGAAAGTTGTAGATCTCTATGATATCTACAACATTGCTTTACACAACTTCTCCTAAATATGATGGGATCTCAAGTTACAAATTCATGAAGTCATGACATTTTCATTTAACACTTAGAGAAATTTTCAACAGATTCTGGTCAGGATTTTACCCCAACTTCTTGGCATTTGTTCACATAGTTCCAAGGTGATTTTGTCAAATTGGCCAACATGAATGTTATAGAGGATGTTTCAAGCTTTCCAAAACATCCAAGAGCATACATTTATCATACTTGAGCTAGGAGATTCAAGGGCTTGAAGTTGGCTATCCATCTTTGAATTGCAAGTCATTCTAAGTGAAGAACACATAACAAAACTCTCATGATTTGCTGCATAATCTTATGTTGCAAGCTTCTTTGCTTGCAAATATCATCATAATTTAATGCTTACACCCACTCTTGAGTTATTACCCAAGTGTTTAAACCATTGTCCAAAAGATCTTTCCATTTATGGCATAAAGGCACCATTGCTATTCTTGAAAAGTAAGCTTTTTGTACAAAGTTTGTCTTGAGCCCATACATTGCTAGTTGCTGATTATACTTCACCATAAATCATGGGAAGTAGCTCCTCAATACCAGAAACTTTGATATTTCATCTTGGGACTATGGAGTACTTGACTTAGTTTGCTCTTTGTAATATAACCACACAATAACATGCTATCTTATAAACCTAATCAGATTATATGCACATACCCCTTTCCTATAAATAGAAGAAGAATTTGTAAGAGAAAGAGGTTGAAAAAGGTTAGAAAAATAGAGAGAAAATCCAGAAGTCTTGTTGTAAACTAGCCATCAAAAACCATAATTGTCCAAAAAAGCTTCCTCTCTTGAGTTTTAAAGTCCAAATATTTGGAACTCTCACACCTTGCAAGCTCTGTCTAAACATCTAAGCACCTCACATACATCACATAGAAATTGTTCAAACTCAAGAACAAGCTTCTACAACACCTCTATTTTCTCTTCCAATTTCAATAACAGTCAAGACAACAACTCAAATTCAGAGTATAAAGATCCAACTCCAAGGTAAGTTTCTTGACTTTAGTAATTCATTTTTTGAAGACAAAAATGTAGTAACCATTGTCCTTAAAGCTAACCTTTTGTTTATCTTTCATTCTTTTCATTATGTGTTGAGAACTAACCCGTGTATGAGTCGACACATGCCATTATGTATCGACTCATACTGAGTTGATTTGGCAATACAGGGGAAAGGAAAGTTATGTGTCGATGCATATGAGCTTGTGTCGACACATAATAGTTCAAAATGCATTTTTTCCTTCTTTTTACACTGTTTTTACGTTTCCTTCATGGTTATTCGATATGGTTGAAATATTATCCCCATTTGTAAATTGTACTCTCATCCCCAAAATGATGTAATAGCGTAGGACTTTACATTTCCGCAATTTAACGCTTTCAAATAAAAATGTTAGTAATTAGAGTTTTGTATGGAAAGACTAAAACCAATCAATAGAAAACCCTAATCAAAGACAAAAACAACGCATGTAAATCAATAAACTTGCACCCAAGCACCCCTATGGTAAACTCTAATTGGTTGCCTTATACAAAATGGCCATATTACGCATGTAAGGTATCTTAGCAAAAACAAGCAAATACAAGATCATAGTCCCTCGAAGATGCTATCTAAGTTGCCTTACAAATGATCTTAGTCCCTCAAACAAGAATGCTAAGATACCTTGCAACATTTCTAATCATGTCTATACGATGACCCGTGCCCGTCCCACTTACATCCAAAGATAGGGTTGCTAACCAAATTAATGGTAAGACAATAATGTCAAAGGAAAATAAAATGAACAAGAAAGACATTTGAGTAGGTAGATTTCTACTAATTACTTGCTCCATCTGAAAACAAACATCCTTGCTATTTTCAAAACGAACACCTACACTTTTCAAAATATCTTACAAGCTTGGAAACATTTTCAAAAGATCAACATCTTTGTATACATTCTTACGAACGAGAATCATTACAAAGATTGCCTAAACAAAGGCCTCTTTACAAAATACTTTCAAAAACCACAAAAAGCAAAATTTCAAACAAAAGTAAGTGATCTAGCAAGTAACTAAGAGCCCATGGAAAACCATGGATGAAAAGGGTGCTAATACCTTCCCTTTTCATAATCTACCCCCCGAACTCAAGAAACAATCTCAAAGGTCTTTCCCGTGATTTTTCACCTTTCCTTTTGGCTAAAAGAAAAGTCGGTGACGACTCTTACTAACCGCAACATTTGCGATCAAACACAAAACCCCCAAGTCAGTTCTCTCACCGAATCACAGAACTGGCGACTCTGCTGGGGAGGATTCTAAAGTGGGGTTACCTTAGGGTTAGATCACATTTACTTGCTTTTATTGTTTGACTTGTATGCTTTTCATTGTGGTTCTTTGTTTGGGTTTGAATCATCCACCCGGATTTGGGATACCTTATAGGTAAGTAGCAATAAGTTGTGGAAACTGTGCGGGGTATACCGACACATTCTAAGCAATAGCTATGTTAGTGTGACATATTGGTGGGTACCGGTAGCCCTTGAGTAGTAAAGGAGAATACAGGGCCGCTGAGTGATGTTGTGATCGGTGGAAATAGAACTGACTGTTTTTTTAAGCTGGTTCGCAAAATGTCGCGGTAAGCAAGAGTCGCCACCGTCTTTTATGTTCTCCAACATGGAAAGGACAAAAGCACATCAAAATTCCTTTTTCGAGATGTTTCTCGGTTCGGGAGGTAGATTTATAGAAAGGGAAGGTGTTAGCACCCTTTCTATCCGTGGTTATCCACGGGCTCTTAGGTACTTGCTCTTATGTTTTCAAAAATTGTTTGCTTTTCAAGTGTTTGTGGGTTTTGAAAAAGTTTCGTTTGAAAAATTTCTAGGTAACTCTTGTATCTGTCCTCAAGAGTGTATGAAATAGTTGTTTGAAAACTTTTTGAAAGTGTAAGTGTGAAAAGATTGTTTTTTCGTTTTGAAAGAGCAAGTACCCATGAGAAATCTACCTACTCTAAGGAATTAGGCTGTGTAAGAGTCCTTTAGACAGTACTATCCCACTATTGAGAAGTAGGTAGCACCGTCGTTGGAGTTATTCGGGTCAATTCGATTATAGGGACATGTGTGGTCACCAAAGTAATAGTAGGACGCCTTAGCGGTAACCCTAATGTCCTAGATCCTTTTTATCCGAGGCAACCGTTTCGAGGCAACTGGATCTTTAGACAGGAGGGCGACCTCTAAAACACCCTATACTTGACGACCACGTCGAGGCAACCAGTGAGGCGTACCCTAGGAGTGGCATGTGCATGTGTGTTGTTTTTCAATTAATATTATCTTGTACATGCATTTGTGAACTACGGATTGATTTTATTTTTCATACAAGTCTTTCATGCATAATTAACAGTTTAATAAAGTGCAGAAAATAAAGTGCGGAAGGTAAATCTACGCTATTACAAGGCGCGGGTATATACATCGCCAAAAACATAACCCGTTTGGAAAATAAATGCGAGAAAAGTAAATAAAGCGATAAAAGCCTAATTAACTATTACATTTCCGGAACAGATACATAAATAATCAAAATAACGAATTAAAAATAATATGCGCGCGAAAGATTGAATCGGGACGTCCTTAGGGTTTTGATCCTTTTTTGAGAAAAGAAAGTAATTTGTCTTTTTTGCAATTAATTCAAGTTAAACCTAATTTACTAATTAATTAATTAATTAAATAAAAAGTATTTTTGTAGTTTTTTATGTCTTAATGAAAAATAAAAATAAAAGAGATTAAAAGTCAAATGAAAAAACCTTAATTCTAAGTTTGTTTTATTTATTGTAAAAAAGATTAAAATCAAACCTAATTAACAAAAAGACTAAATTAATTAATGAATTTATTTACAAAAAGTAATTGAGATTAATAAAAATATTTTTTGGTTTTTTTGAATGTTATTGTGAAAAATAATTTATGAATTAATTAAATAATAGTAATAATAATTATTAAAGAAAATAAAAGGAAAAAGAAAATGAAAAAAAGAATAGTAAACCAGAGGTGCTGGGCCAGCATTGGGGTGTGCTTGGAAATCTGAGGCCCATTGATGTTCAAGCCTGTTTGAATTTTGTAATTGGTTGCGCTGGCTTTGACTGGGAACATGATGGTCATCCATCCCATGGCCATTGGATTGAGCTTTGTGGCCACTTGGCAAGCTGCAGCGTGAGGTTTATGGTGAAGCCTTTCATGAAGCTTGCATGTGAACTCCTTGAAAAAAATAGAAACAAGGAATTTGGGGGACCTGGGAATCGAACCCAGGTCCCAATGGTTCTTGGACACATCACCAACCACTAGGCCATCACGCTGCATTTGTTAATAAGATAAGCAATTAAAATAATATATAATACAACAACATGTGCTGGAAACAAACACGCGCGCCACTTTGTTTGAATGAACCAATGATGCATTAACACGTCTTCATCTTCTTCACCTGGCCTGTAAAAAAAAGATTAGATAGCAGGGGTTTTTAACCCCCACAACCTGCATCCATAGAAAATAGCGAATAGGCGTACATTAAATATAAATTCATCACGAGTATGGCTTTGTGTTCGTCTTGATCAGACGGTTTCAACCATAGGTCTCTTGAGGCCTAATCTTTCTTGTATGGGAAAGCCCCAAATTGAAAGCTTCGAAAACCTAGAATTCGTCAATGGTGATTTCTGTTTCAGGGCACCATAATGCAATTCACCTATACCGTTAGCTTCAGAAAGGTTCTAGCAATGCAAAGCAATGGTTATAACATGTTAATGATGCATAAAAGGTGAGTTTCGATTATGGCAAAAGTGTGCAAACCGTATGACTGTTCTTGCATGTTCTTTGAGTGTTAAGGCTTGTTTTTGATTGCTACACGCTTCTGGGAATCCTAGCAATGTATTAGAATCCTTAAATTGCTTTGAAAGGGCCTGGAAGGTGGAATTCAGTTTTGAGTTTTCTTGGTTTTTTTTCAATATTGCATATGGTTTTCTGTAGCAGCTTTCACGTGAATAGCATTAGGGTTGGCTTCCTTGCATATATGGGAATAGAATTAGGTTAGCAGCTGGGCCTTAATCTTGGTGTATTGAAGTTTTGGGATTTTGTTGACCACCATTGAAGAACTTTCCATATTTGGAGCAAATCCAAGATTTTATGCACAAAAAACCCCTAGCACGAATTTGTGAGTTGGCATATGACATATAAAAGCTATTCAAATCACAAAGATGCTATCCCATTAATTTTTAGATTTTATTTGAATTATTATGGATTTAAAATGAATTAAATCAATAAAAATTAAATAAAATGGAAAATAAATGTTTGATCTTGAAATTAATCATGGGACACGTGTGTGGCATGACAATGCTGAATCAAGTGGAAGAAAGTGGGCCCTTTTGTCAAAATTTGAAGTTTTAAGGATAGTTGACTTTTGCAATTTCACAAAAATTTCCCAACTTCTCCAATGCATATCTTGCTCAATTTTGATCATATGAACATGTTCTTGGCCATTTTGGAAAGGTCTTGAAGTCCTCTAACCAATGCCTTTGGACCCATGTCATTTGGATTTAACAATATCAAGTTATGGTCTTTGACTTAAAGTGCATCTTTGTTGACTTTTGAAATTGACCTATAATGTAGAAATTGATAACTTTTTGTGAGAGCATTTCTTGGACTTGGGATGTGAAGATGAGTTGTAGGAAATGTCATCCCCTTCAAAATGAGCATTGGATGGGTTTTTTCTGATGAACCATGAAAAAGTTATGCCCTGGTCAAGTTACAGTTGACTTTTCAGCTGTCCAAAAATAGAAACTTTTGCATCTTTGATGATTTCTGAGCTATCCTTGTGGAATCATGATCAAGACTTGATCAAATGATGATTGTGTGCTCAAAATAAGATGTTGACACAATTTTTTGACTTTTTACTGTAAAATGACCATTTTACCCCTGCAATTGATTGTGGACCAAATATGGCTTTTGACTGTGCAATTGGACCCTGTGAGCCTTGAGACTTGATATGTAGATGCTTGACAATGTATATGGGCACATGGGACTTGATTGGACCACTGAAAACCTCAAATTCATTGAAGGAACCAAAACCCTAATTTTGACTGGCTTTGGAGGCATTTGGACTGTGCAACCCTTGAGCAATCTTGAAGAATATGGGAGGGCAAATTTTGGGGTACAACAGTTGCCCCTGTTCAATCTTCTTAAACATAAGGATGTAGATTGGCTTGCGTGCCTTTCGTGATCCGAAGGTGGGAGATGATTGAACACTAGAGTGCCCAGAAATTTGCACTCGCATAGTAGAATATCAGCAATGTGATGTCGGGAATGGGCTTACAGATGCCATTTGGAGATTGTTAATAGGAGGATGGGCTTATAGATGCCATCTGGAGATGTGACAGAATCTTGTCGAGAATGGGCTTATAGATGCCATTTGGAAGTGTAATGGATAGTTGAATCTGAATAAGAAATAGAATAGCTTCCGTGTCTGGAGCATATCTAGTCTATATCTAATTGGTGACATCTGAATAAATAGTAGAATGACCGCCGTGTCTGGGGTATATCCATATTATATCTGAGTGAGTGACAGAGTGTCATCCGCATCTGGATCGTATCTGGAATGTCTTTTGAATGAATCTGGACTAAACAATAGAATAGCATCCGGGTCTGGAGCATATCTAAGTTGTCTTTAGAAGTTGGAATATTTGAATAAGCAAAAGAATAGCATCCATATCTGGAGCATTTCCACGCTATCTCTGGGAAGAAAACTCTGAATAAGCAAAAGAATAGCATCCATATCTGGAGCATCTCTAAGCTATCTCTGAGAAGAAACTTTGAATAAGCAAAAGAATAGCATCCATATCTGGAGCATCTCTTAAGCTATCTCTGAAAGGAAGCTCACAAATAAGCAATAGAATAGCATCCGGTTCTGGAGCATATCTGAACTATCTCTGAGAAGAAACTTTGAATAAGCAAAAGAATAGCATCCGGGTCAGGAGCATCTCTAAGCTATCTCTGAATAAGCAACTCTAAATAAGCAACAGAATAGCATCCGGTTCTGGAGCATATCTGAACTATCTCTGAGAAGAAACTTTGAATAAGCAAAAGAATAGCATCCGGGTCAGGAGCATCTCTAAGCTATCTCTGGGAAGAAACTCTAAATAAGCGATAGAATAGCATCCATATCTGGAGCATTTCCAAGCTATCTCTGAAAGGAAACTCTGAATAAGCAAAAGAATAGCATCCATATCTGGAGCATTTCCAAGCTATCTCTGAGAAGAAACTTTGAATAAGCAAAAGAATAGCATCCATATATGGAGCATTTCCAAGCCATTTCTGGGAAGAAACTCTGAATAAGCGATAGAATAGCATCCAGGTCCGGAGTATCTCTAAGCTATCTCTGAAATCTCTTTAATGTAGATATGCCCTGGCTAGATACAGGTATCAAATCTGGAACTTCAAACTCTTCATGCAGATATGCCCTGGCTAGATACAGGTATCGAATCCACAATCAATCGCTCACAGATATGCCCTGGCTAGATACAGGTATCGAATCTGGAATTAGTCGCCCACAGATATGCCCTGGCTAGATACAGGTATCGAATCTGGAATTTCGACAATTGATATTAATCATCTTTGGATTGACCTTTTTCCTGAAAAGGCAAACATCAGTTGTATGCAATGTCATGATGTATGATGTCGTGATGTTCTCAAAATAAACGAGATTGTGTGTTATGATGCGTATATGCATGTATCAGGATGTATAAAACGTGAAATGTTTATGAATGTATTTCGTCTGGGAAAATAAATTCTTGACGAATGCCGGGAAGTTGAATCCTGGGCTGATGTTGAAGATTAGAGTTCTTCCTTTCCGCTGGGGATGATGGTTGCAAGAATAAACCGGTAGGAGAAGATGACTCCGTTGAGGAATAAACTTGTTGAAGAGATTACTCTGCGGGGAATTACTCTGTGGGGAATTACTCTGTGGGGGAGAGATACTTTGCTGAGATTTTGATGATAATTCCGCTGGGGATTCTATTGATGAGTTATGTTGGGGAATTTGATGAACTCCGTTGGGGGATAGGAAGAACTTCGCCGAGGACGATCTTTCCGTGGTAATTAGCCGAGGATAACCCAGTTATAGGCTCTGATGGGGGATAACCTCTGAACATGGTCGGGGAGAGGTATTTGTACTCTGTCGGGGGCTAGCTTCCAGACTCTACTGGGGATAAGCTTCCAAGATCTATTGGGGAGATGGTTCAACTTTCTTGGGGAAACTTTGAACTGTACTGGGGAAGTGGCTCCACTGGGGTGTCTGGTATTCCGCCGGGGAACAATCTTAGATCAAGACTGTCGGGGATGCTTGTTGAGGAATATTTGTACACTCTGCTGGAGAATATTGAGATCTTCTGGGGATATCCAACTTCCTCAAGGCTGACAGTAGACTAACTCTGCTTGGGGAGAGTATCGCTGACTTTCTAGGGATACTGTGCCTTTTGGGGCTGATGGGAGACCCACTCTGCTCGGGGAGAGTATTATTGAATCTTGTCTTACTCTGCGGGGAGTGAAGGTATCTTGGTCATGTTCTTCAGCTGAACTTACCTTGGCACCTCGGTGGACAGAGCAACTAGACCGCTTAGACGACTCATTATTGCCCCTGTTTCTGATGTCACCTGTAATTAGTCCTTTGTTTCGCATGCAAATATTTATGATCAGCAATTAATGTCAAATGCATATATCAAAAATGAACATTGGACGTTCTTTGCAAAACAAAACAGATAAAGGAAAAACAATTGGCAATTTGTCTGGAAAAGTGAATTTGTATTGATTTTTGAATTTGCCTGTAAATAGGCGTTTTGTGTACAAGAGGCTGACGTCCTAGTAAGAAAACGCCGCCGAACAACATAGAGTTTATACAATTTTGTGAAAAGGAAAACAAAACAGCTATGTGAAAAAAAATAATCCCACTGGGTTCCAACTCTGCTATCGCCTTTATGTCTTCAAGCGTCTCATCACTTTGCTGCATAGTTGGAGATGAAGCTGACTGATTGATGCCGTCTGAATCTGATAGTTGATACCGAATTCTGGATGCAGGGTGATCCAATGAGACATAGTATTACGCTTTAATCCCTAACTTTTGCTTGGACCGCCCTTTCGGGTTTTCAGTCCACCGGGATACCCATTTTTGCCCAAGCCGCCTTTTCAGGTTTTCGACTTGCTGGGTGTACAGATTTTTTTCATTTCATCCCTTATTTTTGCCCGAACCCTTTTGGTTCACCGGGAAGCCCTTATTTTTGCCTAGGTGTGTCAACCTAGCGGGTCTTTAGTCATGCGTAGTATCTTTTTACTATGTCTGCATTGGCGGGGTGAGGAAGGTCGTCACCATCCATAGTGGTTAGAATCATAGCTCCTCCTGAGAAGATATGTTTAACCACAAATGGCCCTTCGTACGTAGGGGTCCATTTGCCCTTGGGATCACTTTGAGGAAGAATGATGCGCTTGATTACCAGGTCTCCGACTCGATACTCTTGCCGTATGACTTTTTTGTTAAATGCCTTGATCATCCGTTTTTGGTACGTTTGACCATGACAAATAGCGGTGAGTCTCTTTTCATCGATTAGATTTAATTGATCAAGCCGAGTCTGGATCCAGTCATCTTCGTTCAAACCTGCATCCTTCATTATCCAGAGAGAGGGTATCTGGACTTCAATAGGCAAGACTGCCTCCATGCCATAGACCAAAGAAAAGGGTGTTGCCCCTGTTGACGTCCGTGCTGAGGTACGGTACCCATGAAGAGCAAACGGTAACATCTCGTGCCAATCTTTGTAGGTCACTGTCATCTTCTGCACAATCTTCTTGATGTTTTTATTAGCTGCTTCTACAGCCCCATTCATCTTCGGCCGGTAGGGAGAAGAGTTGTGGTGCTGTATCTTGAATTGCTCGCAGAGCTCAGTGATCATCTTGTTGTTAAGATTGGTACCATTATCCGTAATGATTCTCTCAAGTACACCATATCAATAGATCAGGTTATGCCGAATGAACCGTGCCACGACGTTCTTGGTTACGGTGGCATAGGAAGCTGCTTCAACCCACTTTGTGAAGTAATCAATCACTACCAGGATGAAGCGATGCCCGTTGGATGCCGTAGGTCTGATCTCGCCGATCATATCAATGCCCCACATTGCAAAAGGCAAAGGTGATGTCAAGATGTTCAGAGGAACTGGAGGAATGTGCACCTTATCGGCATAGATTTAGCATTTGTGACACGTCCGAGAATGTTGATAACAGTCGGCTTCCATTGTGGACCAGAAATATCCTGCTCGAAGGATTTTCTTTGCCATGGTATGTCCACTGGAATGTGTTCCGAAGGTATCCTCATGCAGCTCTGTCATGATTCTTTCTGCTTCCGTCTTATCCACACAACGTAGTAAAGTTGAATCATGGTTTCGTTTGTAGAGAATGCCATTGCTGAGGAAGAATTTTGCCGCGAACCTTCTCAGAAACTTTTTGTCATTAACAGATGCACCCTCGGGGTATTCTTGAGCTTCCAAGTACCTCTTCACTTCATGATACCAAGGTTTTTCAGTTACCTCTTCAGCCTCGAGATCGCAGCAATGTGCAGGTTCATCCAATTTCCAGATAATGATCTGGGGAGCCTCATTGTCCCATTTGACTTTGAACATAGATGACATCGTAGCTAACGCGTCCTCCAGCTGATTCTCCTCTCTTGGGAAGTGTTCAAAAGTTATTTCCTCGAAATGGGGGATCAACGTCAACACATACTCTTTGTAAGGAATAAGATTTGGGTGTTTCGTATCCCACTCTCCTTTGATCTGATTGATCATGAGAGCGGAATCTCCGAAGACACTCAGAAACTTGATCCTTAAGTCAATTGCAACTTTAAGACCCATGATACATGCTTCATACTCCTCCATGTTGTTGGTGCAGTTGAAACATAGCCGGGCAGTAAGTGGAGTATGAGTGCCTTTAGGGGATATGATCACAGCGCCAATACCGTTACCCAAAGCGTTTGAGACTCTGTCAAAGTTCATAGACCATCGGGATCCTTCCTCAGGTCCTTCATCCGGTCCAGGTACTTCATAATCAGTCACTACCATGATATTCTCGTATGGAAATTCAAAGTTCATCGACTGGTAATCATCCACTGCCTGATGCGCCAAATGGTCTGCCAATACACTTCCCTTGATTGCTTTTTGAGTCATGTACTGGATGTCATATTCCGTCAAGATCATCTGCCATCTCGCTATTCTTCCGGACAAAGCAGGCTTTTCGAAAATGTACTTGATTGGATCCATTTTTTAAATCAACAGAGTAGTGTGAGTCAACATATACTGTCTCAGCCGGCGAGCAGCCCTTACCAAAGCGCAGCAAGTTTTCTCGAGCAGTGAGTATCGGGTCTCACAGTCGGTAAAATTTTTGCTAAGGTAATAAATAGCGTGCTCTTTTCGGCCAGACTCGTCATGCTGCCCCAGCACACACCCCATTGAGCTGTCCAGTACTGTCAAGTATAAGATTAGAGGTCTCCCTTCAACCGGTGGCATAAGAATGGGTGGTTCTTAGAGATACTCTTTAATTTTTTCGAAAGCGGCCTGACATTCACCGTTCCAACGTACTACTTGATCTTTCTTCAGCAGCTTGAAGATTGGTTCACAGGTAGCAGTTAGATGTGAGATGAATCAGGCAATGTAGTTCAGCCGTCCTAGAAAGCCTCTGACTTCTTTCTCTGTCTTGGGAGTTGGCATCTCTTGTATGGCTTTCACTTTGAAAGGGTCCACTTGAATACCTTTGTCGCTCACGACGAAACCTAGTAGTTTTCCAGATCTCACTCCGAAGGTGCACTTGTTCGGGTTCAACCTCAGCTTGTACAACTTCAGACGGTCAAAAAGCTTCTGTAGATGGTCAAGGTGTTCCTCCTCAGTTTGGGACCTTGCAATCATATCGTCGACATATACTTCGATCTCATGATGGATCATGTCATGAAATAAAGAAACCATGGCACGTTGGTAGGTTGCCCCAGCATTTTTCAACCCAAAAGGCATGACCTTGTAGCAAAAGGTGCCCCACTGAGTAACGAAAGTGGTCTTCTCCATGTCTTCAGGAGCCATCTTGATCTGATTATAACCGGAGAAACCGTCCATGAAGGAGAATACCTTATGCTGAGCAGTGTTATCAACCAGAACATTGATGTGAGGCAAAGGGAAGTCATCCTTGGGGCTTTCCCTGTTCAGATCCCTGTAATCAACACACATTCGGACCTTACCATCCTTCTTCGGCACTGGAACCACGTTGGCAACCCACTGAGGGTAAGAAGTCACTGCTAAAAACCCGGCATAGAATTCTTTCATAACCTCAGCTTTGATTTTCTCGGACATCTCTGGACGCATACGGCGGACCTTCTGTTTTACCGGAGGGCATTCTTCCTTGGTAGGCAGGTGATGAACCACAATATCGGTATCCAACCCAGGCATGTCTTCGTCAGACCAGGCAAAGATTTCCACATAGTCATGCAGCATCTGAATCAACCGTTGTTTCACGCTAGCCTCCAGATTGGCACCAATCTTGACTTCCTTTCTGTCTATCTCAGTACCCAGATTTACCGTTTCCACTGGCTCTTCATGTGGCTGAATAGCCCTCTCTTCCTGGAGTAGCAGTCTTGCAATCTCACCAGGCACTTTGCAATCATCTTCACCTTCGTCTTCGGCTAAGTTGATCGGATTTTCGAAGTCATAACTGGCAGTAGCAGAGTCGTTACCAGTGAGATCCAGAGTGGATTGGAACCTGTATAGGTGAGTGTGTGTAAATATAGCTGTTTTGCAATATATAATAAAGAAAGAAAAGGAGCGCAAGATTTGAAATGCGAAAAACGTCCAATGCTTTTATTCATGATATATGAAAGTGACAAATAATAAGCCCTCACAAATGACGCCACGGTGCCCCGGGTAAGACACCGGGCCATAAAGTTTCAAATTATTGTTCGTTACAAATTTAAAACAAAGGAGTTCATTACTGAGTGACAAAAGTAATAGGTACAAAGTCTTTCACAATCCAGTTGCTTGGTCTGCCGTCGGTCGTTGGGTAGATCCAGCTGTCCAATTCGGATTCCTCCACGTCGTCTTCAATAGCATTTACTCCTGGGTTGGTGATGAATACGGGAGGTCTTCTAATCCTTGCCTTACGAACAACCCTGTGAGCTTCTGCAGTGAAACCCAAACCAAATTTGTCAGTCTTCGGAGTGAAATCAGGAAGTTGGTCCCAGTTTGCACACTCACCCTTCTCAACCAAAACCCGGGCATCCTTCAAGGAAGCCATCTTCAAAGGAGAATCATCAATCACGGTCTCTGCTGCTGCCAATGTCTGAGGCACCTCTTCAAAGTGTTGAAAGGGGGTCTCAATGAATTCCCCATCCGTCTCTACGTACCGGAACGAGTTGAGGTGGCTGACCATATATTCTTCCTCCCCTTGAACTGTTACGATCTTCCCTCTGACCGGGTACTTAAGCTTCTGATGTAATGTGGAGGTCACAGCTCCAGCCTTGTGGATCCATGGACGACCCAGCAAACAAGAATAGGATGGACGAATGTCCATCACATAGAAAGTAGAATAAAAAACTTGAGAACCCACCCTGATTGGAATGTCAACTTCGCCATGTACCATCCTCTTCGACCTGTCAAAGGCCCGGACAACAATGTTACTAGGCTTGAGCTCTAAACCTTCACAATCCAGCCTGTCTAGAGCTTTCTTAGGTAATACGTTCAACGAAGAACCGGTGTCTACCAACACATGGGCAAGAGTAGTGCCCCTGCATTCAATGGAGACATGCAAGGCGTCATTATGGTTCTTTCCCTTGGCAGTCAGATCGGCGTCAGAGAAACCCAACCCATTATCAGCAGTCAAGTTGGCCACACAATCGGTAAATTGATCAGCAGATGTTTCTTGTGGCACATGGGCCGTCTTTAGGAAGGAAATCAGGGCCTTGGCATGGGCCTCTGAACATAACAACAGTGATAGCATAGAAATCTTTGATGGGGTGTTCCCCAACTGCTCAACTACGTTGAAATCACTCTTCTTGATAATTTTAAGAATCTCTTCCATCTCTTGCTTGGAAGCTTCAACATTGACGGTCTTCGGTGCCTCCGTCTGGGCAGGCACATCAGTAGCAATCCCTTTGCTTCGAGCGTCAGATGACTCGGCAGCAGGGGTAGAAATAGGAACTTGATCAGGCAGGGGAGCAGTCACACTTGTAGGTGTGATGACAAGAGGTCTCTGGATAGCTGGTGGCGCAATATCAGGCGAGAAGAGCCTACCACTACGAGTGACTTTGGCAGGCCCGGTGATGTTACTGACGCCGGTACTAGTATCAAACTCTTGTTTTACTCCAAGCACATAAACATCTACCCCATAGTGCCAAGGGACAACTTTGTCAGACTTATAGGGGATGGGCCCCAGAACAGTGATGATGATAGGAGAAATCTTCTGAACAGACATGATTTTAACAGGCTTCTTTGAGGGAGCCTTAGGAGGGTTGTTGAAAATAGTGACAATAGAAACTTCTTCAGTAGGGATAGCAGGAACAACAATATTCTCGAACAAGATCTCTTTGTTATCCATCAGGTTTTGGATGCCTGATTTCAACAAAGGACAACCAGCAGGTGAAACAGAACACAAGTGACAACCTTTACCACATCCCGGAAATAAACCGGCTAGCAACAGGTTCCTCTTGACGGTTAACAACGGAGTAACAATATCATCCACGGAGGATACATACAGGTCTTCTTCCACAGCATTCACTCCATGCTGGGGCATGGGAGCAGTCACAACATTGGGCCTTTCGGGCGCCTCGAACTGTATTTCTTTAGCATCAATAAGGTCCTGCACCTTATTCCTCAATGCCCAACAATCATCCGTAGTATGCCCCGGGCTGTCAGAGTGATAAGCGCAGCGGGCGTTGGGGTTGTACTTTGGAGATGTTGTGTTTACCACCTTCGGAGCTTTTTTGACAGTTACCAGATTGGTTGACAGCAGTTGCGGAAATATCTGAGACAGGGTCATGCTGAGCCGAGTGTATTGCCTTTTGGGTCTCTCACCCCTTGGTTGGTTGTATTGCTGAGGAGCAACAACAGGCTTTGAAATTACCACCGCGTTGACAGCTTGGCGGCGTTCCGGTTTATTTTGTCTTCTGGGACCATAAACAACACTAGCTTCCTTCTTGAAGGGCTTCCTTTCAGTACTCGAGGAGGCACCTTTCTGTATCTTCCCCGACTTGATACCAGCTTCTATCCTCTCACCGGTTAAGATCAGATCTGTAAACCCAGCAGAAGAATTCCCAATCAAATGATTGAAGAATGGACCGGACAGGGTTCCCAAGAACATGTCGACAAGCTCACGGTCCGTCAAAGATGGTTGCACCCTTCCAGCCAGGTCTCTCCACTTTTGCGCATACTCCTTAAAACCTTTGCCCGTCCCTAGTGACATACCCTGGAGTTGGGTACGCGTAGGAGCGAGGTCGGAATTATACTGATACTGCCTATAAAATGCAGTAGCCAAGTCCTCCCAGTTTCGAATACTGGCTCCATCCAGCTGATAGAACCACTCGAGTTAAGCCCCTGAAAGGCTATCCTGGAAGAAATGGATCCATAGATTCTTGTCTGCAGTGTAAGGTTGGATCTTCCTTACATATGATCTGAGATGCAGCTTAGGACAGGAAGCCCCGCCGTACTTCGCAAAGGCAGGTGCCTTGAACTTGTGTGGGATCACCACCCCAGAAGATAAACCTAGGTCTCCAAAGTCCAACCCAGGCATACGTTGAATCTCCATAGCATTTAATCGGTCCTCCAGCTGTTTGTACCTGTCCTCAGCAGGAGGGTACTGTTCATCATTGAAATCTGTCTCGTTGTCGGAGACCACAGGACTAGGAACCCTTCTCTCTTGGGGACTGCCTTCCCCAACAGATGGAGTAGTCAGCTCAGCTTCATTCTGCAGTGTATTCCCATATCTGCGTCCGGTATTGAACAACACAGTCCTCTTCTTCTTCTTCTTCAAGAGCAGAGTCTTCAACTCCTGTTGACCCTGGGCTAAGCTCATGACCAATTCTTGAAACTGGGCGTTCTGGGCCTGGAGGGCCTTGATAGCTTGTTCATTAGTAAGCTCGGAAGACATGATGATTGCTGAAATAAACAGCGAAAAGATTAAGCAACATGTAGAAAAAGAGTACCTGTTATGCATATGATGCATGGAATGCATATGATTTATGTTTTCAAAGACAATCGGGATTCAACTTTGTAAACAAAAGGAAACACACTTTATTAGATTCAACTTTGGAATTCAAATTGTTCAACAAATTGCCTTTAGGCGTTACAAAATGAAAGTACTGAAAAGGAAATAAAAGCTGTAAAAGAAACATCCAAAGTTCATCACTGCTCCCATGGCCTCCTCTTCTCAGTACGAATATAGTCATTCAGGGTTCGTTCGTTCTCCAATTGCTTGGTCAGCTTCTAGATTTTCTGTTCTTGTTCGTTGAACCTTTCCCGATAAGAATCCTGTTCTTCCTGTAGTTGCGCCCAAGATCTCTTTAGTGTATCAATATCAGTAGGAATCTGAGGAGGGAGAACAGTTGGAGGAACCCCGTCTCTGTCAGGAAATTCAAGAATGATAGGTCTGACGGCTTCGTATGGCATACCTAACTTCTGAGCACGGATGCGGACCCATCTGTAGTAGGGTTCCATTGGTAGAGAAGTCTTCGGTCCCAACTCATGTGAGTCAGCTTTGTGAATTCTGTCCCAAGCCCGGATGAATCTACGACGCTGCTCGTCACTATCTACCTGAAACTCAAAACTGATGTGAGGTACCAACATCTCATGAGGTCCTGCTCTTCTGGCCCTTCCAAACTGACGGAGAGCTAAACATGGGTTATAAGAGATTCCTCCCTGAGTACCTATCAAAGGAACATTAGGATACTCTCCGCAACAATCAATAACAGCCACCTCGTCCAAACCTCTGAGAGTCCAAATGATGTCATTATCGGTGAGAGACATTAACCTATGAGCCCAACCCCTTCCTTCTTTGTTCTTCAGCACGAACTTAGGGAGGTGCGAAATAAACCACCTCACTAACAAAGGAGCACAACACCACAGAGTTCCCCGTCTTCGGGCAGTACGAGCATAGAGTTGTTGCAGGATGTCACCCAAGAGAGTGGGCACAGGGTTCTGAGACATGAAGATCCTTATGGCATTGACATTGACAAAGTTATCAGGATTTGGAAACAGTACTAGACCATAGATTAGGAGAGCCAGAATGTCTTCGTATGCCCTAAAGTCTAAGTCATTCCAGAAACTGTTAGCTTTACCAATCATAAACTTAGCCAAAAAACCCTTAACTCCGCTTCTAGTCACCCAGTTATCCATTACCTCTTGGTTGGTCAAGGGAAGGGCTGCAGTAATCTCCTCAAGCCTAAGAGTCTTTTCCAAACCAGTGAAAGGAGTCTGTTCCAAAACAGGGATACCAAGCAAATCAGAGAATTCTTCCAGGGTAGGGACCAGCTGGAAGTCTTGAAAGGTGAAGCAATGGTACAGGGGATCATAAAACTGGGTCAGGACACTCATCAGTTATTGGTCCCACTTTGAAGTGACTAAACCGAGAAGAGAACCATGCCTCTGGATGAAGGAAGTAGTATTTGGAATTCTGTCAACCAATTCTTTAAGCAAATCAGGTGGGTGAACAAAGTTGAGCCGGATAGTATTCCTTCGCATAGGCATCACAATGTCCTACAAAACAGAGCAAAGGTGAGACCCTCTTGTCTTTGAAATGGGTCAGTCCTTATGCAGGATGCATGCAATGGTATGATGGTATGATGTTATGATAAAGCACACCACAAGTAGTCACAAAGGCAGACAAGATAAGGCACGCAAGTCACACAAGACAGCCCTTAGAGTTTAGGCCAGCATGAAGTTCAGGTACTACCCTCTTTCAGTTTCGTCGGTTAAGACCTGTCCTAGAAAATAGTAACCGGGTTCTAGAGGATCTCAATATCACCGACTACCCTCAACCGGTCATAACTCCAGCATCGCAATCTTTTCTTGCGGCCAGAACCATCGCGAGAGTTTAGCCTCAATGAGTGTAGCATACTGCTACTGTTCTATGGCCAAGTTGGGTCAATTTAGGGTTCTAAGGTCAGTTGGTGCTTAATGACTCCTCAGAAGACCCATATTCTCCTTGTTGCAACACAAGGGATATCGGTACAGACCAAGGTGTCACACCAATGTAGCCACTGCTTCACCCGTGTCGGTCTACGCCGGACAGGTCCCTCACAGCTTATGCTACCTAAAGGGTATTCCCCAGATCCGGGGTTAGGATCTATGAAACTCCGATGCAAAGCCCACAAATATAAAATCAAACAAAGCAAGCAATTGAAAACAAAGAGTGGTCTAATCCTAAGGTACACCTCACTTTATACAGTATTCCCCAGCAGAGTCGCCAGTTCTGTGATCGGTGGAATAGAACTGACTGTTTTTTTAAGCTGGTTCGCGAAATGTCGCGGTAAGCAAGAGTCGCCACCATCTTTTATGTTCTCCAACATGGAAAGGACAAAAGCACAGCAAAATTCCTTTTTCGAGATGTTTCTCGGTTCGGGAGGTAGATTTATAGAAAGGGAAGGTGTTAGCACCCTTTCTATCCGTGGTTATCCACGGGCTCTTAGGTACTTGCTCTTATGTTTTCAAAAATTGTTTGCTTTTCAAGTGTTTGTGGGTTTTGAAAAAGTTTCGTTTGAAAAATTTCTAGGTAACTCTTGTATCTTGTATCTGTCCTCAAGAGTGTATGAAATAGTTGTTTGAAAACTTTTTGAAAGTGTAAGTGTGAAAAGATTGTTTTTTCGTTTTGAAAGAGCAAGTACCCATGAGAAATCTACCTACTCTAAGGAATTAGGCTGTGTAAGAGTCCTTTAGACAGTACTATCCCACTATTGAGAAGTAGGTAGCACCGTCGTTGGAGTTATTCAGGTCAATTCGATTATAGGGACATGTGTGGTCACCAAAGCAATAGTAGGACGCCTTAGCGGTAACCCTAATGTCCTAGATCCTTTTTATCCGAGGCAACCGTTTTGAGGCAACTGGATCTTTAGACAGGAGGGCGACCTCTAAAACACCCTATACTTGACGACCACGTCGAGGCAACCAGTGAGGCGTACCCTAGGAGTGGCATGTGCATGTGTGTTGTTTTTCAATTAATATTATCTTGTACATGCATTTGTGAACTACGGATTGATTTTATTTTTCATACAAGTATTTCATGCATAATTAACAGTTTAATAAATTGCGGAAAATAAAGTGCGGAAGGTAAATCTACGCTATTACAAGGCGCGGGTATATACATCGCCAAAAACATAACCCGTTTGGAAAATAAATGCGAGAAAAGTAAATAAAGCGATAAAAGCCTAATTAACTACTACATTTCCGGAACAGATACATAAATAATCAAAATAACGAATTAAAAATAATATGCGCGCGAAAGATTGAATCGGGACATCCTTAGGGTTTTGACCCTTTTTTGAGAAAAGAAAGTAATTTGTCTTTTTTGCAATTAATTCAAGTTAAACCTAATTTACTAATTAATTAATTAATTAAAGAAAAAGTATTTTTGTAGTTTTTTATGTCTTAATGAAAAATAAAAATAAAAGAGATTAAAAGTCAAATGAAAAAACCCTAATTCTAAGTTTGTTTTATTTATTGTAAAAAAGATTAAAATCAAACCTAATTAACAAAAAGACTAAATTAATTAATGAATTTATTTACAAAAAGTAATTGAGATTAATAAAAATATTTTTTGGTTTTTTTGAATGTTATTGTGAAAAATAATTTATGAATTAATTAAATAATAGTAATAATAATTATTAAAGAAAATAAAAGGAAAAAGAAAATGAAAAAAAGAATAGTAAACCAGAGGTGCTGGGCCAGCATTGGGGGTGTGCTTGGCAATCTGAGGCCCATTGATGTGCAAGCCTGTTTGACTTTTGTAATTGGCTACGCTGGCTTTGACTGGGAACATGATGGTCATCCATCCCATGGCCATTGGATTGAGCTTTGTGGCCACATGGCAAGCTGCAGCGTGAGGTTTATGGTGAAGCCTTTCATGAAGCCTGCATGTGAACTCCTTGAAAAAAATAGAAACAAGGAATTTGGGGGACCTGGGAATCGAACCCAGGTCCCAATGGTTCTTGGACAGATCACCAACCACTAGGCCATCACGCTGCATTTGTTAATAAGATAAGCAATTAAAATAATATATAATACAACAACATGTGCTGGAAACAAACACGCGCGTCACTTTGTTTGAATGAACCAATGATGCATTAACACGTCTTCATCTTCTTCACCTGGCCTGTAAAAAAAAAGATTAGATAGCGGGGGTTTTTAACCCCCACAACCTGCATCCACAGAAAATAGCGAATAGGCGTACATTAAATATAAATTCATCGCGAGTATGGCTTTGTGTTCGTCTTGATCAGACGGTTTCAACCATAGGTCTCTTGAGGCCTAATTTTTCTTGTATGGGAAAGCCCCAAATTGAAAGCTTCGAAAACCTAGAATTCGTCAATGGTGATTTCCGTTTCAGGGCACGATAATGCAATTCACCTATACCGTTAGCTTCAGAAAGGTTCTATCAATGCAAAGCAATGGTTATAACATGTTAATGATGCATAAAAGGTGAGTTTCGATTATGGAAAAAGTGTGTAAACTGTATGACTGTTCTTGCGTGTTCTTTGAGTGTTAAGGCTTGTTTTTGATTGCTACACGCTTCTGGGAATCCTAGCAATGTATTAGAATCCTTAAATTGCTTTGAAAGGGCCTGGAAGGTGGAATTCAGTTTTGAGTTTTCTTGGCTTTTTTTCAATATTGCATATGGTTTTCTGTAGCAGCTTTCACGTGAATAGCATTAGGGTTGGCTTCCTTGCATATATGGGAATAGAATTAGGTCAGCAGCTGGGCCTTAATCTTGGTGTATTAAAGTTTTGGGATTTTGTTGACCACCATTGAAGAACTTTCCATATTTGGAGCAAATCCAAGATTTTATGCACAAAAAACCCCTAGCACGAATTTGTGGGTTGGCATATGACATATAAAAGCTATTCAAATCACAAAGATGCTATCCCATTAATTTTTAGATTTTATTTGAATTATTATGGATTTAAAATGAATTAAATCAATAAAAATTAAATAAAATGGAAAAATAAATGTTTGATCTTGAAATTAATCATGGGACACGTGTGTGGCATGACAAGGCTGAATCAAGTGGAAGAAAGTGGGCCTTTTGTCAAAAATTGAAGTTTTAAGGATAGTTGACTTTTGCAATTTCACAAAAATTTCCCAACTTCTCCAATGCATATCTTGCTCAATTTTGATCCTATGAACATGTTCTTGGACATTTTGGAAAGGTCTTGAAGTCCTCTAACCAATGCCTTTAGTCCCAAGTCATTTGGATTTACCAATCTCAAGTTATGTTCTTTGACTTAAAGTGCATCTTCGTTGACTTTTGAAATTGACCTATAATGTAGAAATTGATAACTTTTTGTGAGAGCATTTCTTGGACTTGGGATGTGAAGATGAGTTGTAGGAAATGTCATCCCATTCCAAATGAGAATTGGATGGTATTTTTCTGATGAACCATGAAAAAGTTATGCCCTGGTCAAGTTACAGTTGACTTTTCAGCTGCCCAAAAATAGAAACTTTTGCATCTTTGATGATTTCTGAGCTATCCTTGTGGAATCATGATCAAGACTTGATCAAATGATGATTGTGTGCTCAAAATAAGATGTTGACCAAAATTTTTGACTTTTGATTGTAAAATGACCATTTTACCCCTGCAGTTGATTGTGGACCAAATAGGGCTTTTGACTGTGCAATTAGACCCTGTGAGCCTTGAGACTTGATATGTAGATGCTTGACAATGTATATGGGCACATGGGACTTGATTGGACCACTGAAATCCTCAAATTCATTGAAGGAACCAAAACCCTAATTTTGACTGGCTTAGGAGGCATTTGGACTGTGCAACCCTTGAGGAATCTTGAAGAATATGGGAGGGCAAATTTTGGGGTACAACAGATGTCATGAAGTACTAATGAACTTTTAGAACCTTTACTTGATCAACTTGGCCATTAGGACGTAGTGAGATGACCGGCTTTGGTGCAGTCCGAATTTTGTAGATACTCGATACTACACTCATTGAGGTTTGGTTTTTTTGGATATTTCGGTCTCCATTTAAGAGGCTTGCACTAAAACAATGCCCGAGAAAACAAATCAGTGATATTGAGCTCCTTAGAACCCGATTACTATTACTAGGACAGGTGTGAGACAACTAAACTTCAAGAGGGTACTTACCTATGAAACTCCATGCAAGCCTAAACCTAAGTACTTGTTTGCTTTGTTTGTATATATTTACTTGTACATGACATCATAAACAACATAACATCATACTCGTACTCACTAACCATTTCAAGGATGTTTTGGGATTTATCTTTGTTATGTTTTGTAGGACACGGATTCTATTCGCAAGGAAGCCATTCAAGTCAATCTTGTAAGAATCCCTCCTCAACTCAAAGAGTTAGCATCAAGGATTCCTAAAAATTCTCCATTTACCGAAAGACATGGTCACCTACTAAACTTGGTTACCTCCAACACTGATGAAGACATCATGAAGGTGCTCTTTTAGTTCATTGATCCCTTACACCATTGCTTCACTTTTCCCGAGTATTAACTTGTGCCAACTTTGGAAGAATTCTCCCAACTCTTGAGGATTCCCATTCTAAATCAACTACCTTTCAATGGTACGGAAAGTAATCCAAAGCTATAAGATATTGCTCAAGATCTACACTTGCAACCATCTGATATCACAACTAATTGGGAAACAAGGAGTGGTGTCAAAGGCTTCCTAGCAAGGTTCTTGTTTGAGAAACAAAAAACTGTTGGAACTCTTTGGATTTGTAAGCCTTAGAGGAAATTGGGGCTCTCCTCATATATGGGATGGTTTTGTTTCCAAATCCTAACCAACTCATAGATGTGAACGCCGTCAAAATATTCATGTCTCGTAAACCGATACCTGTTTTGCTAGGGGATATCCTACATTCCTTTCACACTCGCACTTTGAGGAAAAGAGGTATCCTTATGTGTTGTACTCCTATCTTGGCAAGATGGTTTATTTCGCATCTTCCCCAATCTGTATTGAAGAACGGGCAAGGTTCAAGGTGGTCCTATAGGTTAATGACACTCAGAAATTCAGATATTCATTGGTGTCCCCGCTCTTTGGAGAATGTTACTATCATCGACCGTTGTGGAAAGTTCCCTAATGTCACTTTTATTGACATTAGAGGAGGCATCACTTAAAACTCTTGCTTAGCCTTAAGCCAGTTTGGTTACGCCCGAAGGGATGGTCCACACGAGATGCTTATTCAAGGTTTGGTTTTTGACTACGAGAACGACGATCAAGGTCACCGCCAGAGATTTATCCGAGCTTGAAGTGAAATTCTGGTGTATGCCAGAATTCAGATGTTATACTCAATGTCTAGACATCTGATATGACATAATAAATACACTGCAAGGTAGATACCCAATTTTTCGTGATTCAGTACTGAAGAGAACCAGAAACACAGTTTAACCAAGCTGTGCCAGATATACTTTGAAGGTGTAGAGGATAGAACAACGATGTACCTAGTTCTGTTCATCTGTTTCACATGATCAGCAGAGAGCAAACATCCTTCACAGTTCTGTTTCTTCTGCACAGATATCAGCATGATGTCTTAACATGTTCTGAGACATCATCTGTTACAGCATTACAGTTTTACTTTGATATATAACAGACAGAATTATAAAGTGTTGAAGGTAAAAACACAAATCAGTTGTTGACCCAGTTCGGTGAAACACACCTACTCTGGGGGCATACCAAGCCAGGAAGAAGATCCACTATCAGCAATATTAATTCAGGACTAAACTACACAAGTTCCCATCCTTCACTTAATCATCTACCCAGTGCAACCTATACCTAGGAACTCCTAGATAGAAACCTACCAGTTTCCATTCCTATTGCCACAGCAACAGAAGTCTTACTCCTACTCAAGAAGCAGTGCCCTCCCACTTGGTTTCCTACATTACAATGATTATGAAGTAATGCAAAAATACTTAGACTTGCTTCACAGCTTCATCCAAGAACACTCAAACTCTTACCTACAGGTTTCGAGTTACATACAAGGTAACCTTGCCACAGACCGACAGGTTTACCTAACAAAAAAAAACCCTAATGTTACATATGTGAGTTTTTTTTAAACCTTAGGTTACAATCTGCTATTTATAACCTATTACCCACCTCAGCAAGCTTTTCTCCTTGCTGTTACAACTCAGCAGCAAACTTCTCCTATAATCAAGGTCTTCAATCTTCTAGTTCCTAAAATATCTCCATATTTAGAAACAGTATTTTCTTCAAATATTCTGATTGATTCTTGATTGATCTTCAGATTCTCCATAAGAAACGCCACATATATTCTCAGAGTATTTAAGTACCAGAACTATAACTGAATTATCAATTTTGTTGACGTGATGTCAAGTCAGATGTCATGACATTACATCTAACATGTTTTCCTAGATGTTGAACTTTTTCAACACAACAAATAACCTCTTTCATAATTTAGATCACTTAGAATAGTTAGGTTACAAGTCACAGCTGTTACAAACATTCAACATATAACATAGTTACTTAATCAGTACTTAATTTCAGGCGCGATGTCATATGCTGATGTTGTGACATCTTACATAACATGTTGGTCCAGATGTTGAACTTCTTCAACACCACATATTAAAACAACAGAGGGAATCTGGGTAAACTTGCTTTCTTATTTGTTTTACAAATGAAGCCAACTCTCCAGCCAGGGCACTTACAATCTCCCCCTTTGGCAAATTTTGGCTAAAACAAATAGGTGCAAGTTGTATTTTGGGACCAGGCCACAACACAGTTGAGATGTTACAACATCTTGTCCAACATCTTCTTTGTAAAGGCTGATGTCCTTTGAGCAAACAACAAACCTCTATCCCTCAACTGTGAGCAACTCCAAACCATCGATGCCCCAAGAGGATTTCTTTTCTCAAGATTATTGTTGATAATCTTGATACTTATTACTTGTGATCATGTAACTCAGATCACAAGTCACAACTATCCTCTTAACTCAGAACACAAGACACAAACAAAGTCACTTATTTAGAGATCATGTTGCTTTCACCTGAGTCTCGCTGGACATTGCCGTGTGTTGCTTTCACCTGAGTCTCGCCTGAGACTGGGTCCCTATCTTTCTCCCCCTTTTTGGCCAGAATTTGACAAAGACTGCCCATACAGATCCATACCCATGCACAATTTTCCCAGATGCTAACAAACTTCATATTGCTGAAACCCTCTGATGAAGAGAAAGAATAGAGAGAGTCTTCATAAATAATGCAATTTTGGCATAGATAGTAACGATCTTGGTACTTTACTCTGACAGTTTCAGTACCGTAGGACTGGTTTTAATGCAGGTACCTACCCTTGGGTTTGACCCTTTGACCATTGTCAGACATTTGTCTTTTAGAACCGACTACTCCTTTTAAGTACTCTGCCTCAGTTATATAATTCCTTTATTAGATGACAAGTTATCATCTAAACATTCCAGCTCACTAAACAGCTCCATAATGAGACACAACCGCCCTGTTTTCTTAGCAGATGAAAACATGCTCAAATCCTATGTCGTCATACATTCAGCTAATTTGAAACCATTCCATTTTCACAAAGAGGATGGTTACTCCCTCTGAGTCATACAGCTGTACACACATGGATTTATTAATAATAATCCACACTTCATCCAATTTTCCTCCTGTCTGTAGTTTTTAGAGGAAATTAGGAACAATGTCATTACCAATGTGATGACATTCGGTCAGACATAGTCTTTTTCAGTTTGAACACATCATTCCAATAGTTAATAAGGTGCCACACTTTATATCCTACGAGTTTGATGAAGACCTTTTGTACAAACCAATACTCCCCCTGTTAGGGACAATTACTTCTCCTCATGGAAACAAGTAGGACACATTCAATACTCAGTTGGACCTTCAAGGCAACTTCTGATTCAAAGTAAATAAGACCCCTTGATGAATGGAAAACATAAGACGCATCTTCATGTCTTCAAGAGCGCACCCTCTGTTCAACAATATTGATTGAACGCATTCATACTGTGAATCAAACTTTCTTGATAATAATCAGCTGCCACATGTTGATTATCTTGATTCTCTGAATCCACTGCTGAGATAGACCAAATGCCACTGTTTGATTATCTCCTTCATGAATCCTCATATATGAAAAATCAAATGCCACCTTTTGACTTCTCCATGTTTATCAGACTTCTCCCAAAGATATTCTGATCTTCCAATTGAAATTTGAACTTCAAGCTACAAGTTTTCACAAAAGGCTTAGATACACTAAGACAGGAACATGTAACATCTTCTCCACCCAACAACTCCAAAGAGCTGCAAAGAGACGATCTTTTTGAAGAATCTAATCTTCAACTTCGTAGATCATCCTATCTTAAGTTGATGTGCCACATCATCAACCAAGAATCTGATGTTGAATCAAATGTCACAGCATTATGTTATAACATCTAGTTGCTGAATTCATCTCCAGACTGATCCAGGTGACCATCATCAAGATTATGATGTCTTCTTCTTCTTTTAGCTTTAAGTATGAACATGTTTCCAGGAAACCTTTTCAAGGATCAAATGATTTTGCTGTCACCAAAGAGATAGCTCTAAAGCATCACTCTTCCTGTGATTCTTCACAGGGTCTAG
This sequence comes from Vicia faba, assembly GCA_948472305.1. Taxonomy (NCBI): domain Eukaryota; kingdom Viridiplantae; phylum Streptophyta; class Magnoliopsida; order Fabales; family Fabaceae; genus Vicia; species Vicia faba. The sequence continues at coordinate 231,226,909 of OX451738.1, forward strand.
AAGAAGGAATGTTCCCACATCTTTAAGAACATCAGTTATCTTGAACTCCAAGGATAATCAATTAAATACTAGTACTTGTCACAAATAGCAATTGATCATAAATCCTTCCCATTATCCTGTAAGATACTTCCACCATTTGAATACTTTGACATACTCTTCGTGTGTTAATATCTTCTTCTTGCAAGCTCTTTCTTTTGAGAGACCAAGGAGTTGAGATATCTAGGTTGCCACCCTTGACTCAAGTAAATAGAATTTTCTCTGAACAAACTCTACTCACCTCAACAGATTTGAAACTCCTACCAGATCAGATTCATCCTTAGGAATGAGAGAGATGAATCCTTCCTTGTAAATATGTCACCCAACTCCCAGAACCCATGTGCCATCAGCCAAACACCAGGCTGAACTAATGTGAGGAGGTTAACCAAATCTCCCCCTCAAACTACCAATCATGGAAGCTCCACACAAAATATCCATGCATTGTACACAACTGTCTCGACATGACATATGACATCCCTACTAGATTCAAGTAACTCCAAGAGTTATACCTGTTCATACTCCAATCACACCAATCAAACTTCAGCAGATATGTATTGCCAGAACATACTACCTTAACCAAACTCTGAGTCTTCATATTCTCACATCTTGAAAGATCTTCCACTTCTAATCATGATGTTTAATTGACAAGATTCATGATCCCAATCTACTTCTATGAAGGACCAATAATGCTGCACCATCATTGACTTTTATTAACCAATGTGCTTGTCTTTCTTCACACCATAGTACTTTCAGGGAACAACTGCTCAACCCTCATCAATCTTCAGGAATAAGCCCACCAATAGGGATTTCCCAATGTCACATCTCAACCAGCTCCACTTCTAGAGTTCTGACTTCTAAAAGTAACCATCGGGAGCACACAGACATAGTTGACTCTACCATTGTCAATTTTGCACATACAGTCTCCTCTTCCAGGTCAGGAGTAGGTTCCAAACAAAAGTATCCCTTTGTTTGACACCCAAAACATATGCTCTTCAACTAGTAGCATCGTAGAACGTCTTCATGAGTGGACTTGAGAGGACTCAAATATCTGTGACATCTTCAATAGATTATGTTGAAATCTTGAATACAGTAGTCTTCAGTCCATAAGAGGGGAAACACATCAGAGCGTGAGTTTTGCCAAGTATTATGCAGCGGAAGAACATAATACAACTCAATCTTTGCACACACACTCCACCAGACTAGTCTTCAAAAATAGATCAAGTTTGACTACGGTACAAACCTAGCATGACTACTACACACAACTTCAGGCGTACACACATCCTAGGTTTGAAAATAAATCAAACCTAGAACAGCTACCACACAACCAGGCCAAATGCCAATCACCAAAGACAGGTACACACAGTTCCTTTCAAGAATAGTCCATCCTCCCACTTCAGGGGACCATTTAGGGAAATAACAAACCTTTCCAGGTTACAATCTCCAGTACTAAAATTGACCTTGCAGATACCAGAAAGTATCACTCATGGATCTCATCCAGAAACAGAACAGGATGCCTGCTCTGATACCAATTGAAATTCTGGTGTATGCCAGAATTCAGATGTTATACTCAATGTCTAGACATCTGATATGACATAATAAATACACTGCAAGGTAGATACCCAATTTTTCGTGATTCAGTACTGAAGAGAACCAGAAACACAGTTTAACCAAGCTGTGCCAGATATACTTTGAAGGTGTAGAGGATAGAACAACAATGTACCTAGTTCTGTTCATCTGTTTCACATGATCAGCAGAGAGCAAACATCCTTCACAGTTCTGTTTCTTCTGCACAGATATCAGCATGATGTCTTAACATGTTCTGAGACATCATCTGTTACAGCATTACAGTTTTACCTTGATATATAACAGACAGAATTATAAAGTGTTGAAGGTAAAAACACAAATCAGTTGTTGACCCAGTTCGGTGAAACACACCTACTCTGGGGGCATACCAAGCCAGGAAGAAGATCCACTATCAGCAATATTAATTCAGGACTAAACTACACAAGTTCCCATCCTTCACTTAATCATCTACCCAGTGCAACCTATACCTAGGAACTCCTAGATAGAAACCTACCAGTTTCCATTCCTATTGCCACAGCAACAGAAGTCTTACTCCTACTCAAGAAGCAGTGCCCTCCCACTTGGTTTCCTACATTACAATGATTATGAAGTAATGCAAAAATACTTAGACTTGCTTCACAGCTTCATCCAAGAACACTCAAACTATTACCTACAGGTTTCGAGTTACATACAAGGTAACCTTGCCACAGACCGACAAGTTTACCTAACAAAAAAAAACCCTAATGTTACATATGTGAGTTTTTTTTTTAAACCTTAGGTTACAATCTGCTATTTATAACCTATTACCCACCTCAGCAAGCTTTTCTCCTTGCTGTTACAACTCAGCAGCAAACTTCTCCTATAATCAAGGTCTTCAATCTTCTAGTTCCTAAAATATCTCCATATTTAGAAACAGTATTTTCTTCAAATATTCTGATTGATTCTTGATTGATCTTCAGATTCTCCATAAGAAACGCCACATATATTCTCAGAGTATTTAAGTACCAGAACTGTAACTGAATTATCAATTCTGTTGACGTGATGTCAAGTCAGATGTCATGACATTACATCTAACATGTTTTCCTAGATGTTGAACTTTTTCAACACAACAAATAACCTCTTTCATAATTTAGATCACTTAGAATAGTTAGGTTACAAGTCACAGCTGTTACAAACATTCAACATATAACATAGTTACTTAATCAGTACTTAATTTCAGGCGCGATGTCATATGCTGATGTTGTGACATCTTACATAACATGTTGGTCTAGATGTTGAACTTCTTCAACACCACATATTAAAACAACAGAGGGAATCTGGGTAAACTTGCTTTCTTATTTGTTTTACAAATGAAGCCAACTCTCCAGCCAGGGCACTTACAATCTCCCCCTTTGGCAAATTTTGGCTAAAACAAATAGGTGCAAGTTGTATTTTGGGACCAGGCCACAACACAGTTGAGATGTTACAACATCTTGTCCAACATCTTCTTTGTAAAGGCTGATGTCCTTTGAGCAAACAACAAACCTCTATCCCTCAACTGTGAGCAACTCCAAACCATCGATGCCCCAAGAGGATTTCTTTTCTCAAGATTATTGTTGATAATCTTGATACTTATTACTTGCGATCATGTAACTCAGATCACAAGTCACAACTATCCTCTTAACTCAGAACACAAGACACAAACAAAGTCACTTACTTAGAGATCATGTTGCTTTCACCTGAGTCTCGCTGGACATTGCCGTGTGTTGCTTTCACCTGAGTCTCGCCTGAGACTGGGTCCCTATCTTTCTCCCCCTTTTTGGCCAGAATTTGACAAAGACTGCCCATACAATTCCATACCCATGCACAATTTTCCCAGATGCTAACAAACTTCATATTGCTGAAACCCTCTGATGAAGAGAAAGAATAGAGAGAGTCTTCATAAATAATGCAATTTTGGCATAGATAGTAACGATCTTGGTACTTTACTCTGACAGTTTCAGTACCGTAGGACTGGTTTTAATGCAGGTACCTACCCTTGGGTTTGACCCTTTGACCATTGTCAGACATTTGTCTTTTAGAACCGACTACTCCTTTTAAGTACTCTGCCTCAGTTATATAATTCCTTTATTAGATGACAAGTTATCATCTAAACATTCCAGCTCACTAAACAGCTCCATAATGAGACACAACCGCCCTGTTTTCTTAGCAGATGAAAACATGCTCAAATCCTATGTCGTCATACATTCAGCTAATTTGAAACCATTCCATTTTCACAAAGAGGATGGTTACTCCCTCTGAGTCATACAGCTGTACACACATGGATTTATTAATAATAATCCACACTTCATCCAATTTTCCTCCTGTCTGTAGTTTTTAGAGGAAATTAGGAACAATGTCATTACCAATGTGATGACATTCGGTCAGACATAGTCTTTTTCAGTTTGAACACATCATTCCAATAGTTAATAAGGTGCCACACTTTATATCCTACGAGTTTGATGAAGACCTTTTGTACAAACCAATACTCCCCCTGTTAGGGACAATTACTTCTCCTCATGGAAACAAGTAGGACACATTCAATACTCAGTTGGACCTTCAAGGCAACTTCTGATTCAAAGTAAATAAGACCCCTTGATGAATGGAAAACATAAGACGCATCTTCATGTCTTCAAGAGCGCACCCTCTGTTCAACAATATTGATTGAACGCATTCATACTGTGAATCAAACTTTCTTGATAATAATCAGCTGCCACATGTTGATTATCTTGATTCTCTGAATCCACTGCTGAGATAGACCAAATGCCACTGTTTGATTATCTCCTTCATGAATCCTCATATATGAAAAATCAAATGCCACCTTTTGACTTCTCCATGTTTATCAGACTTCTCCCAAAGATATTTTGATCTTCCAATTGAAATTTGAACTTCAAGCTACAAGTTTTCACAAAAGGCTTAGATACACTAAGACAGGAACATGTAACATCTTCTCCACCCAACAACTCCAAAGAGCTGCAAAGAGACGATCTTTTTGAAGAATCTAATCTTCAACTTCGTAGATCATCCTATCTTAAGTTGATGTGCCACATCATCAACCAAGAATCTGATGTTGAATCAAATGTCACAGCATTATGTTATTACATCTAGTTGCTGAATTCATCTCCAGACTGATCCAGGTGACCATCATCAAGATTATGATGTCTTCTTCTTCTTGTAGCTTTAAGTCTGAACATGTTTCCAGGAAACCTTTTCAAGGATCAAATGATTTTGCTGTCACCAAAGAGATAGCTCTAAAGCATCACTCTTCCTGTGATTCTTCACAGGGTCTAGAAGAAGGAATGTTCCCACATCTTTAAGAACATCAGTTATCTTGAACTCCAAGGATAATCAATTAAATACTAGTACTTGTCACAAATAGCAATTGATCATAAATCCTTCCCATTATCCTGTAAGATACTTCCACCATTTGAATACTTTGACATACTCTTCGTGTGTTAATATCTTCTTCTTGCAAGCTCTTTCTTTTGAGAGACCAAGGAGTTGAGATATCTAGGTTGCCACCCTTGACTCAAGTAAATAGAATTTTCTCTGAACAAACTCTACTCACCTCAACAGATTTGAAACTCCTACCAGATCAGATTCATCCTTAGGAATGAGAGAGATGAATCCTTCCTTGTAAATATGTCACCCAACTCCCAGAACCCATGTGCCATCAGCCAAACACCAGGCTGAACTAATGTGAGGAGGTTAACCAAATCTCCCCCTCAAACTACCAATCATGGAAGCTCCACACAAAATATCCATGCATTGTACACAACTGTCTCGACATGACATATGACATCCCTACTAGATTCAAGTAACTCCAAGAGTTATACCTGTTCATACTCCAATCACACCAATCAGACTTCAGCAGATATGTATTGCCAGAACATACTACCTTAACCAAACTCTGAGTCTTCATATTCTCACATCTTGAAAGATCTTCCACTTCTAATCATGATGTTTAATTGACAAGATTCATGATCCCAATCTACTTCTATGAAGGACCAATAATGCTGCACCATCATTGACTTTTATTAACCAATGTGCTTGTCTTTCTTCACACCATAGTACTTTCAGGGAACAACTGCTCAACCCTCATCAATCTTCAGGAATAAGCCCACCAATAGGGATTGCCCAATGTCACATCTCAACCAGCTCCACTTCTAGAGTTCTGACTTCTAAAAGTAACCATCGGGAGCACACAGACATAGTTGACTCTACCATTGTCAATTTTGCACATACAGTCTCCTCTTCCAGGTCAGGAGTAGGTTCCAAACAAAAGTATCCCTTTGTTTGACACCCAAAACATATGCTCTTCAACTAGTAGCATCGTAGAACGTCTTCATGAGTGGACTTGAGAGGACTCAAATATCTGTGACATCTTCAATAGATTATGTTGAAATCTTGAATACAGTAGTCTTCAGTCCATAAGAGGGGAAACACATCAGAGCGTGAGTTTTGCCAAGTATTATGCAGCGGAAGAACACAATACAACTCAATCTTTGCACACACACTCCACCAGACTAGTCTTCAAAAATAGATCAAGTTTGACTACGGTACAAACCTAGCATGACTACTACACACAACTTCAGGCGTACACACATCCTAGGTTTGAAAATAAATCAAACCTAGAACAGCTACCACACAACCAGGCCAAATGCCAATCACCAAAGACAGGTACACACAGTTCCTTTCAAGAATAGTTCATCCTCCCACTTCAGGGGACCATTCAGGGAAATAACAAACCTTTCCAGGTTACAATCTCCAGTACTAAAATTGACCTTGCAGATACCAGAAAGTATCACTCATGGATCTCATCCAGAAACAGAACAGGATGCCTGCTCTGATACCAATTGAAATTCTGGTGTATGCCAGAATTCAGATGTTATACTCAATGTCTAGACATCTGATATGACATAATAAATACACTGCAAGGTAGACACCCAATTTTTCGTGATTCAGTACTGAAGAGAACCAGAAACACAGTTTAACCAAGCTGTGCCAGATATACTTTGAAGGTGTAGAGGATAGAACAACGATGTACCTAGTTCTGTTCATCTGTTTCACATGATCAGCAGAGAGCAAACATCCTTCACAGTTCTGTTTCTTCTGCACAGATATCAGCATGATGTCTTAACATGTTCTGAGACATCATCTGTTACAGCATTACAGTTTTACCTTGATATATAACAGACAGAATTATAAAGTGTTGAAGGTAAAAACACAAATCAGTTGTTGACCCAGTTCGGTGAAACACACCTACTCTGGGGGCATACCAAGCCAGGAAGAAGATCCACTATCAGCAATATTAATTCAGGACTAAACTACACAAGTTCCCATCCTTCACTTAATCATCTACCCAGTGCAACCTATACCTAGGAACTCCTAGATAGAAACCTACCAGTTTCCATTCCTATTGCCACAGCAACAGAAGTCTTACTCCTACTCAAGAAGCAGTGCCCTCCCACTTGGTTTCCTACATTACAATGATTATGAAGTAATGCAAAAATACTTAGACTTGCTTCACAGCTTCATCCAAGAACACTCAAACTCTTACCTACAGGTTTCGAGTTACATACAAGGTAACCTTGCCACAGACCGACAGGTTTACCTAACAAAAAAAAAACCCTAATGTTACATATGTGAGTTTTTTTTTAAACCTTAGGTTACAATCTGCTATTTATAACCTATTACCCACCTCAGCAAGCTTTTCTCCTTGCTGTTACAACTCAGCAGCAAACTTCTCCTATAATCAAGGTCTTCAATCTTCTAGTTCCTAAAATATCTCCATATTTAGAAACAGTATTTTCTTCAAATATTCTGATTGATTCTTGATTGATCTTCAGATTCTCCATAAGAAACGCCACATATATTCTCAGAGTATTTAAGTACCAGAACTGTAACTGAATTATCAATTCTGTTGACGTGATGTCAAGTCAGATGTCATGACATTACATCTAACATGTTTTCCTAGATGTTGAACTTTTTCAACACAACAAATAACCTCTTTCATAATTTAGATCACTTAGAATAGTTAGGTTACAAGTCACAGCTGTTACAAACATTCAACATATAACATAGTTACTTAATCAGTACTTAATTTCAGGCGCGATGTCATATGCTGATGTTGTGACATCTTACATAACATGTTGGTCCAGATGTTGAACTTCTTCAACACCACATATTAAAACAACAGAGGGAATCTGGGTAAACTTGCTTTCTTATTTGTTTTACAAATGAAGCCAACTCTCCAGCCAGGGCACTTACATGAAGGATGTTGAACAAGGTGGATAGCAAGACACTAGGATACAAGAATTCCATTACCCTCGAACCTTACCTTAAATGGGTACGAGCTCGTGCTCAGAAACTTTTGATTCCTTATCCCTCTATCCTACCAGTCATCATGGAGCCTGTGGTAGAAGGAGATGTTCCCTACACCCTCCTCCATCCCGACATGCCTACCACTCTCGAAGACTTACAAAAGGGTTGGATCCAGCTAAGGAAGAACGAGATACTTTTGAGGCTCAGTTTTATGTTAGTGAAAAGAGGGACTTGGAGCTTACGAAGCAGCTACAAGAAGAGCAAAGTGTGAACGCTTATCTCGGGCCAAAGAGGATGCGTTCAGTATTTTTATCTTAGAAAGTTATTTTGTAGGCCCAAGAGGCATGATGTAATATTTCTTGTTTTTCTAATGAAAATTAACATTCTCTTGTCTATAAAAATTTAAATTTCATTAATCCTTGAAATCATTTGCATGTACATATTCCATGCATCATAACATGACAGGTTTTCGCATAACATGTTTCCTTATCTTTCTGTTGTTTATTTAAGTAAGATGGATCTAGAGAAAACTGTGACAGAACTCCAAGCCCAGAATTCTCAGTTTCAGGAAGCTTTACTAGACCTAGCCAAGGGGCAGCAAGATATGATGGCTTTGCTGGCCGTTAAGAAGAAGCCAAAGAAGAAAGCTCTGCTCAACATGGGTAGAAGGTTCGAGGAGATAATCCGTCAAATCCCAATAGGAGGAGACTCATCTGAAGAGGACGAGAACCAGGTCGGTGATGTCAAGAGTACTCAGGCTGAATGTGCTAATGATCAATAATCTGATGATGATTATTTCAACGAGCAGTATCCACCCACTGATATCAAATACAAGCAGTTAGAAGACAGATTGAAAGGTGTTGAAATCTAAGTCGTCCCCGGTTTAGATTTTGATGATTTGGGTTTGATCTCTGGGGTAATCATTCCCCACAAATTCAAAGTACTAATCTTTGCAAAGTACGATGGGGTTTCTTGTCCCAAACTCCATTTGAAATCTTATGTACGCAAGATACAGCCGCACACTGCTGATAAGAAGCTCTGGGTTCACTTTTTCCAAGAGAGCTTGGCTGGAACACAACTTGAATGGTTTTATCAGTTAGATGGTTCTCGTATCAACACTTGGGAGGATCTAGCTACTTCCTTCTACCATCACTATCAATACAATGCCGACTTGGCACCAACAAGGGTTCAATTACAAGATATGACCATGGGAAAGAATGAAGGATTTAAGGAGTATGCACAAAATTGGAGAGACCTTGCTAGTAGAATCAAACCTCCCTTGACTGATAGGGAGCATATCGACATGTTCATGGGAACTTTATATGGTCCTTTCTTTAATCTGTTGGTTGGCTGCTCTTCTTCTGGTTTCATCGAATTAATCTTAACCGGTGAAAGAGTTGAAAGTGGCATCAAAAGTGGGAAGATCTTTGTGGCATCTACCTCCACCATCAATCCTATCAAGAAACCTTTTTCTGCAAAGAAGGAAATTAATGTTGTGTATGGGGCAAGGGCCCATACCAAGAAGAATGATCATCCGTCTGTCAATGCTGTCTGAATCTCCAATCCGACTCCTACTCCAAGACCATCTGGAAATCATCAACATTTTGAAACTCCAAGAAGACAATTTACGAGGTTAGGCATGTCACTGTCTTAAGCCCTTCAACATTTTCTCAAGGCTAATTTAGTGACGTTGTGCGATCCTCCCGCCAACCCTGACACCTCGTCACCAAAGTATAATCCAAATGCTAAATGTGCTTACCATTCAAACAGCCCCGGGCACAAGACTGACCAGTGTTGGGCCTTGAAGAACAAAATCCAAGATTTAATTGATAACAAAACTATTGAATTTGATCCTCCTCCAATGTTGAATGTAATTATCGGTCTAATGCCGAAGCATGACAAAGGTGTTAATGTTGTCGAAGATATAATTTTTGTTACCTCTGTTGAAGATTTGACTACTCCGCTGAATATAATCAAGAACAATCTGTTGAAAGCTGGGATATTCCCTGGCTGTGAAAAAGACTGTGTGTGATGTACAAGACGACTCGATGAATGTGAAAGGCTGAAGAAAGGAATACAACTCCTGATGGATAGCCACGAAATTCTGTTTGAAAAGACTCCATTTGCCAAGAGTTTGATTAACAAATGTGAAGACCTCTCCATTATTACCATCTCAAACAAACCTATTAGGATCACCTCCAAAGGTCCTATTAGGATTTCAAATGAACCCACCATTGCTCCATTAATAATTACCAATCCCGGACCGATTCCTTATTCTTCAAATAAAGCAGTACCATGGAATTACGGTGCTGAAGTGTTCTATCATGGGATTAAACAAGATGCCTGGATTGGAGAATAAAAAGATGACGATGTCGGCAACATAGTTGGCTCAAGCAAAGTAACTAGAACTGGGAGAATATTATCACCCAATATCTCACCTCCAGTAGTTACAAAGACGCCCATCTGCATTACTGCCGCCAAGCCAAGTACCAAGACAAAAGGGAAAGGGAAGGTTGTTGAGCCTGATGTGATTGAAGTACCCTCCAAGGACGTATCTAATGAAGGACCCTCCACTCGCGAGATGGACGATATTTTAAAGATCATAAAAAGAAGCGACTTCAAGATTGTAGAACAGTTGGGGAAAACCCCCTATAAGATTTCAAAGTTGTCATTGCTGCTTTGCTCCGATGCCCATGCTCGAACATTAATCAAGTTCCTGAAAAAATCTCATGTCCCCCATGAGACAACAACAAACCAATTTGAGAATTGCGTGGCTAGCCTGACAGCTTATAATGGCTTGGGGTTTTCAGATGCTGACTTAACACCCCTCGGAAAGAATCACAATAAAGCTTTACATGTTTCTATCGAGTGCAAAAGGACTACCTTAGCACACGTGCTAGTCGACACTGGTTCTTCTCTGAATGTATTACCGAAGGGGGCATTAGACCTTCTTTAATTTGAAGATTTAATCTTGAAGCCAAGTGATATCTTCGTAAGGGCGTTTGATGGATCAAAGAGGACTGTTCATGGGGAAGTAGATCTTCCAATCAAAGTGGGCTCCCAAATCTTCAACTCCACCTTCTATATTATGGATATTCGCCCTGCCTATTCTTGTGTGTTAGGTCGCCCGTGGATTCATAAAGCTGGGGCAGTGACCTCAACCCTCCATCAAAAACTCAAATATCCAATCAAGGGAAGAATAGTCACCGTCTATGGGGAAGAAGAGTTTATGGTGAGCCACCTTAACTCTTTCAAGTATGTAGAGATGGACAGAGAATTCATTGAAACCCCATGTCAAGCCTTTGAGGTTGTACCATCGATGATTGCTGCTACTAAACGTTCTTCTGATGAGTCCAAAGTTGTCAAGGCCACGCCAAAGATGGTTTCAGCCAAGGATGCCCGCATGACAATTGATGAAGGAAACTGTGATACTTGGGGGAAACTCCTCGATATCTCTTTTAAAACGGACAAGTTTGGGTTGGGCTTCACTGGAAAAGCTCAGAAGAAAGTGAGGCGTGCTCCTGCTGGAAAGCCACCTCTCCGCATTGGAAGCCATGAAGTCAACGTCGTGGGTAACTTTGAAGAAGAAGCTGCATTTGAAAAATGGGTATATCCAACTACTACGGGGCTGAAGATTTGGCATACAAAGGACTTTGTGCCCATCTCCTTCATTGAGGAGTAATATACTTGTTATTTCTTTTCTTTCAATTCAAGAACATGTTGTCTGTAATATTTTAACAATGACTTTTCAGCCATTTTCCTGGCTCGGGGAACTTTGGTCCATTTGTCAAGGTTTTTATTTATGTTCATCTAATCATATGATCATTCAGTATATTGGACTCTTTTGCATTCAGATATTCGTGTTCATTGTATTTCTTTTCTTATAAATACATTTTTCAAAAAAATAGCCATGTATCTTACATGCACACACACACTCTTACAGGTCCACATCCACTATGGATCCTATTGCGAATGACTCTACTATTGCTGACTATGACTTTCAATGTCCTATCAACCAAGCCGAAGACAAAAGCGAGGAAGATTGTGACATACCGGGAGAACTAGCCAGACTTCTATTACAAGAGGAAAAATCTATTCAACCGCACAAAGAGTCAGTTGAAGTTATCAACCTGGGTACTGAGTCAGATAAGAAGGAAATCAAGATTGGCGCTAACTTGGAAAGCAGTGTCAAGAGCAAGTTGTTTCATATGTTGCATGATTATGTGGAAGTATTTGCTTGTTCTTATGAAGATATGCCTAGGTTGGATACCGACATCGTAGTTCATCGTCTGCCGACAAAAGAAGATTGTCCGCCTGTCAAGCAAAAGGTTCACCGCATGAGGCCTAATGTGTCTGAAAAGATCAAAGATGAAGTGATGAAACAATTTGATGCATGGTTCCTATATGTGACATCCTATCCTCAATGGGTTGCCAATGTGGTTCCAGTGCCAAAGAAAGACGGGAAAGTTTGCATGTGCATAGACTATAGGGATCTGAATAGGGCAAGCCCCAAAGATGATTTCCCTCTACCACACATTAACGTCTTAGTTGATAATACTGCTCAACATAAAGTCTTCTCTTTCATGGATGGCTTCTCAGGCTATAATCAAATAAGGATGGCTCCCGAAGACATGGAGAAGACTACTTTCATTATGCAATGGGGCACCTTCTGCTACAAGGTCATGCCATTCGGACTAAAGAATGCAAGGGCAACATATCAAAGGGCTATGGTAGATTTATTTTATGACATGATTCATCATGAGATAGAGGTATATGTGGATGATATGATTGCCAGATCACAAACCGAAGAAGAACATCTTGATCACCTACACAAATTGTTCGAGAGGCTGAAGAAGTACATGTTGAGGTTAAACTCTAACAATTGCACATTTGGAGTACACTCTGGAAATCTTCTAGGTTTTATTGTCAGCAATAAAGGCATTGAAGTTGACCCTGACAAGGTAAAGGCCATCCAAGAAATGCCAGTCCCTCATTCTGAAAAAGAAGTCAGAGGATTCTTGGGTCGTCTCAATTACATTTCCCGTTTCATATCCCACTTGTCAGCTACTTGTGAAGCACTCTTCAAACTCTTGAAGAAAGATCAGGTAGTCAGATGGAACGATGAATGCCAAATTGCTTTTGACAAAATCAAAGAATATTTACAAGAACCTCCTATTCTCATGCCTCCAGTTGAAGGAAGACCCTTGATCATGTACTTGACTGTACTAGAGAACTCTATGGGGTGTGTGTTGGGCCAATATGACGAGTCTGGCCGAAAAGAGCATGCTATTTATTACCTGAGCAAAAAGTTTACCGACTGTGAAACCAAATATTCACTGCTTGAGAAAACTTGCTGCACTCTGGCATAGGATGCTTGCCGGATAAGACAATATATGTTGAATCATACCACTTTGTTGATTACTAAGATGGACCCAATCAAGTACATCTTCGAGAAACCTGCCCTTTTCGGACGGATAGCCAGATGGAAAATGATCTTGACTGAGTACGACATTCAATACACGACTCAAAAATCCATCAAAGGGAGTGTACTAGCAGATCATTTGGCCCATCAGGCTGTGGATGATTATCAGTCAATGCATTTCGACTTCCATGATGAGAACATCATGCTGGTAACCGACTATGTGAAACCTGGACCGTATGACGGACCTGAACAAGGATCCCGATGGACTATGGTATTTGATGGGGCTTCTAACGCCTTAGGTAACAGAATTGGTGCTGTAATCATCTTTCCTGAAGGTTGCCACACTCCTTTCACTGCCAGACTATGCTTCGATTGCACAAACAATATGGCTGAGTATGAAGCATGCATCTTAGGTATGAAAGCTGCTATTGACTTAAGGATCAAGCATTTGGATGTGTTTGGAGATTCCACCTTGGTGATCAGCCAAGTAAAAGGATATTAGGACACTAAACACCCCAATCTTATCCCTTACAAGGAACTTGTGCTATCCCTAATTCCTTACTTTGAAGAGATCACGTTCGAGCACTTCCCTAGGGAAGAAAACCAATTGGATGATGCTTTGGCAACCATGTCTTCAATGTTCAAAGTCAGATGGGACAACAAAGCCCCTATGATAACAATTGAAAGATTCGATGAACCTGCACAAATCTATGAGCTTGACACCGATGTGGAAAATCCATGGTACCATGAGGTGATGAGATACCTCGAAGCACAAGAGTATCCAGAGGGGGCATCTATCAATGACATAAAGTTCTTGCGAAGATTTGCAGCCAAATTCTTCCTAAGTAACAGGATATTGTACAAATGCAACCATGATTTGACTCTACTCCGATGTGTGGATAAGAAGGAGGCAGAGGAAATTATGGAAGACATGCACGATGGTCACTTTGGTACTCTCTCAAGTGGGCATACGATGGCTAAGAAAATCTTAAGAGCAGGTTACTATTGGTCAACGATGGAGATTGATTGCCATCAACATTCAAGAACCTATCACAAATGCCAAATCTACGCTGACAATGTCCATGTTCCTCTTATCCCTCTGAATGTCATGACCGCTCCGTGGCCATTTGCAATGTGGGGCATTGACATGATTAGAGAGATCAAGCCCACAACTTCTAATGGACATCACTTCATTCTTGTTGCTATCAACTATTTTACCAAATGGGTCGAAGCCGCCTCATTTGCCTCAGTCACCAAGAATGTGGTAGCCAGATTCATCAGACACAACCTCATCTGCCGTTATGGTATCCCCGAAAGGATCATCACCGACAATGGGACTAACCTCAATAATGCTATGATTATTGAGCTTTGCACTCAGTTTAAGATCAAGCATCACAATTCTTCTCCATATAGACCAAAAATGAATGGCGCAGTCGAAGCGACCAACAAAAATATCAAGAAAATTGTGCAGAAGATGGTAGTAACCTATAAGGATTGGCGTGAGATGTTGCCGTTTTCCTAACATGGCTGCCGTACTTCAGCTAGAACCTCAACTGAGGAAACTCCCTTTCCTTTAGTTTGCGGCATGGAAGCTGTTTTGCCAGTAGAAGTTCAGCTCCCCTCGCTAAGGATTATGAAAGAGGCAGGCCTAGGAGAAGACGAGTGGATTCAAACGAGATTGGATCAGCTGAACTTGATTGACGAAAAACGATTAGCTGTTGTTTTCCATGGTCAGACATATCAAAAACGGATGATCAAGACTTTCAACAAAAAGGTCAAGCCTCGAGTATATCAAGTTGGTGACTTGTTGATAAAACGCAACATTTTACCACAAGGCGGCCCCAGAGGAAAATGGAATCCCACCTATGAAGGACCATTTATTGTCAAGAGAGTTTTCTCTGGAGGTGCCATGATGTTGACTACCATGGATGGCGAGGATTTCCCACATCCCATAAATGCGGACATAGTTAAAAAATACTACGCATAAGAGACCCGTTAGGTTGACACACCTAAGCAAAATAAGGGCATCCCGGCAAGCCAAAAGGTTTGGGAAAAAATTAGGGATATATGGAAAAGATTGTACACCCGGAAAGTTGAAAACCCGAAAGGGCGACTTGGGCAAAAAAGGGTATCCTGGTGGGCTGAAAACCTGAAAGGGAGGTCCAGGCAAAAATTAAGGATTAAAAACGTATGACTATGTCCCTGGAATCAATAAAGTCAATTTTATCATCAAGGTCCAAGTCCAAACAGTCCAAGATCAATCCAATCAACTTCGATCAACGACAAAGGACGTTCGAAGACATTGGGGCAATAGTAGAGTTGGAAGGCAATGAGATCATTTTTCTTACTAGGATCTCCGTCTCTCTGTACAAAAACGCCTATTCATGGGAAAAATATCAATACAAATACACTTTGAAGTGCAAAATTTATGTCTTTGTTTTGAATGCAAATTTGTCCAATGACTAAAATTGATTGAACATATGCATATGAACATAATTAAAAACTATTTGGCACATGTGTCCTGCTAAGCAGCAGTAAGCATCTCTTTAATGTATATGAAATATCCCCATAGAGTTATCTCATTATCATCATCCCCATGAGGATGGCTGCAATAAACCTTTCCCCAATAGGTTTTACTTCTCAAATAATAATCGAGGAACCACAAAACTCCCCAGCCGAGTTCAAATTTCCCCAACAACAATCGAGGAACAAAAAATCCCCAGCCTAGTACATTCTCCCCAACCGAGTTTGTATTCCCCCGGTATAGCCTATCTTCCCCAGCTGAGCCTGTTATCCCCAGTGAGCCTGTTATCCCCAACTGAGTGTATCCTCCCCAAGCTGAGTCTGTCCTACCCGACTGAGTCTACACTCTCCAGTTTGAATTTTCCTTTCAGATTATTGCAAATCATAGGTCCATAACCCCTGATCCCCAGTAAAGCCATCAGCAAAACCTTTACTATTTCCAAAAAGTTACCGTGAAACCTGGACCCCACCAGATAACTGTTGATCTCAATTTCAAGATACTAAAAAACCTGGACCCGACCAGATAATAGTCTAAATCTTCAAAGATATAGAAGAACCTGGACTCAATCGGACCAAGGTTTAACTTCTTCTCCCTAGTAGAGTTTGCCTTTACCCCAACAAGTTGTTGTGAAGCCTGGATCCGACCAGATAGCAATCACCCTCAGAGATTCATTGTGAAACCTGGAAACCGATCAGATAAAAACTAAATCCCCAAACATTTTATTGTGAAACCTGGCCCCAACCAGATAGAAATTGACCTCGTCAACCTCAGAAATCCGCAAAGCCTGGACCCAACTAGATGGCAGTTTTTTCAAACAACTTATTTGTGAAACCTGGAGCTCGACCAGATAACAATTAACTATGATCCCCAGAGAGACAATATGAAGCCTGGACTCGACCAGATAATAGTAAAACTTTCCAAAAACCATGAAACCTGGACCGGACAAGATAGTAGTTACCACTTCAAGTTACTGCGAAGCCTGGATCTGACCAGATAATAGTTAACTTCTGTATCCCCAGCAAGTTATTGTGAATCCTAGATCCGACCAGATAACTATTAAATTTCAAGAAACTTTCTGCAAAGCCTGGAATCCGACCAAATAATAGTTAATTCGTCTCTTCCCCCAGTAAGTTACCGTGAAGCCTGGATCCGACCAGATAGCAGTTGACTACTTCATCCTCAGCAAATTGTGAAGCCTGGATCTAACCAAATAATAGTTGATATTCAAGAGATATTCCCCAGTGAAAGCATCCTTTCAACAAAGTTTGAACATATGCATATTCTTCATCCCCAACGAAAATCAGGGATTCAACCTCCCAAAGTTTCCATAACATCAGTCAGGGATTTATTTTCCCGGACAGAAACATACATCTCACATTCATACATCGTAGAATGTACATACCTATGCATTTAGTATAATACCACATCTGGTGAACATCATGCATGCATCTGCATTTTACTAACTCTTTTTCTCACAGGTAAAACATCAAGTTTTAGTATAAATCAACAAGAGATTTGTGCTGATATTTCTTCTAATATTTATCAACTTTCCTCCAAATGGCATCTATAAGCCCATTCACCATCCATCTTTGAGTGCAAATTTATGGGCACTCTAGTGTTCAATCATCTTTCACCTTCAAGTCACGAATGGCAGACTCACCAATCTAACTCTTCAGGTTTAAGAAGATTGAACAGGGGCGGCTATTGTACCCCAAAATTTGTCCTCTCATTTCTCAAGGATTCTCTCACAAGATCTTCTATGACGTCAAGTTTGCAACACTCATACATCAATTTAGGCTTAGAATTGGCACAAGGGCAAAATGGTCAATTGCATATTAGAAAGTCAACTTTAACTTTTTGGTCAACATTACATTCCAAAGATCAAATTTCATCAAGACATGCAAGAATATCAAGTTTGACCATCAAGAAAGTCAAGAAAGTCAAAAGTCAACTTGAAAAGTCAAGATTTCTAAGACTTAGGAATTTTCTAAGTGTTTTTAACATGATAATTTCATCACTTCATGCCATTCTTTCATCATGATGCAAGATGATTCAAAAGAAACTTTCAATATGAAAGTTGTAGATCTTCATGATATCTACAACATTGCTTTACACAACTTCTCCTAAATATGATGGGATCTCAAGTTACAAATTCATGAAGTCATGACATTTTCATTTAACACTTAGAGAAATTTTCAACAGATTTTGGTCAGGATTTTACCCTAACTTCTTGGCATTTTTTCACATAGTTCCAAGATGATTTTTTCAAAATGGCCAACATGAAAGTTATAGAGGATGTTTCAAGATTTCCAAAACATCCAAGAGCATAAATTTATCATACTTGATCTAGGAGATTCAAGGGCTTGAAGTTGGCCATCCATCTTTGAATTGCAAGTCATTCTAAGTGAAGAGCACATAACAAAACTCTCATGATTTGCTACATAATCTTATGTTGCAGGCTACTTTGCTTGCAAACCTCATCATAATTTAATGCTTACACCCACTCTTGAGCTATTACCCAAGTGTTTAAACCATTTTCCAAAAGATCTTTCCATTTATGACATAAAGGCACCATTACTATTCTTGAAAAGCAAGCTTTTTGGACAAAGTTTGTCTTGAGCCCATACCTTGCTGGTTGCTGATTATACTTCACCACAAATCATGGGAAGTATCTCCTCAATAATAGCAACTTTGGTACTTCATCTTGGGACTGTGGAGTACTTGACTTAGTTTGATCTTTGTAATCCAACCAAACCATAACATGCTGTCTTATAAACCTAATCAGATCATATGCACAAACCCCTTGCCTATAAATAGAAGAAGCATTTGCAATAGAAAGAGGTTGAAAAAGGTTAGAAAAATAGAGAGAAAATCCATAAGTCTTGTTGTAAACTAGCCATCAAAAACCATAATTGTTCAAAAAAGCTTCCACTCTTGAGTTTTAAAGTCCAAATATTTGGAACTCTCACACCTTGCAAGCTCTGTCTAAACATCTAAGCACCTCACATACATCACCTAGAAATTGTTCAAACTCAAGAACAAGCCTCTACAACACCTCTTTTTTCTCTTCCAGTTTCAATAACAGTCAAGACAACAACTCAAATTCAGAGTATAAAGATCCAACTCCAAGGTAAGTTTCTTGACTTTAGTAATTCATTTTTTAAAGACAAAAATGTAGTAACCATTGTCCTTAAAGCTAACCTTTTGTTTATCTTCCATTCTTTTCATTATGTGTTGAGAACTAACCCATGTATGCAGCAAAGCAATGTTGAAGTAGAAAAAATGACAGTATGAGTCGACACATAGCCTTATGAGTCGATACATACTGCTTTACATGCCCAAAATAAGAGGAAAAACAATGTATGAGTCGACACAAAGCATGTATGAGTCGACACATGCAATGTATGAGTCGACACATACCATTATGTATTGACTCATACTGAGTTGATTTGGCAATAAAGGGAGGGGCAAGGAAAGTTATATGTCGATGCATATGAGCTTGTGTCGACACATAATAGTTCAAAATGCATTTTCCCCCCTTCTTTTTACATTGTTTTTATGTTTCCTTCATGGTTATTCGATATGGTTGTAATATTTAAGTTCCTACTTCATCCACATTTGTAAATTGTACCCTCATCCCCTAAATGATGTAATAGCGTAGGACTTTACAATTCCGCAATTTAACGCTTTCAAATACAAATGTTAGTAATTATAGTTTTGTATGGAAAGACTAAAACCAATCAACATAAAACCCTAATCAAAGACAAAAACAACGCATGTAAATCAATACACTTGCACCCAAGCACCCCTAGGGTAAACTCTACTTGGTTGCCTTATACAAAATGACCATATTACGCATGTAAGGTATCTTAGCAAAAACAAGCAAATACAAGATCATAGTCCCTCGATGACGCTATCTAAGTTGCCTTACAAATGATCTTAGCCCCTCAAAAAAGAATGCTAAGATACCTTGCAACATTGCTAATCATGGCTATACGATGACCCACGCCCTCCCCGCTTACATCCAAAGATAGGGTTGCTTACCAAATCAATGGTAAGACAACAATGTCAAAGGAAAAGAAAATGAACAAGAAATACATTTGAGTAGGTAGATTGCTCCTAATTACTTGCTCCATCTCAAAACAAACATCCTTGCTATTTTCAAAACAAACACCTACACTTTTCAAAATATCTCACAAACTTGGAAATATTTTCAAAAGATCAACATCTTTGTATACATTCTTACGAACGAGAATCATTATAAAGAATGCCTAAACAATGGCCTCTTTACAAAATACTTTCAAAAACCACACAAAGCATAATTTCAAACAAAAGAAAGTGATCTAGCAAGTAACTAAGAGCCCATGGAAAACCATGGATGAAAAGGGTGCTAATACCTTCCTTTTTCATAATCTACCCCCCGAACTCAAGAAACAATCTCAAATGTCTTTCCTGTGCTTTTTCACCTTTCCTTTTGGATAAAAGAAAAGTCGGTGACGACTCTTGCTAACTGCAACATTTGCGATCAAACGCAAAACCCTCAAGTCAGTTATCCCACCGTATCACAAGGAAGAATACAACCGTATGGGATGAGCGACTAGAATTGGGGATCAAATCATTAATCAATGTCCAATAAGATAAGAATTTGTCTTGGTCGAAAGTAGGCCTTTCCGGATTGCTACTACATCGCAAGCCCAACAACGACCTCGCCAATAACAATAGGGTAGTCAGCCTAAGCAGGATACATCCAAGAGGCAATATACCAAACTCAACATGCCGATTTCGCAAGCCTTGCAACACATGTTGAAGATGAATTTGGTCACATTGAAGGATCCTCCTCAGAATACCAATACTTCTGCTCCTAGCTACAATCCTGATGCAAGGTGTGCATATCACTCCAATAGTCCGGGGCATGATACTGATAGTTGTTGGATGTTGAAATATAAGATTCAAGACTTGATTGATGAAGGAGTGTTGGAGTTCACACAAGAGGGTCTTATTGAGTTTTTCTATCATCCCTCAAAGGCACACCATCTAAAGTGACAAATTCAGGCGGAGAAGCTTTTTGTTCATTCGAATTTTCATTTGTAATTTCTTTGTTTGTTCAAACACTTATCTTTATGTCAGACTTTGTTTGTCCCCATTAATGCATTGCATATGTTTGTCTTGAATTAATCTATTCGTTTTCACTATACTTAAATTATGCTTTTACTTCCTTTTTGTGATATTCAACTCTCAATTAAAAAGCTATAAGCCTTTAGGGGGAGAATGAAGAAAATGATACCATAATCTCTACAATATGGTTTTGAATAGACCTTGCTGACGATGACATGCGTTGTTTCAAATCCTAAATAGTGGAGTTATAAGGAAGATAATCCCTACTCAACCCTTTTGATCCTAAGAAGTACGAGTTTTCTTTTCCACGCAAATTGAAACCTTTAATCATAACCTGGGGCAGGGTAGTTTCTCAGTTAATTCAAATGCACATGCAATTGTAATTGCAAGCTTCTCAAGTCATGTTTAAAGCATTGGTTTTGATGAAGACAACATGGATATCAACATTCAAAGGATGTGCAAAAAGTTTATCAATATCATATAAAACCTTGTTACAAGTCTTGAAGATTAGAAGAAGAATTATTAAAGAAACAACAAATGTCAGAAGGTATAAATAATTCTTAAACTTGAATATAGATGTTCACAAATATGCATTCATAATCATATACATATCCCACATTTTTAACAATAAGAAAAACTATGTTTGAAATCTTTTTCAAAAGGATTTTTTGAAAATAAACTTTCAGGAACCGGTTCCTACCTAACAGGGAACCGGGTTCCAAACTTGTTCCAAAATCACTTTCCTGGAATTTGTACCAGGAACCGGGTTGTACCTATAGGGGAACCGGTTCCTGCGTGTTATTTTTGAATTCTGGGTTATAACGTTCACTAGGAACCGGGTTCTGCCTGGGTCGGAACCAGTTCCCAGCGAACCAGTACAGATTTTCTTTTGTTTTTTGAACATAATTCAAATGGTATTCTTTCATGATTGCATTGCATCTTTTCATATCAAATGGCATGAATGAAGAGGTATTTGTGACATTATAAATTGTGCAGATTTTCAAATTCAAATGACCTTCTTCAATAAACAATTTTCATCATTCAAATTTGCATATTCTTACAAACTTTCAAGTGTTCTTACAAATCATAAATTTTTTGAAACTTTCCATATACATTTTCATTAAGAAATCATTACAAGTTTCATACATTCATTGTAAACATGTATAATCATTGCTTGAGAATTGTTTCTTTCTTGAAGAAGAAGATCAATCAAAGATTGATAGTGCTCTCCATCTCTTTCAAATAAATCGTTGTATTACAAAAAGAAAGTATTCCCTTACTATCCAGGATTGTTGGAAGTAAGTATTGTGATTTGAAGAGGATTGTTATTCATTCACATTAGTGTTTATTTGACCTTAAAGGTGTTAAGAACCTTTGGTCACCCTATAGGTTAGATAGTAAGCATGGGCTGTACAATCATTCTAAACTATAGTGAAATCTCTTTCGTGTTGGAACGGGGACTGGAGTACTCTCAGATTGTGAAGGGAACCAGGATATATCGTCGTGTTCTTTACTTTTCCACTTTTATCGTTTTCATCACCATAATCAAGAAAAGATAAGATATAGTCAAAAACCTCCAAACACTTAACCACAAATTACTACAAGTATTCTCATAAAACCGAATAAATTTTTATATACCTAATTCACCCCCCCCCTCTTAGGCACTCTTAGACTTACAATTGGCATCAGAGCAAGTTATAGGTAACTTGTTCCTAAAGATCCATAATGGCTTCCGCAAATCAAAATCCGGTTTTCAAAGGTGGTGGTAGTAACAACAAGCCTCCATTGTTTTGTGGTGAATACTTTGAATTTTGGAAAATTCGCATGAAGGCTCATCTTGAAGCGCAAGGAGAAGAAATATGGAATGCTGTTGAGAATGGTCCATTTACTCCGGTGTGTGTTGTCAATGGTGTTGGGTCATCAAAGCCTAAAGCATCATGGGATGACGATGACAAGAAAAAAGTTCTCTTTGACAAAAAGGCAATCAATATTCTCCAAAGTGATCTTAGTATGGATGAATTTTTCCGAGTATCGGCATGTACAACGGCAAAGGAAATTTGGGATACTCTTGTAGAAACTCATGAAGGAACCGCCGAAGTCAAAAGGTCTAGATTGAACACTTTGAGTCAAGAATATGAATTATTCAGAATGCTGCCCGGAGAATCCATCCTTGACTTGCAAAAGAGATTCGTTCACTTGACAAACCATTTGAAGGCACTCGGTAAGACTTTAACTAACGATGAATTAAATCTTAAAGTGCTTAGGTCTTTAACTAGGGAATGGCAACCAAAAGTGACGGCAATATCCGAAAAGAAAAGCCTAGCAACTATGACTTCCGCAACACTTTTCGGAAAGCTTCAAGAATATGAGACGGAACTTGGAAGGCTTGAAAAACATGAGAATCATGAGAAGAAATCCAAAGGCATTGCTTTGAAAGTTGATTCAAAATAAAGTCAAGATAAAGATGCATCGGAGGAAGATGAAAACTTCTTGCTTCTTGTAAAAAGGTTAGGAAAATATTTTGGTCATAAAAATAATCTTCATAATGCTAACTTTGTCAAAAGAAAGAAATTTTATAAGCATAAAGATAAAGAAGCCTCCACATTAACACAAGATGTCACATGCTATGAATGTGGAAAGCAAGGTCACATAAAGCCGGATTATCCAAAACTCTCCAAGAAAAATGCATTCAAAGGCAAAAAGGAGTTCAAGAACAAAAGGGCTTATGTTGCATGGGAAGATAATGAGATAAGTTCTTCATCCGATTCGGATAGTGACGAAAGTGCAAATCTAGCATTGATGGCTTCACACCACTCCGATGATGAAGAAGGCGAGGTTAGTTATGACAACTATGATAATGGTGCACAAGGTGCTATAGATGAATTATTAAATGAATGCAAAATTCTATATAAAACTATTTCATCTCAAAAGAAATTATTTTTCATCTTTAGAAGAAAAAGTTAAAACTATTGAAAAAGAACATAAAGATGAAAAAGAAAAGATGATTAGTGATCAAAAACAGAATTTTGTATGCAATAATTGTGAATCACTTTCTTTCCAAATTGTTCAATTAAAAAGAGTCCTAGAAAGGTATGAAAAAGGACAAGTTGGATTGGAAAATGTTCTTAGCACTCAAAGATATCCTAAAGATAAAAGTGGACTTGGTTTTTCAAAATTTTCTCAACCAAGTCCCAACAAAACTATCTTTGTTAAGGCTAATAACCAACCAATTCAAGAGAAAGTGAATAAGCCTAAATAAGTTCATCATTATCCTAAAAATAAAAGAGTTGTTAAGAATAAATCTTATCCTCCTAGATATATAAGTAATTTTGAACCTACTTGTTTCTATTGTGGTATTAAAGGCCACACACCTAATGCTTGCTATATAAGAAACTTTAGTGTTCCAAGTGGGCATTATGTGTGGGTAAAGAAAGGTACTAATTATGAAGGACCCAAAGCACTTTGGGTACCTAACAAAACATAATTTTTTTTGTAGGTGTGCTTGAAAACCACTTCAAATTTATGGTATCTTGATAGTGGTTGTTCAAAGCATATGACGGGTGACATAAACCATTTTTCAAATCTTGTTCTAAAGGCCAAGGGTTATGTCACTTATGGAGATAACAACAAAGGGAGAATTCTTGGTAAAGGTAAAGTTGGTGCACCACCTATCACATCCATTGAAGATGTTCTTTATGTTTAAGTACTAAAGCATAATCTTCTTAGCATTAGCCAACTTTGTGACAAAGGCTTCAAGATCAAATTTATAAAAGATGAATGCTTGATTATTGATGAAGTCACCAATGAGGTAAAACTCAAAGGTAAAAGAATTAATAATATATTTAGATTTCCCTTGATGATCCATCTTTGAAGGTAAAATGTCTCATGGAAAACAATGATGATTCATGGCTTTGGCACAAAAGGATTGCTCATATTCATATGGAACACTTGAATAAACTAATCAAGCGTGATCTTGTCATTGGTTTGCCTAAGAGAAAATTTGTCAAAGATAGACTTTGTGATGCTTGTCAAAAAGGGAAACAAACAAAATCATCTTTCAAATCTAAGAATGTGGTGTCTACTACAAGGCCACTACAATTGTTACACATGGATCTCTTTGGTCCATCAAGAACAAAAAGCTTCGGAGGTAATGTATACGCTTTGGTTATTGTTGATGATTTTTCTAGATATTCTTGGACTTTGTTTCTTGTGCAGAAAAGTGATGCCTTTAAAGCTTTTAAGAAGTATGCTAAGCAAATCCAAAATGAAAAATCACTAAAGATTGTATCCATAATAAGTGATCATGGTGGAGAATTCCAAAATGCATAATTTGAAGAATTTTGTGAAGAACATGGTATCTCTCATAATTTTTCAGCACCTAGAACTCCACAACAAAATGGAGTAGTTGAAAGAAAGAATAGGTTTCTAGTGGAACTTTCAAGAACAATGCTTAGTGATGCAAATCTTCCTATATATTTTTGGGCAGATGCGGTTAGGCATGTTATGTTGGAAATCGAGTTATCATTAGACCTATAATAAAGAAGACTCCATATGAACTCTTCAAAGGAAGAAAGCCAAATATTGCTCACTTCCACATTTTTGGATGCAAGTGTTTTGTTCTTAACAATGACAAAGACAATCTCGATTTACCCCCGGAAGAACTTTCAAATGATCAAGTTGTGAAATCACCGGAAAATCAAGAAGACATTGTACAACAAGATTCAAACATCAATGATCTACCAAAAGAATGGAGAACTCATAGAGACCATCCTATTGACAAAATTATTGGTGACATTAGCCAAGGAGTATCAACAAGATTAAATCTAAAAGATGCTTGCTTAAACATGGCGTTTGTTTCTCAAATTGAACCTACCAAAGTTGATGAAGCCTTAGGAGATGATCAATGGATTATTGCTATGCAAGAAGAATTAAATCAATTCGAGATAAATCAAGTTTGGGAACTTGTTCCTAGACCAAGTGGTAAACACATCATAGGTACCCGATGGGTGTTTAAGAATAAACTTGATGAGAATGGTCTAATTGTTCGAAACAAAGCAAGGTTGGTTGCCCAAGGCTACAATCAAGAGGAAGGAATCGACTTTGAAGAAACATTTGCTCCAGTTGCAAGGTTAGAAGTTATACGTCTTTTACTTGCTTATGCTTGTTCATTAAATTTTCAGCTTTTTCAAATGGACGTCAAAAGCGCATTCTTGAATGGATACATCAATGAAGAAGTCTATGTCAAACAACCTCCGGGATTTGAAGACTTCAAACATCCTACACATGTCTTTAAGTTGAGAAAGGCTCTTTATGGCTTAAAGCAAGCACCAAGAGCATGGTATGATAGACTTAGCAATTTTTTGTGTGAAAAAGGTTTCGAAAAGGGTAAGGTTGATAAAACTTTGTTCATTAAGAAAATCAAAAGTAACACTTTATTGGTTCAAGTCTATGTTGATGATATCATTTTTGGATCGACTAACAAAGAAATGTGTGAGGAATTCTCATTGATGATGCAAGGAGAATTCGAGATGTCTATGATGGGAAAGATGAACTACTTTCTTGGACTACAAATCAAGCAACTAAAAAATGGAATCTTCATCAACCAATCTAAGTATTAAAAAGAATTATTGAAAAAGTTTGATATGGACAATTGTAAAGCAATGAATACTCCAATGGGCTCCGGTACATATGTTGATCAAGATGAATCCGGTACTCCAATTGATATTACAAAATACCGAGGTTGTAAAACTGATCGTAAAAGCACAAGTGGTACTTGTCACATTATTGGAAATGCATTAGTATCATGGGCTTGTAAAAAGCAAGCATGTGTTGCTCTTAGCACGGCCGGAGCAGAATACATAGCAACGGGTAGTTGTTGTGCACAAATTCTTTGGCTCAAGCAATAACTCCGTGATTACGGACTTGATCTCGGATGCATTCCTCTTTGATGCGACAATACAAGTTCTATCAATATTACAAAGAATCCGGTCATGCATTCAAGAACCAAACATATAGATATTCGACATCATTTTCTCCGTGATCATGTACTTCAAGGAGATGTCGAAGTCACTTTTATGGATACTCATAACCAACTCGCAGATATCTTCACAAAACCGCTTGCTCGAGAACCATTCTTCAAAATCCGAAGAGAACTTGGTATTTTGGATGAAGGTGATCTCTAAATGTTTCTCATAAGGTGCACGTCTTAATTTTTCTTCAAAAAATTTATGTTTCAGTACACTCTGCTTCTACTCCTTCTTTTATATGTTTCGTGATGTTTAGGTTTCTTATGTTTCGTTGTTATATGTTGTATCGTACAATTCGTTATGTTCGTGTTTTAGTGTGTGGTTGTGTTTAAAATTGTTTGTGTTTTTTAAATGAATTTGTTTCACTCTTTTTCCCCATCCTTTTTGATGTTAACAAAGGGGGAGAAGAATATGCATATGTGTTGTTTTGTTTCAAAGAAATTGCAGGCCAAAATAACTATCATAAAACTCACTCCAAAATTCAAAGAATCATGGACTTAGGGGGAGCATACAATTTAGGGGGAGCCTTGCATTTGCTTAACATTTTTGCTACACAAAACAACATAAACATTTCAAGAATTGTTTTCAAGACTTGGTTGTCATCATCAAAAAGGGGGAGAATGTAATTGCAAGCTTCTCAAGTCATGTTTAAAGCATTGGTTTTGATGAAGACAACATGGACATCAACATTCAAAGGATGTGCAAAAAGTTTATCAATATCATATAAAACCTTGTTACAAGTCTTGAAGATTAGAAGAAGAATTATTAAAGAAACAACAAATGTCAGAAGGTATAAATAATTCTTAAACTTGAATATAGATGTTCACAAATATGCATTCATAATCATATACATATCCCACATTTTTAACAATAAGAAAAACTATGTTTGAAATCTTTTTCAAAAGGATTTTTTGAAAATAAACTTTCAGGAACCGGTTCCTACCTAACAGGGAACCAGGTTCCAAACTTGTTCAAAAATCACTTCCCTGGAATTTGTACCAGGAATCGGGTTGTACCTATAGGGGAACCGGTTCCTGTGTGTTATTTTTGAATTCTGGGTTATAACGTTCACTAGGAACCGAGTTCTGCCTGGGTCGGAACCGGTTCCCAGCGAACCAGTACAAATTTTCTTTTCTTTTTTGAACATAATTCAAATGGTATTCTTTCATGATTGCATTGCATCTTTTCATATCAAATGGCATGAATGAAGAGGTATTTGTGACATTATAAATTGTGCAGATTTTCAAATTCAAATTACCTTCTTCAATAAACAATTTTCATCATTCAAATTTGCATATTCTTACAAACTTTCAAGTGTTCTTACAAATCATAAATTTTGTGAAACTTGCCATATACATTTTCATTAAGAAATCATTACAAGTTTCATACATTCATTGTGAACATTTATAATCATTGCTTGAGAATTGTTTCTTTCTTGAAGAAGAAGATCAATCAAAGATTGATAGTGCTCTTCATCTCTTTCAAATAAATCATTGTATTACAAAAAGAAAGTATTCCCTTACTATCCAGGATTGTTGGAAGTAAGTGTTGTGATTTGAAGAGGATTGTTCTTCATTCACATTAGTGTTTATTTGACCTTAAAGGTGTTAAGAACCTTTGGTCACCCTATAGGTTAGATAGTAAGCATAGGCTGTACAATCATTCTAAACTATAGTGAAATCTCTTTCGTGTTGGAAAGGGGACTGGAGTACTCTCGGATTGTGAGGGGAACCAGGATTTATCGCTGTGTTCTTTACTTTTCCGCTTTTATAGTTTTCATCACCATAATCAAGAAAAGATAAGATATAGTCAAAAACCTTCAAACACTTAACCACAAATTACTACAAGTATTCTCATAAAACCGAATAAATTTTTATATACCTAATTCACCCCCCCTCTTAGGCACTCTTAGACTTACAGCAATCACAAGCTTTTACTTCGTACCCAATGAATAGTATGAGAGACATCCTTCCAAATAAAAAGACGGTGACGGTTCCCTGTAAAACAGGCAGTCGTTATCTCTCAAAAGAAAAGTGCGCTAAGTCAAAACCTGTAAAGGAGACTAAAGAAAAAACTTGGGCATCCCGCTGACTAATCACAGAAGAAATTTTTTAGCCAAAAGGTAGGGATAATAAAATCAAAAAGAGGTCGCTACAAATACTCGACAACAGAAAAATGTTACAAAAAATGTTTGCCTTCTCAAATAAACTTCCAGTATCAGAACCATCACTAAAATGTCAATGCAGACTCAATTGGAATCTAAACACACAGTTAACTAAGTATAGAGCTGAAGAACATCACGGGGAACAAGTTGGGTACAAATAAAGTTTGGGCCTTTATCCTTTGTTTCTTAAACCGTGAACCAGGCCACATTACAACCCTTAAAAGTCCTAACTGAAGCATAGGTTAGTTCGAAAGCATACTGTTACAAAAAGTACCATGACTCCTATAAGGCTTACTATAAATCCTGAGTTGAATTCATATTCTTACAAAATTTTGTTTGTTTACTAAAAATTCATTTTCAAAACTTCAAGACAGACATAAGCTTTGCATTTTTAATACCACTGTTTGCATATAACTAATTGTTCGACAACAGATAAGTTCACACGAAGAATATTCTATGAATGGAAATACTCTCAATGAACATAATCAATTCAAATGGAAAGAAACTTCCAATAATAAGCCTTCCATAATCAAAGGGAATTACATGTTATTATCCAACTCATATGTGACAGTCAAGTCAAGATTCAAAGAATCTCTCAAAATTTCTGAATAGCCAGGGGTAGATCTCCATCTGAATCACTTGAAGCATTAAACATGAATTCTAGAAAAGGTTCATGTACGATCAAGCAAACATTTTCTTGCAGTGCTACAACACTTACTACTATGGACAATGATAATTCCTTGCACCATGTGAACGCGAAAATAGTCGGAAAATACTACGCATGAAAAAAAGACCCGTTAGGTTGACTGGCCTAGGCAAAAATAAGGGCATCCCGACGAACCAAAGAGTTCAGGAAAAAATTAGGGATATATAAATAAAATTGTACACCCGACAAGTCGAAAACCTGAAAAGGCAGCTTGGGAAAAAAGGGTATCCCGGTGGACTGAAAATCTGAAAAGACGGTCCAGGCAAAAGTTAGGGATTAAAGTGTACGACTATGTCCCGTTATCCCTTGTCTATCAGTAGAAGACTCATCACCTTGATCAACATTTACCAAGGGCTCTAGAAGTTGAGATAATGTTCAAGTCATCCATAAAGCCCCACAGAGCAGTTTCCACAGAATTATCCCTACAGAGCTATCTGCACAAGCTCATCTTCAACAAGAGATACATTCCCCGCAAGTCTATTATGCCTTCATGATAGAAATTAGGGCATCTTCCAGCTGTTAACATAAGCGTACTCACCAGCAGATCCCTCTAACAGATAAACAAGTGTGATCGTCTCCTCGACAATGTCGCCAACTTACAGAGTCCCAACCCTCATCAGAGATTAGGTCATCAACATAATTCATAGGAACTCTCTTCACCAACTGAGTTTATTTCTCCAGCACTATAAAATTCCCCGCGGAATTCTCTTCTCCACCAGGACTCATCTCCTTAGCAAAAGTATTCCTCAGCAAAGTGTTTATACAACAAGGTTATTTCCCCAACATGGTTTATTTCTCAAATGGAATTCAGCCTCCCCAACCTGAGTCTATTCCTTTAGCTCTTCAAAGCACCGACAAAACTCCTCTCTCCATCAAAGGATAGTCCAGGCTATTATCCCCAGAGAGTTGCTACAAAATCTGAAACTGGACCAGATATCATTCAACCTTATTCTCCCAGACGAGTCGGCATCCATATCAAAAACTCGGTCAGACAACACCTCAAAAGGTTATCCATATCTTTTATCCCCAATCATGGTATATAAGAATTAAATTCCTCAGTAGAGCGACGAACGACAAATATTCCCGAGCTCTTCTCCCCAAGCAAAAAGCAATGTTCCCTAGCAGAGTTTCCTCAAACAGAGAGCAGGAGTCCTCAGCAGAAACATTCTAGAAGAGATTGAATATTACACATATTCTTCATCCCCATCACCATTTAGGGATTTATTTTCCCCAACAAGATTTTATACGGAGATACACTTCAACGACATTTCACATTCATTCATCATTCACAAACATCATAGCATATGCATACGAAACACATATGGCACAATCTCATTTACTTTGAGAACAAAATTATGTAACTCATTTCATACATAATGATATTGCATATAGATATCTCTTTATCCTTTCAAGTAAAGTCTACCAACACACAAACACCATCAACAATTTTCAAACAGATCAAAGATTAACTCCTGAAATAGGACGAGGAAACTATCTTTCTTTCTTTATGGTCAGATAAAGATCAATTCCCGAAACAAGATGGGGTGACTATCTTTATCACCAATGGTATGAACTCCCAAAACAGGACTGGTTTACCAACAAACTGATTATGGATCAATTCCCGAAACAGGACGGGGCAACTATCTACATAAACAGATCGAAGAATAACTCCTGAAATAGGACGGGGAAACTACCTTTCTTTCTTTATGGTCAGATAAAGATCAATTCCCCAAACAGGAAGGGGCGACTATATTTATCACCAATGGTATGAACTCCCGAAATAGGACAAGTTTACCAACAAACTGATTGTAGATCAATTCCCGAAATAAGACGGGGCGACTATCTACATAAACAAATCAAACATTAACTCCCGAAACAGGATGAGGAAACTATCTTTCTTTCTTTATGGTCAGATAAAGATCAATTCCTGAAACAGGATAGGGCGACAATCTTTATCACCAATGGTATGAACTTCCAAAACAGGACGAGTTTACCAACAAACTGATTATAGATCAATTCCCAAAACAGGACGAAGAAATTTTACACGGGTTCCTTCTAATATATTTCTAGATGCAGCTTCACATGGGCTCATCCTGAAGCAGCCATACCCAGGCTCCTTCTCATATATTTCAAGGTGCAGTTTAACACAGGCTCATCCTGAAGCGGCCTTACACAGTTTCCTTCTAATACATTTACGGACGCGGCTTGACACAGGCTCACTCCAACACATCATTCAGATGAAATCGAGCGTAGATTTATTCTGATAACCTTTTGGAAAAGTCGGGCGTAGAATCCTTCCAACATCTTCTTCCAGTTGAAGTCGGGCGTAGACATCCTCTGGCTCAGATGAAATCAAGCGTGGATTTATTATGACACTCTTTTGGAAAATTTGAGCGTAGACTCCTTCCAACATCTTCTTCCAATTGAAGTTGGGCATGGACATCTTCTAGCTCAGATTAAATCGAGCATAGATTTATTCTGATACTCCTTCAAAATTTTTTAGGCGTAGACTCTTTCCAACACCTTTTCTAGTTGAAGTAGGGCATATACACATTCTAGTACATCATTCAGATGAAATCGAGCGTAGATTCCTTCAGATACTCTTTTGGAAAAGTCGAGCATAGACTCCTTCAAACATCTTTTTCTAGTTGAAGTCGGGTGTAGGCATCCTCTGGCTTAGATGAAATTAAGCGTGTATTTATTCTGATACTCTGGAAAAGTCGGGCATAGAGTCCTTCCAACATCTTCTTCCAGTTGAAGTCAGGCGTAGAGATATTATGGGTCAGATTAAATCGAGCGTAGATTTATTCTGATACTCCTTCAGAAAAGTAGGGTGTAGACTCTTTCTAACACCTGTTCTAGTTGAAGTTAGGCGCATACATCTTCTATTACATCATTCAGATGAAATCAAGCGTAGATTCCTTTTGAAACTCCATTGGAAAATTCGGGCGTAGACTTCTTCCAATACCTCTTCCAGTTGAAGTCCGGCATGGACATCTTTTGGCTCAGATTAAATTGAGCGTAAATTTATTCTGATACTCCTTCAAAAAAGTCAGGCGTAGACTCTTTCCAACATATTTTCTAGTTGAATTCGGGCGTAGACATCTTCTAGTATATCATTCAGATGAAATCAAGCGTAGTTTCCTTCTGAAGCTCCATTGGAAAAGTTGGGTGTGGACTCCTTCCAACATACTTATTCTAGTTGAAGTCGGGCGTAGACATCTTCTGGTTCAGATAAAATCGAGTGTAGGTTTATTCTAATTATCCTTTTGGACCAAGTCAAGCGTAGACTCACTCCAAATACATCTTCTAAGACAAAGTCGGGCGTAGACTTAGTCTAATTTCTATAAATGGTTACTTTAGATGGCATCTATAAGACCATCTCTGATAACTCTCCATCACCTCTACAAATGGCATCTTTAATCCTATTCACGGTATAATCAACCAACAATGCTACTTGGTGCCTATACGAGTGCAAATTTCTGGGCACTTAAGTGTTCAATCATCTTCTACCTTCAAGTCGCGAATGGCGGACATGCCAATCTAACTCTTCAAGTTTAAGAAGATTTAATAGGAGCATTTGTTGTACCCCAAAATTTTCCTTCCCATTTTCTCCAAGACATTCTTCTAGGGTTCTTAAATGCTCAAGGATTCTTAAGAGTTAATCAGACAAACTCTCCTCCTAAGCAATGGGTCCACAACTAGGGTTTCATCTTGAACAAAGAAGAATGGGTTTCAAAGGTATCAAATGGTTTTCATGGTTCTACATAGGTATTTAAAAATTCTCATGTCAATTTTCAAGCCTTGCATCACAAGTTTTCTTAGTCAATGGATCAGATGATTGAAAGTAAACTATATTGGGTAAAAAGTCAGTTGTGGTCAACATACAGTCAAACTTCAATATTTTTGGTCAACTTCAAAATTTTGAAGTGATATTCATCATTTGATCAAGGGTTGATCATGATTCCTCAAGGAAAGCCCTCAAATCATCAAAGGTCAAAAGTTTCCAAATTATGGTTTCCTTAGGAGAAGTCAACTGAACTTTTACCAAGCATAAATTTCACATGCTTCATCAATGTTTCCCAAACCAAAGCCTATTTTGAAGGAATTCAATTCTCTACAACTTTGTATTTGTATGCTCAATTCCAAAAAATGCTTCATTTGAGAGATATGAGCCCATACATTATAAGTCATTTCAAAAGTCAACAAAAAAGACACTTTTTGTCAAGGCAACTTACATAAAGATAAAGTTTGCAAATGAAAAAATTATCAAAAGAGAAATTATAGAGGACATCTTGAGCTTTCCAAAAAGTCTAATATCACCTTCAAAATATGAAAATGGAGAGATTTATGACCAGTGCAAGTTAGGAAAGTTTGAGAAAATGCATAAAATGCAAAGTGAGTAAACTTGAAATTTTGAACTTATGGGCCTAACTTTTTAGGTTTCAAACATGTCAATGACTTTATAAAAGCCTCCTAAGTTCACTCATACCTTGTCTTATGTTTTCTTATTTTTTTATTTATTTATTTTGTTTTTATTCAAATAAATACAAAATAAATTAAATAAGGTATAAGATCATTGGGCCAAGCGTATGATTGATTTCTTAATCATCTAGAGGCCCAAAACAATTCAGCATAACTTGCCAAAATTGTGTGATCATGGAAAAGGCAAAGAATATTTCAATATGGAAGCTTTTTAATATGATGGATTTTTGTCTAAACATGGACTTGATTACATGAGATTCTTTCCATGTTTAGTGATCCAATCCTTTCTCTATATATGCATAACAAGATTAGATACAAAGGACATGATTCCCTGCCTCAAGAAGCTAGCCAAAATTTCTCAATATTTTACTCAAAACCCTAAGTCTAGAAACTAGAGTCGCAAGCCTCCTCAGTGCAAAACTCCAATACCAATCACCTCCTGGAGTATCAAAGGATAGGTTTGGATCGTTGGTCATGATCCCAAACGCATGAAATCACATAACATGTCATGAACGATTTTTTTTTTGTTTGTAAAATCATATCTCTAACTTTACTTTGTTTTAAATTGAATTGATACTTCTAACATGATTTTGAGATATGCTTGAATAGGTAAAGATCACTAACATGGTCCCATGCACACAGATTTGGAAAATGACATTTTTACTCCGATCAATTTAGTTTGATTCGAAATGCATGATCCAAGGGTTTATAGCCAAAACTAATGCCATATTTGGATTAAGGAGGGTCAAATTAGGAGGGACATGGTATTTTGTGGTTACTAACGCTTGATTTTTGCAAGTTTGAGATTTGCAGGTCGCTAGAGAAGACAACCGGAGCTAGGGCTTCGGCGCTTCTCCGGCCATAAAAGTCAATATGTATATTTTTTGTTTTTGTTTGGTTTTCATAAACGAAAGTAACAGCCGCTCCAATCGTAAGTGTGTGTTTGTAAGAGTGTTAGTGTGTCAGGGCATGGGTTCGACCCCTGCCCCTAGCATGTTATTTTTCACGGTTTTCTCTTGCATATCCAATGAAGCAACCCAGCGCGCACAACATGCATCTCACCCCCTGACCATCCGATCTCAATAGATCCATATCCAGCGTTGCAAGTCTCACACCCACATTAGACCCCCCAAGGAGGAGTTGCATAGGATTATCCAGGCAGCTGAGCCAACATGTTTTGGGCCTAACAAATTTTCTTTTCAGCACCCCCTAAGTTTACTTCTACATGCCCTTTTCTTTTTTCTTTACAATTTCTTTTTAAAAAAAATATAATTAACTTTTTTTCATTAATTAATTAAAACTAACCTAGATTTAGGTTTAAATTAACCTGACTTTTTTATTTAAATTAAATTAACTTTTTCTTTGTAAATAAATTAATCAAGTTAATTAATTAATTTAGTTAAACTTTTCTCCAATTAAAAATAACTTAGGTTTTATTAGGTTTTAATTCCTTTTTCTCTAAAGCAAACAAAAATCAATTAATCATCATTTATTTTCTATTAAATAATCTCTTCGTTTCTTATTACAACCTTCGCGCATTTCTGTTATTTTTTTCCGCATTAGAAATTTATTTATTATTATGTAACTACTAAAAGTTGTAATAGTTAATTAGGGTTTACTATTTTCCCCCATTTTTATTGTTTGTAACCCCCATCCCCGAAGCATTGTAATATCCTAGATTTTATCTTCCCGCATTTTACTTTTTGCACCTATAATTATGCCTATATGTATATATAATTGTATAGTAATTAGGTTTGTATGATAAGATATAAAATCAAATGATAGCTAACCATAATCTCAAAGATTAAAATAATTGAATCACAACACACTTCATACACGCACCTCTAGGGCGACTCCACTTATTGCCTTCGAATAAAACGGTCATGTCCCTCGAACATGGGGCACTTTAGCAAAGACCCTCGACTAAAAGATCGTAGTCCCTTG
Source organism: Vicia faba (assembly GCA_948472305.1). NCBI lineage: Eukaryota > Viridiplantae > Streptophyta > Magnoliopsida > Fabales > Fabaceae > Vicia > Vicia faba. The sequence continues at coordinate 231,263,236 of OX451738.1, forward strand.
ATGAACCTTCAGTGCTTCCTTCGATAAATGATCTTAGTCCCTTACGACAAATTTCTAAAGCACCATACGAGTTACCTTTATGACTGTACGATGACCCATGCCTGTCCCTCAAACATCCAATGATAGGGCTTCCTACTAACTAATGGTAGGATAACACTATCTAAAGGAAGAGGAAAAGAACAAAAAACTTTTGGGTAGGTAGATAGTTCTTAATCGCTTGCTCGCGAACATTTCAAAACATTTTTCACACAATGACACTTTTTCAACAAATATTTTCAAAACAAACACTTTGTATGCATTCTTAATGATATGAGAATCATTACAAGGTTGCCGAACTTAGGAATTTTCAAAATATTTTCAAACACAAATTCACAAAGCACTTTCAAAGTGAGCTATCGATTAAGAGCCTGTAGATAACTACAGATGAAAAGGGTGCTAACACATTCCCTTTTCATAACCTACACCCCTTACTCAGAAAATTCCCAAAGGTCTTTCTTGTTCTTTTCACCCTTTCCATTATTGGATAAAAGAAAAGTAAGTGGTGAATCTTGCTATCCATAATATTTACGATAAAACGCAAAACTAAAAGTCAATTCTCCCACCATATTACAATGTGCCTCCAGTTCCTTAGAGTGTCTTGACTGCTCCTTAGTAGTTTGCAATGTGGGACATTGATATGATTGGAGAGATTAAGCCTACTGCTTCCAATGGGAATTATTTCATCCTGGTTGCTATTGATTACTTCACAAAGTGGGTTGAAGCAGCCTCGTTTGCTTCCTTTACCAAGAATGTTATGGCTCGGTTCATTAAATATAATCTTATTTGTCGATATGGCATCACTAAAAGGATAATCATGGGAAATGGTACCAATCTTAACAATACTATGATAACGGAAATCTGCATGCAACTCGTGATTAAGAATCATAATTCTTCTTCGTGTCAACCAAAGATGAATGGTGCAGTGGAAGCCGCCAAGAAGAATATCAAGAATATATTGCATAAGATGACAATGACATAAAAAGATTGGCATGTGATGTTACCATTTTCTCTTCATGGTTATCGCACTTCAGTATGTACATCAACTAGAGAAACCCCGTTCTCTCTAGTCTACGGTATGTAGGCTGTCTTACCTGTTGAAGTCCATATTCCTTCCCTAAGGGTTATGAAAGACGTAGAATTAGATGAAGACTAATGGACTCAAACTCTACTAGACCAAATAAATTTGATCGATGAAAAAAGGCTTGCGGATATTTTTCATGGTAAGATGTATCATAAACGCATGATCAAAGCCTTTAACAGGAAAGTCAAAAATTAGGTATACCAGGCTGGTGATTTGGTAATAAAGCGTATTATCCTACCATAAGGTGATCCTAGGGGAAAATGGATCGCCATATACGAAGGGCCAGTTGTGATCAAAAAGATATTTTCTGGTGGTGCTATTATACTTACTACCATGGACGATGAAGATTTTCCACACCCTATGAATTTAGACATAGTCAAAAAAATACTACACATAAAAGAGACCCGCTAGGTTGACAGACCTAGGAAAAAGTAAGGGTATCCTAACGAACCAAAAGGGTTCGGGCAAAAATTAGGAATGTATATAAAAACATTGTACATCCGACAATTCGAAAACCTGAAAAGGAGGCTTGGGCAAAAAAGGATATCCTGATGGACTAAAAACCCGAAAAGGCGGTCCAGGAAAAAGTTAGGGATTAAAGTGTACGAGTATGTCCCATTGGATCACCCATCTACTTACAGCCAGCTTCATTACTAGCATCAAGTTCAAATGCTACATAACAATTCAACCATTTTCTTCCAACGAGTGACGAGATGCTTGAAGATATAAGGACAATAGCAGAGTTGAAACTTGATGGGATCATTTCGACATAGCTGCCTTTCCTTGTTTTTCTTTGTACCTTTTTTTCATTCTTCGACAATTCAACCTATCTCTTTGTATAAAACTGCCTGCTTATAGGCAAAATTTCATAATCAATGCAATTAGATTTCAATATTCAAATTGTTTTACTTTCTCTGTTTTGTTTACAAAAACGTTCAATGATTATATCGAATAAACATATGCATTTGAACATGATTACTATTAACAAAATATATGCATAAAAACATGATTAGCATTTACTAAAGACTTCAGGAGTTGGGATAATCTTCAAGTCATCCACAAATCTCCACAGAGAAATCTCCACAAAACTATCTCTACAAAGCTATCTTCACAAGCTCACCCCAACAGAGATATATTCCCCAAAAAATCTAATATGCCATCAGACAAAAACGGGAGCTTCTTCTAGCCGTTCACCTCTATATCCCTTATGGGTAGCTCAACATGATCATCTTCCCTAATAGGCCCCCTAGCGGATAAGGAAGTTTGATCATTTCCCCAGAATACGATGGAAACTTCCTTAGCGCAACCTATGAAATCCCGATCCACATCAGAGATGATTTCCTCAATACAATCTACATGGTTTATTTCCCCATAGGAGTTTATTTCTCTGATATTGCAATTCCCTGACAAGATTCTCTTCCCCAGACAGATGTCATTCAACTTTGTCCTCCCCAGAAAAGTTGACATCTATATCTAAAACTTGGTCAGACAGCACATCATAGGATTATCCATCTCTTTTGTCCCCAGTCAGGGTACATAAGAATCAAATTCTTCAAAAGAATGGCGAACGACCAATTTCCTGGAATTCTTCTATCCCCAAGAAGAAGTCGAACGTACCCAGCAAAGTGTCCTCAAATAGAAATCGGGAATACCCAATAAAGATGTTCTAAAAAAAATTGAGAAATTATTGTCTTCATCCCCATCAACAGTCAGGGATTTATTTTCCCCAGCCAAAGATGTTATACGAAGCTACCGATACATCCCAGCGACATATTGCTCCCATACATCATTTACAAAATATCATAGCATATGCATACGAAACACATATAATATTCTCATTTATTTTGAGAGTATCATTACGCAATGCATTTCATGCATCATGACATTGCATAAAACTAACATTGTCTTTTCAGGTTAAGTTCCCGAATAGACGAATATTATCAACCATCTGTAGACAAGTTATAGAGCAATCCTCGAAACAGGACGGGGAGACTATCTACATAACTAGATGATTTCCTTCAGATATTTATTTTGAAAAGCATTCTCCTCAGAGATTCATTCTGAAAAGCATTCCCCTCAGAGATTAAATTTGACGAGCATTTCTTTCAGAGATTCATTTTGAAAAGCACTTCCTTCAGAGATTTATTCTGACGAGCATTTCCTTTAGATATTTATTCTTAAAAGCACCTCCCTCATAAATTTATTCTGAAGAGCATTTCCTTCAGAAATTTATTCTGAAAAGCAGCTCCCTCAGAGATTTATTTTGACGAGCATTTCCCTCAGAGACTAAATATGACGAGCAGTTCCTTCAGAGCATCATTCTAAAAATCATTTCCTTCAGAGATTCATTCTGAAAAGAATTTCCGTCAGATAGGATCAGATAGATTCATTCTGAAAATAATTTCCTTCAGAGATTCATTATTAAAAGCATTTCCCTCAGATAGGATCGGATAGATTCATTCTGAAAAGCATTCTTCAGATAAAGTCAAGTGTAGACTCATTCTGATACTCCTATCAATAGTTACTTTGGATGGCATCTATAAGCCCATCTCCGAAGACACTCTATCACCTCTATGAATGGCATCTTTAATCCCATTCAAGCAATACAATCAACCAACAATGTTACTTCGGGCACATATGAGTGCAAATTTCTGGGCACTTAAGTGTTCAATCCTCTTCCACCTTCAGATCACGAATGGTGATCATGTCAATCTAACTCTTCAGGTTTAATAAGATTGAACAGGGGAATTTGTTGTACCCCAAAAATTTCCATCCAATTATTTAAGACATGCTCCTAGGGTTCTCAATTGCTCAAGACTACTCAAGGATTAATCAAACAAACCCTCTTCCTAAGCAGTTGACCTACAACTAGGTTTTTGCTTCTCTCAAGGAAAATTTGACTTCTAATGCCTCAGGTGGATTTCATGGTTTCTCATATGTCTAAAACAATACTCATGCCAATTTTCAAGCCTTGCAACACAAGTTTGCTCAATTAATTAGTCAGATGATTGAAAATAAATTGTATTGGGCAAAAAGTCAACTTTGACCAATTTACAGTCAAACTTCAAGATTTTTGGTCAACATCAACATTTTGAAGTCACATTCACTATTTGATCAAGGGTTGATCACGATTCATCAAGAAAACTCAAGATTCATCAAAAGTCAAAAGTTACTAAATTAGGGTTTTTTTAAGGAGAAGTCAACTGAACTTTGACCAAGCGTAACTTTCACATACTTCATCAGAAATTTCTCAACCAAAGCTCATTTTGAAGGAAATTCAATTCTATACAACTTGTATCTCTAAGATTAAGGAAAAAATGCTTCATTTGAGATATATGAGCCAAAACATTACAAATAATTTTAAAAGTCAACAAAAAGACACTTTTTGTTAAAGTAATTTACATCAAAATAAAGACTTCAAATGAAAAAATGATTAACATGAAGATTGTAAGGGATATCTTAATCTTTCCAAAGAGTCCAAGATCGTCTTCATATGATAAGAAGTGAGTCAGATATGATTTGTGCAAGTAGGGCAATTTTGAGAAAATGCATGAAATCCAAACTAAACAAATTTGAATTTTTGGGCTAATGGGCCTATCTTTTATGGTCCAAACGTGTTCTTGACCTTATAATAGACTCCTAAACCCATTCATTTAATTTTGTGGTTTATATTTCTTTTATTTTTGATTTTATTAAATTAAAAGAAAAATAAATCAAATAAAATACCAAGTGAATGAATCAAGGCATGAAGATCTATTTTTGAATAAAATCAAAAGTCTAAAAAGTTGGTGACAACTTGCAAAAAATATATAAATATTTATTGGTACATGATTGGCCTAAAAAAGAAAGATCTCATGCAAAACTTCAATCAAAGATTTGATCATGTAATACAAAAGATTGATTCCACTTTTGTTGACCTAAATCTTTCATTATAAATAGAGAACACATTCAAACCAAGGGACACACAAAAATTTCCTCAAGAACACTCTCTCAAAAAATCTCAATTTTTGTTAAAACTAGGGAAAAGTCAAAACCAAAGATCCAGCCACTTTCAGTCCAAGCCATCCATTGCAAATCATTTTTGAAGTATCTAAGGGTAAGAGTAGGTCGAAAGTCATGGCCATTGATGCTTGAAACAAGCATACTCAGCTTCTCCGATTTTCTTTTCTTTCAAACATTCATACAATTAATTTCATGCATTGCTAATGTTTATTAACTGCCCAAATAGGTTCCTGTTATTGCTTGGAACAGGTTTGAATCATGAAACAGAAGCTCTAACGTGAAAATCATGTTTTCCCATGGCAAGGGAAGTTTGAGATGTCTTCTTTGAAACTTATGATACAAGTGTTTTCAGGCCAAATAAACACCACTGTTGGATTCGCAAGGGTCGGATTAGGGGGATATGGTCCTTTTTATGGTCTAACACATGTTATTTTGCAGGTTTGAAAATCCTCTCACCGGAGAAGACGATCGAAGCTAGGGCTCCGATGCTTCTCGGACTCACTTGCTTTATTATAAATTTGTTTGCCTATACTTTGATAACATAAATGAAGCGCAACTAATTGGTTGAGACGGAGACATGTAACATGAAGGGCGTGGGTTCGATCCTTGCGTCTTACACTTATTTTTTGTTATTTTTCAAACTAACACGCAGGTTTTATATACATTAATCAATGCCTATTTCTTAAACACTAGAAGGGGCTTGGCCTAATGATAAGCAATGCAGTTTATGAAGCCAGGGGGCTTGGGTTCAACACCCACCCCATCCCATTTTTTTACACTATTTTTCTAACCTAATTTTTCTATTTTCTTTCTTAATTATTCCTTAATTATTTTTTAATTAACAATTAACTAACCTAATCTTTTTTCTTAATAACTAAAAAATTAGGATTAGGATTTTAGTTAGTAATTAATTTTTTCTTATATTTTTTATTTACTAATTAATTAAATTGGCTTTTTTTCTTAACATTAAAATAAATTAGGATTTAGGTTTTATTACTATTATTAACTTATATTATTTTCTACAAAAAAATCATAAAAAATTTTAACATTCTTTTTCTATTTTGTTTCTTCTTGCTATTTAATTTTCATAGAAAATTATATATTGTTGTACCCCAAAATTTGCCCTCCCATATTCTCCAAGGTTTGCTAAGAGCATGCTTTAAAATTTCCCAAAGGTTGCACAGTCCAATGGCCTCCTAACAGTCAAAAATTAGGGTTTTGGTTCTGGAAAAGAAATTGAAGTTTTCAAGGGTCCAAACAAGTCCCACATGCCTATAAACATTGTCAAGCATCCTTATGCCAAGTTTCAAGACTCACAGCACAAAATTGCACAGTCAAAAACCCTAATTGCTTCACAGTCAACTGCAGGGGCAAAATGGTCATTTGACAGTCAAAAGTCAAAATTTTTGGTCAACATCTTATTTTGAAGCCACAAACATCATTTGATCAATTCTTGATCATGATTCTCAAAGCATGGCTCAAAAAGTCTCAAGATGCAAAAGTTTCTATTTTTGGATAGTTGGAAAAGTCAACTGCAAATTGACCAGGGCATAACTTCCACATGGTTTATCAGAAAAATTCCATCCAAATCTCATTTTGAAGAGAATGACATTTCATACAACTCATCTTCACACTTCAAGTCCAAGAAATGCTCTCACAAAAAGTTATCAATCTCAACATTATAGGTCATTTTCAAAAGTCAACAAAAAGGCACTTTAAGTCAAAGACCATAACTTGAGATTGGTAAATCAAAATGACATGGGACCAAAGGCATTGGTTAGAGGACTTCAAGACCTTTCCAAAATGTCCAAGAACATGATCAAAGCTTACAAATTGAGCAAGATATGCCTTGTGGAAGTTGGGAAATTTTTGGGAATTTTGAAAAGTCAACTTTGCTTCAAATGCCTCAAAATTGCTAATGGGCCACAATTTCTTCCAAGAATCATCATCCAAAAGTTATGCACGACCCATTGACCCAAAGGGGAGTTATTTCATCATTTTTTATTAATTATTTGAATTTTTATTATTATTAATTCATTTAATCAAAATAAAATATGACAAAAATAGCAAAGCATGTGTTTTAAATCTTTTTATGCAGCTAATAGGCTCTTTATTCACTCAAGATTTCGTGCATATGCTCAAGGGGACCAAATCTTCCAAAATAAGCAAGTTTTCATGGCAAAAAGGATTGAAAAAGATTATGGAAGATCACAAATTCAAAGTCACTAAATACATGGATTCTGGGCCAGTTTCCTACCCCAATTCATTGACATATATGTGCACATTGCAACCCTAATGCGAGAGACCAAAAAGCTGCGCAGAAACCTCAAAGCAAAAACTTGCAATTTTGACAAAAAAACTCAAAACTGAAAACATAGTTCCAGTGTGTTTCGAAGCCTCAAAACCATCCCAATTCATTCCTGACGCATCAAGGAAGCTTTTCCAATCAAAATCACAACCCCTAACCTCAAGAACTGGTAGCACGAAGTCTCCCTGTTCAAAACTTTTCTCATAATCGTGTTTTCATTTATATGCATTATTTATGAGTTTTAACTATTGATTTACATTAACATGGACATCCTGAATCTATTGGTGTTATTTAATTGAATTACTATCGCTTGTATGCAAAATTACCATGAGAGCTTTCTAGGGTTTCAGGGACTTTGAAAGAGGGCTTCGTTCCTTTGGAAAAATTGGCCGACCACGCCTATACCATTGGAATCAGGATCTTCTAACGATCTAAAACCACACCTCGCGCTCAATTTATGATGAACCAGGCTCTAATCGCTATTTTTGAATATTGTAGTTAGTGGGGGTTTAAAACCCCCGCTATTTGATGTTAGTTTCAGGTAAAACGAAGAAGCAGGGAAGAAGAAGGTGTACGTGTCCCTGGATGACTGGCTCATTTGAAATTTTGGCGTGTGATATACCATGAGCGTGCTTTTCTCTTATATTATTTGTGTCCCATATTAATAACAAAGAATACAAACAACACAGCTGGCAAAGGATTGACATGGTAAACGCAGGGACCTGGGTTCAATTCCCAGGTCCCCCCACTTTATTCAATATTTTTCTTTCTAACATGATTCTGTGTAGCACACTTCCCAGGGCCTACCATGCAGCTTCATATCTTTGCTTGCCACGCGCCCAACAAGACCAATCCAATGGTCAGAATTTGCAGATCACCATGTGCGTTAGTCAACCATGCACACTCAAACGTGGAAAACTCAAACAGGCCTTTGTCCCATGGGCCCAAATTACTCTAACAACACCTCCAAAGGGGCCAGATACCCCCTGCTGTTTGTATTCTTCTTGCTTTTTATTTTACTTTCTTTTCCTTTTTATTCTTTTTTAATTTGCTTTATTGTTTTAATTAAATTCCACAAAATAATTTTTTTTACAATATTAAAAAAACAGAAAATCATAAAAAAAAAAATTTGTTTTATTTAATTTTCAATTCATCAATATTTTTGTAAATAAATTTGATAATTAATTTAGTTTTAATTTTAGGTTTAATTTTAATGTATTTTCTTAAATAAACTAAACATGTAGAAATTAGGTTTTTAATACTTTTATTCTTTTTCATAATAAATAACTTTTTTCATTATTATTAATTCTTAATTATTTTGTAAATAACTTGTAATTAAATAATTAATGTAAATTAGGTCAAAATTTGAACATTTTTTAAAATTAAAAACAAACTAGAATTAGGGTTTCCTATAATAATTAATTTTTTAATTAAATTTCATAAATACAAAAAACTCCAAAAATAAGTTCTTTCTGTTATTTAATTTAATTAGTTTTGTAACTTCAATTCAATTTCTTTAAAGGGTCCAACGCCCTCGCACTCGATTCTTAATTCTTTTCGCGCGTTTATGTTTATTTCTTTTATGGATGTAATGTAATTGCCCCAAAGCCTTGTAATAGATAATTAGGACATTTACTTTACGCACTTTTATTCAAAATCGGGTCTTGGTTTAATTTGGCGATATAGACCCGCGCCTTGTAATAGCGTAGGACTTTTATCTTTCCACTTTTTTAAAATTCCCGCACCTTTAACTGCTAATAATCTGCATGAGAGAATGAATGGTCAAAAATAAAATCAAAGCTTAGAACACCTAATGCATGACAAGACAAATAAACTGAAAACGACACACAATTCACACACCACTCTTAGGGTACGCCTCCCTGTTGCCTTGCCCCTCGAAACGTGGTCGTCAAGTAGAGGACGTTTTAGCAAGTCCTCATGTCCATGAACATGGCATGGGGGTAGCTTCTAAGGTGTCCTCCTATTGCTCTGGTGACCACACTGTCCCTAATCCTCGAATTGACCCGAACACCTCCAACGGTGGTGCTACCTACCTCTCAATGGTGGGATGGCACTACCTTAAGGACATTTACACAGCCTAATTCCTTAGGGTAGGTAGATGACTCGTAGATACTTGCTCTATTTCGAAAAACAAATCAAAAACTCTTTTCACACTGACACTTTTGAAAAAGCTTTCAAAACAATTTTTCAAACACTCTTGAGGACTGATACAAGAGTCGATCTGAAATCTTTAAACGAAACTTTTTTCAAACCCACTCACGATTGAAAAGCAAACACTTTTGAAAACACATAAGAGCAAGTAACTAAGAGCCCATGGATAACCATGGATAGAAAGGGTGCTAACACCTTCCCTTTCTATAAATCTACCTCCCGAACCGAGAAACATTCTCAATAAGGAATTTTGCTGTGCTTTTGTCCTTTCCATGTTGGAGAATATAAAAGACGGTGGCGACTCTTGCTTCCGCGACATTTCGCGAACCAGCGTTAAATAGTCAGTTCCAGATCCACCGATCACATATATGTTACATTCTTTAATTATAATAGCGTAGATTTCTTTTCTCGCATTTTTTCCTAATTATGTAACTGCTCAAAGGATGTAATAGCGTAGGTTTACTTTCTCGCAAATTTTTACACTTATGTACCTCTTCCAAAACCATGTAATAACTTAGGACTTTACATTCCACACTTTATTTTTCTGTACATATTTAACTGCTAGTAACTAGGATTTTCATGGAAAAACTAAAAAAAATCTAGAAAACCCTAATATTCAAGATAAATAATTGAATCAATACACTTCGCGCACTTGCACCTCTAGGGTAACCTCTCTTGTTGCCTTATGAATATTGGTCACGTCCCTCGAATGTGGGGATACTTTAGAAAAAGACCCTTAATCAAATCATCACGTCCCTTTCGAATAAAGATCATAATCCCTCGATGACCCTTCGAGCTGCCTACAAAATGATCTAGTCCCTTCGAGTTGCCTACAAAATGATGATAGTCCCGTCGATATAATTTCTAAAGTATCCTTACTTGTTGCTTTCGATGACCATATGATGACCCTACGCATGTCCCTTCACATCCAATAGATAGGGATACCTACCAACTAATGGTATGGATAGTACTATCTCTAAAGGAGAAGGAAAAGAATAATAAAGACTTTAGTGGGTAAGAAACTCTTAATTGCTTGCTCACAACTTTTCTCAAAACTTTTTTTCATACTACACTTTCAAATAAATATTTTCAGAAATAACACTTCTTATACATTCTTGAAGACTGATACAAGAATAATTACAAAGTCAGCCTTACATTGGCGATTTCAAAATATTTTCAAACAAATCACACACACAAAGCAAGATTTTACAAAGTGAGCTAAGCAATTAAGAGCCCTTAGATAACTACAGATGAAAAGGATGCTAACACCTGCCCTTTTAATAACTTACCCCCTGAACTCAAAATCTATCAAAGGTATTTCCTGATCTTTTCACCTTTCTTAAATATTGGATAAAATAAAAGTTGGTGGCGACTCTACTTATCTGCACATTTGGATAAAACCAAAAAGTTAGTTCTCCCACTCTATTACAATGAGCATATTTAAAAATAGATGGCTATAAATAACCTGATTGAAGAACTTTGGTAGCACATATGGTTCCTCCAAACTGTCCTCCAAAAGGAGTCATGACAGGCAAAAAAAATTTTCCGTGCCTCTGGTTGGCCGACACATATTCTAAGAAGATGGTTAACACACTGCTTGTAAAGGAAGGGTCCATCCCAAAAATAACTTTTTGTCTATAGAAGAACCCCTTCCTTTATTGAGAATTGAAATCTGGTGGAATGTACCTGCTGACCAGGTAGTTTACAATATCAACATACCAAGGTGTCGCGCCAGAAATGAACAATAGCGATTTCTCATTAGGAGAAGTCTCCTGAATATCTCTATTTCTCTTGTCTTTCACTTCCTCTGGAAAGCTTAAGAGGTGATCAACATAAAAATTCTCAAATCATTTGTTGTCTCTGATATCCAGGTCAAATTCTTATAATAACAAAACCCATATTATAAGACTAGGTTTAACATATTTCTTGGCAATAAGGTACTTAATGGCAACATGATCAATATACACAATGAGTTTGGTTTCTACCAAGTACGACCTAAACATGTCAAAAGCAAAGACAACAACTAGAAATTCCTTTTTAGTTGTGGTATAAATGACTTGTGCTTTAATCAAGGTCCTACTAGCATAATAAATGGTGTGGAACACCTTGTTATGTCTCTGACCAAGAACATCTCCAATAACAAAATCACTGGCATCACACATTAACTCAAAGGGCTTTGTCTAGTCAGGAGTATTCACAATTGGTGCATAAATTAGTGCTTCTTTCAATAACTTGAAAAATCCATACATTCTTTACTGAAGACATAAGGCACATCATGTTGCAACAGTTGGCAAACTGAATTAGTTATCTTGGAAAAATCCTTGATAAACCTTTAATAAAATATAGCATGACCCAGAAAAATTCTAATTCCATTAATGTTTATTGTGGGTGGAAACTTCTATATCACTTACACCATTGCGTGACCCACTTCTAAGAATTTCTTTAAAATTTTGTGCCTAAGAACAATCCCTTTTTTTACCATAAAATGATATTAGTTCCATGGTTTTATGACTGGATAAATTTTGGTAAAACATGGTTCTATATTTATGTTGAGCAAAATGTTGTAACATCTTCATCAACTGTCATTACAATTTTATTGTTATGTGTTCCAGACAGATGTCGAAGATAAATGTCAAGACATCTTGGTCTGTGTACAGCAGGCGGTATTGTTGTATATCTCTTGACATATTTGATTTGATTTAAAGAGATCCTTTTTAGATATACCTCATCATTATGTACAGGTCAAGGAGATTATTTAGGAATAAAGTGAATGTTTGATTTGTTTCATTAAAAAAGGATCTTTGAGACTTTTTAGGAAACTATAAAAGATTTGTTCATATTTTTATGTGAAGATCTTGTAGTTGATTTAAAAAAGGGAAGATTAAATCTGATATGAGGAGTCCAAGCCCATTCTGCAAGAGTCTATAAATAATGATTTTCTAGACCTAAAATTAGAAAGCATTCACAACAACAAAATGTGTATGCAACATAAGGATTAGGGTTTTGGGAGTCTTTTAGGTTCTTAGTGTTTGTGTTCTTTGTGTGTCACTCATGTATCTTTAATGCATTGAGTTGACTGATTGTTTCTTGTTTATCAAGCTATTGTTCTCATTCACGAGCTATTAAGAAAAGAGTTGAGTATTGTTCTTAGTTGAAGCTTTTAATAAAAAACTAAGTATTATTTATATAAAGTGTAATCTTCTATTGGGTTATAAGTCTAGTCACAAGGTTTCTGGCTGTAGGTATATCACTACGGTGATTGGAAGTGAGAGGGGGATCTCATATCTAGTGGTCTCTAGGTAGAAGTTTCACAAGGTAGTGAGTAGGCGAGAAGTTTTAAACTATGGTTAGTTTAGCTTTGAACTAATACTATTATAGTGGATTTCCTTCCTAGCTTGGTAGCCCCCAGAGTAGGCAACGTTGCACCAAACTGGGTTAACAATTGATTGTGTTATTTAAATTTTTGCAATTTATCTTTCTGCACAATCAAAAGTTTTAGAAGGTTTTCTGTCAACAGATGTCATAACATTTGTCCTGGCATCGTGTTTCTGTGTTAAGACATCAGTTATGACCTTTGTATTACAAGTTCCAAAATTCAATTGGCATCAGAGTAGGCACATTGTTCTATTTATTGGGTGAGCTTCAGGGAGAATATTTTCCGGTACTATGGATAAAGAATGAGGATACAACAACAGACCACCTCTGTTAGATGGTTCCAATTATGATTGGTGGAATGTCAGAATGGTGGATTTTTAAAGTCCATGGACAACAAGGCTTCAAAGGCTGTTTTGAAAGGGTGGGAACATCCTGTTAATACAGACAAAGATGGGAATATGTCTTTAAAGCCAGAGGAATATTGGAATGATAAGAATGATAAATTAGCTCTTGGAAATTCCAAAGCCTTGAATGCTTTATTCAATGGAGTAGACAATAATGTGTTCAGGTTGATTAATACATGTACTGTAGCCAAGGATGCTTGGGAAATTCTCAGAACAACGCCTGAAGGTACATCCAAAGTTAAAATGTCAAGACTTCATCTTATCACTATAAAATTTGAGAACCTAAAGATGAATGATGATGAGACCATCCAAGAATATCATATGACGGTTCTTGAAATAGAAAATGAATCTAGTGCATTAGGAGAAAAGATGTTAGAACAAAAGCTTTTTAGAAAGATTCTTAGGTCTTTACCTAGGAAATTTAACATGAAGGTAACTACTATTGAAGAAGATCAATACATCAACACTATGATAGTTTATGAACTTGCTAGGTCACTTCAAACTTTTGAATTGGCTATTAATGACAAGATTGAGAAAAAGAACAAGAGCATAGATTTTGTTTTTAATGCTAAAGATAAAGAGAGTCAAGATGATCTGGATACAGATGAAGGGTTGTCCAATACCATTGTGTTACTTGGAAAGCAATTCAATAGGATTATGAAAAGAATGGACAGAAGAGGAAGGCCAAATGTTAGGAACATCTCATGTGACATCAGTAATGAGAAGAATTTTTAGAATAATATGAGGCCTGAAGAAAAGACCAATCAAAGCAAAGGAATTTAAATTCTATGAGTGTAAAGGTTTTGGTCACATTAAACCAGAATGTCCCACTTTCCTCAAGAGATAGAAAATGGGATTTAATGTGTCTTATTCTGAGATGATGAGTCAGAAGATGAAGCTAGAAATAAGACTGCCAAGCTTGTAATGGCTCTTTCTGGAAGATGGGCAGATGAAATGGAAACTTATGATGAAAGTGTCCTCTATGAAGACCTTGATGTATCCTACAAGGTGTTGACATGCAATTTTTGACTAGGGAAATAAGCCTTAAGCTGTAAGGTTTCTTTGGCTGAAAAGGGATGAGTTTGTGGAAAATAACAGGAGGTGTCGACCAGGTTGAAGGGTATCGACTCTAAGAGATAGTCGATGAAAGATATGGGATTCAGAGACGTTCATCGACATGCGTAGGGGTCAACGAGCAATGATTTATCATGGAGGGAATGTTCATCAATGCGCAAGTTAGTAAGAACGTGGGGGGGGGGGGGGGGATGTTCAAAGAAGTTTAGGGTATTTTCTCCACAAAGTCCTAATGTAGGCTAGTAACCGTCAATGGTTACATACTTAGGATTTCTATTTAGGAAAATGTTTGTATTTGTGTCAAGGGTCACATTTATTTACATTTAGAGAATTACACTTAAAGTATTCACATCTAAGATAGAAACGAGTTTCAAGTTTAACAATATATGACAGCTTCCACATTTAAATTCATAACAATTTTCTATTTCACTTTAAATTACAAGTCCTGTCTTTAATTTCTTTACTTTGTAATTGTCTTTCACTTTTTCCCTCTTACTCAATATCAACAATTTTCAACCCAAAAACACTCAAAACACTAAGTCTAGGATCATTGTAGCCGATCCTGCAAGTAACCTTTAATAAGAGGCTAGCGATTGTTTCTCGGAGAAACAAATTGGTACACCTGGTGGGACACGTTGTATTTGAGTCTTCTTGTTTCGTGTATGAAATTAAGAAGTGGTAGAAAAATGGTAGATCCTAGAACTATTGAAAGCGATCAAAATCTAATAGGAAATACTAGTGTAGTGGTGAGTGTAGGTTGTAGTCCGATTATCATGTCTTTGACTTCACCAAGCATAGTTACCACAACACAGCCAGTATCTACAAGACCACTAATGGTCACAACTTTTGGGAAGTATGTACCTAGTTTTTAAAGGGAGACTCGTGATAGTGTGATCCAGAATATTGGGCATATGGCTAGTTTTGCAAGAGAAACACACGATGGTGTGTGTTGTATCCAAAAATTTTCCCTCCCATTTTCACATAATACATACTCCTAGAGGTCCTCAATTACTCAAGGTTGACCAAGAATTGATCAGAAAAATTCTCCTCCTAAGCATTGGCCTTCCAACTAGGGTTTCATTTTTCACCAAGATGTGTGATCTCCAAATGTCTCAAATTTCTTACATGGTCCTAATATGTCTTCAAGATTATCCATGGAAAATTTCATACCTTGCACTACAAGTTTGCTCAGTCAATTGCTCAAATGCTTGAAAATCAACGGTACTAGATCAAAAGTCAACTATGGTCTATATACAGTCAAACTTCAAGATTTTTGGTCAACATCAACATTTTGAAGTGATATCCATCATTGGATCAAGGGTAGATCATGATCCCTCAAGAAATTCTCCTAATTCATCAAAAGTCATGAATTGCTAATTAGGTTTTCTATAGGAAAAGTCAACCAAACTTTGACTAGACATAACTTTCTCATACTTCATCCAATTTTTTCTAACCAAAGCTCATTTTGAAGAGAATACAATTAAATACAACTTCTCTTCAACCCTTAAGTTCAAGAGGTGTACCATTTGAAAGATACAAGCTCATACATTATATGTCATTTTCAAAAGGTCAACAAAAGTCATTTTTTCCAAGACAATTTACATTAAGATGATTTATACAAATGAAAAATGGTCAACATAGAGATTGTAGAGGACATCCAGGGCTTTCCAAAAAGTTCAAGATCATCATCATTGGATAAAAATTGAGCAAGTTATCGATTGCACAAGTTGGGAAATTTTCAAAGGAAAGGCATGAAATCTCAATTGAGCAAATTTGTGATTTTAAGTTATTGGGCCTAACTTTTTGGAGTTAAAAAACTTTCATGATGTGTCCAAGGACCTCTAAATCTATCCATGCATTTTTTTGTTTGAATTTTTATTCATTTAAATATGAATTAAATCAAATAAAAACTAAATAAAATTGTATAAAATAGTAAATATTGGTTATGGAAATATGGGCTGATGGTTTGAATTATTTTTGGCTCCAAAATTTCGTGCAAAGGAGGCTAGGTGCATTGCACCTCAAAATGGGCAAGAATTTGCATTTTTGGAACTTTTTTAATGTGTTTGATTTTGGTTTTAAATAGGGCCATTATGGGTGGATTCTTACTATCTTTGCTAGCCCTCTTCTTCCTCTATAACTACAAGACCAAGGCATGAGCAAAGGACACAGAAAAATTGCTTGAGAAGAACCACACAAAAATTGCCAAAATTCTAAAACTTGTGAAATTCAAAATTGAATTTCCAGCCATCATCCATCCAAACCAAGTGTGCTATCTTCTTCCTGAAGATCCCAAGACTCATTCCCAGCCCTCACTCAAGCCATCACACGCCCATAAGAGGCCAAACCATAATCTCTGATTTGGTAAAGCTTCTTGCATCCGAAATTTTATATTCATGCATTGTTTACTAATGTTTTGTGGCTAGACGTGATCAGGGTGATGTTTAGGACTGAAATAAGTCTTTACATGCAAGCTCAGACGTACGCATGGTTGTTTTCCATTTTTAACCGTGCAATTTCCATTTGTATCATAACTCTCTTTCCATTAGTTTCCAGCCAGTTTTGACCCCGGATTCAGACTCAGGGTGAAATTTCATGCAGGATAGGGCCTTTTCTTTTTCAATTTAACACGTTTTACAAGTTTGACGTTGAAGGCCACCGGAGAAGGTGGTGGTTCCTACCATCTCCGTTTGTTTTTATATTTATTCTTTTAATTTTGTTTATTTTATTTAAGGCAAAATACCCTTTTTGGTCCTTTAAGTTTACCCCAAGGTCCATTTTGGTCCATTATCTAAAAAAAGTGTCAAACTGGTCCTATAATTCTTTCAAAAGGACCATAGGAGTCCTTTCCGTCCATTTTGGTCCTTTATGTTTTAGCCCATCCTTCTTCATTTCATTTTGTAACTCCATTATCTTATGTTTCATCCCATCCTTCCTTTCCTTTAGATGATGTATCTCCATCTTTGCTCCATCAAGCTCATTTTGCAGCTTCTCCAATGAACCAAAATGGACCAAAATGGACGGAAAGGACTCCTATGGGTCTTTTGAAAGAATTATAGGACCAGTTTGACACTTTTTTTAGATAAAGGACCAAAATGGACCTTGGGGTAAACTTAAAGGACTAAAAAGGGTATTTTGCCTTTATTTAATCAGTAAGTTTTTTTTTAAATCAAATAAAAAAAATCAATAAAACTTAGGATTAGTTTTTCTTTTTATAATAATTAATTTCTGAAATTAATTAATTAATTAACTTTTTAACATTTTTAATTAAAATAAGTTAGAACTTAGGGTTTAATTTGTGTTTAAATTATTTTCTCAAATAAAAATACAAAAATATTAGTATTAGGCTTTAAATTTATTTAGAAATTATCTTTTTAAATTAAAATTATATTTAAGTTAATTTAATTATTTTCTTAAAATAAACAAACAAAAAAAATTATTTTACTTAGCTAAATTCTTAGGTTTTCTTAGACGTTTCTTTATTTCGCGCGCGTTATTTTGTTTTTGCATTTTTACATTATTGATGTAACTATTATTTGGGTTGTAATAGTTATAAATAGGACTTTTTATCGCTTTCTTTATTTTTATTCCCCCAATTGTTTGTACATCCCCGAAAGCCATGTAATAGTCTAGATTTACGCTTTCCGCACTTTATTTTCTATACATATTAACTGTTAGTAACTAGGCGTGTATGGAAAGACTAATAATCAAATGTTAGCAAACCTAATAACACAAGATAAATACTTGAACTAAATCAATTTCACATGTGCACCTCTAGGATACCCCACTTCGGTTGCCTTCGAAAAACGGTCATAATTCTCGAAACGTGAAAAGCTTTAGTGGCTGTCCTCTAGTTTGAAAGATCACAAGTCCCTCGATGACCCTCTCGATGTTGCCTCGGTTAAAAGTGATCTTAGATCTTTAGGAAAATTACTAAAATTTCTTGCCAAGTTGCCTTCGTGACCGTAACGTCCCTTTCGATTGTCCCTCAAACATCCAACGATAGGGCTACCTACTCACTAATAGTAGGATAGAACTGTCTAAAGGAAAAGAGGAAAAGAACGACCCTTTTCGAGTATAAAATAGATAGCTGTTAGAAGTTTTCTCAAACATTTTGCACTTACACAAAAACTACTTTTCAAAAGACATTTCAAAACACTTTGTATACTTTCTCCACTATCCCGAGAAACGTTACAAAGTTCGCCGTACTAAGGCGTTTCTAAAACATTTTCAAACACAAAGCATAAAGGTATTTTAAAAATGAGAAAACCTCTAAGAGCCCGTGGAAAACCACGGATGGAAAGGATGCTAACACCTTCCTTTCCATAATCTACCCCCCTTACTCACAAAACTCTCGAAAAGGTCTTTTTCTGTTCTTTTCACCCTTTCCTTTGTTGGATAAAAGAAAAGACGGTGGCGACTCTTGCTTAGCACAACATTTGCGAACACAAACCCAAAACAAGTATAAACAATTGGTTCTGCCACCGTATCACAGTGTGATTCCATCTTCTGGGCAGTATGTGCCTAGTTTTATAAGAAATACACATGAATATAGAATGCCAATAGTGATGATGGCACAGTTGCATAAAGGTAGTCCGACATTTGGTGAAAACTCTGCGTCGACGTTTTCGCCATATCATGCTTCAGGACCGTTGGGAAATAAATTTGGGTGTTCAACTGGATTGGGATTTTCCCACCAAGTTATACCTACTTTCACACTAAGTACTGTTGCTATCATGAGGCAACAAATGAATGAAAGTAACCATGAAATGGTCAATATTCTTACTCAACAAATGAGTCTCATATTAAGACCTTTGATTGTAAATTCAGTGCAGAGTTATCAGACTTTAGCAACTCAAATGAATCGCATCAGAGATTTTCTTAGTGCTCCTAGAATTCCAGTTCGAAAAGCTACGCCTCCACCATGTGAGGAACCAATGCAGTACGAGTAGGGGGTCGATGAAACTGTTGAAAAAGATCCACTGACTCCTCAACATGTTGATCCTATGCTTAGCGTAGTACAATAAACCATAGCATTAATAGCGGACCAAAACCAGAATGTTGACCAACAAGTCAGGAAGTTTCGACGTGAAGCATAGGCTGGGGAACAAAACCTAGAGGCCATTGTCGAACGAATAATGGTTAGGAATAGGAAGAATACTGGATGTTATAGGACTACATATGTCTTTCCATTGTCAGATTTCGTGAGACAAGTGAAGTTACCAAGTGGTTGGAAATTCCCAAAGTTCACTAAGTTTGTAGGGGATGTTGAAAATCCACTATCGAGCATGTTGCCAGCTACCAAACAGAGCTTGGAGATTTATTAGTGAATGAGGATTTGAGGATGGAGTATTTTCCGAATTCCCTCATAAATAATGTGTTCACTTGGTTTATAACGCTTCCCCCACAGTCGTTCTAAATGTGGATTCAGTTAGAGAAATTATTCCATGAACAATTCCACACAGGGTAGTCCAAAATAAGACTAACAGAATTATCCAATGTTAAATGAAAGAGAGTTGAGTTAAAAGACCAATACCTGAACCAATTTAGACTTTTGAAAGCGCAATGCTTTACACAAGTCCCTAAACACGAGTTAGTTGAAATGACTGCAAATGGGTTAGAGTATTCTATTAGGAAGAAATTGTTGGATACTCAGTCCTTAAAAGATATGGCTCATGCAGCTATTGAAGTTCGACAGGTCGAACATTTGGAAGCTGAAAAACCAAGCCAAACAAGTACCACAAAAAAGGAAAGGTTTCTTATGTGGCGACTAATGAATATTCTTCTGACGAAAATGAGTTAGGGGAAGAAACAAAGATTAATGTGGCTGAACTCCAGCCAATACCTCCTTATGCGTGTAAACTTATGAAACCTTTGAACGGGAAAAACCCTGTCGAAACTGAAAAGAATGGCAAAGCCATCACCAAGACCTATACTTTCTACATAACCAAATGTGGTGAAATATTTGATTTTTTAGTAGCTGATGGTCAGATTGTGGTCCCTCAGGACCTGAAGAATCCCCCTCTTGAATAAAAGAAGAAAAAGGGATTCTTCAAATTTCATAATTTTCTTGGTCATAAAACTTCTTAATACGTTCTTTTCAGGGATTTGGTGCGGAAAACTTTGAAAGATGGCATGCTTCAGTTTGGCGAAAAGTCAAAGATGCAAGTAGACACTAATTCTTTAAATATGGATGGGGATTTATATTCCGAGCCTCTGGATTGCATGATGGTCAAAGCTACTGAGGGCCTCGATAGAGAAGTCATAATGATTGGTGACATAGAAGTTGTGATGGTTGGAACTAATGATAATTTCGCCCTAAATATGGAAGAGGGATTACATATAGTGTACCTTCAGCCTGAAGAGAGCTTGGTTGACTTTCAAGAGAAATGCAGAGTGAAAGGGTTAAAGGAAAAATCATGCCCAAGATGCTACAATGTGTATGATGAAGAAGCAGTTGAGAAATATGAAGTTGTCAAATAAGAGGTTTTTAAGAAAGAGAAACCTCCAGCTCAAGGATTTTTTTTCCAAAAATAAGGAGTACCTCAACGAAACAAGGAATACAAAATATTGTTCCAGCAACCTCGTTCGAAAACCTTTCACCCTCCATCGGACATCCCACAAGAAAAATGGGTGGAACCGGTGAGCCAAAAGGGGCACAAAAGGCGAAAGTGGGAGGTAATTGTGCATGAAGCTAAGGTCTAAGAAAAGAAGTCTGAATCGAAGGGTTATCAAGTTTCTCCTAATTATAAGGGGAAAAATCCAATGACAAGGACACAATGAAGGCATTATTAGAGCAACAAAAAGGCTGCAAAAGAGGCTTCGACTTCCGAATCGAAACCTGTCAAGAAGATTAGGCGTGTCGAGAGCATATAACTAGTAGAAGTTGCAAAGCATGGCAAAGTGCCAGTTCAGAAAGGATCATATGCAAGGTCAAGATTAACTAAATCGGAAAATATTACTGCTAATCAAAGGTTGGCTATAAGGGTAGCTCATTTAGGTAACAAAGAGCTGGTAGCAATACAAAGTGTTGGATATACTCCTACACATGAGTATACTCCTATGTGTGAATGTGAAGAAGAGAAAAAACCTGATTATGAACCTTCTCCAGAAGATGATATGATGGATTCTGATTATTGTGAAGACTTCATCACTAATTGTAGAATTGTGTCGATTCTGCATGCAGAATATGGCAGTGTAAGAGGTATCGAAAAATAAAGAAGATTTTACCTCAGACGAAGCGGCTGGTGAAAAGCCTATGTGCTAATATGTGATGAACATTGGAATGGCCGAATAACAAAAGGATGTGTTTGAGAAACCAATCCCAGGGATGTTGTATCACCTTAAAACTTTATTCACAAGGGCAAAGGTAGAAGGCATGCCGATGAACAAAGTATTCGTTGATGGTTGGAAAGATGTAAACTTAATGCCACATGCTCTATTTAAGAAAATGGGGAAGTGTGGCTCAGAGCTTTGACATTACAACATGGTTTTATCAAACTATGAAGGAAAACCCAGTAGTATACTGGGAGTCATTCAAGTGGAATTGACTGTCGGAACAACAACGAGGTCGACTTTGTTCATAGTCATAAATTCTAAAGCAAAATTCAATTTATTACTTGGTCGTGATTGGATTCCCATGGAACTGAACTCAGCTTGTAGTTGTTCCAGCCGTTCATCCTTATTGTCTTCAGGACTTTTCTTGACCAAGTTCCCCATGAGGAGTGTTCTCAACTCTTCCTGCCCCTTGGATAGGTTTAGGAATATGTCCCCGAACTGAGCTTCTCGAGTTTGAAGATCTTGGTTGTCTGGTTGGAAAGCCATTGCTGAAATAAACAGCGAGAACATGAGAGACCTATACTGGGAGACCTGTTATGCAATGATATGTATGGTATATGTATGCAATGTTTTCAAGGATCTCGTGGGGTAAACAAGAAACTTTTTAGAATTTGTTAGAAGAAACTTCGTGTCGTTAAGAGTCCTTCTTCAAGATTCAAGCTCACCATATCGAGTGGGTCATAGCCCCTAACTCAAGTTATCATGTTTTGATCTCTAGACGACATTGGCTAGAGGAAAATAAATCCCCTTTGCCCCTTGCTGGACATTTGATTTACCATAACCTGCATCACAAGCCCTTGAGATCCTTGAAATGGTTAAGGAAATGTTAAGGCATGATGTTATGATGTGTATGATATGCGTTTAAGCAAAAGTGTGAGGTGCTGTAAGTAAACCCTGCAATAAATCCAAATTATTGGATAAGGACTGTAAATAAAACCTGCAAGGAACTCATGTTGTCAGATAACAAGAATGTGCAAGTAGTTCAAGTTTTGAAGGCGCACAAGTCACACAAATAGCCTCAAGTTTAGGCTGACATGGAGTTTAGGTATTACCCTCTTTCAGTTTAGTTAGTTTAAACCTGTCCTAAAAATAGTAACCGGGTTCTAGAGGATCTCAATATCATTGACTATCCTCGATCGGTCATAATTCCAGTTTAGCAACCTTTTCTTGCGGCCAGAATCATCGCGAGAGTTTAGTCTCAATGAGTGTAGCATACTGCTACTGTTCTATGGCCAAGTTGGTCAATTTAAGGTTCTAAGGTCAATTGGTGCTTAATGACCCCTTAGAAGACCCATATTCTCCTCGTTCCAACACAAGGGATATCGGTACAGACTAAAGTGCCACACCAATGTAGCTACTGCTTCAACCGTGTCGGTCTACGTCGGACAGTTCCCTCACAGTTTATTGCGACTTACCTAAAGGGTATCCCCAGATCCGGGTTAGGATCTATAGAACTCCGATACAAGCCCACAAAATTAAAGCATACAAATCATACAATTGAAAACACAATGATCTAATCCTAAGGTACACCTCACTCATTAAAATCCCCAGCAGAGTCGCCAATTCTGTGATCGGTGGGAATATAACTGACTGTTTTGGAATGCTGGTTCGCGTTTTGCGTTTCTGTTCGCAAAATGTCACGGTAAGCAAGAGTCGCCACCGTCTTTTAATTTATCCAACAAGGAAAGGAACAAAGCACAGAAAAATTCCTTTTTCGAGATGTTTCTCGGGTTCGAGAGGTAGATTTATAGAAAGGGAAGGGGTTAGCACCCTTTCTATCCGTGGTTATCCATGGGCTCTTAGGTACTTGCTCATTGTGTTTTCAAAAATTGCTTTTCTTTGTGTTTGTGGGTTTGAAAAGAGTTTTTGTTTTGAAGAGAGTGTAGGTGCGAAAAGTTTTATTTTGTTTTAAAAGGAGCAAGTACTTAAGAACCATCTACCTACTCGAAAAAGGAATTAAACTGTGCTAATGTCCTTTAGACAATGTTATCCCACTATTGAGGAGTAGGTAGCATCGTCGTTGGAGTTTTCGGGTCAATTCGATTAAGGGACGTGTGGTCACTAAAGCAATGTTAGGATGCCTTAGCGGTAACCCTAATGTCTTAAATCATTTTTCGAGGCAACCGTTTCGAGGCAACTATGATCTTTGGACAAGAGGGCGACCTCTAAAACTTCCTATACT
The DNA here is from genome assembly GCA_948472305.1 of Vicia faba. Taxonomy (NCBI): domain Eukaryota; kingdom Viridiplantae; phylum Streptophyta; class Magnoliopsida; order Fabales; family Fabaceae; genus Vicia; species Vicia faba. Next base: position 231,287,211 of record OX451738.1, read on the forward strand.
CAATGACCACGTTCGAAGGCAACCAAGCGAGGTGTACCCTAAGAGTGCGCATCTGCGAGTGTGTTATTTCGGTTAATTTTATCTTTGTACATGTCATGGGTGAGCTATGTTGATTTTAAGTTCATACATTCGATCTTGTCATGCATTCCCTATTATCAAACTGTTGTACCCCAAAATTTGCCCTCCCATATTCATCAAGAAATTGCAAAGTCAAGGTCACAAAATTCCCCCAGGGTTGTGCAGCTCAACTGTCTCCTATACAGTCAAAACTAGGGTTTGAGTTCTGGTCAAGCAAATGAACTTTTCAAAGGCCCAATCACGTCTCACATGCTTACAAAGATGGTCAAGTACCCTCATGTCAAGTTTCAAGGCATTCAGTTCAAAATTGCACAGTCAAAACCCTAAATTGCACTACAGTCAACTGTAGGGGCAAAATGGTCATTTGACAGTCAAAAGTTCAAAATTTTGGTCAACATATCATTTTGAAGCCACAAACATCATTTGATCAATGCTTGATCATGATTCTCAAAGTTTGGCTCAAAAATCATCAAGATGCAAAAGTTTCCTTATTTGGACAGCTGAAAAAGTCAACTGTAAATTGACCAGGGCATAACTTTCACATGGATTATCAGAAAAATTCCATACAAAGCTCATTTTGAAGAGAAAGACATTTCCTATAACTCATCTTCACACTTCAAGTCCAAGAAATGCTCTCACAAAAAGTTATCAATTTCCACATTATAGGTCATTTTCAAAAGTCAACAAAAAGTGACTTTAAGTCAAAGGCCATAACTTGAGATTGGTAAATCAAAATGACATGGGACCAAAGGCATTGGTTAAAGGACTCAAAGACCTTTCCAAAATGTCCAAGAACATGTGAAAAGCTTAAAAATTGACCAAGTTATGCCTTGTGGAAGTTGGGAAATTTTTGGAAATTTTTGAAAGTCAACATTGATGCAAAAGGCCTAAAAATGCAAATGGGCCCATTTTTCTTCCAAATTTCTTCATGCCAAGCCTATGCACGACCACTAGGCCCAAAGGGAAGTATTTTCATATTTTTTAATTATTTATTTGAATTAATATTAATTTATATTCATTTAAATGATTTTAATATATGAAAAATATCAAACTTAACCTAAAAAAATCTTTTCATGCATATTTATTCTTAATATTTCGTGCATATCCCAATTAGGCAAATTTGGATGAGATTGGATCATGATTGAACAAAAAAACAACATGAAAAAAGATTGGAAAAGATATTAAGCAAATCAAATCTTCAAATAATGAATTCATGAGATTTCGTTGGTTTTTGTTGACCTAGAAGCCTCAATATATACTCAGGATCACAAACCTAATCAAACAAGACTGCAAGCTGCGCATAAGAAGCCCTTACCAACTTGAAATTTTTGAGAAAAAAGTCAATTCTGAAAAGCATTCTAGGGGACGATTCAAGCCCTAACTTTGATCTCAATAGCTTCATTGGAGTGTCCTGAACGCGTGCCAATCCAAAACAACCACCAAAACTCCTGGAATTGGTAGACTACGTTCAAACTGTAACACGATTTTCTTGAAATCATAGATCATAATTAACGCATCTCCTTGCATTTTTATTTGTGGATTATTGTTCAGTGCAATGTTTCTAAACTAACCATCATGTTTAATTGTGTTTTCGCTGACTATACACGATAATGCCATGAATGGAAGTTAGGGTTGCAGGTTTCATGAATTAGGGCTTTTGACATGGAGTAAAATTAAGCCTCGAGACTGTGATAGCCATACTCAGCATGCTCCAACGAAGCAAAAACGTACCTCGCGAATAATTTATGAGGCTCATGGAGCTATTCGCTATTTTTCCGTTGCTTGCCTAAGACCACGCCCAGAAGCCGTTGCAATAGGACTTTGTTTTCAGAAAAAAGAGAAAGGCGTGAGGAAGATGATGATTTGTCAGCTGGTGGTTCGTTAGTTCAAATTTGCGCGCGTTTAGTTAGTGGGCGTTGGTTTTGCTTTTTCATTATTTATTCATAATAATATATTAACTAACGCGCTTGGCTCAGGTGGTGAACGTGAATCACATTAATCCTCAAGACCTGGGTTCAAGTCCCAGGTCTGGCAAATGCTTAATGTTATTTTTCAATAATTGATCCCATGCAGCATAAGCGTTGAGGCGCACCATATGTGTCAAAATCCAAGAGTCCACGTGCCCAATGGATGCAGATCAATGGCCCCAATGCAAAGAACATACCATGCGCCAGTCAATGCATTACACCTGATCCAAAAAGTCCACCAATTTCCAGCTTATTGGGCCAGGCCTTTTCAAATTTATACCCCCTTATTTGGGGCAACACCCCACCCTGGTTTGCATTTTATATTTTTCTTCTCACTTATATTTTTTTTTGTTTATTTATTTTATTGTCTTAATTCAATTAATTTATTTTTTCTATAAAATATAAAAACATTATAAAAATCAGAAAAAGACCAAAAAAATAATATCTATTTTATTATAATTATTTTATTAGCATGTAAATAAATTAATTTCAAATTAGGTTTAATTTATATTTTTCCACAACAAAAAATCCAACAAAATAGAATTAGGTTAATTAATTTTTTTCCCCTTTTTTAGAATAATAATATTATTTAGTTATTTTCATAAATTAAAAATTGTGCATAAATAAATTAGGGTTAATTTAGATCATATTTTAATTCTTTCATATTAAATAAAAAATACTAGAATTAGGGTTTGTATTTTAATTTAATTTCAATTAATTTCTTTTTCCTTATTAAATCTAAAAAACACAAAAAATAACAAAAACATTTAATCATTTAATTTGTAATTCTCATTAACTTTTAATATTTTGCAAAAGGGTCCAACGCCCTATTTTCGTCTTAATTATTTAATTTGCGCATTTATCTTATGTCGTTTAATTATAATTTTGTAAATCTCCCAAAGCCATGTAATTTAAATTCCTCGCACTTTATTTACTTTGCATTATTTATTTTTTTCGCTAAATCGGGTCCGGTTTAATTTTGGCGATGTGGACCCGCGCCATTTGTAATAGCTTAGAATTTACTTTTCTCGCAACTTTTTAACTGTTAACCAAGCATGAAAGAATGAATGTCTTAATAAAATCAAGCGTAGAACACGACAAACATGACAAGACAAATAACTGAAACATGACACACAATTCGCACACACCACCCCTAGGGTACGCCTCACTGTTGCCTTTCGAAAGGTGATCGTCGAGTAGAGGACGTCTTAGTAAGTCCTCATGATCCGGGAACCTGGCATGAGGGTAGCTTCTAAGGTGTCTTCCCATTGCTCCGGTGATCACCATGTCCCAAACCTCGAATTGACCCGAACACCTCCAACGGTGGTGCTACCTACCTCTCAATGGTGGGATGGCACTACTTTTAAGGACTCTTACACAGACGAATTCCTTAGGGTAGGTAGGTTCTCAAGGATACTTGCTCTCTTCAAAAACAAACAGAAAAACCTTTTCACACCAACACTTTTCAAAAGCTTTCAAAGCAAATTTTTCAAACACTCTGACGTACGAGTCGAACTGAAATTTTTCAAAGAAACTTTTTAAACCCACATTGAAAAGCAAACAAACAATTTTGAAAACACATTGAGCAAGTATCTAAGAGCCCATGGATAACCATGGATAGAAAGGGTGCTAACACCTTCCCTTTCTATAACCTACCTCCCGAACCGAGAGCGATCTCTTTAAGGAATTTTTCTGTGCTTTTGTCCTTTCCATTTGGAGAAAATAAAAGACGGTGGCGACTCTTGCTTACCGCGACATTTCGCGAACCAGCGTTAAACAGTCAGTTCCAGATCCACCGATCACAGAACTGGCGACTCTGCTGGGGAGATACCTTTAAAGTGAGGTGTACCTTAGGGCTAGCTCATAACTATGTTTTCAATTGTTTTCCTTGTGTGCTTTAAATTGTGGGTTGCTTGGGAGTTCTATAGATCCTAACCCGGATCTGGGGGATACCTTTCTTAGAAAGTAGCAACAAGGCTGTGAGGGAACTGTGCGGGGTATACCGACACGGTTGAAACAGTCTGCTACGTTGATGTGGCACTTTGGTGTGTACCGGTAACCCTTGAGTTCAGTCAAGGAGAGTACGGGGCCTCCGCGTGGTGTCGTGAAGCATCAACAGACCTTAGGAACCTTAATTGAACTATCTTGGCCTCTTTAGGGTAGTGAGATAACTGACTTTGGTGCAGTCCGAGGTTGGTTGATACTCGATACTACACTCAATTGAGGGTTGCTTTCCTGGAATATTTCGGTCGCCAGTTCAGTGGCTAAATCGAAACGATGAACAATGAAAGCAATCCCGTGATATTGGGAACCTTAGAACCCGGTTACTTTGATTAGGACAGGTTGAACCCACCAACTCAAGAGGGTACTACCCAGACCTCATGCTGGCCTAAACCTTAAGGGCTCTTTTGTGTGACTTGTGTGCCTTTGTACTTGACTATCTGCGTACTTGTTACCTAACACTTGTTTCTTGCAGGTCTTGTTTATAGTCCTTAATTGGGACTCATAACAGGGTACTAGGTTTCTTGCAGGTCTTGTTTATAGTCCTTAATTGGGACTCATAACAGGATACTAGATTTCTTGCAGGTCTTGTTTATAGTCCTTAATTGGGACTCATAACAGGGTACTAGATTTCTTGCAGGTCTTGTTTATAGTCCTTAACTAGGACTCATGACAGGGTTTACCAAATTTCTTGCAGGTGTTGTTTATAGTCCTTAACTGGGACTCATAACAGGGTTTACTAACTTTCTTGCAGGTTTTGTTTATAGTCCTTAATTGGGACTCATAACAAAGTATACAGAATTTCTTGCAGGGTCTGTTTGTAGTCCTTAATCGGGACTCATAACAGGGTTTACCTACGTCACCCCATGCATAGCATGACATCATACCATTGCATACATCCTGCATAAGGACTAACCCATTTCAAGGATCTCAAGGGTCTGTGATGTAGGTCATGATGAATCAAACATCTAGCAAGGGGCAAAGAGGATTTATTTTCCTCTAGCCAAAGTTGTCAGGGGCTATGACCCACTGGATATGGTGAGCCTTTGACTCTTGAAGAAGGACTCCCAGCAACATGAAGTTCCTTCAATCAAGCTACCGGATTCAAATTCTAACAAGTTCTTTGTTTACCCCGCGAGATCCTTGAAAACATTGCATGCATATCATACACATCATTGCATAGCAGGTATCTTTGTTGCAGGTCACTTACCTTTCTCGCTGTTTATTTCAGCAATGGCCTTCCAACCAGACAACCAAGATCTTCGTACTCAGAACGCCCAACTGCGAGAAATGTTCTTGAACCTATCCCAGGGGCAAGAAGAAATAAAGACTCTCCTCACCAGGAACTTGACCTTAGGGAACGCAGGGGGCATCAGGAACGATCAGCTGGAAGGACTACAAATTGAGTTGGCAACCATGAAGATCCAAATGATGGGGCAGTTGGTGGGCCAAATGACTCTCATTCAGGACTTAGCTCAAAAACAAGAAGAGCTCCGGGTTCTCGTCACCAAGCTGCTTCAAAATAATCCAGTAGGGCAAACAGCCAAGGTGGAAGCTCCAGCCATCATTCAACCACATGCGGGGCAAGAAGACAAAGGAAAATCTCCTCAGCTGGCTTCAGGGTCACGAGCCCAGCCTCAACGGGGTAGTCAACGTAAACGAAATGCGCCCGGAAGACATTTCTCGGAGACTGATATACCCTCATCCTTTATACTGAAGCGCTTGCTGGAGGTCGATCTGATCACTCTAAAGGACCCTCCCAAAAATCCCAACAGGACAGCTTCGAGGTATAACCCCGACACCCACTGCGCTTATCATTCAGACAGCCCGGGGCATGCTACAGACGACTGTTGGACCTTGAAGAACAAAATCCAGGATTTGATTGACGAAGGGGTGATAGAGTTCATGCCGGATGGCGAGATGAAAATCTTCCGCTGAGAATTCTCCATCTGAGATAGCTAGTTCAAACTAAGAAACTTTTGTTCATTCGAATGTTCAAGTTGTATTTTTCTTTGATTGTTTAAACATTTTATTCATATCAAACATTGTTATTTCATTAATGCATTGCACATGTCTGTTGTGAAGTAATTATTTCGTATTCACTATATTGTAAATTGCTTTCATATTTTTCTTGATGTTCAACTCTCGATTAATAATTCTAAGCCTCTTGAGGGAGGATGACGAAAACGATACCGCAATTTACAGTATGCTTTTGAACAAACCCCGCTGATGAGGTACAGGCATTGTTTCAACCCCTAAACACTGGAGTTATAAGGATGATAATCCCTCGTCAACCCATCAGGGCCAAAGAAGTAGGAGTTTTTATTTTCAAAAAAAATCAAAACCCTTAATCATAACCTGGGGCAGGGTAGTTCTCTCAGTTGATCCAAGCGCATCTTTACAAAACGAACAAAGACAGTGATGGTTCAGAACAATCATAAGGACGGGCAGTCATTATCAAAAACAAAATTATCATAAACGAAAAGCCCAAAAAGTCTAAACCTACAAAGGGGACTTATGAAACTGGGGCATCCCGCTGACTGTAATTCCAAAAAGAAACAGTTCAGGCAAAAAAGAAAGGGATAACAAAATCAAGAGAGAGGTCTCACAAACCCTCAACCAAAACAAAGATGACTGCCCATTCAAAATAAGTTATCAACATCTGAACCATTATCGGAACATCAAAGCAAAGACTCAAACAAGGTCTAACGTATGATCAACTGAGTTTAGGTTTGGAGAACATCACGAAGAGCGGGTGGGTACAAATAATTTGAGCCTTTATCCTTTGTTTCTTAAACCGTGAACCAGGCCACGTTATAACCCTTAAAAGTCCTAGCTGAAGCATGGGTTAGTTCGAAAGCATGCTGTTACGAAGGTATCCTGACTCCTTAAGGCTACGGTAAATACAGAGTTGACATCATGTTTTACAAACATTCACATGTTTTATGAAAAGAATGCATTTTCAAAATCTTCAAGACAGACATAAGCCTTGCATTTTTAACATAACTTTGTTTACATATGACTTTTTGTTTGAACAGCATAGAAGTTCGCACGACGAAAGTCTAATGAACAAGAGTACCTCCAATCAAGGAGCATGGCATGACTATCGTCCATCATCTGGGGCAGTTAAATCAAGATTCAGGGAATCTCTCAAAAGCCTATCAGCCTGGGGCAGATCTCCGCCTGAGTCACTTGGGGCATTCCAGCAACAAAACTTGCACGATCAAAAATCTTCTGGTGGCATGACAAAACACTTCTAAACAGGGGCAACTCCCTACATTCTGAAAGCGTGGACATAGTCGAAAAAATACTACGCATAATCAAAGACCCGCTAGGTTGACACACCTAGGCAAAAATCAGGGCTTCCCGGCGAACCAAAAGGGTTCGGGCAAAAATAAGGGATGAAATAAAAAAAATCTGTACACCCGGCAAGTCGAAAACCTGAAAAGGCGACTTGGGCAAAAATGGGTATCCCGGTGGACTGAAAACCCGAAAGGGCGGTCCAGGCAAAAAATTAGGGATTAAAAGCGTACGACTATGTCCCGCCATTTGTCTACCAGAAGAAGGTTGGTCCATACACAACTATCAGCACCCCATAGAAACAGGGGCAATAAAGAATCGCCTGAGCAGTCTAATTGTTCTATCCTCCAAGGTACCAAAGTAGGTTCAGCTAAAGAATACGGCCAAGTGTATCTTAATTCCCCAGATAGTGGTTCAACAAAACAGTACATTCCTCTCCAAGCAAATCATCAAATATCAAGGAAATTGAGTATCCTCCTGTAGATCTCAATACCTCCCCAGCAGCACGCATTCTTAACAAGCATCCCCGGCAGTCTTGGTCTAAAGATTGTTCCCCGGCGGTATCTCAACATTCAAAGGAATCACTTCCCCAGCATATCAAAACTCCCCCCAGGAGAGTCCAATCCAGTTTCCCCAGGAAAGTTGGAATTCATATCTCCCCAAGCAGTAAGCTTATCCCCAGTAGATTCTGGAAGCTTATCCTCAGAGCACGAACGCGTCGTCCCGGCTTGATTTAAAGAGTTATTTCCGTAACAGGATATAACTGGGTTATCCTCAGCCAAAAACCACGGAAAGAGCGTCCTCGACGAAGTCTTCTTACCCCAGCGAAGTCTATCAACACTTCCGACAACAAGGATATCCCCAGCGGAGTTATCTTCATCAACTCAGCAAAGCATCGCTATCCCCACAGAGTAGCACCTCCCAGCATGATCGCTAGAGTATCTTTTCTCCCGCAGAATTATTTCATTTGCCAAGTTCATTCCTCAACGAAGTTATCTTCTCCTACCGGTATTCTTGCAACAATCATCCACAGCGGAAGCAAAATCTCTTCCTCAACATCAGCCCAGGATATGACTTCCCGGCACCCGTCAAGGATTTATTTTCCTAGAAAAAAACATACATGAATCATCACATACATCATTATAGCATGCATGTACGCATCATATCATATAAACCGCATCCATATTGAGAACATCATTGCTTGATCCATATCATGCATCGCATATAACTGACTTCTACCTTTCAGGAAAGATGCAGTTGAAATTCTCAAACATATTTCAAGGACTTCTCTAGTCCAGTTAAATCGACTCCAAACAGATTTTTCTGATAAAGACTCAGTAGAAGTTCTCTTATGGTCCCCTCTCCAACGGCGTGTGAGGTGGTAATTCCTTTTTCAGATGTTCCCCTCTCCGGCATGAGCGTGAGGTGATATTCTCTTATGGTCCCCTCTCCAGCGGCGTGTGAGGTGGTAATTCCTTCTTCAGATGTTCCCCTCTCCGGCATGAGCGTGAGGTGATATTCTCTTATGGTCCCCTCTCCAGCGGCGTGTGAGGTGGTAATTCCTTCTTCAGATGTTCCCCTCTCCGGCATGAGCGTGAGGTGATATTCTCTTATGGTCCCCTCTCCAACGGCGTGTGAGGTGGTAATTCCTTCTTCAGATGTTCCCCTCTCCGGCATGAGCGTGAGGTGATATTCTCTTATGGTCCCCTCTCCAACGGCGTGTGAGGTGGTAATTCCTTTTTCAGATGTTTCCCTCTCCGGCATGAGCGTGAGGTGATATTCTCTTATGGTCCCCTCTCCAGCGGCGTGTGAGGTGGTAATTCCTTCTTCAGATGTTCCCCTCTCCGGCATGAGCGTGAGGTGATATTCTCTTATGGTCCCCTCTCCAGCGGCGTGTGAGGTGGTAATTCCTTCTTCAGATGTTCCCCTCTCCGGCATGAGCGTGAGGTGATATTCTCTTATGGTCCCCTCTCCAACGGCGTGTGAGGTGGTAATTCCTTCTTCAGATGTTCCCCTCTCCGGCATGAGCGTGAGGTGATATTCTCTTATGGTCCCCTCTCCAGCGGCGTGTGAGGTGGTAATTCCTTCTTCAGATGTTCCCCTCTCCGGCATGAGCGTGAGGTGATATTCTCTTATGGTCCCCTCTCCAACGGCGTGTGAGGTGGTAATTCCTTCTTCAGATGTTCCCCTCTCCGGCATGAGCGTGAGGTGATATTCTCTTATGGTCCCCTCTCCAACGGCGTGTGAGGTGGTAATTCCTTCTTCAGATGTTCCCCTCTCCGGCATGAGCGTGAGGTGATATTCTCTTATGGTCCCCTCTCCAACGGCGAGTGAGGTGATATTTCCTTCCAGATTATAATTTCCTATAGTTCCCTCTCCAGCGGTGAATGAGGTGACTCCCTTTGATATTATAATGTCCTTTGGTTCTCTTCCTGACACTATGAAAATGGTAATTCTCACCAAGACTTTCTCAACGAGCGTTGTTGAGGTTGAAATCGTTCAGGATTCTCTTACCATCCGTGCTAAGGCAGTAACCATCCCTGGTTCATTCATCAACGTTTGAAGCTCCAGACCCAGCTCCTGTAACCAGTCAGGACATATCTATATCAAGCATCCAAAATCAGCTCCTGCAACGTGTCAGGTACTCATTTTTCTTTTGCAGGTATGCAGGTTCTCGCGAAGGAATCTCTGACGCGATCAACGTCCAGATGGCATCTATAAGCCCATCATCCCATCCAGTAATCTCTAAATGGCATCTATAAGCCCATTCCCTCATCATCATTGCTACTATGTGAGCGCAAATTTCTGGGCACTCTAGTGTCCAATCATCTTCTACCCTCGGATTACGAAAGGCACGTCAGCCAATCTGCATCCTCAGGTCTAAGAAGATTGAACAGGGGCAACTGTTGTACCCCAAAATTTGCCCTCCCATATTCATCAAGAAATTGCAAAGTCAAGGTCACAAAATTCCCCCAGGGTTGTGCAGCTCAACTGTCTCCTATACAGTCAAAACTAGGGTTTGAGTTCTGGTCAAGCAAATGAACTTTTCAAAGGCCCAATCACGTCTCACATGCTTACAAAGATGGTCAAGTACCCTCATGTCAAGTTTCAAGGCATTCAGTTCAAAATTGCACAGTCAAAACCCTAAATTGCACTACAGTCAACTGTAGGGGCAAAATGGTCATTTGACAGTCAAAAGTTCAAAATTTTGGTCAACATATCATTTTGAAGCCACAAACATCATTTGATCAATGCTTGATCATGATTCTCAAAGTTTGGCTCAAAAATCATCAAGATGCAAAAGTTTCCTTATTTGGACAGCTGAAAAAGTCAACTGTAAATTGACCAGGGCATAACTTTCACATGGATTATCAGAAAAATTCCATACAAAGCTCATTTTGAAGAGAAAGACATTTCCTATAACTCATCTTCACACTTCAAGTCCAAGAAATGCTCTCACAAAAAGTTATCAATTTCCACATTATAGGTCATTTTCAAAAGTCAACAAAAAGTGACTTTAAGTCAAAGGCCATAACTTGAGATTGGTAAATCAAAATGACATGGGACCAAAGGCATTGGTTAAAGGACTCAAAGACCTTTCCAAAATGTCCAAGAACATGTGAAAAGCTTAAAAATTGACCACGTTATGCCTTGTGGAAGTTGGGAAATTTTTGGAAATTTTTGAAAGTCAACATTGATGCAAAAGGCCTAAAAATGCAAATGGGCCCATTTTTCTTCCAAATTTCTTCATGCCAAGCCTATGCACGACCACTAGGCCCAAAGGGAAGTATTTTCATATTTTTTAATTATTTATTTGAATTAATATTAATTTATATTCATTTAAATGATTTTAATATATGAAAAATATCAAACTTAACCTAAAAAAATCTTTTCATGCATATTTATTCTTAATATTTCGTGCATATCCCAATTAGGCAAATTTGGATGAGATTGGATCATGATTGAACAAAAAAACAACATGAAAAAAGATTGGAAAAGATATTAAGCAAATCAAATCTTCAAATAATGAATTCATGAGATTTCGTTGGTTTTTGTTGACCTAGAAGCCTCAATATATACTCAGGATCACAAACCTAATCAAACAAGACTGCAAGCTGCGCATAAGAAGCCCTTACCAACTTGAAATTTTTGAGAAAAAAGTCAATTCTGAAAAGCATTCTAGGGGACGATTCAAGCCCTAACTTTGATCTCAATAGCTTCATTGGAGTGTCCTGAACGCGTGCCAATCCAAAACAACCACCAAAACTCCTGGAATTGGTAGACTACGTTCAAACTGTACCACGATTTTCTTGAAATCATAGATCATAATTAACGCATCTCCTTGCATTTTTATTTGTGGATTATTGTTCAGTGCAATGTTTCTAAACTAACCATCATGTTTAATTGTGTTTTCGCTGACTATAGACGATAATGCCATGAATGGAAGTTAGGGTTGCAGGTTTCATGAATTAGGGCTTTTGACATGGAGTAAAATTAAGCCTCGAGACTGTGATAGCCATACTCAGCATGCTCCAACGAAGCAAAAACATACCTCGCGAATAATTTATGAGGCTCATGGAGCTATTCGCTATTTTTCCGTTGCTTGCCTAAGACCACGCCCAGAAGCCGTTGCAATAGGACTTTGTTTTCAGAAAAAAGAGAAAGGCGTGAGGAAGATGATGATTTGTCAGCTGGTGGTTCGTTAGTTCAAATTTGCGCGCGTTTAGTTAGTGGGCGTTGGTTTTGCTTTTTCATTATTTATTCATAATAATATATTAACTAACGCGCTTGGCTCAGGTGGTGAACGTGAATCACATTAATCCTCAAGACCTGGGTTCAAGTCCCAGGTCTGGCAAATGCTTAATGTTATTTTTCAATAATTGATCCCATGCAGCATAAGCGTTGAGGCGCACCATATGTGTCAAAATCCAAGAGTCCACGTGCCCAATGGATGCAGATCAATGGCCCCAATGCAAAGAACATACCATGCGCCAGTCAATGCATTACACCTGATCCAAAAAGTCCACCAATTTCCAGCTTATTGGGCCAGGCCTTTTCAAATTTATACCCCCTTATTTGGGGCAACACCCCACCCTGGTTTGCATTTTATATTTTTCTTCTCACTTATATTTTTTTTTGTTTATTTATTTTATTGTCTTAATTCAATTAATTTATTTTTTCTATAAAATATAAAAACATTATAAAAATCAGAAAAAGACCAAAAAAATAATATCTATTTTATTATAATTATTTTATTAGCATGTAAATAAATTAATTTCAAATTAGGTTTAATTTATATTTTTCCACAACAAAAAATCCAACAAAATAGAATTAGGTTAATTAATTTTTTTCCCCTTTTTTAGAATAATAATATTATTTAGTTATTTTCATAAATTAAAAATTGTGCATAAATAAATTAGGGTTAATTTAGATCATATTTTAATTCTTTCATATTAAATAAAAAATACTAGAATTAGGGTTTGTATTTTAATTTAATTTCAATTAATTTCTTTTTCCTTATTAAATCTAAAAAACACAAAAAATAACAAAAACATTTAATCATTTAATTTGTAATTCTCATTAACTTTTAATATTTTGCAAAAGGGTCCAACGCCCTATTTTCGTCTTAATTATTTAATTTGCGCATTTATCTTATGTCGTTTAATTATAATTTTGTAAATCTCCCAAAGCCATGTAATTTAAATTCCTCGCACTTTATTTACTTTGCATTATTTATTTTTTTCGCTAAATCGGGTCCGGTTTAATTTTGGCGATGTGGACCCGCGCCATTTGTAATAGCTTAGAATTTACTTTTCTCGCAACTTTTTAACTGTTAACCAAGCATGAAAGAATGAATGTCTTAATAAAATCAAGCGTAGAACACGACAAACATGACAAGACAAATAACTGAAACATGACACACAATTCGCACACACCACCCCTAGGGTACGCCTCACTGTTGCCTTTCGAAAGGTGATCGTCGAGTAGAGGACGTCTTAGTAAGTCCTCATGATCCGGGAACCTGGCATGAGGGTAGCTTCTAAGGTGTCTTCCCATTGCTCCGGTGATCACCATGTCCCAAACCTCGAATTGACCCGAACACTTCCAACGGTGGTGCTACCTACCTCTCAATGGTGGGATGGCACTACTTTTAAGGACTCTTACACAGACGAATTCCTTAGGGTAGGTAGGTTCTCAAGGATACTTGCTCTCTTCAAAAACAAACAGAAAAACCTTTTCACACCAACACTTTTCAAAAGCTTTCAAAGCAAATTTTTCAAACACTCTGACGTACGAGTCGAACTGAAATTTTTCAAAGAAACTTTTTAAACCCACATTGAAAAGCAAACAAACAATTTTGAAAACACATTGAGCAAGTATCTAAGAGCCCATGGATAACCATGGATAGAAAGGGTGCTAACACCTTCCCTTTCTATAACCTACCTCCCGAACCGAGAGCGATCTCTTTAAGGAATTTTTCTGTGCTTTTGTCCTTTCCATTTGGAGAAAATAAAAGACGATGGCGACTCTTGCTTACCGCGACATTTCGCGAACCAGCGTTAAACAGTCAGTTCCAGATCCACCGATCACACAAACATCTAACAGTTAATAGTTGCGGAATTTAAATTGCGGAAATTAAATCTAAACTATTACAAGGCGTCAGGTATTTACATCGCCAAAAACAAACCCTTTAATTTAAATTGCGGAAAGTAAAAATAAAGCGATAAATAATTAGAGTCCTAATTAAAAGCTATTACATACTGGAAGCAATTACAATATTGGAATCAAATGATACGCGTGCAAGAAATTAAATCGACGCATTCTTAGGGTTTTGACCCTTTTTATTAAAGAAAATATTTTTTGCTTATTTTTGAACTAAAAAAAATTAAATCTAAGTTAATAATTAAATTAATTAATTAATGAAAATATTTTTGATTTTTTTTGAATATTTAAGGAAATAAAATAAAATGATTAAAAGTTAGTGAAACCTAATATTCTAAGTTAATTTTAATTATTGCAAAAATATTAAAGTTATTTCCTAATTAAACTAAATTAATTGAACTAATATTTATTTACAAAAATAAAGTGCTGAATTTAATTTTAATAAATAAAATATATTTTTTGTTTTTGATTTTATTAAGAAAAAAGATTAATTGGTTAGTGATTAATAAAAAGAATAACAGATAATTAATTAAAGGAAAATAATAAAAATAGAGAGAGAGTTTAGGAGTATACGGGCCTGATTGGAGGGGTGAAACAACTGTTGGCGTCATGTGTAAACTGTTTTGTTTTGGCCATTTGTGTTTTGGCTTTTGGCCATTTGTGTTCTGACCTCAATGTTCCTTAACCTTCTCAGGATGTCTGTCTCGCCATGTATTGGTGTCATGGGTAAACTGTTCTATTTTGGCCATTTGTGTTTTCGCTTTTGGCCATTTGTGTTTTGGCCTCAACGTTCCTTAATGAACCTGCACGGGATCCTGTCTAAATCTGCAGTGTTGAATCTCATGAACACATTAAATAAATTACTATATATCATAAAATACAAATAAAGCCAATATATGAAGAAATTTAATGTTTAGGCCCAATATGACATGTATGAATGATTATACCCTTTTAATTAAGGAGATCAAATCAGTCTTACCCTTGGAGAAGTAGTGATATGAATGCTTTTATACCTTTTGATCATGGAGATCAAGCCAGCCTTACCCTTACTGGAGAAGTAGTGAGATGTTGGTTTGTAACCGGGATGACTTGTTTGTAGTGAGAGAGAGAGATTTGTAATAAGGATTTCAAGGTTTTAGGGTTCTTGAAAGAATTTGATATTCTGACAGCATTGTGGCAATGATTTTTTCTCTCCTGTTTTTGTGAAAAGAATGAAATTATATAATAGAAATTAGAGAGCAAAAAATGGGCTTTGAATGTGCAATTGGGCCTCCAATATTCACTTGAAATTGTCACGTTGCAGGATAAATTGCAGGGGCTTAAGTGCAATTTTTGGAGTTGAAATGTGAAATCAAAATGTATCCGACATCGAGAACTAACTCCTGTCCGAAAATCAACTAAATCGGATAAATGGTGAACTAGTTATGAATTTTTCAAGTTTCAGCTCAGACAAACTTATTTTAGGCTCCAGTGTCGACTCTTACACGTTCTTCAATAAAAAACTGGTATTGATTGAAACATAATTTGGTCTCTACTTCTGAAGCAAATTTGTAGATATCTGAGTCAGTGACCTTGTGTAAAAATATGAGCCCAATCCGATAAAAATTGACCGAGTTATGAATTTTCGAAGTTTCAGCCCAGATGAAATAGTATTCAGCATTCAGGATTTTCGGCGCGTCACGTGCACTCTGAGCAAACAACGAAGACCTTTTGGATACCGTTCGAACTCAATACCTTATGTGAAAATTTAGCCAACTCAATTTGTGAAATTTTGGCGCCAGAACCAGCTCGATACGATGAAAATCGACCAAGTTATGATTTTCTGAACATGATGCAAATAAACTTCTGTCACAAATTTTCTGTACGGAAATACTTGATAAATCCACATTTTTGAAGACCTTCTAATTGAAATTGGCTTCCAGCCGTGAGAGATGAAAATATAGATGACGTCAAGACGGAATTTTAGCCACTGGAACGGGTTCAAAACGAGCCACGATCTTCAAGTTATGAATTTTTTAGCGCGTAAAAACTGCACTTTCAGCACACTTTTTCACCATATTTCTTCGAGAAAACTCACACATTCGGATACCTTCTTTAAAGAATTGACTCTTGAGCCGAATCTAAATTTGAGAATATGTTAGGACATTAAGGAGCATTTGAGGTCATTTGGATGCAAGGACCTTGATGCAACACAAAACCCTAATTTGAGATTGACTGCCTTAGGAGATAGCTTGACTGTCCAATTCTTGAGCCATCTTGAACAACTTGGAGATGATTCTTGACATGTCTTGAGAAATATGGGAAGGAAAATTTTGGGGTACAACACTTTCTATTTTCAAAAACACACAATACATTTTCAAAACATTTCCTAAAACAAACTTTCAAACATTGAAACATTTTTCAAAAGACAAACACCTTTGCATACATTCAAACAAGAATCATTACAAAGGTTGCCTAGACAAAGGCCTCTTTTCAAAATACTTTCAAAACCACACAAAGCACCATTTCAAACAATTGGAAAAGCAAAGCAAGTGATCTAAACAAGTAACTAAGAGCCCATGAATGATCATGGATGAAAAGGGTGCTAGCACCTTCCCTTTTCATAATCTACTCCCCGAACCCAAGAAAACATCTCAAAAGTCTTTCCTGTGCTTTTTGACCTTTCCTTTGGATAAAATAAAAAGTCGGTGGCGACTCTTGCTAAACCGAAACATTTGAGAACACAAATGCAAAACCTCTAGTCAGTTCTCCCACCGTATCACAGAACTGGCGACTCTGCTGGGGAGTCATTATAAAAGCGGGTTTAACTTAAGGTTTTAGATCACCTTTACATGCTTATCTTGTTTGATTTGTATGCTTTACTTTTTTGGTTCCTTGTTTGGGTTTGTTTTAAATCCTACACCCGGATTTGGGGGCACCTTTTAGGTAAGTAGCAATAAATTGTGAGGGAACTGTGCGGGCTATATCGACATGGTTGAAGCAGTAGCTACATTGATGTGGCACTTTGGTTGGTACCGGTAACCCTTGAGTTGAATCAAGGAGAGTACGGGGCCTCCACGTGGTGTCTTGAAGCATCAACTGACCTTAGAACCTTACTTGACCAACTTGGCCATTAGGACGTAGTGAGATGTCCGGTTTCGGTGTAGAGCTGAAAATTGGTTGATACTCAATACTACACTCATTGAGGTTTGATTCCTTGGAATATTTCGATCGCCGGTAAGAGGCTGAATTGAAACAACGAACAAGGAAACAATCCAGTGATATTGAGCTCCTTAGAACCCGATTACTATTTCTAGGACAGGTTGAGCCAACTTGACTTCAAGAGGGTACTTACCTAGAAGCTCCATGCAAGCCTAAACCTAAGGACTTGTCTGCTTTGTGTGAATATGATTATTTGTATATAAACTTGCTTACTTCACATATCTGTACATAACATCATAACATCATACCATAGAATTTTCAATAACCATTTCAAGGATCTCGAGGGTCTTTGATGCAGGGTCACTTTGAACCAGACGTCTACCAAAGGGAAAGAGGATTCATTTTCCCCTAAATAAATGTCATCAAAGATCAAATACAACAACTTGAGTCAAGGGCTATGACCCACTTGACATGGTGAGCTTGATTCTCGTGGAAAGACATCCACTGATATGAAGCTCTCCAATCAAAGATGTTGATCCAAATTCAATTTCTAACATTTTCTTGTGTTTACCCCGTGAGATCCTTGAAAACATGCATCCACATATCATGCATCTTATCATGACAGGTTTCTCCCTTTCAGGTCTCCTTATCTTCCTACTGTTTATTTCAGTAGAGATGGCTCTAGAGAAGACTATCAAGGACATCCAGGCTCAAAAAGATCAACTCCAAGAGATGTTCTTGAACATGTCCAAGGGACAAGAAGAGGTGAAAACTCTCCTCACAAGGGGCATGGTCATAGGGAATCCGGGGGGCATCAGGAATGATCAGTTGGAAGGGCTACAAATTGAGATGGCAACAATGAAAATTCAGATGATGGGACAACTGGTGGGCCAGATGGCTCTTATTCAAAACATGGCTCAAGGACAAGAGGAGCTAGAGGTCCTCATCAACAAAATTCATCTAGGAGAACATAACCAAATGGGGAAAACAACTAAGGTTGAAGATCAAGTCATCATTCAGCCTCCCTTGAGACAAGAAGTCGAGGGAAAGCCTCCCCAGTTTGCTTCAGGGTCACAAGCCCAACAACAACCTCACCAACGTCAGCAGGGTAATCGGCGTAAGAAAAATACATCTGAAAAGCGTTTCACTGAGATTAACATGTCATTATCCCAAGTGCTGCAACGCTTATTGGAAGTCAAGCTGATTGTATTAAGGGACCCCCCTCGGCATCCCAACACAGCCTCTCCGGGGTACAATCCAAATGCAAGATGTGCGTATCACTCCAACAGTCCTGGACATGACACCGATAGTTGTTGGGCATTGAGAAACAAAATTCAAGATCTGATTAAAGAAACAACGCTGGAGTTCACACAAGATGGCCAGATGAAAATCTTTTGTTGAAGGCTCTCCACCTGAAATGACAAGTTCGAACAAAGAGGCTTATGTTCATTTTGAATTTCCAATTGTAATTTCTTTTGTTATTCAAACAATTATCTATTAATGTCAAACTATGTTTCATTAATGCATTGCATATGTTTGTCTTGAATTCATCTTTTCGTTTTCACTATATTTAAACTATGCTTTTTATTCTTCTTATGACACAAACCTTTAGAGGGAGGATGACGAAAACAATACCATAATCTCATACAGTATGCTTTTGGACAGACCTTGCTGACGATGTACAAGCGTTTCTTTCAAATCCTAAACACTAGAGTTATAAGGAAGATAATCCCTAGTCAACCCCCTTCGAGCCAAAGAAGTAGAAGATTTTTGTTTTAACACAAATTGAAACCTTTAATTAAAACCTGGTGCAGGGTAGTTTCTCAGTTAATTCAAATGCGTGTTAAAGTCTCAAACTCTCATCTTATAATACAATGAATGACATCAAAAACATTCCTTTGGAGTCAAAACACGGTGACGGTTCCCTATCACATAGGCAGTCATTATCTCTTAAAGAAGAAAAGCCCACTAAATCAAAACCTACAAAAGAGGCTTAAGAAAACTGGGGCATCCCACTGACTGTAAATAAATAAAAAAACAGGAACAGTCAGGCAAAAATTAGGGATAATAAATCGAAAGAAAGAGGTCTCTACAAATTCTCAACAAAAATAATGTTGCAAAAATGACTGCCTTCCAACAAACTCAACTTGTTTTAACCATCACCAAAATGTCATTTCAAACTCAATTAGAGTTCAACGCACAATTAACTGAGTTTAGGACTGAAGAACATCACGAAGAGCGGGTGGGTACAAATATACTTTGAGCCTTTATCCTTTATTTCTTAAAACCGTGAACCAAGCCACGCTACAACCTTTCAAAAGTCCTAATTGAAGCATGGGTTAGTTCGAAAGCATATTGTTACAAAAGGTATCCTGACTCCTGTAAGGCTTTGCTCTAAATCTTGAGTTGAAATTTTCTTATAAAAGTTTTCTGCTAAAAAACGCATTTTTCAAAATTTCAAGACAAGCATAAACTTTGAATTATTTGAATATAGTTGTTTGCATATGGCTATTTGTTTGACAGTGAAAAAATTCACACAGTGAATATCCGATGAACGAAAGCTCTCTCAGTGAACAAAATCACTTCAAGTGGGATGAAACTTCCGTTGCAAAAATCTCCTATCAACAAAGGGACATGACATGTCATTGTCCAGTACACCTGGGGCAGTCCATTCAAGATTTCAAGAAATCTCTCGAGGTGCAGAGTAACCAGGGGCAAGCCTCTGTCCCCGTCACTTGGGGCATTGAACGTCAATCCCAACAAAGGGTTACATACAGTCAAACATTTCCTGGCAAAGCCATAAACACTCACTACTTGGGGCAGTGACAAATCTCTCCAAAATCCTTCTCATAAGAGGACTCCCAACCAGAGTTTCAATAACCTCTTCCCAGCTAAGTCGACCTCAAGTTTTTCCCCATTGAAGTCTCCAAAATTTTGACTATCGCCAGTGGAAACGAAGAATTCAACTCTTTTCTCCAGCACCAATTCTGGATTTATTTTCCTCAGCGAGAGAAACATCACACATCCGTACATCAGGACATCATACAACGCAATCTCATTTATTTTGAGAACATCATTGTTTGATGTATGTCATGCAACTAACCTTTACCTTTCAGGAAGGATGCAATCAAATTCTCACAAAATTCAAGCTGTGAAGCCTAGACCACTACCAGATAGTAGTTCATTCAACTTTCCCCTTCAAACAGCAGTCCAGGATTTATTTTCCCCGGCATCTGTTGAAGATATTCCAAGACCTTCGTCTGGCTCAGTTAAATCGATTCTAAGATTTTTCTGATTCTTATCCAGTCAAAGTTAATTCAAGACCTTCTCTGGCTCAGTCAGATCGACACTAAGATCTCCCTGATTCTTATTCCAGTTGAAGATATTCCAGATTTTGCTGTTTCAGATAAATCTCTCAACGATTTACTCTGATTCACTTCCAGATTTTGCTGTTTAAGATAAAATCACTCAACAAATAAATCTCTCAACAGTTTATTCTGATTCATTCTCTGTTCAGATCCAGTTCAAACTTTCCGTCAACAATCACCTTTGGATGGCATCTTTAAACCCATATCCATACACAATCAAATCAGCATGTCATTAAGATCCCCATCAGAGTTAAAACTTCAAACTCCCAATCCTCAGCGGAGCCAAACAACTTTGAACTACAGACCCTCAGCAAAGATGAAACCTTCTTCCCCAGTCAAGTCAAGACTATCAATCGCCAGCGGAAATCGTCCATTTTCCCCCAGATTTCCCAGCAAGTTATCTTAAAATCTGAGAATCAACCAGATAACAGTTAACTTTTGCTTTATCCCCAACAGAATGAAGATTCTCATTCTTGATTCCCTAGTAGATTGGCATACAACCCAAGCTCCTGATATCTCCAACAGAATGAAGATTCTCATTCTTAAAGTGGCATACAACCCAAGCTCCTGATATCTCCAACAGAATGAAGATTCTCATTCTTAAAGTGGCATACAACCCGAGCTCCGGATATCTCCAACTGAATGAAGATTCTCATTCTTAAAGTGGCATACAACCCAAGCTCCTGATATCTCCAACAGAATGAAGATTCTCATTCTTAAAGTGGCATAAAACCTAAACTCCTGAACTTTTTCCAAACAGGAATAAGCTTTTCCCCAGAGTACTGAGCTTACTCTCTAGCAGGATAGCTACTCCTCAGCAGTATAGCTACTCCCTACAGAGTTCTACATCCCCAAACAGAGTGAAGATTCTCATTCTCGATTCCCTAGTGAAGTTTCTATAGCCTTCTTTACTCCACAACATGAATTTGTCAGAATTTTTAACCCCCTGCAGATCAAAGATTCTCGTTCTTGACTCCTCAGCATAAAGTCCCCAAGGATTCAAATTCCCCTAGCAGAATGAAGATTCTCATTCTCAGTTCCTCGCAGAAGCCATCAGAGCCTTCCATATTCTCCAGCAAAATCAAGGTTTTCCTTTGCTTGATCCCCGGTAGAGATCTCCAGAATTTGCCTTATTCCCCAGCCAAGTAAGGATTCTCATTATGTAATCCCCAGGAAAGTCGTGAAGGATTCTCACATCCACACATAAGTTGTCAAAATTTTTGATAATCCCCACGAGTTGTCAAAGATCTTTAAATCCCAAGCAGTCAGCAAGGATTTCTCATTCTCAACAATCAAAGATTTTGAATCTCCAACAGCGGTCAAGGATTTATCTTCCCTGACAGCAGTCAAGGATTTCATTATCCCCAGCTATCAAGGATTTATTTTCCTCAGCAAGACAGCCAAGCAGCTTACATGCGCATACATTACATTCATATATCATAAACATGGATAGAACACATTTTATTGCATCATACATGTCATGCAACATAACTTTGTGTTTCGGCTAACATTTTACCCTTTTCAGGATAAGATTAAAATCTATCTTTAAAAAATTCAAAGATTTCAGATGCAGTACGGATACACTCCAGACACGAAAGTCATTCTGCTACTCATTCAGATCTCTTATTCAGATACAGTACGGATACACTCCAGACACGGAAGTCATTCTGTTACTCATTTAGATTCTATTTCAGATACGCTCCAAACACGGATGCCATTCTGGCCCTCACACCAGAAGTTTGATTCTCCCTAGTGCAGTCGCCAAGGAAGTCATTCTGTCACTTATTCAGATCCCAGTTACAGTTTCAGATACACTCTAGAAACGGAAGTCACTCTGCTACTCATACATATCTCAACTTTAGATACAGTCCAGATACGCTCCGAATACGGTTTCCATTCTGTCATTCATTCTAATTTTCCCCAGTCCAGAGATGCTCCAGACACGGAAGCCCTTCTGTCGCTTATTCAGATTTCAGATTCAGATACAATACAGATACACTCCAGACACAGAAGTCATTCTGTTATTCATTCAGACTCTAATACAGTTACAACTCGGATATGCTCCAGACACGGAAGCCATTCCTTTGCTCATACAGACTCAGTCTCCAGATACAACTCAGATACGTTCCAGATACGAATACCATTCTGATGTTCATGCTCCTGATTTTCAACAAACATTCTTGGATGGAATCTTCAAGCCCATCTCCGACAAGATTCGGTCACCTCTCCAAATGTCATCTTTTAGCCTATTCCCTCAACTTTATTTTGACGAGTGCAAATGTACGGGCACTCTAGTGTCCAATCATCTTTTACCTTCGAGTCACGAACGACAAATCTTGCCAATCTAACTCTTCATGTTCAAGAAGATTAAACAGGGGCATCTGTTGTACCCCAAAATTTTCCCTCTCATTTTATCAAGATTTTCCCTCACAAGACTCTTTGGACTCAAGACCAGATTAGGGTTTGCTCAACTCAAGACATCTCCTTGCACTGTTGACCTGAAATTAGGGTTTGAGTTTGCACAAGGAATTTTGAACTTCCAATGACCCAAGTGACTTTCATACTTCATTTTGGACTTCTAAGATTTCTCATATCAAGTTTCAAGCCTTGAATCAAATTTTTGCCCACAATTGGACATTTAACCTAAAAATCAACTATATTGGGGAAAAAGTGAACTGTGGCCAATTTACAGTCAAACCTCATAATTTTTGATCCACATCAACATTATAGGCTAATATGGACCATTTGATCAAGTTTGGACCACGACTCCTTAAGAAATTTGATCAGATCATCAAAAGGGTAAAATGGTCATTTTTAGGGTTTTGACTGCAGAAGGGCAATTTCTAATTTTTAACCTAGCCAATGGTAAATTGGGTTAAAGCATGGATTCGAGGACTCAATGACATCATCTTGACCTAATCACAAGGTTCAAAAGATCTCAAATGCATTGGATTGACAGATGAATTTTCCAGTCAACTGATCAAAAATCAACTGAACATTGAAAAGTCAAACTTTGACTTTTTGGTCAAAATCAAGTGTCAAGGGTCATTTGTCATCAAGATGTGTCAAAACATGAAACTTGTTCACCAAGAAACCTAATTTTGAAAATTAGGGTTTAAAATGGAAAATTTTCATAACTTAGAAATTTTCTAAGTTATGAAAATTTCTTATTTTTTCCCAACTTTTCCAAACTTTTTCACCATGATGAAATTGAATTCAAAGAAAACTTCCAACATGAAAGTTGTAGTCCTCCATAAAATCTACAACTTTGATTCACAAATTTTTCCCAAAAGATGCTTGGATCTCAAGTTATGATTTTGTGAATAGGGGTCCAAAAACTTTCTAACTTAGTGAAATTTTGCCCTAGTTTAGGCAGGATTTTGACCTATCTTCATGGCAAATTTTCACATAGTTCCAAGTGGAATCTCAAAATGCATTTCAAATATGGATTTCATATCATGTTACAAGCTTTCTAAAATGTCTAAGAACTCTCCAAGATCATTTATGGTTAGGGAGAATCGAAGGATTGAAAATGGGAAATCATCACATTTGTCCAAGGCATTTTGCACCATTGCTACAACTTGAAATTATGTCCAAAGCATGCTTGTACTTGGTTTACAGGCCTTAAACCTTTCCACACTCATAAATTAAATGAAAACACATTGGATTAGGGCACTGTTCTGATCTATGAAGCATAATACAAAGGTTTAATCCATTTTTGGGAAAAAGTTAACAATGCCATTTACATAAAGCATGCTTTTGGAAATTTTGTTTGTCTTGAGCCATGGACCTTATTTCTTTATGAAAACAAAGTTCACTAATATCAGGAAAGATGTACCAACTATGTGCAGGGGTGGAGCTAGCCTGTACAGGCCTTGCCTTTGTCACTTCCCACTTTTGCTTCAAAAACAAGAAAGCTTGCAAAAGTGAGATAACTCTTCAATCTGATAAGAGCAAGTCTTTGTAACATTTCAAACAGGTTTTACACATTGCCTAAGGTCATAAACACGAGCTACAAGTCTCTCAAACACCCATAAACACCAAAACACCAAGTTCTTGTCAAAACAGGGCAGGTTCTGCAGATTCACTTCCAAAACAAAATCCACTCGTGCGTTTTAACACATCCTCAAGCAATACACATAAGCTATCCCAACCACTTCAACCACTTCAAACAATACTCCCAAACCACTTCAAACACATTCTAAACAATACACCTAAGCTATCCCAACCATCCTCAAGCAACTGTAACCTTGTTTTCACACTTCACCATTTTTACTTTGAAGCTTTGCGATTGAGTTCTACAAGCATATTCAGGCCATTTCAAAGCAGGCTAAGCATTGGGGAAGGTTGAGTGAACTTCAGGCAAGCTAACACGACCTTCAGGCCTCATCAAAAACCCCTACATTTCCATACTCGAGCTTGACTGAAACAGGTATTTGACAAACTTATATCTCCTTATTTAGGAATCATTAGGCTTAGGTTTGTGAATAAAAAATGTAGCCCTTAATGTCCTTGAACTGTACATATGCATATAATTCATTTATGTTAACTAAGCTAGGAGTATTTGATAGTTTAAGTTACTAAAAAAAATAGGTCAAGATTTAGGGCCAATGAAATTCTCTCTGGTCTTTGAGAGTTAGATCAAGTTTTTTACATGGTTAGAATCGTGTCATCATGAGCTATAACTTTCATGTTGCAAGATTTTATTTTTGAGCACGTATGCAGGAGTTACCAATTTGAACATGGCACGCGCGTGTTTCTGGCCAAAGGACAGGGATGAAGCGTGACTTGGGCTGGGCCTGGCTTGTTTCTCCTACTGACACCCCCTTGCCTTCTTTCTGCACCCCCTTGGCCCATTTCTTTATTTTTGTATATTTTTTTATTTCTTTTACATTTTTTACTTTTATTTATTTATTTCTAAATATTAAAAAATCACCAAAAAACATTTTCTTAATTTTTATATTTTATTTTATTATTTTTATTATTTTTTTGGGCATAAAAATAGTTTACTAATAATATATACTTTATTTTTCTTAAATAAATTGCAAATAATTTTAAAATACTTACATATTTTATTTTATTATATTATACACTTAAAAATAATATTGTCATACATATTTTATTTTTTTAACATTTTTTGTATATATTAGTTTTATTATTTCTTTGTACATAAAATATGAATAAATAAATATTTAGAATATATATTTTCTTAAAACAAAATTAGAGTTTCTTCACCCTTTCCAAAAATAATCATATTATTTTCTTTTTTTAAGACATTAAATACTTTCATTTTTACATACATAAAAATAAATACAAAAAACATCCTTTGCATATTTATATTTGTTTGTACATTTAAATATTTGTCTATTTATTTATCTTGTGCAATATTTCAACTTGGTTGTAATAATAGTTTTAGGGTTTTATTTTCTTGCAAATATCCCCCTATTCAAATTTGTACCCCCCTCCCCATATAATGTTGTAATAGTCTTAGATTTACTTTTACGCACTTTATTGCTTTCAAATATGCATGATAGTAAGATTAGGGTTTGTATGATAACCAAAAATCAAAACAAATAGCATGACTAAACACAAGACAAAAATGCATGAAAAATGACAACGCAATGCACACAAGCACCCCTATGGTTTCATCCACTTGTTGCCTAAAAAAATGGCCATGGTATGCATGCTAGGTATCTTGGCAAAACAAATCAAACAAAAAGATCATAGTCCCTCGATGACGCTATCTTGGTTGCCTATACAAAAATGATCTAGTCCCTCAAAAACTTGCTAAGATACTTGGCAATATTGTTATCATGGTCATACAATGACCCGCGCCTGTCCCGTTTAACATCCAAACACAAGGTTGTTTACCAAATACAATGGTAAAACAACAATATAAAAGGGTTAAAAATGTGTAGGAAAGATCTTTGAGTAGGGTAGACAACTCCTAGTTACTTGATCAAACTTGCAAACATCCTTGCTATTTTCAAAAACACACAACACAATTTCGAAATATTTCCCAAAACAAACTTTCAAACATTGAAACATTTTTCAAAAGACAAACACCTTTGTATACATTCAAACAAGAATCATTACAAAGGTTGCCTAGACAAAGGCCTCTTTTCAAAATACTTTCAAAACCACACAAAGCACCATTTCAAACAATTGGAAAAGCAAAGCAAGTGATCTAAACAAGTAACTAAGAGCCCATGGATAACCATGGATGAAAAGGGTGCTAGCACCTTCCCTTTTCATAATCTACCCCCCGAACCCAAGAAAACATCTCAAAGGTCTTTCCTTTGCTTTTTGACCTTTCCTTTGGATAAAATAAAAAGTCGGTGGCGACTCTTGCTAAACCGAAACATTTGCGAACACAAACGCAAAACGTCTAGTCAGTTCTCCCACCGTATCACAACATGGTTCACGACCCAAATATTCACCCACACATTGTTTTCTTCATTTTTCATTTTATTTTGATTTTTTATTAATTAAAAATTGAATTAAATCAAATAAATGACAACTAATAGCAAAGATTTATTTTGATATGATTTTTTGACAGGATCACAAGCTAATTATGTTGATATATCAGGATCAATCGAATCAAGGTGGATTGGCACAAGAATGGCTTAATTATGCCTAATTTGGAAACAAATCATACAAGGAAGGAATGAGATCAAATCTTCAAAATTTTCAAAGATACATGTAGTTTTTATAACCCTAATTCATTCAGGGATACATATTGAGAAAGGCCAGGCACGAAACAAAGGGATTGCAGTCGTGAAGAACACTAGAACAAACTCAAAAATTGGACAAAAAAGTGGTGGGTCGATTTCCAATCTAGAGTGCAATTCAAAGCAAGTCAAGGCTACCAATCACTTCCTTGACATCTCCAGAACTTCTCTCAATCATTTGCAAGCCTTTTCACGCCCAGAAATGCACGCTACAGACCCACGATTTGCATCCCCTAGCTTGAATCGTATTTTGCAATTTACACATGATTAACCATTATTGAACATAACATTGTGTTTGTATGAGCTTTTAGAATTTTTTGGTTTATGTAATTTTGCGTTTTGATGCGTATATCCATGACTACCATTATTAGGGTTTATCCTTGCATTTTGGGGTTTTGTCATACAGGTTAAATTGGCCTGTGAAAAGGGTACTATCGTGTTCGTGATATCAAAACAAATTGATCTGTGGTCTTACATTGCATTTATGTTGCGTGCTTTTGATTTGTGAAGTTTGCGGGTTTTAGCCATGGAATATTGTCCGTGGGTATAGGTTATGAATCTAAGATGACGGACCTGTGAAGAAGACAATAACGTGGCAGCCAACCACTGGACCATTCAAACCAGCGTGCGTGTTTTTTTATTTTACCCACTAATCCACTTTGTTTTCATATAATATTATTTGTTTTCATTATAATAACAACTAACACATGTAGCGCAGATGGAAAGTGTACACGCTGGGTAGTGGGAGGACCTGGGTTCGATCCCAGGTCCCAGCAAGTTTTCATTATTTTCTTAATTTTCACTTGCAGATCCAGTGTTTCATAACTCCACGCGTCCATCATGCGCCTTATTGATCCAACCAATGGATGACAATCTATCCAGATCCAATGCCCCA
Source organism: Vicia faba (assembly GCA_948472305.1). Lineage (NCBI taxonomy): Eukaryota > Viridiplantae > Streptophyta > Magnoliopsida > Fabales > Fabaceae > Vicia > Vicia faba. The sequence goes on from OX451738.1 coordinate 231,315,355, forward strand.
GACAAGGAGGGACCATGGTGCACCATCAGAAGGAGCCAGCATTGGATCCCACGCAAGGACTGGGCTTGAGCATAATGGGCCTAACAAATTCAGCAATCCACCCCCTGATTTCTTTAATACAGGCCCTTTTCTCATCTTTTTATTTTAATTCTTTTTTTGATTATTTCTTTAATTATTTTCTTTTAATTAACATCAAAAATCATATTTTTGTATTTAATCAAAAAAATCCCAAAAAACATCAAAAATCATTTTTTTATATAAAATATTTTTATTTCTTAATTAATTAGTTTAATTAAGTTAGGGCAATTTAATTATTTTCTTTTACAATTAAAAGCAATTAGAATTAGGATTTCAATTTTGCACATAACCTAATTAATTTTTCTTCAAAAAAATAACCTAAATAATTTTCTCAATTAGATTTTTTAGGGTTCCTAACTATTCTCACATTTAATTTTCCGCGCGCATTTTAATTTCCTTTTTATTATTATTGTATCTGCTCCGGGTTTGTAATAGTAATTAGGGTTTTACATTTTCGCATTTTATTTTCAGTATAAATAATTATGTATCTGCAAAAGCCCTGTAATAGTTAGGACCTTTTTAACTTTCCCGCCTTTTAATTTCTGCAAACTATAAACTGCTTAGATGTATGTTAATAGGATTATATGGAAAGACTATCTGAAATTAAAACAATAGAAAACCCTAAATGTGCAAAGACAAATTAACAAAAAAATACACTTGCACATGCTCACTTCTAGGGTTTACTCCATTCCGGTTGCCTTCGATTAAATGGTCATGAAGTATAGGGTTTGTTAGCCGTCGTCCTCTAGCACAGAAAGATCTAAAAATGACCCAATTGGATGTTGCCTCGGAAAAATATCTTTAAGGCTTTAGGATGATTACTAACATTTCCTAACATTGCTTTTGTGACCGTATCTGTCCTTTCAAACGTCCCTTAAAACTCCAACGACGGTGCTACCTATTCCTCAATTATGGGATAGTGTTGTCTAAAGGAAAACGAACATTCTTTTTGAGTAGGTAGATTAACTCTTAAGTACTTGCTCAATCAATCAAACAAAATTTTTCACACAAACACTTTTTCAAAACAATTTTCAAAACAACTTCGTCACACCCTTGAGGACTGATATCACGAAGTAAAACCTTTTTCAAATCAAGCACACACACAAGTAATTTTAAAATGAGCAAGTACCTAAGATCCCATGGAAAACCATGGATAGAAAGGGTGCTAACACCTTCCCTTTCTATAATCTACCCCCCGTACTTAGAAACATCTCAAAAAAGGTTTTTTCTGTTCTTTTTCCTTTTCCTGATTGGATAAAATAAAAGTCGGTGGCGACTCTTGCTTACCGCGACATTTTGCAAACAAAAAATGCAAACCAGTATTAACAGTCAGTTCTGCCACCGTATCACACCTATATGATGACAGTCCCTTCGAATGCTAAGATATCCTTATAAGTTTCCTTCAATGACCATAGCGTCCCTTTCGATAGTCCCTCAAACATCTGACGATAGGGCTACCTAGTCACTAATAGTAGGGTGGTACTATCTAAAGGGTAGGAGGAAAATAACACCCTTTTTCGAGTAGGTAGATGACTCTTAAGTACTTTCTAAAACCTAAAATTTTCACACTTACAGGCTTTCATAAAAAATCTTTTCAAAAATGCTTTATCAAACTCTTAAGGATTGATACAAGAGTTATCATGAAGCAAACAAAAAAACAATTTTCAAAACACATAAACACGAAAACAATTTAAAAAATGAGCAAGTACCTAAGATCCCATGGAAAACCACAGATAGAAAGGGTGCTAACACCTTCCTTTTCCATAATCTACCCACCTTACTCATAAAATCTCGAAAAATGTATTTTTATGTTCTTTTCACACTTTCCTTTGTTGGATAAAAGAAAAGTCGGTGGCAACTCTTTCTTATCGCGACATTTACGAATAAAAAATGCAAACCAGCATTAACAGCCGGTTCTGCCACTGTATCACAGAATTGGCGACACTGTTGGGGAAATAAATATAAGTGAGGTTTACCTTAGGGTCTAGATCATTTCTAAATTATTTGATTGTTCTGATTGCTTTACTTTTAAAGGTATCTGTTTGGGTATTATAGGTCCTACACCTGGATCTGGGGAGACCTTTTAGGTAAGTAGCAATAGATCGTGGAAACTGTGCAGGGTATACCGACACATTTGAAGTGATGGCTACGTTGATGTGACACTTTGGTTGGTATCAGTGGCCCTTGAGTTAATCAAGGAGAATACGGGGCTGCTCTGTGGTGTCATGAAGTGTCAACTGACCTTAGAACCTTTAAATGAACAACTTGGCCATTAGGACGTAGTGAGATGGTCGTATTTGGTGTATTCCCAAAGTAGGCAGATACTCGATGCTACACTCATTGAGACTTGACTCCTGAGTTTTCTTTCGTTGCGAGCCAGTCGCCTATCGAATGAAGCTTGTGGGAAAGGTCAGTGATATTGGGATCCCTTAGAACCCAACTACTATTTATAGGACAGGTTGAACCAATCCAACTTCAAGAGGGTATGACATTAAAATCCATTCAAGCCTTAAACCTAAGATCTTTGTGTGATTTTCTTGTGTTTGCTATATTTGTGATTTCTTAGCATAATCATACACATCATAACAACATGACATAACATTTCCTTAACCATTTCAAGGATCTCAAGGGTTTGTGATGCAGGTTAGGGTAAATCAGACGTCTAGCAAGGGGCAAAGGGGATTTATTTTCCTCTAGCCAATGCCGTCAAAAGATCAAAACTCAACAACTTGGGTCAGGGGATATGATCCACTTGATATGGTGAGCTTGACTCTCGTAGAAGGACTCTTAAGGATACGAAGTTTTTCAATCAAAGCTGCAAATTCTGACATTTTCTTGTTTACCCCGCGAAATCCTTGAAAACATTGCATGCATATATCACACATATCATTGCATAAACAGGTGTCATAGCAGGTTTCTCATCCTCTTCGCTGTTTATTTCAGCAATGACTCTAGAACAAACAGTGAAGGATCTGCAGACTCATAATGCACAGTTTCAACAGATGACATGGCCCTAGCCAAGGGGCAAGATGAATTGAAAGCTCTGATTATTAAAGAGAAGACTAAGAAGCCAAGGAGGACAACTGGTGTGGTATATATGGGAAGGAGATTCAAAGGACCGCTAAGGCAAGTGGTTGAGCTGACATCTTCTTCCAAAGAAGGAGATAATCAAGAGGGGGAGACAAGAGAGGAAGACCCTAGTCCGAGGGAATATGACAATGAGACTGATTACAATGAAGAGCAGTATCCTTCGGCCGACGAAAAGTACAAACAACTGGAAGAGCGTCTGAGTGCAATGGAAATCCAGAAAGTGCCTGGGCTAGACTTTGAAGAGCTGGGTTTGGTGTCTGGGGTTGTCATCCCAAAAAAAATTCAAGGTTCCAGTGTTTTCCAAACATGATGGGGTTTCATGTCCCAAAATGAACCTCCGATCTTATGTGAGAAAGATCCAGCCTCACACTGCTGACAAGGACTTATGGGTCAACTTCTTTCAAGATAGTCTGTCCAGAACTCAACTGGAATGGTTCTACCAGCTGGAAAGGACCAACATTCGTAAGTGGGAAGACCTGGCCACTTTTTTTTACAAGAAGTATCAGTATAACACAGACCTTGCTCCCACCCGTACTCATCTTCAAAGTATAACTATGGGTTCGAGCCAGGGCTTTAAAGACTACGCTCAGAATTGAATGGACTTAGAAAGAAGGTTCCAGCCTCCCCTGTCTGATATGGAGCTAGTGGATATTTTGTTGGGTACCTTGCTTGGTCCATTTTTCAATCACCTGATTGGAAGCTCCTCAGCCGGCTTTACTGAATTGATCTTAACAGGGGAAAGCATGGAAGCTGGAATTAGGGTTGGTAAGATCCAAAAATATACATCCTCCAGTACACTAAGGAAGAAATTTGCTGGGAAGAAAGAGGTTAGTGTTGTGTAGAATCAAAGGAATCAGGACAAAACTGAACACCGTCCAACGGTAGGGGCTGTTATGATCTCTAAACCTGCACCTACCCGAAAAAGGAACAATCAGTCTAGAGCAGAAAGGCTGGTAAGACAGTATACCCGGATAAACATGACTTTGTCTCAAGTCTTGCCACATTTACTGAAGTCTAATCTGGTAACTTTGAAGGAAGCTCCGAAGAATCCAAACATTTCCTCTCCCTGCTACAATCCAAATGCCCACTATGCTTATCATTCAGAAAGTCCAGGTCATCATACAAACGACTGTTGGGCTTTGAAAAACAAGGTGCAAGACCTTCTCGAGGCGAAGGAAATTGAATTTGACGCCCCTGAGATTCCAAATGTTATCACTGCTCCTATGCCCAAGCACGGTCGTGGTGTTAACACTATTGAAGATGATATGTTTGTTACTGTCGTTGATGAACTTGTTACTCCTCTCCTGATCGTTAAATGGAACTTATTGAAAGTCGGTTTATTTCCGGGCTATGGCGAAGGTTGCCACTTCTGTTTATCCCTACCGGCTGGTTGTCATTTGTTGAAGGAAGATGTTTAGCGCCTGATGGATGATAGAGAAATTTTGTTTGAGAAGACTCCTGTTTCGACCATTTCTTGCAAGGATATTTCAATAATAACCATTTCGGCCAATCCTCCCAGGGTCTCCACCAAAAGACGCATCAGGATTACATCTGTTCAGAAGGTGACTCCACTGATAATTACTATGCCAGGGCCAATCCCATACTCCTCAGAAAAAACTGTTCCCTGAACCTATGGGGGTGACGTCTACTACCATGGTGTCAAGCAAGACCTGCTGGCTGTTGAAGACCAGGTGTTTGAGAATGTTGATCCCGACATTAACAACATTGTTGGAACCAGCAAAATAACAAGAAGTGGAAGAGTGTTCTCCCCTGAGATTTCTCTTCCGAAAGATGTTACTGGTCCTGTGATCATTCCTACTTTTATTCCTGCTGATACTACTACTAAAATTCCTGAGATTACCCCTGCTGACACCCCTATCACCGAGTCGACCGAGACTCGTGGCAAAGACATATTGATTGATCTTGTCCAGATGAAGGCGCATTCAGTATCTATCCCAAAGGCTTCCAAGAAGGAAATGGAATAAATTGAAAATTATCAAGAAAAGCGACTACAACGTGGTCGAATAGCTGGGGAAGACCCCTTCAAAGATTTCTATGCTAGCCTTATTGTTGTGCTCTGAAGCTCATACGAAGGCTCTAGTGAAATTTCTTAAAACTGCCCATGTGCCACAGGAAACCTCCGCTAACCAATTTGAAGAATCTGTGGCCAATTTGACGACTGATAACAGTTTGGGTTTTTCTGATGCTGATCTGACACCTAGATGGAGGAAACATAATGATGTGTTGCATGTCTCTGTCGAATGCAGGGGCACTACTTTGGCCCGTGTCCTAGTAGATACTGGTTCATCATTGAAAATTCTACCAAAGAAAGCTCTGGATAGACTAGACTATGAAGGTTTTACCTTGAAGCCCAACAACATTGTAGTGAGGGCTTTTGACGGTTCGAAGAGAATGGTGCACAGGGAGTTGGACATCCCCATCAAAGTTGGTTCTCAGACTTTCAACTCTACCTTCTACGTGATGGATATCAGACCATCCTATTTTTATTTATTGGGTCGCCCTTGGATTCATGGGGCGGAAGCTATTACGTCCACTCTGCATCAGATGATGAAATACCCAGTGAAAGGAAGGATTGTCACGGTACACGGTGAAGAAGAATACATGGTGAGTCACATGAATTCCTTCAGATATGTAGAAATGGATGGTGAGTTCATCGAGACTCCGTGTCATAACTTCAAAGAGGTGCCTCCGACTATGTCCGCAACTGAAGATGTCACCAATTTTCCAAAAATCACCAGACCTTCCTTGAAGATGGCTTCTCTCAAGGATTCAAAAGCAGTTATTGAAGAAGGTGGGTCTACCATCTGGGGCCAATTCCCTGATATTCCATACTAGTCGGATAAATTTGGTTTGGGTTTCTCTTCAGGGGCTCAAAGGGCTGTTTGACACACTCGTGCTGGAAGACCTCCCCTACGCATCAATGATCATGGGGTCAACGCTCTAGAAGACAGCGATGGTGACAATGAGATGGATAGCTGGATCTTCCTTACTACCAATGGTGGACCCAGTAACTGGACGGAAAGAGACTTTATATCAATTACTTTTGTTCAGAAGTAATTATCTTTCTTGTTTTTTGGATATGTAATAAACAATATAAACTCTATGGCCAAGTGTCTTACCCGGGACACATTGATTTATTTGCGAGGGTTATCATGTTTCATTTTCATATGGCATTAATAAAGCATTGGACGTTTATGCATACAAATTTTGCGCTCTCTGTTTTTCTCTTCTGCTTTTTACTTTGTATATACAGCTATGCTCTTACACACACTCACGTATCAAACTACAGATCCATATCCACTCTGGATCCCATTGATAACAGTTATGCTATTGCCAGTTATGACTTTGAAAATCCGATCAACCAAGCCGAGGACGGAGGTGAGGAAGATTGTGAGGTACCTGGAGAACTTGCTAAGTTGTTACAACAGGAAGAGAGGGTTATACAGCCTCATGAAGAGCCAGTCAAGACAATAAACTTGGGCACAGAGGAAGACAAAAAAGAAGTCAAGGTCGGTGCAAATCTGGGGCTTAATGTCAAACAGCGGTTGATACAGATGTTGAATGATTATGTCGAGATTTTTTTCCTGGTCATATGAAGACATGTCGAGACTAGACACGTATATTATGGTTCATCATCTTCCAACTAAAGAAGATTTCCCTCCAGTAAAGAAGAAGGTCCGCCGTATGCGCCCTGAAATGTCAGAGAAGATCAAAGCAGAGTTTATGAAACAGTTCAACACTGGGTTCTTAGTTGTCACCTCTTATCCCTAATGGCTTGTTAATGTAGTCCCAGTGCCTAAAAAGGACGGCAAATTACAGATGTGTATGGACTACCGAGATTTGAACAGAGCAAGCCCCAAAGATGACTTTCCACTTCCCCATATTGACGTTCTGGTTGATAACTCCGCGTAGCACAAGATCTTTTCCTTCATGGATGGTTTCTCTGGTTACAATCAGATCAAGATGGCACCCGAAGACATGGAGAAGACAACCTTCACTACGCAATGGGGCACTTTCTACTACAAAGTGATTCCGTTTGGATTGAAGAATGCTGGTCCAACCTATCAGCGAGCCATGGTAGCTTTGTTTCACGACATGATTCACCATAAGATAGAGGTTTATATGGATGACATGATAGCCAGTCTCAAACTGAGGAAGAGCAGATTGACCATCTACAAAGGATGTTTGATAGGTTGAAGACATACAAGTTGAGGCTAAACCTGAACAAGTGCACCTTCGGGGTAAGGTCTGGTAAACTTTGTGTTTCATTGTTAGTGACAAGGGTATTCAGGTAGACCCTGCAAAGGTAAAGGCTATACAAGAGATATCGGCTCCTGGAACTGAGAAGGAGGTCAAAGGATTTTTGGGACGACTAAATTACATTTCTAGGTTCATTTCCCATTTAACTTCTACTTGTGAGCCAATTTTCAAACTCTTGAAGAAAGACCAAGTGGTAAAGTGGAATGACGAATGCCAGACTGCCTTTGAAAGAATCAAGGAATACCTTCAAGAACCACCAATTTTGATGCCTCCGATTGAAGGAAGACCTTTGATAATGTACTTAACAGTGTTAGATAATTCAATGGGGTGTGTGCTGGGGCAGCATGACGAGTCCGGTCAAAAAGAGCATGCGATATACTACCTTAACAAAAAGTTTACCGACTGTGAAACAAGATACTCACTGCTCGAGAAACCTTGTTGCGCTTTGGCATGGGCTGCTTGCCGACTGAGACATTATATGTTTACCCACACTACTTTGTTGATATCTAATATGGATCTGATCAAGCACATCTTCGAGAAGCCCGCTCTCTCTGGAAGAATAGCAAGATGGCAAATGATCTTGACCGAATACGATATCTAATACACAACCCAAAAGCAATCAAGGGGAGTGTACTAGCTGATCATTTGGCTCATCAGGCTGTGGATGACTACTAGTCCATGAATTTTGAGTTCCTGGACGAGAATATTATGCTAGTGACTGACTACGAAGAACCTGGACCGAATGAAAAACCTGAAGAAGGATCCCGATGGATGATGGTTTTTGATGGAGCCTCAAACGCACTCGACAATGGCATTGGTGCTGTAATTATATCTCCCAAAGGCTGTCATACTCCTTTCACTGCCAGATTATGTTTCAACTGTACCAACAATATGGTGGAGTATGAAGCGTGCATCATGGGTCTCAAAGCTTCCATTGATCTGAGGATCAAGTTCTTGAGCATTTTCGGGGATTCGGCCTTGGTAATAAGTCAAATCAAAGGCGAGTGGGACACGAAGCACCAGAATCTTATCCCTTATAAAGAACATGTGCTGACATTGCTGCCACACTTTGAAGAGGTCACCTTTGAACATTTTCCACGAGAAGAGAATCACTTAGCGGATGCGCTAGCCACTATGTCGTCTATGTTCAAGGTCAAGTGGGACAACAAAGCTCCTCGGATCACTATTGAGAGGTTGGATGAACCGGCATACTACTATGAGATTGACACGGAAGAATTAGCAGACAAGCCTTGGTTTCATGAAGTGAAGATGCATCTCGAGGCTCAAGAATACCCTGAGGGGGCATCTGTCAATGATAAGAAGTTTCTGAGAAGGTTCGCCGTAAAGTTATTCCTTAGTAATGGAATCCTCTACAAGCGCAACCATGACTCTACTTTACTTTGGTGCATAGACAAGAGTGAGGCAGAGAGGATTATGGCAGATCTACATGAAGGTACCTTTGGAACCCATTCTAGTGGACATACCATGGCTAAAAAGATCCTACGGGTAGGATACTATTGGTCCACTATGGAAGCAGACTGTTATCAGCATTCCCAAACTTATCACAAATGCCAGATCTATGCTGATAGAGTGCATGTACCTCTGGTTCCCTTGAATATCTTGACTGCACTCTGGCCCTTCGCAATATGGGGAATTGACACGATCAGAGAGATTAAACCTACCGCTTCCAATGGGCATTACTTCATCCTAGTGGCCATTGATTACTTCACGAAGTGGGTTGAGGCTGCTTCTTTTGCTACTGTTACCAAGAATGTTGTGGCACGGTTTATCAAGCATAACCTGATTTATCGGTTTGGTGTGCCAGAGAGAATCATTACAGACAATGGTACAAATCTCAATAATATAATGATCACCAAACTCTGTAAGCAATTCAAGATCCAGCATCATAATTCTTCTCCTTATTGGCTAAAGATGAATGGAATTGTGGAGGTTGCTAACAAGAATATTAATAAAATCATACAGAAGATGACAGTGACATACAAAGATTGGCATGAGATGTTACCATTTGCTCTTCATGGTTACCGCACCTTAGCACGTACGTGAACGGGGGAAACACCTTATTCTCTGGTATACGGCATGGAGGATGTCCTACCTATTGAAGTCCAAATCCCTTCTTTGAGGATCATGAAGGATGCATGCTTGAACAAAGACGATTGGATCCAGACTCGACTTGATCAACTAAATCTAATTGATGAGAAAAGACTTACTGCTTTCTGTCATGGTCAAATGTATCAAAAACGGATGATCAAGGCTTTCAACAAAAAGGTCAGACGTCAAGTATATCAAGTGGGTGATCTAGTGATCAAGCGCATCATACTGTCGCAAGGTGATCCCAGGGGAAAATGGACTCCCACGTACGAAGGTCCATTTGTAATCAAAATCATATTTTCCAATGGAGCCATGACTCTAACCACCATGGATGGTGACGACCTTCCTCACCCTGTTAATGCAGACATAGTGAAAAGATACTACGTGTAAACAAAGACCCGCTAGGTTGACTAACCTAGGCAAAAATAAAGGCATCCCAACGAACCTAAAGGGTTCGGGAAAAAAATAGGGATGAATACAAAAAAAAATCTATACACCCGGCAAGTCGAAAACCTGGAAAGGCGGCTTGGGAAAAAAAGGGTATCCTGGTGGACTGAAAACCCGAAAGGGAGGTTTAGGAAAAAGTTAGGGATTTGAAGGGTATCATGATGTCCCATTGGATCACCTTGCAACTAGATTTCAGTATCAACTATCAATCAAACGGTACCGATCAATCCAGTCAACTTCGGACAAGTAGCAAAGTAATGAGACGCTCGAGGACATAAGGGCAATAACAAAATTGAAACACGATAGGATTATTAAACATAGCTATTTTCTTCTCTTTGTACACTATTTTATATAGTTTTCACTCTCACGGAGGTGTTCTCCTACTAGAACGTCATCCTCTTTGTATAAAATGCCTGTTATAGGCAAACTTCTAAAAAAAATACAAATCATTTCTTTGAAAGTACTAGACTGTTTGTTTTTCTTTTTCTGTTTTATTTTGCAAAAATGTCCAATGACTTATTCTTGACATATGCATTTGAATATGATTACTATTTACAAATATTTTCATAAGAAACAGAAAGACATTTGCTCATGACTTTAAGGAACATGGCAAAGTCTAAAAAACCATTTTAGTCCCGACAGTTACTCCTTCCAACAGGTACAGCGGCAGAGACAGTTTTGAGACGAAGTCACCATTACGTTTGACCCCGTGATGTATATGTTCCCCGCAGAGTAAAAACAACCAAAGTTTCAATCTCTCCTTCCCCAAGAAGGAATTATCTCCTCCAGTAAAATTCCTTCTCCAACTGCAATTGTATTCCCTAGCCGAGTTTTATAATTTCAAACTGTTATAAAACCTCCTCCTGAGTAGAGTTTATTTCTCTAACTACGGAAGTTTCATTCCCTAATAGAGTTTATTTCTCTACAACGGAAAAATCTTCCAATAAATCATCTCCCTCCACAGAGTTATTCTCAAGCAGAGGAATTCCCCGACAGATTATATCCTTTCATCATCCCCAGCGGAAATGAAGGATTTAGCCTCCTTATAATCTTCAGCAGCAGTCCGAGATTTACTTTCCCAGACTAAGAAACATCACAATAGCATTCCATATTATACATTATGGCATGCACATACACATTGCATACATCATAATCTCATTTATTTTGAGAACAACACCACAATGCCTTTCATGCATCATGACATTGCATGTGACTAACTCTTTGCCTTTTCCACGGAAAAGATCAAATCAATAAACACCGTTGGCTATCTATGCGACCTAGTAGTTTTCTCAAAAGCTACAGGCTATTTCAGCATCTTCCTCAGAACGAAGTTCTCAGAAGACCTTCTCTGGTTCAGTCAGATCGCCACTAAGATCTCCCTGATTCTTATTTCAGTTGAAGATTGACCCAAGACTTTTGTCTGGTTCAGTTGAATCGATCTTAAGATTATTCTAATTTCTGTTTCAGTCAAAGTTAATTAAAGACCTTCTCTGGTTCAGTCAGATGGCCACTAAGATCTCCCTGTTTCTTATCCCAGTTGAAGATTAACCCAAGACTTTTGTCTGGTTCAGTTGAATCGACCCTAAGAGTTAATTAAAGACCTTTCACTGGTTCAGTTAAATCGACACCAATATTTTTTTGATTTCTATTCCAGTTAAAGAAACTACAAATCCTGGAGCACGACCAGATAACAGTTTAATCTCATTCCCCTAGTAAGTCGCTGCGAATACGACCGGATATCAGTCAACCTTATTATTCTCAGTAAGTCGTTGTGAAGCCTGGAATACAACCAGATAGCAGTCAACCTTATTATCCTCAGCGGAGACCTCCTCAATAACATGTATAAGAATTCCCATAAAGGAATATCTCATGAAATCAACATTGTTCCGGATGGCATCTTCAAGCTCATCTCTGACAACTCTCCGTCATATTCTCCGGGTGGCATCTTTAAGCCCATCTCTGATGATCTCCCGTCACCTTCTCTAAATGGAATCTGTAAGCCCATTCCCTACATTACATGCACAATCAAGTATCGTTTCATACGAGTGCAAATTTCTGGGCACTCTAGTGTTCAATCATCTCCCACCTTCAGATATCGAAAGGCAGGCCAGCCAATCTACATCCTCAGGTTTAAGAAGATTGAACATGGGCAGCTGTTGTACCCCAAAATTTTCCCTACCATTTTCACTCAAGACATGCCTCTAGAGGTCCTGAATTGCTCAAGGATTACCAAGAATTGACCAGACAAATTCTTCTTCTAAGGCAATGAATCTCAAACTAGGGTTTCAATTTTAATTAAGATGTGTGAGTCCCAAGGATCCCAAATGTTCTCCATTGTCCTTATATGTCCCTAAGGTCATCCATGCAAAATTTCATGCCTTGAACAATAAAGTTACCCACTCAACTGCTCAAATACCTGTAAATCAACTGTACTAGGTCAAAAGTCAACTTTGGCCCAAATACAGTCAAACTTCAAGATTTTTGGTCAAAATCAATATTTTGAAGTATTATCCATCATTTGATCAAGGGTTGGTCATGATTATTTAAGAAATGCTCCTAACTCATCAAAAGTCAAAAATGGTAAATTAGGGTTTCTATAGGAAAAGTCAACCAAACTTTGACCAGGCATAACTTTCTCACACATTATCAGAAAATTTTCCTCCATGGCTCATTTTGAATAGAATCCAATTCCCTACAACTTCTCTTCAGCCCTCAAGTTAACAAAATGCCTCAATCAAAAGATACAAGCTCAGGCATTATAGGTCCTTTCAAAAAGTCAACAAAAACACCTTTTGGGTCAAAGTTCCTATGAACATGGAAGATCCAGTTGAGGTGAAAACAAAAGGGTTGTTTAGAGGACATCCCAAGCTCTCTAAAAAGTCCAATAACACCCTCATAGGGTTAAAATTGAGAAAGATATGCATTGCTAAAGTTGACCAATTTTATGAAAATGCACAAAAGTCAACGTGAGCAAATTAGATCTTTTGGACTAATGGGCGTGGGTTTTGGATCTCAAGCATATCCATGAACTTATTTAGGATATTTAAATCCATTATTTTATTTTTATGAGATTTGTTTTTATTTATTTGAGTTTTTATTCATTTAAATCAAAATAAATCAAATAAAATAGTGAAATAATGAAATAAAATCCAAAGATTTGTTTTAGGGTCATATCATAGGTCTAGAATCAGATGATAAAATCAAGATTTAGTGCAAGGGTTGATTTGAAGAAAAAAAGCATGTTTTGGCCAAGTTTAGAAACAAAAAATCCAATTTGTAAATCAAATCTTCCTTCCACAAATCTTCAAGATTCTATTCAATTTTGTTAACCTAATGCATTCCCATATATATGTACAACATTACCAGACCAAAGGAGAGAGGATTGGTCGCATAGAACAGACACATAAAGTTCAATTTTTTCACAAAAAAGTGGCAATCGGATTGACCTTTGCAGAGAGATTCAAGGAGTTTTGACGCTTGCAATCCATTCCTGGGGATGTTCTGAAGCTAACAACATCATTCCCAAGCATCAAAGCATCCAGAATCATCACGTACATCATCACGGTTTTCATCTTATTTTTTGAATTCGATTTTGATCATACACGCATTATTAATAGATTTTGATCATGATTATTGTTTGTATAAGCATTTAGAACGTGTTTGAATGATTAATTTCCAGTTTTGATGCATATATGATAACTTTCCATTGTTAGGGTTTAAAGGTTCGTTTTAGGGTTTTCATGTACAGGTGAAATTGGGCCTAATAAAGGACACCATTATGCTCAGAGGATCAAACCCAGTTGATCCATGACCTTGAATGGGATTTATATTGCTTGTGTGAGATTTTTGAAATTTGCAGGTGTTTTAGTGACGGATTTAGTCCGTAGGTAAAAGTCCTCAAGCTAAAACGACGGATGGATGAAGAAGATGAAGACGTGACATGACTTGATTGGGCCATTTGAAACAACGCTCATTTTTTATGAAAAAAATTCTGGGCATTTATTTGAGTTATATTATTTTATGTTTATATCATATAATGAATGAACAAGCTGGTATGATGGTAGAGGAAGCGCTTGGTAAAGGGAAGGACCTGGGTTCGAGTCCCGGGTCCAACATTTTATATTTTCTAACTTGATGCTTACAGATCCAGTAGGTCTCACCCTCCTGCATGCACCATACACCATCATTTCTCCAGCCATGAGATCCTAGGCGTCCAAATCCAGCGCCCCAAGCCATGGACCTCCATACCATAACAACATGGGATCAGGCTAGAAGTGGGCCAGCCAGATTTGGGCTTGGCCAAAATTCAACAACACCCCATTCAGATTGGGTTCACACCCCCCTTCAGGCCCATTCTTCTTTTCTTTTTTATTTAATTCCTTTGTTATTTTTAATTATTTCAAAAAATAATTTTTTTTCATAAAAATCATAAATAAAATCAGAAAATCATAAATTAGGATTTACAGTTTTTTTAATAAAAATATTTTTTTGCAATTTAATTAATTTAATTAAATTTTAACCTTATTTCATTAATTAAAATTAATTAGAGAATTAGGTTTAAATTCAATTTTTTTTCATAAAATACAAAAATATTTTTAATAAGCAATTATATTTTTTAGGGTTTAAAACTTTTTTCCCGTCTTAATTTTGCGCGAGCTTATATTTTTCATACAATTTATTTTTTAACACTTATGTAACTGCGCCCAGTTTGTAATAGCTAACCTAGGTTTTTATTTTCACATTTTTACTTTTCAGTCCATTACTTATGTATCTACACCAAAGCCCTGTAATAGCGTATGACTTTATTTCTTGCTTTTTCTTTACATGCTTATATATAATTGTTAGTAACTTAGGCGTGCATGATAAGAATCAATTAATCAGTAGATCACTAATCACAAGATAAACATAACTAAAAAAACACATTGTTGCACACTTGCACCCTTAGGGTATACCTCACTTGGTTGCCTCTGAAATAATGGTCATGTCCCTCGAACATAGGGGTATCTTAGCAAAGACCCTTGGTATAAAAGTCATTATAAAATATCATGGTCCCCAAATATCCCTCGAGTTTCCTACGAGAAATGATCTTGTCCCTCAATGTTGCCTATATGATGACAGTCCCTTCGAATGCTGAGATATCCTTACAAGTTGCCTTCAATGACCATAGCGTCCCTTTCGATAGTCCCTCAAACATCCGACGATAGGGCTACCAATTTACTAATAGTAGGGTGGTACTATCTAAAGGGTAGTGTAGCGGTAGAAATTTTTAAGACTAAGCCATTGGATTGACTAGACTTATACAGATCAAAAATAAAAATCCCCACCGCACTTTATTGTTTCCAAAGGAATGGGAACAGAGCGAGTAACCCAAGAAAGAGGGGGGAAGATTCTAGGTAAGGGGATTGGTTATGCAAAGGGAAGGTATTAACACCCTAAACATATACGGTACTCCGCAGGAACCTTTTTGAAAAATTTGTATATTTTGGCTATAAAATGTTGTATGTAAAATAGATGGTGGAGGTGAGAAAAGAAATGGTTTTTATGATTTTTTGCACCCTCCGCGGTTGCGAATCTTTAGTGCCTACGTACCACCTTTCGTGCAATAGGGGATCATGGTACACGTAGTTCCATTTTAAAAATTTTAAAACACAAATGTGTTGGTTAATTTTATAAGATGAGACATCACCATCATTGTCCGTGTGGAAAACATACTTACTACCTACAATCATGAGAAAGGAGAAATTGCATCATCTCCAAGTGGAGGATATGGATTGCATTTTAAAATCAACAATGCCTCACTCAACACCCAAGTGGAAAATATATCTCTTCACTACATATTGTAGAAGTATAGTTATTTGCATCACTACAAGGATTGACAAGAGTCCAATCTTTTGAGAAAAGTTTTAAAGTAAAAAGCCAAAATGGTTTGAAATGAGATTGATTGACTTTTAGTCTTCTCACAAAAAATGTCAAGGTATTATTAAGTTGATTGAAGTTTATTTGTGAAAAATGTTTTGAAAATGCTTGGACCTAAGTCCAAGTTTATTATGAAAGTGGTTTAAGTTTAAAAAAGAACAAGAATAGTTTTTCAAAAGGAGGGAGAATATTTTTGAAATTAAAGAAGATGGGAGGAAAAGAAGGGACTATCCTAAAGAATAAGGTAAAATCTAGGGATAAGAACCATCTAACCAACAAGAAGCCAATACTTGATATTATGAGTCAAGATAGAATTCCCATTCTTTGGATTGAAATCAAACAAGCAAAGATATTAGACCTTTTGAGAGAACCAGATTTCAAGTGTATTAAGTATTCACAAAAATTGGGCAGAGTAACGGTTGTATACGAGTGAAATCCAGATTACAAACAAAGAATGTAATTACAATATCCTACACACAAAACAAACAAACAACCCAATGTCTTGAGGTAAACCTCAAGAACTCCAGATAAAATATCAATTAAGGTCAACCAAATAGTCCAAGTATCATTTAAGCTTTTATAGTTCATGTTGATTATTAGGTGTCTTAAAAAGGAAAAGATCAAGTGAGCAAAATAAAAATAACAAGAATATAAATGCTCAAGTGAGAAAAATAAAAATGGCATGAAATGTAATGCTTAAAGTAAATGGTACATAAAGCATAAAAATAAAAGCATGAAGTAAACAATTTAATAATTAGTGGTT
This sequence comes from Vicia faba, assembly GCA_948472305.1. Taxonomy (NCBI): domain Eukaryota; kingdom Viridiplantae; phylum Streptophyta; class Magnoliopsida; order Fabales; family Fabaceae; genus Vicia; species Vicia faba. The sequence continues at coordinate 231,332,039 of OX451738.1, forward strand.
AGTAGGATGACCATCTTAAAACTTGCATTTGGAACTCATTAGAGGATTGGTAGAACCAAAGCTTCCACACAAAAAGTTGCATTGACTTTTTGTCAAGTATATCATCCATTTGGAATCATCAAAAATACCATTTAATGATCAATGATGTTTAAGTGATCCGCGTTGACCAAAAGTGTTGTAGATCCATTAGAGGATTGGTAGAACCAAAGCCTCCACACAATGAATCTCAAGGTTATTGGATCAAAGGGATCAAATTAACATACTTGGGCTTGCAAACATAAGTTTGGGCCATGAATGATCATTGTGATACGGTGGGAGAACTGACTTGGGATTTTGCGTTTGTGTTCGCAAATGTTTCGGTTTAGCAAGAGTCGTCACCGACTTTTTATTTTATCCTAAGGAAAGGTCAAAAAGCACAAGAAAGACCCTTTATATCCATGGTTATCCATGGGATCTTAGTTACTTGCTTAGATCACTTGCTTTGCTTTTCAATTGTTTGAAATGGTGCTCTTCAATTGTTTGAAATGGTGCTTTGTGTGTGGTTTTGAAAGATGTTTTGAAAAGAGGCCATCGTTGTGGCAACCTTTGTAATGATTCTTGTTTGAATGTATACAAAGGTGTTTTTTGTCTTTTGAAAAGTTTTCAATGTTTGAAAGTAAGGTTTTGAAATTGTGTTGTGAAGTGTGTTTTAAAGATAGCAAGGATGTTTTTGCAAGTTTTGATCAAGTAACTAAGAGTCATCTACCCTATTTTAATCAAAGATCTTTCTTATGTTTTCAACCCTTTTAACAGTGTTGTTTCACCATTGTATTTGGTGAACAACCTTGTGTTAGGATGTTAAACGGGACAGGCGCGGGTCATCGTATAGACTATGATAGCAATGGTGTCAAGTATTTTTGGCAATTTTTCTTAAGGGACTTGATCATTTTGTTTAGGCAACTCAGACAGCGTCATTAAGGGACTATGATCTTTTGTTTTGTTTTTATTTTGCCAGAGTACTTGACATGCAACCATGACCCAGTTTTGAAGGCAACAAGTGGATTGAAACCCTAGGGGTGCAAGTGTGCATTGTGTTTGTTTTTTTTTCATGCATGTTTATCTTGGATTAGGTCAAGCTAGTTGTTGATTTTATTTGGATACAAACCCTAAGTCTAAGCATGGCATAATTGGAAGCTTTTAAATGTGCGAGAATTTAAATGCTACACTATTACAACATGATATAGGGAGGGGGGTACAAGTTTGAATTGGGAGTATTTGACAAGAAATTAAATTCTAAGTTATTACAACCAAATCGAATGTATAGGCAATATTTAAATGTACAATAATTGAATAAAATACAAATCAATAAAAGTCGAATAAAATGTATTATGCAAAAAAGTTTTTATGTATGTAAAAAGTATATTTTTTAATGTGAAATGTAAATAAATAAAAAAAAGTCAATTTTAATTATTTTTGTTATTTAGGGAAAAACCCTAATTCTTAAATAAATAATATTATTTATTAATTATATATAGTAATATATTAATTTATACATAAAATAAAAGTATATTGTAAAAAAGGATATTTTTAGTGTAAAGTAATAATAAGAATGAAAATGTATTATTTTTTTATTTTTGTCCTAATTACTTAATAAAATAAAAGCATATATATATATATATATATATATATATATATATATATATATATATATATATATATATATATATATATATATATATATATATATATATATATATATATATATATATATATATATATATATATATATATATATATATATATATATATATATATATATATATATATATATATATATATATATATATATATATATATATTAAATATATTAAATATATTAAATATATAAAAATAAAAATTAATTATTTACAAAAAATGTGTATATTCTAGAAAATATTTTCAAGTGTAAATAAAAATTATAATTGAAGATAAGTTTATTTTTTGTATTATTTTTGAGTTTTTAATAAAAAGGAAATAGTTTATTTATATGATTATACTAGTAAAATAAAAATAAATATCAAACAAATATGAAAAATATAGAAAATAATTTTTTGGCATTTTTTATATTTAGACAAAAAAATAATAAAGTCAGAATAAAAAATAAAAATATTAAAATGACAAATATTCAAACCAATGGGCCAGGGGGGTGTAAACTGAACAAAGGGGTGTCAAAAGCAAAAGAAACCAGGCCCAACCCAGACTCCACTTCTTCTTCTTCCTTTGAACAACCTGCGCGCGTGCTATGTACAAAGCTGTAACTCCTGATTCTTTGATCTTTTGACAAAACTCATAACATGAACATTGTAGAGAATTAAAAAACGAATCCAACCATATAAAGAACTTGGATTAACTCTCAAAGACCAGAGAGAATTTCTCTGGCCCTAATTTCTAACCTAGTTTTTTCAGAAAGTTCATGAGTGAAATTCTCTTAGCACGATTAATGTAAATGAAAACTAAGCATATGTATGGCTTCAGGGAAATGAGTACAACACATTTCATTTAGAAACCTAAGCCTAAACATTCCTAAATAGAGAGATAGAAGTCCATGAAATACCTGTTTCAGTTAACTTCGAGATGGGCAATGTAGCAACCTTCAATGGTGTTTGAGCTTCTTTTGAGCTTGCTTGAGGTCCAAGGAAGCTTTTTCAATGCTTGGCTTGTTTTGAAACAGCTTGAATCGTGCTGTAGAACTCAACCTGTAGAGCTTTGAAACAAAAATGGAAAAGTGTGTTAGAGGTGTTACAACTAGCAATGGATGATCTGGATAGCTCAGGTGAATTGATTGGAAGGTGTTTGAAGTATCTTTGGACAAAACGCACGATGGAAATTGGTTATGGCTTGAAGTTTGCAGAACTTGCCCTACTTTGCAGCAAAACAGAGATTTTGTGTATGAGGAGGTTTGAGTGATGCAGGGGTCGTGTTTCTGGCTTGTTAGGAGGTATAAAACTTGTTCACAATGTTCTTGTAAGCTAATTTTTTCAGATGTGTGTTATGGCTTGTATTTTGCAAGTTTCTTCTACTTAAAGCAAGAGAATGGAAGTGATGTTATAGCCTTGTACAAGCCCTCCTATCAACCTACACACGTCACTCTTGGCCCCCTCTAATTCATGGATTTGGTTTACAGTCTCAGATTTTGTCCAAGGCTCAATGCTTAGTGTTTTGACATAAAGTAAACTTTTGCAAAAATGGCAATATACCTTTTACCATTTAAGGCTTAATCTTGTGTACAATGTCCTAATGACCAAAGCAAAACCTTAACTCAATGGATATGCATTAAATTATGGAGTACAAGTTAGTTTTGAGGCCTGCAAGCTAGCACCAAACATGCTGATTTGAAAATGCAAGTTTGTATGAACATGTATTGGCCATGGACAAAAGTGAGTTTTTGCCAACTTCAAGCATTCGATTCTCTCTAACCACAAGGATGTTTGAGGAGTTCTTTGACAATTTGGAAATATTGGAACATGTACTATAATCCATATTTGCAATGCAACTTGAAACTACAAGTGGAACTATGTGAAAAGTGGCCAAGAAGATGGGTCAAAATCCTGCCTAGATTAGGGCAAATTTTCTCTAAGTTAAAAGTTTTAGGTACCCTTGTTCCAAAAATCATAACTTGAGCTACAAGCTTCGTTTGGGAAAACTTTGTGAATAAAAGTTGTAGACTTTGTGATGGACTACAACTTTCATGTTGCAAGTTTTCTTTGAGTCCATTTGCATCTTGGTAAAAAATGGGACAAAGTTAGGAAAAAATAAGAAAATTTCATAACTTAGAAAATTTCTAAGTTATGAAATTTTTCCTTTTTAAACCCTAATTTGCATTTTTGGGTTTCTTGATGAACAAGTTTCATAATTTGACATGTCTTGATGAAAAATAACTTTTGGCACTTGATTTTGACCAAAAAGTCAAAGTTTGACTTTTCAGTGTACAGTCAAATTTTGATCAGTTGACTAAAAAATTCATCTGTCAATCCTATGCACTTGAGCTCTTTTGAACTTTTGAATGGGTCAAGACAATGTCATTGAGTCCTTGAGTCCATATGTGAGCTTGATTTACCATTGTCTAGGTCAAACAGTCAAAAATTGCCTTTGTGCAGTCAAAACCCTAAAAATGACCATTTTGCCCTTTTGGTGATCTGATCAAATTTCTTGTGGAATTGTGATCCAAACTTGATCAAATGGTTCATATGAGTTCATAATGTTTATGTGGGTTAAATTTCATGAGGTTTGACTATCAATTGGCTACAATTGACTTTTTCCCTGATACAACTGATTTCCAGGTCAACTGTCCAATTGATTGGGCAAAAATTTGAACCAAGGCTTGAAACTTGGTATGGAAAAACTTGTGAGTCCAACATGAAGTATTAAAGTCACTTTGGGCATTGTAGGTCAAAACATCCCTGTGCAAACTCAAACCTAATTTAGGTCAACAGTGCAAGGAGGTGGCTTGAGCAGGGAAAACCCTAGTTTGATCTTGAGTTCCAAGAGTCTTGTGATTGAGAAAGTGTTGATGAAATGAGAGCGCAAATTTTGGGGTACAACAGTTGCCCCTGTTCAATCTTCTTGAACCTGAAGAGTTGGATTGACAAGTTTGCCTTTCGCGACTCGAAGGTAAAAGAGGATTAGACACTAGAGTGCCCGTAAAATTGCACTCGTTGAAATAATTTTGAGGGAATGGGCTTAAAGATGCCATTTGGTGTTGGTATAATATTGCTGGAGATGGGCTTAAAGATGCCATCCAAGAATGTTTGTTGAAGTACAATGTTGTAGGTCAGAAGAATGAGTATCAAAGTAGTATCCGTGTCTGGAATGCACTTGAACTGTATCTGGAGACTGAGTCTGTATGAGCAAAGGAATAGTGCATGTGTTTGGAGCGTATCTGAGCTGTAATTGTATTTGAAACTTTGAATGAATATCAGAGTGACTGCCGTGTCTGGAGTGTATCTGTATTGTATCCGGGTAACAGAGTATCATTTGTATACGGAGAAACTGTGTGCTGGGGATAAATTCTGAATGAGTGATAGAATGGCAATCGTTCCTGGTGCGTATCTGGACTGTATCTGAAATTGAGATCTGTATGAGTAGCAGAATGACTTCCGTGTCTGGAGTGTATCTGGAACTGTAACTGGGATCTGAATAGGTGACAAGATGACTTCCACAGTGACTGCACTGGGGAGAATCAAGCTACTGGTGTAAGGGTCAGAATGGCATCCGTGTTTGGAGCATATCTGAACTTTGAGTTGAGAATCTGAATGAGAGATAGAATAGCTGTCGTGTCTGGAGCGTATCTAGTCCGTATCTGATTGCTGAAGTCTGAATGAGTAGTAGAATGATCGCTGTGTCTGGGGTGTATCCATACTGTATTTGACTTGAAATTCTGAATGAGTACTAGAATGACCGTCGTGTCTGGGGTGTATCCGTACTGTATCCGAATAATTGTTATTAATAGCTTTTTAATCTTATCCTGAAAAAGGGTAAAATGTTAGCTAAAACACAAAGTTATGTTGCATGATATGTATGATGCAATGAACTGTATTTCATCAATGTTTATGATATATGAATGTAATGGATGTGCATATAAGCTGAGTAGCTGTCTTGCTGAGGAAAATAAATCCTTGATAACTGGAGATAAAGAAATCTTTGATTGCTGTCGGGTGAAAGTAAATCCTTGACCAAAGCTGGGGATTCCAAAAAAATCATTGATTACTGAACATGAGAAATCGTTGCTGACTGCTGACTGTTTGGGGAATTAGGAAAACTCTGAAAATCTCTACTGGGAAGCTAAAACCTGGGAGACTTCTGCTGGAGAAATGCGACTGAGAATCTTCAATCTGCTGGGAAATAACTCTGGGGAGAATGTTCACTATTCTGGCTCCGCTGGGGATAGGGTTTTTTAGGGTTTTCGGGCTCTACTGGGGATCTCGAAGCTTAACTCTTGATGGGAATTTTGAAAATTAACTCAGCTGCGGAATCCAGTTTGGAATGTACTGGCCCCGCCGGGGGATCTTGAAGCTTAACTCCGTCGGGGGCATGTATTCCAAGGTTTTAGCCTTGTTAAGGATCTGAACAAAGTAATGCAGAGGATCTCTTCCTGGATGGCATAAAGATATCTTCCTACACCTTCAACCTATCAGTAACTATCCTTTCCCAATTTTGTTTTATTTGTAAGCAGTGATTATATTCAAATGCATATGCCAATTTAACAAAACATTGGACGTTTTCAAATAAAACATAAGTGTAAAAAGAAAAAAAAAAGAAAGGAAAGCAAATTTATGCACTTTTGAGGTATCTTTGTATTAATTTTTGTAAGTATCTTTGTACAAAGGAGACAGACATCCTAGTAAGAGAATGTTGTCGTAAAAATTGAACAATTTTTATACAAAAAGAAAGATGGTTATGTGTAACAATTCCATGGGGTTCCCGTCCTGCTATAGCCTTCACAACTCTGAATATTTTGTCCATTCGCTGCTTCGTCCACCGATGATTAGATTGATCAGAAGCTTGGAGCTTGTTGGTGAAGCGATTGTTCTTGAAGTGATCCGACAAGACATAGTCATATGCTTTAATTCCCTAACTTTTGCCTGGACCGCCCTTTCGGGTTTTCGATCCACCGGGAAACCCCTTTTTGCCCAAGTCGCCCTTTCGGGTTTTCACCTTGCCGGGTGTACATATTTTTTTTGTTTTATCCCTAATTTTTTCCTGAACCTCCCTTTCGGGTTTTCGATTCATCGGGATGCCCATTTTTTCCCAAGTTGCCCTTTCGGGTTTTCAACTTATCGGGTCGTTTTATGCGTAGTATCTTTTGACTATGTCTGCGTTCGCAGGGTGTGGCAAGTCGTCACCGTCCATGGTGGTCAGAATCATTGCCCCACCAGAAAAGATGCTCTTGATCACAAATGGTCCTTCGTAAGTAGGAGTCCACTTGCCCCTGGGATCACTTTGCGGTAAGATTATCCGCTTGATTACAAGATCTCCGACTTGATATACCTGACATCTAACTTTCTTGTTGAAAGCCTTGATCATCCGTTTTTGATACGTCTGACCATGACAAACAGCAGTAAGTCGTTTATCATCGATCAAATTAAGTTGATCAAGCCGAGTCTGAATCCAATCGTCTTCACTCAAACCGACATCCTTCATAATCCTCAAGGAAGGAATCTGAACTTCCATAGGTAGAACAGCTTCCATGCCATATACCAAAGAAAATGGAGTTGCCCCTGTTGAAGTGCGTTCCGTGGTACAATATCCATGTAGAGCAAACGGTAACATCTCATGCCAGTCCTTGTAGGTGACTGTCATCTTTTGAATGATCTTCTTAATATTTTTGTTCGCGGCTTCAACAGCACCGTCCATCTTCGGCCGATAGGGAGATGAATTATGATGATAAATCTTGAACTGCTCGCATAGAGTGGTGATCATAGTATTGTTCAAATTGGTACCGTTATCTGTGATGATCCTGTCGGGGATACCATACCAGCATATGAGGTTCTGCTTGATGAAGCGGGCAACCACATTCTTTGTAACTGAGGCATAGGAAGCTGCCTCGACCCATTTAGTGAAGTAATCAATAGCCACCAAGATGAAGCGATGCCCATTGGATGTCGTGGGCTTGATCTCTCCAATCATGTCAATGCCCCACATTGCGAATGGCCAAGGAGCTCTCAGAACGTTGAGAGGAACAGGAGGAATATATACTTTGTCGGCGTAGACTTGGCATTTGTGGCAGGTGCAGGAATGTTGATGACAATCAGTTTCCATGGTAGACCAGTAGTAGCCTGCCCTTAGAATCTTCTTAGCCATTGTATGTCCTCTCAAGTGGGTGCCAAATGTGCCGCTATGTATATAGGTCATGATCAACTCTGCTTCAACCTTGTCCACACAACGAAGTAGAACACAATCATGACTGCGCTTATAAAGGATGCCATTGCTTAGGAAGAACTTGGCAGCAAATCTCCTTAAGAACTTTTTGTCATTGACGGAAGCTCTTTCAGGATATTCTCTGGTCTGGAGATACCTTTTGATTTCATGAAACCAGGGTTGTTTCACTACTTCTTCGGTATTAATCTCATGACAGTGCGCAGGTTCGTCCATTCGCTCGATGGTAATTTGGGGAGCCTCGTTATCCTAGTTGAGTTTAAACATGGAAGACATTGTATCCAGAGCATCGGCTAACTGATTTTCTTCTCGCGGGAAATGCTCGAAGGTAATCTGCTCGAAATGAGGCAATAATGTCAAGACATGTTCTTTGTATGGGATAAGATTAGGATGTTTAGTGTTCCACTCTCCTTTGACTTGACTGATAACCAAAGCCGAGTCCCCAAATACGACCAAAGATTTGATTCCCAAGTCTATAGCACCCTTGAGACCAAAGATGCAAGCTTCATATTTAGCCATGTTATTGGTACAACTGAAGCAAAGTCGGGCAGTGAGGGGTGTATGGCAACCATCTGGAGAAATGAGTACTGCACCGATACCGTTGACAAGCGCATTTGAAGCACCATCAAAGTATAGGGTCCATCGGGATCCTTGTTCAGGTCCGTCATACGGTCCGTTTCCTTCAATGTTGTCCAATGTCATGATGTCCTCGTCAGGGAAGTCGAATCTCATAGATTGATAATCTTCGACGACTTGATGAGCTACATGGTCAGCTAGTACACTCCCCTTTATAGTTTTTTGGGTAGTATACTGGATGTCATATTCAGTCAGGATCATTTTCCATCTAGCAATTCTTCCAGATAAAGTCAGCTTCTCGAAGATATACTTGATCAGATCCATCTTGGAAATCAGCAAAGTGGTATGAGTCAACATATACTGTCTTAGCCGGCGAGCAGCCCATACCAAAGCGCCGCAAGTTTTCTCGAGCAGTGAGTAGCGAGTCTCACAGTCGGTAAACTTTTTGCTAAGGTAATAAATGGCATGCTCTTTTCAGCCAGACTCGTCATGTTGGCCCAGTACGCATCCCATTGAGTTATCCAAAACAGTCAGATACATGATCAAAGGCCTTCCTTCGACGGGTGGCATCATAATAGGAGGTTCTAGTAAGTATTCCTTGATCTTATCAAAAGCAACTTGATAATCATCGTTCCATTCAACTACCTGATCTTTCTTCAGCAGTTTGAAAATTGGCTCGCATGTAGATGTCAGGTGAGAGATGAACCTTGCAATATAGTTCAAGCGTCCCAAGAATCCTCTAACCTCCTTTTCAGTACAGGGGGCAGACATTTCTTGTATAGCCTTTACTTTAGCTGGATCAACCTCAATGCCTTTGTTGCTGACAATAAATCCCAAAAGTTTACCAGATCTAACTCTAAAAGTGCACTTACTTGGATTCAGTCTGAGTTTATACTCCTTCAACCTGGCAAACAGTCTTTGCAAATGATTAAGGTGTTCTTCTTCTGTCTGTGATCGAGCTATCATGTCGTCTATGTAAACTTTGATCTCATGATGGATCATATCATGAAATAAAGCTACCATGGCGCGTTGATAGGTTGCCCCTGCGTTCTTCAGTCCGAACGGCATCACTTTGTAGCAGAAGGTACCCCATTGCGTGACAAAGGTAGTTTTCTCCATGTCCTCGGGGGCCATTTTAATCTGGTTGTAGCCCGAGAATCCATCCATGAAGGAAAAAACCTTGTGTTGAGCTGTGTTATTAACCAAGATGTCGATATGCGGTAGTGGAAAATCGTCTTTAGGGCTGGCCCTGTTCAAATCCCGATAGTTCACACACATTCTGACCTTGCCGTCCTTTTTGGGTACGGGCACAATGTTAGTAACCCATTGTGGATAGGTTGTAACAGCCAGAAAGCCAGCGTTGAATTGCTTCATTACTTCAGCCTTGATTTTATCAGACTTGTCAGGCCTCATTCGGCGGACCTTCTGCTTGACAGGTGGACAGTCCTCTCTTGTAGGGAGACGGTGAACCACGATATCTGTGTCTAGCCTTGGCATGTCTTCATAAGACCAACCGAAGATTTCAACGTATTCATTCAACAACTGCACTAAGCGCTCCTTGACACCTGGTTCCAGGTTGGCACCCACTTTTATTTCTTTCCTATCCTCCTCTGTCCCCAAGTTGATGGTTTCTAGCAACTCCTCGTGAGGCAGAATAGCCCGCTCTTCTTGTTACAAAAGTCTGGCTAACTCTCCCGACACTTCACAATCTTCGTCAACTTCGTACTCAGCGTGATTGACCAAATCCTCAGAGTTATCAAAGGCTGAAACAGAACAGTTGCCCATGGAATCCGGAATGGATGGGTACCTGCATTTGTGAGTGTGGGTGTGTGTAAGGGATAGACATCCTTAAACAAACAAAAATGCAAAAGGAAAGAAAAATTAACACAGCAGTTTATAGATGAAAAACGTCCAATGATTCATTAAAACATGGCATATGATAATGAAGAAAATCAAGCCCTTACAAATGGACCTGCATGCCCCGTGCAAGGCATGAGGTGAAAATAGTGTGCGAATTGTTTTAGTTATTACAGACCATAAAAATGGGAAATTGTTCAAAGATAAAATTACTGGTGGATAAAGGTGATGGGAACAAAATCCTTTGCTTCCCAGTTGCTCAAACCCCCTTTGACAGTCGGAAAGATCCAATCTCCAAAGTAGCTCTCTTCATCTTCATCTTCAACAACATTAATTCCGTGATGAGTGATCCTTATAGGTGGCCCTCCAGTCTTGGAACGACGCATAGCCTTATGTCCTGCAGCTGTAAAACCTAGTCCAAATTTGTCCGTCTTATCGGGAAAATCAGGCAATTGCCCCCATGTTATACTCTTCCCTTCTTTGATCACCGCTTCTGCGTCCTTGAGAGATGCCATCCTAGGCACAAGCTTGGGAATGATGGGTGCCTCAACCATTGTCTTCGCAACTGCTACCTCGGGAGAAACTTCCTCAAAATGCTGGAAAGGCATTTCGATGAACTCGCCATCCAGCTCCACATAACGAAAGGAATTGAGGTGGCTTATCATGTACTCTTCCTCGCCGTGCACCGTTATAATTTTACCCTTAACATGATATTTCAGCATCTGGTGCAAAGAGGAGGTAACTGCCCCGACATAATGGATCCACGGAATTCCTAGAAAACATGAATATGACGGACGGATGTCCATCACGTAAAAGGTTGAGTTGAAGACTTATGTGCCTACTTTGATAGGAATATCAACTTCTCCATGAACCATTCTCTTGGAACCATCAAAAGCCCTAACAATGATGTTACTAGGCTTGAGAGTCAGTCCTTCGCAGTCCAAGCGGTCTAAGGCTTTCTTTGGCAGCACGTTCAAGGAAGAACCAGTATCAACTAAGACATGGGCGAGAGTGGTTCCCCGGCATTCAACTGAAACATGTAACACAACGTTGTGTTTCCTTCCTTTGGGAGTTAAGTCAGCATCGGAAAAGCCAAGGCCATTATCAACAGTAAGGCTGGCCACACATTCCTGAAACTGGTCAGCCGAAGTCTCTTGGGGAACATGTGCCGCCTTCAAGAATTTGATCAGGGCCTTAGCGTGGGCCTCAGAATAGAGCAGAAGAGCCAACATTGAAATGTTAGAAGGGGTCTACCCTAACTGTTCCACAACGTCGTAGTCACTTTTTCTGATTATTTTCAAGATTTCATCCATTTCTTTCTGAGTGGTTTCGAGGACAACCACAGCATGGGCCTTCGTCCCGACAGGCACTTCCAGTATCCCCTTACTCTTGTCGGTAGTTTCAGCAGGTGGTCTTACTTCAGGAGTATCTAGTTCTTCAATCACTGCGCCTTGCACAGATGGTCCAACAGGTGCAGAAGCTTTCAAGGGTCCGAAAACTGCTCGAGGGGGAGCAATCTCCGGAGAAAAGATCCGGCCACTGCGGGTTATCTTGCTTGTACCCGCGATGTTCCCTATATCAGGGCTTCCTTCTTCAAAAATCTCTTGGACTATTTGCATTTGTTTGATACCATGGTAGAATATTTCTCCCTCATAGTTCCATGGTATCATTTTGATGGATTGGTACGGGATAGGTCCCGACATGGTGATCTTTAAAGGTACACATTCAGAGTTGGGTGTAATCCTGACAGGCGTTTTGCAAGCCTTGGGAGGATTATCGGAAATGGTTATGATTGCAATATCGTTGGTTGAAGTAGCAAAAGTATCAGGAGTAACATGATTGAAGGTATCAACAGGGGTTTTCTAGAAAAGTATCTCTTGGGTATCCATCAGGCGTTAGACACCTGACTTCAACATTGGGCAATCACCTTGTATGTTCAAACAAAAATATCAGTCTTTACCACAACCAGGAAAGATCCCGGCTCTCAACAAATTTTCCTTAATCACAAGTAACGACGTCAACAGGTCAACAATATCAATAACATGAGTGTCCTCCATAACAGCATGAACATTATTAACGTGCTTGGGCATCGGAGCTGATATTACATTGGGCTTCTCAGGCATCTCGAATTCTACTTCTTTGGCATCAATCAAGTCCTAGATTTTGTTCTTAAGCGCCCAACAATTATTGGTATCGTGCCCAGCATTGTCGGAATGGTAAGCACACTTGGCATTGGAGTGGTAGTATGGAGAGGAGTTGTTAGGGTTCTTTGGCGCTTCCTTCAAACTGGTCAGATTCAGCTTCAACAAATGAGGAAGTACCTGAGCAGGCGTCATGTTGATACGGGTGAACTACCGTTGTGGCCTTTCCACCCGTTGTTGATTAGGTATCGACTGATTGTTACGAGGTTGATCATTTGATGAGTTTTGAATCATCACAGCCCCTACAGTCGGCCGGCGCTCAGTCCTTCCCTGACCCTTCTGAGAATACACAGCAAATGCTTCATTCTTGGCTGGGAAAGGTTTCTTAATTGTCGTGGATGCGGAAGCATCCTTTTGAATATTTCCATTCTTAATACCGGTCTCGACCCTTTCGCTGGTCAAAATCAGTTCAGTAAATCCCGCGGAAGAACTTCCGATCAGATGATTGAAGAAGGGGCCATACAGGGTCCACAGAAACATGTCAACTAACTCCCTATCTGATAGTGGTGGCTGCACCCTTCCCGCCAGATCACGCCACTTCTGGGCGTACTCTTTAAACCCTTCATTGGATGCCATCCCCATACTTTGTAACTGAGTACGAGTGGGCGCCAAATCAGCATTGTATTGATACTGGCGATAAAAAGCAGCTGCCAAGTCTTCCCAATTGTGAACCTTTGATCTTTCGAGCTGATAAAACCAGTCTAACTGCGTGCCAGATAAGATGTCTTGAAAAAAATGTACCCAGAGGTCTTTATCGGATGAATGGGGTTGGATTTTTCTGACATATGACCTCAGGTGCATCTTTGGGCACGACAGATCGTCATACTTGGCAATTGTCGACACTTTGAACTTGGGAGGGATAACAATCCCAGCCACCAGCCCTAGTTCTTCAAAATCTAATCCGGGCACCCTCTACAACTCCATAGCTGCCAGTCTATCTTCAAGGTTCTTATATTTATCATCCGCTGGTGGATACTGTTGTTTTGAGTAGTCTTCGTCTTCTTCCTCCTCTTCCTCTTCAACCTCAGATTCATAAGGCACATCAGTCCCTTTCCCTTTACCGGCCCCTTCGTCAAACGTTGAGGGGAACTCAAGAACTCTCCTGGCCTAATGCTCAAATCTTCTTCCCAAAGTGGCTACTCCGGGTCTCTTTTTCTTTTTCTCTTTATTCTTCTCCAACAAAACTTTAAGGTCCTCTTGACCCTTTGCCAAGGTCATGAGGAGTTGCTGGAACTGTGAATTTTGTGCCTGCAGATCCTTTATCGTTTGCTCCAAATCCATCTTGCTGAAATAAACAGCAGAAAGATAAGGAAACCTGGCGCGAAGACCTGTTTATACATATGATGAATGGTATGTTATTCATGTAATGCATTCAAGGGTTCAAAAATTCAAATTTGTTGTAAACAAAAAGAACGCACGTCATATTAAGACGAAATTTGTTAGTACATAAGTGCCCCATGGGCGAAATATTACAAAATTATTAATGTAAAAAGACATTGCGCATCCTCTTCGGTGCGATGTAAGTGTTGAGAGTTTCCTCCTCGTGAAGTCGGCGGGTAAGCTCCAAAACCTTCTTCTCACTGGCATAGAAGCTGACTTCAAAAGTATCTCGTTCTTCCTTGAGTGGGATCCAACTTTTTTGCATTTCTTCCCATGATGTTAGCATGTCAGGATGTAGGATGGTATATGGAACCTCTCCTTCCGTAACAGGCTCTTTGATCAAGGGGAGAATGTGAGGGTATGGCATTATAAGATTCTGGGAGCGGGTTCGTACCCACTTGAGGTAAGGCTCAAGGGGGATGGAATTCTTGTGCCCCAGTGTCTTACTATCCAACTTGTTAGGCATCCTCCAAGCTCTGATGAACCTTTGTCGAAGTCCTTGCGCATCATTGTCGAAGTCAAAAACTAGGTCCGGAATCAGCATGTTATGAGGGCCATCCCTCCGAGCATATCCAAATTGTCTCAAAGCTAGACAGGGGTTGTAGGTGATGCCTCCCCTAATGCCAAGTAGTAGGACATTATGGAATTCCCCACAACGATCAATGATGATGACATTTTCTCTGTACCGAGAACACCAATATACATTAGAATGTGTGAGGGTCATCAATCGTTGTGACCACCTTAAACCCTGCTCATTCTTCAAAACTGATTGTGGAAGGTGAGAAATAAACCACCTTGCCAGGAGAGGAGTACAGCACATGAGAACACCTATTTTCCTCATTGTTCGTGTGTAAAATGAGTGTAGGATGTCCCCAAGCAATGTAGGTATAGGATTCCTGGATATGAAAATCTTGACAGCATTCACATCTATAAGTTGATCAGGGTTTGGGAACAAGACCAACCCATGGATGAGGAGTGCCACAATCTCTTCAAAGGCTTGTAAATCAAGAGAATTCCAGCAGTCTTGTGATTTCTCAAACAGAAACTTTGCCAAGAAACCCTTGACACCACTTCTGGTTTCCCAATGTCCCTTGATATCAGATGGTTGTAAGTGTAATGCTTGAGCAACATCTTCAGGCTTTGGTTCTTTTTTCGTACCGTTGTAGGGTAGTTGATTAATAATAGGAATTCTCAAGAGTTGAGAAAATTCCTCCAAAGTAGGCACCAATTGGTAATCGGGGAATGTAAAACAGTGGTGTAGGGGGTCAAAGAACTGGAAGAGAACTTTGATCATGTCTTCTTCAATGTTGGTGTTGACCAAGTTGATAAGTCTACCATGTCTTTCACTGAAGAGGGAATTCTCTGGAATCCTGGAAGTAAGCTCCTTGAGTTGAGGAGGGATTCTCACAAGGTTGACTTAAATTGTTTTCATGCGAAGAGATTCCATGACCAACAAAACAAGAACAAAGATGAAGATCCAAACCCTTGAAAAGGATAGTGGATGCATATGATGCTTTATGATGTTCATGGTGTATGCACAAGTACATGTACAAGAAAGTCACACAAAACCCTAGTTTCAGGCTTGCATGAGGTTTCATAGGTAAGTACCCTCTTGAGTTTAGTTGGCTCAAAACTTGTCCTATAAATAGTAACCGGGTTCTAAGGAGCTCAATATCATTGGATTGTTTTCTATGTTCATTGTTTTGGTTTAGCCACTTAACTAGCGACCAAAATATTCCAAGAAAACAACCCTCAATGAGTGTAGTATCGAGTATCTACCAACTTCGGACTGCACCAAAGCCGGTCATCTCACTACCCCTAATAAAAGGCCAAGATGGTCAAGTAAGGTTCTAAGAGTTCATTAGTGCTTTATGACATCACTCAGCGGCCCCGTATTCTCTTTGATTGACTCAAAGGCTACCGGTACTCACAAATATGTTGCACTAATATAGCTATTGCTTCAACCGTGTCGGTATACCCCGCAGAGTTTCCACAATGTATTGCTATTTACCTATGAATGTTTCCCAAATCCGGGTGGAGGATTTCAAGCCCAAACAAGAGAACCAAAATGTAAAGCAATCAAAACAAACAATAATCATGCAAAGGGTGATCTAAGCCCTAAGGTTACTCCACTTTTAAAGGATTTCCCCAGCAGAGTCTCCAGTTATGTGATACGGGTGGAGAACTGACTTGGGATTTTGCGTTTGTGTTCGCAAATGTTTCGGTTTAGCAAGAGTCGCCACTGACTTTTTATTTTATCCTAAGGAAAGGTCAAAAAGCACAGGAAAGACCTTTGAGATGTTTTCTTGGGTTCGGGGAGTAGATTATAGAAAGGGAAGGTATTAGCACACTTTCTATCCATGGTTATCCATGGGCTCTTAGTTACTTGCTTAGATCACTTGCTTTGCTTTTCAATTGTTTGAAATGGTGCTCTTCAATTGTTTGAAATGGTGCTTTGTGTGTGGTTTTGAAAGATGTTTTGAAAAGAGGCCATCATTGTGGAAACCTTTGTAATGATTCTTGTTTGAATGTATACAAAGGTGTTTTTGTCTTTTGAAAAGTTTTCAATGTTTGAAAGTAAGGTTTTGAAATTGTGTTGTGAAGTGTGTTTTGAAGATAACAAGGATGTTTTTGCAAGTTTTGATCAAGTAACTAAGAGTCGTCTACCCTATTTTACTCAAAGATCTTTCTTATGTTTTTAACACTTTTAACAGTGTTGTTTCACCATTGTATTTGGTGAACAACCTTGTGTTAAGATGTTAAACGGGACAGGCGCGGGTCATCGTATAGACCATGATAGCAATGATGTCAAGTATTTTTGGCAATTTTTCTTAAGGGACTTGATCATTTTGTTTAGGCAACTCATACAGCGTCATTAAGGGACTATGATCTTTTGTTTTGTTTTTATTTTGCCAGAGTACTTGACATGCAACCATGGCCCATTTTTGAAGGCAACAAGTGGATTGAAACCCTAGAGGTGCAAGTGTGCATTGTGTTTGTTTTTTTTTCATGCATGTTTATCTTGGATTAGGTCAAGCTAGTTGTTGATTTTATTTGCATACAAACCCTAAGTCTAAGCATGGCATAATTGGAAGCTTTTAAATGTGCAAGAATTTAAATGCTACACTATTACAACATGATATAGGGAGGGGGGGTACAAGTTTGAATTGGGAGTATTTGACAAGAAATTAAATTCTAAGTTATTACAACCAAATCGAATGTATAGACAATATTTAAATGTACAATAATTGAATAAAATACAAATAAATAAAAGTCGAATAAAATGTATTATGCAAAAAAGTTTTTATGTATGTAAAAAGTATATTTTTTAATGTGAAATGTAAATAAATAAATAAAAAGTCAATTTTAATTATTTTTGTTATTTAGGGCAAAACCCTAATTCTTAAATAAATAATATTATTTATTAATTATATATAATAATATATTAATTTATACATAAAATAAAAGTATATTGTAAAAAAGGATATTTTTAGTGTAAAGTAATAATAAGAATGAAAATGTATTATTTTTTTATTTTTGTCCTAATTACTTAATAAAAAGTATATATATATATATATATATATATATATATATATATATATATATATATATATATATATATATATATATATATATATATATATATATATATATATATATATATATATATATATATATATATATATATATATATATATATATATATATATATATATATATATATATATATATATATATATATATATATATTAAATATATTAAATATATAAAAATAAAAATTAATTATTTACAAAAAATGTGTATATTCTAGAAAATATTTTCAAGTGTAAATAAAAATAATAAATGAAGATAAGTATATTTTTTGTATTATTTTTGAGTTTTTAATAAAAAGGAAATAGTTTATTTATATGATTATACTAGTAAAATAAAAATAAATATCAAATAAATATGAAAAATATAGAAAATAATTTTTTGGCATTTTTTATATTTAGACAAAAAATAATAAAGTCAGAATAAAAAATAAAAATATTAAAATGACAAATATTCAAACCAATGGGCCAGGGGGGTGTAAACTGAACAAAGGGGTGTCAAAAGCAAAAGAAACCAGGCCCAGCCCAGACTCCACTTCTTCTTCTTCCTTTGAACAACCTGCGCACGTGCTATGTACAGAACTGTAACTCATGATTCTTTGATCTTTTGACAAAACTCATAACATGAACATTGTAGAGAATTAAAAAACGAATCCAACCATATAAAAAACTTGGATTAACTCTCAAAGACCAGAGAGAATTTCTCTGGTCCGAATTTCTAACCTAGTTTTTTCAGAAAGTTCATGAGTGAAATTCTCTTAGCACGATTAATGTAAATGAAAACTAAGCATATGTATGGCTTCAGGGCTATGAGTACAACACATTTCATTCATAAACCTAAGCCTAACCATTCCTAAATAGAGAGATAGAAGTCCATGAAATACCTGTTTCAATTGACTTCGAGCTGGGCAATGTAGCAACCTTCAATAGTGTTTGAGTTTCTTTTGAGCTTGCCTGAGGTCCAAGGAAGCTTTTCCAATGCTTGGCTTGTTTTGAAACAACTTGAATCGTGCTGTAGAACTCAACCTGCAAAGATTTGAAACAAAAATGGCAAAGTGTGTTAGAGGTGTTACAACTAGCAATGGATGATCTAGATAGCTCAGGTGAATTAATTGGAATGTGTTTGAAGTATCTTTGGACAAAACGCACGATGGAAATTGGTTATGGCTTGAAGTTTGCAGAACTTGCCCTGTTTTGCAGCAAAACAGGGATTTTGTGTATGAGGAGGTTTCAGTGATGCAGGGGTCATGTTTCTGGCTTGTTAAGAGGTACAAAACTTGTTCACAATGTTCTTGTAAGCTAATTTTTTCAGATGTGTGTTATGGCTTGTATTTTGCAAGTTTCTTCTACTTGAAGCAAGAGAATGGAAGTGATGTTATAGCCTTGTACATGCCCTCCTATCAACCTTCACACAACACTCTTGGCCCCCTCTAATTCATGGATTTGGTTTGCAGTCTCAGATTTGGTCCAAGGCTCAATGCTTAGTGTTTTGACATAAAGTAAACTTTTGCAAAAATGGCAATATACCTTTTACCATTTAAGGCTTAATCTTGTGTACAATGTCCTAATGACCAAAGCAAAACCTTAACTAAATGGATATGCATTAAATTATGGAGTACAAGTTGGTTTTGAGGCCTGCAAGCTAGCACCAAACATGCTGATTTGAAAATGCAAGTTTGTATGAACATGTATTGGCCATGGACAAGAGTGAGTTTTTGCCAACTTCAAGCATTCGATTCTCTCTAACCACAAGGGTGTTTGAGGAGTTCTTAGACAATTTGGAAATCTTGGAACATGTAATATAATCCATCTTTACAATGCAACTTGAAAATCCAAGTGGAACTATGTGAAAAGTGGCCAAGAAGATGGGTCAAAATCCTGCCTAGATTAGGGAAACTTTTCTCTAAGTTAAAAGTTTTAGGTACCCTTGTTCCAAAAATCATAACTTGAGCTACAAGCTTCTTTTGGGAAAACTTTGTGAATCAAAGTTGTAGAATTTGTGATGGACTACAACTTTCATGTTGCAAGTTTTCTTTGAATCCATTTGCATCTTGGTGAAAAAATGGGACAAACTTAGGAAAAAATAAGAAAATGTCATAACTTAGAAAATTTCTAATTTATGAAATTTTTCCTTTTTAAACCCTAATTTGCATTTTTGGGGTTCTTGATGAACAAGTTTCATAATTTTAAATGTCTTGATGAAAAATAACTCTTGGCACTTGATTTTGACCAAAAAGTCAAAGTTTGACTTTTCAGTGTACAGTCAAATTTTGATCAGTTGACTGAAAAATTCATCTGTCAATCCTATGCACTTGAGCTCTTTTGAACTTGTTGAATGGGTAAAGACAATTTCATTGAGTCCTTGAGTCCATATGTGAGCTTGATTTACCATTGGCTAGGTCAAACAGTCAAAAATTGCCTTTGTGCAGTCAAAACCCTAAAAATGACTATTTTGCCCTTTTGGTGATCTGATCAAATTTCTTGTGGAATTGTGATCCAAACTTGATCAAATGGTTCATATGAGTTCATAATGTTGATGTGGGTTAAATTTCATGAGGTTTGACTGTCAATTGGCCACAATTGACTTTTTCCCCAATACAGTTGATTTCCAGGTCAACTGTCCAATTGACTGGGCAAAAATTTGAATCAAGGCTTGAAACTTGGTATGGACAAATTTATGAGTCCAACATGAAGTATGAAAGTCACTTTGGGAATTGTAGGTCAAAACATCCCTGTGCAAACTCAAACCCTAATTTAGGTCAACAGTGCAAGGAGGTGGCATGAGCAGGGCAAACCCTAGTTTGGTCTTGAGTTCCAAGAGTCTTGTGATTGAGAAAATGTTGATGAAATGAGAGGGAAAATTTAGGGGTACAACAATCATTTATTCGAATCAGGACAAAATTTAGCGCTATGTTAATTAATCGTAAGTGGACTTATATAGAAGTCAGACCTATTTTGAGGTCGGCCAATAACAATCTATGTACCATTTGTTTTGAGACATGATATAGAGATTATGCTCCAATAATACTTAGTGCAATAAGAAAGGGACAAGATGAAGAGGGATGGGAAAGAATATACAAATCACATTTAAATTAAATTTAAATCAAACTATTATTAAAATCATTAATCCATTTTTTTGGAGTTAGACTCAACACCATGGATCCAATGATGTTAATAAAGTTCATGATTGTAAGTGTTTGGTTGTTGGCATGTTTTTTGGTAAAACCAGTTGTGTGAATGTCATGACTGATGTCATAACATTCTAGGATACAAGGTACATTCTGCAGAAAAAGAATGTCATACAGGAGCTGCTCAATATGAGTGTTTAGCTGATCATTATGCAATGATCATATTTACTACATTCTACCAAAATCAGTAAACAGGATTCTTGTTATCATAACCAATGTTAATACATATTGTACTGATCTAACAGTTGTGCAGATTTGTTATTCCTGAGAATTTTCAGGAATCTGGTTTATTCAGTTCAGGTCAGATTCTCACGTGGACATTAGGTTAACTTTGCTTAACCCTAATCTGGTTGTTAAAGACCTATGACCAAGTCTTGAGGTTAACCATAATTAACCCTAGCTATTTTCGTGGAGGCCCTAACAGAAGAATATCTGGCTATATATTCCTCATGAAGACTGTTGGTGAAAGACACTTTTTTTGACAGAAGATCAATAAGGGACTGTATAGTTGTAACTACTGTGAGCCAATCAATTATCATTGTGATAAGTGATTTGGAGTAGGTTTTGGTTGTAAGGGTTGTGTATCACTCAAAGATTTGAAGCACGAGTGTTTGTGTTACTTGATTAAAGCTTTGAAGCAAAGTCAAGTTAGGGTTGTGTATCACTCAAAGCTTTGAAGCACGAGTGTTTGTGTTACTTGATTAAAGATGTGAAGCAAAATCAAGTGTATGTACTGAAGAGTGTCTTCATAATTTCATTAGTCAATTGTTTAGTATCATTGCTGTGATTGAGGGGGAGTGAGTAGGAACTCAGGTTTAAGTTGAACTTAAATTGAAGTTGCATTGGGTAGGTCTTAAGTGAAGGAGATAAACTGGTTGGTTTATTCCTGAATTAATATCTCTTATAGTGAATTTCCTCCCTGGCTTGGTAGCCCCCAGAGTAGGTGTTGTTACACACTGAATTGGGTAAACAATTGACTGTGTTATTTACTGCTTTTAAATTACTGTCTTGAAGTGTGTCAGATACGGTGTCATAACATTCACTGTGACATTGAGTATTTGTTGCCAGAATTTCAATTGGCATCAGAGCAGGCCCCCTGCCTGTCTTACTGGGTGAGATCTAGGGATATTATTTTCTGGCGCTATGGACAAAGAAGGAGGATTTGGAAACAGACCACCCATTCTGAATGGATCAAATTATGACTACTGGAAACCTCGTATGATTGCCTTCTTAAAATCACTGGACAAAAAGGCTTGGAGAGCTGCTGACAAAGGATGGAATCATCCCACCATAACTGGGAAAGATGGGACAACCAGTCTGAAACCTGAGGAAGAATGGAGCAAAGAAGAAGATGAGTTAGCCCTGGGTAACTCCAAATCATTAAATGCCTTGTTCAATGAAATTGATAGAAACATATTCAGACTAGTACATCAATGTGAACTGGCCAAGGAGGTTTGGGACACTCTCAAAACTACCCATGAGGGCACATCCAAAGTAAAAATGTCAAGGCTTCAGATGCTGACTACCAAATTTGAGAACCTAAGGATGATGGAAGATGAGACCATTCATGAGTTTCACATGAACATCTTGGAAATTTCTAACACCTCAGGAGCATTGGGAGAAAAGATGTCAGAAGAAAAGTTGGTGAGAAAGATTCTCAGATCCTTGCCTAAAAGATTTGCAATGAAGGTGACTGCTATAGAGGAAGCTCAGGATATCTGCAACTTGAAGGTGGATGAACTCATTGGGTCACTTCAGACCTTTGATATGGGGATCAGTGACAATGTCGACAAGAAAAACAAGAGCATAGCACTTGTATCTAATACTGAAGATGAAAACAAGGAGGATGAAGAAGAAAATATTTCAGAATCTATAGCCATGCTTGGAAGACAGTTCAACAAACTCATCAAGAGAATGCACCCAAAGTCAAGGTCAAATGTCAAGAACATTCCTTCTGACATTAACAGATCCTATGACTCCAGCAGAAGAACAAAGTCTGAAGAAAAGGGAAATCAAAGCAAAGGAATTCAATGCCATGGATGTGAAGGATATGGGTACATTCGAGTTGAATGCCCTACCTTTCTTAAGAAACAAAAGAAAGGAATGTCTGTTACTTGGTCTGACTGTGACTCAGAAAGTAATTCTGAAGAAGAATCTGCCAAACTAGTTACTGCACTAACTGGTATTTGTAACTCTGATAGTGACTCTAGTGATAAGGAAGTGACATTTGAAGAACTGGCTGACTCCTACAAGAAGTTATGTATCAGAAGTGCTGAAGTCTGTCAGCAAAATTAGAAACAAACAAAACTCATAGTAAAGTTGGAGGTTGAGAAGAAGGCAGGCATTGATACTATAAGTAATCTAGAAGTGGAAGTTCAAATGCTAAACTCAAAACTTGACCAGATGACCAAATCTGTCAAGATGCTGACAAATGGAACTGACAAATTAGAAGAAATCCTTCAGGTTGGACAAAATGTGGGAAACAAGTCTGGTCTAGGATTTGTGGCAGCAAAGAAATCTATTGTAGACAAGAAGAAGATCAGTCCTGATAAACAAATGTCAAAGCAGATGTCACAACATAGCACTCAACATCGAGAACAGAGAAATATGAAGAAAAAGTATCAAAGATGGAGATGTCATCATTGTGAGACGTTTGGTCACATAAAGCCATTTTGCTTCAGATTATATGGATATCCTAATCAGACCCCAGTTGTCAAACCTAAGTCTAACAAGGCACCATATACTCAATAGTGGAAGAAAAAGGCTACTGCCCTGATAGCTCACACCTCCTTTAGAGTCTCTGCAAAGGAAGAATGGTACTTTGATAGTGGATGCTCTAAACAAATGATTGGAATAAAGAATCTTCTCAATAATGTTAAACCTCATACTACTAGTTATGTGACTTTTGGAGATGGTGCTAGAGGAGAAATCAAGGGAGTTGGAAACTTGGACTGCCCTGGAGTTCCAAACCTAAATGAAGTATTGCTGGTAAAAGGCTCGACTGCTAATCTCATAAGTATCAGTCAATTATGTGATCTAGGATTCAAGGTCAACTTCACCAAGTCTGAATGTCTTGTAACTAATGAAAAACAAGAAGTTGTAATGAGAGGAGTCAGATCTAAAGACAACTGCTACTTATGGGAGTCTGAGAACACTAATTATTCTTTTGTATGCTCTATTGCCAAAGAAGAAAAAGAAGTGAAACTGTGGCACCAAAAACTTGGTCATTTACATCTAACAAGAAGGAAAAGGATTATATCCATGGAGGCAGTTAGAGGGATTCCAAGGCTGCAAATTGATGAAGGGAGAGTCTGTGGTGAATGTCAGGTTGGAAAGCAGACTAGAATGTCACATCCAAAGTCAAGACATCTGACCACCTCTAAGGTTCTAGAACTTCTTCATATGGATCTGATGGGACCAATGCAGGTGGAAAGTCTTGGTGGAAAAAGACATGCCTATGTTGTTGTGGATGATTTTTCCAGATTCACCTGGATTAACTTCATTAGGGGAAAGTCTAATGTATTTGAAGTATTTAAGGAACTGTGCAAAAGAATTCAAAGAGAAAAAGAAGGATGCATTGTCAGAATCAGAAGTGATCATGGTAAGGAATTTGAAAATAGTAAGTTTGATGAGTTCTGCTCCTCAGAAGGAATTAATCATGAATTCTCTTCACCCATAACACCTCAACAAAATGGAGTTGTGGAAAGGAAAAACAGGACTATACAGGAATCTGCCAGAGCAATGATACATGCCAAAAGACTTCCTATTCATTTTTGGGCTGAAGCTATGAATACAGCCTGTTATGTCCATAACAGGGTCACCTTGAGAAAGGGAACATCATCCACCATTTATGAAATTTGGAAAGGAAGAAAGCCTATAGTGAAGTACTTCCATGTATTTGGAAGCAAATGCTATATTCTGATAGATCGTGAACAAAGGAGAAAGATGCACCCTAAAAGTGATGAAGGAATATTCCTAGGATACTCTACCAACAACAGAGCTTATAGGGTATTCAATTCCAGGACCAAAGTTATGATGGAATCTATAAATGTCATAGTTGATGATTACCATGAGGAAACAAATGTCCCATATGATGTTGAGACATTCTTTGAGACTTCAACTCAAAAGAATGATATTCCTAAAACTACTTCATCAGAATCTGAATCAAAGGAAGCTAACAAAGACCCTTCCATCAGAATTCAGAAAGATCATCCTAAGGAACTAATCATAGGAGATCCTAACAGTGGAGTCACTACAAGATCTAGAGAAATCATCACAAACTCTTGCTTTGTATCTAAGAATGAACCAAGAAATGTTAAGGAGGCTTTAACTGATGAATATTGGATTGGAGCAATGCAAGATGAATTGAACCAATTCAAGCAACATGAAGTATGGGAGTTAGTTCCTAGACCAGGAGGAACAAACATCATTGGCACAAAATGGATCTACAAGAACAAATCAGATGTTGAAGGAGTTGTCACCAGGAATAAGGCAAGACTTGTTGCTCAAGGATACACTCAAGTTGAAGGGGTTGATTTTGATGAAACTTTTGCTCCTGTAGCCATACTGGAATCAATCAGACTCATATTGGGAATTGCTTGTCTCCTTAAGTTCAAGTTATTTCAGATGGATGTAAAGAGTGCATTCCTTAATGGGTACTTAAATGAGGAAGTTTATGTAGAACAACCTAAAGGATTTGTGGATCCAAACTGACCTGATCATGTCTACAAATTGAGGAAAGATTTATATGGCCTGAAACAAGCTCCTAGAGCATGGTATGACAGGTTGACAAAATTCCTCTCTGACAAAGGATACAGGAAAGGAGGCTTGGATAAAACTCTTTTTGTCAAAAATGAAGGAGGAAAGATAATGGTAGCTCAAATCTATGTTGATGACATAGTGTTTGGGGGAATGTCAGATAAAATGGTTAAACATTTTGCTGACCAGATGCAAGCTGAATTTAAAATGAGCCTTATGGGAGAATTGACCTACTTTCTTGGACTGCAAGTCACACAGATGGAAGACTCAATTTTTCTGTCTCAAAGCAAGTATGCAAAGAACATTGTCAAGAAGTTTGGGATGGAGAATGCCAGTAACAAAAGGACTCCTGCACCTACTCATTTAAAGTTGTCCAAAGATTCAAGTGGGGTTAAGGTGGACCAAAGCTTGTACAGAAGCATGATAGGAAGTCTGCTATACTTAACAGCCAGCAGACCTGACATTGCTTTTGCAGTTGGAGTATGTGCAAGATGCCAGGCTGAACCTAAAGTAAGTCATATCAACCAAGTGAAAAGAATTCTGAAGTATGTGAGTGGAACCTACAACTATGGCGTGTTGTACTCTCATGGATGTGAACCAACTCTGACTAGTTACTGTGATGTTGATTGGGTTGGAAGTGCTGATGATAGAAAGAGCACCTCTGGAGGATGTTTCTTCTTAGGAAATAATCTTGTCTCTTGGTTCAGTAAGAAACAGAGTTGTGTGTCTCTATCTACTGCTGAAGCTGAATACATAGCAGCTGGTAGTAGCTGTTCTCAAATGATCTGGATGAAACAGATGCTTACTGAGTATAATGTCACACAACATGTTATGACATTGTACTGTGACAATCTGAGTACTATCAACATTTCCAAGAATCCTATTCAGCATAGCAGGACCAAGCACATTGACATTAGACATCACTTCATCAGAGATCTTGTGGAGGAGAAGACGATTAAACTGGAACATGTTGCCACTGAACTAGAACTGACTGACATTTTTACCAAGGCACTTGATGCTAATCAATTTGAAAATTTGAGGGGCAAGCTGGGTATTTGCCAACATGAAGAAATGTAGCAATTAATTTTGCTTAAAACAAGGGATGAGAGAGATATTTTAGTTAAGTCTACTCTGATTGGGCTAATCATTTGCTTCTCTATTTCTTTCCAAAATTTTAAGAAGTTGAATAGACATTCATATATCTCCCTCCTCTCGCGTTTCTGCAACAATCTTCAATCTCTCAAACGAAGACTTCACTATCACTGTTACATGTTTTCTAAAACACTCAAAATGTCTCAACTATCCATGTCATCATCCTCTTCAAAGGCGACTGCTTCTTCCGCATCCTCTGATTGAGAACCTAGGGCAATCACAAACTGCATGGATTCTGATGTTCTGGAGATAACTCCTCTTCGTGAACTGGCAGCTGACCCCACTAAGGTCAAGAAGCTGCGAACCAGACATGCAAGAAGATCACAAGCCTCTTCATCTGGTAAATCCTCTCAACCATCATCTTCTGTTCCTCCAGAAATAGTAAATAGGGAAGGTTCAGTTTATGTTCATCAAGCTATAGCTAGACTTGTCACTAGGATTCTAAATGAGAATCACTATGTACCTGGCATTTCTGTACCTTTGAATCAAGAATCTGCTAGTCCAAATGTTGAAATGAATCCAGATGTCACTCAGAATGTTGAGACACCGGATGACAACATTAGGAAATCTCCTGAAAATCGTGATGATCACCAGAACCCTTATGAGAAGGATGTTGAACCCCCGATTATTGATGTTTATGAAGAATACTCTAACAATGACTTAATTGCCAATATCAACCCTAGCATAGCTAGAAGGATGATGAACAGAAAAGGAAAGCAGGATGCTGCCAAAAGCCTCTCCAAAGAGAAGACTGCTGATGTTGTTCATAAGAAAACCAGGTCTGAGAACAAGACTGAAGTAGAAGCTGTGAAGGCTGGATTGTCAAAAGAGAAAGGGAAGGTGAAAACTCGAGTACCTGCTGGTAGTATCTCAAAACCTTTGAGACAACCAATAGCAAATAAAAGGAAGGAGCCTGAACCCTCTGAATCTGATGAGGAATCAGAATTTGAGTTTGATGTTGAAGACATTCCTCTCAAAAGGAAACTCTCTTCAAGCAAAATGCCTAAAGTCCTTGAAGTTGCCACAGACAACATCTCCTTTCACCATCCAAAGAATGCAAATAGGTGGAAGTATGTATGTTTGAAACGGATCGCCTTGGAGAGAGAGCTGAACAACAGTGCCATGGAATGTAAGGAGATCATAGATCTAATCAAGACTGATGGTCTAATAAATACTGTGGTAAAGTTTACCAACTTCTATGAAGTTCTTGTCAAAGAATTCATAGTAAATTTATCTGATGGGTGTGCTGATGGAAAGTCAGTTGATTTTAAGTGTGTATATGTGAGAGGAAGGAAGGTAAATTTCTCTCCCTCTGAAATAAACAAATTCCTAGGAAGATCTGATGATGCTTTCCCTGAGCTTGAGGTTACTGACAACCAAGTGTGTCAAACCATCATTTCAAATCAAGTCAAGAGCTGGCCCTTAAAAGGGAAGCTGAATGCAAGCAAGCTGAGCATGAAATTTGCCATTCTGCACAAAATTGGTGCAGCTAACTGGGTTCCCACCAACCATAAGTCAACCATCTCCACAGGATTGGGAAGATTTATTTATGTTGTTGGAACCAGGACAAACTTTGACTATGGCAAGTATATCTTTGATCAAACATTGAAACATGCTGGAAGTTGTGCTATTAAAGGACTTATTGCCTTTCCCTCTCTCCTGTGTGGTATAGTCCTTGCTCAGTATCCTGACATTCTAGTTGAAAAAGATAATGTATGCAAAAGAGCCCCTGCTCTTGGGTTTCACTATAAGCTATTTCAGGGAACACATGTTCCTGACATTGTCATAACATCTGTTGAGACATCAACTGTCAAATCTCATTCCAAGAAAACTGATGTTATAGCTGTGCTGAAGGAAACCTGCAAAGAGCTTGATACAAGGAAAAGGACTCTTGAGGACCTGATTGCTAGACTAGAACAGGAGGAGATTGAAGGACAAAGAAGGGAAGAGGATGCTGCTGCAGACCAGCTTAATGTTGAAGATAGTGCCTCCTCTGAAGATGACAATGCTTGAAGATCAGTGTAGTTGACAAGTTTGCTGCTGGTACCTGTTGCTGCAAATGACTTTTGATTTTTTTTCTGTGTTTTTATTATTCCTTTTGGATGACTGTATAACCTAAAAGTACAAGTATCTTTGGCCTATTTATGGCTAAAGAGGGGGAGAATATTTTGTGATAATTTTGGTAGAATTAAACTTGGTAGATATTATTAATTCTGCTGCTTTCTAATCTCTGATTGTTTAGGGGTTTTAGCCAAAAATTTGCCAAAGGGGGAGTTTGTAAGTGTTTGGTTGTTGGAATGTCTTTTGGTAAAACCAGTTGTGTGAATGTCATGACTGATGTCATAACATTCTGGGATACAAGGTACATTCTACAGAAAAAGAATTTCATACAGGAGCTGCTCAATATGAGTGTTTAGCTGATCATTATGCAATGATCATATTTACTGCATTCTACCAAAATCAGTAAACAGGATTCTTGTTGTCATAACCAATGTTAAGACATCCTGTACTGATCTAACAGTTGTGCAGATTTGTTATTCCTGAGAATTTTCAGGAATCTGGTTTATTCAGTCCAGGTCAGATTCTCACGTGGACATTAGGTTAACTCTGCTTAACCCTAATCTGGTTGTTAAAGACCTATGACCAAGTCTTGAGGTTAACCATAATTAACCCTAGCTATTTTCGTGGAAGCCCTAACAGAAGAATATCTGGCTATATATTCCTCATGAAGACTGTTGGTGAAAGACACTTTTTTTGACAAAAGATCAATAAGGGACTGTATAGTTGTAACTACTGTGAGCCAATCAATTATCATTGTGATAAGTGATTTGGAGTAGGTTTTGGTTGTAAGGGTTGTGTATCACTCAAAGCTTTGAAGCATGAGTGTTTGTGTTACTTGATTAAAGCTTTGAAGCAAAGTCAAGTTAGGGTTGTGTATCACTCAAAGCTTTGAAGCACGAGTGTTTGTGTTACTTGATTAAAGCTGTGAAGCAAAATCAAGTGTATGTATTGAAGAGTGTCTTCATAATTTCATTAGTCAATTGTTTAGTATCACTGCTGTGATTGAGGGGGAGTGAGTAGGAACTCAGGTTTAAGTTGAACTTAGATTGAAGTTGCATTGGGTAGGTCTTAAGTGAAGGAGATAAACTGGTTGGTTTATTCCTGAATTAATATCTCTTATAGTGAATTTCCTCCCTGGCTTGGTAGCCCCCAGAGTAGGTGCTGTTACACACTGAACTGGGTAAACAATTGACTGTGTTATTTACTGCTTTTAAATTACTGTCTTGAAGTGTGTCAGATACGGTGTCATAACATTCACTGTGACATTGAGTATCTGTTGCCAGAATTTCAATGATCAAAATTCAATCCAAGTTCAGCCAGAAAATAATCACAAAATAATATTGTATTTAATTTATACATTAAAAAAAGGTTTTAAAAATGTTTTAAAATGGAAATAAGAAAGAATATATTCAAATTAATAAAAAAAAATCAAGACCATAGAAAAATCAGAAAAGGACTCAAATATTTTTATAAATTTTTTGGCAATTTTTAAAAGTCAGAAACTATTTTAAAACTAATTAAAATTGTTCAAACAAATAGGAAATAGATCAAAAATAGTAAACATAAATATAAAATTCAATAAAATTTTCAAAAAGTCAGTAATATGTAAAATGATATTTATGAAATTTTTTAGAATTAAGAAATGTCAGAAAGTATTTTTTAGGTAATTAAAACAAAACAAACTGCAAAAAATATAAAAATTATCAATTGTCAAAATAAAAATATGAAAAAATAATGATGAGATCAGAAATAATTCAAAGTATTTTTGTGAATTTTTTCATAATTTTTGGATAAAAAATAAAAGAGTTATGAATTTTTGAAAATTAAATCAATTAAAATATAAAAATCAGAAAATAAAATAAAACCAAAAAGATATGGGCCATCAGATCATAGTCAAAACGCGTTAGTAAGCTAATCTAATAGACCAGACGCGCTGTGCTTGATATGGACCTTAGTAAGATGCACAGGGAATAAGAAAAAAGGCAACCAATGAAATTAAAATGTTTGGCACAATATCATTGGCTGAGACGAGACATATCATCGTCTTCAACCTCCATCCACCCTACAATGGAGATTTTGTGAGATGTTTCAAATGGAAAAATTAGGATCTCAGACCAGTGTCATTGGATTCGTCTCTTCAAGACGATCCTAACACCACCATCGCGCCAAATTTATATAAAGTATACAAAGAGATATGAATCAAAAACCCAGAAAATAGTGAGCACCTTCAATTTGAGATTTCTCTCTCAATTCTCAATGGATTTAAAAATTGTAAGAAGCACTAGAATCTGGAGAAGGAGTAGAACAGGTTAGTGCTTTATTTAGATCCAAATGGTGAAGAATGCTACATTTTCGAAGTTCAAGAAAGAAGCTCTGAAACTGGACTTCCGTAGCTTGGATTATAGCTCATTTTTCTTGGTTTAAGTGTTGGAGAGTTTGTATGGTGCTTAAGAAAGATGAATGTGAAAAGAATTTTGGAAGAAAGGGTTGGAATCTCAGAAACTGATTTAAAAAATTTGAAGTTCACGTGAGGTTTTGACAAAGTGTTTTTGGCTCTCAAATCTTGAGGAAATGAATGGGGGATGACCCTTTATTTATAGGAAATCAAATGGAATGTTCAAGCATGTGAGATGATAAAGTTTGGAGGGAAATCGTGTGAAACTGATGCACGAGCAAAGTGTGATCTGATTTGCATCAAAACTCATCCAATCCATGCGTTTTAAGGCTCTAATCCACTTTGGTAACTTGGTTAAATATGTTTAGATAACAAACGTGTGCTAACTTGATATTTAGAGGCCAAAACATGAATTTATGAAGAAACTTCAGTTCCAACTTTCCAAGTTCAATCCAATGGCATTCTCAGCTCAAGGGATCTTAAGGCATGATTATTGATGCTTTAGAAAGATGAGATTACAAGCTTTTTGTGACACTGTGGGAGAAATGACTTGAGGTTTTGTGTTTGTGTTCGCAAATGTTTCAGCTTAGCAAGAGTCACCACCGACTTTTTATTTTATCCTAAGGAAAGGTCAAAAAGCACAGGAAAGACCTTTGAGATGTTTTCTTGGGTTCGGGGATTAGATTATGAAAAGGGAAGGTGCAAGCACCCTTTTCATCCATAGTTTTCCATGGGCTCTTAGTTACTTGTTTAGATCTCTTGCTTTGCTTTCCAATTGTTTGAAATGGTGCTCTTCAATTGTTTGAAATGGTTCTTTGTGTGTGGTTTTGAAAGATGTTTTGAAAAGAGGCCATCGTTGTGGCAACCTTTGTAATGATTCTTGTTTGAATGTATACAAAGATGTTTTTGTCTTTTGAAAAGTTTTCAATGTTTGAAAGTTGGATTTTGAAATTGTATTGTGAAGTGTGTTTGAAAAGAGCAAGGATGTTTTTGCAAGCTTTTGATCAAGTAACTAAGAGTTATCTACCCTATTTTACTCAAAGATCTTTCTTGTGTTTTTAACCCTTTTAACTGTGTTGTTTCACCATTGCATTTGGTGAACAACCTTGTGTTAGGATGTTAAACGGGACAGGCGCGGGTCATCGTATAGACCATGATAGCAATTGTGTCAAGTATCTTTGGCAATTTTCTTAAGGGACTTGATCATTTTTGTTTAGGCAACTCAGATAGCGTCATCGAGGGACTATGATCTTTTGTTTGTTTTTGTTTTGCCAAAGTACTTAACATGCATACCATGGCCCTTTTTTTGAAGGCAACAAGTGGATTGTAACCCTAGGGGTGCAAGTGTGCATTGTGTTTGTTTTTCATGCATTTTTGTCTTTGATTAGGTCAAACTATTTGTTGATTTGATTTGTGCATACAAACCATAATTCTCTAATCATGGCATAATTGAAAGCGTTAAAGTGCGTAAAAATAAATCTAAACTATTACAACTTTGATATAGGGAGGGGGGTACAATTTTGAATAGGGGATTATTTTGCAAGAAATTTAAATTCTAAGTTATTACAACCAAATTGAATTTACAATGCATAATATTTAAATGTATAATTATTACAATTATTTAAATAAACAAAATAAATAAATGTTAAATAAAATGTATTATGTACAAAAGAAATTTTTATTTGTTTATGTATGTAAAGTATTTTTAATGTGAAAAAGATGTAAAGAAATAAAATAAAAAGTTGATTTTATTTAATTAAGGGGTAAACCCTAATTCTTTTAAGAAAATAATATATTATATTATTTATATACAAAAATATATTAATATGTACAAAATAAAAAATATATTGAAAAAAAGTGTTTTTTAGTATAAAATAACAATAAGAATAAAAATGTACTATTTTTGTATTTTTATTCTATGTTTTTTTAATAAAATAAAGTATATATATATATATATATATATATATATATATATATATATATATATATATATATATATATATATATATATATATATATATATATATATATATATATATATATATATATATATATATATATATATATATATATATATATATATATATATATATATATATATATATATATATATATATATATATATATATATATATATATATATATATATATATCTTAAGGATGTATAAAATCAAATAAATTATTTACAAAAATAAAATAAATTCAAGAAAATATTTTCAATGTGAATAAAAGTAAGAAATGAAAATAAAAGTATTATTTACATTTTTTTAATTTAAACAAATAATATAAAGTATTTAATATGTTTTCTATATTAGAAAACAAATGAAAAAAAATGCCAAATAAATGTAAAAAATTATAAAAATATTTTTGGATCATTTTTTATGTTTGAAAATAAAATATCAAAGTCAGAAAGAAAATAAAAATGCAAAAATGTCAAAAAATAAGAAAATGGGCCAAGGGGTGCAAAAAGCAAGCATAGGGGTGCAAAAAGCAGGACAAAGCCAGGCCCGGCCCATTTCCACTTCATCCCTGACCTTGTGACAAAGGATGCGCACGCCCTGTGTTCAAATTCGTATCTCCTGCATTTGTGATATTTTGCCAAAACTCAAAACATGAAACTTGCAGAGCATTAAACAACGATTTCAACCATATAAAACATTAAATCTAACTCTCAAAGACCAGATATAATTTCTCTGGCCCTAAAATCTAACCTAACTTTTTCAGCATGTTTATGGATGAAATTCTCCTAGCACGATTAATATAAATGAAAACTGAGCATATGTACAGCTTCAGGGCAATGAGTACTACATCTTTCATTCACAAACCTAAGGCTAAATGTTCCTAAATAGAGAGATAGAAGTTGATGAAAAACCTGTTTCAGTTGGATTCGAGTTGGACAATGCAACAACTTTCAGTGAGGCTTGAGGTTCTTTTGAGCTTGCTTGATGTTCCCTGGACCTTTCCCAATGCTTAGCTTGCCTTGAATGTCTCTGAATCAACCTCTAGAAGTCAACCTGCATAAGCTTGAAACGAAAATGGTGAACACTGTAAATGGAGTTACAGTTGGCAATAGAGGTTTGGAATAGCTTGAGTGAGTTGAATGGAAGGTATTGGAACAAGTTTGGGGCAAAACGCACGAGGCAATGTGAAGATTGAAGTGATTCTACAGGGCCTGCCCTGTTTTGCAAGAAAATGTGGTTTTTATGTACAAGGGTGTTTGAGGGATGAATGGCTCGTGTTTCTGGCTCACAAGGATGTGCAAAACTTGTTTGAAATGTTGTCTTAAGTTGATTATATCAGATATGTAAGTTATGTCCTTTTGGCAAGTTGACTTGTTTTGAAAGAAAAGTGTGAAGTGAAATGAGATAGGCATGTACAGGCTATCTCCAAGCATGCATAAGTTACTTGTACCTTTGCCTGAGTTTGTGGAACTTGTTTGCTGCAAAGAAAGAAGTCCAAGGCTCAAGAAAATCAATTTGACATAAAGTTGCCTTTATGAAAATGGAAGTGCCATCTTTATGCCCAAAATGGAATTATTCATTGTGCCAAGCTCTAATGATCAGAATAACACTAATGTCCAATGTATTTGCATTCAATTTTTTAGTGTAAATTGGTTTAGAGACCTGTAATCAAGTACAAAGCTAGTTTGGTCAGATTTTGCAACTTGTATGAACATGTATTGGCCATGGTTACAAAGTGAATTTTTGCCAACTTCAAGCATTCGATTCTCCCTAACCACAAATGTGTTTGTGTAGTTCTTGGACAATTTGGAAATCTTGTAACAAGTACTATAATCCATCTTTGAAATGCAACTTGAGACTCCAAGTGGAACTATGTTTAAAATGGCCAAGAAGATGGGTCAAAATCCTGCCTAAACTAGGGCAAAATTTCTCTAAGTTAAAAGTTTTAGGGACCCTTGTTCCAAAAATCATAACTTGAGATCCAAGTTTCTTTTGAGAAAAATTTCTGAATCAAAGTTGTAGACTTTGTGGAGGACTAAAACTTTCATGTTGTAAGTTTTGTTTGAATCCATTTGCATCATGGTGAAAATGTGGGGCAAAGTTAGGAAAAATTAAGAAGATTTCATAACTTAGAAAATTTCTAAGTTATGAAAATTTTCAATTTCAAACCCTAATTGGTAATTTTGGGTTTCTTGATGAACAAGTTTCATAATTTGACACATCTTGATGAAAAATGACTCTTGGCACTTGATTTTGACCAAAAAGTCAAAGTTTGACTTTTCAGTGTACAGTCAAATTTTGATCAGTTGACTGAAAAATTCATCTGTCAATCCTATGCATTTGAGATCTTTTGAACTTGTTGAATAGGTCAAGATAATTTCATTGAGTCCTTGAATCCATGGTTGAGCTTAATTTTCCATTGGCTAGGTCAAATAGTCAAAAATTGCCTTTGTACAATCAAAACCCTAAAAATGACCATTTTGCCCTTTTGGTGATCTGATCAAATTTCTTATGGAATTATGGTCCAAACTTGATCAAATGGTTCATATGAGTTCATAATGTTGATGTGGTTCAAAATTCATGAGGTTTGACTATAAATTGGCCACAATTGACTTTTTCCCCAATACAGCTGATTTCTAGGTCAACTGTCCAATTGACTGGGCAAAAATTTGATTTAAGGCTTGAAACTTGGTATGGGCAAACTTATGATTCCAACATGAAGTATGAAAGTCAATTGTGGCATTGAAGGTCCAAAAATCCCTGTTCAAACTCAAACCCTAATTTCAGGTCAATAGTGCAAGGAGATGTCTTGAGCAGAGCAAACCCTAGCTTGGTCTTGAGTACCAAGAGTCTTGTGATGAGAAATGTTGATAAAATGAGAGGGAAAATTTTGGGGTACAATAGTTGCCCCTGTTCAATCTTCTTGAACCTGAAGAGTTAGATTGGCAAGTCTGCCTTTCGTGACTCAAAGGTAAAAGAGGATTGGATACTAGAGTGCCTGTAAATTTGCACTCGTCAAAATATTGTTGAGGGAATGGGCTTAAAGATGCCATTTGGAGATGGTAGAATCTTGCTGGAGATGGCCTTAAAGATTCCATCCAAGATGTTTGTTGAACTGCAGTGTTGTAGGTCAGAAGAATGAGCATCAAGATGGTATCCGTGTCTGGAATGCATTTGAACTGTATCTGGAGACTGAGTCTGTATGAGAAAAGGAATGGCGTATATGTCTGAAGCGTATCCGAGCTATAAATGTATTTGAACTTTGAATGAATATCAGAATGACTGTCGTGTCTGGAGTGTATCTGTATTGTGAATGGGTAAAGAGAAACATCTATGTATGGAGCAACTGTGTGCTGGGGATAAGTTCTGAATGAGTGACAGAATGGAAACCGTGTCTGGAGCGTATTTGGACTGTATCTGAAGTTGATATATGTATGAGTAGCAGAATAACTTTCGTGTATGGAGTGTATCCTTACGGTAACTGGGATCTGAATAAGTGACAGAATGACTTCCGTGGCGACTGCACTTGGGAGAATCAAACTTCTGGTGTAAGGGCCAAAAAGGCATCCGTGTTTAGAGCGTATCTGAACTTTGAAGTTGGTAGTTGAATCTGAATGAGAGATAGAATGGCCTCCATTTATGGAGTGTATCTAGTCTGTATCAGATTGCTGGAGTCTGAATGAGTAATAGAATGACTGCCGTGTCTGGGGTGTATCCACACTGTATTTTGACTTGAAATTCTGAATGAGTAATAGAATGACCGCCGTGTCTGGGGTGTATCCCTACTGTATATGAATAATTGTTAACGATAGCCTTTTAATTTTATCCTGAAAAGGGTAAAATATTAGCTAAAACAAAAAGTCATGTTGCATGATATGTATGATGCAATGAACTGTGTTTCATCAATGTTTATGATATATGAATGTAATGGATGTGCATGTAAGCTGAGTAGCTATCTTGCTGAGGAAATTAAATCCTTGATAACTGGAGATAATGAAATCTTTGACTGCTGCCGGAGAAAGTAAATTCCTGACCGATGTTGAGGATTCAAAAACCTTTGATTGTTGAAGATGAGAAATCCTTGCTGACTGCTTGGGGATTAAAGATCTTTGATTGTTGAGAATGAGAAATCCTGGGACCACTGCTGGGGGTTGAAAATCCTTGGTGACTGGTGGGGATTTGCAAGAGCTTTGACAACTTCTGTGGGGAATGAGAGTTCTTCATGACTTTCCTGGGAAATAAGGAAAACTCTGAAAATCTCTACTAGGGAGTTAAAACCTGGGAGGCTTCTGCCGGAGAAATAAGACCGAGAATCTTCGATCTGCCGGGAAATAACTCTGTGGGGAGGATGTATTTCAGGGTTTTCGGGCTCCACTGGGGATTGAGAGTTCGGAGACTTATCTCTGATGGGAATTCTGAAACTTAACTCCGCTGGGGGATAAAGTTTAGAACACACTGGCTCCGCTGGGGATCTTGAAATCTAACTCCGTTAGGGATGTATACTTCAAGGTTTTAGCTTTGTGGAGGATTTGAATGATGTACTGTAGGGGATTTCTTCTAGAATAGCACAAGGATATCTTCCTACACCTTCAACCTATCAGTAATTATCCTTTCTCAATTTCGTTTTATTGGTAAGCAGTGATTATATTCAAATGCATATGCCTATTTAACAAAACTTTGGACGTTTTCAAATAAAACATAAGTGTAAAAAGAATGAAAGGCAAGCAAATTTCTGCACTTTGAAGTATCTTTGTATTAACTTTTGTAAGTATTTTTGTACAAAGGAGACAGACATCCTAGTAAGAGAATGTTGTCATAAAAATGAGAAAAAATTTATACAAAAAGAAAGATGGTTATGTGTAACAATTCCATGGGGTTCCCATTCTGCTATAGCCTTCACAACTCTGAGTATTTTGTCTATTCGCCGCTTCATCTGCCGATGATTGGATTGATCAGAAGCTCGGAGCTTGTTGGTGAAGAGATTGTTCTTAAAGTGATCCGACGAGACATAGTCATACGCTTTAATTCCCTAACTTTTGCCTGGACCGCCCTTTTGGGTTTTCAATCCACCGGGAAACCCTTTTTTGCCCAAGTCGCCCTTTCGGGTTTTCAACTTGCCGGGTGTACAGATTTTTTTTTATTTATCACTAATTTTTGCCTGAACCGCCCTTTCGGGTTTTCGATTCACCGGGATGCCCATTTTTGCCCAAGTCGCCCTTTTGGGTTTTCAACTTGTCGGGTCGTTTTATGCGTAGTATCTTTTGACTATGTCTGCGTTCGCAGGGTGCGGCAAGTCGTCGCCGTCCATGGTGGTTAGAATCATTGCCCCACCAGAAAAGATGCTCTTGATCACAAATGGTCCTTCGTAAGTAGGAGTCCACTTGCCCCTGGGATCACTTTGCGGTAATATGATCCGCTTGATTACAAGATCTTCGACTCGATATACTTGACGCCTGACTTTCTTATTGAAAGCCTTGATCATCCGTTTCTGATACTTCTGGCCATGACAAACATCAGTAAGTCATTTCTCGTCGATCAAATTAAGTTGATCAAGCCGGGTCTGAATCCAATCGTCTTCACTCAAACCAGTATCCTTCATAATCCTTAAGGAAGGAATCTGAACTTCCATAGGTAAAATAGCTTCCATGCCATATACCAAAGAAAAGGGTGTTGCCCCTGTTGAAGTACGCTCCATGGTACGATATACGTGCAGAGAAAACGGTAACATCTCATGCCAGTCCTTGTAGGTGACTGTCATTTTTTGAATGATCTTCTTGATATTTTTGTTCACGGCTTCAACAACACCGTTCATCTTTGTCCGATAGGGAGATGAATTGTGATGATAAATCTTAAATTGCTCGCACAGAGCGGTGATCATAGTGTTGTTCAAATTTGTATCGTTGTCCGTGATGATCCTGTCGGGGATACCATACCGGCATATGAGATTTTTCTTGATGAAGCGGGCAACCACATTCTTTGTAACAAAGGCGTAGGAAGCTTCTTCGACCCACTTGGTAAAATAATCGATAGCCACCAGGATGAAATGATGTCCATTGGATGCCGTAGGCTTGATCTCTCCAATCATGTCGATGCCCCATATTGCGAATGGCCAAGGAGCCGTTAGAATGTTGAGAGGAACATGAGGAATATGTACCTTGTCAGCATAGACTTGGCACTTGTGGCAAGTACGGGAATGTTGATGACAATCAGCTTCCATGGTAGACCAGTAGTAGCCTTCCCTTAGAATCTTCTTAGCCATCGTATGTACGCTTAAGTGGGTGCCAAATGTGCCACTATGTATCTCGATCATGATCAACTCTGCTTCAACCTTGTCCACACAACGAAGTAGAACACAATCATGGCTGCGTTTATAAAGGATGCCATTGCTTAGGAAGAACTTGGCAGAAAATCTACTTAAGAACTTTTTGTCATTGACGAAAACTCCTTCAGGGTATTCTCGAGTCTGGAGATACCTTTTGATTTCATGAAACCAGGGTTGTTCCACTACTTCTTCGGTATTAATCTCATGACAGTGTGCAGGTTTGTCCATTCGCTCGATGGTGATTTGGGGAGCCTCGTTATCCCAGTTGAGTTTAAACATGGAGGACATTGTAGCCAGAGCATCTGCTAGCTGATTTTCTTCTCGCGGGAAGTGCTCGAAAGTAATCTGCTCAAAATGAGGCAAAAATGTCAAGTCATGTTCTTTGTATGGGATAAGGTTAGGATGTTTAGTGTCCCACTCTCCTTTGATTTGACTGATAACCAAAGCCGAGTCCCCAAATACGACCAAATATTTGATTCCCAAGTCTATAGCAGCCTTGAGACCAAAGATGCAAGCTTCATATTCAGCCATGTTGTTGGTACAGCTGAAACAAAGTCGGGCAGTGAAGGGTGTATGGAAACCTTCCGGAGAAATGAGTACCGCACTGATACCGTTGCCAAGTGCATTTGAAGCACCATCAAAGTACAGGGTCCATAGGGATCCTTGTTCAGGTCCATCATACGGTCCGTTACCTTCAATGTTATCCAATGTCATGATGTCCTCGTCAGGGAAGTCGAATCTCATAGACTGGTAATATTCGACGGCTTGATGAGCTAGATGGTCAGCTAGTACACTCCCTTTTATAGCTTTTTGGGTAGTATATTGGATATCATACTCAGTCAGGATCATTCGCCATCTAGCGATTCTTCCAGATAAAGCAGGCTTCTCGAAGATATACTTAATCAGATCCATCTTGGAAATCAGCAAAGTGGTATGAGTCAACATATATTGCCTTAGCCGGCGAGCAGCCCATACCAAAGCGCAACAAGTTTTCTCGAGTAGTGAGTAGCGAGTCTCACAGTCGGTAAACTTTTTGCTAAGGTAATAAATGGCATGCTCTTTTCGGCCAGACTCATCATGTTGGCCCAGTACGCACCCTATTGAGTTATCCAAAACAGTCAGATACATGATTAACGACCTTCCTTCGACGGGTGGCATCAAGATAGGAGGTTCCAGTAAATACTCCTTGATCTTATCAAAAGCCACTTGATAATCATTGTTCCATTCCACTACCTGATCTTTCTTCAACAGCTTGAAGATTGGCTCACAGGTAGATGTTAGGTGAGAGATGAACCTTGCAATATAGTTTAAGCGTCCCAAGAAACCTCTAACCTCCTTTTCAGTTCGGGGGGAAGGCATTTCTTGTATAGATTTTACCTTAGCTAGATTAACCTCAATGCCTTTGTTGCTGACAATAAATCCCAAAAGTTTACCAGACCCGACTCCAAAAGTGCACTTGCTTGGGTTTTGTTTGAGTTTATACTCCTTCAATCTGACAAACAGCTTTTGCAGATGGTCGAGGTGTTCCTCTTCTGTCTGTGATCGGGCTATCATGTTGTCTACGTAAATTTCAATCTCATGATGTATCATGTCATGAAATAAAGCTACCATGGCGCGTTGATAGGTTGCCCCGGCATTCTTCAACCCGAATGGCATCACTTTGTAGCAGAAGGTACCCCATTGCGTGACAAAAGTAGTTTTCTCCATGTCTTCGGGGGCCATTTTGATCTGGTTGTATCCCGAGAACCCATCCATGAAGGAAAATACCTTGTGTTGAGTTGTGTTGTCAACCAAGATGTCGATGTGTGGTAGGGGAAAATCATCTTTAGGGCTAGCTCTGTTTAGGTCCCTATAGTCCACACACATTCTAACTTTACCGTCCTTCTTAGGCACGGGCACAATGTTAGCAACCCATTATGGATAGTAAGTAACAACCAGAAAGCCAACATTGAATTGCTTCATTACCTCAGCTTTGATCTTCTCAGACATGTCGGGCCTCATTCGGCGGACCTTTTGCTTGATCGGTGGACAGTATTCTCTTGTAGGGAGACGGTGAACCACGATATCTGTGTCTAATCTCGGCATGTCTTCATAGGACCAGGCAAAGATCTCAACATATTCGTTCAACAACTGCATTAAGTGCTCTTTGACAATTGGTTCCAGGTTGGCACCCACCTTAACCTCTTTCTTGTCTTTCTCTATTCCCAAGTTGATGGTTTCTAGCAACTCTTCATGAGGCAGAATAACCCTCTCTTCTTGTTGCAAAAGTCTGGCTAACTCTCCCGGCACTTCACAGTCTTCGTCAACTTCGTACTCAGCATGATTGATCAAATATTCAGAGTCACCAAAGGCTAAAGCAGAATAGTCACCCATGGAATCCGGAGTGGATGGGTACCTACATTTTGTGAGTGTGGGTGTGTGTAAGGGATAGCCATTCTTAAACAAAACAAGATGCAAAAGGAAATAAAATGAACATAATAGTTTATAGATGAAAACGTCCAATGATTCATTAAAACATGGCATATGATAATGAAGAAAATCAAGCCCTTACAAATGGACCTATATGCCCCGGGCAAGGCATAAGGTGAAAATAGTTTACGAATTGTTTAGTTATTACAGACCAAAATAGGAAATTATTCAAAGATAAATTACTGGTTGATGAAAGTGATGGGAACAAAGTCATTTGCTTCCCAGTTGCTTAATCCTTCTTCGACGGTTGGAAAGATCCAATCTTCAAAGTTGTCTTCTTCATCATTATCTTCTAAGGCATTAATTCCATGGTGAGTGATTTTTACGGGCGGTCCTCCAGCCCTGGAGCGACGCACAGCTTTCTGGCCCGCAGCAGTAAAACCTAGTCCGAACTTGTCCGTCTTATGGGGAAAATCAGGCAGTTGCCCCTACACTGTACTCCGTCCTTCTTTGATTACAGCCTCTGCATCCTTGAGAGATGCCATCCTAGACATAGGCTTGTAAATAATAGGCACATCAGTCATTGTCTTCGTAACTGCGACTTCAGTAGAAACTTCCTCAAAATGTTGGAAAGGCGTTTCTATGAATTCGCCATCCAACTCCACATAGCGGAAGGAGCTGAGGTGACTAATCATGTACTCTTCCTCACTGTGCACCGTTATAATCTTACCTTGAACAGGATACTTTAGCATTTGGTGCAAAGAGGAGGTAATTGCCCCAGCATAGTGGATCCACGGCCTTCCTAACAAACAAGAATATAAAGTACGGATGTCCATCACATAAAAGGTGGAGTTGAAAATTTCTGTGCCCACTTTTATAGGAATGTCCACTTCTCCATGAACCATTCTCTTAGAACCATCGAAGGCTCTAACAACGATGTTACTGGGTTTAAGGGTCAATCCTTCGTAGTCCAGTCTATCCAACGCCTTTTTCGGTAGTACATTCAGAGATGAACGGTATCCACCAAGACATGGGCAAGTGTGGTTCCCATGCATTCCACTGAGACATGCAGCGCGTTGTTGTGTTTCATTCCCTTAGGGGTCAAATCAGCATCGGAAAAACCAAGACCATTATTAGCAGTAAGGCTGGCCACGCACTCTTGAAACTGGTCAGCCGAAGTTTCGTGAGGCACGTGTGTCGTCTTTAAAAATTTGATCAGGGCCTTAGCATGGGCCTCAGAGCAGAGTAGAAGAGCCAACATGGAGATTTTGGAAGGGGTCTGCCCTAGCTGTTCCATGACATCGTAGTGGCTCTTTTTGATTATCTTTAAGATTTCTTCCATTTCTTTCTGGGTGGTTTCGGGGATTACAACAGTCTGAGCCTTCATCCTGACAGTCGCTTC
Organism: Vicia faba; assembly: GCA_948472305.1. Lineage (NCBI taxonomy): Eukaryota > Viridiplantae > Streptophyta > Magnoliopsida > Fabales > Fabaceae > Vicia > Vicia faba. Next base: position 231,375,184 of record OX451738.1, read on the forward strand.
TAGTATCCCCTTACCCTTATCGGTAGTATCAACGGAGGGTCTAACTTCAGGAGTATCCAATTCTTCAATTATCGGGCCTTGCACAGATGGCTTAACAGGCACAGATGCTTTCGAGGGTCCAAAGACTGCTCGGGGGGGAGCAATCTCCGGAGAGAAAATTCATCCGCTGTGAGTTATCTTGCTTGTTCCCGCAATGTTCCCTATATCAGGGGTTTCATCATCAGAGTTCTCTTGGACTGATTCAATCTGTTTGATACCATGATAGAAGATTTCTCCTCCGTAGTTCCATGGTATCGTCTTGTTAGATTCATATGGGACAGGCCCCGGCATGGTGATTTTTAACGGCACAAACTTAGGATCAGGCGTAATCTTGACAGGCCTTTTGAAAGCCTTGGGAAGATTGTCGGAGATGGTTATTATTGCAATGTCATTGGTTAAAGTAACAAAGGTAGTAGGAGTAACAGGAGTGAAGGTATCAACATGAGTCTTTTGGAAGAGAATCTCTTGGGTATCCATCAGGCGTTGGATGCTTGATTTCAACAGTGGACAGTCAGCTCGTATGTTTAAACAAAAGTAACAGTCTTTTCCACAGCCTAGGAATATTTCGGCTCTCATCAAATTCACTTTAATTACTGGTAATGGAGTCAAAAGGTCAGCAACATTGGCAACATGAAGGTCTTCCATAACAGCATGAACATTATGACCGTGCTTGGGCATTGGGACATAAATCACATTTGGCTTTTCGGGCGCATCGAATTCTACCTCATTAGCGTCGATCAGGTCTTGGATTTTATTCTTAAGAGCCCAACAGTTGTTGGTATCATGCCCTATACTGTCAGAGTGGTAAGCACATTTTGCATTAGAGTGGTAATATGGAGAAAAGGTATTAGGGTTCTTTGGCGCTTCCTTCAAATTGGTAAGATTCAACTTTAGCAAATGAGGGAGTACTTGAGTCGGTGTCATGTTGATTCGAGTGAACTGTCGTTGTGGCCTTTCTACTCGTTGCTGATTAGATCTTGGCTGATTGTTGTGAGGTTGATCATTTGAAGAGTTTTGAATCATCACAGCCCCTACAATTGGCCGACGCTCGGTTCTTCCTTGGCTTTTCTGAGAATAAACATAAGAAGCTTCCTTTTTAGCTGGGAAGGTTTTCTTAATAGCAGTGGACGCGGAGGCATCTTTCCGAATCTTACCACTTTTAATACCGACCTCGACCCTTTCACGGATCAGAATTAATTCGGTGAATCCCGCGGAGGAACTTCCAATTAAATGATTGAAGAAAGGGCCAGACAGGGTCCCTAAAAACATGTCAACCAGCTCTCTATCCGACAATGGTGGTTGCACCCTTCCAGCTAGATCACGCTGTGATCGGTGGATCTGGAACTGACTGTTTAACGCTGGTTCGCGAAATGTCGCGGAAGCAAGAGTCGCCACCGTCTTTTATTTTCTCCAAATGGAAAGGACAAAAGCACAGAAAAATTCCTTAAAGAGATTGCTCTCGGTTCGGGAGGTAGGTTATAGAAAGGGAAGGTGTTAGCACCCTTTCTATCCATGGTTATCCATGGGCTCTTAGATACTTGCTCAATGTGTTTTCAAAAATGGTTTATTTGCTTTTCAACTGTGGGTTTAAAAAAAGTCTCTTTGAAAATTCCAGTTCGACTCTTGTATCGGTCCTCAAGAGTGTTTGAAAAATTGCTTTCGAAAGCTTTTTGAAAAGGTGTCGGTGTGAAAAGTATTTTTGATTTATTTTGAAATTAGAGCAAGTATCTACGAGAACCTACCTACCCTAAGGAATTCGTCTGTGTAAGTGTCCTTAAAGTAGTGCCATCCCACCATTGAGAGGTAGGTAGCACCACCGTTGGAGGTGTTCGGGTCAATTCGAAGGTTCGGGACATGGTGATCACCAGAGCAATAGGAAGATACCTTAGAAGCTACCCTCATGCCAGGTTCCCGGATCATGAGGACTTACTAAGACATCCTCTACTCGACGATCACCTTTCGAGGCAAGGCAACAGTGAGGCGTACCCTATGGGTGGTGTGTGATTTGTGTGTCATGTTCATTTACATTTATCTTGTTCATGTCAGGTGGTCTACGCGTTCGTTTTTATTTTGTCATTCATTCTTGCATGCCATTATTAACAGTTTAAAAGAGCGAGAAATATAAAGTTCCTAAACTATTACAAAGGCGCGGGTCCACATCGCCAAATTTAAATCCAGGACCCGATTTGACAGAAAATAAAGAAGTAAAGTAAAGTGCGAGAAATATAAATTTACACGGCTTTGGGAGAGTTACATAAATATTATAAGAAATAAAATAAAATGCGCGAGTTGGAATTAAAATTGAAAGTGAGGGAGTTGGACCCTTTTGGAATTAAATTGAATGAAAAGTTAATTAATTATTAAATTAAAGAAAAGAAATGTTTTTTTGATGGTTTTTGTATTTATGAAATAAAGAAAATTAAAATTCAAGAGAAACCCTAATTCTAAGTTGTTTTTAATTATTAAAGAAAAATATTAAAGTTTAACCTAATTTACTAAATATTTAATGTACATGTTTATTTACAAAATAAATTAGTAATTAATAATAATGATAATAAGAAAAAATTATTTATTAAGAAAAGTGATAAAAAGTTAAAAAACCTAATTCACTAAACTAATTATTAAAGTTTATTTACAAAATAAATTAATAGTGAAATAATAATAATTAAATATATTTTAGTTTCTGATTTTTTATCTTATGAAAATTAATTTATGAAATTAAAGAAAACAATTGAAAACAATTAAAAGAATAAAAAGGAAAATCAAATAAAAAAATAAAAATGTGCAAACCATGGAGGGTATTCAGACCCAAAGGGAGGTTTTTTGTGAGAAATCTGGCCCATTAGACAAAAAGCCTTGCTTGACTTTCTGGCATCACGTGCGTGTTCATTGACTCCTGAGTACCGTGGTCTGCATTCTTTGGCCATTGGATTGGGTTTCATGGCCATTTGTGTTCTGGCTGTTGGCCATTTGGCTTTTGGCCTCAACGTTCCTTAATCTTCTAGGATGTCTGTCTCGCCATGTATTAGTGTCATGCATAAGTTTTTCTACTTTGGCCATTTGGCTTTTGGCTTTTGGCCATTTGGCTTTTGGCTTTTGGCCATTTGGCTTTTGGCCTCAACGTTCCTTAATGAACCTGCATGGGATCATGTCTAAATCTGCAGTGTTGAATCTCATGAACACATTAAATAAAATCATAAAATGAAAATAAAGCCAATATATGAAGAAATTTAATGTTTAGGAACAATATGGCATGTATGAATGATTATACCCTTTTGATCATGGAGATCAAATCAATCTTACCCTTACTGGAAAATTAGTGACATGAATGCTTTTATGCCTTACTGGAAAATTAGGATCATGGAGATCAAGCCAGCCTTATCCTTACTGAAGAAGTAGTGAGGTGTTGATTTGTAACTGTGATGACTTGTTTGTAGTGAGAGAGGGATTTGTAATAAGGATTTCAAGGTTTTAGGGTTCTTGAAAGAATTTGATATTCTAACAGTGTTGTGGAAAGATTTTTTTCTCTTTTCCTCCTCTCTGGTTTGTGTGAAAAGAAGGTGATTATATAATGAAAATTAGGGTAAAGAAAATGGGCTTTGAATGTGCAATTGGGCCTCCAATGTTCACTTGAGTTCGTCACTTTCAAGGCTAAATCGCAGGGACTTAAGTGCAATTTTTGAAGTTGAAATGTGAAAACAAAATGTATCCGACATCGAGAACTAACTCCTGTCCGAAAATCGACTCAATCGGATAAACAGTGAATTAGTTATGAATTTTTGAAGTTTCAGCTCAGACAAACTTATTTTGGGCTTCAGTGTCGACTCTGACACGTTCTTCAATAAAAAACTGGTATTGATCGGAGCATAATCCGGTCTCGACTTTTGAAGCAAAGTTGTAGATCTATGAGTCAGGGACCTTGTGTAAAAATATGAGCCCAATCCGATAAAAATTGACCGAGTTATGAATTTTCGAAGTTTCGGCCCAGATGAAATAATATTCAGCATTCAGGATTTTCAGCGTGTCACGCACTCTGAGCAAAAAACGAAGGCCTTTTGAATACTGTTTGAACTCAATACCTTCTGTGAAAATGTAGCCAACTCAATTTGTGAAATTTTGGCACTAGAACCAGCTCGATACGATGAAAATCGACCAAGTTTTGATTTTCTGAACATGACGCAAATAAACTTCTGTCACAAATTTTCTGTATGAAAATACTTGATAAATCCACATTTTTGAAGACCTTCTGATCAAAATTGGCTTCCAGCCGTGAGAGATGAAAACGTAGATAATGTCAAGCCGGAATTTTGGCCACTGGAACGGGTTCAAAACGAGCCACGATCTTCAAGTTATCAATTTTTTAGCGCATAAAAACTGTACTTTCAGCACACTTTTTCACCATATTTCTTCGAGAAAACTCACACAGTCGGATACCTTCTTTAAAGAATTGACTCTTGAGCCAAACCTGAATTTGAGAATACGTTATCAGAGATATCTTGGCGAAAGAATACCTGAATATGACGCGCCGGGTTGGACTTGTGAATTTTTCTTGAAATATTTTGAGAAATATGGGAGGGCAAATTTTGGGGTACAACAGTTGCCCCTGTTCAATCTTCTTAAACCTGAGGATATAGATTGGCTTTCGGGCCTTTCGTGATCCAAAGGTGGAAGATGATTGAACACTAGAGTGCCCAGAAATTTGCGCTCACATAGTAGCGTGATGGGGGAATGGGCTTATAGATGCCATTTGGAGATTTGATGGATAGGATGATGGGCTTATAGATGCCATGCTGGGTGTTGATCGCGTAAGAGATTCCTTAGGGAGAGCTTGCGTACCTGCAAAAGAAAAATGATTACCTGACCTGTTAGGAGTTGGTCTTCAGATTTTTTTGTATAGATGTGTCCTGACTGGTTACAGGAGCTGGATCTGGAGCTTCAAAAGGTGATGAATGAACCAGGGATGGTTACTACCTCAACAGGAACGCCGAGAGAACCTTGGACGATTTCACCCTCAACAGTAACGCTGAGAGAACCTTGGGCGACTTGAACCTCAACAGCAATCATTGAGAGAATCTTGGACGACTTCAACTTCAACAGTAACCCTGAGCGAATCTGGGGATGATTACTACCTCCGCAGTATCGGGGAGAGAACCATAGGCGACTACAACCTCAACAGCAATCATTGAGAGAATCTTGGACGACTTCAACTTCAACAGTAACGCTGAGCGAATCTGGGGATGATTACTACCTCCGCAGTATCGGGGAGAGAACCACAGGCGACTACAACCTCAACAGCAATCATTGAGAGAATCTTGGATGACTTTGACTTCAACAGTATCATTGAGCGAATCTGGGGATGATTACTACCTCCGCAGTATCGGGGAGAGAACCACAGGCGACTACAACCTCAACAACAATCATTGAGAGAATCTTGGATAACTTCAACCTCAACAGCAATCGTTGAGCGAATCTTGGGATGATTACTACCTCCGCAGTATCGGGGAGAGAACCATAGGCAACTACAACCTCAACAGCAATCATTGAGAGAATCTTGGATAACTTCTACCGAGTCTTTATCAGGAAAATCTGTTTGGGGTTGATTTAACGGGACTAGAGAAGGCCTTGGACTGGATAAGAAATAGAAAATCTTAGGGTCGATTAACTGAACCGGTCTAGGTCTTGAAATTTTCCACTGGAATAAGTGTCAGAACGTCGCCATGACTGGGTCACATCCGAACCATATCTGGAAGGAAATCTGGAAGAAGTATCAGAACGTCGCCATATCTGGTTCACATCTGAACTATGTCTAGAAGGAAATCTGGAAGAAGTATCAGAACGTCGCCATATCTGGTTCACATCTGAACTATATCTAGAAGGAAATCTGGAATAAGTATCAGAACGTTGCCATATCTGGTTCACATCTGAACTATATCTAGAAGGAAATCTGGAAGAAGTATCAGAATGTTGCCATATCTGGTTCACATCTGAACTATATCTAGAAGGAAATCTGGAAGAAGTATCAGAACGTCGCCATATCTGGTTCACATCTGAACTATATCTAGAAGGAAATCTGGAAGAAGTATCAGAACGTCGCCATATCTGGTTCACATCTGAACTATATCTGGAAGGAGTTGCGATAGTTGATAGTAATCATCCTTGTATTGACCTTTCCTGAAAAGGTAAAGCATCAGTTGTATGCAAGATCATGATGCATGAACTGCATGATTTCAGGATGTCCTCAAAATTGATGAGATTCGTGTAGTATGATGCATATGCATGCTATAATGTATGAAGATATAATGTTCATGAATGTATTTTTGTCTGAGAAAATAAATCCTTGATGGGTGCCAGTTAACTCCTGGGCTGCTGTTGAAGAGAGAATTCTTCGCTTTGCAAGCATGAACCGATAGGAGAAGGTGACTCCGTTGGGGAATATGTTTGGAGATTACTCTGCGGGGGAGATTACTATAGCGATCTTGCTGGGGAGAACACTCTGTGGGAAGAGGGATACTTTGCTGAAATGTTTATGATAACTTGCTGGAGATACCCTTGTTGTGCCGGAAGTGTTAATAGACTTCGCTGGGGATAAGAAGGCTTCGTCGAGGACGATCTTTCCATGGCTTTTGGCTGAGGATAACCCAGTTATATCCTGGTAGGGAAATAACTCTTTGAATAAAGCCGGGGATGCGTTCATGCCCTGCGAGGATAAGCTTCCAGAATCTACTGGGGATAAGCTTACTGCTTGGGGGGATGGATTCCAACTTTCCTGGGGAACTAGATTGGACTCTCCTGGGGAAGTTTGAACTGTATTGGTTATGTTCTTCAACGGAACTTAACTTGATACCTTGGAGGACAGAACAATCATATTGCTTAGACAACTCTTTATTGCCCCTGTTTCTGATGTGGGAGAGGATACCTGTGGGGGTAACTGACAAATCTTCTGGTAGGCAAGTGGTGAGATGTCGGGACATAGTCGTACGCTTTGATCCCTAACTTTTGCCTGGACCGCCCTTTCGGGTTTTCAGTCCACCGGGATACCCATTTTTGCCCAAGCCACCTTTTCAGGTTTTCGACTTGCCGGGTGTACAGATTTTTCATTTTCATCCCTTATTTTTGCCCGAACCCTTTTGGTTCGCCGGGAAGCCCTTATTTTTGCCTAGGTATGTCAACCTAGCGGGTCTTTGATTATGCGTAGTATTTTTCGACTACGTCTGTTCTCAGAAAGTAGGGAGTTTCCCCTGTTAGAAGTGTTTTGTCATGCCACCAGAAGGTGTTTGATCAGGCGAGATTCGTTATTAGAATGCCCCAAGTGACTCAGGTGGAGGTTTGCCCCAGGCTATTTGGCCTTTGAGAGATTCTCCGAATCTTGATTGGATTGCCCCAGATGATTGGACCATGATCATGTTGTGCCCCTTGATTGGAAGTACTTTTGTTCACTAGGTATTCATCGTGCGAATTTCCCTGTTGTTCAAACAAAAAGTCATATGCAAACAAAGTTATGTTAAAAATGCAAAGCTTATGTCTGTCTTGAAGATTTTGAAAATGCATTCTTTTTCATAGAACAAGTGAATGTTTGTAAAACGTGATGTCAACTCTGTATTTACCGTAAGCCTTGAGGAGTCAGGATACCTTTCGTAACAGTATGCTTTCGAACTAATCCATGCTTCATCTAGGACTTTTAAGGGTTATAACATGGCCTGGTTCACGGTTTAAGAAACAAAGGATAAAGGCTCAAATTTTATTTGTACCCACCCGCTCTTCGTGATGTTCTCCAAACCTAAACTTAGTTGATCATACGTTAGACCTTGTTTGAGTCTTTGCTCTGATTTTCCGGCGATGGTTCGGATATTGACAATTTATTCGGAATAGGCAGTCATTCCTTTTTTGTTGTTGAGGGTTTGTAAGACCTCTTTCTTTTCTTTTTTTTTTATTTCATTATCCCTGTTTTTTGCCTGAACTGTTTCTTTTGTGATTACAGTCAGCGGGATGCCCCAGTTTTGTAAGTCTCCTTCATAGGTTTTGACTTAATGGGTTTTTTATTTTTGAGATAATGACTGCCCTTCTTTTATTGATTATTCGGAACTATCACTGTCTTTCTTTGTTTTGTAAGGACCTCTTTGGTGCCATTCGTTATGCACTTGGATCAACTGAGAGACTACCCTGCCCCAGGTTATGATTAAGGGTTTTAAATTTCGAAAAGAAAAAACTCCTACTTCTTTGGCTCAGAGGGGTTGACGAGGGATTATCATCCTTATAACTCCAGTGTTTAGGGATTGATACAATGCCTGTACCTCATCAGCGGGGTCTGTTCAAAAGCATACTGTGGATTATGGTATCGTTTTCGTCATCCTCCCTCAAGAGGCTTAGAATTATTTTTTAAGAGTTGATCATCAGAAAAAATATGAAAATAATTTGCATTTAGTGAATACGAATATATTGTTTCATAACAGACATATGCGATGCATTAATGAAATAACAATGTTTAACATGAGTAAATGTTTGAACAAAAGAAAATTGCAACTTGAACATTCGAATGAACAAAAAATTCTCGATCCTAGCCACGTTTTGGCAAGGGAGCAGTGATCACGTTGGGAGTCTTGGCGGGCTCGAACTCGATCTCTTTAGCATCGATCATGCTCTGAATCTTGTACTTCAGTGCCCAACAATCCTCAGTATCGTGCCCCGGGCTACCAGAATGGTAAGCGCACCTTGCTTCTGGGTTGTAATTTGGAGAGGAAGTCTTTGGATTTGCAGGAGGACTGATCACCGCAATCAGGTTCATCCTTAACATGTGCTGCAAAGCTCGTGACCATGACATGTTGATGTAGGTGAATTGTCTCTTAGGCTCGCCCGACCTGTTCTGATCAACCCGCTGTTCTTGGAGAGGTCGTTGTTGGGCCTGAGAAGTAGTAGCAACTCGGAGAGGTCTATTCATTGGACCCGACCTTTGCCCTCTTGGAAGCTGTTCCATGACCTGGTCCCTGATTTGGGCTGGTTGCTTCATGCCTTGAGGAAGTTGGTTGATCATGGCTCTCAGCTCTCCTTGCTCCTGAGCTAAACCTTGAATGAGGGCCCTTTGCCCCAGTATCTGGGTTTTCAATGTGTCTACCTCAGCTTGTAGACGTTTCAGCTGTTCGTCCTTGTCATCTTCAGGACTCTTTCTGATCAGATTCCCCATGAGGAGTGTCCTCAACTCTTCCTGCCCCTTGGATAAGCCTAGGAAGATTTCCCTGAACTGAGTCTCTTGAGCGTGAAGGTCCTAGTTATCTTGTTGTGAAGCCATTGCTGAAATAAACAGCGAGAAAGGTAAGTGACCTGCAACAAGGATACCTTTTATGCAATGATGAGTATGACATGCATGTAATGTTTTCAAGGACCTCGCGGGGTAAACAAGAAAATTCGTTAGAATTTGAAATCGGTGGCTTGATTGAAGGAACTGTATATTGTTGAGAGTCCTTCATCAAGGGTCAAAGGCTCACCATATCCAGTGGGTCATAGCCCCTGACAACCTTAGCTAGAGGAAAATAAATCCTCTTTTCCCCTTGCTAGATGTTTGATTTATCATGACCTGCATCACAAGCCCTTGAGATCCTTGAAATGGATTAGGATGTATGCAATGGTATGATGTCATGCTATGCATGGGGTGATATAGGTAAACCCTGTTATGAGTCCCAATTAAGGACTATAAACAAACCCTGCAAGAAATTCAGTATACTTTGTTATGAGTCCCAATTAAGGACTATAAACAAAACCTGCAAGAGACCTAGTAAACCCTGTTATGAGTCCCAGTTAAGGACTATAAACAAAACCTGCAAGTAGCTTATGTGTCAAATAACATGCATGCAATTAGTCAAGTACGAAGGCACACAAGTCACACAAGAGAAGCCCTTAGAGTTTAGGCCAACATGAGGTCTAGGTATTACCCTCTTTCAGTTTGTAGGTTCATACCTGTCCTATCAAAGTAACCGGGTTCTTAGAGGATCCCAATATCATCGACTACCCTCAATCGGTCATAACTTCAGCATCGCAATCTTTTCTTGCGGCCAGAACCATCACGAGAGTTTAGCCTCAATGGGCGTAGCATACTGCTACTGTTCTAATGGCCAAGTTGTGTCATTTAAGGTTCTAAGGTTGTTGGTGCTTAATGACTCCTCAGAAGACCCATATTCTCCTCGTTGCGACACAAGGGATATCGGTACAGACCAAGGTGCCACACCAACGTAGCCACTGCTTCACCCGTGTCGGTCTACGCCGGACAGGTCCCTCACAGCTTATGCTACCTAAACAGGGTATCCCCAGATCCGGGTTAGGATCTATGTAACTCCCATGCAACCCACAAATTTAAAGCAGACAAGTCAATAAAATTGAAAACACAGTTATGAACTAACCCTAAGGTACACCTCACTTTAAGTTTAAGTCCCCAGCAGAGTCGCCAGTTCTGTGATCGGTGGATCTGGAACTGACTGTTTAACGCTGGTTCGCGAAATGTCACGGAAGCAAGAGTCGCCACCGTCTTTTATTTTCTCCAAATGGAAAGGACAAAAGCACAGAAAAATTCCTTAAAGAGATTGCTCTCGGTTCGGGAGGTAGGTTATAGAAAGGGAAGGTGTTAGCACCCTTTCTATCCATGGTTATCCATGGGCTCTTAGATACTTGCTCAATGTGTTTTCAAAAATGGTTTATTTGCTTTTCAACTGTGGGTTTAAAAAAAGTCTCTTTGAAAATTCCAGTTCGACTCTTGTATCGGTCCTCAAGAGTGTTTGAAAAATTGCTTTCGAAAGCTTTTTGAAAAGGTGTCGGTGTGAAAAGTATTTTTGATTTATTTTGAAATTAGAGCAAGTATCTACGAGAACCTACCTACCCTAAGGAATTCGTCTTTGTAAGTGTCCTTAAAGTAGTGCCATCCCACCATTGAGAGGTAGGCAGCACCACCGTTGGAGGTGTTCGGGTCAATTCGAAGGTTCGGGACATGGTGATCACCAGAGCAATAGGAAGATACCTTAGAAGCTACCCTCATGCCAGGTTCCCGGATCATGAGGACTTACTAAGACATCCTCTACTCGACGATCACCTTTCGAGGCAAGGCAACAGTGAGGCGTACCCTAGGGGTGGTGTGTGATTTGTGTGTCATGTTCATTTACATTTATCTTGTTCATGTCAGGTGGTCTACGCGTTCGTTTTTATTTTGTCATTCATTCTTGCATGCCATTATTAACAGTTTAAAAGAGCGAGAAATATAAAGTTCCTAAACTATTACAAAGGCGCGGGTCCACATCGCCAAATTTAAATCCAGGACCCGATTTGACAGAAAATAAAGAAGTAAAGTAAAGTGCGAGAAATATAAATTTACACGGCTTTGAGAGAGTTACATAAATATTATAAGAAATAAAATAAAATGCGCGAGTTGGAATTAAAATTGAAAGTGAGGGCGTTGGACCCTTTTGGAATTAAATTGAATGAAAAGTTAATTAATTATTAAATTAAAGAAAAGAAATGTTTTTTTGATGGTTTTTGTATTTATGAAATAAAGAAAATTAAAATTCAAGAGAAACCCTAATTCTAAGTTGTTTTTAATTATTAAAGAAAAATATTAAAGTTTAACCTAATTTACTAAATATTTAATGTACATGTTTATTTACAAAATAAATTAGTAATTAATAATAATGATAATAAGAAAAAATTATTTATTAAGAAAAGTGATAAAAAGTTAAAAAACCTAATTCACTAAACTAATTATTAAAGTTTATTTACAAAATAAATTAATAGTGAAATAATAATAATTAAATATATTTTAGTTTCTGATTTTTTATCTTATGAAAATTAATTTATGAAATTAAAGAAAACAATTGAAAACAATTAAAAGAATAAAAAGGAAAATCAAATAAAAAAATAAAAATGTGCAAACCATGGAGGGTATTCAGACCCAAAGGGAGGTTTTTTGTGAGAAATCTGGCCCATTAGACAAAAAACCTTGTTTGACTTTCTGGCATCACGTGCGTGTTCATTGACTCCTGAGTACCGTGGTCTGCATTCTTTGGCCATTGGATTGGGATTTCATGGCCATTTGTGTTCTGGCTGTTGGCCATTTGGCTTTTGGCCTCAACGTTCCTTAATCTTCTAGGATGTCTGTCTCGCCATGTATTAGTGTCATGCATAAGTTTTTCTACTTTGGCCATTTGGCTTTTGGCTTTTGGCCATTTGGCTTTTGGCCTCAATGTTCCTTAATGAACCTGCATGGGATCCTGTCTAAATCTGCAGTGTTGAATCTCATGAACACATTAAATAAAATCATAAAATGAAAATAAAGCCAATATATGAAGAAATTTAATATTTAGGCACAATATGGCATGTATGAATGATTATACCCTTTTGATCATGGAGATCAAATCAATCTTACCCTTACTGGAAAATTAGTGACCTGAATGCTTTTATGCCTTACTGGAAAATTAGGATCATGGAGATCAAGCCAGCCTTATCCTTACTGAAGAAGTAGTGAGGTGTTGGTTTGTAACTGTGATGACTTGTTTGTAGTGAGAGAGGGATTTGTAATAAGGATTTCAAGGTTTTAGGGTTCTTGAAAGAATTTGATATTCTAACAGTGTTGTGGCAAGGTTTTTTTCTCTCTTTTCCTCCTCTCTGGTTTGTGTGAAAAGAAGGTGATTATATAATGAAAATTAGGGTAAAGAAAATGGGCTTTGAATGTGCAATTGGGCCTCCAATGTTCACTTGAGTTTGTCACTTTCAAGGCTAAATAGCAGGGACTTAAGTGCAATTTTTGAAGTTGAAATGTGAAAACAAAATGTAGCCGACATCAAGAACTAACTCCTGTCCGAAAATCGACTCAATCGGATAAACGGTGAATTAGTTATGAATTTTTGAAGTTTCAGCTCAGACAAACTTATTTTGGGCTTCAGTGTCGACTCTGACACGTTCTTCAATAAAAAACTGGTATTGATCGGAGCATAATCCGGTCTCGACTTTTGAAGAAAAGTTGTAGATCTATGAGTCAGGGACCTTGTGTAAAAATATGAGCCCAATCCGATAAAAATTGACCGAGTTATGAATTTTCGAAGTTTCGGCCCAGATGAAATAATATTCAGCATTCAGGATTTTCAGCGTGTCACGCACTCTGAGCAAAAATCGAAGGCCTTTTGAATACCGTTTGAACTCAATACCTTCTGTGAAAATGTAGCCAACTCAATTTGTGAAATTTTGGCACCGGAACCAGCTCGATACGATGAAAATCGACCAAGTTATGATTTTCTGAACATGACGCAAATAAACTTCTGTCACAAATTTTCTGTATGAAAATACTTGATAAATCCACATTTTTGAAGACCTTCTGATCAAAATTGGCTTCCAGCCGTGAGAGATGAAAACGTAGATAATGTCAAGCCGGAATTTTGGCCACCGGAACGGGTTCAAAAAGAGCCACGATCTTCAAGTTATGAATTTTTTAGCGCATAAAAACTGCACTTTCAGCACACTTTTTCACCATATTTCTTCGAGAAAACTCACACAGTCGGATACCTTCTTTAAAGAATTGACTCTTGAGCCAAACCTGAATTTGAGAATACGTTATCAGAGATATCTTGGCGAAAGAATACCTGAATATGACGCGCCGGGTTGGACTTGTGAATTTTTCTTGAAATATTTTGAGAAATATGGGAGGGCAAATTTTGGGGTACAACACACGCCACTTCTGGGCATACTCCTTAAGTCCCTCGTTAGAATCCATACCCATACTCTGTAGTTGAGTACGAGTGGGCGCTAAATCAGCATTGTATTGGTATTGTCGGTAGAAAGTAGCAGCTAAGTCTTCCTAGTTATGAACCTCCGATCTCTCGAGTTGATAGAACCAGTCGAATTGTGTGCCCGACAAACTGTCTTGGAAAAAATGGACCCACAGATCCTTATCAGATGAGCGGGGTTGGATCTTTCGGACGTAGGATCTTAGATGCATCTTTGGACACGATAGATCGTCATACTTGGCAAATGTAGGAACTTTGAACTTGGGAGGAATGACGATCCCAACGACCAATCCTAGTTCTTCAAAATCTAAACCAGGTACCCTTTGCAACTCCATGGCTGCCAACCGATCCTCAAGATTTTTAAACTTAACATCCGCCGGGGGATATTGCTGTTCGGAGTAATCTTCATCTTCTTCCTCTTCCTCTTCTTCTCCTTCAACTTCAGATTCAGAAGGCATTGCAGTTCCTTTTCCTTTACCAGCCCCTTCATCAGACGTCGAGGGGAACTCGAGAACTTTTCTAGCATTGCTTTCAAACCTCCTTCCCATAATGACCACACCGAGCCTTTTCTTCTTTTTCTCTTTATCTTTCTCCAAAAGTGCTTTAAGGTCCTCTTGACCCTTTGCTAAGGTCATGAGGAGTTGCTGGAATTGAGAATTCTGTGCTTGCAGATCCTTAACCGTCTGCTCCAAATCCATCTTGCTGAAATAAACAGCAGAAAGATAAGGAAACCTGGTGTGAAGACCTGTTTATGCATATGATGAATGATATGTTATTCATGTAATGCATTCAAGGATTCAGAAATTCAAATTTGTTGCAAACAAAAAGAACACACGTCATATTAAGAAGAAATTTGTTAGTACATAAGTGCCCCATGGGAAAAATATTACAAAATTCTTAATGTAAAAAGACATTGCGCATCCTCTTTGGTGAGATGCAAGTGTTGAGAGTTTCCTCCTCATGAAGTCGGCGGGTAAGCTTCAAAACCTTCTTCTCACTGGAATAGAAGCTGGCTTCAAAAGTATTTCGTTCTTCTTTGAGTTGGATCCAACTCCTTTGTAATTCTTCCAATGACGTTGGCATGTCTGGATGTAGGAGGGTGTATGGAACCTCTCCTTCCATAACAGGCTCTTTGATCACGGGGAGAATGTGAGGATATGGCATCATAAGATTCTGGGTGCGGGTTCGTACCCACTTGAGTGTATGGAATTCTAGTTCCCCAGTGTTGTACCCCAAAATTTTCCCTCCCATTTTTCTCAATATTTCTCATCACAAAGCTCTTGGAGCTCAAGATCCAGTTAGGGTTTCATCTGCTCAAGACTTCTCCTTGCACTGTTGACCCAAATTAGGGTTTGTGTTTGCACAAAGATGTTTTGACCAAAAATGCCTAAGATGACTTTCATGCTTCATATTGGACTCCCAAGTTTATCCACATCCAGTTTCAAGCCTTGATTCCAAATTTTGCCCAGTCAATTGGACAGTTGACCTAAAAATCAACTGTATTGGGGAAAAAGTCAACGGTGGCCAATTGACAGTCAATTCTCATGAAAATTGACCCAAATCAACATTATGAACTCACATGGACCATTTGATCAAGTTTGGATCACAATTCCACAAGAAATTTGATCAGATCACCAAAAGGGCAAAATGGTCATTTTTAGGGTTTTGACTGCACAAAGGCAATTTTTGACTGTTGGACCTAACCAATGGCAAACCAAGCTCACATATGGACTCAAGGACCCCATGGAATTGTCTTGACATGCTCAACAAGTTCAAAAGATCCCAAATGCACAAGATTGACAGTTGAATTTCCCAGTCAATTGATCAATTTTGACTGTATACTGAAAAGTCAAACTTTGACTTTTTGGTCAAAATCAAGAGTCAAGATTCATTTTTCATCAAAACATGCCAAATCATGAAACTTGTTCATCAAGAAATCCAAAATTGCAAATTAGGGTTTGAAATGAAGATTTTTCATAACTTAGAATTTTTCTAAGTTATGAAAAACCCTAATTTTTTCCTAACTTTGCCCCACTTTCTCACCAAGAATCATTTGGATTCAAGCAAAAGTCAAAACATGAAAGTTGTAGTCCATTGCAAATTCTACAACTTTGATTCACAAAGTTTTCCCAAACGAAGCTTGTATCTCAAGTTATAATTTTTGGAACAAGGGTACCAAACCATTCTTAACTTAGTGAAAATTTGACCTATTTTAGGCAAGGTTTTTACCTAACTTCAAGACCATTTTCCACATACTTCCACTTGGAATTTCAATTTGCATTTCAAAGATGGATTGTAGTGAAAATCAGCAAGTACAGATCAAATCTCTTTGGCACAAGATTATGAACAAAACACACTGATCAAGGGGAAGGTTAGCAGCACATTAGGGGGGCCTCTAGCTGTCAAAAACTCAAGTGGACATTTGCTTGCTTAAGTGTGAAGAAATGTGGCATAACACAACAGAACTTTCATCTCAGCAAAGAAACCCTTAAGAAAACTTGTCAAACAGATCATAAACATCCTAACTGAGCTAGAACACGAGCCAAGCATCCCTCATACCTCCCCATTCCCAGAATCACCCTCAAACTGCCCAAACAGAGCATTTGCTGCAGTTTGAATTCCAACTCTCATCCCTTCCATACACTCTTGCTAAAACCACCTCAAATACATCCCATAACATCCCTTGAAGCTAATCAAAACCTCAAACACGACCTGTAACACTCTCAGGCATCATCACCATTTTCATTTTCTTGTTTTGCAGTCGAAGTTCTATAGCCCGATTCAAAAGGTTTCAAGACAAAGTAAAGCTTGGAATAGCATCCCTGGACATCAAGGAAGTTGTGCCAATCATCACCTTGCTCTGAAAGTACCTCTATCATCAGATACAACTTCAACTGAATAGGTATCTTCTTGAACTTCTATCTTCCAATGTAGGCATCATTAGCTCTAAGTTTGTGAATAAGAAGTGTTCTACTCATGCCCCTGAAACTGTACATGCTTTTACTTTCCATTTATTTTGCCTGAGCTGTGAGAATTTAAGGTCTGAACATTGGTAAAAAGTTAGGTTAAGATTTGGGAATGATGAAATTCTCTCTCATTTCTGAGAGTTAGGATGAGTTCTTTACATATTTAGAATCGTGGCTTGATGATTAACATTTCTTATGTTGTAAGTTTGTGATAAAACTCAAGGAATCATGATGTTTGAATTCATGAATAAGGCGCGTGTTTTTTGAACAAGAACTGTCCAGAGGTTGAAGAAAAAGCCACGTGGGCTGGGCCTGCTTTGATATTTCTTTTCACACCATGTTTTTGGTTTTACACCCCCTGAGCCCATTTTGTTTGTTTTAATGATTTTTTGACTTTTCTTTTTTATCCTGACTTATTTATTTTTGCTAATAATATTAAAAACATAAAAAATATTTTTTACACCATTTTTATATTTTTTAGGCATTTATTTGTTTATATTGACATTTGTACATAAATAAATATATAAACTTACTTTTATTTAAAAAATACCAAAAATAATGTAAACACATTCATTTTTCCATTTTTTATTTTCTTTTATCTTCTGAAAATATTTTATATAAAATATACCTTTTGTATAAATATTAAATATTATTATTTTTGTATATATACTATATATTTAGAAAATAATACAAATATACATATACATATTAATATATTTAGGACAAAAATACAAAATACATATATTTTTCTTTTATTAAATATTTGATCTCAAAAATACTTTTTATAAATATACTTCATTTTTATTTTATTTTGTACATAATTATTAAATATTAGTATATATTAAATAATTAATGTATTTACTTAATAAAATTAGGGTTTTGCCCTAAACATAAAGAAAAAAGCTTCAAAAATAATACTTTTTTTATTTTGTTTATTTGATATAAATAATACCTTTTTTCCATACATATAAAAACCCTTTTTACATTTTGTATATTTATTTTATTTCTATTTAATTTATGCAATCAATTATCTTGTAAATAATTCAATTGATGTAATAGCTAGGTTTAAATTCCTTGTCAAATACCCCCCATTTGAACATTTGTACCCCCTCCCCATATTGTGTTGTAATAGCTTAGGAAATTTAAATTTCGCACTTTATTGCTTTCTAATTATACCATGTTAGAATTAGGGTTTGTATGCAAATAAAAAGAACAAAAATAGTTTGACCTAATTTCAAGATAATCAAGCATGAAAATGGACAACACATATCACACTTGCACCCCTAGGGTATTCCACTTGTTGCCTTCAATAAATGGGTCATATTGCATGTTAGGTCTCTTTGGGCAAAACAAACACAATTCAAAATGATCATAGTCCCTCGATGACGCTTTCGAAAAGTTGCCTAAAATGATCAAGTCCCTTTCAAGGAAAAATTGCCCAAAGAACTTAGCACCATTGCAATCATGGTCTAAACGATGACCCGCGCCCGTCCCTTTCATCTCCTAACACAAGATTGTCCACCAAATACAATGGTGGAACAAAATTGTTAAGAGGATTAAAACATAGCAAAAATCTTTGAGAACTTTAGGGTAGATAGCTCTTAAGTACTTGTCAACTTGCAAAACGAAAACACTTGCCTATTTTTTCAAACTACACTTCACAAACACTTTCAAAACAAACTTTCAAAAAAAACCTTGAAACATCTTTTCAAAAAGACAAACACCTTTTGTAAAACATTCGAGTAAAGAATTGTTACAAGGGTAGCCTAGACAAGGCATCTTTTTCAAAACATTTTCAAAACCACACACAAAGCACCATTTCAAACAATTGAAAACCAAGGCAAGTTGATCTAAGCAAGTACCTAAGAGCCCATGGATAACCATGGATAGAAAGGGTGCTAATACCTTCCCTTTCTATAATCTACTCCCCGAACCCAAGAAAAATCTCAAAGGTTTTTGCTGTGCTTTTTAAACCTTTCCTTAGGATAAAATAAAAAATCGGTGGCGACTCTTTCTCAACCGAAACATTTGCGAAAACAAACGCAAAACCATAGTCAGTTCTCCCACCGTATCACAGAACTGGCGACTCTGCTGGGGAGAATTTTAAAAGTGGAGTAACCTTAGGGCTTAGATCACCCTCTTGCATGACTAATTGTTTGAATTGATTGCTTTATATCTTGGCTCTATTGTTTGGGTTTGCAAGCCTACACCCGGATTTTGGGAAACATCCATAGATAGTAATACGTTGTGGAAACTGTGCGGGGTATACCGACACGGTCGAAGCAATAGCTATATTAGTGCGACATATTTATGAGTACCGGTAACCCTTGAGTTCAATCAAGGAGAGTACGGGGCCGCTGAGTGATGTCACTAAGCACTAATGACCTAGAACCTTACTTGACCATCTTGGCCTTTTATTAGGGGTAGTGAGATGACCGGCTTTGGTGCAGTCCGAAGTTGGTAGATACTCGATACTACACTCATTGAGGGTTGTTTTCTTGGGATATATTGGTCGCTAGTTAAGTGGCTAAACTAAAACAATGAACATTGAAAATAATCCAATGATATTGAGCTCCTTAGAACCCGGTTACTATTTATAGGACAGGTTTTTTAAGCCAACTACACTCAAGAGGGTACTTACCTATGAAACCTCATGCAAGCCTGAAACTAGGGTTTGGTGTGATTTGCTTGTACATATGTTTTGTGCATACATCATAAACATCATAAAGCATCATATGCATTCACTAACCATTTCAAGGGTTTGGATCTTCATCTTTGTTCCTGTTTTGTAGGTCATGGAAATTCCTCGCAGAAAAACCATCCAAGTTAATCTTGTGAGAATCTCCCCTCAACTCAAGGAGCTCACCTCAAGAATTCCGGAAAGCTCATCCTTCAGTGAAAGACATGGTAGACTGCTCAGCTTAGTCAACACCAACATTGAAGAAGACATGATGAAAGTGCTATTTCAATTCTTTGACCCTCTTCACCACTGTTTCACTTTCCCTGACTACCAGTTGGTGCCCACTTTGGAGGAGTTTTCTCAACTCCTGAGAATCCCTATCCTTAATCAACTACCCTTCAACGGTACGGAAAAGGAACCAAAGCCGGAAGATGTTGCTCAAGCATTACATCTACAACTATCCGACATCAAGGGGCATTGGGAAACCAGAAGCGGCGTCAAAGGATTCTTAGCAAAATTCTTGTTCGAGAAGGCACAAGAATGTTGGAATTCATTGGATCTATAAGCCTTTGAAGAGATTGTGGCACTACTTATCTATGGGTTGGTCTTGTTCCCAAATTCTGACCAGTTGGTAGATGTCAACGCAGTCAAAATCTTCTTGTCCAGAAATCCAATACCAACATTGCTTGGGGACATTCTTCACTCATTTTACACTCGAACAATGAGAAAGAGGGGTGTTCTCATGTGCTGTACTCCTCTCCTTGCAAGGTGGTTTATTTCGCACCTTCCACAATCTGTCCTAAAGAATGACCAAGGCTCAAGGTGGTCCCAACGGTTGATGATTCTTACTCATTCTGATGTACATTGGTGTTCTCGGTCCAGAGAAAATGTCATCATCGTCGATCGTTATGGAGAGTTTCCTAATGTTCCTTTACTTGGAATCAGAGGAGGTATCACCTACAACCCTTGCCTAGCTTTGAGGCAATTTGGATATGCACGAAGAGATGGCCCTCACGACATGTTGATTCCTGACCTAGTTTTTGACTTCGACAACGATGCGCAAGGACTTCGCCAAAGATTCATCAGAGCTTGGAGGATGCCCAACAAGGTTGACACCAAGACACTGGGACACAAGAACTCCATCCCTCTTGAGCCTTACCTCAAGTGGGTACGAGCCCGAGCCCAGAGTCTGATGATGCCTTATCCTTATGTTCTCCCTGTGATTAAAGAGTCTGTTAAGGAAGGAGAGGTTCCCTACACCATCCTACATCCTGACATGCCTACATCGTGGGAGGAGATGCAGAAGAGTTGGATCCAACTCAAGGAAGAAAGGGATACTTTTGAAGCCAGCTTCTACGCCAGTGAGAAGAAGGTTCTAGAGCTCACCCGCCGACTCCATGAGCAAGAGGCCCTCAACACCTACATCGCACCAAAGAGGATGCGCAACGTCTTTTTACCTTGAGAAGTTATTTTGTAATATTTGGCCCACGGGGCATTTATGTACTAACAAATTTCTTCTTATTAATATGACGTGCGTTCTTTTTTGTCTGCAACAATTTTGAACATTCTAAATCCTTGAATGCATTGCATACATAAGCATACCATTCATCATGTGCATAAACAGGTCTCTTCAACAGGTTTCCTTATCTTTCTGCTGTTTATTTCAGTAGGATGGATCTCGAGCAAACAGTAAAATACCTGCAAGCTCAAAATGCACAGTTCCAGCAACTCCTGATGACCTTGGCTAAGGGTCAGGAGGATCTCAAGACCTTGATAGGGAATAAGGACCCAGTGAAGAAGAAGAAAAAGAGAATCGGGGTGGCTACTTTAGGGAGAAGATTTGAAGGAGAGGCCAGGAGAGTGCTTGAATTCCCTCCTACTTCTGATGAAGGAACTAGTAAAGGAGGACGCAAGGGCCGCAGTAAAGGAGGGGAAGAATTCAACATGGGGGCAGTTTCCTGATATTCCACATAAAACAGACAAATTTGGATTAGGGTTCACAGCCGCGGGCCAGAAAGCCATGCGCCGTTTGAAGATTGAAAGAGCGCCAGTCAAAATTTCTCCCTACGGAATCAACGCTTTGGAGGATGAAGACAAAGAGAGCAACATCGAAGAATGGATTTACCCAACTGTCAAAGGAGGATTGTGCAACTGGGAGGCAAAAGACTTTGTCCCCATCACTTTTATTCATCAGTAATTTATCTGTCAAACACTTCCCATTTGGTCTGTAATATTTATTTCCGAACAATCCGTACACTATCTTTTTACCTCATGCCTTGTCCGGGGCATGTAGGTCCATTTGTAAGGGTTTTGATTATTTTTCATATCCATATGCCATGTTTAATGATTCATTGGACGTTTTTCATTTGATAAACTACTTGTGTTCATTTTCTTTCCTTTTGCATTTTTGTTTAAGGATGGCTATCCCTTACACACACCCACACTCACAAATGCAGGTACCCATCCACTCCGGATTCCATGGGTGACTATTCTGCTATATCCTTCAATAACTCTGAAGATCTGGTCAATCAAGTTGAGTATGAAGATGACGAAGGTTGTGAAGTACCAGGGGAACTAGCCAGACTTCTGCAGCAAGAGGAAAGGGCCATCTTACCGCATGAAGAGTCGTTGGAAACTGTCAACTTGGGAACCGAGGAAGACCGGAAGGAGGTGCAAGTGGGTGCCAATCTGGAACCAAATGTCAAGGAACGCCTGATACAGTTGTTGAATGAGTATGTTGAAATCTTCGCTTGGTCTTATGAAGACATGCCGAGTTTAGACACAGACATCGTGGTTCACCGTCTCCCCACAAGAGAGGATTGTCCACCGATCAAGCAAAAAGTCCGCCGAATGAGGCCTGACATGTCTGAAAAGATCAAAGCAGAAGTGATGAAGCAATTCGACGCTGGCTTTCTGACTGTTACGTCCTATCCTCAATGGGTCGCTAACATCGTGCCAGTACCTAAGAAAGATGGCAAAGTCAGGATGTGTGTAGACTACCGGGACTTGAATAGAGCCAGCCCCAAAGATGATTTTCTGCTTCCACACATTGACATTTTGATCGACAACACAGCTCAGCACAAAGTGTTTTCCTTCATGGATGGATTCTCGGGCTACAATGAAATCAAAATGGCCCCCGAGGATATGGAGAAAACAACTTTTGTCACGCAATGGGGCACTTTCTGTTACAAGGTGATGCCGTTCGGGCTGAAGAACGCTGGGGCAACTTATCAACGCGCCATGGTAGCTCTGTTTCATGATATGATACATCATGAGATTGAAGTTTACGTAGACGATATGATAGCTCGATCACAAACAGAGGAGGAGCACCTTGAGCATCTAGAAAAGCTGTTTGCCAGATTGAAAGAATACAAACTCAGGCTGAATCCAAGTAAGTGCACTTTTGGAGTTAGGTCTGGTAAACTTCTAGGATTCATCGTAAGCAACAAAGGCATTAAAGTCGATCCAGCAAAAGTGAAAGCAATACAAGAGATGCCTGCTCCCCGTACTGAAAAGGAGGTTAGAGGGTTCTTGGGGCGCTCGAACTATATTTCCAGATTCATCTCTCATCTGACTTCTACCTATGAGCCAATTTTCAAACTCTTGAAGAAAGATCAGGTAGTCGAATGGAATGACGATTGCCAAGCTGCTTTTGATAAGATCAAGGAGTATTTGCTAGAACCTTCTATTCTGATGCCACCCGTCGAAGGAAGACCATTGATCATGTATCTGACCGTCTTGGATAACTCAAGGGGGTGTGTTTTGGGCCAGCATGACGAGTCTGGTCGAAAAGAGCATGCTATTTATTACCTTAGCAAAAAGTTTACCGACTGTGAGACTCGCTACTCGAGAAAACTTGCTGCGCTTTGGTATGGGCTGCTCACCGACTAAGGCAGTATATGTTGACTCATACTACCTTGTTGATTTCCAAAATGGATCCTATCAAGTATATCTTCGAAAAAACCCGCTTTATCTGGAAGAATAGCTAGATGGCAAATGATCCTAACTGAGTATGACATCCAGTACACCACTCAAAAAGCAATAAAAGGGAGTGTACTAGCTGACCATCTGGCCCATCAGGCTATCGAAGATTACCAACCCATGAGATTTGACTTCCCAGATGAGGACATCATGAATTTGGACAACATTGAAGGTAACGGACCGTATGACGGACCCGAAAAGGGATCCCGATGGACCTTGTACTTTGATGGTTCTTCGAATGCTCTTGGAAACGGTATCGGTGCGGTACTCATTTCCCCAGAAGGTTGTCACACACCTTTCACGGCCCGACTTTGCTTCAGCTGCACAAACAACATGGCTGAATATGAAGCTTGCATCTTCGGTCTCAAGGCTGCTATAGACTTGGGGATCAAATCTTTGATCGTATTTGGGGACTCGACTTTGGTTATCAGTCAAATCAAAGGAGAGTGGGATACGAAGCATCCTAATCTTATCCCATACAAAGAACATGTCTTGACATTGTTGCCTCATTTCGAGCAAATTACCTTCGAGCATTTCCCGCGAGAAGAGAATCAGCTAGCAGATGCTCTAGCTACAATGTCCTCCATGTTTAAACTCAATTGGGATAACGAGGCTCCCCAAATCACCATCGAGCGAATGGATGAACCTGCACATTGCCACGAGATTAATACTGAAGAAGTAGTGGAACAACCCTGGTTCCATGAAATCAAAAGGTATCTCGAGACTAGAGATTATCCCGAAGGAGCTTCTGTAAATGACAAGAAGTTCTTAAGGAAATTTGCTGCCAAATTCTTCCTAAGCAACGGCATCCTTTACAAACGAAGCCATGATTGTGTATTACTCCGATGCGTAGACAAAGCTGAAGCAGAGTTGATCATGACTGAGATACACAGCGACACATTTGGCACTCACGTGAGCGGGCATACAATGGCTAAGAAGATCCTAAGGGCAGGCTATTACTGGTCTACCATGGAAGTTGACTGCCACAACATTCCCGTACTTGCCACAAATGTCAAGTCTATGCTGACAAAGTTCATATCCCTCCGGTTCCTCTCAATGTTCTGACTGCTCCTTGGCCATTTGCAATGTGGGGCATTGACATGATTGGAGAGATCAAGCCCACGGCTTCCAACGGACATCGCTTCATCCTAGTTGCCATTGACTATTTCACCAAATGGGTCGAAGCAGCTTCTTCGCCTTTGTTACTAAAAATGTGGTTGCCCGCTTCATCAAGAAAAATCTCATATGCCGGTATGGTGTTCCAGACAGGATCATCACAGACAACGGTACAAATCTGAATAACACGATGATCACCGCATTGTGCGAACAGTTCAAGATTTATCATCATAATTCATCTCCCTATCGGCCGAAGATGAACGGTGCTGTTGAAGCTGCGAACAAAAACATTAAGAAGATCATTCAGAAAATGACAGTCACTTACAAAGACTGGCATGAAATGTTACCGTTTGCTCTGCATGGATACCGTACGACGGTACGTACTTCAACCGGGGCAACACCATTTTCTTTGGTATATGGCATGGAAGCTGTCCTGCCTATGAAGGTTCAGATTCCTTCTCTAAGGATTATGAAGGACACAGGTTTGAATGAAGATGATTGGATGCAGACCCGACTTGATCAACTCAATCTGATCGACGAGAAGCGACTCGCTGCTATATGCCATGGTCAGACGTATCAAAAACGAATGATCAAGGCCTTTAATAAGAAAGTCAGACGTCAGGTGTATCAAATCGGAGATCTCGTAATCAAGCGGATTATCTTGCCGCAAAGTGATCCCAGGGGCAAATGGACTCCTACATATGAAGGACCATTTGTGATCAAGAGCATATTTTCTGGTGGTGCGATGATTCTAACCACCATGGACGGTGACGATTTTCCGCACCCTGCGAACGCAGACATAGTCAAAAGATACTACGCATAAAATAACCCGACAAGTCGAAAACCCGAAGGGGCGGCTTGGGCAAAAATAGGCATCCCGGTGAACCGAAAACCCGAAAGGGCGGTTCAGGCAAAAATTAGGGATAAAAACAAAAAAAATCTGTACACCCGGCAAGTCAAAAACCCGAAAGGGCGGCTTGGGCAAAAAGGGGTTTCCCGGTGGATCGAAAACCCGAAAGGGCGATTCAGGCAAAAGTTAGGGAATTAAAGCATATGACTACGTCTCGTCGGATCACTTCAAGGACAATCTCTTCATCAACTAGTTCCAGGTTTCTGATCAATCCAGTCATCGGCAGACGAAGCATTGAATGGACATATATTCAGAGTTGTGAAGGCTATAGCGGAATGGAATCCCATGGAATTATTTCACATAGCCATCTTTATTTTGTATAAATTTTTCAATATTTACGACAAAATCCTCTTACTAGGATGATTGTTTCCTTTGTACAAATATACTCATAGAAAGTCAATACAAATACTTTTCCCAGAAATTTATGTCATTTCCTTTTTCTTTTTCTCTTGCACTATTTGTTTTATTTTTGAGAAACGTCCAATGTTTTGTTAAATAGGCATATGCATTTGAACATAATCATTTCCTTATAAATCAAGAAAGAGGATTACTGATAGGTTGAAGGTGCAATTGGATATCCTGATACCCTTTCAAAGGAAACCCCAGGAGATTTGGAACCCATATCCCCAGCAAGTCTTTAAGCTTATCCCCAGTAGATTCTGGAAGCTTATCCCCTACAGAGTACGGACGTCTCTCCCGAGCTTTATTCAAAGTTACTCCTTATAACTGGTTTATCCTCAGCTTATTGCCGTGGAAGATCGCACTCGATAAATTTCTTCCTATCCCCAGAGGAGTTTATCTTTGTTATCCCAGCCAGAGAATCCTCCAGAACTCAATTCCCCTCAGAACTAAGTTTCGGTATCCCCAGCGGAACCAGACTAGTGAACCTTCTTCCCACAGAGTTACTTCCCACCAAACTAAAGATTCTCAGTCTTACTTCCCCAGCATGAGTCTTTTAGATTGGAACTCCCCAGTAGAAGTCATCAGGAATTCTCTTCCCCAGCAACAACCAGGAATTATTCTTCCCGGAAGCAGTCAAGATGCTTTTATCTTCCGCTATCTCGGATTCATCTATCCTTCGCAAGACAGCTCTTCAGCTTACATGCGCATTCATTTACATTCATATCATATAACATACATTGTATCATGCATCATGACATTGCACACAACTAACTCTTTACCTTTTCAGGTAAGATCAGTCGACAGACAAAAATCATTATATTCCGAGATTCTTTCCAGGAATAGTTCAGATGTGACCCAGGCATGGCAACATTCTGATGCTTATTCCAGATTCATCCAGATGCAGTTTTATACAAGCACATCATCAGGAAACGCTACACCGGTTCCTCTTCAACTTCAAGATTTCTGAAAACAGTTCATGGGTTCTCCAAGTAACGGATGTTAACCTATCACTTGTTCAGTTTCTTCTCAAGACTTCTGAAAACAATTTATAGATTCTTCCCAACAACGGATGTTAATCTATCACTTGTTCATATGCAACTTTTGAAAACATTTTACGGACGCTTCCCAACAACGGATGCCGCTCTATTGCTTATTCAACGTCAAGATTTCTAAAAACAGTTCACGGGTTCTCCAAGTAACGGATGTTAACCTATCACTTGTTCAGTTTCTTCTCAAGACTTCTGAAAACAGTTTATAGATTCTTCCCAATAATGGATGTTAATCTATCACTTGTTCAGATGCAACTTTTGAAAACAGTTTACGGATGCTTCCCAACAACGGATGCCGCTCTATTGCTTATTCAACGTCAAGATTTCTGAAAACAGTTCACGGGTTCTCCAAGTAACGGATGTTAACCTATCGCTTGTTCAGATTCTTCTTCAAGACTTCTGAAAACAGTTTATGGACGCTTCCCAACAACGGATGCTGCTCTATTGCTTATTCAACCTCAACTTTTGAAAACAGTTTACCGACGCTTCCCAACAACGGATGCTGCTCTATTGCTTATTCAACCTCAACTTTTGAAAACAGTTTACAGACGCTTCCCAACAACGGATGCTGCTCTATTGCTTATTACCTCAAGACTTCTGAAAACAGTTCACGGGTTCTCCAGTAACGGATGTTAACCTATCGCTTGTTCAGATTCTTCTTCAAGACTTCTGAAAACAGTTTATAGATTCTTCCCAACAACGGATGTTAATCTATCGCTTGTTCAGACTCTTCTCAACCTCTAAAAACAGTTTACGGATACCTCCAGATACGGATGTCAATCTATTGCTTATTCAGACCCCAGTTTAGAGTTGGTCCAAAACATGGACACCTTTCCGATACTCATTCCAGATGGCATCTTTAAGCCCATCCCCGACAAGTTTCTGTCACTCCTCCTGATGGCATCTCTAAGCCCATCTCCAAATGGCATCTCTAAGCCCATTCCCGCATCCATTGCTTTGACGAGTGCAAATTTAAGGGCACGCTAGTGTCCAATCTCCTTTTACCCTCGAGTTGCGAAAGGCAAACTTGCCAATCTAACTCTTCGGATTCAAGAAGATTGAACAGAGGCAACTGTTGTACCCCAAAATTTGCCCTCCCATTTTTCTCAACATTTCTCATCACAAAGCTCTTGGAGCTCAAGATCCAGTTAGGGTTTCATCTGCTCAAGACTTCTCCTTGCACTGTTGACCCAAATTAGGGTTTGTGTTTGCACAAAGATGTTTTGACCAAAAATGCCTAAGATGACTTTCATGCTTCATATTGGACTCCCAAGTTTATCCACATCCAGTTTCAAGCCTTGATTCCAAATTTTGCTCAGTCAATTGGACAGTTGACCTAAAAATCAACTGTATTGGGGAAAAAGTCAACTGTGGCCAATTGACAGTCAATTATCATGAAAATTGACCCACATCAACATTACGAACTCACATGGACCATTTGATCGAGTTTGGATCACAATTCCATAAGAAATTTGATCAGATCACCAAAAGGGCAAAATGGTCATTTTTAGGGTTTTGACTGCACAAAGGCAATTTTTGACTGTTGGACCTAACCAATGGCAAACCAAGCTCACATATGGACTCAAGGACCCCATGGAATTGTCTTGACATGCTCAACAAGTTCAAAAGATCCCAAATGCACAAGATTGACAATTGAATTTCCCAGTCAATTGATCAATTTTGATTGTATACTGAAAAGTCAAACTTTGACTTTTTGGTCAAAATCAAGAGTCAAGATTCATTTTTCATCAAAACATGCCAAATCATGAAACTTGTTCATCAAGAAATCCAAAATTGCAAATTAGGGTTTGAAATGAAGATTTTTCATAACTTAGAATTTTTCTAAGTTATGAAAAACCCTAATTTTTTCCTAACTTTGCCCCACTTTCTCACCAAGAATCATTTGGATTCAAGCAAAAGTCAAAACATGAAAGTTGTAGTCCATTGCAAAATCTACAACTTTGATTCACAAAGTTTTCCCAAAAGAAGCTTGTATCTCAAGTTATAATTTTTGGAACAAGGGTACCAAACCATTCTTAACTTAGTGAAAATTTGACCTATTTTAGGCAAGGTTTCTACCTAACTTCAAGACCATTTTCCACATACTTCCACTTGGAATTTCAATTTGCATTTCAAAGATGGATTGTATTACACATTAAAATCTTTCCAAAATGTCCAAGAACTCATCAAACAACCTCATGGTTAGGGAGAATCGAATTTGGCAAGTTGGGCAAAAATCACTTTTGTTCTTGACCAAGACATGTTCATACACATTGCCATTTTCAAGTCAGCTTGGTTTATGCTACATTATCGGCCTCTAATCCCATTTGCACTCAATAATTTAATGCAAACTCATTGTGCCAAGACCATGTTCTATGTGTTTAAGCATTGCCTAGAGGTTTAATCCATTTTTAGATAAAGCACTTTAACCATTTTTGCAAAAGTGAGCTTTATGTCAAAGTTGAAAATCAGCAAGTACAGATCAAATCTCTTTGGCACAAGATTATGAACAAAACACACTGATCAAGGGGAAGGTTAGCAGCACATTAGGGGGGGCCTCTAGCTGTCAAAAACTCAAGTGGACATTTGCTTGCTTAAGTGTGAAGAAATGTGGCATAACACAACATAACTTTCATCTCAGCAAAGAAACCCTTAAGAAAACTTGTCAAACAGATCATAAACATCCTAACTGAGCTAGAAAACGAGCCAATCATCCCTCATACCTCCCCATTCCCAGAATCACCCTCAAACTGCCCAAACAGAGCATTTGCTACAGTTTGAATTCCAACTCTCATCCCTTCCATACACTCTTGCTAAAACCACCTCAAATACATCCCATAATATCCCTTGAAGCTAATCAAAACCTCAAACACGACCTGTAACACTCTCAGGCATCATCACCATTTTCATTTTCTTGTTTTGCAGTTGAAGTTCTATAGCCCGATTCAAAAGGTTTCAAGACAAAGTAAAGCTTGGAATAGCATCCCTGGACATCAAGGAAGTTGTGCCAATCATCACCTTGCTCTGAAAGTACCTCTATCATCAGATACAACTTCAACTGAACATGTATCTTCTTGAACTTCTATCTTCCAATGTAGGCATCATTAGCTCTAAGTTTGTGAATAAGAAGTGTTCTACTCATGCCCCTGAAACTGTACATGCTTTTACTTTCCATTTATTTTGCCTGAGCTGTGAGAATTTAAGGTCTGAACATTGGTAAAAAGTTAGGTTAAGATTTGGGAATGATGAAATTCTCTCTCATTTCTGAGAGTTAGGATGAGTTCTTTACATATTTAGAATCGTGGCTTGATGATTAACATTTCTTATGTTGTAAGTTTGTGCTAAAACTCAAGGAATCAGGATGTTTGAATTCATGAATAAGGCGCGTGTTTTTTGAACAAGAACTGTCCAGAGGTTGAAGAAAAAGCCACGTGGGCTGGGCCTGCTTTGATATTTCTTTTCACACCATGTTTTTGGTTTTACACCCCCTGAGCCCATTTTGTTTGTTTTAATGATTTTTTGATTTTTCTTTTTTATCCTGACTTATTTATTTTTGCTAATAATATTAAAAACATAAAAAATATTTTTTACACCATTTTTATATTTTTTAGGCATTTATTTGTTTATATTGACATTTGTACATAAATAAATATATAAACTTACTTTTATTTAAAAAATACCAAAAATAATGTAAACACATTCATTTTTCCATTTTTTATTTTCTTTTATCTTCTGAAAATATTTTATATAAAATATACCTTTTGTATAAATATTAAATATTATTATTTTTGTATATATACTATATATTTAGAAAATAATACAAATATACATATACATATTAATATATTTAGGACAAAAATACAAAATACATATATTTTTCTTTTATTAAATATTTGATCTCAAAAATACTTTTTATAAATATACTTCATTTTTATTTTATTTTGTACATAATTATTAAATATTAGTATATATTAAATAATTAATGTATTTACTTAATAAAATTAGGGTTTTGCCCTAAACATAAAGAAAAAAGCTCCAAAAATAATACTTTTTTTTATTTTGTTTATTTGATATAAATAATACCTTTTTTCCATACATATAAAAACCCTTTTTACATTTTGTATATTTATTTTATTTCTATTTAATTTGTGCAATCAATTATCTTGTAAATAATTCAATTGATGTAATAGCTAGGTTTAAATTCCTTGTCAAATACCCCCCATTTGAACATTTGTACCCCCCCTCCCCATATTGTGTTGTAATAGCTTAGGAAATTTAAATTTCGCACTTTATTGCTTTCTAATTATACCATGTTAGAATTAGGGTTTGTATGCAAATAAAAAGAACAAAAATAGTTTGACCTAATTTCAAGATAATCACGCATGAAAATGGACAACACATATCACACTTGCACCCCTTGGGTATTCCACTTGTTGCCTTCAATAAATGGGCCATATTGCATGTTAGGTCTCTTTGGGCAAAACAAACACAATTCAAAATGATCATAGTCCCTCGATGACGCTTTCGAAAAGTTGCCTAAAATGATCAAGTCCCTTTCAAGGAAAAATTGCCCAAAGATACTTAGCACCATTGCAATCATGGTCTAAACGATGACCCGCGCCCGTCCCTTTCATCTCCTAACACAAGATTGTCCACCAAATATAATGGTGGAACAAAATTGTTAAGAGGATTAAAACATAGCAAAAATCTTTGAGAACTTTAGGGTAGATAGCTCTTAAGTACTTGTCAACTTGCAAAACGAAAACACTTGCCTATTTTTTCAAACTACACTTCACAAACACTTTCAAAACAAACTTTCAAAAAAAACCTTGAAACATCTTTTCAAAAAGACAAACACCTTTTGTAAAACATTCGAGTAAAGAATTGTTACAAGGGTAGCCTAGACAAGGCATCTTTTTCAAAACATTTTCAAAACCACACACAAAGCACCATTTCAAACAATTGAAAACCAAGGCAAGTTGATTTAAGCAAGTACCTAAGAGCCCATGGATAACCATGGATATAAATGGTGCTAATACCTTCCCTTTCTATAATCTACTCCCCGAACCCAAGAAAAATCTCAAAGGTTTTTGCTGTGCTTTTTAAACCTTTCCTTAGGATAAAATAAAAAGTGGGTGGCGACTCTTGCTCAACCGAAACATTTGCGAAAACAAACGCAAAACCATAGTCAGTTCTCCCACCGTATCACACCCAGTGTCTTACTATCCACTTTGTTGGGCATCTTTCAAGCTCTGATGAACCTTTGTCGAAGTCCTTGCGCATCGTTGTCGAAGTTAAAAACCAAGTCAAGAATCAACATGTCATGAGGGTCATCCCTCCGAGCATATCCAAATTGTCTTAGAGCTAAACAGGGGTTGTAGGTAATGCCTCCCCTAATGCCAAGTAGTGGGACATTAGGGAATTCCCCACAACGATCAATGATGATGACATTTTCTCTGGACCGAGAACACCAATGAACATCAGAACGTGTGAGGGTCATCAACCGTTGTGACCACCTTGAACCCTGCTCATTCTTCAAAACTGAATGTGGAAGGTGAGAAATAAACCACCTTGCTATGAGAGGAGTACAGCACATGAGAACACCTCTTTTCCTCATTGTTCGTGTGTAAAATGAGTGTAGGATGTCCCCAAGCAATGTAGGCACAGGATTCCGAGATATGAAAATCTTGACAGCATTCACATCTATAAGCTGATCAGGGTTTGGGAATAAGACCAACCCATAGATGAAGAGTGCCACAACCTCTTCAAAAGCTTGTAGATCTATAGAGTTCCAGCAGTCTTGTGCCTTCTTAAACAGAAACTTTGCCAAGAAACCCTTGACACCACTCCTGGTTTCCCAATGACCCTTGATATCAGATGGTTGCAAGTGTAATGCTTGAGAAACATCTTCAGGCTTTGGTTCTTTTTCCGTACCGTTGTAGGGTAGTTGATGAAGAATAGGAATCCTCAGAAGTTGAGAAAATTCCTCCAAAGTAGGTACTAGTTGGTAATCAGGGAATGTGAAACAATGGTGTAGGGGGTAAAAGAACTGGAAGAGAACTTTCACCATGTCCTCTTCAATGTTGGAGTTGACCAAGTTGAGAAGTATACCATGTTTTTCACGGAAGAGAGAATTCTCTGGAATCCTGGAAGTAACCTCTTTGAGCTGAGGAGGGATTTTCACAAGGTTGACTTGAATTGTTTTCCTGCGAAGAGATTCCATGACCTACAAAACAAAAACAAAGATGAAGATCCAAACCCTTGAAATGGTTAGTGGATGCATATAATGCTTTATGATGTTCATGATGTATGCACAAACATATGTACAAGCAAGTCACACAAGATCCTAGTTTCAGGCTTGCATGAGGTTTCATAGGTAAGTACCCTCTTGAGTTTAGTTGGCTCAAACTTGTCCTATAAATAGTAACCGGGTTCTAAGGAGCTCAATATCACTGAATTATTTTCTGTGTTCATTGTTTTGGTTTAGCCACTTAACTGGTGACCAAAATATTCCAAGAAAACAACCCTCAATGAGTGTAGTATCGAGTATCTACCAACTTCGGACTGCACCAAAGTCGGTCATCTCACTACCCCTAATAAAAGGCCAAGATGGTCAAGTAAGGTTCTAAGAGTTCATTAGTGCTTCATGACATCACTCAGTGGCCCCGTATTCTCTTTGATTGACTCAAAGGCTACCGGTACTCACAAATATGGTGCACTAATATAGCTATTGCTTCAACCATGTCGGTATACCCCACACAGTTTCCATAACGTATTGCTATTTACCTATGAATGTTTCCCAAATTCGGGTAGAGGATTTTAAGCCCAAACAAGAGAACCAAATGTAAAGCAATCAAAGCAATCAAGATAAGCATGCAAAGGTGATCTAAGCCCTAAGGTTACTCCATTTTTAAAGTTGTCCCCAGCAGAGTCGCCAGTTCTGTGATACGGTGGGAGAACTGGCTTGAGGTTTTGCGTTTGTGTTCGCAAATGTTTCGGTTTAGCAAGAGTCACCACCGACTTTTTATTTTATCCTAAGGAAAGGTCAAAAAGCACAGGAAAGACCTTTGAGATGTTTTCTTGGGTTCAGGGAGTAGATTATGAAAAGGGAAGGTGCAAGCACCCTTTTTATCCATGGTTTTCCATGGGCTCTTAGTTACTTGTTTAGATCCCTTGCTTTGCTTTCCAATTGTTTGAAATGGTGCTCTTCAATTGTTTGAAATGGTGCTTTGTGTGTGGTTTTGAAAGATGTTTTGAAAAGAGGCCATCGTTGTGGCAACCTTTGTAATGATTCTTGTTTGAATGTATACAAAGATGTTTTTGTCTTTTGAAAAGTTTTCAATGTTTGAAAGTTGGATTTTGAAATTGTATTGTGAAGTGTGTTTGAAAAGAGCAAGGATGTTTTTGCAATCTTTTGATCAAGTAACTAAGAGTTATCTACCCTATTTTACTCAAAGATCTTTCTTGTGTTTTTAACCCTTTTAACAGTGTTGTTTCACCGTTGCATTTGGTGAACAACCTTGTGTTAGGATGTTAAACGGGACAGGCGCGGGTCATCGTATAGACCATGATAGCAATTGTGTCAAGCATCTTTAGAAATTTTCTTAAGGGACTTGATCATTTTTGTTTAGGCAACTCAGATAGCGTCATCGAGGGACTATGATCTTTTGTTTGTTTTTGTTTTGCCAAAGTACTTAACATGCATACCATGACCCTTTTTTTGAAGGCAACAAGTGGATTGTAACCCTAGGGGTGCAAGTGTGCATTGTGTTTGTTTTTCATGCATTTTTGTCTTTGATTAGGTCAAACTATTTGTTGATTTGATTTTGGAATACAAACCCTAATTCTCTAATCATGGCATAATCGAAAGCGTTAAAGTGCGTAAAAATAAATCTAAGCTATTACAACTTTGATATAGGGAGGGGGTACAATTTTGAATAGGGGATTATTTTGCAAGAAATTTAAATCCTAGGTTATTACAACCAAATTGAATTTACAATGCATAATATTTAAATGTACAATTATTACAATTATTTAAATAAACAAAATAAATAAATGTTAACTAAAATGTATTATGTAAAAAAGAAATTTTTATTTGTTTATGTATGTAAAGTATTTTTAATGTGAAAAAGATGTAAAGAAATAAAATAAAAAGTTGATTTTATTTAATTAAGGGGTAAACCCTAATTCTTTTAAGAAAATAATATATTATATTATTTATATACAAAAATATATTAATATGTACAAAATAAAAATATATTGAAAAAAGTGTTTTTTAGTATAAAATAACAATAAAAATAAAAATGTACTATTTTTGTATTTTTATTCTATGTTTTTTTAATAAAATAAAGTATATATGTGTATATATATATATATATATATATATATATATATATATATATATATATATATATATATATATATATATATATATATATATATATATATATATATATATATATATATATATATATATATATATATATATATATATATATATATATATATATATATATATATATATATATATATATATATATATATATATATATATATATATATATATATATATATATATATATATATATATATATATATATATATATATATATATATATATATATATATATATATATATATATATATATATATATATATATATATATTAAATATATTAAGGATGTATAAAATAAAATAAATTATTTACAAAAATAAAATATATTCAAGAAAATATTTTCAATGTGAATAAAAGTAAGAAATGAAAATAAAAGTATTATTTACATATTTTTTAATTTAAACAAATAATATAAAGTATTTAATATGTTTTCTATATTAGAAAAAAAATGAAATAAAATGCCAAATAAATGTAAAAAATTATAAAAATATTTTTGGATCATTTTTTATGTTTGAAAATAAAATATCAAAGTCAGAAAAGAAAATAAAAATGCAAAAATGTCAAAAAACAAGAAAATGGGCCACGGGGTGCAAAAAGCAGGACAAAGCCAGGCCCAGCCCATTTTCACTTCATCCCTGACCTTGTGACAAAGGATGCGCGCGCCCTGTGTTCAAATCCGTATCTCCTGCATTTGTGATCTTTTGCCAAAACTCAAAACATGAAACTTGTAGAGCATTAAACAACGATTTCAACCATATAAAACATTAAATCTAACTCTCAAAGACCAGAGAGAATTTCTCTGGCCCTAAAATCTAACCTAACTTTTTCAGCATGTTCATGGATGAAATTCTCCTAGCACGATTAATATAAATGAAAACTGAGCATATGTACAGCTTCAGGGCAATGAGTACTACATCTTTCATTCACAAACCTAAGGCTAAATGTTCCTAAATAGAGAGATAGAAGTTCATGAAAAACCTGTTTCAGTTGGATTCGAGTTGGACAATGCAGCAACTTTCAGTGAGGCCTGAGGTTCTTTTGAGCTTGCTTGATGTTCCCTGGACCTTTCCCAATGCTTAGCTTGCCTTGAATGTCTCTGAATCAACCTCTAGAAGTCAACTTGCATAAGCTTGAAATGAAAATGGTGAACACTGTAAATGGAGTTACAGTTGGCAATGTAGGTTTGGAATAGCTTGAGTGAGTTGAATGGAATTGGAACAAGTTTGGGGAAAAACGCATGAGGCAATGTGAAGATGGAAGTGATTCTGCAGGGCCTGCCCTATTTTGTAATAAAATGTGGTTTTTGTGTACAAGGGTGTTTGAGGGATGAATGGCTCGTGTTTCTGGCTCACAAGGATGTGCAAAACTTGTTTGAAATGTTGGCTTAAGTTGATTATATCAGATATGCAAGCTATGTCCTTTTGGCAAGTTGACTTGTTTTGAAAGAAAAGTGTGAAGTGAAATGAGATAGGCCTGTACAGGCTATCTCCAAGCATGCACAAGTTCCTTGTACCTTTTCCTGAGTTTGTGGAACTTGTTTGCTGCAAAGTAAGA
Organism: Vicia faba; assembly: GCA_948472305.1. Lineage (NCBI taxonomy): Eukaryota > Viridiplantae > Streptophyta > Magnoliopsida > Fabales > Fabaceae > Vicia > Vicia faba. Next base: position 231,412,027 of record OX451738.1, read on the forward strand.
CAAATAGGTCAAGATAATTTCATTGAGTCCTTGAATCCATGGTTGAGCTTAGTTTGCCATTGGCTAGGTCAAATAGTCAAAAATTGCCTTTGTACAGTCAAAACCCTAAAAATGACCATTTTGCCCTTTTGGTGATCTGATCAAATTTCTTATGGAATTGTGGTCTAAACTTGATCAAATGGTTCATATGAGTTCATAATGTTGATGTGGGTCAAAATTCATGAGGTTTGACTGTAAATTGGCCACAATTGACTTTTTCCCCAATACAGCTGATTTCTAGGTCAACTGTCCAATTGACTGGGCAAAAATTTGATTCAAGGCTTGAAACTTGGTATGGGCAAACTTATGAGTCCAACATGAAGTATGAAAGTAAATTTTGGAATTGAAGGTCCAAAAATCCCTGTGCAAACTCAAACCCTAATTTCAGGTCAACGGTGCAAGGAGATGTCTTGAGCAGAGCAAACCCTAGCTTGGTCTTGAGTTCCAAGAGTCTTGTGATGAGAAATGTTGATAAAATGAGAGGGAAAATTTTGGGGTAAAATACTTTGCAATGGAAAAATAATGGATGCTTGAGCTGAAAGTTGCATTGAGTCAAAGTTGGGGAAAAAAGGTTGACTTTCTATACTTAGAAATATTTCAAATTTTTCTTCAAAAGTGACCTATAATGTTTTGCATCCAAACATGGTCTTTCACTTGGAATTTTCTCTTGACCAAAAAATATGGCATGAAATAGACCTCTTGAATGACATTTTGAAACTTGAACCATTCAAAATCTCCAAAACTTGATAGAGTTATGAATTGTTGAAGTTGGCAAAAAATCATGAAATGACCTATAATCTTTTGTATCCTTAGGGCATCTTCCATCCATTTTCTCAATTTTCACATAAAAATGCATAAAGTTCACATCTTCAAGATAATTATGGAAAAGGAGTGGGGTCAAGATGATAAAAATTGACCAAGTTATGATCATTTAAAGTCACAAATGGGAAAATGGGGGTTCATCTGGAGGACTTGTAATCTTTCTTCATCATCAAGTTTCTTCCACATGAAAATTCCTTGAAACTTTTGAAGTGATTTGTTGATAACCCTTTTAAGATAAGGATGTCTTTTGAATCACCCAAAAATACCTAAAGATAAGCAAGATATGCTTCTTTGAAGTTTAAAACCCTAGCTCCTAGATCAAGAAAATGCTTTGAGGAACTTTGACAATTTTGAATAAACTTCTTATACCAACACAATTGCTTTGTAAATAGAAGTTGTTGAGGATGAAAATGAGAACTCATAGCTTCCAAAACCACTTTGATATTCTTGAGAATTGAGAGAAATATGCACTTGTGATCATTGGGAACAAGACCTTGTCCAACCATGACAATTTCTTCAATCAATCCCTTGCACTTTTGGATCAATATTGATAACATTGAAATGTGGTGAACCAAAATAAACCTTGCCATGCCATCCCTTCCAAAAAAACTTCATTGGTGAGGTTTGGACTTCTCAAGCTTTATTGCCTAGGGCATGGAAATAAACTCATGAACCCATGGAGCAACTTGCTAAATCTCATTGCCTTTACCTACATTAGTAACAAGAAAGACAAACCAACATTGCATTTTATTAATTAAAAGGAAAAAGCAAGACAAAATATTCATGATCACAAAAGAAAACAAGTCAAGGTGCTTGGTGATTCCTCAAAGAGCAAAGCTAAAGGTGGGGAGGAGAACCAAGAACCCTAATGTGATCTTGTTGTAATTGAATCAATATGGTATGATGAAGGGATATCAGGGGCAAAAATTGGGGAACAACAGCTGCCCTTATTTAAGTTTCTTCTATCTGGAGATACGAAGGTTAAAAATCTTCGTGTCCACGCGATCGAAGATACTTAAATATAAAACAAACCCTACTTTTGGCCCTAAGATACCATGCAATGCTTATGAGCATGAATGCATATGAACAAAACCAAAGAGACGCAAAACACCACTGAGGATGTAACAAAGGAAATAAAGAAACAAAGGAGAAACCCGACCAGGAAAATAAATCACTGGTGGATCAAAAGACCTGAATTATAGAGGATGATAAAAAGTCAATGGATACACCAACTTCTACTGAAGGCGAAACTACCAACGTTCACTGAAGGTAGAAAGAGGAAATAAATAACAACACCTACGTTCATTGACGGTGAGCTACCAATGTTTACTGAGGGTAGCAAAGAGATAACAATCAAAAACTTTCACTGAAGGTGGCCTACCAACTTTCACTGAAGGTAGAGATAAAATATATCATAGCACTGCCATTCACTGACGCTGAACTACCAACGTTCACTGAAGGTAGAAAAAATATAACAATCACCAACTTTCACTGATGGTAACCTACCAACTCTCATTGAAGATAGAGAGAAAATATATCATAGCACCTCCGTTCACTGACGATGAACTACCAACGTTCACTGAAGGTAGCAAAAAGATAACAATCACCAATTTTCACTGATGGTGGCCTACCAACTTTCACTGAAGGTAGAGAGAAAATATATCATAGCACCGCCGTTCACGGATGATGAACTACCAACGTTCACTGAAGGTAGGAAAAAGATAACAATCACCAACTTTCACTGATGGTGACCTACAAACTTTCACTGAAGGTAGAGAGAAAATATATCATAGCACCGCCGTTCACTGACGATTAACTACCAACGTTCACTGAAGGTAGCAAAAAGATAACAATCACAAAATTTCACTGATGGTGACCTACCAACTTTAAGAGAAGGTAGAGAGAAAATATATCATAGCCCTGCTGTTCACTGTCGATGAACTACCAATGTTCACTAAAGGTAGCAAAAAGATAACAATCACCAACATTCACTAATGGTGACCTACCAACTTTCACTGAAGGTAGAGAGAAAATATATCATGGCACCGTCGCTCACTGACTATGAACTACCAACATTCAGTGAAGGTAGAAAAAAGATAACAATCACCAACTTTCACTGATGGTGACCTACCAAATTTCACTAAAGGTAGAGAGAAAATATATCATAGCACCGCCGTCCACTGACGATTAACTACCAACGTTCACTGAAGGTAGAAAAAAGATAACAATCACAAACTTTCACTGATGGTGACCTACCAACTTTCACTGAAGGTAGAGAGAAAATATATCATAGCACTACCGTTCACTGACGATGAACTACCAACATTCACTGAAGGTAGCAAAAAGATAACAATCACCAACTTTCATTGATGGTGACCTACCAACTTTCATTGAAGGTAGAGAGAAAACATATCATAGCACCGCCATTCACTGACGATGAACTACCAAAGTTCAGTGAAGGTAGCAAAAAGATAACTATCACCAACTTTTACTGATGGTGACCTACCAACTTTCACTGAAGGTAGAGAGAAAATATATCATAGCACCGCCGTTCATTGACGATGAACTACTAACGTTTATCGAAGGTAGCAAAAAGATAACAATCACCAACTTTCACTTATGGTGACCTACCAACTTTCACTGAAGGTAGACAGAAAATATATCATAGCACCTTCGTTCATTGATGATGAACTACCAATGTTCACTGAAGGTAGCAAAAAGATAACAATCACCAACTTTCACTACTGGTGACCTATCAACTTTCACTGAAGGTAGAGAGAAAATATATCATAGCACCACCGTTCACTGATGATGAACTACTAACATTCACTGAAGGTAGCAAAAAGACAACAATTTTTCCCAAAATCATGGCATTTCACCAAGAACGGGTCTCAACTTCTTCTTTAACCGAGACATTCTTCCCGGAAAAGGGTAATATATAAGCTGTCTCAAATAAAGAGACCGGCTACTTGCTATTGTGAAGGATTATAAAGATGACTTCCTGGGGAAAGCAATATAGCTTCTTGGGGAAAGAAATATGATTTCCTGAGGAAATTCCAATGTATTCCTTTTGAGGGGTTAAAGTCTTCTCGTGCAAAATAAATGCACATTCTCAAACCAAAACTCGAAGCTTGCAGAAATCCAAAGTAATAATATTGTCGAGGATCATAGTTTCAAACCAGAAATAAACTGGAGTAAAATAGTCAACCAAAATATACCCTTTGAGAAATAAACTCAAGTGGGAAACTCAAATCATCCAGACAAAGAGCTGTACAGGAAGGCTAAAGCAAAAATCTTCCACGAGGGATAACTCAGTGGGGAAATTGAAAGAATATACATTTTCTGCTTATGACTGACACTTTATTGGAGAGGGGTCAACATAATTATAAAAAACAGGGTAATACATCCACAAAACAAAACAAATGTGAATGAGCAATGATTTGCCAAATTTTAACTATGCATGATGTATGTATGAATGTATGAGTGTTATCGTTCATATGCTGAAAAAACAGCCACATAACACTGGGAGTAACCAAGCAAAACCAACTCAGGTGCAATCAACACTCGGCTAAATCACATCCAAGATGAACATTCCATAAGGAAAAAGTAGGCGCCAACTGAGGAAACAAAACCTACTGCCTGGCTTAACTTTACTATGGAGAAACGTAATTCGGAAGTAAACAAATCATAGCGACAAAACAGTACAGATACAGAGATACAACATCCTTTCCCAAACTTTACTAGGGAATAGCACTCAGACTTCAATGGGGAATCGAATATTTTCAGAAGTAACACTTTTGCTGGGGATTTGAAAAAAATAAATTTCAAGTAGAGCAGACGGATACCAAATCATCAAAACATTCACTGGGGAATTCGTGCTGACTTCATTGGGGAGGTCAACACCACATTCTCAAAGGGAAAACCAATATACGTTCCTTACTAGAGGAACTGGAGACATGTGTTCTTTGAGAATAATTATTGTACCAACTTCTCTGGGAAGAAAGGACTTCTATCAAACAAGTGAAACCTTCACCAGAGAAATCTTAGATTTAGTCTTCATATCATGCAAACTCATAAAAGAGGAGAAATGAACCAAAACTTGACTGGGGACACTGGAGTCACAAACCCAATACAGTGAAAACATCTTGAGAAAAACTTTCCTGGGAAACAAAAATTCTTAAAACAACTGGAGTTCGTCCATTCTTGGGATCACCACTTTTGTTTTTTCTCTTGCGTTACAAATTTTAAAGTAAAAGAAAATTGTAAATTCTTTTTGAAAATCAATTTTGTTACTTAATCTTTTCGCTTGGAAATTTATTATCAATAATAAATGGAGTCTTTGCAAGCTAAATAAAATAATAAATACAAAGAATTGGATAAAAGCTCAAATTTAATTAATAGAATGCTAGTCTATGAATGGAGAGACTCCATGGATGATTACAAAGTTCAGAAAATGGTAATATACAATGGGAAAGATACATTGAGATACAATAACCACTATCCCCTTTAACAACTTTTGGAATCCTGGGCAGCAACTTCTGTTGAAGTATGATGAGGATCTAAGAATATTGTTGCTCCAACAATCAAGTCTTGTCTGATGTAGTTACTTGCCAAGAAAGCCCCTAACTTTTGCCTAAGCTTCCCTTGCGGGTTTTCAACTTAGCGAGAAATTTTATTCTGTTTATGTCTTTAATTTTTGCCTAGACCGCCCTTTCGGGTTTTCGGCCTACCGAGACGTTATTTTTTGCCTAATTCGCCCTTCCGGGTTTTCAACTTAGCGAGCTGTTCTTTCATTTCTTTAGGCGAATTATTTCTTGATTGCATCAGCATTCACGGAACGTGGGAACTCCTCGCCATCCATAGTTTCAAGAATTAATGCACCGCCAGAGAAGGCTTTCTTGACAACATATGGGCCTTCAAAATTTGGAGTCCACTTGCCCCTAGAATCAGCATTAAAATACATGATCTTCTTGAGCACAAGGTCGCCTTCTCTGAACTCACGAGGTTTGAACTTCTTATCAAAATCATTCTTCATTCTCTTCTGATATAACTGTCCATGACACAAAGCTATCATTCTCTTCTCTTCGATCAAATTCAATTGGTCAAACCGGTTTTGGACCCACTCAGCCTCTAACAACTTGGTTTCCATTATCACATGCAAAGAGGGAATCTCAACCTCAATTGGGAGGACCGCTTTAATTCCATACACAAGGGAGAATGATCAACTCATCTATCTTGGGATCCTTGAAACTGTACTTCCCGGTCTTTCTTTTTCCAGAATCCATGGTTAAAAAGTACCTGAGATATTCATAAATGGTCAAATTTTAAGTCCCTAGAAATAAAATTTCTTCAAAAGATGCTTATGAGTGCATGGATGCATTATGCAACAATCACACACAAGATCACACATATAGGGTTCATAGATTCAACGTCACGAGCATGAGGTCGAAGGTACTACCCATAAGGTGTTGGTCTAAAAGTTATCACCTGCTGAACAAGGTTCTAGAGGTTCCTAGAGTCTACATCCTTCCTTCGGATATTACCAACTTCCCAATTAACTCGATAATTAGTAATATTCTCAGTAAAAACTCTTCCGAGCGTAGTATCGCATGACAACTATTTTCGTATTACTACATCAAAGCTTCTGCACTACACCTAAAAGGCCAAGATGGGTTTGGTATTCTACGGTTCTCAGATTCAGCAGACTCCAAGGTCGAAAGCAGTATGTCTTCCTGATTACTCAGTAAACGACACTACAGTAAAAGTGGCCTCCATTGAGTGGGGGATCTCATGCCTCCTTTTTTGGGATTACTCCCTCAAAGTTAACATGACTATACCGCCCGTCCTATCTTAAAGTTTTCCCAAGTCCGAGTATATGACTTATAAGTAATCACCAAGCACCCTGAAAACCAGGAAAATCCAGACAACCATATATACAACATATAACACATAAACAACAATAGCACACATACATATATAAACAAAAATAGGCTTAACTCACTTAGGGATGGACCAGCAAGAGGTCAATCTTTCCCCAATGAAGTCACCATTTTTATGTAGCAGTAGATATGTTTAAGACTAAGCCATTGGATTGACTAGACTTATACAGATCAAAAATAAAAATCGTCACCGCGCTTTATTGTTTCCAAAGGAATGGTAAAAGAGAGAGTAACCCAAAAAAGATGGGGAAAGATTCTAGGTAAGGGGGTTGGTTATGAAAAGTGAAGGTATTAGCACCCTAAACATCTACGGTACTCCGCATGAACCTTTTTGAAAAATCTGTATATTTTGGCTATAAAATGTTGTATGTAAAAAAATTGATGGTGGAGGTGAGAAAAGAAGTGGTTTTTATGATTTTTTGCACCCGCCGCGGTTGCGAACCTTTAGTGCCTATGTAATACCTTTCATGCAATAGGGGATCAGGGTACACGTACTTCCTCTTTAAATATTTTAAAACACAAATGTGTTGGTTAATTTTATGAGATGAGACATCATCGTCATTGTCCGTGTGGAAAACATACTTACTACCCACAATCATGAGAAAGGAGAATTTGCATCATCTCCAAGTGGAGGATATGGATTTGATTTTAAAATCAACAATACCTCACTCAACACCCAAGTGGAAAATATCTCTCTTCACTACATATTGTAGAAGTATAGTTGTTTGCATCACTACAAGGATCGACAAGACTCCAATCTTTTGAGAAAAGTTTTAAAGTAAAAAGCCAAAATGGTTTGAAATGAGATTGATTGACTTTTAGTCTTCTCAAAAAAATGTCAAGGTATTATTAAGTTGATTGAAGTTTATTTCTGAAAAATGTTTTGAAAATGCATGGACCTAAGTCCAAGTTTATTATGAAAGTGGTTCAAGTTTAAAAAAGAACAAGAAGATTTTTTCAAGAGGAGGGAGAAGATTTTTGAAATTAAAGAAGATGGGAGGAGAAGAAGGGACTATCCTAAAGCATAAGGTAAAAGCTAGGGATAAGAACCATCTAACCAACAAGAAGCCAATACTTGACATTATGAGTCAAGATAAAATTCCCATTCCTTGGATTGAAACCAAACAAGCAAAGATATTAGACCTCTTGAGAGATCCAAACTTCAAGTATATTAAGTCTTCACAAAAATTGGGCAGAGTAACGGCTGTATACGGGTGAATTCCAGATTACAAACTGTTGTACCCAAAAATTTTCCCTCCCATATTTCTCAATACATTTCAAGTGAGATCCTCAAATTGCTCAAGGAAGTCCAAAGGTTGACCAGACAAGCTCTCTCCTAAGGCAGTCTACCTCAAATTAGGGTTTCATGTTGCATCAAGATACTTGAGTCCAAGGGATCCCAAATGCTCACTATTGTCCTAATATGTTCTCAATATCATCCATGTCAAGTTTCAAGCCCTACAGAGAAAGTTTGCTCAGTCAATTGCTCAAAGGCCTAAAATTCGACTGTGCTAGGGCAAATATCAACTATGCTAGGGCAAATATCAACTATGGCCCACATACAGTCAAACTTCAATATTTTTGGTCAAAATTCTCATTTTGAAGTATTATTCATCATTTGATCAAGGGTTGATCATGATTCCTCAAGGACTTCTCACAATTCATCAAAACTCAAAAGTTGCTAAATTAGGGTTTTGTAGGAAAAGTCAACTCAACTTTGACCAAGCATAACTTTCTCATACTTAATTATAAATGACCCATCCAAAGCTCATTTTGAATAGGATGAAATTCCCTACAATTCATCTTCAGCTCCCAAGTTCAAAATATGCACTCACAAGAAGTTATGAATTTGGAAATTATAGGTCATTTTGAAAAGTAAACAAAAATACCTTTTTTGTCAAAGCTTCATACATGAACATGGAAGACTCAATTGAGATGAGAGAAAAAAGGTTGCTTATAGGACATCTCAAGATTTCTAAAAAGTCCAATAACACCCTCATAGAGTCAAAATTGAGAAAGTTATGCATTGGTGAAGTTGATATTTTTTGCAAAATTGCCAAAAGTCAAAAGTGCCTCAAATTGCAAATTTTGTCAAATGGGCTCAACTTTTTGCACTTGTTTTGAGTTTTTAAGATGGTCCACGAGCCCTAACTCTTTCCATTTGCTTTTATTTTATTTTTGTCATTTATTTTGATTTTTTATTTCAATTAAATCAAATTAAATCAAAATAAATCATAGAAATATCAAAGTCATTTAAGTCTTAAGGTTTGGTGCATATTTCAGGTCTCTTATACAGCTAGCTACAAAATCAAATCGTGCAAGGCATGTTTGTGCACAAAAAGAGTGATTTTTGGCTTATTTTGGAATGATTTTCATGAAAATCAAATCATGATCAAAGACCATAATTGACAAAGATTGAAAGCACATTTGTAACCCTAATTCGATCATTGGTATATAGTGGACAAGTGCAGACCAAAAGCACAAGGTTTTTAGGCGTGTAGAGAGAAGCACAAACTTGAAAAAACTCAAGAAAAGTGGTGATCTGATTTGATACTTCCAAGAATTTTCAAGACTCCCAAGCCGTCTCATTCGCTGCCTGGGAATACAAGGAGGCTATATTAATCAAAAGCAATCATTTTTATGCCCAGAAACGCAAGGTAAGAGCTTCACGACCTCCCTCTTTTTTTGAAATCGAATACCATTGTTTAAGCATTTGTAGCATGAATTACTTACATATTCTGGTTCCTTGAAGCATTTGCAAGCTATTCATAACAGTTAATTGCATTTTTACTAACCCTATAGAGAAACGCCATCGCTAGGGTTTTTCTGTTGTGTTTTGGGATTTTTTTATACAGGTAAAATTGGCTCAAAATAAAGGCACCAGGCCAAGGCGAATTGGTTTATGGCTTCAGGTTCCATTTATCGTGCCTATGGATGATTTTGGAAAGTCGTTGGTTTGTACCTAGGCTTCTGGTCCATAGGTAAAAGTCATTGACCTTTTAGCAACGGAGAGAGGTTGGGGACGATGGTGTGGCAAGCCCTGATTGCTTCTTTTAAATTTGCGCGCGGATAATTTTTATTTTGTTTGTTTTTCATATTATTAATTATTATTATGTCAATTTTAATATATAATAATACATTATATTTTTTAATATTTTAAAATTTCCACCCTTTCAATATATATATATATATATATATATATATATATATATATATATATATATATATATATATATATATATAATTAGTTGTTAGTGATAAATCATTTAAAATATTTTACTTTAATTATACTTAATAAAATATTAAAGTGTTAAAAAAGAAATTTAAAAATTATTAACAAATATTTATTAAAGGAGTATAGCAGGTATTTCGACACAAAACTTATAAATCATTAGTCTGATCAAGATGAAAAATAGAAAAAAAATTGAATAACCAGGTATTAAAAAAAAATTTCACAAATAACCACGTTTCGGAAAAAATTACGCAAATAACCATGTTTCAGATGACTCCCCAAAGGAGGAGCCATCTCACTTGGCGCCTCCACCTAGGGTTTTGCCCTAGGCGCCATCTCACTTGGTGCCTCCTCTCTCTTTTAGCCAAGTGAGATGGCGCATACATTTTAAAAGTGAGAGGAGGCGCCATCTCACTTGGCTCCTAGGGAAAAATGTTGTTTTTATAAATAACTCATCTGTTTCTCCGTCATTTCTCACACTTTCTCGCACTGTTTTCTTATTTTTTACTCTGTTATTTGTGTCATGACATCGCCCATGATTTTTACCAAAGATGGTTACGTTATCTTCTCCGCCACGAAACCTGCGATGAAAATGAAATTCTGGCACATTCACTCCATGGAGCGTCTGAAGCGGGAGTTGATGCGATGGCTAGATGGAGACATTGTGGAGGGGGGGGGGGGGATTCGAGGGATCCAGCGAAGACGAACAACAACCTCACATGCGACTGGAAAACCTAATGTATGGTTGTAGGAAGTCAAAACAGACAGCGACGTAATGTTGATGATGCATGGGTCAGATGAAATTGTTTTAACAATTGTAATTTCTTAGACGAAATATCATGTTTTTTTTCTTGTACGCGCAATATTTATTGTAGCAAATACTGTTAAGAAAAACCCTAATGTTTATGTTGCACCCCAAAATTTGCCCTCTCATGTTTTCCAAAATATTCCCCCTGGATGGTTGATCACAAACCCTTGCCTAAGGAAAAAGAAAATTTTGGAGTGGTGCTTTAAGTACCTTTCGATTGGCATTCTGAAAGACCCTTCGATTGGCATTCAGAAAGACCCTTCGATTGGTATTCTGAAAGGCCTTTCGATTGGCATTATGTCAAAGCCCTTTGATTAGAATTCTGAAAGACCCTTCGATTGGTATTCTGAATGAGCCTTTCGATTGGCATCATGGACAAGCACTTCGATTCGAATTCTGAAATACCCTTCGATTGGTGTTCTGAAGGAGCCTTTCGATTGGCATTATGGACAAGCACTTCGATTGGCATTCTGAAAGACACTTCGATTGGTGTTCTGAAGGAGCCTTTTGATTGGCATTATGGACAAGTACTTCGATTGGCATTATAACAGTGTCCTTCGATTGGAATTCCAAAAGGTCCATTTGAAGAGGCATTCAAAGGGTCCATTCGAAGAAGCTTTCGAAAAGCATTCAAAGGATTCCATCAGCCCATTCGAAAGGGAGCATTCAAAGGCCAGTTACATATCATTCAAAATTCAAAAAGGGACAAGATCCCATGTGTTTAGCCAACGTTACAAATTCTCATTCATGGCTGTCAAACACATAATCAAGGTCATTTAAACCTTTGTCTTCCTGTCCCCTCTACCCCCTCTATATAAAGAGATCACAAGTGTTGCGAAAAGGGAGAGGACGAAAAAACACACAACAGAAGAACGAAAGAAACATTGGAGAGAGGCTGCCCACAAAATCCATCAAAGGTTGCCATAATTTTCCAAGCAAAGCCACCCTTCAGCGAAAGTAGCCAAGCCCAGAAGCCCAGATCGAAGGTGCCTACATCCAGGAAACGCACAAATCGAAGGTCCAATCTACTGGTAAGAGAGGGTAAACTGTCCAACCTTGTATTTGCATTACACATTCGTGCTTGTTGTTACCTTCAATTTACTATCCTAGACAGGATCAAAGGGCCTGGGTTTCGCCCCAGGTCATGTTCTTCGTTTGCTAACATTTGCTGCAGATTTAGCCTGGAAAGACTCAGCGCATGCAGGATCGAAGGGCCTGGGGTTCGATACCAGGCCCTGGGTTTTATTTTGCTAACACACTTTTGCAGGTATAGCATCCCAGATCGAAGGAGACACCTTCTCTGGATCGAAGCTTCCCATAGTCCTCCTGGATCGAAGAAGGCATTTTTCCCAGGATCGAAGGGAAATCCCCTTCCCTGGATCGAAGGCTGTTCATGCCCACTTCCTGGCCCAATCGAAAGAGCCCTGACCCTGTTTGGATCGGAGCTTCCCAGGCCTCCAAAATTATGTTTTTTTCTATTTGCTGCTTGTTTCCTTCATTTTTTTTATCCTTATTTTGACTATTTTTATTTCTTTTTTTAATTAACATAAAGTCAAAAACACAAAAAAAAACATTAAGTTTTTTTTTCTTCTATTAAATTAACTTTGTTAATTAACCTTTTAATTATCTTAACATTTTCTCAAAAAAACTAAAATTAAGTAGATTTAGATCATTTTCTCAAAATAAAATAAAACTCAAAAAATATTTTCTTTTTTAATTAATTAATCATTAGTTAGTCTTAATTTTTAAATCAAAAATGACAAAAAAAAATGTTTTATTTAATTAAAAAAAAGGGTCAAAACCCAAGGACACTCCGATTCAATTTTTTTCGCGCGCGCTTATTTTATTGTAACTGCCTACTGGTTTGTAATAGCTTAGCTAAGACCTTTTACACTTTACTGCTTTATTCCCCTAATTTTGGACATGTAAATAATCCCCCTCCCCGAAGCCTTATAATAGCGTAGGATTTACAATTCCTGCACTTTAAATTCCTGTACATATATTAACTGTTTAGATGTATGCTAACTAGGATTGCATGACAAGATTAACTCTTAACTTAAAATCAACAGTAGCTCACCATAACATGTACAAAGATAATATAAACTGAAAATTGACACACTCGCCCGTGCCACTCCTAGGGTATACCTCACTTGGTTTCCTCGAACGTGGTCATTGAGTATAGGAAGTCTTAGAGGTCGCCCTCCTGTCTAAAGATCAAAAGTTGCCTCGAAATGGTTGCCTCGATAAAAATGATCTAAGACATTAGGGTTACCGCTAAAGCATCCTAACATTGCTTTAGTGACTACACGTCCCTTAAATCGAATTGACCCGAAAACTCCAACGACGGTGCTACCTACTCCTCAATAGTGGGATAGCACTGTCTAAAGGACATTCGCACAATCTAATTACTTTTTGAGTAGGTAGAGGTTCTTAAGTACTTGCTCCTTTTAAAAACAAAACAAAAAACTTTTCGCACTTACACTCTCTTCAAAAAACAAAACTCTTTTCAAAAACCCACAAAACACAAAGAAAAGCAAACTTTTGAAAACATAGTGAGCAAGTACCTAAGAGCCCGTGGATAACCACGGATAGAAAGGGTACTAACACCTTCCCTTTCTATAATCTACCTCCTGAACCCGAGAAACATCTCGAAAAGGAATTTTTCTGTGCTTTTGTCTTTCCTTGTTGGATAAAATAAAAGACGGTGGCGACTCTTGCTTACCGCGACATTTTGCGAAAACAAACGCAAACGCGAACCAGCATTCCAAAACAGTCAGTTCTCATTCCCACTGATCACAGTTTACAACATGATTAAGGAAATATTTCATGTATTACAATTTTTATGTGGTCGAGGCAGACGCCCGATTCGGACAATTTTTGTGATTGTGTCCGACCTAACGGCATAAACCACACTTTCTTTCCAGCTTGTCAAGGTCGTCTATTTCGGTTGTGATGCGCTTACTTTTGGGATGACCCTTCTTGTTCCTCGGCATTTGATGATTGTGCCATATTATTTCGCCGTCGTATGCAGGCCAATAATCTGGTTTTGCTACCAAAGGAAAGCTGTTGTTGTAAACGTTGAGCAACATTTCAGATTTGTAAATGTGTGACAGAAGTTGTAGCGCATCTTAATGGGTATAAGCACAAGCGGCAATAACATGAGAGCAAGGCATACAAAAGGCTTGAAACTTGCCACAATCGCACCAACGAGAAGGTAGTATGACCCTATATTCTTGTCTTGGCAGGCCTTCGTTATGGTCGATTGTCTCTTTCACAATGAAGTTGTGGTTGTGTCGGTCAAACCGTATAACCATATGAGTGTTGGCTTTGGCACTTTCTGCCTTAATGTACTTCATGCAGCTTTCACTCCATAGTTGTCCAGATTGCAACACCGCATTCCATATTTCACCTCTTTTGGGGAACAACGAAGCCATCCTAAAATACGTAGATTTTACAAAAGTAGTGATCGGGAGGTTTCGTATGCCTTTGAATACCCCATTCATCGATTCAATAAGATTTGTTGTCATGTGCCCCCATCTTTGGCCATTATCGTATGACCTAGTCCATTTTTCCACTAGAATATTGTCGATCCACCTATCGGCTTCCAGATTTGACAAATGGATCTTGTTGCGGTAATATTTGAACGTGGGTTGTGTCAATGCATATCCCGCATTCATAACCGCTTTCCTTAGTGTTTTGTCCTTGATCTCCCTCGTGAAATTTTGGACGATATGCCTAACGCAATAGACATGTGTAGAAGGAGGGTCATGCCAACCTTTTGCAGGATTATTGTAGGCACTTTCAATGGAGGCATGTCTGTCTGAGATCAAACAGAGATCTGGTTGAGGAGCCACGTGTGTTCACAGGTTTTTCAGAAAAAAGCTCCAAGCACCACCGGTCTCCCCCTCGACTAGGGCAAAGGCAATTGGGAAAATGTTGTTGTTGCCATCTTGTGCAACTTCCATTAGTAGCGTGCCTTTGTATTTCCCATACAACCAAGTCCCATCAATATATAATTGGTTTGCATGATGCAAACCCTGTGATGCAAGGTTGAAATGCTCAAAACACTCGACTGAATATTTCGTTTCTGTTTAGTTGACTACCATCTTGGGCGTATACTGGCATTATTTCCATAATGTAAACAGTACCCGGAGAATAAGTCTTGAGTGCATTCAGGTAGCGAGGAAGTTCTTGGTATGACTCCTCCCAGTTTCCGTACACCTTTTCAATCGCCTTGGTCTTTCCTAACCACGCCTTACAGTAAGACGAAGTATAATTAAAAACCATGGTGATGTGGGAGATGATGGTTTTCACCTTCAAAGATGGGTCGTTGCTGACCAGTGGTAGGATTTCTTGACAAATGAGATCGTGATTAAGTTTTCGATGGTCCTATGATTGGGTAGAACTGACACAAGTGTGGGTAGTCAAGGAACCTATGACCCAGCAATCACCTCTTAATCTATATGATGCAGTGAGCTTGAACATACAGTCAGCGTGGACACACTTGATCTTGTACCTTTCTAGGTTGACACGGTCCACCTTAAAATCGACCGAGTTGAGCATGTGGAATTTTTTTATGGCTCTGATGCATTCCTCTCTGTTACGAAACTTGTCCTTCTCTTTTAAGTTTTCATCCAACTGCATATACAGATTGAAAAATAAATCAGAAGACGGTTCATCTCCGCCCATGTTGAAGTTTGTCATGTGTGGAAGTGGTGTGTAGATCTCGTTTGCAGGAATACTAGGTATGTCATCATCGTCGGAATCATCATTCACCATTTCATCAAACTCTAACTCGTCATCTTCTTCTTCTTCATCAACTGAACCTACCTCTGCTTGTTCTTTCTCCAAAGGATCAACCACTTGTGTCACCTGAGGCTCTCGCAGCATAATGTACAACTCAATAGAGTCGTACCCATAATACACATGGCTGGAAAACATATTATGAAGATCCTCATCATCTTGAACCTCAACCTTATAAAATATTATTTGGTTGTTTCCAAAAAAACTGGATTCTGATAAAATATTTGTGTCACCGGGCCTCGTCCAAGTTTGGCCTCCAATCATTTTTTGAAGTAGGAGAAATTGGTTTTCCCGTTTAAAAGAAATCAGATGTTGTATGTGTCTCTAAACAAAAACCCAAAGGTGGGACAAATGTATGTCTCACCGTTGAAATTTGCATTGATGACATATTGGGGTGCAGAGGCCATTGCGTATGGTTGTGTGAAGGTTTGAAGGTTTGAAGGTAGGAATGTTTGAAGTTTATGAGTTATTCAAAGGTTTGTATGTTTGATTGTTTGAAGGTTTGAACGTTTGATTGTTTGAAGGTTTGAAGGTTTCTATGTTTGAAGGTTGGAATGTTTTAAGTTTATGAGTTATTCGAAGGTTTGTATGTTTGATTGTTTGAAAGTTTGAAGGTTTGATTGTATGAAGGTTTGAAGGTTGGAAGGTTTGACAGATTAAGTGAATCAGTGTTTTGATAAATGTAAGACTAAATAGGTCATACTGAATTTGAATTAAGTAAGGATGTAACCTCCAAGGCTGCCACCTAGCCTGCGCCTACTCTGCACCTACACTGTAACATGTAAGTCTCCTCCCATCACCTCGAATAGTGTTACATGCATTCAGGCATGGCTTCTCCAAGGCTGTCACCTAGCCTGCGCCTACTCTGCAACCCGTGCCACCTATTATTCGCCAATGGGGATGGTGACACCTTTCATTTTTGTACTCTTTCGCCAAGTCCAATGGCGCCTCCCTTAATGTCCAATCGTGTTACATGCATGCAGAGATGCCTTCTCCAAGGCTTCCACCTAGCATGCGCCTACTCTGCACCTACATTGTTACTTGTAAGTCTCCTCCCATCACCTCCAATAGTGTTACATGCATTCAGGCATGGCATCCCCAAGGCTGTCACCTGGCCTGCGCCTACTCTGCAACCTATGACACCTCTTATTCGCCAATGGGGATGGCGACAACTTTAATTTTTGAACTCTTTCGCCAAGTCCAATGGAGCCTCCCTTAATGTCCAATTGTGTTACATGCATGCAGAGATGCCTTCTCCAAGGCTGCCACCTAGCTTGCGCCTAATCTGCACCTACACTGTTACTTGTAAGTCTCCTCCCATCACCTCCAATAGTGTTACATGCATTCAGGCATGGCATCTCCAAGGCTGTCACCTAGCCTGCGCCTACTCTGCAACCCATGACACCTCTTATTCGCCAATGGGGATGGCGACAACTTTATTTTTTGAACTCTTTCGCCAAGTCCAATGGCGCCTCCCTTAATGTCCAATCGTGTTACATGCATGCAGAGATGCCTTCTCTAAGGTTACCACCTAGCTGCGCCTACTCTGCAAGAGTGACACTTATCATGCATGCATGCACCAGCTACCACCTCACTTACTCTATGAATTTTTTTCCTATAAATACAGAGCATAACATACTTCTCTCACACCCATAATCGTCTCACTCTCTGCTACAAAGTCTTTCATAATCTCTTACACTTTTTAAGTCTTTCATAATCTCAGGCATTTTCAACAATGACTCTTCTCACAATGGGCGATTCTCACAGAGGCACAAGGGACAACATTGCCACATTTGTAAGTTTATATTTTGGTTATACATTTTTTATACTTCAGGTAATGCTTTGTTCATCTTACTTAATCTTACACCTTTTACATTATTAACTCAGGATACCAAAAGATTCAGAATTCGGTCTCACTACTACCTGGCTCCCGACCCATTTATCATACCATATCTGGAATACGCAAGTTTCAGACATGTTATAAAGATTTCCAACTGCACAATTGATTCAAAGTTCATTCTTGCAATGTTGGAAAGGTGGAGACCAGAGGCCCATACATTTCACATACCAATAGGTGAATGTACCGTCACGCTAGAGGATGTGTACATGTTATTGGGTCTCCCTGTCGATGGTAAGGCCGTTAACGGGTCGGTTCAACAACCCAATTCTCAGTGTGAAGAATTGTTGGGCAGGGATATGGTTGAAGGTGGTGGTGCGAGAGGTCAGGGTATACTACTCACCGAGCTTAAAAATCATTATGCAAGTTTGAAATTAAACGAAAATTCCTCCGAGCAAGACAGGGTAATAAAAGCTAGAACTTATCTAATGATACTGTTGGGAACCTTTTTATTTCCCGAAAGTACGGGAAATAGTGTAAATTTTATGTATTTACATTTACTTAGAGATTTTGAAGAAACAAGAAAGTATAGTTGGGGTTCTGCAATTTTAGCGCACCTATACAGTTTCTTGTGCAAATATTCAGTCAAGGAAAAATGTATATTTTATGGTTGCGCTTTTTTACTTCAAGCCTGGGGTTGGTGGAGGATGGATTTCTTAAACCCCGTCAACAACAACACATTCGTTTTCCCGTACGCAACAAAGTAAGTCATCAAGTTATATCATTTATTACTATTCATCTCTTCACCAAATATATGCTAAAAAAAATTGTTTTTCATTTCCTTTAGGTATTGCGTGAGGGGTATGGATTACGGCAAGAATCCAAGATTCAATGTCGCACTATACCGCAATCTGTTGGATCACCTAGGCCCGGATGATGTACGTCGTACCTTTCAACTTTCCTACTTTTAAATTATTTATGTATTACGCTTTCATTAACCTGATTTAATTTTACGCGCAGTTTTTCTGGAGATCATATTTGGGTTTGGGCCATGAACCAAACCCCGAGGATGCAGTAATTTGGAGCGCCAAGACTGCAATCATACGGTTCAATTTTGTGGAGATGCACCACAGCGACCGTGTGAAGATGCAGTTCGGAATGCATCAAGAGATACCCAGTGATTCGACTTGTTTGTCCCTGTGGCATCTCAAAAGGGTCGACGCCCAGTGGGGTCTTACCAACTGAAAAGACTTTGCTCCAAAATGGTGTAAGATGTGGCAGAGGCGTCACCGACATGTCTTGCAATTTCTCGGTTTTCCTCAATCATGGTAATATGCGACACATGGATCAATATTTATTTTGGTACAGGTCGGTTAGTAACTCTGAAATGCACGTGTCTCATCCAAGGTATTTGGTTGACCCACGAACACAATGGGTACAACCCTCGTTTCCCCAACAACAAACTCAATACACATCAACCTCCCACCAACCCCCCAGACGAAACAGAACCACAAATACCCAATCACAGTCCCCACCACAACACAATTACACCCAAATGCCCCACAACCAACCACAATCACCACCTCAGTACCAATACCCCCATATGTCTCACACCCAACCGCAATTCCAATCATAATACCAACACACCCGCATACCCCACACACAATTTCAGTCTTCTGTATATCCCAATATGGGCCCCTCGACATTCAGCCTTAGCCCTGATCTGGAAATGTCGGAAGATTACGAACCAACCGACCCAGCTTACCATCAACCACAATATCACCAAACCATCCAACATCCTCAATACCAAACACCCCAAGATCCATTTCCTTTCTACCCCCCGTACTCAAACGATCAATGCTACAGACCCACCATGGAACCCCACCCACCGCCAACACGATCAAACTTTGAGGGTATGGGTAATCGACTGTACCCAAGCGGATCTTCTAGATATGGATATCTGACTGATTTCATGGATCCGGAACGCATTGACTTCGCTGGGCCATCGACCCTGCCACAGCAGGAAACACGACGACACCTAGCACGGAAAAGGCGAGGACGGAGATGCGGAACCGGGGGTCATTACCGGGTTCAGGGAGACCATTGATTTATCTGTTTTTTTTATCTGTTTTTTTAATGTAATACATATGGGTGTGATAATTTTTTTAAATAAGAAGTCAATTTTGTTGATCCTATATCGAATACGCAACGCACCGGATTGAAAAAAAAAAAGTGAAATTTTCCCTAGAAATGCACTAAGGCGCCATCTCACTTGGCTTAGGGTATGCCCTAAGCACCTAGGCGCCAAGTGAGATGGCGCCTCCCCTTAAATAATGGGTGTAGGCGCCAAGTGAGATGGCTCCTCCTTTGGGGAGTCATCTGAAACATGATTATTTGCGTAATTTTTTTCGAAACGTGGTTATTTGCGAATTTTTTTTAATACATGGTTATTCAAAAAAAAATTCTGAAAAATAAATAAAAAAATAAAAAAAAATGTTAAAAATGAATATTATATAGAGGGGTCCTAAAACACAAGGTGCAAGTTTGATTTTATTTAGAATCCAACAAGTTTATATATAGAGCATCAAAATTTAACACTGAAAAAAGTAATTGATAACTTTTTTTTTCCAGTA
The DNA here is from genome assembly GCA_948472305.1 of Vicia faba. NCBI lineage: Eukaryota > Viridiplantae > Streptophyta > Magnoliopsida > Fabales > Fabaceae > Vicia > Vicia faba. The sequence goes on from OX451738.1 coordinate 231,432,140, forward strand.
ATATATAGAGCATCAAAATTAATCTCTACTTTTTTTATTTTTAAATTTACAACCTTAAAGAAAATTATAATTTGATTTCCATAATCTTGATAAAAAAAAATTTACCTGCAATTATAAGTTGTTTTTATAATCAAATATTTTACCCAATTTAACTCTATATTATATCATCTCAAGTATGTCTGAGATGATTCACAGAAGTGCCATACTATGTGCTTCCTGAATTAATCTGATTTTTAGTGGTTTTACTTCTTGATCGCTCTTAGAGCATTTTCAATGCGAGGAATTATTTTAGATGTTTATGTGATATTGTGTGATTCTAAATTGCTATATTGTATTTAAGTCATTTTAAGTTAATTTCAAATACTTTTATTTTAATAGTAATTGTATATAACTAATATATAGTTGACTCTATCAGTTTAAATTATTTAATTTGTGTTACAGTTTTTTAATCATTTTATAGTTTAATTGGTTCAAAATTAATAATATTTAATATTAAGTTTTTTACTTTTTATATTATTTCAACAAAATTTAATTCTTTAATATGAAGTTATGTAAATACCTAATATATGTCATTTAAAAAAATATATATATATATATATTATAAACACGTAAAATTATTGTAATAAAAGAAATACATACATGTAAAATGGAGAGCATATTAGCCCCATTTTAGCATTTTTCTTAAAAAAAGTCAAGCGTGACAATTAAATTAATAAATGATAATATATTGAGAAATTCTCAACACACCTCATTTATTTTTTAGGAATCTCATAAAAATTTCATCCCAACCCTGTTTGGAGGATTTTTGTGGATGTATGGTATATTCATAAGTTTTTTTTGAAGCATATGTTTATCCGACTCAATTTTCTCCTTTTCGTTATCATTTTTCCATTTTTAAAAATCTCATAACCCTAAAACCTCAAGACTCTCATTTTTCATCCAAATAAAATGTTAAGAAATACAATTTATTACAAATCATCAAAAGAAACAATTAGATATGTTCACATTTATAATGTATTTATTATTTAATAGTCTATGTGAATAAAAAGTGAGATATAGTAAAATATATTTGTAGTAAATTCAGGTAAGTGATTTTTTTATTCATTACTTTTAAACCAAAAACTAATAATTTATCTGAATGACTTATGATATTTAATTTGAATTTATATATAAAATGTAGATATAATAAGAATAGTAAAAAATGTAACATATCAATTTTAATACAACCAACAAAAAAACTCAAATGCATGAATAATAAATACTAACTAGTCGATACTAATAAAATGTTAATTAAAAATGCAAAAGATAAAACTCAGATAGAAATCGTTCTTACTATTTTAAAATAAAAATATAATAATATATATATATATATATATATATATATATATATATATATATATATATATATATATATATATATATATATATATATATATATATATATATATATATATATATATATAAAATTTATTTTCACTCCTTAAATCATATTTAAATATATTTATTAAATTTTTATTAAAAAATAATAAAAATTACACTTAAAAAATTGTACCTAAACTTTTCACAAATATAAATATGTTTTAGAGTTGTACAGAAGCTTGTTAGTCTCTTATAAGCTGCCACATCAACATATATTTAGCTTTCTTTAAGGGTATAGATATATAAGCTTAGTTTTTACTGTCACTTCATATATAGAGAATAATGCTATAATTATGAGCAATTCATGTGAATATGGTGAATATGGTGGAAGCTTTCGAGGAGTTGATTTGTGAATTTTTATTTATCTATTACCTATTTATTCTTTTAAGCTACAAATGAATATGTGTGACTAATTGAATTCTCTAAGCATAGTAAATTTTCCTTAGCGAATTAAGGCAATAGTGAAAGACTATTTGCATTATTGAAAATCACTTCAAAGGGAAGAAAAAACAACTTATCAAACAAATTGAATTTTCCTTTGCCAGTTTCCATTTATCTTATTATTTCTCTGCAAAACAATCGTTAGTTTTTTATTAAAGGTTATTTGTAAGATCGGCTACATAATCTTAGACTTAGTATTTTGAATGTTTTTGGGTTGAAAACTGGTTGATATTAAATAAAATGACAAAACTAAAAGACAATTACAAAGTAAAGAGATTAAAAACAAGACTTGTAATTTAAAGTGAAAACTAGAAATTGTTATGAATTTAAATGTGAAAGTATTCATACATTGTTAAGCCTGAAACTCATTTCTCTATTAGATGCGGGTACTTTGAGTGTAATACTCTAAATGTGAAGAAATGCGACATTTGACACAAATACAAACATTTTCTTAAATAGAAATCCTAAATATGTAACCGTCGACGGTTACTAACCCACGTTGGGACTTTGTGGAGAAATTATCCTATGTTTTGAACCTCCCCGCGTTCTTACTGGCTAGCGTGTTGATAACCGTTCCCGCCACCATAAATCCTTTCTCGTCGACACCTATGCATGTCGATGACTGCCTCTGCATCCCAAGCCTTTTGTCGAATAGTTCCTCTGGTCGATGCCTTTTGATGCCCTTTAGTCTTGGTTGACGCCTCCTATTATTCTCAAACCAACAAACTTACGCCTTTTCAGCCAAATAAACCCCACAACTTAAGGCTTATTATCCCAGTCGAAAAATGTTTGTCAACAAATTGCCTCCCAAACGTCACGTTTGACGGAGCCTTGTCGATGAGAGAACTCTGGCGTTTTCTCTTCCAATGTTTTTGACCGTATGCTTCTTTGGAACAACGTCATGTGTAATGTCCGTAATTTAATTAATTATTTAATTAAATTGTTTTTGGAATATTTGTGAAGTTGTGTTGTTATGTTAGATATTGTGTTGTGATTAGTTGGATTTATTTATTTTATCAAGTTGTGGGATAATATTAGAATGATAATATTATTTGATGTGGGCTTGTTTTAAAGGATAGAAGTAGTAATAAGGGGGGGGGGGGGGTGTAGTAGTCATAAGTCCATTAAGGTATTTTGAGAATAATAGGGTTATTTTATTATTATTAGAAATAATAAGAAAAGAAGAAGCAGTAAGAGAGAAAGAAATAAGGGTTGTAAGAAGAGAACGTGAAAGTTGTTGGAAAGGAGGAAAAGAGGCAGAACGGAAATCAACCGGAAAAGTTATAGAGCAACCTTCAATCCAAGGTAAGGGTGAGGTTCTGACTCTATAATAGGGTTTATGATGATTGGTATGTGGGATTAGATGTGAAAGATTGTTTGGTTTATGAATGAATTATATACATTGTTGTTTGATGAAAATCGATGATTGAAAGATGAATAATGACGCCCTAATGTTGTATATTTGATGTAGAATTATGGGATAATTATAATTGATGATTATCTATGATTAGATGATATTTTTAGGGCCTAAAGCATGGAAACCATAGTGAGAACACAGTGAAATCTCAGAAAATATCTGTGACAGAACAATATGTGTCGACCCCAAATGTCATGCGTCGATACATGAAGGCTTTTAGACTCAGGATGAATCGATAAGAAGGAGTCATGCGTCGATACATGAAGGCTTTTAGACTCAGGACGAGTCGATACGAAGGAGCATATATCGATACATGCATTGTTGCAGACTCAGTATGAGTTGATACAAAGGGAGTATACGTTGACTCATGTAGCATGTTAAGTCTAGTACGCGTCGACCCAAGGCATTACGCGTCAATCCATGTAGTCCAGTTTTTGAGAGAATCATTTTGAAAAGGCTGTAACTTGAGTTTTCGGACTCTATTTGAGGTGTTGTTCGAAGCGTTGAATAGCTAACGCGATGGACTTCATTCTTAAGGAACAAAATAAAGAATAGGAAGGATAATCCTAGTATCCAAATTAGGATTAGAGTTAGTTCCTGCGTTGATCGCTATGTTGATTTTTGTGAAGAATGATGAGGATGAGATGATTATAGATTACTGTTTGGTTAGTAACAGCAAGATTAATGAGGATAATAATGTAGTTTTACAGAATGAACAATATGTAGAGGTTTTTGTAATTTATAAGTAAGCCTTAGATGATTAATTAATTATAGGCAATTTCATGTTGTAGGCCTATGGTCAACGTTGCAAGATTGACGAATTGCTGTTGTATTGTTGTTGTGGCTGAGTTGCTATGAATTATGATGATAAATGATGTTTGATGAATTATGATGATAAATGATGTTTGATGAATTATGATGATAAATGATGTTTGATGAATTATGATGATAATATACAACAAAAACGTGCCAGCTCAGTTGGTATGAAGGAAGATGGAAAAGGCCATAGGACCTGGGTTCGAATACCAGGTCCCCCGTGTATTTCATATTATTTTGTCTTGTATAATCATGCACTTGTATAGGCCAAAAGACCACCATGGACCATCATCTTTCAACCATCAGATTATTCACAATTTGGATCCAAAGGCCATCACATGAAGGACCATGATGCACCCTCGTCAATGCACTGCATGGAATCTGAAAGTCAAATGTGGGCCAATGTATCTTGGGCCCAGAAAATTGCTAATGGCACTCCTCCAATTGCTGATTACAAGGCCCATCTTCTCTCTTTTCTTTATATTTTTTTCTTTTATTTAATTTATTTAATTATTTTTACTAACACAAAAATTAATTCTTTTTTATCAAAAATCATAAAATCAATTTCTCATCAAATTAGATTTAGATTTTTTTTTAATCAAAAATTAATTTAATTAGTCTATTTTAATTTTAGGATAACTTTAATTTGTTTTGTAAATAAATTAAAACAAATTAGAAATTAGGGTTTCGTTTGATTTAATTCTTTTTTTCACAAAAATAATAACCAAGACACAAAATAGGTCAAAAATAATTAATTTTCCTAATTTAAATTAATTAGCAATTAGGTTTGTATTTATTTAATTTAATACCTTATTTTCTTAAAATAAAATAATCAAAACAACCAAAAAACAACTCTTCTTGTAATTAGGTTAAACGGGGTCAAAACCCTATTTTTCTCTCGTTCTCGATTCATCGCGCGTTTATTTATTTTCTACAATATTGATGTAATTGCTCATGGGATGTAATAGTTTAATTAGGACTTTTCGTTTATTTATTGTTTTGATGGGTTTTTGGCTATGTAATTAATCCCCCACCCGAAGCCTTGTAATAGCGTAGCTTTATTTTTCGCATTTTAATTTCCGCAAATATTAACTGTTAGATGTATGATAATAGGGTTGCATGACAAGAATGTATGTTAATTTTAAAACAGTTAGCAAACCCTAAATGTGCAAAGATAATAACTTGAAATTGAATCACTCCCACATGCGCACTCCTAGGGTATAAGGTATACTCTCACTTCGGTTGCCTTCGGTAAACGGTCATTAAGTATAGGGTATTTTAGTGGTCGCCCTCTTGTCTAAACAAAGATCAAATGTCCCGTTCGGAAATGTTGCCTCGGAAAGGTTTCCTCAGAAATGTTGCCTCGAATATGATCTTAAGACACTAGGGTTATTACTAAGACGTCCTAACATTGCTTTAGTGATCGTACGTCCCTTTCGATTTGACTCTTACAAATCCAACGACGATGCTACCTACTCACTAATAGTGGGATAGCATTGTCTAAAGGAAACAAGAACAGAAACAATCATTTTTCGAGTCGGTAGATGCTAGTAGGTACTTGCTCAAAATGAACTTTTCTTCACACTTACACTCTTTTCAAATAAAGTTTTCAAAACGACTTCGTAACACTCTTGAAGACAGAAGCAAGGGTTAAATCGAAGTAAAACAAAAACTTTTTAAATCACACAAACACGGAAGTAATTTTTAAATGATGAGCAAGTACCTAAGAGCCCGTAGAAAACTACGGATAGAAAGGGTGCTAATACCTTCCCTTTCCATAATCTACCCCTCGTACTCAAAAATCTCGAAAAAGGAATTTTTCTGTGCTTTTTTCCTTTTCGGTTGGATAAAATAAAAGTCGATGGCGACTTTTGCTTATCGTGACATTTTGCAAACACAAACGCAAAACACAAACCAGCATTTTCCTAAAAACAGTTCCGGTTCTGCCACCGTATCACAGAATTGGCGAATCTGCTGGGGAATAAAATAAGTGGGGTATACCTTAGGATTAGTTCATCATAAATTTGCTTCTCTTGTTTGATTTGATTGGTTTATTTTTATGGGCTTTGTATCTGGAGTTACTATAGATCCTAACCCAGATCTGGGGAACACCTGTTAGGTAAGTAGCAATAAACTGTGAGGGAACTGTACGGCATAGACCGATACGGTTGAAGCAGTAGCTATGTTGATGTGGCACATTGGTTGGTACCGGTATCCCTTGTGGAGAAACAAGGAGAATACGGGGCTGCTATGTGTGTCGTTAAGCATCAACTGACCTTAGAACCTATAATTGACCAACTTGGCCATAGGAAGTAGTGAGATAGCCGGTCTCGATGTAAAGCTGGGAACTGGTTGATAATCGATACTACACTCATTGAGACCATACTCTCGAGATATTTCCGGCCGCAAGAAAAGATTGCATGAGCTGAAACCATGACCGATGGAGGATGGTCAATGATATTGAGAACCTTTAGAACCCGGTTACTATTATTAGGACAGGTTGAAACCAACTGAACTTCAAGAGGGTAGTACCTAGACTTCATGCAAGCCTGAAACTTAAGGGCTCTTGTGTGACTGGTTTGCCTTTACCATGTCTGTTATTTGCTATACCTGTTATGTGCTTTTATCATGACATCATGCATCATAAAATAGCATGCATACTTCATTACGCTAACCATTTCAAAGACCGAGGGGATTTATCTTTGTTCTATTTTGCAGATTATGGCTTTCATGCGCAGAAACACCATTCGAGTTAACTTCGTGCAAATACCTGCTCAACTCAGAGAGTTAGTCTCAAAAGTTCCTGATACTTCTTCATTCGTTAGAAGACATGGTCAGCTCCTTAGTTTGGTCACTTCAAAGTTGGATGAGCAGATGATGAGCGTGCTTTTCCAGTTTTTCGATCCAGTGCATAATTGTTTTACCTTCCCGGATTATCAGCTAGTTCCCACTTTGGAGGAGTTTTGTTACTTACTGAGCATATCCATCCTGGAGCAGACACCCTTCACAGGTTTGGAGGAAACTCTTAAGCCAGAGGACATTGCGTCATCCTTACATCTAAAAAGGGCTGATGTAGTATCCAACTAGGAGACACGGAGCGGGGTTAAAGGTTTCTTGGCTAAATTTCTGATTGATCAAGCTCAGCTGTTCTGGGACAATTTGGACTTTCAAGCTTTTGAAGACATCTTGGCTCTCCTCATCTACGGTTTGGTTCTTTTCCCGAATCCAGATTCCTTCATAAATGTGAATGTGGTCAAAATCTTCTTGTCTCGTAATCCTGTGCCTACTCTTCTGGGTGATATCCTACATTCCCTCTATACTCGTACTGTGCGAAGAAGAGGAACCCTCATGTGTTGCATGCCGCTGCTGGCGAGGTGGTTTATTTTGCACCTCCCCAAGTCTGTATTGAAGAATGAGGAAGGTTTAGGTTGGGCTTACAGGATAATGTCCCTTGCCCATACGAACATTCTTTGGAGTTCTAAGGCTATGGAGGACATTGCTGCCATTGATCGATGTGGGGGATACTCTAATGTCCTGTTGCTTGGAATCAGAGGAGGAATAACCTACAGTCCTTGCTTGGCTCTACAATAGTTTGGTCGCGCTCAGAGAGACGGTCCTCATGAGCTACTTCTTACAGATATTGTCCTTGACTACAAGGGGGACATTGACGAGCATCGCCGAAGGTTTATACGGGCCTGGGGCATGGTGAACAGGTCTGACCCTCACGAGCTAGGACCGAAGACTTCTCTCCCTATGCAACCTTATCTCCATTGGGTCCGAGCTCGAGCCCAGAAGCTTGGGATGCCCTATGAAGTTGTGCTTCTAGTGATTGTGGAGCCTACCAATGAAGAGGGTGTGCCTTATATGGTCCTTTATCCCTATATGCCTACTGATATTGGGGCATTGAAGAGATCCTGGATTTAGTTGAAGGAAGAAAGGGATACCTACCGGGAGAAGTACCATGAGCAAGAAAGGAAGATCTTAAAGCTCATGAGGCAACTTGAGAACGAGAGGACAATCAATAATTATGTCAGCATGAAGGGGAAACGACCATGGGATTTATGATGTCTTTTATTGTTTCTAGTCTAGATTTGCTTTTCAGTTATTTCTTTGTAAACGCCTTAAAAGGCATTGTTAAACATTTTAAAAATTTAATCTAATAAAGTTTGTTTTATTTTTGGTTTACAAATTTGAATCTCCCAAAGTCTTTGAAATCATTTCATACGCATTCCATTATCATGCACATCATTACAGGTACCATTACAGGTTTCTCATCTTTTTCGCTGTTTATTTCAGCACGGAATGTCTTCTGAAATACCTACCGATCAAGCCATCAAAGCTCTTCAGGCATAGAATGCCCAATTCCAAGAGATGTTCTTAAACTTGGCTAAAGGGAAAGAGGATTTGAAGACTCTCATCCTGAAAGAGAAGAAGAAGAAGAAGAAGAAGAAGAAGAAGAAGAAGGTGGTTCTTCTGAATATGGGTCACAGATTTGGGAATAGGTTGCGACAAGAAGCTCATCTGTCTCATTCATCCAAAGGAGGAGAGAATCAAGAGGAAGAAAAGGGTCCTAACCCTATAGTCTCTGATAATGACACTGATTTATTTGTGACCTCTGTGGAAGACATTTCTACTCCTTTGATGACAGTTAAGAAGAATCTATTGTTGGCCAGTTTGTTTCCGGGCTATGGCGAAGGTTGCCACCTATGTTCAATCCTGCCTGCTGGTTGCCATTTATTGAAACCAGGTGTTCAACGCCTGATGGATAACAAAGAAATCTTGTTCGAGAAGACTTTGATTCCGTTATTTCCAATTTAAGATGTTGCCATCATTACCATTTCCGCCGATCCTTCCAAGGCTTCCTCGAGAAAGCCTGTTAGGATTACATTTGTTCCGAGAATCGCTCTGTTAATCATCACTGTCCCTGGTCTTATCCCATATACTTCAGATAAGGCCGTCCCTTGGCACTATGGGGCTGATGTATATTAGCATGGGATTAAGCAAGACTCAAAGATTGAATAAGCTGATGCTGATATCAGCAATATTGTCGGGTCTAGCAAGGTCACCAGAAGTGGAAGGCTATTCTCTCCTGAGATTTCCCCTCCGACTGTTTAAAAGCCTGTTGCCATTCCATCTTCCAGTACATCAGCTACTGTTCCAGTTCTTACTCCAGTTACTACCCCTGTCGCCGAGTCATCTGACACTCGGGGCAAAGAGGTTACAGGTGAGCCTGCCCGGACGGAGGCGCCCAAGAAGATCATTGTAGAAACCTCTAAGCAGGAGATAGAGGAAATTCTGAAAATTATCAAGAAGAGCGACTACAACATAGTCGAGCAGCTAGGGCAAACCCCGTCGAAAATCTCCATGTTATCCTTGTTATTGTGTTCAGAAGCCCACGCAAAGGCTTTAATTGCTTTCCTCAAAACTACGCATGTGCCGCAGGAAACTTATGTTGATCAATTCAAAGACCGTGTAGCTAGTTTGACTGCCGACAACGGGTTGGGTTTCTCAGACGCGGATCTGACTGCTAAAGGAAGAAATCATAATGATGTTATGCACGTCTCGATCGAGTGCAGGGGAACTACTCTGGCCCGTGTACTGGTGGATACTGGGTCCTCATTGAATGTTTTTCTAAAGAAAGCACTAGACCGTCTGGACTGTGAAGGTTTGATTCTGAAGCCGAGTAATGTTGTGGTTAGAGCATTCGATGGATCAAAAAGGATGGTGCACGAGGAGGTGGACGTCCTTGTTAAAGTTGGCTCTCAGACTTTTGCATCTACTTTCTATGTGATGGATATCCGACCATCTTATTCTTGCTTGCTAGGTCGCCCTTGGATTCATAAGGCTGGGGCAGTGACTTCTACGCTCCATCAGATGTTGAAATATCCAGTAAAGGGGAAGATTGTTACAGTACAAGGTGAAGAGGAGTACATGGTGAGTCATCTCAATTCCTTTTGCTATGTGGAGATGGATGGGGAGTTCATCGAAACCCCGTGTCAGAATTTTAAAGAAGTTCCCCAGACTTTGGCGTCGACTGGAGTTGTTGCTAACAAGCCTCCGATGAAGATGGCTTCCCTCAAGGATGCCAGGGCTGTTATTGATCAAGGTGGGTGTGTAAATTGGGGACAACTCCCTGACTTCCCACACAAAACTGATAAGTTTGGTTTGGGATTTACTGCAGAGGCTCAAAGGGCTGTTCGGCGCATGAGGATTAGAAGACCTCCTCTACACATCAATAATCAGGGAGTGAATGCAATTGAGGATGATGAAGAAGACTCAGATATCGACAGCTGGATTTACCCTACTACCAACGGTGGATTGAACAACTGGACGGCGAAAGACTTCGTGCCCGTTTCTTTTATTACACAGTAATTGACTTTTGTTTTGAGATTTGTAACAGACATTTTGAGACTTTACGGCCCGGTGCCTTGCCCGAGGCACCTTGGCTTTGTTTGTGAGGGCTTATTATTTGTCATTTTCATATATCATCAATAAAGCATTGAACATTTTCTTGCATTGCAAATTTTGCACTCATTGTTTTTCCTTTCTATCTCGCACTTTAACAAAACAGCTATTGTCTTACACACACTCACATATCCTAATGTAGATCCACATCCACTCTGGATCCCATTGATAACGACTCTGCTATTTCCAGTTATGACTTCGAAAATACGATCAACCAAGCCGAGGACGAAGGTGAGGATGATTGTGAAGTGCCTGGGGAGCTTGCTAGACTGTTACTATAGGAAGAAAGGGCCATACAGTCTCATGAAGAGCCAGTAGAATCATTGAATTTGGGTACAGAGGAAGACAAGAAAGAGGTCAAAATAAGTGCCAAATCTATGCTGATAAGGTGCATGTACCTCTGGTTCCTCTGAATGTCTTGATAGCTCCTTGGCCTTTTGCAATGTGGGGCATCGATATGATTGGAAAGATCATACCTACTCCGTTTAACGGGCATCGTTTCATTCTGGTAGCTATTGATTACTTTACAAAGTGGGTTGAAGCAGCTTCCTTTGCTACAGTGACCAAGAACATCGTGGCGTGATTTATCCGACAAAACTTGATCTGTCGATATGGTGTACCAGAGAGGATCATCACGGATAATGGTACAAATCTCAACAATACGATGATTATCGAGCTCTACAAACAGTTCAAGATACAACATCACGACTCTTCTCCTTACCGACCGAAGATGAATGAGGCTGTTGAAGCGGCTAATAAGAATATCAAGAAGATTGTGCAGAAGATGACGGTGACATACAAAGACTGGCACGAGATGCTACCATTCGCTCTTCATGGGTACCGTACCTCAGCACGGACATCGACAGGGGCAACCCCCTATTCTTGTGTGTATGGCATGGAGGCAGTCTTACCCATCGAGGTCCAAATACCCTCTCTCTGGATTCTGAAAGGTGGAGGTTTGAGCGAGGACGATTGGATCCAGACCCGACTTGATCAGCTGAATTTAATCGATGAAAAGAGACTTACTGCTATTTGTCATGGTCAGACGTATCAAAAGAGGATGATCAAGGCTTTTAACAAGAAAGTCAGACGACAGGAATATCAAGTCGGGGATCTGGTAATCAAGCACATCATACTTCCACAAGGTGATCCCGGAGGCAAATGGACCCCTATGTACGAAGGGTCATTTGTGGTTAAGAACATTTTCTCGGGAGGAGCTATGATTCTAACCACCATGGATGGTGACGACCTTCCTTACCCCGTCAATGCAGACATAGTGAAAAAAAACTACGCATAAACAAAGACCCGCTAGGTCGACTGGCCTAGGAAAAAATAAGGGCTTCCCGATGAACCAAAATGGTTTGGGAAAAAATAAGGGATGAAAATGAAAAAAAAAACTGTACACTCGGCAAGTCGAAAACCTGAAAAGGTGGCTTGGGCCAAAAAGGGTATCCCGGTGGACTGAAAACCTGAAAGGGCGGTCCAGGAAAAAATTATGGATTAAAGCGTAACACTATGTCTCATTGGATCATCTTGCAACCAGACTTCTGTATCGACTATCAAGCTCGGACGACACTAATCAATCTGATATACCTTCAACCAAGTAGCAAAGTGATGAGACGCTTGAAGATATAAAGGCAATAGCAGAGTTAGAACCCAGTGGGATTGTTCACATAGCTGTTTTTCGTTGTTTTTCACAAATTTCTATCTTTCGGCGGCGTTCTCTTACTAGGACGTCAGCCTCTTGTACAAAACGCCTGTTACAGGCCAACTTCAAAATCAATATAATTAATTTTACAATAAATTTCAAATTTTTTTTATTTTCCTGTTTTGTTTTGCAAGAACGTCCAATGATTCATTTTTGATATATGCATTTGAAAATAATTGTTGCTCATAAATATTCACATGCGAAACAAAAGACGATTACTCGTAATTCAAGAAACAGGGGCAAACAAGAAATATCCAAACCTTACAGTTTCTCTATTCACCAGGTACAGGGATAGACCCAGCTGAAGAATATGGCTACAAATGCATACACTCCCCGCAGAGTAAAGGTATCTAAAAACATTGGTGTTAATTCTTCAAGCAGAGTTCATCTATCACTAATAATGGAAGACCATCCCCAGTGGAGTTTATTTCTTCCATAAACAGAAACTTTATCCTCGACAGAGTTTATCATCACCAGCAATGGTAATTCATCCACAACCGAGGTTATCTCTCCAAGTCAGCAGACCTTCTGGCAGAGTATATTTTCCCCACAGAGTCATTATCTCACCAGTTTATTCTCCAGCGGAATTATTCTCCTGCCAAGTTATTCTCAAATCATCTTCGGTCGTTATCCCCAGCGAACAAAACTCTTTATATTCTCCAGCAGTAGTCCGGGATTTATTTTCCCCAGCTAGAGAAAATCATAAAAGCATGGCACATCCATACATCATGACATGCATATACGCATCATACAACACAATCTCATTTATTTTGAGAACATCATTGCTCGATACATATCATGTATTACATACGACTAACTCCTTACATTTCAGGAAAAGATACAATTAAATTCTCACAAAGTTCAAGATATGAAGCCCGCGTACAACCGGATAGTATCTTGATCTCTCCATCATATTGTGAAGCCCGGAGAACGACCAGATAACAGTATCAGAATACCGCGAAGCCTGGATTACGACCAGATAGTGGCATCTTTTAAACAAGCTATGAAGCCCGGATTCGACCGGATAATAGTTTAATCCCCAGCAAGTTATTGTGAAGCCTGGATTACAACCAAATAGCAATACAAGACCATGAAGCCTGGATTACAACCAGATAGTGGTATATCATAAACACAAGCTGTGAAGCCCGGAGTCGACCGGATAACAGCTTAACAAGTTATTGTGAAGCCTGGATTACGACCAGATAGCAATACAAGACGCCATGAAGCCTGGATTCGACCAGATAATGGTAAAAGACTTTGTGAAGCCTGGATTACGACCAGATAGCAGCCAAGAATACTACGAAGCCTGGAGTCGACCAGATAGCAGCCAAGAATACTACGAAGCCTGGAGTCGACCAGATAGTGGTATATCTTTAATGCAGGTTATGAAGCCCGAATTCGACCGGATAATATCTTGATCTCCCCGAACACCATGAAGCCTGGATTCGACCGGATAATGGTATAAGACATAGTGAAGCCTGGATTACGACCAGATAGCGGTATAATATATCGTGAAGCCTGGATTACGACCAGATAGCGGTAAAAGAAACTGAAGCCTAGATTACGACCAGATAACAGTAAGGGACACCATGAAGCTTGGATTTCGACCAAATAGCAGTTCACCCAGCCAATTACTATGAAGCCCGGAGTCGACCGGATATTAGTAGGCCTTAAAATCAAATGGAAGCCCGGATGCGACTTGATAACCACTTGATTTCTTCTGAAGCCTGGATTTCGACCAGATAAGAAGTGAGGTATTATGAAGCATGGATTCGGCCAGATAGCAGTACAAGACACCATGAAGCCTAGATTTGACCAGATAATGGTATGAAACATCGTGAAGCCTGGATTACGACCAGATAGCGGTAAAGAACACTGAAGCCTGGGATTACGACCAGATAACAGTAAGGGACACTGTGAAGCTTGGATTTCGACCAAATAGCAGTTTACCCGGCCAATTACTATGAAGCCCGGAGTCGACCGGATATTAGTAGGCCTTAAAATTAAATGGAAGCCCGGATGCGACTGGATAACCACTTGATTTCTTCTGAAGCCTGGATTTCGACCAGATAAGAAGTGAGGTATTGTGAAGCCTGGATTAGACTAGATAGAAGTACAAGACACCATGAAGCCTAGGTTCGACCTGATAATGGTATGAAACATCGTTAATCCTGGATTATGACCAGATGGCGGTACAAGACATTGCGAAGCTTGGATTTCGACCAAATAGAAATTTTTCCTGGACAATTACTAAGAAGCCCGGAGTCGACCGGATATTAGTGTGCCCTAAATTCAAGTTAAAAGCCCGAATGCGATCAGATGACAACTGAATTCTTTTTGAAGCCTGGATTACGACCAAATAAGGATTGAGAAATTGCGAAGCCTGGATCACGACCGAATAGCAAGTTTAATCTCATCTCCCTAGTAAGTCACTGTAAATCCTGGAGCACGACCAAATAACAGTCGATCTTATCACTGTGAAGCTTGGATCACGACCATATAGTAGTTCATTTTCACCTCTTCGACCAAGAGATGATTCTCCAGTAGAATAACGGACGACTGAAGCTCCTAAAATTCAACTTTTCTCAAGACAGAAAACAACATTCCCCAGCGAAATCTTCCTCAACAACAGGTATACAAGCTCTCGCTAAGGAATCTCTTATCTGATCGACACTCCGTCGGATGGCATCTTTAAGCCCATCTTCCATCATCAATCTCCAAATGGAATCTATAAGCCTATTCCCGACATTACAAGACAAATACCACTTCATGCGAGTGCAAATTGCTTGGGCACTCTAGTGTTCAATCATCTTCAACCTTCAGATCACGAAAGGCAGACAAGCCAATCTACATCCTCAGGTTTAAGAAGATTGAATAAGGGCAGTTGTTGTACCCCAAAATTTTCCGTCCCATATTTCTCAATACATTTCAAGTGAGATCCTCAAATTGCTCAAGGAAGTCCAAAGGTTGACCAGACAAACTCTCTCCTAAAGCAGTCTACCTCAAATTAGGGTTTCATGTTGCATCAAGATACTTGAGTCCAAGGGATCCCAAATGCTCACTATTATCCTAATATGTTCTCAAGATCATCCATTTCAAGTTTCAAGCCCTACAGAGAAAGTTTGCTCAGTCAATTGCTCAAAGGCCTGAAAATCGATTGTACAAGGGCAAAAGTCAACTGTGGCCCACATACAATCAAACTTCAATATTTTTGGTCAACATTCTAATTTTTAAGTATTATTCATCATTTGATCAAGGGTTGATCATGATTCCTCAAGGATTGCTCACAATTCATCAAAACTCAAAAGTTGCTAAATTAGGGTTTTGTAGGAAAAGTCAACTCAACTTTGACCAATCATAACTTTCTCATACTTCATTAGAAATGACCCATCCAAAGCTCATTTTGAAGAGTATGCAATGCCTTGCAATTCATCTTCAGCTCCCAAGTTCAAAATATGCACTCACAAGAAGTTATGAATTTGGACATTATAGGTCATTTTGAAAAGTCAACAAAAACACCTTTTTTGTCAAAGCTTCATACATGAACATGGAAGACTCAATTGAGATGAGACCAAAAAGGTTGACCTTTTTTGCATTGGTGAATTTGACCTTTTTTACAAAATTTCCAAAAGTCAAAAGTGCCTCAAATTGCAATTTTTGTCAAATGGGCCCAACTTTTTGCACTTGTTTTGAGTTTGTAACATGGTCCACGAGCCCTAACTCTTCCCATTTGCCTTTATTTTATTTTTGCCATTTATTTTGATTTTTTATTTCAATTAAATCAAAATAAATCATAGAAATATCAAAGTCATTTAAGTCTTGAGATTTGGTGCGTATTTCAGGTCTCTTATACAGCTAGCAACAAAATCAAATCGTGCAAGGCATGTTTGTGCGCAAAAAGATTGATTTTTGGCTTATTTTGGAAAGATTTTCATGAAAATCAAATCATGATCAAAGACCATAATTGACAAAGATTGAAAGCACATTTGTAACCCTAATTCGATCATTGGTATATAGTGGACAAGTGCAGACCAAAAGCACAAGGTTTTCAGGCGTGTAGAGAGAAGCACAAACTTGAAAAAACTCAAGAAAAGTGGTGATCTGATTTGATACTTCCAAGCATTTTCAAGACTCCCAAGCCATCTCATTCGCTTCCTGGGAATACAAGAAGGCTATATCAATCAAAAGCAATTGTTTTTATGCCCAGAAACGCAAGGTAAGAGCTTCACGACCTCCCTCTTTTTTTGAAATCGAATACCATTGTTTAAGCATTTGTAGCATGAATTACTTACATATTCTTGTTCTGTGAAGCATTTGAGAGCTATTCATAACAATTAATTGCATTTTTGCTAACCCTATAGAGAAACACCATCGCTAGGGTTTTTGTGTTGCGTTTTGGGATCTTTTTATACAGGTAAAATTGGCTCAAAATAAAGGCACCAAGCTGCTCACCAGGCCAAGGAAAATTAGTTTATGGCTTCAGGTTCCATTTATCGTGCCTATGGATGATTTTGGAAAGTCGTTGGTTTGTACCTACGCTTCTGGTCCGTAGGTAAAAGTCATTGACCTTTTAGCAACGGAGAGAGGTTAGGGACGATGGCGTGGCAAGCCCTGATTGCTTCGTTTGAATTTGCGCGCGGATAATTTTTATTTTGTTTGTTTTCCATATTATTAATTATTATTATGTCATATACAACAAAAGCGTGCCAGCTCAGTTGGTATGAAGGTAGATGGAAAAGGCCATAGGACCTGGGTTCGAATCCCAGGTCCCCCATGTATTTCATATTATTTTGTCTTGTATAATCATGCACTTGTACAGGCCAAAAAACCACCATGGACCATCATCTTTTAACCATTAGATTATTCACAATCTGGATCCAAAGGCCATCACATGAAGGACCATGATGCACCCTGGTCAATGCACAACATGAAATCTGAAAGTCAAACGTGGGCGAATGTATCTTGGGCCCAAAAAATTGCTAATGGCACTCCTCCAATTGCTGATTACAAGGCCCATCTTCTCTCTTTTCTTTTTTATTTTTTTCCTTTTATTTAATTATTTTTACTAACACAAAATTAATTCTTTTTTATCAAAAATCATAAAATCAATTTCTCATCAAATTAGTTTACATTTTTTTAACCAAAAATTAATTTAATTAGTCTATTTTAATTTTAGGATAACTTTAATTTGTTTTGTAAATAAATTAAAACAAATTAGAAATTAGGATTTTGTTTGGTTTAATTCTTTTTTTCTCAAAAATAATAACCAAGACACAAAATAGGTCAAAAATAATTAATTTTCCTAATTTAAATTAATTAGCAATTAGGTTTGTATTTATTTAATTTAAAACCTTATTTTCTTAAAATAAAATAATCAAAACAACCAAAAAACAACTCTTCTTGTAATTAGGTTAGACGGGGTCAAAACCCTATTTTTCTCTCGTTCTCGATTCATCGCGCGTTTATTTATTTTCTACAATATTAATGTAATTGCTCATGGAATGTAATAGTTTAATTAGGACTTTTCGTTTATTTATTGTTTTGACAGGTTTTTGGCTATGTAATTAATCCCCCACCCGAAGCCTTGTAATAGCGTAGCTTTATTTTCCGCATTTTAATTTCCGCAAATATTAACTGTTAGATGTATGATAATAGGGTTGCATGACAAGAATGTATGTTAATTTTAAAACAGTTAGCAAACCCTAAATGTGCAAAGACAATAACTTGAAATTGAATCACTCGCACATGCGCACTCCTAGGGTATACTCTCACTTCGGTTGCCTTCGGTAAATGGTCATTAAGTATAGGGTATTTTAGTGGTCGCCCTCTTGTCTAAACAAAGATCAAATGTCCCGTTCGGAAATGTTGCCTCTGAAATGTTGCCTCGGAAATGTTGCCTCGAATATGATCTTAAGACACTAGGGTTATTACTAAGAGTCCTAACATTGCTTTAGTGATCGTACGTCCCTTTCGAATTGACTCTTACAACTCCAACGACGGTGCTACCTACTCACTAATAGTGGGATAGCGTTGTCTAAAGGAAACAAGAACAAAAACAATCCCTTTTCGAGTAGGTAGATGCTAGTAGGTACTTGCTCAAAACGAACTTTTCTTCACACTTACACACTTTTCAAACAAAGTTTTCAAAACGACTTCGTAACACTCTTGAAGACAGAAGCAAGGGTTAAATCGAAGTAAAACAAAAACTTTTAAATCACACAAACACGAAATCAATTTTTAAATGATGAGCAAGTAGCTAAGAGCCCGTAGAAAACTACGGATAGAAAGGGTGCTAATACCTTTCCTTTCTATAATCTACCCCCCGTACTCAAAAATCTCGAAAAAGGAATTTTTCTGTGCTTTTTTCCTTTCCGGTTGGATAAAATAAAAGTCGGTGGCGACTCTTACTTACCGCGATATTTTGCAAACACAAACGCAAAACGCAAACCAGCATTTTCCTAAAAACAGTTCCGGTTCTGCCACCGTATCACACAAACAAATAATGTAATCACAATAACCTGCACACAAAACAAACAAACAACCCAATGTCTTGAGGTAAACCTCAAGAACTCCAGACAAAATATCAATTAAGGTCACAAAGTCTCCAATATAGGCCAAGGTTTCTAATCCTAAGTTCAAGAAGTCCAATACTCCATAATGCCAAGGATAGTAACCAAATAGTCCAAGTATCATTTAAGCTTTTATAGTTCATGTTGATTATTAGGTGTCTTAAAAAAGGAAAAGCTCAAGTGAGCAAAATAAAAATAACAAGAATATAAATGTTCAAGTGAGAAAAATAAAAATGGCATGAAATATAATGCTTAAATAAATGGTACACAAAGCATAAAAATAAAAGCATGAAGTAAACAATTTAATAATTAGTGGTTAGTTAGATGACCATCTTGAAACTTGCATTTGGAACTCATTAGAGGATTGGTAGAACTAAAGCTTCCACACAACAAGTTACACTGGCTTTTTGTCAAGTATATCATCCATTTGGAATTATAAAAAATACCATTTAATGATCAATGATATTTAAGTGATCCGTGTTGACCAAAAGTGTTGTAGATCCATTAGAGGATTGGTAGAACCAAAGCCTCCACACAATGAATCTCAACGTTATTGGATCAAAGGGATCAAATTAACATACTTGGGCTTACAAACATAGGTTTGGGCCACGAATGATTATTTATTCAAATCAGAACAAAATTTAGCACTATGTTAAGCAATCGTAACTGGACTTATATAGAAGTCGCACCTATTTTGAGGCCGGTCAATAGCAATCTATGCACCATTTGTTTTGAGACATGATATAGAGATCATGCTCCAATAACACTTAGTGCAATAAGAAAGGGACAAGATCAAGAGGGGTGGGAAAGAATATACAAATCACATTTGAATTAAATTTAAATCAAACTATTACTAAAATCATTCATCCATTTTTATGGAGTTAGACTCAACACCATGGATCCAATGATGTTAATAAAGTTCATGATCAAAATTCAATCCATGTTCAGCCAGAAAATAATCACAAAATAATATTGCATTTAATATATACATTAAAAAAGGTTTTAAAAATGTTTTAAAATGGAAATAAGAAAGAAAAATATCAAGTATATTCAAATTAATCAAAAAATAATTAAGTAAGACAATAGAAAAATCAGAAAAGGACTCAAATATTTTTATAAAATTTTTGGCAATTTTTAAAAGTCAGAAACTATTTTAAAACTAATTAAAATTGTTCAAACAAATAGGAAATAGATCAAAAATAGTAAACATCAATATAAAATTCCATAAAATTTTCAAAAAGTCATAAATATGTAAAATGATATTTACGAAATTTTTTAGAATTAAGAAATGTCAGAAAGTATTTTTAACGTAATTAAAACAAAGCAAACAATGCAAAAAATATAAAAAATATCAATTTTCAAAATAAAAATATGAATAAAATTCATGAGATTAGAAATAATTCAAAGTATTTTTTTGAATTGTTTCATAATTTTTGGATAAAAAATAAAAGAGTTATGAATTTTTGAAAGTTAAATCAGTTAAAATATAAAAATCAGAAAATAAAATAAAACCAAAAAGATATGAGCCATCAGATCAGAGTCAAACGCGTTAGTAATCTAATCCAATGGACCAGACACACTGTGTTTGATATGGACCTTAGTAAGATGCGCAGGGAATAAAAAAAGGCAACCAATAAAATTAAAACATTTGGCACGCTATCATTGGCTGAGACGAGACATGCCATCGTCTTCAACCTCCAGCCACATTGCAATGGAGATTTTGTGAGATCTTTCAAACGGAAAAATTAGGACCCCAGACCAGTATCATTGGATTCGTCTCTTCAAGACGATTCTAACACCACCATCACGCCAAATTTATATAAAGTATACAAAGAGATATGAATCAAAAACCCAGAAAATAGCGAGCACCTTCAATTTGAGATTTCTCTCTCAATTCTCAATGGATTTAAAAATTGTAAGAAGCACTAGAATCAGGAGAAGGGGTAGAACAGGTTAGTGCTTTATTTGGATCCAAATGGTGGAGAATTCTACCTTTTCTGAGTTCAAGAAAGAAGCTCTGAAACTGGACTTCTGTAGCTTGGATTATAGCTCGTTTTGCTTGGTTTAAGTGCTGGAGAGTTTGTATGATGCTTAAGGAAGATGAATGTGGAAAGAATTTTGGAAGAAAAGGCTGGAATCTCAGAAACTAATTTCAAAAATTTGAAGTTCTCGTGAGGTTTTAACAAAGTGTTTTTGGCTCTCAAAGCTTGAGGAAATGAATGGGAGGTGACCCTTTATTCATAGGGAATCAAATGGAATGTTCAAGCGTGTGAAATGATGAAGTTTGGAGAGAAATCGTGTGAACCTGATGCACGAGCAAAGTGTGATCTGATTTGCATCAAAGCTCATCCAATCCTTGCGTTTTAAGGCTCTAATGAACTTCAGAAACTTGGTTAAACATGTTTAGATCACAAACGCGTGCTAATTTGATATTTAGAGGCCAAAACATGAATTTTAAATTCTGACTTATGAAGAAACTTCAGTTCCAAGTTACCAAGTTCAATCCAATGGAATTCTCAGCTCAAGAGATCTTAAGGCATGATTCTTGATGCTTTAGAAGGATGAGATTACAAGCTTTGTAATGGAAAAATAATGGAATCAAATGGATGCTTGAGCTGAAAGTTGCATTGAGTCAAAGTTGGGGAAAAAAAGGTTTACTTTCCATACTTAGAAATATTTCAATTTTTTCTTCAAAAGTGAACTATAATGTTTTGCATCCAAACATGGCCTTTCAATTGGAATTTTCTCTTGACCAAAAAATATGGCATGAAATAAACCTCTTGAATGACATTTTGAAACTTGAACCGTTCAAAATATCCAAAAATTGAGAGAGTTATGAATTGTTGAAGTTGGCAAAAAATTATGAAATGACCTATAATCTTTTGTATTCTTAGGGCATCTTCCATCCATTTTATCACTTTGCACATAAAAGAAGGCATAAATTTCACATACTCAAGATAATTGTGGAAAAAAAGTGGGCTCAAGGTGATAAAAATTGACCATGTTATGATCATTTGAAGTCACACATGGGAAAATGGGGGTTTATCTAGAGGACTTGTAATCTTTCTTCATCATCAAGTTTCTTCCACATGAAAACTCCTTGAAACATTTTAAGTGATTTGTTGATAACCATTTGAAGATAAGGATGTTTTTGGAAACACTCAAAAATACCAAAAGATGAGCAAGATATGCTTCTTTGAAGTTTAAAACCCTAGCTCCTAGATCAGGAAAATGATTTGAGGAACTTTGACAAATTTGAACAAACTTCTTGTACCAACACAATTTCTTTGTAAATAGAATATGTTGAGGATGAAAATGAGAACTCATAGACACCAAGAACACTTCCATATTCTTGAGAATTGATAGAAATATGCACTTGTGATCATTGGGAACAAGACCTTGTCCAACCATGACAACTTCTTCAATCAATCCCTTGCACTTTTGGATCAATCTTGATAACTTTGAAATGTGATGAACCAAAATAAACCTTGCCATGCCATCCCTTCCAAAACAACTTCAATGGTGAGGTTTGGACTTCTCAAGCTTTATTGCCTAGGGCATGGAAATAAACTCATGAACCCATGGAGCAACTTGTTAAATCTTATTGACTTTACCTACATTAGTAACAAGCAAGACAAACTAACATTTCATTTTACTAATTAAAAGGAAAAATCAAGACAAAATATTCATGATCACAAAAGAAAACAAGTCAAGGTGCTTGGTGATTCCTCAAAGAGCAAAGCTAAAGGTAGGGAGGAAAACCAATAACCCTAATGCGATCTTGTTGTGATTGAATCAGTATGGAATAATGAAGGAATCTTAGGGGTGAAAATTAGGGTACAAAGGGTAGGAGGAAAAGAACACCCTTTTTCAAAAAAGCTTTATCACACTCTTGAGGACTGATACAAGAGTTATCATGAAGCAAAGAAAAAAACAATTTTCAAAGCACACAAACACGAAAACAGTTTTAAAAAATGAGCAAGTACCTAAGAGCCCCTGGAAAACCATGGATGGAAAGGGTGCTAACACCTCCCCTTTCCATAATCTACCCCCCTTACTCAGAAAATCTCGAAAAAGGTCTTTTTCTGTTCTTTTCATCCTTTCCTTTGTTGGATAAAAGAAAAGTCGGTGGCGACTCTTGCTTAACGCGGCATTTCTGAACAAAAAATGCAAACCAACATTAATAGCCGGTTCTGCCACCGTATCACAGAACTGGCGACTTTGCTGGGGAAATAAATAAAAGTGGGGTTTACCTTAGGGTCTAGATCATTTATAAATTATTTGCTTGTTATGATTGCTTTACTTTTAAGGGTATCTATTTGGGTATTATAGATCCTATACCCAGATCTGGGGAAACCTTTTAGGTAAGTAGAAATAGATCGTGGAAACTGTGCGGGGTATACCGACACGATTGAAGCGATGGCTACGTTGATGCGAAATTTTGGTTGGTACCGGTAGCCCTTGAGTTAATCAAGGAGAATATGGGGCCGCTGCATGGTGTTATGAAGCATCAACTGACCTTAGAACCTTTAAATGATCAACTTGTCCATTACGATGTAGTGAGATGGCCGTCTTTGGTGTATTCCCAAGTCGGCAGATACTCGATGCTACACTCATTGAGACTTGACTCCTGAGTTTTGTTTGGTTGCGAGTCAGTCGCCTATCAAACGAAGCTTGTGGGAAAGTTCAGTGATATTGAGATCCTTTAGAACCCGGTTACTATTTATAGGACAGGTTGAACCAATCCAACTTCAAGAGGGTATGACCTTAAAACCCATGCAAGCCTTAAACCTTAGGTCTTTGTATGATTTTCTTGTGTTTGCTATATCCGTGATTTCTTAGCATAATCATACACATCATAACATCATGACACATCATTTCCTTAACCATTTCAAGGATCTCAAGGGTTTGTGATGTAGGTTAGGGTAAATCAGACGTCTAGCAAGGGGCAAAGGGGATTTATTTTCCTCTAGTCAATGTCGTCAAAAAATCAAAACTCAACAACTTGTGTCAGGGGATATGACCCACTTGATATGGTGAGCTTGACTCTCGTAGAAGGACTCTCAAGGATACGAAGTTCTTCAATCAAAGCTTCAAATTATGACATTTTCTTGTTTACCCCACGAAATCCTTGAAAACATTGCATGCATATATCATACGTATCATTGCATAAACAGGTGTCATAGTAAGTTTCTCATCCTCTTCGCAGTTTATTTCAGCAATGGCTCTAGAACAAACAGTGAAGGATCTGCAGACTCAGAATGCACAGTTTTAACAGATGATCATGGCCCTAGCCAAGGGGCAAGAGGAATTGAAGGCTCTGATTGTTAAAGGGAAGACTAAGAAGCCAAGGAGGATAGCTGGTGTGGTAAATCTAGGAAGGAGATTCAAAGGACCGCTAAGTCAAGTGGTTGAGCTGACATCTTCTTCCAAAGAAGGAGATAATCAAGAGGGGGAGACAAGAGAGGAAGACTCTAGTCCGAGGGAATCTGACAATGAGACTGATTACAATGAAGAGCAGTATCCCCCGGTCGACGAAAAGTACAAATAGCTGGAAGAGCGTCTGAGTGCAATGCAAATCCAGAAAGTGCCTGGGCTGGACTTTGAAGAGCTGGGTTTGGTGTCTGGGGTTGTCATCCCACAAAAGTTCACGGTGCCAGTGTTTGCCAAATATGATGGGATTTCATGTCCCAAAATTCACCTCCGATCTTAGGTGAGGAAGATCTAGCCTCACACTGCTGACAAGGACTTATGGGTCCACTTCTTTCAAGATAGTATGTCCGGAACTCAACTAGAATCATTTTACCAGCTGGAAAGGACCAACATCCGTAATTGAGAAGACCTAGCCGCTGCTTTTTACAAGCAGTATCAGTACAATGCATACCTTACTCCCACGAGTACTCAACTCCAAAGTATGGCTATGGGTTCAAGGGAGGGATTTAAAGACTACACTCAGAAGTGGAGGGACTTAGCAGGAAGAGTCCAACTTCCCCTGTCTGATAGGGAGCTAGTGGATATGTTTCTGGGTACCCTGTCTGGTCCATTTTTTAATCACCTGATTGGAAGCTCCTCAGCCGGCTTTACTGAATTGATCTTGACAAGGGAAAGAGTGGAAGCTGGAATTAGGGTTGGTAAGATCCAAAAAGATGCATCCTCCAGTACAGTAAGGAAGACATTTGTTGGGAAGAAAGAGGTTAGTGTTGTGTACAATCAAAGGAATCACGACAGAACTGAATGCTGTCCAGCGGTAGGGGCTGTTATGATCTCTAAACCCGCACCTACCCAACAAAGGAACAATCAGTCTAGAGTAGAAAGGCCGGTAAGATAGTATACTCGGATAAACATGACTCTGTCTCAAATCTTGCCACATTTACTGAAGTCTAATCTGGTAACTTTGAAGGAAGCTCCAACGAATCCTAACACTGCCTCTCCCCGCTATAATCTAAATGCTCGATGTGCTTATCATTCAGAAAGTCCATGTCATGATACAAGCGACTCCTGGGCTTTGAAAAACAAGGTGCGAGACCTTCTCGAGGTAAAGGAAATTGAATTTGACGACTCTGAGATTCCAAATGTTATCACTGCTCATATGCCCAAGAATGGCCATGGTGTTAACGCTATTGAAGATGATATGTTTGTTACTGCCGTTGATGAACTTGTTACTCCTCTCCGGACCGTTAAGTGGAACTTATTAAAAGCCAGTTTATTTCCGGGCTGTGGAGAAGGTTGCCACTTCTGTTTATCCCTATCGACTGGTTGTCATTTGTTGAAGGAAGGTGTTCAGCGCCTGATGGATGATAGAGAAATTTTGTTTGAGAAGACACCCGTTCCGACTATTTCTTGCAAGGATATTTCAATAATAACCATTTCCGTCAATCCTCCCAGGGTCTCCACTAAAAGACCCGTCAGGATTACATCTATTTTGAAGGTGACTCCACTAATAATTACTATGCCAGGGCCAATCCCATACTCATCAGACAAAAATGTTCCCTGGAACTATGGGGGTGACGTCTACTACCACGGTGTCAAGCAAGACCTGTTGGATGTTGAAGATCAGGTTTTTAAGAATGTTGATCCCGACATTGACAACATTGTTGGAATCAACAAAATAACAAGAAGTGAAAGAGTGTTCTCCCCTGATATTTCTCCTCTGAAAGCTGTTATTGGTCCTGTGATCATTCCTACTTTTGTTCCTGCTGATACTACTACTACAATTCCTGTGATTATCCTTGCTGACACCCCTATCACCGAGTCGACCGAGACTCGGGGCAAACACATATTGATTGAGCCTGTCCAAACGAAGGCGCATTTAGTATCTATCCTAGAGGCTTCCAAGAAGGAAATGGAAGAAATTTTTAAAATTATCAAGAAAAGCGACTACAATGTGGTCGAACAGCTGGGGCAGACCCCTTCAAAGATTTCTATGCTAGCCTTACTGTTGTGCTCTGAAGCTCATGCAAAGGCTCTAGTGAAATTTCTTAAAACTTCCCATGTGCCACAGGAAACCTCCATTGACAAATTTGAAGATTGTGTGGTCAATTTGACAGCTGATAATGATTTAGGTTTTTATGATGCTGATTTGACACCTAGAGGGAGGAAACACAATGATGTGTTGCATGTCTCTGTCGAATGCAGCGGCACTACTTTGTCCCATGTCCTAGTAGATACTGGTTCATCATTGAACATGCTTCCTAAGAAAGCTCTGGATATACTAGAAAGTGAAGGTTTGACCTTGAAGCCCAACAACATTTTAGTGAGGGATTTTGACGGTTCCAAGAGAATGGTGCACAGGGAGGTGGACATCCCCATCAAAGTTGGTTCTTAGACTTTAGACTCTACCTTTTACGTCATGGATATCAGACCATCATATTCTTGTTTATTGGGTCACCCTTGGATTCAGGGGCGGGAGCTATTACGTCCACTTTGCATCATATGATGAAATACCCGGTGAAAGGAAGGATTGTCATGGTACATGGTGAAGAAGAGTACATGGTCAGTCACCTGAATTCCTTCAAATATGTAGAAATGGATGGTAAGTTCATCGAGACTCCATGTCAGAACTTCAAAGAGGTGCCTCCGACTATAGCCGCAACTGAAGTTGTCACCAATTTTCCAAAGATCACCAGACCTCCCTTGAAGATGGCTTCTCTCAAGGATGCAAAAGCAGTTTTTTAAGAAGGTGGGTCTACCATCTGAGGCCAATTCCCTGATATTCCATACAAGTCTGATAAATTTGGTTTGGGTTTCTCTTCAGGGGCTCAAAGGGCTGTTCGACACACTCGTGCTGGAAGAACACCCCTACGCATCAACAATCGTGGGGTCAACGCTCTAGAAGACAACGATGGTGATAATGACATGGATAACTGGATCTTCCCTACTACTAACAGTGGACCCAGTAACTGGACGGAAAGAGACTTTGTACCAATTACTTTTATTCAAAAGTAATTGTCTTTCTTGTTTTTCTGAGGGTTATCATGTTTCATTTTCATATGGAATTGAAACCACCCGATCGGACCTGTCATCTGGATGTAATGAAACATCAATGAAGTCGCCACCAAACGTCTTTTATCCCGCCGAAAGGGAAAGGTAAACATCGAGAAAACCTGAAAAGGGAGAAATCACGGTCTTTCGACCGAGAGATCAGGTAAGGGAGTCTATTACGCGAGGGGAAGGTATTAGCACCCCACACGCCCATAGTACTCTATGATATCCACTCTTGTTGTCTAATCTAATGGGTGTGGTCAAATCCCATGTCTATGGCTTAAACCTAAAAAGGGAATGCATGCGAAAGAAAAAGAAAACAATGTAGGGAAAATAAAAAGTTATGCTCGATTGGGCCCTACCCCAATGCCTACGTATCCCTTTTAAGGAATCAGAGCAGCCGTAGTTCGGCTTACATATTTTGGTTGGTTTGTGTTTTTTAGTTTAAGACAACAAAAACAGTCAAGATGGAAAACCATCAAATGAAACAACAAACAAATGAGATGGTAAAACATCGGCTAAATAATAACAAAGTAGCATGTCAAAGATGGTGAAACATCAATAAAACGGATGACAAAACATCACACCTAACAATGATATTGAGAATCAAAGTAGGATATCAAACATGTGCGATGGCGAAACATCGGCTTCAAACAAATGTGCGATGGCGAAACATCGGCTAAAAGATAACAAAGATATCATGGTAAAGATTGCGAGACATCGATAAAACAGATGACAAAACATCACACCTAACAATGATATTGAGAACTGAAGTAGGATAACAGGCATGTGCGATGGCGAAACATAGACTTCAAACAAATGTGCGATGGCGAAACATCGGCTAAAAGATAACAAAGATATCATGGAAAAGATGGAGAGACATCGATAAAATGGATGACAAAACATCACACCTAACAATGATATTGAGAATCAAAGTAGGATAACAAACATGTGCGATGGCGAAACATCGGCTTCAAACAAGTGTGCGATGGAGAAACATCGGCTAAAAGATTTGAAAACAAAGCCAAGAGGCACACAAACAAATAAGATTGATTTGTATCTTTTACCTTGAAGAAGGGTTTGAGTTTATTAGAGGTGTTTTATGATTTGCCAAGAAATTAATTTTTGTTTTAAGATGCAAAATGCAAAGGAAAGAAAAACAACTAAACGAAACTAGCCTAGCACTATCCCTAGTGTTATCATACAATGGTTGACCCTAAGGTTGAGGATAAAGGAAATTACTATCCTATGTTAGCATACACGGATTCCTACCTTAATTAACATGTTAAAGGAAGCTTAACAAAACTATCCTATAGGAAACATGCAATGAGAGCGAAGTCGTGATCTCAATTTCTAAATTGAGTGACTCATCGATCGACAATTAAAGAAGAAAAAACAATAACATCCTATAGGGAACATGCAATGAGAGCGAAGTCGTGATCTCAATTTCTAAATTGAGTGACTCATTGATCGACAATTAAAGAAGAAAAAACAATAAATCCTATAGGGAACATGCAATGAGAGCGAAGTCGTGATCTCAATTTCTAAATTGAGTGACTCATCGATCAAAAGTTAAAGAAACAAACACAACACATGCATCAAACAAAAACAGAGGGCCTCCTGACATATATCAGCAATAGAGGTCCCATCATGCAACATAGAACTATGGAAATATAAGAAAGGAAATAGTGCAATACCAAATGGATAACTATCCGTAGAAAATGAGCAAGAGTAAAAGAAACCCAGAGAACTTCAAGAAAGTTGGCATCAGTAGACAAATCAAGTCAGAAATTACGCCATCAGGATGTAAGTATTGAGATTTTCAGATATGAATAGATCCCATGGGCAATATATAGCATTCATAGTCACACACACACACACACACACACACATATATATATATATATATATATATATATATATATATATATATATATATATATATATATATATATATATATATATATATATATATATATATATATATATATATATATATATATATATATATATATATATATATATATATATATATATATATATATATATATATATATATATATATATATATATATATATATATATATATATATATACAAGAGTAGTGCCAATATAATAAATTGTGTTCCACAAATAAAGTTAAACACAATGCCTCAAGCCAAAAAATGGAAAACTTTTCTCAAAGTACCTCGCACATTCAACGGCCAAGTTAGTATTACCATAAATAGAATGATGATTCACATAAGGGATGGATGATGACACCATAATGAAATGAGAAAACATGATGACAACAGTCAAAACATTAGGTATGATAGACAAAAAGAAACAGGCATATGCACAATTAGGTCAAAATTTAGAGGAATATTGCTCCTTTCTATCACCATATTGAGTTGACAATTGAATATCAATCAAGGATCATGGGAGCTTGAGAATAATACAATCAAAGACCATGAAGGTCAGTAGCAAACACAATTCAATCATGCACAATTAATTCATCACAGCTCACAAGCATAATAGAAGAGGAATTCCATGCAATGCATCAAGAGGTTCAACCATTCAAACATGGGGCATTAAGTGAAATGACTTGAGTTTATGTAGATAAACACATCCAACATGATCATTAGGTTCCCAATTATATGCCTCACCCAAGTTAATTGGCCATTAAACAAATTGCAACAAGATACGCAACATTAATTGGGTACCTTCACTTCAAAAATTCATCAAAAATAGAAAAGGATCTCAATAATTCAAACCAAAAATTTCTTAGCATATTTGAAGTGTGTAGAAGTCAGAAAGCAAGTCTTAAGTTCATGAATGGTTGAGGAGGGGATCAAATGAGGCCCAAAGTTCATAACTAGTTGGCAAAACTACCAAACTAGACAAGTTTTCAAAGTAATTCATGGAAAAATATGAAACCAAGTCAAAAAATTCAAGAAAAAATAGTTTTCAGATCCTCAATACATTCATGAATCATAATCAAGACCTAAGTTCCATTAAAAATCCAGGGCATAATGGTTTTGAAAATGAAACTTGCAATGTAAGCTAAAAAACCCTAATTGTTTGAATTTTAATCTTAAATATTAATTAGGTAAGATCAAAATTCAAACAATTCAAACCAAGGTCATGCAAAACACAAGGAAATCCTAAATGTCAGAATATATATTTTTCCATATTTTTTGAATTAAATAAAAGTCAAAAATAAAATCAAATTCAAACAATTAATCAATTAAACAAATATTTATATCTCAAAATAAAATTCTAATAAAAAATCACAAATATCCAACCAAAAATATATTCAAATATTAGAACTAAAAACACACATCCCTGATTTTTTTGTGGAATTTTTGAATTAAAAGAAATATTAAAACAAATTTAAACAAGCATTTAAACAATTAAACTATTATTAAATGGAAAAAATGCAAACCATAGCCAAAAGTCATAAAAAGGTCAAAATAAAATTATATTCAGATTTTATGATTAAAAACAAGCTTGTATGATTTTTTTGAGAATTTTTGAATTAAAGGAAGTATTAAACCAAAAATTATGAAACAAACACTTCAAATAAACTTGTCAAATTAAATTTCTAATCAAAAATAGAAGAAAAAAAGCTAATCAAAAATCAGAATAAAAATCTACATTATTTTTTTGAGTCAAAGATATTTTTTTTGGAATTTTTTAGATCAAAGAAATATTAAAACAAAAATAAACATTAAACAAATAATTAAATAATAACACAAATTTTTAAACCAATAAAAAAATTTTCAAAAAATTATTAAAAAAATGTACAAGGCCAGGAATATTATTTTTAGGTTTCCTGAATTTTTTCATAATTTTTCAACCATTTTTGAGCAAGAAATAAAATCATGAAAATCAAGTTATGAAACAAAATTCAAATGAATTAAAAAAAACAAGTCAGCCAACCAGAGGAGGCCATGCAATCATCTTCAACCTCTGGCTAGGGAAAAAACACGCGCAAGATCAGGTGCATCACCTCATGTTCTAATCAACATAACAGGCTCAATTCTACACCATTTTTCATGAAATTTTGTGCAAATTAAAGCTAACATATCACACTTCACCATGCAATTCAAATTACATCAAATAATTAACCATAGATCAAGAACGGGTCGCGTGAAAATGACAAAAACTCACTGAGCAGAAAATTTCAGATGCATCATACATGCACATCTCATCAAATCAAAGCTCTGAAGCTACAGAAACACTTAATGAACTTCAAACAACATGATTATGAACTCAAATCACACAATGCACGGCTAGAAATCAAGATCCAAAGTTAAGAATTCTAACCTTTGAGGCAAAAATGAATCTACTGTCTCCTTCACTCCAGTTGCAAACCAAGCCTCGATCTACAATCCTTATCACTTGGAGAAGAGAATGCAAGAAGAAACACTCAAAATGCGCAAGTGAATTGAGAGAATAGAAGAAAATTGCAGAACAAGTAGCTATGGAGTTTTTGAGCTCAGGGATGAAATGAAGCACGAATCCTGTTCAACGAAGCTTGCCTCTCAATATATAGAGCATGAAGAGGAGGGTAGGATAGGTTTTTCACACTGAAAACTGTTAGAAAGAATGAATTCCTCTTTTTGCCAAAATGAAGTGTGCACATGGAGTCCTCAAATCCCTCGTGCGTTTGCTTGCTTTTTATATGCATTTCAATCCATTTTATCTCAGGAAGAGATTAGCAAAATATCATGGCTTAATTCCTTGTATTAATCAAGTGTTGGTGATTAGGCATTTTCATGCCACTTTTTGCAAAATCACGAGTTGCCCTTGCATTTTCCCATGTGCAGCTCAATCTTTGGCATGATGGGCCTTATTACATTGAAAATTAGTCATGGGCAAAGTTTGAAGTGAAACAAATGGCCACAAATCAGGTTATCAAGAATTTGCAATTTGCATGGTGTGCATGAATTCAATGAAATGCATCCAAATTCCAAAGCTCATAACTTGCTCATATTTTTGAATTTGTACATAAATGAGTACAATTTGGAAAGGTATTGAAAAGATCTAAAATCACTTAGTTTTGAGGATTTGCAATTGAATCCATTAAGTTTCTCAATATTGAGCTTGAAATTCACTAATTTTGAAAAATGACCTATAATTTTGTGACTTCCAAAGACCATAATTCTTGATTCCTTGCCAATTTGGACATGAGACCAAAAGGAGATAAAAGATCATACTCTTATATTTCCAAGCATGTTTCATTTGAATTTTTTTATCAAAGGTGAATAAAATATGAATTTTTGAAATTAAGTCCTTATTTTCCAAAATTAGAAACTTTTAGGGTTTCTTCATGAACAAGTTTCAACCCAAACCTCAATCTCTTTGATCCAATGATCAAAATGGACTTGAAATATGGAAAGTACACCCTTGAATTGATGGTTGTCAAAAAGTTCACTTGGTCAACCTTGACTTTGACTGATTTTGACCAAAATGACCATTTTGCCCCTTTGAATCAATTGATCCACTTCCCTTCAAAATTAATGATCAAAACTTCAAAAATATGACCTGCCCAATATATAGAGGCCATGTACAAAGTTTCTCTTCAAAATTCTCAAGAAATCTTGATGAAATCCCAAACCCTAATTTTGGTTAACACCTTAGGAGACTGATGAATCACCTTCAAAACTTCAAATCCTCTGGGCATCTTGGCCAATTTCTTGTACAAAGACTTTTCAAATACCAATGAGATGTTGTAGCTTCCAAATCAAGACTTGTACATTGATAAATAGACTTGATCAAGCAAAACCCTAATTTTGACTGGTGAATCAAAAGAATGATTCTTCTTATAAACAAACACAAACTTCAATCCTCTGATGATCCAAAGATATGGATAAAATATCTTGAGATATGCAATAACTTTTGAGATTGAAAGATCCAGAGGTTTAGATGATAAGGTTCTACTTGAGCAACTTGTTAATGCAATCAACCTTCAAAGCTTGAGGAAGACTTGATAACCAAAGTACTTTGATCCCATCATAATGTATGAATGCAATGCAATATGATATTCATGATGAAACATAAGCCAAAACCAAGAGGGTAAATTTTGGGGTGCAACAGGCATTAATAAGGCATTGGACGTTTATGCATATAAATTTTGCGCTCTATGTTTTTCTCTTATGCTTTTTACTTTGTCTATACAGCTATGCTCTTACACACACTCATGTATCAAACTATAGATCCATATCCACTCTGGATCCCATTGATAAAAGTTCAGATATTGCCAGATATGACTTTGAAAATCTGATCAACCAAGCCGAGGACGAAGGTGAGGAAGATTGTGAGGTACCTGGAGAACTTGCTAGGCTGTTACATCAGGAAGAAAGGGCTATACAACCTCATGAATAGCCAGTCGTGACAATAAACTTGGGCATAGAGGAGGACAAAAAAGAAGTCACGGTCGGTGAAAATCTAGGGCTTAATATCAAACAGCGATTAATACAGATGTTGCATGATTATGTCGAGATCTTTTCCTGGTCATATGAAGACATGTCGGGACTAGACACAAATAATGTGGTTCATTGTCTGCCAACTAAAGAAGATTTCCCTCCAGTAAAGCAGAAGGTTCATCGTATGCGCCCTGAAATGTAAGAGAAGATCAAAGCAGAAGTTATGAAACAATTCAACACTGGGTTCTTAGCTGTTACCTCTTATCCCCAATGGGTTGCTAACGTAGTCCCAGTGCCTAAAAAGGACGGCAAAGTACAGATGTGTGTGGACTACCGATATTTGAACAGGTCAAGCCCCAAAGATGACTTTCCACTTCCCCGTATTAACGTTCTGGTTGATAACACCACGCAACACAAGATCTTTTCCTTTATGGATGGTTTCTCTGGTTAAAATCAGATCAAGATATGGAGAAGACAACCTTCGTTACCCAATGGGGCAGTTTCTATTGAAGAATGCTGGGGAAACCTATCAGCGAGCCATGATAGCTTTGTTTCATGACATGATTCACCATGAGATAGAGGTTTATGTGGATGGCATGATAGCCAAGTCTCAAACTGAGGAAGAGCACCTTGACCATCTACAAAAGCTGTTTGATAGGTTGAATACATACAAGTTGAGGCTAAACCCGAACGAGTGCACCTTCGGGGTAAGGTCTGATAAAATTTTGGGCTTCATTGTTAGTGACAAGGGTATTCCGGTAGACCCTGCAAATGTAAAGGCTATACAAGAGATGCGAGCTCCTCGCACTGAGAAGGAGGTCAGAGGATTTTTGGGACGACTAAGTTACATTGCCAGGTTCATTTCCCATTTAACTTCTACTTGTGATCCAATCTTCAAACTCCTGAAGTAAGATCAAGTCGTAAAGTGGAATGACAAATTCCAGATTTCATTCGAAAGAATCAAGGAATACCTTCAAGAACCACCAATTCTGATGCCTCTGATTGAAGGAAGACCTTTGATAATGTACTTAACAGTATTAGATAATTCAATGGGGTGCGTGCTGGGGCAGCATGACGATTCTGGTCGAAAAGAGCATACGATATACTACCTTAGCAAAAAGTTTACCGACTGTGAATCAAGATACTCACTGCTCGAGAAAACTTACTGCACTTTGGCATGGGCTGCTCGCCGACTGAGATAGTATATGTTGATCCACACTACTTTTTTGATATCTAAGATGGATCTGATCAAGTACATCTTCGAGAAGCCCGCTCTCACCGGAAGAATAGAAAGATGGAAAATAATCTTTACCGAATACGATATCCAATACACAACCCAGAAAGAAATCAAAGGAGGTGTACTAGCTGATCATTTGGCTCATCAGGATGTGGATGACTACCAGTCCATGAATTTTGAGTTCCCAGACGAGAGTATTATGCTAGTGACTGACTATGAAGAACCTGGACCAGATGAAGGACCTGAAGAAGGATCCCGATGGATGATGGTTTTTGACGGAGCCTCAAACGCACTCGGCAATGGCATTGGTGCTGTAATTATATCTCCCGAAGGCTGTCATACTCCTTTCACCGCCAGATTATGTTTCAACTATACAACAAATATGGCGGAGTATTAAGTGTGCATCATGGGTCTCAAAGCTGCCATTGACCTGAGGATCAAGTTCTTGAGCATTTTCGGGGATTGAGCCTTGGTAATAAGTCAAACCAAAGGCGAGTGGGACACGAAGCACCCGAATATTATCCCTTACAAAGAACATATGCTGACATTGCTTCCACATTTTGAAGAGGTCACCTTTGAACATTTACCACGAGAAGAGAATCAATTAGTGGACGCGCTAGCCACTATGTCGTCTATGTTCAAGGTCAAGTGGGAAAACAAAGCTCCTCGGATCACTATTGAGAGGTTGGATGAACCGGCATACTGCTATGAGATTGACACAGAAGAAGTAGCAGACAAGCCTTGGTTTCATGAAGTGAAAAGGTATCTCGAGGCTCAAGAATACCCTGAGGGGGAATCTGTCAATGATAAGAAGTTTCTGAGAAGGTTCGCCGTAAAGTTCTTCCTTAGTAACGAAATCCTCCACAAGCGCAACCATGACTCTACCTTGGTTTGGTGCGTATACAAGAGTGAGGCAGAGAGGATTATGGAAGATCTACATGAAGGTACCTTTGGAACCCATTCTAGTGGACATACCATGGCTAAAAAGATCCTACGGGCAAGATACTATTGGTCCATTATGGAAGAAGACGGTTATCATTATTCCCGAACTTGTCACAAATGCCAGATCTATGCTGATAAAGTGGATGTACCTCTGGTTCCATTGAATGTCTCGACGGCACCCTGATCCTTCGCAATGTGGGGCATTGACATGATTAGAGAGATTAGACCTACCACTTCCAATGGGAATCTCTTCATCCTAGTGGCCATTTATTACTTCATGAAGTGGGTGGAGGCTTCTTCTTTTGCTACTGTTACCAAGAATGTTGTGGCGCGATTTATCAAGCATAACCTGATTTGTCGGTATGGTGTGCTAGAGAGAATCATTACAGACAATGGTACAAATCTAAACAATACAATGATCACCAAACTCGGAGAAATTCAAGATCCAGCATCATAACTCTTCACCTTACCGGCCGAAGATGAATGGCACTGTGGAGGCTACTAACAAGAATATTAAGAAAATCATACAGAACATGACGGTGACATACCGATACTGGCATGAGATATTACCATTTTCTCTTCATGGTTACCGCACCTCATCACGTACGTCAACAAGGGTAACACCTTATTCTCTGGTATACAACATGGAGGTTGTCCTACCTATTGAGTTCCAGATCCCTTCTTTGAGGACCATGAAGGATGCAGGCTTGAACGAAGACAATTGGATCCAGACTCGACTTGATCAACTGAATATGATTGATGAGAAAAGACTTACCGTTGTCTGTCATGGTCAATGTATCAAAAATGGATGATCAAGGCTTTCAAAAAAAAGGTTAGACGTCAAGTATATCAAGTGGGTGATCTAGTGATCAAGCGCATCATACTGCCGCAAGGTGATCCCAGGGGAAAATGGACTCCCATGTACGAAGGGCCATTTGTAATCAAAAGCATATTTTTCGGTGGAGCCATGATTCTAACCACCATGGATGGTGACGACCTTCCTCACCCTGTTAATGCAGACATAGTGAAAAGATACTACACATAAACAAAGACCCGCTAGGTTGACTGGCCTAGGAAAAAATAAGGGCATCCCGGTGAACTAAAAGGGTTCGGGCAAAAATTAGGTATGAATACAAAAAAAATCTGTACACCCGGCAAGTCGAAAACCTACAAAGATGGCTTGGGCAAAAAAGGGTATCCCGGTGGAATGAAAACCCGAAAGGGCGGTCCAGGAAAAAGTTAGGGATTTGAAGCGTATCACTATGTCCCATTAGATCACCTTACGACCAGATTTCAGTATCAACTATCAAGCTCAAACGGTACCGATCAATCCAATCAGCTTCGGACAAGTAGCAAAGTGATGAGACACTCAAGGACATAAGGGCAATAGCAGAATTGAAACCCAATGGGATTATTACACATAGCTGTTTTCTTCTCTTTATACACTATTTTGTATAGTTTTCACTCTCACGGCGGTGTTCTCCTACTAGAACGCCATCCTCTTTGTATAAAATGCCTGTTATAGGCAAACTTCAAAAACAAAATAATACAAATCATTTCTTTGAAAGTACTAGACTGTTTGTTTTTATTTTTCTGTTTTGTTTTGCAAAAACATCCAATAACTTATTCTTGACATATGAATTTGAATATGATTTCTATTCACAAATATTTGCATAAGAAACAGAAAGACAGTTGCTCATGACTTTAAGGAACGGGGAAAAGTCTAAAAAACCATTTTAGTCCCGACAATTACTCCTTCCAACAGGTACAGGGGTAGAGACAATTTTTGAGACGAAGTCACTATTACATATGACCCCATGACGTCTATATTCCCCACAAAGTAGAAACAACCAAAGTTTCAATCTCTCCTTCCCAAAGCAGGAATTATCTCCTCCAGCAAAAATACTTCTCCAGCTGTAATATGTATTCCCCAGCCGAGTTTTATAATTTCAAATAGTTATAGAACCTCCTCCCGAGTAGAGTTTATTTCTCTAACTACGAAAGTTTCATTCCCTAACAGATTTTATTTCTCTACAACCGCAAAATATTAAAATAAAGCATCTCCATCCATAGAGTTATTCTCAAGAAGAGGAAATCCCCGACATATTATATCTTTTCATCATCCCCAACGGAAACGAAGGATTCAGCCTCCTTATAATCTTCAGCAGCAGTCCGGGATTTACTTTCCCAAACTATGAAACATCACAATAGAATTCCATATTCATACATTATGGCATGCACATACACATTGCATACAACATAATCTCATTTATTTTGAGAACAGCACCACAATGCCTTTCATGCATCATGACATTTCATATGACTAACTCTTTGCCTTTTCCAGAGAAAAGATCAAATCAATAAACATCGTTGGCTACCTATGCGACCTAGTAGTTTTCTAAAAGGCTACAGGCTATTTAAGAATCTTCCTCAGAACGACGTTCTCATAAGACCTTCTCTGGTTCAGTCAGATTTCCACTAAGATCTCCCTGGTTCTTATTCCAGTTGAAGATTTACCCAAGACTTTTGTCTGGTTCAGTCGAATCGATCCTAAGATTCTTTTGATTTCTGTTCCAGCCAATGTTAATTAAATACCTTCTCTGGTTCAGTCAGATCGCCACTAAGAACTCCCTGATTCTTATCCCAGTTGAAGATTGACCCAAGACTTTTGTCTGGTTCAGTTGAATCGACCCTAAGATTCTTCTGATTTTGTTCCAGTCAAAGTTAATTAAAGACCTTCTCTGGTTCAGTCAGATCGCCACTAAGATCTCCCTGATTCTTATCCCAGTTGAAGATTGATCCAAGACTTTTGTTTGGTTCAGTTGAATCGACCATAAGATTCTTCTGATTTCCGTTCCAGTCAAAGTTAATTAAAGACCTTTCACTGGTTCAGTTAAATCGACAAAAAGATTTTTCTGATTTCTATTCCAGTTAAAGAAACTGCAAAGCCTAGAGCACGACCAGATAACAGTTTAATATCATTCCCCCAGTAAGTCGCTGCAAATATGCCCAGATAGCAGTAAGCCTTATTATGCTTAGTAAGTCACTGGGAAGCCTGGAATACAACCAGATAGAAGTCAGCCTTATTATCCTCAGTGGAGTCCTCCTCAATGACAGGCATAGGAATTCCCGCAAACAAACATCTCATGAAATCAACATTGTTTCAGTTGGAATCTTGAAGCTCATCTCTGAAAACTCTCAGTCATATTCTCTGGATGGCATCTTTAAGCGCATCTCCGATGATCTCCCGTCACCTTCTCCAAATGGCATCTGTAAGCCCATTCTTGATACTACCTGCACTATCAAGTATCATTTCAGACGAGTGCAAATTTCTGGGCACTCTAGTGTTCAATCATCTCCCACCTTCAGATCACGAAAGGCAGGCCAGCCAATCTACATCCTCAAGTCTAATAAGATTGAACAGGGGAAGCTGTTGTACCCCAAAATTTTCCCTACCATTTTCATTCAAGACATGCCTCTAGAGGTTCTGAATTGCTCAAAGATTACAAAGAATTGACCAGACAAATTTTCCTCCTAAGGAAATGAATCTCAAACTAGGGTTTCAATTTAGTCAAGATGTGTGAGTCCCAAAGATCCAAAATGTTATCCATTGTCCTTATATGTCCCTAAGTTCATCCATGCCAAATTTCATGCCTTGAACAATAAGGTTGCTCAGTCAACTGCTCAAATACCTAGAAATTAACTATACTAGGTCAAAAGTCAATTGTGGCCCAAATACAGTCAAACTTCAGATTTTTGGTCAACATCAATATTTTGAAGTATTTTTCATCATTGATCAAGGGTTGATCATGATTCTTCAAGAAATGCTCCTAACTCATCAAAAGTAAAAAATGGTTAATTAGGGTTTCTATAGGAAAAGTAAACCAAACTTTGACCAGGCATAACTTTCTCAGTCTTTATCAGAAATTTTTCCTCCAAGGCTAATTTTGAAGAGAATCCAATTACCTCTAACTTCACTTCAGCCCTCAAGTTCAAGAAATGCCTCAATCAAAAGATACAAGCTTAAACATTATAGGTCCTTTCAAAAATTCAATAAAAACACCTTTTGGTTCAAAGCTCCTTACATGAACATGGAAGATCCAATTAAGTTGAAACCAAAAGGGTTGTTTAGAGGATATCCTAAGCTCTCTAAAAAGTCAAAGAACACCCTCATAGGTTTAAAATTGAGAAAGATATGCTTTGTTAAAGTTGACCAATTTTATGAAAATGCACAAAAGTCAATGTGAGCAAATTGGATCTTTTGGACTAATGGGCATGGGTTTTGGATCTCAAGCATATCCATGAACTTATTTAGGATATATAAATCCATTATTTTATTTTTATAAGATTTATTTTTATTTATTCGAGTTTTTATTCATTTAAATCAAAATAAATCAAATAAAATAGTGAAATAATGAAATAAAATCCAAAGATTTGTTTTAGGATCATATCATAGGTCTAGAATCAGATGATCAAGTCAAGATTTCATACAAGGGTTGATTGGAAGAAAAAAAGCATGTTTTGGCCAAGTTTAGAAACAAAAAATCCAAATTGCAAATCAAATTTTCCTTCAACAAATCTTCAAGATTCTATCTAATTTTATTAACCTAATGCATTCCCATATATATGTACAACATTGCCATACCAAAGGAGAGAGGATTGGCCGCATAGAACAAACACACAAAGTTCAATTTTTTCACAAAAAAGTGGCAATCGGATTGAACTTTGCAGAGAGATTCAAGGAGTTTTGACGCTTGCAATCCATTCCTAGGGACGCTATGAAGCTAACAACATCATTCCCAAGCATCAAAGCATCCAAAGTCATCACGTACATCATCACAGTTTGCATCCTATTTTTTGAATTCGATTTTGATCATACACACATTATAAATAGATTTTGATCATGCATTATTGTTTATATAAGCATTTAGAACGTGTTTGAATGATTAATTTCTAGTTTTGATGCATATATGATAATCTGCCATTGTTAGGGTTTAAAGGTTCGTTTTAGGGTTTTCATGTACATGTGAAATTGGGCCTAATAAAGGACACCATCATGCTCAGAGGATCAAACCCAGTTGATCCATGACCTTGAATGGGATTTATATTGCTTGTGTGATATTTTTGAAATTTGCAGGTGTTTTAGTGACGGATTTAGTCCGTAGGTAAAAGTCCTCAAGCTAAAATGACAGATGGATGAAGAAGATGAAGGCATGGCATGACCTGATTGGGCCATTTGAAACAGCGCGCGTTTTTTTATGAAAAAGAATTCTGGGCATTTATTTGAGTTATATTATTTTATGTTTATATCATATAATGAATGAACAGGCTAGTGTGATGGTAGAGGAAACACTTGGCAAAGGGAAGGACCTGGGTTTGAGTCCTAGGTCCAACATTTTATATTTTCTAACTTGATGCTTACAGATCCAGAAGGTCTCACCCCCCCTGCGTGCACCATACACCATCAATTCTCCAGCCATGAGATCCCAAGCGTCCAGATCCAGTGCCCCAAACTTGCAGGCGCACCATGGACATCCATACCATAACAACATGGGATCAGGCGCTAGCAGTGGGCCAACAAGATTTGGGCTTGGCCAAAATTCAGCAACACCCCCTTCAGATTGGGTTCACACTCCCCCTTCAGGCCCATTCTTCTTTTCTTTTTTTATTTAATTTTTTTTATTTTTAATTATTTCAAAAAATCATTTTTTTCATAAAAATCATAAAAAAAATCATAAAATCATAAATTAGGATTTAAAGCTTTATTAATAAAAATATTTTTTGCAATTTAATTAAATTAATTAAATTTTAACCTTATTTCATTAATTAAAGTTAATTAGAGAATTAGGTTAAAATTCAAATATCTTTTTTCATAAAATACAAAAATATTTTTAATAAGCAATTAGATTTTTTAGGGTTTAAAACTTTTTTCCCGTCTTAATTTTGCGCGCGCTTATATTTTTCATACGATTCATTTTTTTTACCACTTATGTAACAGCACCCGGTTTGTAATAGCTAACCTAGGTTTTTATTTTCGCATTTTTACTTTTCAGTCCATTACTTATGTATCTACACCAAAGCCCTGTAATAGCGTAGGGCTTTATTTCTTGCTTTTTCTTTACATGCTTATATATAATTGTTAGTAACTTAGGCGTGCGTGATAAGAATCAATTAATCAGTAGATCACTAATTGCAAGATAAACATAACTGAAAAAACAAATTGTTGCACACTTGCACCCTTAGGGTATACCTGACTTGGTTGCCTCAGAAATAATGGTCATGTCCCTCGAACGTAGAGGTATCTTAGTAAAGACCCTCAGTATAAAAGTCATCATAAAAGATCATGGTGCCTAAACGTCCCTCGAGTTTCCTACGAGAAATGATCTTGTCCCTCGATGTTTCCTATATGATGACAATCCCTTCGAATGCTAAGATATCCTTACAAGTTGCCTTCAATGACCATAACGTCCCTTTCGATAGTCCCTCAAACATTCGACGATAGGGCTACCTACTCATTAATAGTAGGGGGGTACTATCTAAAGGGTAGGAGAAAAAGAACACCCTTTTTCGAGTAGGTAGATAACTCTTAAGTACTTCCTCAAACCTAAAATTTTCACATTAACACGCTTTCAGAAAAAATCTTTTAAAAAGTGCTTTATCACACTCTTGAGGACTGATACAAGAGTTATCATGAAGCAAACAATTTTTTTTTCAAAACACACAAACACGAAAACAGTTTTAAAAAATGAGCAACTACCTAAGAGCACGTGGAAAACCAAGGATGGAAAGGGTGCTAACACCTTCCCTTTCCATAATCTACCCCCTTACTCAGAAAATCTCGAAAAAGGTCTTTTTATGTTCTTTTCACCCTTTCCTTTGTGGGATAAAAGAAAAGTCGGTGGCGACTCTTGCTTACCGCAATATTTTCGAATACAAAATGCAAAACCAGTATTAACAGTTGGTTATGCCACCGTATCATAGTAGTATGTCACATTAGGTCAACAAAAGTGGAAGAAAATCCAAGCTTTCTTGAGAAAATATCTTCTTTCAATTATGTAATTTTTTTGAATTTTTTGGACCAAATCAAATCTTCTCTTCTCTCCACGAAATTTCCTTGATATGCCAGCATATTTTGCCAATTATTTGATGAGAAAAAGATTCCAAATCAAATTTTACATTATTTCTATTATTCATTTATTTAATTTTTCATTTTAATGAATAAAATATCAAAATAAATAGCATAAAAAATATAATAATGCATGGGTGGGCTTAGAGGTCATAGACCATGTTAGAACACAAGTTTCAAACATGAAAATATGGGCCCATTTGGAAAAAAATTTAAGTTTGGTCAATATTGGCTTCATGCAATTTTCAAAAAATTGGTGAACTTTAGCAATGCACATCTCTCTCATTTTTAACCCTAAGAGGGTGTTCTTTGACTTTTTTGAGAGCTTAGGATGTCCTCTAAACAACAACTTTGGTTTCATTTCAATTGGATTTTCCATGTTTGTGTAAGGAGCTTTGAACCAAAAGGTGTTTTTATTGACTTTTTGAAATGACCTATAATGTCTGAGCTTGTATCTTTTAACTGGGCCATTTCTTGAACTTGAGGGCTGAAGAAGAGTTGTAGGGAATTAGATTCTCTTCAAAATGAGCTTTAGTGGAAAAATTTCTGATAAAGTATGAGAAAGTCATGCCTGGTCAAAGTTTGGTTGACTTTTCCTGTAGAAACCCTAATTTGTATTTTTTTTACTTTTGATGAGTTAGGAGCATTTCTTGAGGAATAACGATCAACCCTTGATAAAATTATGGATATCACTTCAAAATGTTTATGTTGACCAAAAATCTTGAAGTTTGACTATATATAGCCCACAATTGACTTTTGACCTAGTATAGATGATTTTCAGGCATTTGAGCAGTTGATTGAGCAAACTTGTTGTGCAAGGCATAAAATTTAGCATGGATAACCTTGAGGATATATTAGGACCATGTAAAACATTTGAGACCATTGGAGCTCATATATCTTGATGAAAATTGAAACCCTAATTTAAGGTTCATTGCCTTTAGGAGAGGAGTTTGTCTGGTCAATTATTGGTCATCTATGGGCAAGTTGGGGATCTCAATGGGCATGTGTTGAGTAAAATGAGAGGGAAAATTTTGGCTTGTCTTCCTTTCGTGATCTAAAGGTGGAAGATGATTGAACACTAGAGTGCCCATAAATTTGCACTCGTCTGAAGTAGCATTGTTGGTGGATAATATCAGGAATGGGCTTATAGATGCCATTTGGAAAATATGACGGAAAACTAACGGAGATGGGCTTAAAGATGCCATCCAAGGAATATGATGGAGATTCGTTGAAGATGGGCTTAAAGATTCCATCTAGAGAACATGCTGATTTTGTGAGATATTCCTTTGTGGGGATTCCTGCTCCTGTCGTTGTGGAGAACTCCGCTGAGGAATGTTGGTCTCTGTTTTGGGAAATAGAGTCTAGGAGC
The DNA here is from genome assembly GCA_948472305.1 of Vicia faba. Classification (NCBI taxonomy): domain Eukaryota; kingdom Viridiplantae; phylum Streptophyta; class Magnoliopsida; order Fabales; family Fabaceae; genus Vicia; species Vicia faba. Next base: position 231,476,540 of record OX451738.1, read on the forward strand.
TTCAGTTGTCCATTACTCTATTGGGGGATCATCTCTTGGGTGGAGAGACGAAAGCGAACTGCTATCTGGTCAGAATCCAGGCTTCACAGAGACTAGCTGAGGATGATAAGGCTGACTGCTATCTGGTGGTATTCTAGGCTTCACAGGGACTTACGGGGGAACATGAAATTAAATGCTATTTGGTCGGACTCCAGGATTTACAGTTTCTTTAACCCGGTAAAAATCATAAAAATCCTAGTTTCGATTTAACTGAACTAGAGAAAGGTCTTGAATTGTCTTCAACTGGAATAGAAATAAGAAAAATCTTAGTGTCGATTTAACTGAACCAGAAAATGGTCTTGAATTATCTTCGACTGGAATAAAAATTAGAAAAATCTTAGTGTCGATTTAACTAAACCAGACAAAGGTCTTGAATCATCTTCAACTGGAATAGAAATCCGAAATATCATAGTGTCGATTTAACTGAAACATAGAAGGTTTTGAATCATCTTTAACTGGAATAGAAATAAAAAAGATTTTAGTGTCGATTTAACTGAACCAGAGAAAGATCTTGGATTAACTTTAACTGGAATAGAAATCAGAAAAATCTTAGTGTCGATTTAACTGAACCAGAAAAAGGTCTTGAATTATCTTCAACTGGAACAGAAATCAGAGAAATATTAGTGTCTATTTAACTGAACCAGAGAAAGGTCTTGAATTGTCTTGAATTGGAATAGAAATCAGAAAAATCTTAGTGTCGATTTAACTGAACCAGAAAAAGGTCTTGAATTATCTTCAACTAGAATAAAAATTAGAAAAATCTTAGTTTCGATTTAACTGAACCAGAGGAAGGTATTGAATTATCTTCAACTGGAATAGAAATCAGAAAAATCTTAGTGTCGATTTAACTGAACCAGAGAAGGTTTTGAATTATCTTTAACTTGAATAGAAATCAGAAATATCTTAGTGTCGATTTAACTGAACCAGAGAAAGATCTTGGATTAACTTTAACTGGAATAGAAATCAGAAAAATCTTAGTATCGATTTAACTTAACCAGAAAAAGGTCTTGAATTATCTTCAACTGGAATAGAAATCAGAGAAATCTTAGTGTCTATTTAACTGAACCAGAGAAAGGTCTTGAATTATCTTCAACTGGAATAGAAATCGGAAAAATCTTAGTGTCGATTTAACTGAACCAGAGAAAGATCTTGAATTATCTTCAACTGGAATAGAAATCAGAAAAATCTTAGTGTCGATTTAAGTGAACCAGAGAAAGGTCTTGAATTATCTTCAAATGGAATGGAAATCAGAAAAATCTTAGTGTCGATTTAACTAAACCAGAGGAAGGTCTTGAATTAACTTTAACTGGAATAGAAATCAGAAAATCTTAGTGTCGATTTAACTGAACCAGAGAAAGGTCTTGAATTATCTTTAACTAGAATAGAAATCAAAAAAATATTAGTGTCTATTTAAATGAATCAGAGAAAGGTCTTGGATTTAGTTTAACTAGAATAGAAATAAGAAAGATCTTAATATCTATTTAACTGAACTAGAGAAAGGTCTTGGATTAACTTTAACTGGAATAGAAATCAGAAAGATCTCAATGTCGATTTAACTGAACCAGAGAAAGGTCTTGGATTAAATTTAACTGGAATAGAAATCAGAAAGATCTTAGTGTCGATTTAACTGAACCAGAAAAAGGTCTTTTGAGAATGATCTTTCTGAAGAAGATGCTGAAATAGCCCTTCGTTAAACATAGCCTTTGAGAATACTGCCAGGTCATATAAGTAGCTAACGGTGTTTGTTGATTTGATCTTTCCTGAAAAGGTAAAGAGTTAGTCGTATGCAATGTCATGATGTACAAAATGCATTGTGTAATGATGTTCTCAAAATAAATGAGATTATGCTATATGCAGTATGTATGCGCATTCCATGATGTATGAATATGGAATGCTGTTGAGATATTTCCTAGTCTGGGAAAATAAATCCCTCACTGCTGTTGGAGAGTACTGGGAAGCTGAATCCTGGACTGCTGTTCGGTAGACGAGGAGAGTGATTCTTTCATTTCCTCTGGGGATGATGGATGGAGATGATTTTCTGGGGATTTCCTCTTTCCGTTTGAGGATATTCTGCCGGGGATCTTTGACTTTGCTTGAGAATGACTCTATGGGGAGAAAGATGCTTTGTTGGAAGATTTTACCCATGTAGAGAAATAAACTTTGTTGAGGGATAAACTTCCACAGTTAGAGAAATAAACTCTACAGGGGATAAGGCTTTATAAACTGTTCGAGATTATAAAAACTTAGCTGGAGACATGGATTTCAGATCTTTGAGGTAATTCGGCTAGAGGAGGCAATTCCTGCTTGGGGAGGCAAAGGCAAGGATTTTGGTTGTTTTTACTCTACGGGGACATAAATATCACTAGGGCGTATGCTAAGGATGTGACAGGAGGAAGCCCCTGTGCCTGCTGGAAAGAGTAACTGTCGAGACTACAAATGGCTTTTTTAGACTTTGCCCCGTTTCTTAAAGTCATTAGCAATTGTCTTTTTGTTTCTTATGCAAGTATTTATAACAGTAATCATATTCAAATGCATATGTAAAAAATAAATACTGGACGTTTTTGCAAAACAAAACAGAAAAATAGAAGACAAAATAGTTTTGTACTTTCAAAGAAATGATTTGCATTGATTTTGAAGTTTACCTATAACAGACATTTTTTTTACAAAGAGACTGACGTTCTAGTAGGAGAACACCGTCGTGAAAATGAAAACTATACAAAATAGTGTACAAAGAGAAAACAGCTATGTCTAATAATCCCATTGAGTTTCAATTTTGCTATTGCCATTATGTCCTTGAGTGACTCATCAGTTTGCTACTTGTCCGAAGCTGACTGGATTGATCGGCACCGTTTGAGCTTGATAGTTGATACTGAAGTCTGGTCACAAGGTAATCTAATGGGACATAGTTATACACTTTAAATCCCTAACTTTTTCCTGGACCGCCCTTTCGGGTTTTCAATCCACTGGGATACCCATTTTTCCCCAACCTTCCTTTTCAGGTTTTCGAGTTGCTGGGTGTACATATTTTTTTGTATTTATCCCTAATTTTTTCCCGAACCCTTTTGGTTCGCCGGGATGCCCTTATTTTTTCCTAGGCCATTCAACCTAGCGGGTCTTTATTCATGCATAGTATATTTTCACTATGTCCTCCTTCAAAGGGTGAGGAAGGTCTTCACCATCCATGGTGGTTAGAATCATGGCTCCATCGGAAAATATGCTTTTGATTACAAATGGCCCTTCGTACGTGGGAGTCCACTTTCCCCTGGGATCACCTTGTGGCAGGATGATGCGCTTGATTACTAGATCACCTACTTGATATACCTGTCGTCTGACCTTCTTGTTAAAAGCCTAGATCATACGCTTCTGGTACATAAGACCATGACAGACAGCAGCAAGCCTTTTCTTATTAATCAGATTCAGTTGGTCAAGTCGAGTCCGAATCCAATCATCTCTGTTCAAACCTGCATCCTTCATGATTCTTAAAGAAGGGATGTGGACCTCAATAGGTAAGACAACCTCCATACCATACACAAGAGAGTAGGGTGTTGACCCCGTTGACGTACGTGCTGAGGTGCAGTAACCATGAAGAGCATATGGTAACATATCATGCCCGTCTTTGTATGTCACCATCATTTTCTATATGATTTTCTTAATGTTCTTATTAGCAGCCTCCATAGCGCCATTCATCTTCTGCCGGTAAGGGGAAGAATTATGATACTGGATCTTGAATTGCTTACAGAGTTCGGTGATCATAGTATTATTGAGGTTTTGTACCATTATCTATAATGATTCATTCTGGAACGACATACCGATGTATAAGGTTATTCCTGATGAACCGTGCCACAACATTCTTGGTAACAGTAGCAAAAGAGGCAGCCTCAACCCACTTCGTGAAGTAATCAATGGCCACTAGGATGAAGTGATGCCCATTGGAAGCGGTAGGTCTAATCTCTCCGATCATGTCAATGCCCCACATTACAAAGGGCCAGGGATCCGTCAAGACGTTCAAGGTAACCAGAGGTACATGTACTTTATCAGCATAGATCTGGCACTTGTTACAAGTTCGGGAATGCTGATAACAGTCTGCTTCCATAGTGGACCAGTAATATCCTACCCGTAGGATCTTTTTAGCCATGGTGTCTCCACTAGAATGGGTGCCAAAGGTACCTTCATGTAAATCTGCCATAATCCTCTCTGCTTCGCTTTTGTTTACACATGGAAGTAAAGTAAAGTCGTGGTTGCGCTTGTAGAGGATTCTATTACTGAGGAAGAACTTTGCAGAGAATATTCTCAGAAACTTCTTATCATTGACAGATGCCCCCTCAGGATATTCTTGAGCCTCGAGATACATTTTCACTTCATGCAACCAAGGTTTGTCCGTTACCCCTTCAGTATCAATCTCATAGCAGTAAGCTGGTTCATCCAATCTCTCAATAGTGACATGAGGAGCCTTATTGTCCCATCTGACCTTAAACATAGTTGACATAGTAGCCAGTGCATCCGCTAACTGATTCTCTTCTCGTGGAAAATGTTCAAAGGTGACTTCTTCAAAGTGTGGAAGTAATGTTAGCACATGTTCCTTGTAAGGGATGAGATTAGGGTGCTTCGTGTCCCACTCTCCTTTGATTTTACTTATTACCAAGGTCGAATCTCCGAAAACATTTAAGAACTTGATACTCAGGGCAATAGCAGCTTTGAGACCCATGATGCATGCTTCATACTCAACCATATTGTTGGTACAATTTAAACATAATCTGGCGGTGAAAGGAGTATGACAGCCCTCAGGAGATATGATTACAGTACCGATTCCATTACCAAGCGCGTTGGAAGCTCCATCAAAAACCATAGTCCATCGGGATCCTTTCTCAGGTCCTTCATCCGGTCCTGGTTCGTCATAGTCAGTCACTAACATGATATTCTCATCCGGGAATTCAAAGTTCATGGATTGGTAGTCATCCACAGCCTGATGAGCCAAATGATCAGCTAATACACTTCCCTTGATTGCTTTATGGGTTTTGTATTGAATATCGTATTCGTTCAGGATCATTTGCCATATCGCTATTCTTCCAGAGAGAGCGGGCTTCTCGAAGATGTACTTGATCAGATCCATCTTAGATATCAACAAAGTAGTGTGGGTCAGCATATACATTCTTAGTTGGCGAGCAGCCCATGCCAAAGTGCATCAAGTTTTCTCGAGCAGTGAGTATCTTGTTTCACAGTCTATAAACATTTTGCTAAGGTAGTATATTGCATGCTGTTTTTGACCAGACTCGTCATGCTTCCCCAGCACACACCCCATTGAATTATCTAACACTATTAAGTACATTATCAAAGGCCTCCCATCAATTGGAGGCATTAGAATTGGAGGCTCTTGAAGGTATTCCTTGATTCTATCAAAGTCAGTCTGACACTCTCCATTCCATTTTACCACTTGATCTTTCTTCAGGAGTTTGAAGCTTGGCTAATAAGTAGCAGTTAGATGGGAAATGAACCTGGCAATGTAATTTAGGCGTCCCAAGATACCTCTAACTTCCTTTTCAATGCGGGGAACCAGCATCTCTTGTATAGATTTTACCTTTGCAGGGTCCACCTGAATACCCATGTCACTGAAAATGAAACCTAGGAGTTTATCAGACCTTACCTTAAAGGTGCACTTGTTCGGATTTAACCTTAGCTTGTACGTCTTCAACCTATCAAACAAATTTTGCAGGTGATCAAGATGCTCTTCTTTAGTTTGAGACCTGGATATCATGTCATCAACATAGACCTCTATCTCATGGTGAATCATGTCATGGAACAAAGCTACCATCGCTCGCTGATAGGTTTCCCCCAGCATTCTTCAATCCAAATGGAATCACTTTGTAAAAAAAAGTTCCCCATTGTGTGATGAAGGTTGTCTTCTCCATGTCCTCGGGTGCCATATTGATCTGATTGTAACCGCAGAAACCGTCCATGAAGGAAAATATCTTATGTTGTGCGGTGTTGTCAACCAGAACGTCAATGTGGGGAAGCAGGAACTCATCCTTGGGGCTTGCCCTATTCAAATCTCTGTATTCCACACACATCCGTACCTTGCCGTCCTTTTTAGGCACCGGGACTATGTTAGCAACCCATTGTAGATAGGAGGTGACAACTAAGAACCCGATGTTGAACTATTTCATAACTTCTGCTTTGATCTTCTATGACATTTCAGGGCGCATACAACAAACCTTTTGCTTTACTAAAGGGTAATCTTCTTTAGTTGGGAGACGATGAACCCCAATATCTGGGTCTAGTTCTGGCATGTCTTCATATGACCAAGCAAAAATCTCGACATAATTATGCAACATATGTATCAACCGCTGTTTGACACTAAGCTCCAAATTTGCACCTATCTTGATTTCTTTTTTGTCCTCTTCTGTGCCCAAGTTCACTGTCTCAACTGGCTCTTCATGAGGTTGTATAGACCTTTCTTCCTGCTTTAACAGTCTGACAAGTTCTCCAGGTACCTCATAATCTTCCTCACCTTCGTCCTCGGCTTGGTTGATCGGATTTTCAAAGTCATAAACGACAATAGCATAACCGTTATCAATGGGATCCAGAGTGGATATGGATCTGCAGTTTGATACGTGAGTGTGTGTAAGAGCATAATTGTATTGACAAAGTAAAAAGCAGAAAATAAAGACAGAGAGCGCAAAATTTGTATGCAAAATGTCCAATGCTTTATTAATGACATATGAGATTGAAACATGATAACCCTCACAAATAAACCATTATGCCCCGAGTAAGACACATGGCAATAGAATTTATATTGTTTAATTATTACATATCCGAAAACAAGAAAGATAATTACTACTGAACAAAAGTAATCGGTACAAAGTCTTTATCCGTCTAGTTACTGGGTCCACTGTTGGTAGTAGGGAAGATCCAGTGGTCCATATCATAGTCACCATCACTGTCTTCTAAAGCATTGACCCCATTATTGTTGATGCGTAGGGGAGGTCCTCCAGCACGAGCACGACAAACAGCCCTTTGAGCCCCTGAAGAGAAACCCAAACCAAAGTTATCAGATTTGTATGGAATGTCAGGGAGTTGGCCCTAAATGGTACACCCACCTTCTTCAATAACTACTTTGGCATCCTTGAGAGAATCCATTTTCAAGGGAGGTCTGGTGATCTTCGGCAGATTGGTAACAGTCTTGGTTGCAGCCATGGTCTAAGGAACCTCTTCAAAGTTCTGACAAGGAGTCTCGATGAACTCGTCATCCATTTCCATATACCTGAAAGAGTTCAGGTGGCTTACCATGTATTCCTCTTCACCATGCACCGTAACAATCTTTCCCTTTACCAGGTATTTCAATATCTGATGCAGAGTAGAAGTGACAGCTCCAGCCCCATGGATCCAAGGGCGACCCAATAAATAGGAAATAAGATGGTCTGATATCCATCACGTAAAAGGTGAAGTCAAAGGTATGAGAACCAAATTTGATGGGGATGTCCACCTCCCCGTGCACCATTATTTTCGAACCATCGAAAGCCCTTACTACAATGTTGTTGGGCTTTAGGGTCAAAACTTCACAGTCTAATCTGTCTAGAGCCTTCTTGGGAAGCACGTTCAATGATGAACCAGTATCTACTAGAACATGGGCCAAAGTAGTTCCCCTGCATTCGATGAAGACATGCAGCGCATCAATGTGTTTTCTTCCTCTGGGTTTCAGATCAGCATCCGAAAAACCCAAACCGTTATCAGTCGTCAAACTGGTCACAAAATCTTCAAATTGGTCAGCGGAGGTTTCTTGTGGCACATGGGCATTTTTGAGGAATTTCACCGAAGCTCTTGCATGAGCTTCGGAGCACAATAGTAGGGCCAACATTGAAATCTTAGAAGCGGTCTGCCCCAACTATTCGACCATGTTGTAGTCGCTCTTTTTAATGATCTTCAAGATTTCATCCATTTCCTTCTTAGAAGCCTCTGGAATGGATTCTGAATGTACCTTCGTCTGGACAGGCTCAACCAATATGTCTTCGCCCCGAGTCTCGGCTGACTCAGTTATAGGGATGGAAACAGGGTTAATCACAGGAATTATGGTGGTAGTATCAGCAGGAACAACAGTAGGAATGATCATAGGAAAAGTAACAACTTTTGGAGGAGAAATCTCAAGTGAGAACACTCTTCCACTTCTTGTTATTTTGCTGGTCCCAACGATGTTGCCAATGTCGGGATCAGTATTTCTAGAAACTGTCTTCAGCAACCAACAGGTCTTGCTTGACGCTATGATAATAGACGTCAGCCCCATAATTCAAGGGAATAGCTTTGTCCGAGGAGTATGGGTTGGCCCTGGCATAGTGATGATCAGGGGAGCCAACTTTGGAGCATATGTAATCCTGACGGGTCTTTTGGTGGAGACCCTGGGAGGATTGGCGAAAATGGTTATAATCGAAACATCTTTACAGGAAACAATTGTAACAGGAGTCATTTAAAATAGAATCTCTATCATCAATCAGGCGTTGAACACATGCTTTCAACAAATAGCAACCAGTTTCTAGAGACAAACATAAGTGGCAATCTTCACCACAACCCGGAAATAAACGAGCTTGTAACAGATTCCGCTTAACAGTCATGAGGGGAGTAACAAGTTCCTCAAAATAAGAAACAAATGTATCATCGATAACAACATTAACACCACGACCTTGCTTGGGCATGGGAGCAGTTATAACATTGGGAATCTCAGGAGCGTCAAATTCAATCTCCTTCACCTTAATAAGGTCTTGCACCTTGTTCTTCAAAGCCCAACAGTCGTTCGTATCATGGCCTGGGCTTTCTGAATGGTAAGCACAACGAGCATTTGGGTTGTAGCAAGGAGATGCAGTGTTGGGATTCTCGGGAGTTTCCCTCAGGGTAACCAGATTAGATTTCAGTAGGTGAGGAAAAACTTGAGACAAAGTCATATTTATCCGAGTGAATTGTCTTACAGGCCTTTCTGCTCTAGGCTGATTATTTCGTTGTTGAGTAGCTGTAGGCTTGGATATCATGACAGCCCCTACCGTTGGATGATGCTCGATTCTGCCCTAATTTCTTTGATTATAAACAACACTAACCTCTTTCTTTCCCATGAAAGGTCTCTTTCCTACACTTGAAGAGGCATCTTTCTAAATCTTGCCACTTCTAATCCTAGCTTCCACTCTTTCTCCAGTCAAAATCAACTTAGTAAAACCAACTGAGGAGCTTCCAATCGGATGGTTAAAAAACGCACCGGATAGGGTACACAAAAACATATCCACCAAACTCCCTATCAGATAGAGGGGGTTGGAATCTTCCCGCTAGGTCTCTCCACTTTTGAGCATAGTCTTTAAAACCCTCGCTAGAACCCATAGACATACTTTGGAGTTATGTACGGGTGGGAGCCAGGTCTACATTATACTGATACTGCCTGTAGAAAGCAGCAACCAGGTCTTCCCAGTTATGAATATTGGTCCCCTCCAGATGATAGAACCACTCTAGATGAGTCCCAAATAGACTATCTTGAAAGAAGTGGGCCCATAAGTCCTTGTCAGTAGTGTGAGGCTGGATTTTCCTCACATAAGATCAAAGATATATCTTGGGACATGAGACCCATCATATTTAGCGAACACCGGAACTTTGAACTTCTGCGGGATGACAACCCCAGAAACCAAACCCAGCTCTTCAAAATCCAGCCCAGGTACCTTCTAGATTTCCATTGCATTCAGACGATCCTCCAGTTGTTTGTATTTTTCATCAGCCGGAGGATACTGCTCCTCATTATAGTCACTCTCATTATCAAATTCCCTTGGACTAGGGTCTTCCTCTCTTGTTTCCCCTTCTTGATTGTTTCCTTCTTTTGACGAAGATGCTAGTTCTACAACTTGCCTTAACGGTCCTCTGAACCTCCTTCCTAAATTCACCACACCAGTTGGCTTCTTTGGCTTCTTGGTCTTCTCTTTGACAATCAGGGCTTTCAACTCCTCTTGCCCCTTGGCCAGAGCCATGATCATTTGTTGAAACTGAGCATTTTGAGTTTGTAGATCCTTCACTATTTGTTTGAGATCCATTTCTTTACTGTTGAAATAAACAACGAAGAAGATGAGAAACCCGCTATGAAACCTGTTTATGCAATGATATGTATGATACATGTATGCAATGTTTTCAAGGATTTCAGGAAATTTAAATTTGTGAACCAAAACGAAACAAAGATTTTATTAGTAGAATTTAAAATACAATTTCCTTTTGGGCGTACGATTGAAAGTTTAAAAAACTAAGAAACCAGGTTTCCCATGGCTGCTTCCTCTTCGTGCCGAGATAGACATTAAGACCTCTTTCTTCGTGAAGTTGCTTCGTGAGCTCCAAAACTTTCCTCTCATGGGCATAGAAATGATCTCTATAGGTATCCCACTCTTTCTTCAGCTGAATCCAAGATCTCTGCAGTCTTCAAGATCAGTGGGCATATCAGGATGAAGATCTATATAGGGAACATCCCCTTCAGTAATGGGCTCCACAATCACTGGTAAGATGGCTATATATAGCATCACAAGGTTTTGAGCATGAGCTCGTACCCATTGGAGATAAGGTTCCATAGGGATAGAATTCTTCATCCCCAAAGTATGGGTATCAAATATGTTTACCATGCCCTAAGCTCGTATGAACCTTTGACGATACCCTTGAACATCATCCTCATAGTTAAACAAAATGCCCTGGATAAGCATCTTGTGAGGACCATCCCTTCGAGCGTAACAAAATTTTCACAGAGCCATAGAAGGATTATAAGTTATGCCTCCCATAATGCCGTGTAGTGAGACATTAGGGAATTCCCCGCATCGGTCAATAATAGAAATATCTCCCATAGATCGGGAATACCAGAGAATATCTGCGTGAGAAAGTGACATTATCCTTTGCGAGCAGCCCAAACCTTCTTCACTATTCAATACTGATTTAGGGAGGTGAGAAATAAACCACCTCGAAAGCAATGGCACACATCATATAAGAATCCCTCTTTTCTTCGTGGTACGGGTGTGGAAAGTATGAAATATGTCTTAGAGTAAAGTGGGCACAGGGTTGCGAGAGAGGAAGACCTTGATAGCATTCACATCTATGAGTAATTCTAGATTAGGGAAAGGTACTAACCCATAAATTAGAAGGGCCAAGACCTCCTCTAAAGCCTGGAAGTCCAAATCATCCCAAAAAAGCTGAGCCTTTTCTATTAGGAACTTGGATAGAAAACCTTTAACGCCGCTTCTTTTTTCCCAGTTGGATACAATGTCGGACCGTTTCAGGTGCAAAGCTGCTGCAATGATATCTGGCTTTGGAGCTTCTTCCAAACCGATGAAAGGCAACTGATCCCAAATAGGTATACCCAATATCTAAGAGAACTCTTTGATGGTGGGCACAAACTGATAGTTTGGAAAGGTGAAGCAATGGTGCTTAGGGTCAAAGAATTAAAAAATCACACTCATCATCCTCTAATCAAAACCTGAGGTAACCAGATTGAGAAGTCGACCATAGTTCTTGGTGAACGAAGAAGTCTCAGGAACCCTTGATGCTAACTCTTTGAGTTGAAAAGGTATTCTCACAAAGTTGATTCAGATGGTGTTTCTACGAGCAGAAGCCATGATCTGCAAAACAGAACAAAGATAAATTCCCCTAATCCTTGAAATGGTTAGTGTAATGAAGAATGAATGTCTATGATGCATGATGTCATGTTTAAGCAAATTAATCACGCACAAGCAAAGCACACAAAACCTTAGGTTCAAAGGCTTGCATGAGGTTTAAGGTAAGTACCCTCTTGAAGTTTAGTTGGTTTCAAACCTGTCCTAGAAATAGTAATCGGGTTCTAAGGAATCTCAAAATCACCGATCTTTCTTTATCGGTATTATTTCAGCTTAGCAATCTTTTCTTGCGGCTGAAACATCCCGAAAGTCCAATCTCAATGAGTGTAGTATCGATTATTAACCGATTCCCAGTTTACACCGAGACCGGTTATCTCACTACTTTCTAATGGCCAAGTTTGTTCAACTAAGAATCTAAGGTTCATTAGTGCTTCACGATACCACGCGGCGGCCCCGTATTCTCCTCGATTCGACACAAGGGATATCTCTACCAACCAAAGTGTCACACCAACACAACAATCGCTTCAACCATATCGGTCTATGCCGTACAGTCTCCACAATCTATTGTTGTTTACCTAAAAAGTATCCCCATATCCGGGTATAGGATCTATACAAGAATACCCCAACAAACCTTTAAAAATAAAGCAATCAGAGTCTCCACTTTATATTTTCCCCATCAGAGTCTCCAATTCTGTGATACGGTGGCAGAACCGACTGTTAATACTGGTTTGCATTTTGTATTCACAAATGTGCAGTAAGCAAGATTCTCCATCGACTTTTCTTTTATCCAATAAAGGAAACGGTGAAAAGAACAGAAAAGACCTTTTTCGAGATTTTCTGAGTAAGGGGGGAGGGGGGTAGATTATGGAAATGGAAGGTGTTAGCACCCTTTCCATCAATGGTTTTCCAAGGTCTCTTAGGTACTTACTCATTTTGAAAATTGCTTTCGTGTTTGTGTGTTTTGAAAACTTTATTTGCATTATGATAAATCTTGTATCAGTCCTCAAGAGTGTGATAAAGCGTTTTTGAAAAGGTTTTGAAAGTGTGGTGTAAAAAAGAATTAGTTTTGAGCAAGTACTTAATAGCTATCTACCTACTCGAAAAAAGGTGTTCTCTTCCTCCTTTCCTTTAGATAGTGCTAGCCTACTATCAGTGAGTAGGTAGCCTTATCATTGGATGTTGAGGGACTAACGAAGGGAGGTTTATGGTCACTAAGGCAACTGGGCAAGAACTCTTAGTAACTGTCCTAAAGTTCTAAGATCACTTCTAACCGAGGCAACAGTCGAAAGAGTCATCGAGGGACTTGTGATCTCTTGAACCAAAGAAAAGTCACTAAAAATTCTCACGTTTTGAGAATTGTGACCGTTTCGAAGGCAACCGAAGTGGGAGATACCCTAGGGGTGAACATGTGCAAGTGTGCTTGATTCAGATATATTATCTTTGAATTAAGTTATGCTATATTTAATTAATCGTTATCTTTCCATAATATCCTATTAGCCATTCATCTAAGCAATTTATAGTGCGAAAAATAAATTGAAGAAAATAAAAACTCTTAAGCTATTACAAGGCCTCGGGGCAATTACATGATCAGATGCAGAAATTTAAACCCTAATTAAACTATTACAAAGCGGGAAACAATTACATAATTAAAAAGTAAAACAGAAAATAATGAAAGCGCGAAGAATAAAGAAGCGTCTAAACCCTAAAAATGCTCCTAAATTAAAAAGAAAACCTCTTTTTTTGTGTTTTTATTTATTAATGAAAATATCATAATAATATCCTAATTAACTAAATTAAAAAAAGAAAGAAAAATATAAAATATTAATTTCAATAAATTCTAATGAAACTAATATTTTAGTTATTTTATTAAAAAAATATTTGATGTTTTTTAACCTAATTCTAATCAATTTTGGATATAAATAAAAAAAACAAGTTAAATTAATGAAATTAAAAATAATTTACAAAAAATTAATTTTAATTGAAAAAACCTAAATCTATTTTTTGTGACTTTTTCTGATTTTATGATAAAAAATGGTGAATTTTTAAAAAGATAAAATAATTAAACAAATTGAAATAAAGAAATTAAAAAAGAGAGAAAAGTAATAGGCTTGTGGTTGTGTTAGAAATCTGGGGGGGGGGGGTGTGAGACTGAATCTGTCAGGCCCAGATTTGTACAAACCCATTGCCATTGTGTGAGATATAGTGGAGGGCATGCTTGAGGGTCTATCCTGGGGATGCATGCTGGAGGCTCTTGGATCTGGCTCTGTGGACATTGGATGGTGCATATTTGATGCCACATGGTGGGTGTGTTTGCTTTTGGGATACTGGATATGTAAATCATTTGTTAGAAAAAATAAAACGCCTGACCTGAGTATCGAACCTAGGTCCTTCCCTTCATATGCATTCTCTCTTACCACTTAGCCACCTTGTTTATTCGTGAACATAAATGAAACAAAACAAATAAAATGAAAACAAGGCTGATGTTGAGTTGTCCACGCGCACCCTTCAATGGTCCCCTGGAAGTTTGAACGAACTAATCAAAATAGAGAGAGAGAGAGAGAGAGAGATAGAGAGAGAGAGAGAGAGAGAGAATTCATATTTTAAATAATCCAATTGGATGAAGGGGACACGCCACACTAGCATTTGACTTCAGTCACGCTGGTCCAACCACCAGAGTCGGTGGTTTCCACCGTCTTCTCCGGTGGGATCACCTGGAAACATGAGCGAACAAGAAAACCAAACATATAAATTGACTTAAAAAAGTCCACTGATCATGAATATGGCCTCAAAAATTGCTAAATCCTCACACATCGTAAGTTTCAAATCTAAAACCCTAACAACGATCATCCATGGCGTAATGTGATTCCAGACCCTATAGTCTCATGCAATACGTCCAAAAGCCAACAAACATCATTAGCAATACAAATATAAACTTAAACAAGATTTATATGGCCTAATGTGAAAGTTTGAGATCCAAGAATTTACCAAAATTTGAGATTCAGTTGGGTAATCTCAGGGTCTTTCAAGCGCGTGTGAGGAATGACTTGTCTCCCTTGGAACCTCCGGAGGAAGGTTTGCTATTTTATTTGGATTAACAAGGGTTGGAACTGATGTTTTTGATTTTCACGATTTTCCTTGAAATTTTTCACTTTGCTAGGGTTTTTTGTAGTGGTTGCGTGTGTCCTTGTTGTGCTGAAGGGTTGTGCTTATGTAGTATATCACATTAGGTCAACAAAAGTGGAAGAAAATCCAAGCTTTCATGAGAAAATATCTTCTTTAAATTATGTTATTTTTTTGACTTTTTTGGACGAAATCAAATCTTCTCTTATCTCCACGAAATTTCCTTGATATGCCAACACATTTTGCCCATTATTTGATGAGAAAAAGATTCCAAATCAAATCTTACATTATTTCTATTATTTATTTATTTAATTTTGCATTTTGATGAATAAAATATCAAAATAAATAGCATAAAAATATAATAATGCATGGGTGGACTTATAGGTCATGGACCATGTTAGAAACAAGTTTTAAACATGAAAAGATGGGCCTATTTGGAAAAAATTCAAGTTTGGTCAATATTGGCTTCATGCACTTTTCCAAAAATTGGTCAACTTTAGCAATGCATATCTCTTTCATTTTTAATCCTAAGAGGGTGTTCTTGGACTTTTTAGAGATATTAAGATGTCCTCTAAACAACCCATTTGGTTTCATTTCAATTGGATTTTCCATGTTTTTGTAAGGAGCTTTGACCTAAAAGGTGTTTTTGTTGACTTTTTGAAAGGACCTATAATGTATGAGCTTGTATCTTTTAACTGGGGTATTTCTTGAACTTGATGTCTGAAGAAGAGTTATAGGGAATTGGGTTCTCTTCAAAATGATCTTTAGTGGAAAAATTTATGATAAAGTATGAGAAAGTTATGCCTGGTCAAAGTTTGGTTGACTTTTCCTAAAGAAACCCTAATTTGCAATTTTTGACTTTTGATGAGTTAGGAGAATTTCTTGTGGAATCATGATCAACCCTTGATAAAATTATGGATATAACTTCAAAATGTTGATGTTGACAAAAAATATTGAAGTTTGACTGTATATAGGCCACAATTGAATTTTGACCTAGTATAGTTGATTTTCAGGCATTTGAGCAGTTGACTAAGCAAACTTGTTGTGCAAGGCATGAAATTTGGCATGGATAACCTTGAGGATATATTAGGACCATGTACAACATTTGAGACCATTGGAGCTTATACATATTGATTAAAATTGAAACCCTAGTTTGAGGTTCATTGCCTTTAGGAGGAGAATTTGTCTGGTCAATTCTTGGTCATCTATGGGCAAGTTGGGGATCTCAATGGGCATGTGTTGAGTAAAATGAGAGAGAAAATTTTGGGGTACAATATTAAACAAAACGGAAAACTCCAAAATGGTAAACATATGTTTCCCAAAAGGGGTATAGATCCAAGAGGGGGGAGTCAATCTCAACAAAGTATAAAGTGCAACCGTAAATATTTTTAAGCAGGAAAGCGAGACTTAAAGTCTTCAAAGCAGGCCTTTTCGAAAAACAATCTTATTTTCGAGGCATGTTTTCTTCGTCATCAGCTCGCTAATCCTGCCTATAATCTTTAAAGACTTTCTCCATGCGCAATGCCTTCCTGAAGTTCTTCATCAATTTCGCTTTGGCTTGGGAGCGCTTCAACCGAATCCAACAGGGCTTTCTTGCTTTCAAAGTCAACTATTTTATTTTGGAGATTAGATATTTGGGTTTTGTAGGAAGAAATATGTTGACCAAAGGCGAAGCGTTTGTCGACACACGCTTGATTTTCACACTCGAAGGTAAACAATTTCTCTTCACAAGTTTAATGAGATTCCACTCAGCTTCCATATCCGCATTGCTTGCTTGGAGTTGGTTGTCGATTTTTTTTCTCAAAGGGAGATCATTGATAGCTTGGAATAAGAATGCTTGAGGTCGATAAAGTATTGAACCCAAGTCTCGGGGATGGTATACTGAGAGATCTCATCGAATAATTTGAAAACATCAGCCACCAAATCACTCTCGTCGGCAGCGACAGAGAGAAAATCACCATTGAGCATATACGCTTTTAATTGCTGCAATTTGAGAGTCACATCATAATCAACACCAACAACAGAGAAAGATGTAAAAATAGGGACAAAAGGTTCTTGTCGGAGCTTTTTAAGTCTCCGCAGAGTCTTAATCAGATGCTTTTGTTTCATTACCAGAATTTCTGCTTGGCTTAAAGAACTGTTGGAGCTAGTGTCTTACAAGATGTGAAACTGGGGATTGGCAGCAGTAGAGTGTACCAAATTATCTCCAATAGGAGCTTGCTGGTTAGGGTTTTTCTGAGAAGGAGCATTATCAGTTGCAGGCTCTCGATTAGCTTCAGTTTTTTCTTCACTGGTGTATGCAGCCAAATAATGAGTAAGACCACTAGGCGGAGTCGAGTGAGAGGTGATGTCGGTCGAGGGACCATTCCCAGTTTCCAAGGCGTTAGCATCTCTGGATAAAGTTGTGTCAATGGATGGAGTAGTTCCAACCACTTCATCATGAAGTTTTACCTGAAAATAGTACAAGAGTTAAAAGAAGATTTTTTTTGTAGAAGGAAGTGGTGTAATAAATAAATACCTCTTCAGTGGGTTGGACGTTTTGTTCTTCCTAAATTGGAGTTGTTGGAGTTGGTTGTCGAGGAGGTGATGTTTCTTCTTGATCATGAGTAGTATAAGGCGGGGCATTAACACCAATAATTTTAGTTTTCGAGGTGTTGTCTTTGAGGACAACTCTTGATTTTCTTAGGCCCTTTGGGCTTGGTTGGAGTCAAAGTTTGAATGAAGAAAAAATATGGGAACCTTAACTATGGTCGGATCCGTCTGGACCAATAGAAGGATATGGTTTCCTTTTAGAAACCTAATGGATCATGAAAGATTTCAGGTGCTAATCTACAACACTTTGAAAAGAACATATGAAAAAGAATGCATATATGTACCTAAATAGTCGAAACTTTAGCTTTCTTTGGGGGCGTGGCTACAACATTTTTTGTAGTCGAAGAACATTTGTGCCCCTATAAACATATAATAAAATCACAAAGGTCTTATTGAGATAATCAAAAAGTTGGAAGAAAATGAAGGTACCTTAGTAGTTTGAGCTTCGACATCAGGATTTTGCATCTGGTCAGCAGGTGGAGCCTCTGAAATGAGGTCGACTGGCTTTCCAAGCCTTGAAAGCGTCCATTAATTTTTGCTAGAAGGCAGTAGCAGAAAAATATTGCATCTGGTACTGAGACCACCAGTAGTCAAACTCTTTGGAATGGAAAAAGGAAGATTTAAACTTGAACATACGAAGTTCTAGGTGTGGAGAGTTTCTAACATAATGGAGACATTTTGTGTATTTTTTGTCATCCAATTGTCATCTAAACCAAATGATATCGAGTTGATGGGAGATAAGAGTTTTCGACATCATTTGGCTAAGGCCAAATTGTCGAGAAACCATGTTAGGCTAGTATATCAGAAATCCATAGCCTTTTAATTAAGTGTTAATTCGAGAGGAAAAAAATGTAGGAGTCAAAAATGCTCTCCACACAGCATTTGATTTAGCAGCCACTTTAAGGCTAACTCCAGGAAAGGGATCCCTAAACAATGTAGAGCCCACGGTTCTTCTCACGAATGGGTTCATAGCCTCGACAAAAGAAGAGGTATCTATGAATAAATTAATATACTTCATAAAGACATACCTAGTCGAAGCCTCTTGAGGAGTGAGCAATGACAACCTCAGTCCCTCAATAGATCTGGTTGTCAAAGAGAGTTTAACAACTTCTGATAAGGGAGAAGTCAGTTGATGCTCAAAGGTAGCATTCAATCAGTGTTGCAAAATCCAAAATGGTCCTGAGAGAGCTAGTCCTTTAGGATTTCCAAAAATACTTTTGATCCTAGAAGAAGCAACACCAAGAGTATGATAAAGATAGGTCAGCAGGAGCTTTCCCAAAGAAATCTGTCGACCCTCATGTAATTGAACGGCCAGAGGGACAAAACCTTTCGCCACTTGTAGAGACCCGGGGAAAAATAAATAGTAGGAAATCCAAAGAGTGAGGAAAGCAATGTTTTCTTCATTATAAACATCTACGCTTTGAGTATCATGATGGTCTTCAATATAATTTGTAAGGCTGGCTCTGTCGAAGTGAAATTTGAACACCACCGACAAAGTGGAATCAAAAACATCACCCAAGTGAGACAAGAAAGTAATGGTTGTTACATCGAAAAGGGTGGGCGTAAACATCCCACAAGGGAGTTAAAAGGTGTTAGTAGAACATTCCCAAAGAAGATCGGCACTGTAATCATACAAGGATTAATCTTATGAGCATTTCTCAACAGCTAGATCGCATCGGATATGCCAGATGCTTCCCATAAATACTTTTTCTTAGCTTGGACTCTATTGACCCAGGCCAAATAGGCCGAATTTCTAGGAATGGAAGTGCAACAAAAGGGCCTGGTAGAAGAATACACAAATTTTATATCAAGCATAAAATCTTGAGCAAACACGAGGGGTTTCGCAGGAGTATAGCAAGGAATGAACTCCTGAACTTTTTTAGGATCATTTTTCAGGTTCGGATACGGCCCATGAAAATCACAGAGTTTCCCAGAAATAGAGAATAGAATGAGCATTTGGTTTTTCTAGGTTTTAGTGGTGCAAACATTAGTGGATGTTGTAAAATCAAGCTTCACAAATGAGCTTTTGTTTTGATGAAGACAAACCATGGCTAATAAAGAAGGAAAATATTTTGATCAAGCTCAAAGCATCTAAGGATAATATCTTCATTCAAAGCTCTCAACAACTTTAAAGGTATAATAATATTATCTACTTTGATCTTAAGATATAGATGCTCAAAAATGAAAAAGAAATGTTTAAAAAATCATTACTCAAGTTTTTCACGTTAAAATTTCATTTTTCTCTTGCATGCAATCGATTTACAGTATAGTGCAATCGATTGCACAATTCAAAATTTTAGATCTTTTGCTTTTGTTTCTCAGTGCAATCGATTTACATTGCTTGTGCAATTGATTGCATACTTAAAATTTTCAAAATGTTTGCTTCTGTTTCTCAGTGCAATCGATTTACATTGCTAGTGCAATTGATTGCACTCACTTACTTTTTGCTACTGACTTTGCATGCAATCGATTTGCATTGATAGTACAATCGATTGCACTCTTAAAAGTTTTGAAAAAATAGCCGTTGAAACCTTGTGCAATCGATTTACACAAAGGGTGCAATCGATTGCATGCTGCATGATTTTGAAAACCAGCAGCTTTGTATATGCCTGTTCATCATACCTTTTCATTGAAACTTTTCACTCAAACTTGGCATTTGTTCATGATACATTTCCAGAACTTCATGTTGTTTCAAAAGGGTGTTATGAACATATAAATATTCAATTTCAAAATCTATTTCAACACCTCTTCCATAAATATTTTCTGAAATTTCAAAATACAAACTCAAGCATTCCTTCATCTTCATGCATAAGTTTTCTGCACATTTTCATACATTAACAAACATAAAACTTTGAGAAAATATATCTTGAGTCATTGTACAATAATACTATTGGAAGAGAAGATCATACATTGTTAAATCACTCTAAGTGATCAATATTACTCTACTCACTCAAAACTCAAAAATTGATATTTACTTACTTATTTTTCCAGGATTGTTGGAAATAAGTTTAAGTGTTTTTGAAATCTTGTCTTCCCAAAGTTGTTGGATACAAGTGTAGTTACTTTGAGAGGATTGTTCTCATAGATAACTTAGTGAAAATACAAGATGATTGTTCTTGGTCCAAGAGGATTGCTCTTGGTTGTTTGGTAGTTCTTGTTTAAGTTTGCCACAATAAGGAAATCTCTTTCATGTTGAAAGGGGACTAGAGTACTCTCGGACTGTGAGGGGAACCGGGATATATCGCCTATGTCTCTTTATTTTTCTGCATTTTTAAGCTTTCCTAAACTCACTTTTAACCAGAAAAATAAGAACCATCATCACTAAAAACCAGAATTTTAAAGTACCTAATTCACCCCCCCCCCCCTCTTAGGCGCACTTCGTACTTACAATTGGTATCAGAGCAGGTTATAGGTAACCTGCTCCTAAAAGATCCAGAATGGCTTCCGCAAATCAAAATCCTGTTTTCAGAGATGGTGGTAGTAACAACAAGCCTCCTCTATTTTTTGGTGAATATTTTGACTTCTGGAAAATACGCATGAAGGCACATCTGGAAGCACAAGGAGAAGAAATATGGGATGCCGTCGAAAATGGTCCATTTATCCCTATAACGGTAATCAATGGTGTTGGCTCATCAAAGCCTAAAACTGCATGGGACGATGATGATAAGAAGAAAGTTCTCTATGACAAAAAGGAAATAAACCTTCTTCAAGGTGCACTTAGTGTGGACGAATTCTTCCGTGTCTCGGCATGCAAAACAGCAAAAGAAATATGGGATACCTTGGTACAAACTCATGAAGGAACTGTTGAAGTAAAAAGATCAAGACTAAATACCCTAAGTCAAGAATACGAATTATTTCGAATGCAGCCCGGAGAAACCATTCTTGACTTACAAAAGAGATTTGTGCACTTGACAAATCATCTAAGTGCTCTTGGTAAAAATTTGACGAATGATGAACTAAATCTGAGAGTACTTAGGTTCTTAACTAGTGAATGGAAACCAAAGGTAACGGCAATTTCAGAAAAGAAAAGTCTCTCCAACATGACATCCGCAACATTATTTGGAAAACTTCAAGAATACGGAACGGAACTCGGAAGACTTGAAAAGCATGAAAATCAAGAGAAGAAATCCTAGAATATTGCTTTGAAGATAGACTCCAAGGAAGTTGAAAGGGAAGACAATCCGGAAGAAGATGAAAACTTAATGCTTCTTGTTAAAAGGCTTGGTAAGTTCTTCGGTTGAAATGACAAACCTTTTTCTCATTCAAAAGGAAATAAACAATTTAAGCAAAAGGAAGTCTCCACATCAACACAAGAAATCACATGTTATGAATGTGGTAAGCAAGGTCATATCAAGCCGGATTGTCCAAAACTCTCCAAGAAAGGTAGCTTCAAAATCAAGAAGGGATTCAAGAACAAAAAGGCTTATGTCGCATAGGAGGACAATGAAATAAGTTCCTCATCCGATTCCGATAGTGATGAAAGTGCAAATCTAGCATTGATGGGCTCACACCATTCCGATGATGAAGACAATGAGGTATGCTTGAAGAACACATGCAATCTTTGGTATCTTGATAGTGGTTGTTCAAAGCATATGATAGGAGATATAAACCAATTTTCACATCTAGCGCTAAAGGCCAAGGGTTTTGTCACTTATGGAGACAATAATAAGTGAAGAATCCTAGGCAAAGGCAAAATTGGTGCTCCACCTTTCACATTCATCGAAAATGTTCTTTATGTTGAAGGACTAAAGCACAACCTTCTAAGTATTAGCCAACTTTGTGACAAAGGCTTCAAAATCAAGTTCACCAAGGATGAATGTTTGACAGAAGACAGAGTCACTCATGAGGTTATAATTAAAGGTAAAAGAATCAATAATATATTCATGATTTCCCTTGATGATCCATCTTTGAAGGTTAAATGTCACATGGCGAACAATGATGATTCATGGCTTTGGCACAAAATAATTTCTCATATTCATATGGAACACTTGAATAAATTAATCAAGCATGATCTTGTAATTGGTTTACCTAAGAGAAATTTCGTCAAAGATAAACTATGCGATGCTTGTCAAAAAGGGAAACAAACTAGATCAACTTTCAAATCTAAGAATGTGGTGTTCACTACAAGGCCACTACAATTGTTACATATGGACTTATTTGGTCCATCGAGAACAAGGAGTTTCAGAGGTAATGTGTATGCTTTGGTTATTGTTGACGATTTCTCTAGATATACTTGGACATTCTTTTTAGTGCAAAAAAGTGATGCATTCAAGGCGTTCAAGAAGTATGCTAAACAAATTCAGAATGAGAAGTCTCTAACAATTGCCTCAATAAGGAGTGACCATGGCGGAGAATTCCAAAATGCTCTATTTGAAGAATTCTATGGAGAACATGGAATATCTCACAACTTCTCAGCACCAAGGACTCCTCAACAAAATGGAGTGGTTGAAATAAATAATAGGTCTCTTGTGGAACTTGCTAGAACAATGCTTAGCGACTAAAATCTTCCAAAATACTTTTGGGCGGATGCTGTGAGCACGTCATGTTTTGTTAGCAATAGAGTTAACATTAGACCAATCTTAAAGAAAACTCCATATGAACTCTTCAAAGGGAGAAAATCAAACATTGCTTTCTTTCATATCTTCGGTTGCAAATGCTTTCTCCTAAACAATGACAAAGATAATCTGGGTAAGTTTGATGAGAAATCCGACGAAGGTATTTTTCTTGGTTACTCACTCTCTAGTAAAGCATATAGAATATACAACAAAAGAACTTTGACTATTGAAGAATCTATGCATGTTTCTTTTGATGAAACTAACCCCTCCAAGCAAGATAATATTGTTTGTGATAATGATGAAATTTTAGAAGGTCCTCAAGAAAATTCTTCCAAGGATCAACCCATTCAACTCGAAGAATCATCTCAACAAGAATCGAATCTCAATGATCTACCAAAAGAATGGAGAACTCATAGAGATCATCCTATTGATAAAGTAATTGGTGATATAAGTCAAGGTGTGTCTACAAGATTAAATCTCAAGGATGCTTGCCTAAACATGGCGTTTGTCTCTCAAATTGAACCTTCCAAAGTTGATGAAGCCTTAGGCGATGACCAATGGATTATAGCTATGCAAGAAGAATTGAATCAATTTGAAAGGAATCAAGTTTGGGAACTCGTCCCCGGGCCAAGCAACAAACACATTATTGGAACAATATGGGTGTTCAAAAACAAACTTGACGAGAATGGAATAATTGTTTGCAACAAAGCAAGATTGGTAGCACAAGGCTATAATCAAGAAGAAGGAATAGACTTTGAAGAAACTTTCTCTCCAGTTGCAAGGTTAGAAGCTATTCGTCCCTTACTTGCCTATGCTTGTTCATTAAATTTTCAGCTTTTCCAAATGGATGTCAAAAGCGTATTCTTGAATGGATATATCACTGAAGAAGTCTATGTTAAACAACCCCCGGGGTTCGAAGATTTCAAGAATCCATCTCATGTATTTAAATTGAGAAAAGCTCTCTATGGACTGAAACAAGCCCCAAGGGCATGGTATGATCGTTTAAGCAACTTCTTATGCAAAAAAGGTTTCGAAAAAGGAAAAGTTGACAAGACTCTATTTATCAAGAAAATAAAAAACGACACTTTGCTAGCACAAGTCTATGTTGATGACATCATCTTCGGTTCTTCAAATCAAGAAATGTGTGAAGAATTCTCATCAATGATGCAAGGAGAATTTGAAATGTCCATGATGGGTAAAATGAACTATTTTCTTGGACTTCAAATCAAACAACTAAAAGATGGCATCTTCATCAACCAATCCAAATATTGCAAGGAACTCTTGAAAAGGTTTGACATGGATAACTGTAAGGAAATCTCTACACCAATGGGTTCTGGTTCTTATGTTGATCAAGATAAACTAGGTGTTTCCATCGACATCACTAAATATCGAGGTATGATTGGCTCCTTATTATATTTGACGACAAGCCGTCCTGACATAATGTTTAGTGTTTGTCTTTGTGCCCGCTTTTAAGCTAACCCAAAGGAATCTCATCTCACGGCGGTAAAGAGGATCATGAAGTATCTCAAAGGGACAACAAATGTCAGATTATGGTATCGTAAAGGTAGTGTCTGCAACTTAATTGGTTATTCTGACGCGGATTATGCAGGTTGTAAAACGGATAGAAAGAGCACAAGTGGTACTTGTCACATCCTTGGTAATGCATTAGTATCATGGGCCTGTAAGAAACAAGCATGTGTTGCTCTAAGCACGGCCGAAGCTGAATATATAGCAGCGGGTAGTAGTTGCGCTCAAATTTTGTGGCTAAAACAACAACTTCGCGACTACGGACTCGATCTAGGGTGCATTCCTCTAAGATGCGACAACACCAGTGCAATTAACATTACAAAGAATCCGTCATGCATTCAAGAACTAAACACATAGACATTCGACATCATTTCCTCCGTGATCATGTTCTTCAAGGAGATGTCAAGGTAACCTTTGTAGATACTCATAATCAGCTTGCCGATATCTTCACCAAACCTTTGGCAAAAGAACATTTCTACAAAATTCGTCGAGAGCTCAGCATACTTGACGAACGCGACTTATAAGGTGCATTCTACCCTTGATATAACTCTTATATATGTTTTTATACATGCTATATGATAATCTATGCTATATGGTATTTAATATTTTAAGAAAAATTTGATTTTGGACTTGTTTTGTTTATGCAAATCGATTGCACAAAGAGTGTCAATCGATTGCTTACTGAGTTTTTTCAATTCTGTCCATTATGTTTGTGTGCAAATCGATTGCACCTTCCATGCCAATCGATTGCACTATGTGCGTTTACGTTTTATTTTGATTCTGTTTGTATGCAAATCGATTGCACCTGGTATGCCAATCGATTGCACGTACTGCAACTTGCTTTTATGACAGAAAAATTATGTTGGTCAGAATTCCTCTCTCATATTCCCAAGCCAAATATACTTAATTTCAAATAACTTATTCCCTACCTATCCAAATCATTTCCAAATCACAGCTCACAAACACCTTTCTCTCTCACAAAACCTAAAAACCCCAAAACCCTAAAAACTCCATATCCATGGCTTCAAGACAAAAGAGAAAGGCTTCAGTTTCAGAAAAAGGAAAAAAGAAGGTTGATTCAACATCCAATCCATTGCTTTCAAATCTCACCAAAGAGCAAGAATCCAGATTTATCCAAGACTTTCAAAGGAAAATAGTATCCAACCCCAAATATGGCATACTATCCTCCTTTCCTCAAGAATGCTTTTCCTTTCAGAATGGTCTAGATGCTTATGGTCTAGAACCCTTGATTTCCTCGTTTGGTCCGTATTACCCAGATTTGGTAAGAATGTTTTTATGCAATCTCACACCCCACAAAGGCAAATTGGTCACATATGTACTGGGCACTCATATCTCTCTAACTCCTCAGGTTGTTGCTGAGATCCTTCATATTCCTTTCACTGGAAGTTCCCTATATGATCCTGGAAACGAGATATGGGATGACTACCGGAAAAAGGAGTTCTTTTACAGCATTGGGCGGTTAAGTGAAGCTGAATTTTGCGCCAAACAGATTCGTGGTCTTGGCGGAGTAATTCCATCCAGAGACACCTGGAGTGTAGGTAACCTCCATATAGACGATCGCTTATATCATTATTTTCTAGTCTATATTATGTTTCCAAGAGCTGGAAACCACTGCACTGTTACCGACTTGGAAATGCAGCTAATTTATGCAAGGAAGAAAGGGGTAAGTGTAAACTGGGCAAGGCTTATCATGGTGTATATGATGAGAGTGGATGCAAAATCTAAATTCCTTCCATATGCTTATTTTGTCACTTTAATTATGGAGGAATTTGGTGTGGATTTTGCTGGTTTTGAAAAGGTGAATATGGATCCTAATCTAAACAAAATTTCCATTAAGAATGTTGACTCCAGAATGGGTGTGCATTACAATCCGGAGACAAAGACCATCACCTACATTGGTGAAGATGTTGTTGGCGATGAAGGAAATGACCAAGAAGTCGAAGGCAGTGAAGATGTGCCTCCTCCTCCTACTTCTTCCTATGGTCCAAGCAATCAAGAGCTTATGGATTACATGTCACAACAGTTTGCTTCCATGAACACCAACATCAACAATCAATGGAGTGCGATCAATGATTCCACTACAACCCGGATTAATGAATTTCGCACGGATGTGAATCAACAATTTTCGTACTTATACTCTCATCTTCATATTCCACCGTATGATCCAAATAATCCAGCTGCACCTCCTCAACACTATACAGAACCCCCACTTCAACAACAATTCCTGAATCAAGGCTCATGGTCTAATAACCATCCAGACATGTATAACCCTTACTGTTCTGGCTAACTATTTTTCTGTTATGTTCTTGTCTTGCTATTCAATGTTTTGTTTGTTCAAATCTCTGTATAATCCTTAAACAATTTGCGTTACTGTTTTTAATTCTAGAAATTTTTCTCAATATATTGCTCTATTATTATTTGCTTTAGGCATCTTTCCCTTCTTTTTGATAATGCCAAAGGGGGAGAAAGATGTGTGGTACTTTATGCTTGTATTTTCAGTGTCTTAATTTTTAAGGTACTCTCCAATCAAGATGAAGAAATGCATAGGATTCCAACCCTCTCCTACATAGGGGGAGTTTTGCATCTTAGGGGGAGAAGCTCTTCGGGAAAGTACATCGCATAAAGAAAGATTGTTTGTCATCATCAAAAAGGGGGAGAATGTAAAATCAAGCTTCACAAATGAGCTTTTGTTTTGATGAAGACAAACCATGGCTAATAAAGAAGGCAATGATTTTGATCAAGCTCAAAGCATCTAAGGATAATATCTTCATTCAAAGCTCTCAACAACTTTAAAGGTATAATAATATTATCTACTTTGATCTTAAGATATAGATGCTCAAAAATGAAAAAGAATTTAAAAAATCATTACTCAAGTTTTTCAAGTTAAAATTTCATTTTTCTCTTGCATGCAATCGATTTACAGTATAGTGCAATCAATTGCACACTTCAAACTTTCAGATCTTTTACTTTTGTTTCTTAGTGAAATCGATTGCTTGTGCAATCGATTGCATACTTAAAATTTTCAATATGTTTGCTTCTGTTTCTCAGTGCAATCGATTTACATTGCTAGTGAAATCGATTGCACTCACTTACTTTTTGCTACTGACTTTGCATGCAATCGATTTGCATTGATAGTACAATCGATTGCACTCTTAAAAGTTTTGAAAAAATAGCTATTGAAACCTTGTGCAATCAATTTACACAAAGGGTGCAATCGATTGTATGCTGCACGATTTTGAAAAATAGCAGCTTTGTATATGCTTGTTCATCATACCTTTTCATTGAAACTTTTCACTCAAACTTGGTATTTGTTCATGATACATTTCCAGATCTTCATGTTGTTTCAAAAGGGTGTTATGAACATATAAATATTCAATTTCAAAATCTATTTCAACACCTCTTCCATAAATATTTTCTGAAATTTCAAAATACAAACTCAAGCATTCCTTCATCTTCATGCATAAGTTTTCTGCACATTTTCATACATTAACAAACAGAAAACTTTAAGCAAATATATTTGAGTCATTGTACAATAATACTATTGGAAGATAAGATCATACATTGTTAAATAACTCTAAGTGATCAATATTACTCTACTCACTCAAAACTCAAAAATTGATATTTACTTACTTATTTTTCCAGGATTGTTGGAAATAAGTTTAATTGTTTTTGAAATCTTGTCTTTCCAAAGTTGTTGGATACAAGTGTAGTTACTTTGAGAGGATTGTTCTCATAGATAACTTAGTGAAAATACAAGAGGATTGTTCTTGGTCCAAGAGGATTGTTCTTGGTTGTTTGGTAGTTCTTGTTTAAGTTTGCCACAATAAGGAAATCTCTTTCATGTTGAAATGGGACTGGAGTACTCTCGGACTGTGAGGGGAACCAGGATATATCACCCGTGTCTCTTTATTTTTCTTCATTTTTAAGCTTTCCTAAACTCACTTTTAACCAGAAAAATAAGAACCATCATCACTAAAAACCAGAATTTTAAAGTACCAAATTCACCTCCCCCCTTAGGCGCACTTCGTACTTACAATTTGTTGTGGAATAACTGGCAGAGTGATGTTATTTGTAAGAGCAAAAGCCATTGGGTTGGTACGAGTAGAAACGGGAGCAGAACCAGAAGATATCATTGTAGTGTCTAGTTGATTAGCTTGAAAGAAAGTGCGGAAAACAAAGGGGTTTTCTGTGAGCAAGAAGTAAAAGAGAAGACAGAGGAAGGAAAGAAGTAATGTTAGACCAAAGAGGTTATTTAAGAAAATTAGACCCGTCGATCATCCACTAGTGGCATTGATCCAATGATAACAATCCCAGGAAGTGGAAAATTTAGTCGAGTTTGTTTAAAAACCCACGCCCTAAAACCTAAGAGTAATCACAAGAAGTGATTGATGTGACATGGGTAACCGTTGCACAAAAAGTAACCATGATTACGCATGACGTCATCCAAGAGAGACATGCGGTCGAAAAATTGGAAGAGAAAACGCTAGAGTTCTCCCATTGATAGGGTTTCATCGAACATGGCGCTTTGGGGGAAAATTTATTGACAAGAAATGTTAGACTAGGGAAATAAGCCTTAAGTTGTAAGGTTTCTTTATATGAAAAGGGATGAGTTTGTGGAAAACAATAGGAGGTGTCGATCAGGTTGAAGGGTATTGACCAGAAGAGATAGTCGATGAAAGACATGGGATTGAGAGACGGTCATCGACATCCATAGGGATCGATAAGAAAGGATTTATGGTTGTGAGAACGATTATCAACACGCAAGCCAGTAAGAATGTGGGGGGATGTTCAAAGTAGTGTAGGGAAATTTCTCCACAAAGTGCCAACGTGGGCTAGTAACCGTCGATGGTTACATGCTTAGGATTTCTATTTAAGCAAATGTTTGTATTTGTGTCAAGGGTTGCATTTCTTCATATTTAGAGCATTACATCTAAGAGAGAAACGATTTTCAGGCTTAACAATGTATGAATGCTTCCATATTTAAATTCATAGCAATTTCTAGTTTTCACTTTAATTACAAGTCTTGTCTTTAATTATTTTACTTTGCAATTGTCTTTCACTTTTTTACTTTTACTCAATATCAACCAGTTTGAACCCAAAAACACTCAAAACACTAAGTCTAGGATTATTGTAGCCAATCCTGCAAGTAACCTTTAATAAGAGGCTAGCGATTGTTTCACGGATAAACACAAGAATACTTGTGACACGGGTGAAGAAAGTCTTAAAATAGTAGAAGAATAGATGAAGATTACATTTGAAATGGAGAATGAAAAGAATATGTACTATTTCACATCTTCATGATAAGGTATCTCTCTTAAATTCCAAGCTTTATAACATGTCAGACTCTTTGAAGGAGATGAATAGTAGAGCTGGTATGGTGAAATATAATGGAGATACAGAAGCTGATTATCAGTCTAATAATAAACAAAGAATAATGTCTGAGAATAAGTCCTTTTATTTTGAAAGGAATAGAATGATCAACACAACTAACAACATGTTACATCCTGGCATACATGATGAAACTTTATCCAAATTTCAATCATCAACTTGGATATGTCATTATTGTGGTAAACATGACCATATTAAGCCTTTCTATTATAAACTATATGAAGATGAAAATTCTTCAGTTCATTCTAAGGTTGATCCAGTGAGCAAAAAAGAGAAGTATTGAAAACATGGATATTAACCTTATTTCTCATACTTTCTTAAGAGACTCAAATATAGAAGATTGATACTTTGACAGTGGGTGCTCTAGACACATGACATGAGTTCAGAAGTTATTGGTGAATATTAGACCATATCTCACAGGTTCTGTAAGATTTGGTGATTGGTTTAAAGGTAAAATCAAAGGAGTTAGAAAGTTGATGTGTGTTATTTCTACTAATTTGGAAAATGTTCTTTATGTGAAAGGATTAATTGATAATCTCATTAGCAATAGTCAGTTGTGTGACCAAGGTCTGTAAGTATTCTTCTCAAAGTCAAAATGTATGGTCAAAGATAAAAGGTATGTTATCCTAATCAAGGGAAATATATCTAAAGACAGTTATCTATGGGAATCTCAGATAACTGCATATTCTTCCACATGCCTAATAACTCATGAAGAAGAAGTAAAGCTATGGCACTAGAAAATTGGACATATTAATATAAAAGGAATGATGGAGATTTTATATGAAGGAGCTATCAAGGGAATTCCATATCTCAAAATTGGAGAAGGTAAAGTTTGTGGTGAGTGTAAAATTAGAAAGTAATCCATGATGTCACACCCAATATTGCAACATCAGACTACTTCCAAAGTGTTGGAACTTCTTCATATGGATATAATGGAACCTATATAGATAGATAGCCTAGGAGGAAAAAGGTATGTCTATGTGGTTGTTGATGACTTTTTTGGGTATACTTGGATGAATTTTCTTAGAGAAAAATCAGATTCTTTTGAAGTGTTCAAAAATCTGTGTGAAAACATTCAAGAGGAGAAGAAGAGTGTGATTGTCAAGATCAAAAGTGAACATGACAAGGAATTTAAGTATACAAAATTCTCTGAATTTTGTGATTCTTAAGGTATTATTTATGAGTTTCTCGTTCCATCACTTCTCTGCAAAATGGAATTTTTGAGCAAAATACTAGGGCTATACAAGAATCAACTAGATTTATGCTCTCCACCAAGAAATTACCATTGGAGTTTTAGGCTAAAGCTATGAGAACTGCTTGCTACATTCATAATAGGCTCACCTTGAGAGGAGGTACTTCAACTACTCTCTATGAGATATGAAAAGAAAGGAAGCCTACAATCAATTACTTTTATACCGTTGGAAGTAAGTTATATGTCTTGGTGAACAAAGAACAAAAGGGTAAGGAGAATCTCAAAAGGAATTAAGGGATATTTATGGGTTACTCTTCAAATAGAAGAGTTTATAAAGTGTTTAACTCTATAACTAAAGATGTTATGGAATCAACAAGTGTGATACTTGATGATTCATCCACTGAAAGGGGGAAGGATGTCAAAGACAATGTTGGAACATCTTTTGTGCAGACTGAGGAGACAAGAAAAGAAGCTATATATAAGTCCAAAAGAATTGATGTAGATAACTCTGAAGCTAGAGTTTAGACAGAACAACTCAAGGAGATCAATACCAGATACTCTAATGAAATATACAACATAAAATTCAATAAAGAAATATCAAATTCATGTCTTGTTTCTAAGTTTGAACAAAGGTCATGGTCTAATTTTTAAGAAAGAAGAATCTAGAATAGTATAATTGGGTCAAAGTGGATGAGTAATTATTTGTGTCTAAGATACAATATGATGTCCTATGAAAATACCACTGTTTCTGAATATGATGGAACTTGTTCTCAACTGATATGGATAGACAAGATGTTGAAGGATAATAATATCAAACATGATGTTATGATATTATTTGGTGAATACCTGAATGATCTCAGACATTTCATTCAACATGGCTGGAACAAGGATATTGATAGTTATAAGCAACTTATCAAGAATCTTGTTGAAGGAAAGGTTATTACTCTGGGGTATATAGACAACAAGGAGCAACTTACTATTATAAGCAGTGGGATTGGAACTTTTACTATTTAAGAGTTATAGCCATTATATTTATAGAGGAGTGCAACTGATATTGCATCTTTCCTCTATGTTCTGAAGCTTAGGAAGCCCAAGCAAGTTGCTATTGAATGGGACAAAGGCTCTCTACAAAGGGCTGGTAACAACACCAAGGAGTGCAAGTGATCTTTGACATGGGCAAGAGGTGGAAGACTACCTGAAGTTGGTGAAGTTTGTTTGGTTCCATCTGCTATATGTATGTTTCCATATGTGTTTTATTACTAGTGTGTAATGTGTGTGCTTCCGTTTTGTGTTTGCATTTACTCTATTTTTTCAAGTTTTGGATAAAAAAGGGGAGTAAAGTGTTAGTGTTTTTTGTGTGTCCTGATGTTATTAAACATGTCTTCGACATGTTAATTGGCATATTGATAAGATTATGCTACTTCTGAGGAGAGATTAGTGACTGTAGTTTCTTGCTGAATGCAACTATTTAGGGGGAGCATGATAGTCTGTCATGCTGGTTTGAAGTTTCTGCTACTGCTACTGCTGGTGGAGTTTGTATGCATGTTGTCTTATCTAATGTTCTGACATCATGCCTGATGTGAGGAAATCCTAATGTGAAGCTATTTTTATCTTTTAATGCTGCTTCCTCTGATGTGTGAACTTGGATAGTTCATATTTGGTGTTTTGGATTTTAGGGTGTGTTGGTTTTTCCCTTTGAGGGGGAGTCTTGACCCTATGTAATAAAGGAATTGTGTTGTATGATATCATACTACATGTCTGAACATCTTTTCTTCTGAAGTATTGAAGATGGTGATTTGTAACTGCATGCATTCTCTGATGTATTTTTCTGTTTCAATTTGTACAAAGTTTACATAATTGCATGTAGCTTGTGTTGTGGTGTTATTCCTCTCTCTAGGATTATTGTGCTTTGGTTGTTTTAGCCAAAATTTTCCAAAGTGGGGAGATTAATAGTTCCATGGTTTTATGATTGGTTAAATTTTGGTAAAACATGATTCTATACTGATGTTGAGAAAGATGTTGTAACATCTTCATCAACTGTCATAACAGTTTTACTGTTATGTGTTTTAGACAGATGTCTAAGACAAGTGTCATGACATCTTGATCTGTATACATCATACGTTATTATTGTATAGCTCTTGACATATTTGATTTGATTTGATGAGATCCTTTTTGGATATACCTCATCATTATGCACATGTCAGGGATATTATTTAGGAACAAAGTGTAGATTTTATTTGTTTCATTAAAAAGGATCTTTGAGACTTTTAGGAAACTATAAAAAATTTGTTCCTGTTTTTATGTGAAGATCTTACAGCTGATCTAAAAAGTGAAGATTGGATATGATTTGAAGAGTCCAAGCCCATTATGCAATAGTCTATAAATAAGGACTTGCCAGACCTAAAAATAGCAAGCATTCACAATAACAAACCGTGTGTGCAACATAAGGATTAGGGTTTTCAGAGTCTTTTAGGTTCTTTGTGTTTGTGTTTTTTGTGTGTCACTCATGTATCTTTGATGCATTAAGTTGACTGATTGTTGCTTGTTTATCAAGATACTGTTCTCACTCATGAGCTTTTAAGCAAAGAGTTAAGTATCGTTCTTAGTTGAAGCTTTTAAGAAAAACTAAGTATTGTTTATTTGAAGTGTAATCTTATATTGGGTTTTAAGTCTAGTCACAAGGTTTGTGGTTATAGATATATCACTTTGGTGATTGGAAGTGAGATGGGGATCTCATATCTAGTGGTCTTTAACTAGAAATTTTACAAGGTAATGATTAGGCGAGAAGTTGTAAACTAGGGTTTGCTTTGAACTAATACTACCATAGTGGATTTCCTTCCTGGATTAGTAGCCCCCAGAGTAGGTGATGTTGCACTGAACTGGGTTAACAATTGATTGTGTTATTTAAATTTCTATAATTTTTCTTTCTGCATAATCAACAAATTTAGCAGGTTTTCTGTCAACAAATATCATAAAATTTGTCCTGACATCATGTTTATGTGTTAAGACATCAGTTTTGACCTTTGTATTGCAAGTTCCTGAATTTCAAATGGAACTTTTCCCAATTTAGCACAAGATTGTTCTCTTCACATCGGGTCAACAGCATATCCAAATTGTCATGGCAATTCTTGAATGAATCTCCAAAGACAGAAAAATCATCCATGAAAACTTTGATGGAATTCTAAATGATGTCTAAAAATATTGAAATTCTGGCACAACACAACATATGTCGTATACAATGTCATAGCACCATAATGTCAAAACGAAATGTCGAGCGCAATGTTAAGACATCGTAACGACAAACAAAATAATAAGCAAGTTGCAGTGTACAACATGAAATAAATTACACGGTTCAATTGTTAACCTAGTTCAGTGCAACATCACCTAGATCTGGGGGCATCCAAGCCTGAAAGGAAGTTCATTATAATAGTATTAGTTTGAAGTTCTCAACAACATTTGGTTTTACAAACTTTGCACCTAATCACAACCCATGCTATTTATATCTAAGAACTCCAATATATGAGACCCCTCTCACTTCATCTCAATCCCACAACAGTGATAATAACAACAATAACATTAAACAAAATACACACTTTCAATTAAACATAATCCACTTTTGCTTAAAAGGTTATGAGTGATTCACAATTTACAACTAAACTTAGTCTCACTCAAGCATCATAATGATAAAAGAGTGGCTCATAAATAACAAAGAATAAAGTAAACCTTAATGGCCAAACTCACATTTGCATATGTCAATTTGCTTAGGTTTAGAGTCTTTCTTTTTATAGCAGAGAAACACTTAGGCTTGGATATTAAATCTGGCTAAACAATCTACAAAATCAAATCATATCAAATCTCTGCAGAATATTTTATTGTTTCCATTAATGTTTTGACATCAAATATTTGAGAAATCAATCTTCAGATATTTTTTGCTTGAAACAAATCTTCAGAGAATCAAATCTTCACGTGCTCAACTTGGTCCACACTAAACATAAATCAAATCTATTGAAGCAAAAGATATAAATCTTCTAAAAAAATAAACAATACATGTTGTGATGTTGTGCCATCATATCACGACATCTTGCTGAACTAAAAATTTGAGAGATAAAACAAGCATCATTATTTTAAAGAGACGT
This sequence comes from Vicia faba, assembly GCA_948472305.1. Lineage (NCBI taxonomy): Eukaryota > Viridiplantae > Streptophyta > Magnoliopsida > Fabales > Fabaceae > Vicia > Vicia faba. Next base: position 231,511,710 of record OX451738.1, read on the forward strand.
CTTCATAATAATGCTCAAATAAAATAGGAATTATACAAGTTCACATCAAAGGCATACAAAGTAGAAAACCAATTGTAACACAGCCTCATAACAACATTTTCAGATAGAAATAAACTCTAAAAAAAAACTTCAACAAAAAAATCAAGACATCAGGGATGACATCAAGCATACAATGCTCCCTCTAAAATCCAGATCACCAACCAAACTACTCCCCCTAAATCAGATGGTCATGTAAAACACATAGAGTTCATAGAACCATTAAATTATCACAACTATAGGAAAAAACAATGCATTTCCAGATCTCTAGATCAGCAGCAAAAATAATGATCAATATTGCCCCCCCTTTTTAGCCAAAAAACTGACAAACACAAGAAAACATGCATTAAAATATAAAAATATATCAGATGTAGCAGATCATATTACATACTAACAATACATAAAGTACTTAAAACAATCCTGGGCAAAGCCCCCAAAAGAAACAATAAAAAAATATCAAAATATCAGGACACAACTGATGTCACATCAGATGTCAATACTTCCTTTAGGCTTCTTCTTATTATCACTTGCATTACCATCATCATTCATATTCTCTTCTTCTTCATCACCAGCCAAGTTCTCATAAGCAACTTCTTCAAATAGGGCTTTGATCAAGCTCTCTAGTATGATCTTCCTTTTAGTGTAACATTTTATGGTCTCATCCAAACTTATGCATGTTTCCTTTAGCTCAGAAATAATAGCATACTTAGAGGTCGAGATGCCATCCTCATTTCCATATGTCATGACAATGTGTGTGACATGCGTCCTTGCAAACAACCTATAATGTAATGAAAGAGGAGATTCCCTCTTATAAGCAGTATCATAACCGTTTAAGATTCTAGGATGTTGACTGAGTATTATCCCACAGATCCGAGAGGGAAAGGTTATTGGCATCTTTACAACAAATGAATTAGCATGCTTCATAGTTTGGTCAAACACATAGGACCAAAGTGAAATTTTGTTTTTGTCCCTACAATGTAAATAAACCTGCCTAATCCTGTATCAATGTAAGAAGTATGGTTTGTGGGAACCCTATTTGCTACCCCAATTCTGTGAAGCACAACATACTTCACACTTAACTTACTAAAAGAAAGATTTCCATTCCTTTGTCGTTGTTTCACTTGATTAGCAATTGTTATACCCCAATTTTTCCCCCTAAGATCTCTCATTATCTCATGTTATCAATACATCAAGATCACACATTAGGGTTGCTTCTCCCTTCTACTTCATCCTACCTTTAAGTTTGCTCTTGAGGGATCACCAAGCACCTCGAATTGTGTATCTTGAACATGTGCATCTTATGTTGATTAACTCTTAACTAACATCAAAGTATGTATATATGTTTCTTTGGATGTTTATATTGTAGGTGATGACACAATTGCATCCACCTCACCATCTAACCTAGGGTTTTGAGGTGTAGTCCTCAGTTAAATGGTTGTTCAATGAAATCTAAGAGTTTGAACTTCAAGGATATGTTGATGACATCACAATTCTTTGGTTTAAATAAATCTCTCAATTTCATTTAAGGTCAAGCTTACTTTAAAGAGAATGACATTAATCAAGAATATTCATAGGTTTATGTGTTTATTTCCATGCCTTCTTCAACAAGTTTCATTGAGACTTAAGCTCCATATTTGAGTGTGCTTCAAGATAACTTAATTTCAAGGTCTAATGTGATCCATCATGCTTTAGTTTTCCAAGAAATGCAAATGATCAATGGTTGATTCAACAAGTTTGACCTAATTGAACAAGCACTTGATTTAGTGGTCACAAGTGTTTAAATCTCTCAATTTTTAACATTTTGAGTTGGTTCTTTTTTCTATGGAATCTTATCATCATCTTCAGCAACTTCTCTTAACATGATTAGGTCCAATTGTTCAAGAACAATCATCCAAAGTTGGAAGGGGTTCCAAGTTATTTTGACACTCTCTGAGCTAGGGTTTGTTGACTTCTAAAGGCCATATATTGCTCAAATTTTGTGATTCTTAAGTGATTCCAAATCCATTATTATCTTCAAAGAGTCCTTAATATGTTCTCTTCAAGGATCAAAGGCTAATTTTTCATGGAGGATCATTTAAGTTTGAAGAAGATTACAAGTCCCTTTGAAAAGCCTTTGAATCTTAGGGTTTGAATTCAAGTGATCATAACTTGATCGTCTTTTATCTCTTGGAGCTCATTCTTTTTCTAAAATAATATTTTGGACGTCTACTACAACTTTGTTTCAAGGTGCTAGGCTTGAAAATGCTTGGAAAGTTGTTTAAGAATTGAAAAGATTATATGTCTTTTGTGAATTTCCAAAAATTTGTTCGTCATCTTCCAAAGACCATAACTCTTTCATTTTTTTTATGATTTTTGAATGATCTAAATTCCACAATTCAATTCAAAGGGTATACTTCATTTCATATTCAAGGATCAAGAGTAAATTTTGAGTGGATGGTCATGTAATTTTGAAGAACATTATAAGTCATTTTGAAGTTCAACACTTAGACATATTTCTAATTACAAAAATCAGTTTGTTTTTCATGATTTCAATTGATCACAACTTTCAGCTCAGATCAACAAATGTAGTCTTTCTTGGCACATTGTAAAGATGATGATATGATCATTCAAAAGCTTCAAGAATCATCCCATAAAGCCTCCTACATTGTGAGCACCACGAATTTGAAGATGACACCTTGAAACTGATTTGGCTAAAGCAGTCAGATTGCAAATTAGTTAATGTGGCCTCTAATCACAAAATTGTTTCATATTTTTGCTTCTAATCATGCTTAACAACCTTCCATAATCCCTTAGCACCTTGAAACGCAAGTTTTAGCTATGTTTTGAGAAAATACGAGTCATACTCCTCATGCTTAGAATGTCACACAAATTCTATCAAGATCTCATCATATCACACGCTCGAGCATTCCATTTGCTCAGCTATAAATAGAGGATGATATTTCATTCATTTCCAAAGCTTTAGAGAGCCAAACAAGCCTGTTCAGATCCCATACGAACTCTGAATTTGTATCTTCGTTTTCTTCATTTATCACCCTCATTCACCAAAATCTCCATTCAATTAGCTTCATTGAACTTCTCTGAAGCTAACCATACTCTTACCACCAAGAGTCGAGCATTGAATTAAGCATACCAAGTCTAGTTTTAGAGCTCTGAAGTTGAACTTCTACAGGTAAAATTCTTCATCAACTCTATTCAAATTTCTCGCTACAATGTAGCTCTTGGTTCACTGATGCTCATAGCATAGTTCATTTTCAACTATAATTAGGTTTGGAACTTCTGTTTTCAAATCCCTTTTCAATTGTTTCTTCTGGTTTTTTCCAAAATGACTGAGCTACCATAAATATAAATTTTTTGCGAGGGTACTATTGAAATCATCTTGAAGAGACGAAGAGAATGGCACTAGTCTGAGCTCTTGATTTTACCATTTACGGAATCACGAATTAGAGGTGGCTGGAGGTTGAAGATGATGAAATGTCTCTCTTCAACAAATGAAGTGATGCCACATTTTTTCAAAAATCATTTTTGAACGTTTGATTTTGTGGTTTATTCGCTAGAGTCCATGACATGCACAGCGTGCCAGATCCTTTGGATTTGATTACTAACGCGTTTAGACAATATCAGATGGTTCACATTAATTCTTATTTACTTTATTTTTCAAATTTGATTTAACTTCAAAAGTTAATATCTCCTTCATTTTTAATTAAAAAAATACCAAAGTGTTTTCTAAAATTCTCTTTCAATTTTCTCTTTCTGATTCTTATTTTTTTCAAATTTTTATTTTTGATTTTTCTATTTTTTATAATTTTTGACTTGTTAGCTTGATTTTAATTGGTTTAAAAATAGTTTTAGGTAGCTGAAAATTACCAAATATTTTTCTAAAAATCTTAAATAGTTTTTCTAATTTTGTAATGGTCTCATTTGAAATTTATTTGGTGTTTGGTTGCTCTATGAGTGTTTCATCAATAATTTCTTATTATTTGGGAAAATAAAAATCATTTTTAAATGATTTTAATAGAGGTTTTATTTCTCTTGGGATTGGTTCTGACGTTGGACATAATGGGTTATACCTTGGTTCAACTTTATTAATATAATTGGATCTAGAATGTTGATAGGATTGAAAGAACCAAATCCATTAAATTATATGAATGATATTAATGATAGTTTGGCCTAATTTTGTGATTCATGTGGACTTATGGTTCTATCTTGACCATCCCTTCCCTCTGCATCTTATCCCTTTCTTGTTTTTACTTGTGCTATATGTTTTTGGAGAATGATCTACATATTATTTCTCTAACATGTATGGTACATAGATTGCTATTTACCGGGCTCAAAATAGGTATGGCTTCTATATAAGTCCATTTACGATTGCTTAACATAGCGCTAAATTTGTCCCGGTCTGAAAAATGATCATTCGTGGCCCAAACTTTATGTTTGAAATCCCAAGTATAATTGATTATTGGATTTTGGTTCAAAACCTTTGAATCTTGTTGTTAGGAGGCTTTGGTATTACCAATCCTCTAACAAGCCTTTATCAACTTTGGCATAATTTTGATCTTCAATTATCATTGGTCATATGTGTTGGTTTTAAGTACTTGAAATGAATGATATACTTGACCAAAAACAAATGAAACTTGTTGTTGAGAGGCTTTGATTTTATCAATTTTCTAATGAGTTTTCAAAAGAAAACTTCAAGATGGTCATTCAACTAAACTTTTGTTATACTTGAACACTAACTCCTAAATTAACTAACAATTAACTTTACTTTATGCCTTTATTTTGTTGCTCTACTTTATGTCATTTACTTTTAGCATTTACGTCTCATGCTATTTGCCTTTTGCCAACCTGAGCATTTATTTTCTGCCTTATTATCTTTGCTGACTTGAGCTTTATTTTTTTTTTGTAAATATACTTAATAATCAACTTGGACATTAAAAAAATATTGAGGTTACTTGGACTACTTGGTTACCATCCCTAGCACTATGGAGTCGTGGATTCCTGAGACTTAGGATTAGAAGCCATGAGACCTTGAAACTCTGTAATCTTTGGTTGATATTTTTGTGAAGATCTTCTGAAATCCTCGGGGTTTACTCCAAGGCATTGGTTTTATTTTTTTCTGTGTGTAGGTTATTGTGATTTTCATGCTTTTTCTGTGATTGAGAATTCCTCTGTATACAATTGTTACTCTGGCCAATTTTTGTCAATGAAGACTTTGCTTGGTTCTTAATTCATCTGAAGCTTGGTATTCCTCAGAGTTTTAGTATTTTTGCTTGCTTGGTTTTAATCCAAAGAATGAGAATTCTACATTGACTTCTTTATGTCAAGTGTTGGCTTCTTGTTGGTTACACCATTCTTTTCCTTAGATTTAACTTATGCTTTAGGATAGTTCCTTAATCTCCTCATGTTGCGGTAGAAATTTTCAAGACTAAGCCATTGGATTGACTAGACTTCATACAAATCAAAATAAAAATTGCCACCGCGCTTTATTGTTTCCAAAGGAACGGGAAAAGAGCGAATAACCCAAAAAGAGGGGGAAAGATTCAAGGTAAGGGGGGTTGGTTATGCAAAGGGAAGGTATTAGCACCCTAAACATCTATGGTACTCCGCAGGAACCTCTTTGTAAAAACTGTATATTTTGGCTATAAAAAATGTTGTATATATAAAAAATGGATGGTGGAGGTGAGGAAAGAAATATATTTATTTTATAATTTTTGCACCCGCCGCGGTTGCGAACCTTTAGTGCCTACGTACCACCTTTTCGTGAAATAGGGGATCAGGGTACACGTAGTTCCTCTTTCAAATATTTAAAACCCAAATGTGTTGGTTAATTTTATAAGATAAAACATCATCGTCATTGTCTGTGTGGAAAATACACTTACTACCCACGATCATGAGAAAGGAGAATTTGCATCATCTCAAAGTGGAGGATATGACTTGGATTTCAAAATCAAAAATACCTCACTCAACACCCAAGTGGAAAAATATCTCTCTTCACTACATATCGTAGAAGTATAGTTGTTTGCATCACTACAAGGATTGATAAGAGTTTAATATTTTAAGAAAAGTTTTAAAGATGAAAAGATAAAGTGGAAAAATGGTTTGAAATGAGATTGATTGACTTTTAGTCTTCTCTCAAAAAATGTCAAGGTATTATTAAGTTGATTGGAGTTTATTTATGAAAATATTTTGAAAATGCGTGGACATAAGTCCAAGTTTATTATGAAAAATGGTTCGAGTTCAAAAAAAACAAGAAGATTTTTCAAAAAGGGAAAGAAGATTTTTGAAATTAAAGAAGATGGGAGTAGAAGAAGGGACTATCCTAAAGCACAAGGTAAAAGCTAGGGATAAGAACCATCTAACCAATAAGAAGCCAATACTTGACATTATGAGCCAAGATAGAGTTCCCATTCCTTGGTGTTGTACCCCAAAATTTTCCCTCCCATAATCTTCAAAGTTTTCCCAAGCATCACCTCAAAGGGTTCAAAGTTTACTCAAGGGCTACACAGTCAACCACCCTCCTAAGCCATGCAAATCAGGGTTTTGGTTCCTGCAAGGAAGTTGAGGTTTTCAAGGGCTCAATCAAGCCCCATATGCTCATATACATTGTCAAGCACCTACATGTCAAGTTTCAAGGCTCACAAGGTCAAGTTGCACAGTCAAAAACCCTAATTGCTCAACAGTCAACTGTAGGGGCAAAATGGTCATTTGGCAGTCAAAAGTCAAAATTTTTGGTCAACATCTTATTTTGAAGCCACAATCATCATTTGGTCAAGTCTTGACCATGATTTCACAAGAATGGCTCAAAAATCATCAAGGTGTCAAAAGTTTCTATTTTTGGACAATTGAAAAGTCAACTGTAACTTGACCAAGGCATAACTTTTTCATGGTTCATCAGAAAAATCCCATCCAATGCTCATCTTGAAGGGGAGGACATTTCCTACAACTCATCTTCACATTCCAAGTCCAAGAAATGCTCTCACAAAAAGTTATCAATTTCAACATTATAGGTTATTTTCAAAAGTCAACAAAAAGGGACTTTAAGTCAAAGACCATAACTTGAGATTGGTAAATCAAAATAACATGGGACCAAAGACATTGGTTATAGGACTTCAAGACCTTTCCAAAATGTCAAAGAACATGTTCATAACTTCGTAATTGAGCAAGATATGCATTGGAGAAGTTGGGAAATTTTTGTGAAATGGCCAAAATCAATTATCCTTGAAACTTCATTTTTGACAAAAGGGGCCCACTTTTTCCACTTGTTTCAGCTTGGCCATGCTTCCCACGTGTCCCACAAATTATTTCAATATTTAAAATTAATTTTTCCATTTTTATTTAATTTTATTTGATTTAATTCATTTTAAATCTTTTAAAATCAAATAAAAATCAAGAAAATTAATTAAAGGGTATATTTTGTATTGAAATGCTTTGATACACCATCATGACCATTCCAAATTCGTGCAAAGGGCTAAATCAAGCAAGAATTCAAATTTTGGCACAAAAATGGAAAGTGTTTCAATGGAGGTTATGCCAAAATCTTAAACATGAATGCATTGGGTTAATGGCCTTAATTCTGATCAAAACTCATTACATAACATGTATGCAAGCAATCACAAAAGGAATCACGACCTAAGAAGCACCCAAAACGGCCATACACTTTTGAAAAATTTCAAAGAAAAAGGAGAAACTGAAAACCTAGTTGCAGTGCCTCTCAAGCCTCCATTCCAATCCAAACACATTCCTTACATTGCCAGGAATCTCTAGCAATCAAAATCAAGCCCAAACGCGCAAAGAATCATCCTCACGACACCCCACGGTTTGTCCAATATGTGAAAATCAAAACTCCATTTCCATGCCCTTTTAATTCATTTTAAATATTGCAATGCATTGCTGATGTTATTTCCAAGCTTTCTGTATGCTTTAATTTGACTGTAAGGCCATAAAATGCAAATCACCATGGGAGACATTTAGGTTTTCCGAAGCTTTCAATTTGGGGTTTCTCGCATACGCAAAAATTGGAACCTCAGACCACCATGGTTGAATTGAGAAGGATGAGACGAAGCAAACGGACCCCTCGCGCCCAATTTATGATCAAGCATGTGCTAATCGCTATTATTTGCAGGCTTGTGTTTTGGGGGGGTTTAAAACCCCCGCTATGTGTTTTTACTTTTGCAGGAAAGCTTGAAGAAGACAGACGTGGCAAGCAGGCGTTGGATCATTCAAAATTCCGCGCGCGTTTTTCCAGGATTCGCTTGCTTATCCATATAATATTAGTTGCTTATTGCTATGTCAATTGAAACAGCTGGCTCAGATGGCAACGCATTAGTGGATATTCCCAGAGGGCACGAGTTCAAGTCCTAGTTCTGGCCTTTTTCCACCTTTTCCATAATTAACTTGTTTTCTTTGTTTTTTCCTTTTTTTATATTTTTAATCTTAATTTAATTTATGTTCAAATAATTTTCTCATGCATTTAAAAACTCACAAAAACATTTTCCTTTTGCATTTTAATCAGAAAAATGTTTATTTAATTTTTGACATTAAAAATAATATTTTTGCATGCATATTTTAATTAATTGTTAAATAATCATTAATTTGACTTTTATTTGCTTTTAATTATCAAAATTGATCCAAAAAACACAAAAAAAATAATTACTCTATCATTAAATTAATTTAACATTTTCATAAAAGACCAAAAAAAATATAATTAACACTTTTATTATTATTATTTATTATTTTTGTAAATAAACCATAATTGAACTAGTTTTTAATTAGGTCATTTTAACATTCTTTTCAATAATTAAAATAGATTTAGATTTAGGTTAACCTAGAATTTCACTTCTTTTTTCTATTTTATTTCATAAAAAATATAAAAAAAACAAAAATATTTTCTTTTAATTAAATTAAATTAATTAGTTATTAATTAGCTTCAATTTTATTTTAATTATAAAAAAGACCAAAAAAATTAGTTTCCTTTTCTTAAAAGGGTCAACACCCTTGGACTTTCCCGATTCAATTTATTCGCGCGTATTTAATTTATTCGATTATTATGTAATTGCTCCGGATATGTAATAGTAAATAGGACCCTTTACTGTTTTCATTTACTTTCCGTACTTATTTACCAAAAACGGGTCTTTGTAATTTTTGGCGATGTATAGACCCGCGCCTTGTAATAGCGTAGGATTTATTTTTCCGCAATTTACTTTCCGCACCCCCTTAACTGTTAACTTGTATGAAAGAATGCATGCTAATTAAAAACAAGCGTAGCTCACCGTGCCATGATCAAAGATAAACTTAACATGAAAATAACACACAAATACACACACCACTTCTAGGGTACGCCTCACTGTTGCCTTACCTTCGAAATGTGGTCGTTGAGTACAGGACGTTTTAGTAAGTCCTTATGTCCATGATCTATGGCATAGGGGTAGCTTCTAAGGTGTCCTACTGTTGCTCTGGTGACCACACTGTCCCTACAAACGAATTGACCCGAATACCTCCAACGGTGGTGCTACCTACCTCTTAATGGAAGGATGGCACTACCTAAAAGACACTTACCCAGCTTAATTCCTTAGGGTAGGTAGATGACTCGTAGATACTTGCTCTATTCAAAAACAAATCAAAAACCTTTTCACACCGACACTTTCAAAAAAAAAGCTTTCAAAACAATTTTTCAAACACTCTTAAGGACTGATACAAGAGTCGATCTGAAATCTTTAAACGAAACTTTTTTTCAAACCCACTCACATTTTGAAAAGCAAACATTTTGAAAACATAAGAGCAAGTATCTAAGAGCCCATGGATAACCATGGATAGAAAGGGTGCTAACACCTTCCCTTTCTATAAATCTACCTCCCGAACCGAGAAACATTCTCATAAGGAATTTTGCTGTGCTTTTGTCCTTTCCATGTTGGAGAAAATAAAAGACGGTGGCGACTCTTGCTTCTGCGACATTTCGCGATCCAGCTAAAAACAGTCAGTTCTCATTCCCACCGATCACAGAACTGGCAACTCTGCTGGGGATGCTTATAAAATGAGGTGTACCTTAGGACTAAGATCACTTGTGTTTTCAATTGTTGTGCTTGTTTGCTTTACTATTGTGGGTTGCATCGGAGTTACATAGATCCTAACCCGGATCTGGGGATACCCTGTTAGGTAGCATAAGCTGTGAGGGACCTGTCCGGCGTAGACCGACATGGGTGAAGCAGTGGCTACGTTGGTGTGGCACCTTGGTCTGTACCGATATCCCTTGTGTCGCAACGAGGAGAATATGGGTCTTCTGAGGAGTCATTAAGAACCAACCGACCTTAGAACCTGAAATGACCCAACTTGGCTTATAGAACAGTAGCAGTATGCTACGCCCATTGAGGCTAAACTCTCGTGATGGTTCTGGCCGCAAGAAAAGATTGCGACGCTGGAGTTATGACCGATTGAGGGTAGTCAGTGATATTGGGATCCTCTAGAACCCGGTTACTTTTGATAGGACAGGTTTTAACCAATAAACTGAAAGAGGGTAGTACCTAAACTTCATGCTGGCCTAAACTCTAAGGGCTCTTTTGTGTGACTTGTGTGCCTTCAAACTTGGCTACTTGCATGCTTGTTATCTGACACTGGAGTTTCTTGCAGGTTTTGTGTACAGTCCTTAATTGGGACTCATTACAGGGCTTATTTACATCACTCCATGCATAGCATAACATCATACCATTGCATACATCCTGCATAAGGACTAACCCATTTCAAGGATCTCAAGGGCTTGTGATGCAGGTCATGATGAACCAAAATGTCTAGCAAGGGGCAAAGGGGATTTATTTTCCTCTAGACAGGTTGATGACTTGAGTCAGGGGCTATGACCCACTCGATATGGTGAGCTATTGACTCTTGAAGAAGGTTCCCCTAGCCAAGGTTGTTTGAAAATCAAAACAAGGATGATGACTTGAGTCAGGGGCTATGACCCACTCGATATGGTGAGCCTTGACTCTTGAAGAAGGACTCTCAACAATATGCAGTTCCTTCAATCAAGCAACCGGGTTCAAATTCTAACAAGCTTCTCTGTTTACCCCGCGAGACCCTTGAAAACATTGCATGCATATCATACATATCATTGCATTACAGGTACCACTGTTTACCGGTCACTTACCTTCTTTGCTGTTTATTTTAGCAGTCTCATCATGAATCCTGAAGCATCTACTGAGCAATCCATCAAGGCCCTCCAAGCCCAGAATGCCCAGTTCCAGGAGTTGATTAAGAGCCTAGCCCAGGGTCAACAGGATTTGAAGACCCTGCTTTTGAAAGAGAAGAAGAAGAAGAAGAGGACTGTTTTGTTCAACCCTAGACGCAAATCTGGGAATGGATCACAGAATGAGGCTGAGCTGACCACCTCATCTGCAAGCAAGGACAGTCCCCAAGAGAGAAGGGTTCCTAGTCCAGTGGTCTCCGACATCGAGACGGATTACAATGATGAGCAGTACCCTCCGGCTGAGGACAAATACAAACAGCTCGAAGTCCGGTTAAGCGCCATGGAGATTCAACAGGTGCCCGGGTTGGACTTCGGAGATCTAGGTTTATCCTCTGGGGTGGTGATCCCTCACAAGTTCAAGGCACCTGCCTTTGTGAAGTATGACGGGGCTTCCTGTCCTAAGCTGCATCTCAGATCATACGCAAGGAAGATCCAGCCCTACACGGCAGACAAGAATCTATGGATCCATTTCTTCCAGGAGAGTCTTTCAGGGACTCAGCTCGAATGGTTCTATCAGCTAGATGGAACCGGTATTCGTAACTGGGAGGACTTGGCAACTGCTTTTTATAAGCAGTATCAGTATAATGCCGACCTCGCTCCTACGCGTACCCAACTCCAGGGTATGTCACTTGGGACGGGTGAAGGTTTTAAGGAGTATGCGCAAAAATGGAGAGACCTTGCTGGAAGGGTACAACCACCTCTGACTGACTGTGAGCTCGTTGACATGTTCTTGGGGACTTTGTCTGGTCCATTCTACAACCATCTGATTAGGAATTCTTCTGCTGGGTTCACAGATCTTATCTTGACTGGGGAGAGAATTGAAGCTGGTATCAAGTCGGGGAAGATTCAAGAAACCGCACTTGCTGATGCTCAGAAAAAGCCCCACAGTGGGAAGAAAGAGTCCAATGCTATACATGGTAAAAAGGGTCGTCATGATGTAGGGGCAATCCAGATCTCTGATCCCGCGCCCGTTCAACTAAGAAAGAGAAATAGGCGTAGGATAAAGTATCAAGATAGGAAGTATACTGACATCAACATGTCTTTGTCTCAGGCATTACAACAATTACTGAAGGCAAAACTGATCACACTAAAGGATCCTCCTCAAAATCCTGATACTTCCTCTTCCAAGTACAACCCGGGTGTGAGATGTGCCTACCATTCTGACAGTCCTGGACATGACACCGACGACTGTTGGACCTTGAAGAACAAGATCCAAGACTTGATTGATGCCAAGGAGGTCAAGTTTGAACACTGATCCTACACCAAATCATCGAGAATGTCTTTTGTTCATTAGAATTTTCAATTTGTAATTTTCTTTTGATTGTTCAAACATTTATTCATGATAAACTTTATTATTTCATTAATGCATTACACGTGTCTGTTTTGAAGTAATTGTGTTTACTATGCTTAAAATTGCTTTTATTGATGCTCAACTCTCAATTAATAATTCTAAGTCTCTTGAGGGAGGATGACGAGAACGATACCACAATTTATAGTATGCTTTTGAACAGACCCCGCTGATGAGGTACAAGCATTATTTCAATTCCTAAACACTGGAGTAATAAGGAAGATAATCCCTCGTTAACCCCTTTGAGCCAAAGAAGTAGGAGTTTTTTCTTTTCGAAAATTAAAACCCTTAATCATAACGTGGGGCAGGGTAGTCTCTCAGTTGATCCCGGTGCACGAATGGCACCAAAGAGGTCCTTACAAAACAAAAGGCGGTGATGGTTCCGAATAGTCATCAAGACAGGCAGTCATTACGAAAAAAAACTAAAGCCCAATAAGTCAAAACCTATGAAGGTGACTTACAAAACTGGGGCATCCCGCTGACTGTAAAGAAACAGTTCAGGCAAAAAACAGGGATAACGAAATCAAAAAGAAAGAGGTCATACAAACCCTCAACAAAAACGACTGCCTAGTCAAAATAAACTATCAAATATCTGAACCATCGCTGGTATATCAAAGTAAAGGCTCAACAAGGTCTAACGCACGATCAGTTGAGATTAGGTTTGAAGAACATCACGAAGAGCGGGTGGGTACAAATATAATTTTGAGCCTTTATCCTTTGTTTCTTAAACCGTGAACCAGGCCACGTTATAACCCTTAAAAGTCCTAGCTGAAGCATGGGTTAGTTCGAAAGCATACTGTTACCAAAGGTATCCTGACTCCTTAAGGCTTACTGTAAAATACTGAGTTGACATCATATTTTTACAAAACTCACTTGCGTTTACAAAAATGCATTTTTCAAAATTTCAAAATAGACATAAGCTTTTGCATTCTCAAAATAACATTGTTTACACATGACTAGTTATTTGAACAACAGAGAAATTCGCACGACGAATATCTTATGAACAAAAGTCTTCTCAACAAAAGAGTCACCTCCAGTGGAAGAAACACTTCCAATCAAGGGGCATGGCAGGATCAGTGTCCATCATCTGGGGCAGTTAGGTGAAGATTCGGAGAATCTCTCAAAAGGCCAACCAGCTGGGGGCAAATCTCCATCTGGATCACTTGGGGCATTGGACGATTAAACGAAGATCTTCTGGTGGCATGGTAACACTGCACTACTAACAGGGGCACCTCCCTACATCTCTGAGAACATGGGCATAGTCGAAAAAATACTGCGCGTAATCAAAGACCCGCTAGGTTGACACACCTAGGCAAAATAAGGGCTTCCCGGCGAACCAAAAGGGTTCGGGCAAAAATAAGGGATGAAATGAAAAATCTGTACACCCGGCAGGTCGAAAACCTGAAAAGGCGGCTTGAGCAAAAATGGGTATCCCGATGGACTGAAAACCCGAGAGGGCGGTCCAGGCAAAAGTTAGGGATCAAAAGCGTACGACTAAGTCCCGTCATCTCATCACTTGCCTACCAGAAGAAGATTTGTCGATCGGCAGTTATCGAGCACCTCCACAAGGTATCTCCTTCTCCCACATCAGAAACAGGGGCAATAATGAGTTGTCCAAGCGGTCTAGTTGCTCTGTCCACCAAGGTACCAAGGTAGGTTCGGCTGAAGAATGTAACCAAGATACCTCCATTCCCCAGAGAGTGAGCCTAGATTCAACAATTCTCCCCGAGCAGAGTTGATCTCCCATCAGCCCTGAAAAGGCACAGCATTCTCCAACAAGTCAGCGACACTCTCCCCGAGCAGAGTTAAGCCACTATCAACCTTAAGGAAGTTGAGTTTTTCCCCAGAAGATCTCAATATTCCCCAGCGGAGTATACAGATGTTTATAAGCAAGCGTCCCCAGCAGTCTTAATAGAATATTATTCCCCGGCGGAATACAGACACTTCAGTGGAGCCATTCCCCAGTACAGTCTCAAAAGTCTCCCCAGGAGAGTTGAATCCATCTCCCCAGTAGGAAGCTTATCCCCAGTAGATTCTGGAAGCTTACCCCTGCAGAGCACGAACGCGTCTCCCAGACTTTTTATTCAAAGGTTATTCTCCACCGGAGCTTATAACTGGGTTATCCTCAGCTAATAACCACGGAAAGATCGTCCTCGACGAAGTTCTTCCTATCCCCAGCGGAGTTCATCAAACTCCCCAACATAGCTCATCAACGGAATCCCCAGCGGAGTTATCATCAAACCTCAGCGAAGTATCTATTCCCACAGAGTATTCCCCACAGAGTAATCTCTTCGCCAAGTTTATTTCCCCAACGGAGTCATCTCCTCCTACCGGTTTATTCTTGCAACCATCATCCCCAGCGAAAACGAAGAACTCTCTTCAACATCAGCCCAGGATTCAGCTCCCGGCATTCGTCAAGGATTTATTTTCCTAGACGAAAATACATTCATAAACATCACATCTTCATACATTATAGCATGCATACGCATCATACAACACAAATCTCATTTATTTTTGAGAACATCTTAAAATCAGGCAATTCATGCATCATGACATTGCATACAACTAACTTGTTACTTTTTCAGGAAAGAACGATCAACAGATAAAATTCTTTACCCGTTGAGGTAGTAATCGTCCAAGGTTCTCTCATCGTCCCGTTGAGGTAGTAATCGTCCAAGGTTCTCTCATCGTCCCGTTGAGGTAGTAATCGTCCAAGGTTCTCTCATCGTCCCGTTGAGGTAGTAATCAACCAAGGTTCTCTCATCGTTCCGTTGAGGTAGTAATCGTCCAAGGTTCTCTCATCGTCCCGTTGAGGTAGTAATCATCCAAGGTTCTCTCATCGTTCCGTTGAGGTAGTAATCGTCCAAGGTTCTCTCATCGTCCCGCTGAGGTAGTAATCCTCCAAGGTTCTCTCATCGTCCCGTTGAGGTAGTAATCAACCAAGGTTCTCTCATCATTCCGTTGAGGTAGTAATCATCAAAGGTTCTCTCATCGTCCCGTTGAGGTAGTAATCAACCAAGGTTCTCTCATCGTTCCGTTGAGGTAGTAATCGTCCAAGGTTCTCTCATCGTCCCGTTGAGGTAGTAATCATCCAAGGTTCTCTCATCGTCCCGTTGAGGTAGTAATCAACCAAGGTTCTCTCATTGTTCCGTTGAGGTAGTAATCGTCCAAGGTTCTCTCATCCTCCCGTTGAGGTAGTAATCAACCAAGGTTCTCTCATCATTCCGTTGAGGTAGTAATCGTCCAAGGTTCTCTCATCGTTCCGTTGAGGTAGTAATCGTCCAAGGTTCTCTCATCGTCCCGTTGAGGTAGTAATCAACCAAGGTTCTCTCATTGTTCCGTTGAGGTAGTAATCGTCCAAGGTTCTCTCATCGTCCCGTTGAGGTAGTAATCGTCCAAGGTTCTCTCATCGTCCCGTTGAGGTAGTAATCATCCAAGGTTCTCTCATCGTTCCGTTGAGGTAGTAATCGTCCAAGGTTCTCTCATCGTCCCGCTGAGGTAGTAATCATCCAAGGTTCTCTCATCGTCCCGTTGAGGTAGTAATCAACCAAGGTTCTCTCATCGTTCCGTTGAGGTAGTAATCGTCCAAGGTTCTCTCATCGTCCCATTGAGGTAGTAATCATCCAAGGTTCTCTCATCATTCCGTTGAGGTAGTAATCATCCAAGGTTCTCTCATCGTCCCGTTGAGGTAGTAATCATCCCTGATTCAGTCATCACATCATTATCAACAAAAACCTTTTGAAGTTCCAGACTCGATTCCTGTATCCTGTCAGGGCACGTCTGAAGAGTTCGAAGATCCGATTCCTGTATCTTGCCAGGGTGTATCTGTTGACGACTACATTACCAGACTCGATTCCTGTATCCTGCCAGGGCACGTTTGAAGAGTTCGAAGATCCGATTCTTGTATCTTGCCAGGGTGTATCTGTTGACGACTACATTACCAGACTCGATTCCTGTATCCTGCCAGGGCACGTCTGAAGAGTTCGAAGATCCGATTCCTGTATCTTGCCAGGGTGTATCTGTTGACGACTACATTACTAGACTCGATTCCTGTATCCTGCCAGGGCACGTCTGAAGAGTTCGAAGATACGATTCCTGTATCCTGCCAGGGCATGTCTGAAGAGTTCGAAGATTCGATTCCTGTATCCAGCCAGGGCACATCTACATAAAGAGTTTGAAGATCAACTGCTGTAACAGGCCAGGTAATTATTTTCTTTCTCAGGTACGCAAGTTCTCGCTAAGGAATCTCTTACGCGATCGACACCCAGATGGCATCTATAAGCCCATCCCCCTATCCATCATCTTTCCAAATGGCATCTGTAAGCCCATTCCCACCATCACACTGCTGACATGCTACTATGTGAGTGCAAATTTCTGGGCACTCTAGTGTTCAATCATCTTCCACCTTCAGATTACGAAAGGCACGCAAGCCAATCTACATCCTCAGGTCTAAGAAGATTGAACAGGGGCAACTGTTATACCCAAAAATTTGCCCTCCCATAATCTTCAAAGTTTTGCCAAGCATCACCTCAAAGGGTTCAAAGTTTACTCAAGGGCTACACAGTCAACCACCCTCCTAAGCCATGCAAATTAGGGTTTTGGTTCCTGCAAGGAAGTTGAAGTTTTCAAGGGCTCAATCAAGTCCCATATGCTCATATACATTGTCAAGCACCTACATGTCAAGTTTCAAGGCTCACAAGGTCAAGTTGCACAGTCAAAAACCCTAATTGCTCAACAATCAACTGTAGGGGCAAAATGGTCATTTGGCAGTCAAAAGTCAAAAATTTTGGTCAACATCTTATTTTGAAGCCACAATCATCATTTGGTCAAGTCTTGACCATGATTTCACAAGAATGGCTCAAAAATCATCAAGGTGTTAAAAGTTTCTATTTTTGGACAGCTGAAAAGTCAACTGTAACTTGACCAAGGCATAACTTTTTCATGGTTCATCAGAAAAATCCCATCCAATGCTCATCTTGAAGGGGAGGAAATTTCATACAACTCATCTTCACATTCCAAGTCCAAGAAATGCTCTCACAAAAAGTTATCAATTTCAACATTATAGGTCATTTTCAAAAGTCAACAAAAAGGGACTTTAAGTCAAAGACCATAACTTGAGATTGGTAAATCAAAATAACATGGGACCAAAGACATTGGTTAGAGGACTTCAATACCTTTCCAAAATGTCCAAGAACATGTTCATAACTTCGGAATTGAGCAAGATATGCATTGGAGAAGTTGGGAAATTTTTGTGAAATGGCCAAAATCAATTATCCTTGAAACTTCATTTTTGACAAAAGGGGCCCACTTTTTCCACTTGTTTCAGCTTGGCCATGCTTCCCACGTGTCCCACAAATTATTTCAATATTTAAAATTAATTTTTCCATTTTTATTTAATTTTATTTGATTTAATTCATTTTAAATCTTTTAAAATCAAATAAAAATCAAGAAAATTAATTAAAGGGTATATTTTGTATTGAAATGCTTTGATACACCATCATGACCATTCCAAATTCGTGCAAAGGGCTAAATCAAGCAAGAATTCAAATTTTGGCACAAAAATGGAAAGTGTTTCAATGGAGGTTATGCCAAAATCTTAAACATGAATGCATTGGGTTAATGGCCTTTATTCTGATCAAAACTCATTACATAACATGTATGCAAGCAATCACAAAGGGAATCACGACCTAAGAAGCACCAAAAACGGCCATACACTTTTGAAAAATTTCAAAGAAAAAGGAGAAACTGAAAACCTAGTTGCAGCGCCTCTCAAGCCTCCATTCCAATCCAAACACATTCCTTACATTGCCAGGAATCTCTAGCAATCAAAATCAAGCCCAAACGCGCAAAGAATCATCCTCACGACACCCCACGGTTTGTCCAATATGTGAAAATCAAAACTCCATTTCCATGCCCTTTTAATTCATTTTAAATATTGCAATGCATTGCTGATGTTATTTCCAAGCTTTCTGTATGCTTTAATTTGACTGTAAGGCCATAAAATGCAAATCACCATGGGAGACATTTAGGTTTTCCGAAGCTTTCAATTTGGGGTTTCTCGCATACGCAAAAATTGGAACCTCAGACCACCATGGTTGAATTGAGAAGGATGAGACGAAGCAAACGGACCCCTCGCGCCCAATTTATGATCAAGCATGTGCTAATCGCTATTATTTGCAGGCTTGTGTTTTGGGGGGGTTTAAAACCCCCGCTATGTGTTTTTACTTTTGCAGGAAAGCTTGAAGAAGACAGACGTGGCAAGCAGGCGTTGGATCATTCAAAATTCCGCGCGCGTTTTTCCAGGATTCGCTTGCTTATCCATATAATATTAGTTGCTTATTGCTATGTCAATTGAAACAGCTGGCTCAGATGGCAACGCATTAGTGGATATTCCCAGAGGGCACGAGTTCAAGTCTTGGTTCTGGCCTTTTTCCACCTTTTCCATAATTAACTTGTTTTCTTTGTTTTTTCCTTTTTTTATATTTTTAATCTTAATTTAATTTATGTTCAAATAATTTTCTCATGCATTTAAAAACTCACAAAAACATTTTCCTTTTGCATTTTAATCAGAAAAATGTTTATTTAATTTTTGACATTAAAAATAATATTTTTGCATGCATATTTTAATTAATTGTTAAATAATCATTAATTTGACTTTTATTTGCTTTTAATTATCAAAATTGATCCAAAAAACACAAAAAAAATAATTACTCTATCATTAAATTAATTTAACATTTTCATAAAAGACCAAAAAAAATATAATTAACACTTTTATTATTATTATTTATTATTTTTGTAAATAAACCATAATTGAACTAGTTTTTAATTAGGTCATTTTAACATTCTTTTCAATAATTAAAATAGATTTAGATTTAGGTTAACCTAGAATTTCACTTCTTTTTTCTATTTTATTTCATAAAAAATATAAAAAAAACAAAAATATTTTCTTTTAATTAAATTAAATTAATTAGTTATTAATTAGCTTCAATTTTATTTTAATTATAAAAAAGACCAAAAAAATTAGTTTCCTTTTCTTAAAAGGGTCAACACCCTTGGACTTTCCCGATTCAATTTATTCGCGCGTATTTAATTTATTCGATTATTATGTAATTGCTCCGGATATGTAATAGTAAATAGGACCCTTTACTGTTTTCATTTACTTTCCGTACTTATTTACCAAAAGCGGGTCTTTGTAATTTTTGGCGATGTATAGACCCGCGCCTTGTAATAGCGTAGGATTTATTTTTCCGCAATTTACTTTCCGCACCCCCTTAACTGTTAACTTGTATGAAAGAATGCATGCTAATTAAAAACAAGCGTAGCTCACCGTGCCATGATCAAAGATAAACTTAACACACAAATACACACACCACTTCTAGGGTACGCCTCACTGTTGCCTTACCTTCGAAATGTGGTCGTCGAGTACAGGAAGTTTTAGTAAGTCCTTATGTCCATGATCTATGGCATAGGGGTAGCTTCTAAGGTGTCCTACTGTTGCTCTGGTGACCACACTGTCCCTACAAACGAATTGACCCGAATACCTCCAACGGTGGTGCTACCTACCTCTCAATGGAGGGATGGCACTACCTAAAAGACACTTACCCAGCTTAATTCCTTAGGGTAGGTAGATGACTCGTAGATACTTGCTCTATTCAAAAACAAATCAAAAACCTTTTCACACCGACACTTTCAAAAAAAAGCTTTCAAAACAATTTTTCAAACACTCTTGAGGACTGATACAAGAGTCGATCTGAAATCTTTAAACGAAACTTTTTTTCAAACCCACTCACATTTTAAAAAGCAAACATTTTGAAAACATAAGAGCAAGTATCTAAGAGCCCATGGATAACCATGGATAGAAAGGGTGCTAACACCTTCCCTTTCTATAAATCTACCTCCCGAACCGAGAAACATTCTCATAAGGAATTTTGCTGTGCTTTTGTCCTTTCCATGTTGGAGAAAATAAAAGACGATGGCGACTCTTGCTTCCGCGACATTTCGCGATCCAGCTAAAAACAGTCAGTTCTCATTCGCACCGATCACACTTGGTTTGAAACCAATCAAGCAAAGAAATAATAGACCTATTGAGAGAACCAAACTTCAAGTGTATTAAGTCTTCATAAAAAATTGGGCAGAGTAAATGTTATATACGGGTGAATCCCATATTACAAACAAGGGGTGTAATCACAAAAAAAAAACCTGCACACAAAAACAAACAAACAACCCAATGTCTTGAGGTAAACCTCAAGAACTACAAACAAAATAATCAGATAAGATCACAAGGTTTCCAAGATAGGACAAGGTTTCTAATCCTAAGTCCAATAAAAGTCCCATGCTCCATAATGCCAAGGATAGTAACCAAATATTCCAAGTACCATTAAAGATTTTTTAGGGTTTATGTTGATTATTAATTATCTTAAGAAAGGAAAAGAAAAGCTCAAGTGAGCAAAGATGAAAATGGCATGAAATGTAAATGCTAAAAGTAAATGGTACATAAAGCATAAAAAAGAATGAAAGCATACGGTAAAACAAGTCAATAATTAGTGGTTAGTTGGATGACCATCTTGAAACTTGCATTTTGAACTTATTAGAGGATTGGTAGAACCAAAGCCTCCACACAACAAGTTGCATTTGCTTTTTGTCAAGTATATCATCCATTTGGAATTCTCACAAGTACCATTTAATGATCAACGATGTTTAAGTGATCCGCGTTGACCAAAGGTGTTGTAGATCCATTAGAGGATTGGTAGAACCAAAGCCTCCACACAATGAATCTTAAGGTTATTGGATCAAAAAGATCAAATTAACATACTTGGCCTTGCAATCATAAGTTTGGGCCACGAATGATCATTTATTCGAATCAGGACAAAATTTAGCGCTATGTTAAGCAATCGTAAGTGGACTTATATAGAAGTCGCACCTATTTTGAGGTCGGTCATTAGCAATCTATGCACCATTTGTTTTAAGACATGATATAGAGATCATTCTCCAACAACATATAGTGCAATAAAAAGGGGATGAGATGAGATGAATAGGGCACGATTCTTGAATGTAATTATATGGTTAGCTTCAGGGAAGATCAAGGAAGGTGAATTGAGGGAAAAAATTGATTGAAAAAGGGTCGAGCGAAATAAGTTTGGCAGGGTGATTCTGGCTATCCAAGTTTGGGAAATTGAATGTGATAGTTCATGTCTTTATAGGAGAAGCGAATGGGATCAAAAGGAAGAGTGAATGATGCGTTTTGGAGGGAAATCGTGCACACCTGATGCACGAGTGAAGTGTGATACAAACTTCATCAAAACTCATCCAATTCTTACATTTTGATGTGCTAAATAAATCTGGAACTTCATTAAACATGTTTAGAGGCAAAAACGCGTGGAAAACTTGTGATTAGAGGCCACATTATGGATTTCAAAATTCTGACTTGGTGAGAAATTCAATTTCAAAGTGCCAACTTCTGACCAATGGCATTTTCAACCCAAGGGGTCTTAGGGCATGATTCTTGATGCTTTAGAAAGATGAGGTTACAATCTTTGTAATGGAAAAAGAATGGAATCAAATGGATGCTTGAGCTGAAAGTTGCATTGAGTCAAAGTTGAAGAAAAAGGGTTGACTTTCCATACTTAGAAATATTTCAAATTCTTCTTCAAAAAATGACATATAATGTCTTTCATCCAAAGATGGCCTTCCACTTGGAATTTGCTCTTGACCAAAAAATATGGAATCAATTAGATCTCTTGAATGACATTTTGGGACTTGAACCATTCAAAATTTCCAAAAATTAAGAGAGTTATGAATTGTTGAAGTTGGAAAAAAATCATGAAATGACCTATAATATTTTACATCTTTAAGGCAACTTCCATCCATTTTACCACTTTGCAAATAAAATAAGGCATAAAGTTTACCTCTTCAAGATCATTATGGAAAATTAATGGACTCAAGGTGATAAAAATTGACCAAGTTATGATCATTTGAAGTCACTTATGTAAAATTGTGGATTCATATGGATGACTTGTAATCTTTCTTCTTCACCAAGGCTCTTCCTCATGTAAACTCCTTGGAACTTTTGAAGTGATTTGTTGATAACCCTTTAAAGAGAATGATGTCTTTAGAATCACCCAAAAATACCAAAAGGTGAACAAGATATACTCCTTTGAAGTTCAAAACCCAAGCTTGTAGATCTAGAAAATGCCTCGAGGAACTTTAACAAGTTTGAACAAACTTCTTGTACCAATCTTCTCGTTTTGTGAATAGAAGTTGTTGGGGATGATAATGAGGACTCATAGACACCAAAACCACTTCCATATCTTGAATTTTGAGAGAAATATGCTTTTGTGACCAATAGGAACAAGGCCTTGTCCAAACATAATAGCTTCTCAAATCAACCCCTTGTACTTTTGAGTCACATCTAATAACCTTGAAATGTGATGAATCAAAACAACCTTGCCATGCCAATTCTTCTGAAACCACTCCAATGGTGAGGTTTTAACTTCTCAAGCTTTTATTGGCTAGGGCATGGAAATAAACTCATGAACCCATAGGGTAGCTTGTTCAATCTCATTGCCTTCACCTACATGGATAACAAGCAAGAAAAAGCAACATTGAATTTTATTAGTTAAACAAAACAATATTCATGATCACAAGAGGAACATAAGTCAAGGTTCTTGGTAATCCCTCAAAAAGGAAAAATTAAATGTAGGGAGGGGAACTAAGAATCCTAGTGTGATCTTGTTGTGAATGAATCAACATGGTATGATGAAGGGATTTTAGGGGGAAAAATTGGGGTACAATAGCTACCCTTATTTAAGTTTCTTATATCCAGAGATACGAAGGTTAAAAATCTTCGTGTCGACGCGATCGAAGATTCTTAAATATAAAACAAACCCTAGTTTTGCCCTAAGATGCCATGCAAATGCTTATGATCATAAATGCATATGAATCAGGACCAAAGAAACGCAAAACATCACCGGGGATGTAACAATAATAAAAGGAACAAGGAGCACCCCCATCAGGAAAATAAATCACTGCTGGACCCAGAAAATTGAATCAGAGAGGATGGTAGAATGGTCAAAGGACACACTAACTTCTACCGAAGGCGAAGCTACCGACGTTTACTGACGGAAGAGAGAAAAATAATGAACATTAATGTTCACTGCCAATGGTCTAGCAACTTTCACTAAAGGTAGAAGGAGAATATCTCATATCACCGTCGTTCACTGTCGATGAACTATCAATGTTCACTGAAGATAGCAAAATGATAACAGACATCGACGTTTACTACCGATGGTCTGCCAACTTTCATTGAAGGTAGAAAGAGAATATATCATATCATTGCCATTCATTGACGATGAACTATCAACCTTCATTGAAGATAGAAAAAGGATAACAAACACCGACGTTCACTGCCGATGGTCTACCAACTTTCATTGAAGGTAGAAAGAGAATATATCATATCATCGCCATTCACTAACGATGAACTATCAACGTTCACTAAAGATAGCAACAGGATAACAAACACTGACGTTCACTGCCGATGGTCTACCAACTTTCACTGAAGGTAGAAATAGAATATATCATATCATCGTCGCTCACTGACGATGAACTATCAACATTCACTGAATATAGGAAAAAAAAATAACAAACACTGACGTTCACTGCCGATGGTCTACCAACTTTCACTGAAGGTAAAAAGAGAAAATATCATATCATCACTGTTCACTAATGATGAACTATCAATATTCACGGAAGATAGCAAAGAGATAACAAGTTTCCCCAATATTCTGGTGTTTCGCCTAGAACGGGTCTCAACTTCTTCTTTAACCAAGGCACTCCGCTTGGAAAGGATAATACATAAGCTGTCTCAAATAAAGAGACTTGCTATTTGTGGTCACAGAGGATTGTAAAAGGAAATGACTCTTTTTTGGGGGCAAGAGGTATGACTTCCTGGGGAGATGCCATGATATTCTTGCTAAGGGGATAAAGTTTTCTTGTGCAAAATAAATGCACCAAATAAAGCTTGGAGTTTTTCAGGATTCCAAAGTAAATAATATTTTCGGGGGACCATAGATCCAAACCAGAAATAAACTGGAATGAAATAGTAAACCAAAATACATCCTTTAAGAAATAAACTCAAGAGGGAAAACAAGATCCATCCAAACAAGGAACTGTACCGGAAGGCTAAAGCAAAAAAATCTTCCACGAGGGACAACTCAGTAGGGAATTTGAAAGAATGTACATTTTCTGCTTAAGACCAACGCTCTAATGAAAAGAGTGTAAAGCAACTCTGCAAAACAGGGTAATATGTCAACAAAAATATTAACAAATTTCAATGAACAATGATTTGTCAATTTTAGCTATGCATGATGCATGTATGAATGTATGAGTGTTATCGTGTGCATGCTTACAAAACAGATACACAACATTAGAAACAACCAATAAAAACCGCCTCGGACACTACAATGCTCGACTAAACTTCAAACAAGATGATCATTCCAAGAAAGGTAAAGGCCAACTGCGGAATCAAAACCTACTGTCTGCTTTTAACTTTTCTGAGGAGAAACATAATACGGAGGTAGACAAATCAAACAGATACCGGGGTAGAACATCCTTCTTCCGGCTTCATCGGGGAAACCAGTGTTTCTCAAAAGTAACATGCCTACTGGAGATTGCAAGGCCAGTCTCAAATAAACAGACTGACACTGAAACATCCAAACATTCACTTGGGAATTCAGACCCACTTCACTGGATAAAATGCAGATTGAAATTTCTCGACATGAAAACTCAGAAAAAGGGAGAAATGAATCCAAACTTGACAGAGGATACCGGACTTATAAACCTCGTGCGGTGAAAACATCCCGAGTAGACATTCTCTAGGGGAACAAAAGCTTCTCAAAACAACTGGAGTTTGTCCATTCCTGGGATCACCATTTTTGTTGTCATTGTTTCATCACAAATCTCAAAGTAAAAGTAAATTGTAAAAATCTTTTTTTTTTGAAAAATCAATTTTGTTATTTAATCTCTTTGCTTTGAAAGTTATTATCAGTAATAAATGGAGTCTTTACAAGCTAAATAATATAAGAAATACAAATAATTGGGTAAAAGTTCGAATTTCATTAATAGAATGGTAGTCTGCGAATGACGAGACTTCATAGATCATTACAAAGTTTGGGAAATGGAAATACATAATGGAAAAGATACATTGAGATACAATGACCACTATCCCCCTAACAACTATTGAAATCCTGAGCAGCAGCTTCTATTTGAGTATGGTGAGGATCCGAGAAGATTGTTGCTTCAACGATCAAGTCTTGTCTGACGTAGTTACTTGCCAAGAAAATCCCTAACTTTTGCCTAAGCTTCCCTTGCGGGGTTTTCAACTTAGCGGGACATTTATTCTATTTAGGTCTCTAATTTTTACCTAGACCTCCCTTTCGGGTTTTCAGCCTACCAAGACGCTCCTTTTTTGCCTAATCCGCCCTTTCGGGTTTTCAACTTAGCGAGTTGTTCTTTTATTTCTTTAGGCGAAGTATTTCTTGACTACGTCAGCATTCATGGGACGTGGGAACTCCTCTCCATCCATAGTTTCAAGAATTAAAGCACCACCAGAGAAGGCTTTCTTGACAACATATGGGCCTTCAAAATTGGGAGTCCACTTGCCCCTAGAATCAGTGTTGAAATACATGATCTTCCTGAGCACGAGATCGCCTTCTCTAAATTCACGAGGTTTGACCTTTTTATCAAAAGCTTTCTTCATTATTCTCTGATATAACTGGCCATGACACAAAGTTATCATCCTCTTCTCCTCAATCAAATTCAATTGGTCAAACCTGTTCTGGACTCATTCAGCCTCTGTCAGTTTGGTTTCCATTATCACACGCAACGAGGGAATCTCTACCTCGACTGGGAGTACAACTTCCATTCCATACACTAGGGAGAACGAGGTTGCTCCTATTGAAGTGCAGACAAATGTTCGATATCCATGTAGAGGAAAATGGAGAATTTCATGCCAATCTTTATAAGTAATTACCATCTTCTGGATAATTCTCTTGATATTCTTATTAGTGTCTTCAACAGACCCATTCATCTTTGGCCTGTATGGAGATGAATTGTGATGGACAATCTTGAATTCTTCACACAGTTCTGTCATCATCTTATTGTTCAAATTTGAGCCATTGTCAGTGATGATTCTGCTCGGCACACCATACCAACATATAAGGTTATTATTAATGAAGCGCACCACCACCTGCTTAGTAACATTGGCATATGAAGCAGCCTCCACCAATTTGGTGAAGTAATCAATTGCTACCAAGATAAAATGGTGCCCATTCAAAGCTTTGGGTTCTATCATCCCAATCATGTCAATACCCCACAATATGAAATGCTATGGGGAGGAAATCACATTGAGAAGCGTCGTAGGCACATGGACCTTGTCTGCATAAATCTGGCATTTATGACACTTCTTTGCAAATTTGTAACAATCAGATTCAATGGTCAGCCAATAATAACCTATCCTTAGCATCTTTTTAGCCATCGAATGTCCATTGGCATGAGTTCCAAATGAACCTTCATGAATCTCATGCATTAACATGTCTGCTTCGTGTCTATCCACGCATCTGAGCAAGACCATGTCATGATTTCTCTTGTATAACACATTTTCACTGAGGAAGAAGCTTCCTGCCAATCTTCTCAATGTCTTTCTATCTTTCCTCGACGCACCAATCGGGTATTCCCGAGTCTAAAGAAAATGCTTGATATCGTAATACCAGGGTTTTTCATCTGCTACCTCCTCTGTTATAAACACATGAGCGGGCCTATCCATCCGTCGAACCGTAATTCGGGGTATATCATTCCAAGTATTCACTTGGTACATAGAATCCAGAGTTTCCAGAGCATCTGCCATTTGATTTTCATCTCTAGGGATGTGATGGAATTCAACTTTATTGAAGAAGGGTAATAATCTTCTAGCATAATCTTTGTAAGGGATCAAGCCAGGGTGACGAGTGTCCCATTCTCCTTTAATCTGATTTATTACCAAAGCTGAATCACCATACACATCTAGATTTTTGATTCTGAGATCAATAGCTTCCTCGAGACCCATGATGTAAGCCTCATATTCTGCCATAATATTAGTGTAATCAAATGTTAACCTTGTAGTAAAAGGAATGTGCGATCCATGAGGAGTGATAATCACATCACCAATTCCTTTACCATAAGCATTCACATCTCCATCAAATATCATACTCCAACGAGATTCAGGGTCAGGACCTTCCTCAGGTAATGGTTCATCACAATCCTTCACTTTCAGGAACATCACCTCCTCATCGGAGAATTCATATTCTACAGACTGGTGATCTTCCACTGGTTGGTGAGCAAGATAATCTGCCAACACACTACTTTTAATAGCCTTTTGAGTGCGGTATTCGATATCATATTCATATAGAAACATCTGCCAGCGGGAAATTCTCCCAATAAGAGCAGGCTTTTCGAAAATTTACTTGATTGGATCCATTTTGGAGATCAACCAAGTAGTGTGATTTAACATATACTGCCGCAAACGCTTTGCCGCCCAGGCCAGAGCATAACATGTTTTTCCGGCATGGAATACCGTGACACAATCAGTGAATTTTTTACAGAGATAATAAATGGCAAACTCCTTCTTCCCTGTCTCATCCTGTTGTCCCAGAATACAACCCATGGATTTATCTAACACTGTCAGATACATAATCAACGGTCTTCCTTCTACAGGAGGGAGCAAGATAGGAGGTTCAAGAAGATATTCTTTAATACTCTCAAATGCCCTTTGGCAGTCATCCGTCCATACACAACCTTGATCTTTCTTTAACAAATTAAAGATCGGTTCACATGTTGCAGTCATGTGGGAAATGAATCTGGAAATATAATTCAAACGCCCGTGGAAACCTCTGACCTGCTTTTCAGTTCTTGGTGCTGGCATCTCTTGAATTTCTATGACTTCCCCGATCGAACACCGAAGGTGCATTTATTTGGATTCAAGAGGAGACGATACTTCCTCAAACACTGAAACAACTTCAACAAATCTTCTATATTCCCTTCTTCAGTCTGGGATTTGGCAATCATATCATTAACATATACTTCAATCTCCTTGTGCATCAGATCATGGAATATGGTTGTCATAGCCCTCTGGTACGTTGCACCAGCGTGATTCACCCCGAAGGGCATCACTCTATAACAGAATGTTCCCCAGGGTGTGATAAACGTTGTTTATTCCATGTCCTCTGGAGCCATTCTTATTTGATTATACCCGGAAAATCCATCCATGAACGAGAATACTTTGAATTTTGTTGTGCTATCCACTAACATGCCGATGTGAGGCAATGGAAAATCATCTTTTTGTACTAGATTTATTTAGATCTCTGTAATCTATGCACATGCGGACTTTTCCGTCTTTTTCCGGTGCTGGGACAATATTGGAAATCCATTGAGGATACACTGACGTCACAAGAAAACCAGCACTAATCTGCTTTAGAACCTCCTCTTTGATCTTTACTGCCATATCTGGGTGAGTTCTTCTCAACTTTTGTTTAATTGGTGGACACTCTGGCTTCAACGACAAACAGTGCTCGACAATATCTGTATCTAGACCAGGCATATCTTGGTAAGACCAAGCAAAAATATCCACATACTCTTCCAACAACTCAATCACCCCTCTCTTCACATCGGGATGCAACGATACTCCAATCATAACTTCCTTCGGATCTTCTTCTGAACCCAAATTGATCACTTCTAAAGGCTCTTTATATGGATGAATGGTATTTTCCTCGTGCTCAAGCAACCGTGAGACCTCTTTTGGAATCTCATCATAATCTTCTTCTTCATCCACATACACATGACATTCAAAGTTGGGAGAGGGTGCAGGGTCATTGTATTCAACGGGTTTGTTAATTAATCTGCACATATGATTTATGATTGCTTTTAGAAACTGACACATATAATAAGTGATCATGCATATTTAATTTCAATTATTAATTATTTTGAAAGGTTTTTTTTTATTACCATTTTCCAAGAAAAAGTAGAAAATAAAGACATAATTCGGGAAGCAAAGACAACTTTTATTAATGATCTTAAAAGTCACAACCAACAGATAAGCCCTACAATATTAATACTTCCACCTTGGACAGAGTGAAAGCCTTTCAAGAAAAAAAAGATTAATCAAATCGAATTACTTTGAAATATGTATGCAAGAGGGAACATCAATGGTGACCCAGTTATGAACCCTGACTCCATGCGTCACATAATTCAGCATTTCCTGCTCTGCTTCATCCTCCTCAACAACATTAATTCCAGAATCAGTTGGATGGAGGTAACCTCCGCTGCGAAAAACATCATGATAGCTTCCCATAGTAGACTTTGACTTCAAACCTTTGCCTCTGCCATTCTTCGAAGAGAAACCCAAACCAATTCAATTCTTGTTCACGAGTGGATCCATAATTTTCCCCCAAACTGCATTATGACCATTGCGCACAACCTGCTGCGCGTCCTTCAGCGAAACCATGGAATTCTCATTTCTTCTTACTTTGTCAACGGATAGGGCTTGGAACTGGGTTCCAACAGCAGCCTCATCTGCTTCTATAATACTGAAAGAGGACAAATGAGATATCAACAGTGCCTGCTCCCCATTTATGATCACTACCTTCCCTTCACGCATAAACTTTAGCTTCTGATGTAAAGTTGAAGTGACATCCCCTGCTTCATGTATCCATGGCTGTCCTAGAAAACAACTATAAGCGGGAATAATGTCCATGACCTGGAAGGTTATCTGGAACAAATGTGGTCCTATATGGATAGGTAAGTCCACTTCACCAATGACAGATTTCCTCGACCCATCAAATGCTTTCACAATGATGCCACTCGGGTGCATAGGTGTTCCTTGATATTTCAACTTCATGAGAGTACTCCTCGGTATAACATTCAACGCGGATCCATTATCAATTAGCACATTGGACAGCGAATCATTCTTGCAGTTCATAGATATGTGGAGGGTCAGGT
This sequence comes from Vicia faba, assembly GCA_948472305.1. Taxonomy (NCBI): domain Eukaryota; kingdom Viridiplantae; phylum Streptophyta; class Magnoliopsida; order Fabales; family Fabaceae; genus Vicia; species Vicia faba. The sequence goes on from OX451738.1 coordinate 231,542,348, forward strand.
TATGATTCTTCCCTTCATATGGTAATTCATCATCACAGAAACTCAAGTTATTACATGATGTAATGTTTCCAATCACGCTGCTGAATTGATCTATTGGCATGTCACTCTCCACAAAAGCTTGGTCCAGTACCCTCATCAAGGATTCTCTATGAGCAGAGGAATTCATTAATAAAGCTAAAATAGATATCTTCGAAGGAGTCTGCAGTAGCTAATCTACAATTCTGTAGTCGCTCATCTTAATTATCTTCAAAATATCATCCACTTATTTCTCTAGCGTAGCTCCACTAGTCTCTCCTATAGTCTTCTTAGATTTATCATTCTCAGCAATTCTCTTTCTAGCAGCAACATCTCTCCGAACAACTGGCGCAAACACACGACTGCTACGGGTCACCCTGCTATTTTCAGATATATTTCCAACATCAGGCATTAGCTGGATGGGAACTTCCACCCCATTTTCTAAGATTGTAGCGTTGTATTTGTAAGGCACAACCTTATCTGATTTGTAGGGGATAGGACGTGGCAAACTAATTACCAATGGGGTAACAACTGGCTTGCTATGATATTCCACTTCAAAATGAGCGGGTGCACCAAAACAAGGCACAATGATGTTTGCCCCTTCTTCAACACAATCAGTCATCAATAAGTCATTTATGGAAAACAAATCTTCGTCTGAAGAGAAATACTCATCCGCGGAGGCATACTCTTCCTCTGACTCTTCTTCTGTTAAACAAACTTCAACCATATCAACCTCATGATAATCATCCCTCTGACCTGTGATCTTGATAGTTCCATTTTCTAACAGCAACTGAACACCCTTCTTCACGATTGAACATCCTCGGGGATCTCGACAGCAAACTAGGCAAGATCCATAGTGGTGTTCCACCTGAACAGCCGTATGGCAGAAGGTAGCATGCAACTGCACGAGATCCTCATTTGTATACTCCACATCAAAAATTCTGAATTCACCAGGACATCCAGAATCCATGTTCACTTCCTCTTCATACTCTGCCCTAGGCCTGATTATGTGGATGAGGCCCTCATCCATCATCTCCTGTAAATCAGCCTTTATCTTATCGCAACCTTGTATATTTGTACTGCTAGTAGCAAAACTGGTATGGTTATGTGTTAGTAGCTAAATTCCCAGAGGTCTGCGTGCATTTTCACCAAATCTCCTCTAACCAGATTAATATCAAAAATCCGGAAGTCGCCTGGACAACCGGCCACCATATTCACAGTATTTACTCCCCCGTGCTTGGGTAGAGGGTTATCTTTCACATTAGGTCCCACGTCCTTGAAAGATAGAACACCCGACTTTACCAATTTCTGTACCTCAGTCTTCAAAGGATAACAATTCTCAACATTATGCTCTGGTGCTCCTTGATGAAAAGCACATGTTTGGTCTGCCTTGTAATACCAAGGTAATGGTGATGGTACGGTGGGAGGTGGTCGTGTCTGGACCAACTTCTTCTGAATCAATGCTGGTAATAGCTTTGTATAGTTCATGGGAATAGGGTTATAACTCTCCCTTCTCTGATTATACCCTTGATTCCCCTACTGGGACGGTCTCTGATAAGCAACGGTAGTTGGAGCGACATTCATAACAGGAGTAACTAAGGCGACTTGCTGATGACGCTGATAATTCCTTCTAGGAGCGTTTACCCTCCTCTCTTGTATAATAGAATTTTCATCTCCTTCTTTCTTCTTGGTAAACCCATAAGATGGCTTATTTACACCTCCGGATCATTCACTCTTCGTCAAACGACCTTCTCTTACAGCCTCTTCTAAGCGGATACCCATTCCTACCATCTCAGTAAAGTCACTTGGCCCACTTGCTACCATTCTCTCATAGTAGAAAGCACCCAGAGTTTTCAAGAAAATCTTAGTCATCTCCTTCTCTTCCATGGGAGGAATCACTTGGACGGCTACCTCACGCCATCTCTGTGCATACTCTTTGAATGATTCCCTGTCTTTCTGAACCATGGCCCTAAGTTGGTCACGGTCAGGCGCCATGTCCATGTTGTACTTGTATTGTTTGATGAGTGCCTCTCCCAAATCATTAAAAGTATGGATATTGGCGCTGTCCAAACTCATATACCACTTCAACGCATCACCAGTCAAACTATCCTGAAAAAAGTGAATCAGCAGACGCTGATCATCAGTATGGGTAGTCATCCTCCTTACGTATATCACCAGATGAGCACGAGGGAAAGTGTTGCCCTTATACTTCTCAAATTCCGGGACCTTGAATTTAGCAGGTATCTTAACGTTCGGGACCAAACATAGCTCATTCACATTCTGCCCAAATAGCTCTTTTCCCCTAAGGGCCTTCATCTCTCTTTGCATCTTGTCAAACTGCTCTTGAAAATCATCCATTTTGTCATAAAGACCCAAGTCTTCATTCGGTGGAGGGAAAGGACGACACACATCATCATTAACAAACGGAACCATATTCACTGAAGGAGGTGCAGTAGGAACAACATGCACCACCAGAGGTGCTGGAGTAACAATAGTCTGAACCACTGAAGTATCTTGAGGACCAAGATTGAAACCTTCAGATGCAAAATTCTCTGGCATTCCCCATGGATAACCTTGAGGCATGCGATTTTGAACAACAGTCAGAGTAGCAGATACGGGAACAGTCGGAGCTTCAGTAGTTTCCCTTATTGGTTGAGGTTGAACACTCGGTGGCTAATTCTGAGCAGCCACCAGAGCTTCCATCAGAGTAGTCAGATTGGCCATGCCGACCTTCAAAGCAGAAACTTCCTCGCGCAGTTCGCGATTCTCTTGTTCTAAGTTGTCCATCTTCTTTTTGAAATTAGCCCGAGTGTTGTAGTGATAAGTCAGCTTGCTAAACGAAGTAAAGAAGCTTGGTAAGACACCTGGATATGCATAACAAATGCAAGAAATAGGTGCAATATGATGCATGATATGCAATGCACATGATTATTTTTACTTTGTTATTTAATATTTTGAGGGATTTATAGATTTATAGACATATTGCAAACATCAAAGTAATAACGCTTTTGAAATACTGAAAAAAATTTATTATAATAACTCCAAAATGGATTACAAGTTTAAATGATCCCAAGTACAAGATGAAAATAAAATCTAAAACCCTGAGAAATAGAACTTGATGGAGATCACTCTGTACATTGGCGCTTCCCCGTGAGCCTAGCAATCTGAGCCTTCAACCTCTTGTTTTCTTCCGCATATCTGGGGGCAACCTCCTTCGAATCATCTGAATCAAGAAGTGAGTGATCAACAACTGATTGAGGCTTAGGAGAAAATAAATCCCCTTTCCTCCCTATAGACTCTACCGCTCGACTCTCAAGGATCTCAAACAAGTCGTCTTTCTCCTTCAGGTCTGCTCTGTAGGAACTCTCTAGAGTTTGGAACTTGTTCTTCCAAGCATCCCTTTCCTGTTGCATCCTAACCAAAGCAAGTTGTAGCTCTTCTAGATCATCTAATAAAGGAGGAGTGGTCTTCACAAATATATCAGGCATGGGTGTCTCCCGGGTATATGGCATCTTTAATTGAATGGCTCTCGATCGGATCCATTGAAGATATGGCTCCAATGAAACAACACCCCTAGGTCCCAAATCCTTCCTACTCTTCTTATGCATGTGATACCAGGCCTTCGCAATCTGCTTCGTAGCTTCCCTATGGTCTTCCCCTTCCTTCAGAAAGAAACTACTCGAATGAATACTATTCGGTTTATCTCTCATCGGATAACCAAGCTATCGCCGCGCAAGAACAGGGTTATAGTTAATTCCTCCCTTTGTACCAAGAAGAGGTACATTGGGGAAACTACCACAATTGTCAATAATCTCTATATCCTGTTAAGCTCGATGATACCAATCCATATCCAAGTGAGTAAGTGCCATGATCTTAGGAGCCCAACGGGGTTCCTTCTTGACATCCCAAAAAGCATCAGACTAAGGCATATGAGAGATGAACCACCGATATAACAGAGGCGTGCAACAGATAATCATCCCCCCATGATAAGAATTCCGAAGATGAATAGAGTAATAAGCATCACCCAACAGTGTAGGAACCGGGTTTCCACTCATGAAGATCCTGATAGCGTTAATGTCGACAAACTTGTCCACATTAGGAAATAAGAACAACCCATAAGCAAGTAGAGAAAAGATGGCCTCAAAAGCAATTGTACTCTTCATTCTGGAAAAGTAACGAGCTTTCTCCAATAAGAATTGAGCTGGTAATCCTTTAATTCCTCCTTTAGTAGTCATATGGGCTTCCACCTTAGACTTCCCCAGATGAATCAAGGCAGCTATCTCATGTGATTTTGGCTCACCCTCCAAACCAGTAAAAGACACACGATCGGTAACAGGTAAATCCAATAGATAAGAATACTCCTCCACTGAGTGGGGGATCTCATGCCTCCTTTTTTTGGATTACTCCCTCAAAGTTAACATGACTATACCGCCCGTCCTATCTTAAACTTTTCCCAAGTCCGGGTATAGGACTTATGACTAATCACCAAGCACCCTGAAAACCAGGAAAATCCAGACAAACATATATACAACATATAACACAGAAAACAATAATAACATATATACAGATATAAACAAAGATAGGCTCAACCCACTATGGATGGACCAGCAAGAGGTCAATCTTTCCCCAGTGAAGTCACAATTTTTTCTGTAGCGGTAGAAATGTTCAAGGCTAAGCCATTGGATTGACTAGACTTTATACAAATCAAAATAATAATTGCCACCGCGCTTTATTGTTTCCAAAGGAATGGGAAAAGAGGGAATAACCCAAAAAGAGGGGGAAAGAATTAATGTAAGGGGTTTGGTTATGCAAAGGGAAGGTATTAGCACCCTAAAAATCTATGGTACTCCGCAAGAACCTCTTTGTAAAAATCTATATATTTTGGCTATAAAAAATGTTGTATATATAAAAAATGGATGGTGGAGGTGAGGAAAGAAATATATTTATTTTATAATTTTTGCACCCGCCGCGGTTGCGAACCTTTAGTGCCTACGTACCACCTTTTCATGCAATAAGGGATAAGGGTACACGCAGTTCCTCTTTCAAAAATTTAAAACCCAAATGTGTTGGTTAATTTTATAAGATAAAACATCATCATCATTGTCCGTGTGGAAAACACACTTACTACCCACGATCATGAGAAAGGAGAATTTGCATCATCTCAAAGTGGAGGATATGACTTGGATTTCAAAATCAACAATGCCTCACTCAATACCCGAGTTGAAAAATATCTCTCTTCACTACATATCATAGAATTATATGTTGTTTGCACCACCCGCTCTTCGTGATGTTCTTCAATCCTAAACTCAGTTAATTGTGCATTTGAACTCCTAATGAGTCTGGAACGACATTTTTGGTGATGGTTCACACAAGTTGAATTTGTTGGAAGGCAGTCATTTTTGCAACATTTTTCATGTTGTTGAGGATTAGTAGCGACCTCGTTCTTTTGATTTATTATCCCTAACTTTTGCCTGACTGTTTCTGTTTTCGAGATTACAGTCAGCGGGATGCCCCAGCTTTCTTAAGCCTCCTTTATAGGTTTTGGCTCAGTGGGCTTTTCTCTTTTGAGAGATTAACTGCCTATGAGATAAGGAACCACCACTGTCTTTTGATTCCAGAGGAATGTTTTTGATGTCGTTCGTTGTATTATGAACTGAGAGTTTTGCGACCTCAATGCACATCTTTTTGAATTAACTGAGAGACTACCCTGCCCCAGGTTTAAATTAAAGGTTCCAATTTGTGTTTAAAATAGAAAACTCCTACTTCTTTGGCTCGAAGGGGTTGACTAGGGATTATCTTCCTTATAACTCCAGTGTTTAGGATTTGAAAGAAACGCCTGTACATCGTCAGCAAGGTCTGTCCAAAAGCATAATGTATGAGATTATGGCATTGTTTCGTCATCCTCCCTCTAAAGTCTTAGAATTTTTTAATCGAGAGTCGATCATCACAAAAAATGCAAGCAATTTGAATATAGTGAATATGAATGGATTGATTCAAGACAGACATATGCAATGCATTGATAAAGTAATAAAGTTTGACATGAATAAATGTTCGAACAATCAAAAGAAAATTACAAATTGAAAATTTCTAATGAACAAAAAAGTCTTCTCGTCTCAGGACTTGTCGCTTCAAATGGTGAACCTTGGGGGGATGACAAAAGAATTTAATTTGAGCATCTTGTGTGAGTTCCAATGCTCCTTCATCAATCAGGTCTTGAACTTTGTTGCTCAACGCCCAACAGATGTTAGTATCATGCCCCGGGCTGTTGGAGTGATATGCACACCTTGCATCAGGATTATACCTTGGGGAGGCTATGTTGGGATTCTTAGGAGGGTCCCTTAACGTCACCAGATTCAATATCAACAGGTGTTGTAAAGCCTGAGACAACGACATGTTGAGCTTGGTAAATTGCCTCTTGGGCATATTTGGCTTACTCTGATCAACCCGTTGTTTATGGAAAGGTTGTTGTTGGACCCTTGAGGTAGTAGCAACTTGGAGAGGTCTATTCTTCATCAAACCAAAGCTTTGACTTCTCGAAAGTTGATTAATGACTTGGTCCCCGGCCTTGACTGTTTACTTCATGTTGTTGTATCTGTCTTGATGAAGCTGGCTGATAATGGTTCTCAGCTCTTCTTGTTCCCAGGTTAGGCCTTGGATAAGAGCCATCTGCCCCAACATTTGGGTTCTCATTGCATCTACCTCAGCTTGCAGATGTTTCAGCCGTTCGTCCTTATTGTCTTCAGGACTTTTCTTGACCAAGTTTCTAACGAGGAGTGTTTTCAACTCTCCCTGCCCCTTGGATAGGTTTAGGAAGATTTCTATGAACTGGGTTTCTCAAATTTGAAGATCTCTGTTGTCTTGTTGGAAAGCCATTGCTGAAATAAACAGTGAGAACATGAGATACCTGTATTGGGAGACCTGTTATGCAATGATATGTATGATATATGTATGCAATGTTTTCAAGGATCTCGTGGGGTAAACAAGAAACTTGTTAGAATTTGATAGAAGAAACTTCGTGTCGTTAAGAGTCCTTCTTCAAGAGTCAAGCTCACCATATCGAGTGGGTCATAGCCCCTGACTCAAGTTATCGTGTTTTGATTTCTAAACAACCTTGGCTAGAGGAAAATAAATCCCCTTTGCCCCTTGCTGGACATTTGATTTACCATAACCTGCATCACAAGCCCTTGAGATCCTTGAAATGGTTAAGGAAATGTTAAGGCATGATGTTATGATGTTATGTACATGTATGCAAAAGTAAGCAGGTGTATATACAGGTAATCATATTCACACGAAGCATACAAGTCCTTAGGTTTAGGCTTGCATGGGGTTTGTAGGTAAGTACCCTCTTGAAGTTCGTTGGCTCAAAACCTGTCCTATAAATAGTAACCGGGTTCTAAGGAGCTCAATATCATTGGATTGTTTTCTATGTTCATCGTTTTGGTTTAGCCACTTAACTATCGACCAAAATATTCCAAGAAAACAATCCTCAATGAGTGTAGTATCGAGTATCTACCAACTTCGGACTGCACCAAAGTCGGTCATCTCATTACCCCTAAAAAAAAGCCAAGATGGTCAAGTAAGGTTCTAGTTCATTAGTGCTTAGTGACATCACTCAGCGGCCCCGTATTCTCTTTGATTGACTCAAAGGCTACCGGTACTCACAAATATGTCGCACTAATATAGCTATTGCTTCAACCGTGTCGGTATACCCCACACAGTTTCCACAACGTATTGCTATCTATGAATGTTTCCCAAATCCGGGTGGAGGATTTCAAACCCAAACAATAGAACCAAGTATAAAGCAAACAAAGCAATCAAGGTAAGCAAGTAAAGATGATCTAAACCCTAAGGTAACCCCACTTTTAAAGATATCCCCAGCAGAGTCGCCAGTTCTGTGATCGGTGGGAATGAGAACTGACTGTTTTGGAATGCTGGTTCGCGTTTTGCATTTGTTTTCCCAAAATGTCGCGGTAATCAAGAGTCGCCACCGTCTTTTATTTTATCCAACAAGGAAAGGACAAAAGCACAGAAAAATTCCTTTTCGAGATATTTCTCGGGTTCGGGAGGTAGATTATAGAAAGGGAAGGTGTTAGCACCCTTTCTATCTGTGGTTATCCACGGTCTCTTAGGTACTTGCTCACTGTGTTTTCAAAAGTTTGCTTTTCTTTGTGAGCATGAGGTGTATATAGACAAAGGAATTTAGGTCAACATTTGTGTATCAAATCTTGGTCCATTATGATGAAGAGATTTGATTTGATTTCTTCATAAAGACTTGCTATATTTGATTCAATCACGTGGCAATCTATTTTCATGCGTTACTGCCAGCCTGTCATGATTTGTTTGGGCCTCCAATATGATGGAAATCAAAAGCTGACCTGCCCCTTCAGATCCACTTCCCTTCGAATTTGCTCTCTTTGATAGCTTCAAAGTCCAATTTGAATCTTATTTAGAACATTCCCTATTAGACAACTTCGACCAGCCCTTGGCCTTGTGATGAGTCTAAGTTCTGATTCGAAGTGTTCAGAACTTCCCTCATCAGAGCATCTTAGATTAAGAGAAACTCTGCACTGAAATGTCATTCGAAGGTCATTTCGTTCTGATGTTCTTATTAAGGGAAACTCTAAACTGAAATGCCATTCGAAGGTCATTTCGTTCTGATGTTCTTATTAAGGGAAACTCTGAAGTTCCAGTCGAAGGACACTCTGAAGTTCCAGTCCAAGGACCTTTTGAAATGCCAATTGAAGGGTATTTATCCATATACCAATCAAAGGGTACTTGTTAAAATTCCAATCCAAAGAAACTGCTATAATACCAATCAAAAGATACTTGTTATCCTGCCATTCGAAGACTTGCGAACCAAAGCTTGATCGAAGGGTTCCAAACACCTAATCGAAGCCTACTAATCAAAGCCCGATCAAAGAGTGCCAAATGCCCAATCGAAGACTGGTGAGTCAAGCCTGTATCGAAGTATTTTGGATACCCAATCGAAGACTTTTCCCAGATGCCAATCGAAAGACACTTTGTTCATCTTCAAAAAACCTTATTTTCGTTAGGCAAATGTTTGTGACCAACCATGTAAGGGAAGACCTTTGAAAACATGAGAGGGCAAATTTTGGGGTACAACAGTTTCTAATCCGAAGTCGAAGAAAATTCCCATGCTCCATAATGCCAAGGATAGTAATCAAATAGTCCAAGTATCATTAAATATTTTTTAGGGTTTATGTTGATTATTAAGTATCTTAATAAAGGAAAAGAAAAGCTCAAGTGAGCAAAGTAAAAATGGCATGAAAGTAAATGCTCAAATGAGCAAAGATGAAAATGGCATGAAATATAAATGCTAAAAGTAAATGGTACATAAAGCATAAAAAAGAATGAAAGCATAAGGTAAAACAAGTCAATAATTAGTGGTTAGTTGGATGACCATCTTGAAACTTGCATTTGGAACTTATTAGAGGATTGGTAGAACCAAAGCCTCCACACAACAAGTTGCATTTGCTTTTTGTCAAGTATATCATCCATTTAGAATTCTCACAAGTACCATTTAATAATCAACGATGTTTAAGTGACCCACGTTGACCAAAGGTGTTGTAGATCCATTAGAGGATTAGTAGAACCAAAGCCTCCACACAATGAATCTCAAGGTTATTGGATCAAAGAGATCAAATTAACATACTTGGGCTTGCAATCATAAGTTTGGGCCACAAATGATCATTTATTCGAATCGGGACAAAATTTAGCGCTATGTTAAGCAATCGTAAGTGGACTTATATAGAAGTCGCACCTATTTTGAGGCCGGTCAATAGCAATCTATGTACCATTTTTTTTAGACATGATATAGAGATCATGCTCCAACAACATCTAGTGCAATAAGAAGGGGATGAGATGAAGATGGATGGGGAAAAAATATACAAACCACATTTGAATTAAATTTTAATCAAACTATTATTAAAATCATTCATACACTTTTGTGGAGTTAAACTCAACACCATGGATCCAATGATGTTAATAAAGTTCATGATCCAAAATCTAACCCAAGATCAGCCAGAAAATAGTCACAAAATAATATCACAATTTAATATACATAAAAGGGTTTAAAAATAATGTTTAAAAATAGAAAATAAAGAGGAAAATATCAACTATGTTCTAATTAATCAAGAAATAAAAAGTAAGACCATAGAAAAATCAGAAAAAGGCTCAAATAATTTTACAAATTATTTGCTAATTTTTTAAAGTCAGAAACTATTTTTAAAATTAAAATAAATGGGTAAAATAAACAAAAAAATGGTAAAAAATAGTAAATTCAGAAACAAAAATAAAATAAGGTCACCAATATTTGTCACAATATCATTGGATCATTCCATAATTTTTCCAGAATTTAAAAATATATAAAAGTATTTTTAAACATTTAAACCAAATCAAATAAGTGTAAAATTTATAAAAAATACCAAAACACAAAATTAAATTGTGAAAAAATAAAAATCAGAAAGAGAATAATCAAAAATATTTTTCATCATTTTTTTAGATTTTTTGGACTAAAAATGAATTTTCTATGATTTTTTGAAATTTAAAACAATTAAAATATAAAAATCAGAAAAAGAAAATAAAAGTAAAATATGTGGACCATTGGATGAGAGTCAAAATGCGTTAGTAATCAAATCCAGGGTATCTGGCGCGTTGTGCATATCATGGTCATTAGTGAATAATGTACATAATCAAATATAAATTAGATTTTCAAAAATAACAAGTGGCGTGCCATCATTGGTTAGAAGATGACACGTAGGTCATCTTCAACCTCCAGCCAACGTGATTTACAGGTCTCCTCAAACTATAAAATAAGAAGCTCGGACCTATGCCATTCGCTTCGTCTCTTCAAGACGAAAGCAACCACACCCTCGCGCCAAATTTATATAAAATGTAGCTCAAGCAATTTGGAAGGAATGTTTTGAAAAGGGATTTGAAATTTCACGGTCAAAACGTGTTTCCAGCAAAATGTAAATGTTGCGACTAGAACCAGGGCAATGAGAGCAACACAATGATATCAGAGTTTTGAAGAATTGATGAAGGAATCTACCTATGGAAGTTGAGTTGCAGAGCTCTAAAACTGGACTTCTATGGAACAGTATAGGGCACAATTCTTGAATGTAATTATATGGTTAGCTTCAGGGAAGATCAAGGAAGGTGAATTGATGGAAAAATTGGATTGAAAAAGGGTCGAGAATGGATTTTGAAGTTGTTGAATTCTGAGTTGTGAAATAAGTTTGGCAGGGTGATTCTGGCTATCCAAGCTTGGGAAATTGAATGGGATAGTTCGTGTATTTATAGGATAAGCGAATGGGATCAAAAGGAAGAGTGAATGATGCGTTTTGGAGGGAAATCGTTCACACCTGATGCACGAGTGAAGTGTGATACAAACTTCATCAAAATTCATCCAATTCTTGCGTTTTGATGTTCTAAACAAATCTGGAACTACACTAAACATGTTTAGAGGAAAAAACGTGTGGAAAACTTGTGATTAGAGGCAACATTATGGATTACAAAATTCTGACTTGGTGAGAAATTCAATTTCAAAGTGCCAACTTCTGACTAATGGCATTTTCAACCCAAGGGGTCTTAGGGAATGATTCTTGATGCTTTATAAATATGAGGTTACAAGCTTTGTAATGGAAAAATAATGGAATAAAATGGATGCTTGAGCTGAAAGTTGCATTGAGTCAAAGTTGAAGAAAAATGGTTGACTTTCCATACTTAGAAATATTTCAAATTCTTCTTCAAACTATAATGTCTTGCATCCAAACATGGCCTTACACTTTGAATTTGCTCTTGACCAAAAAATATGGCATGAAGTAGATCTCTTGAATGACATTTTGGGACTTGAACCATTCAAAATCTCCAAAAATTGAGAGAGTTATGAATTGTTGAAGTTGAAAAAAAATCATGAAATGACCTATAATATTTTGTATCTTTAAGGCAACTTCCATCCATTTTCCAACTTTTCACATAAAATAAGGCATAAATTTTACCTATTCAAGATCATTATGGAAAAAGAATGGACTCAAGGTGATAAAAATTGACAAAGGTATGATCATTTGAAGTCACTTATGTAAAATTGTCGATTCATCTAGATGACTTGTAATCTTTCTTCTTCATCAAGGCTCTTCCTCATGTAAACTCCTTGGAACTTTTAAAGTGATTTGTTGATAACCCTTTGAAGAGAATTATGTCTTTGGAATTACTCAAAAATACCCAAAGGTGAGCAAGATATACTCCTTTGAAGTTCAAAACCCTAGCTTCTAGATCAAGAAAATGCCTTGAGGAACTTTGACAAGTTTGAACAAACTTATTGTACCAATATTCTTGTTTTGTGAATAGAAGTTGTTGAGGATGATAATGAGGACTCATATCCACCAAATCCACTTCCATATCTTGCAATTTTAGAGAAATATGCTCCTGTGACCAATAGGAACAAGGCCTTGTCCAAACATAACAACTTCTCCAATCAACCCCTTGTACTTTTGAGTCACATCTAATAACCTTGAAATGTGATGAATCAAAAAAACCTTGCCATGCCAATTCTTCCAAAACCACTCCAATGGTAAGGTTTGAACTTATCAAGCTTTTATTGGCTAGGGCATGTAAATAAACTCATAAACTCATGGGGTAGCTTGTTAAATCTCATTGCCTCCACCTACATGGATAACAAGCAAGACAAACCAATATTGCATTTTATTAGTTAAACAAAACAATATTCATGATCACAAGACAAAAATATGTCAAGGTGCTTGGTAATCCCTCAAAAGTCAAAATTAAATGTAGGGAGGGGAACCAAGAATCCTAGTGTGATCTTGTTGTGAATGAATCAACATGGTATGATGAAGGGATCTTAGGGGCAAAAATTGGGGTACAACACCTCTCATCTTCTTTAATTTCAAAAATCTTCTACCTCCTTTTCAAAACTCTTCTTGTTTTCTAACTTGAACCGCTTTCATATAAACTTGGACTTAGGTCTATGCATTTTCAAAAATCTTTTCTTAATAAAAAATTAATCAATTTAACCATACTTTGACATTCTTTTTGAAAGACGGAAATTCATTAACCTCATTCAAACCATTTTTCCACTTTGGCTTTTTACTTTTAAACTTTTCTCAAAAGATTAGACTCTTGTTGATTCTTATAGTGCTGCAAGCTATTATACTTATACAATATGTAGTGAAGAGAGATATTTTCCACTTGGGTGTTAACTGATGGTGTTATATCCTCCATCTTGAGATGACTCAAATACTACTTTCTCATAATTGTGGGTAGTAAGTATTTTTTCCACTCAGATACAAAGAGATGTCTCTTCTCTTAAAATTAACCAACACACATGTATCTTAAAATTTTTTAGGTGAACTACGAGTACCCTGATCCCCTATTACATGGAAGGTGGTACGTAGGAACTAAAGGTTCGCTACCGTGGCAGCTGCAAAAATTGTAAAAAAAATACTTTTTTTCTCATATCCACCATCTTATTTTATATACACCTTTTATAGCCAAAATACACATATTTTCAAAGAGGTTCATGCGGAATACCGTAGATGTTTAGGGTGATAATCACTTCCCTTTGTATAACCAACCCCCGTACCTAGATCCCCCCTCTTAATTTTGGATTTATCCGCTCTTTTCCCATTTCCTTTAGAAACAATAAAGTGCGATGGTGATTTTTATTTGATTTCTACGATTTAAGTCAATCCAATGGCTTAGTCTCAACATTTCTACCGCTATAGAAAAATGGAGACTTCACTGGGGACATAAATCTCTAAGTGGGTTGAGCCTATCATTTTTTATCTGTGTATGTGCTATTATTTGTGCTATTATTTATTATATATTTTTTGTTGTACATATGTATGTCTGAATTTTTCTGGTTTTCATGGTGCTTGGTGATCTCTTATAAGTCTTATACCCGCACTTGGGCAAACTTAAGATAGGATGGGAAGTATAGTCATTTTAACTTTGAGGGAGTAATTCTGGAAAAGAAGACATGAGATCCCCCACTCAGTGGAGGCCCCTTTGATTGTAGTATTTGTTTACTGAGCAATCGGGAAGGCATTGCTGCTTTCGACCTGGGAGCCTGTGAAGCTGAGAAGTCGTAAAATCCTTAATCCATCTTGGCCTTTTAGGTGTAGTGTGAAGACTATAACGGAGCAATCCAGAAGTAGTTGTCACACAATGCTGCACTCAGACGAGTTTTTCCTGAGAATATTGCTAATTAGCGAGCTAATCAAGACATTGGTAATATTCGAAGGAATACTGTAGACTCTGTGATTTCCTTAGAACCTTGTTCGGCAGGTGATAAACCGTTAGCCCTTAATTTGTGGGTAGTAACTTTGACTTCATGCTCGTGACGTCGAACTTATGAACCCCCATGTTTGTGATCTTGTGTGTGATTGTTGCATCATCATGCATTCATGCACCAAAGAGCAATATTTAAACAATTTTTCAAGGAACTTAAGGTTGACCTTTGAAAATATCTTAGGTACTCTTTTGACCATTGATTTTGGAAAGAGAAAGAATCGGAAGTACAGTTTCAAGGATCCTAAGATAAAGGAACTAAGGAGTTTGATTCCTGAGATTGAGAGTCCTACACATTTCTGAAAGAAGTATGGAGCTATTGTCCCTCTTATGAAGCTCAAGATAAAGGAGGGTATTCTTTCTATGTTGGTCCAGTTCTATGATCCGTTATACCGATGTTTTATTTTTCCTCATTATCAGCTGATGCCCACATTGGTGGAGTATTCTTACTTACTTGGTTTACCACTATTACTGATTGTGTTCCTTTCACTGGTTTAGAAGGAGAGCCCAAGTCTCATGAGATTGCCACCATAACTCACTTGAGGAATTCGAAGATTGAGGCTAAAAAGACTACTAAAGGAGGAATCAGAGGTTTACCTGCTCAGATTCTATTGGAGAAAGCTCGTTACTTCACCAATATAAAGAGTACAACTGCTTTTTAGGCTATCTTTGATTTTCTTGCCTATGGGTTATTCTTGTTTCCTAACTTCAACAAATTTGTGGATGTTAATGCCATTAGGATCTTTCTGATTAGGAACCCAATCCCTACACTGCTAGGAGATACGTATTACTCCATCCATCTTATGAATTTCTATCAGGAAGAGATGATCATCTGTTGCACACCATTGTTATACCAGTGGTTTATTTCTCACTTACCTCAGTCTGCTACTTTTTGGGATATCAAGAAGGAACCACATTGGGAACCAAAGATTATGGATCTTACTAATTCCGACATTAATTAATATCATCAAGCTTATTATGATATGTAGATTATTTATAATTGTGGTTTTTCCCCAATGTGCCTCTTCTTGGTACAAAGGGAGAAATTAACTACAATCCTGTTGTTGCACGCCACCAACTTGGATATCTAATGAGAGACAAGCCAAATAACATTCATCTGAGTGGTTTATTAATAAAATAAGGAGAAGATCACAAGTCAACTAAGGAAGAGATTGAAAAGTATTGGCTCCATACTCATAGGAATGGTAGAAAAGATTTGTGACCAAGAGAAGTTGTTTCCTTAGAGACTCATCTTCGTTGGATACAATCAAGGGAAACTCAGTTGAAGATGACTTATTCTCGTGAAGAACATTTAGCTGACATGTTTATGAGGACTACTCCTCTTCTCTTATATGACGTGGAAGAACTTCAGCTTGCCTTAATTAGGATGCAACAGGAGAAGGAAGCATGGAACAACAAGTACCAAACTTTGGAGGGGCCCTACTCAACAAAATTTGAATAGAGGGATGACTTGATTGAGATTCTTGAGAGTCATGTTCTGGAGATGATGGAGAAGCAGGGGGATTTATTTTCCTCTAGAGGTCAGCCAGGTTCCGGTCACCCATTTTCTGATTCTGGTGGATAGAAAGAAGTCGTTGACAAGTATGCAGAAGAGAAAAACCAGTTGAAGTCTCAGATTGCAAGACTCAAGGGAAAACTTCAGTGTGTGGAAAGATCTTCATCAACTTTGTCTCCTTAGGGTTTTTAAATTCTATCTTTATTCTCTTGTACTTAGGATTATTGAAACTTGTACTAAAAGTTGTAATCCATTCCAAAGTTATTATTAAAATGAGAATCTTCAGTATTTCCAAATGTGTTAGTTCCTCAATATTTGCAATCGTTTATAGTTATTTGAGTTCCTTGAATAAACACAATAAATCATATGCATTGCATATCATGCGTCATTTTACGCATATTTTTTCATTCTTATCTTTCCCAGGTGTTTTACTTGTTTCTCTACTTCGTTCAGTCGATAAGTTGTTCCATTGCTATAATACTCGAAATAATTTTAAGAATAGGATGGAAAACCTTCATAAGAGAATTGCGAGTTACACAAAGAAGTTATTGCTTTGAGAGAAGATATGGCTAATCTGACTACTTTGGTTGAGTCGTTCGTGGCTGCTCATAATCAGCCACCACCTCATCCTCCCCCGTCTCCTCGTGATACTCAACCACAACAGACGACTGTTATTTTAGAGGTTATGTCAGTTCCCATCTCCTTTACTCCAGTTATTACTACTTAATACCGTATGCCTCGCGGCTACCCGCGGGGAATGCCGAAGAATTTCATGCCAGAAGGTTACATTCCAGCTTCTCAAGTTACTCCATTTGTTCAAACTACTGTTGTTTTTGCATCTCCTGTGGTGCATGTTGTCCCTGTTATTAATGATAAGATTCATCATGTTGCACCTCCTGCAGTGAATGCTATTCCTGATATTAATGACGAAGTTTATCATGCACCTCCTTCACCAAGTGAAAGTTTGGGCTTTTATGACCAAATGGAAGATTTTCAGGATCAATTAAATGAAATGTAGAAAAAAGTGAAGACTCTCCAAGGAAAAGATTTATTTAGACAAAATGTTAGTGACCTCTTCTTGGTTCCTAATGTGAAAGTTCCAACAAAGTGTAAAGTATCAGAATTTGAGAAGTTCAGGGGCAACACTTGCCCCCGTGACCACCCGGTGATGTATATCAGAAGGATGTCCACTCATATTGATGAACAATACTTTCTTATTCATTTTTCAAAGATAGTTTAACTAGTGTTACCTTGAAATGATATATGGGATTGGACAATAGCAACAACTATATATTCAATAACTTGGGTGAAGATTTCGTGAAGCAGTATAAGTACAACATGTTTATAGCACCTGACCGTGACCAATTGAGAGCGATGGCTCAGAAAGATAAGGAATCATTTAAAGAGTATGCGCAGTGTTGGCACGAGGTTGCTGCCCAAGTGGTACCCCCAATGGGAGAGTAATAAATGACCAAGGTCTTCCTAAAACCCCTTGGTTCATTTTACTATGAAAGAATGGTTGCAAGTGCACCAAGTGATTTCATTGAGATGGTAAGTATAGGTGTCCGTCTAGAGGAAGCCATCAGGGATGGACGATTGTCAAAAGATGAAGGTTCTAGTGGAACAAAGAAATCATAATATGGGTTTTATAAAAATAAAGAAGGAGAAATAAATGATGTTGTTCAAGAAATAAGGACTAGACCTCCAAGAAGACGTCATCATCATCAACAACAGGTTTCTTTAGTAACTCCCGTTGTTAATGTAGCTCTGATTGTTGTTTCATATCAGAGAGCACCTCAACATGGTAATCAAGGGCAAGGTTAGAAGAAATAAGCTTTTGATCCTATCCCAATGAGTTATACATAATTGTTTCCGACTTTGATTCAGAAGAATCTGGTGCAGACTAGGTCTCCTCCTGTTATAACTCCAAATTTACCATGGTATTATAAAGTTGATCAGACTTGTGCTTTTCATCAAGGAGCATCTGGGAATATCATTTAAAATCATTATCCATTGAAGTCTGATGTGGAGAAGATTCTAAGATCTGGTCTTTTGTATTTTAAAGATATTGGTCCCAATGTGAAGGCTAATCCACTACCCAAGCCTGGAGGTGGAGGTACTGTGAATATGGTTTCTAGTTGTCCATGAGAATTCATAATCTTTGGTGAAGATGCATTCTTTACTATTTAAATACAAGTCTCTATGAGCATGATCATAAAGCCTTCCGAGTATGTAGAGAAAGCACCCGCGGTTGTTCTATGGTAGAAGGTGATTTACAAGAGATGTTTGATCAATGACTTATCCATATCATCAGGCCAAAGGCACAATATGATAATGATTTGAATATGGTTTATGGATGTCCCAGTGAGTTTCGGATTTATGATGTGAATTATATGGATGATGATCTGGTGCAGTTGCATGATAACTTTTGTTATATGGATAGTTAGGAGATACATCATTATGGTTCCAGTCAGATTTGCTACAGAGACTCCCGTGGTTGTTATATTGTGAGAAGAGGTATTCAACTACTGTTAGAAAAATGTACTATCAGAGTCATAAGAAACATAGATAATTATAATGGAGTTAACATGACTGAAGACTACCCTATTGAGGCCATGTCTGATGATGAGTATGTTTTTGCTGATGAATTATTTTCTTTTGACTAAGGTATGTTTCCTGAATATGCTGAAGAGGCAGGAGTGAATGTCATTGTACCACATTTTGGTGTTCCTTCTCCTCTAGAGATTACATATCGCAACAAACCTATTGTTTCTCTCGTAGTTATTTGTCTGCCCGGTCCTATCCCATATGAATCAGATAAATTTGTGCCATATAAGTGCAATGCAACCATCTTGGAAGATGGTGTGGAAATTCCGATTTAATCTTTGTCCTATGTCGAGAATATTGCTGAAGCTAGTCGGGTAACTCATAGTGGTCGTGTCTTCGCCCCAACCTTTCGAGGAGATGTTAATTCTGATAAGAAGGTTATTGAGAATGCTGAACCTAAGAAAGTGGTAGGAGAATCTAGTGGCGTCGCCATGGAAAAGGATGTTGATGATCTGTTAAAAATCATCAAGATGAGTGATTACAAGATTGTGGATCAGTTGTTGCAAACTCCATCTAAGATTTCCATTTTAGCCTTGTTGATGAACTCTTATATCCATCGGGAATATCTGATGAGGGTATTGGATCAGGCTTTTGTTGAACGGGATGTGCCTCTAGATCAGTTCAACGGTGTTGTAGGGAATATTACATCTTGTAATAATCTGAGTTTTTGTGATGAGGAATTGCCTGATGAAGGGAGAAACCTTTCAGGCACTTATACCAAATCACCTTTCAGGTTATGGATATTGTCCTAGCCAGTTTAACTTGGGAATATTACATCTTATTACTTATTGAAGACGATTAACTTGGGATCAGAAGAAGATTCGAAAGAAGTCAAGATTGGGGCACTGTTTCATCCCGATGTGAGGAACATGTTGATAGTTGCTGAAAGAGTATGTGGATATATTTGCTTGGTCTTACCAAGACATGCTTAGTTTGGACTCCAATATTGTGGAACATCATTTGCCTCAAAAGCCAGAATGCCCACCAATCAAGCAGAAGTTGCAAAGAACTCATCCTGACATGGCAGTGAAGATTAAAGAAGAGGTTTTGAAGCAGAATGATGTTGGTTTTCTTATGACATCAGTGTACCCTCAGTAGATTACCAATATTGATCAAGTACCTAAGAAAGATGGAAAAGTCCACATGTACGTTGATTATAGAGATTTAAATAAAGCAAGTCCAAAAGACGATTTTCCATTACCACATATTGATATGTTGGTTGATAGCACAACAAAATTCAAAGTATTCTAGTTCATGGAAGAATTTTTTGGACACAATCAAATTAGGATGGCTCTTGAGGACATGGAAAAAACAATGTTTATCACACCCTGGGGAATATTCTGTTATAGAGTGATGCCCTTTGGGTTGAAGAACGCTGGTGTAACTTACCAGGGGGCTATGACAACCCTATTCCATGATCTGATGCTTAAGGAAATAAAAGTATATGTTGATGATATGATCGCCAAATCTTAGACTGAGGAAGGGCATATGGAAGACTTGTTAAAATTGTTTCAGTGTTTGAGGAAGTATCGTCTCTACCTGAATCCAAATAAGTGTACTTTTGATGTTCGTTCGGGAAAGTTGCTAGGTTTCATTGTCACCCAAAAAGGAATTGAAGTTGATCCTGATAAAGTTGGGGAAATTCAAGAAATGCCTACACCAGGAACTGAAAAGCAAGTTAGAGGCTTCCTTGGACATTTAAATTACATTTCCATATTTATTTCCCATATGACTAAAACATGTGAAGTGATCTTTAAGCTGTTAAAGAAAGATCAAGGTTGTGTGTGGACGGATGATTTCCAAAGGGCATTTGAAAGCATTAAAGAATATTTACTTGAACCTTCTATCTTGCTCCCTCCTATTGAAGGAAGAACATTAATTATGTATCTGAATATGTTGGGTAACTCCATGGGTTGTATTTTGGGACAACAAGATGAAGCATGAAGACAAGAATATGCCATTTATTATTTGAGCAAGAAGTTCACTGACTATGAGTCACAATATTCTATACTAGAAAAAAAATGTTGTTCTATAGCCTGGGCGGCGAAGCAATTGTGGAAATATATGTTGCATCACACTACTTGGTTGATTTCCAAAATGGATCCAATTAAGTATATTTTTGAAAACCCTACTCTTACTTGAAGGCTATTAAAGGAAGTATGTTGGCAGAGTACCTTGCTCACCACCAAATGATGATTATCAATCTGTTAAGCATGATTTTTTTGATGAGGATGTGATGTATTTGAAAGTTAAAGATTGTGATGAGCCTTTTCCCGAGGAAGGTCCTGATCCTGAATCCCGATGTGGTATGATGTTTAATGGAGCTGTAAATTCTTATGGAAGAAGAATTGGTGTTGTGATTATTACGCCCCATGGGTCTCATATCCCTTTTACTTTAAGGTTGACATTCGATTGTACCATTAACATGGCGGATTATGAAGCTTGTATCATGGGTCTTGAAGAGGCTATAGATCTCAAAATCAAAATTCTTGATGTATATGGTGATTCAGCTATGGTGATAAATCAGATCAAAGAAGAATGAGATACTCGTTACATTGGCTTGATTCCCTACAAAGATTATGCAAGAAGATTATTACCTTTCTTCAATAAAGTTGAATTCCATCATATTCCCAGTGATGAGAATCAGATGGCATATGCTTTAGACACCTTGGCTTCTATGTACCAAGTGAATTCTTGGAACGATGTATCTGAGATTAAAATTTGGCGTCTTGATAAACCAACTCATGTGTTTTCCACAAAGGGGATGTCTGATGAAAAAACTTGGTATTATGATATCAAGCACTTCCTTCAGACTCAAGAATACTCGCTTTTTGCGTCCAACAAAGATAAAAAGGCATTGAGAAGGTTAGCAGGTAACTTTTTCCTCAATGAAGATGTGTTATACAAGAGAAATTATGACATGCTCTTGCTCATATGCATGGATAGACACGAAACGGGTATGTTAATTCATGAGATTTATGAAGTTCCCTTTGGTACCCATGCCAATGGACATTCGATGGCAAAAAAGATGCTTAGGGAAGGTTACTATTGGCTTACAATGGAATCTGACTATTACAAATTTACAAAGAAGTTACATAAGTATCCGATTTATGCTGACAAGACTCACGTGCCTCCAACTCTTCTCAATGTTATTTCTTCCCCATGGCCTTTTTCTATGTGGGTATTGATATGTTTGGAATGATTGAACCCAAGGCAGTGAATGAACATCGTTTCATCTTAGTGGAAATTGACTACTTCACTAAGTCGGTGGAAGTTTCTTCTTATGCTAATGTCATCAAGTATGTGGCAGTATGCTTTATCAAGAACAATCTTATATGTCGGTATGGTATGCCAAGTAGGATTATCACTGATAACGACTCAAATTTGAATAATAAGATGACGATAAAACTGTGTGAAGAATTCAAGATTGACCATCACAATCCGTCTCCTTACAAGCCTAACACGAATGAGGTTGTTGAAGATTCTAATAAAAATATTAAGAAGATTATCCAGAAGATGGTTGTTACCTATAATGATTAGCATGTGATGTTCCCTTTTGCTTTACATGGATATTGTACATCCGTCTGCACTTCAACAGGGGCAACCCCGTTCTCTCTTGTGTATGGTATGTAAGCAATGCTCCTTGTTGAGGTTGAGATTCCCTCTTTGCGTGTAATAATGGAAACCAAGTTGTCAGAGGATGATTGGGTCCAAAACAGGTTTGACCAGTTGAATTTAATTGAAGAAAAGAGAATGACGGCCTTGTGTCATGGTCATTTATATAATAGATGAATGAAGAAAGCTTTTGATAAGAAGGTCAAGCCTCGTGAATTCAGAGAATGCGACCTCGTGCTCAGAAAGATCATGTCTTTTAATGTTGATTCTAGGGGCAAGTGGAATCCCAATTATGAAGGCCCATATGTTTTCAAGAAATCCTTCTCTGGCAGTGCGTTGATTCTTGAAACTATGGATGGGGAGGAGTTCCCACGTCCCATGAATGTTGACGCAGTCAAGAAATACTTCACCTAAAGAAATAAAAGAACAACTTGATAAGTTGAAAACCCGAAAGGGAGGCTTAGGCAAAAAAGAGCGACTCGGTAGGCTGAAAACCCGAAAGGACGGTCTAAGAAAAAGTTAGAGACATAAACAGAATAAATTTTCCCTGTAGGTTGAAAACCCACAAGGGCAACCTAGGCAAAATTTAGGGATTTCTTGGCAAGTAACTGTGTCAAACAAGACATGATCATTGAAGTGAAAATCTTCTCAGGTTCTCATCACACTTCAACAGAAGCCTATGCTCAGGAGTTCAAAGTTGTTAGGGAGAATAGTGGTCATTGTGTTTCAATGTATATTTTCTATGTATTTACCATTTTCCAAATCTTTGTAATCATCCATGGAGTCACGCCATTTGCGGACTACCATTCTATTAATAAAGTTTGAGCCTTTATCCAATTATTTGTAGTTCTTATTTTATTGTCTACAAAAATTTCATTTATTATTGATAGTAATTGTCAAAGAAAAAAGACTTAATAATAAAAACATGTTTTTGAAAAGAATTTGAAAATTGTTTTTTACTTCAATTATGTGATTCAAGCGGGACAAGAGTAGCAGTTTCAAGGACGGACGAACTCAGAAGTTTTGAAAAGATTCCCAAAGAAGTATTCTCGGGTTACTCTTGCTGATATGCGCATAGTCCACCCGTGATTGTTCCTTGGATAGTTAGATTTCATACCAGTTAATATATGGTGTTTGTTTGGATGGTTGGATACCTCTATCCCACATTCCCCAGTTAGGTCTCGATGCGGATTTCTCTAGCTGAGTGTAATTCTTTCCCTAGATGGGTTGTGATCAAGCAGAGATTGTAAAGTTATGAAGCATTTGCCCATTTATTGGAGTCTTTCTCCCTTTGTGTTGAGAATTGATGAAGAATATCTTGTAGAGCATTGTTCTCTCCAGTTATGACATTTTTATTGTTGTGTGCTCCCCAAGTAGCCAGACAAAAGCAAGACCTGTTCTAAGAAGTGATGAGATAGTTGTTGACTTTTTGGGTTTTCTCTCACCATGTGTTGAGTTTGATTTAAAATCTCCATAATTTTTATTTCTTACTGTGATGTTAACTTCTTAACTCCCCAGATGAATCAAGGATGATGTTTCCCATTAAGTTTGAATATCCCCATGAAGTTTCTATGACTTCCCCAAAGAAGTTTGCGCAACCACTACTCTTGATATTGAAGAATGTATTTTGGCTCCCCTAGAAGAAGTGACATTGTCTTCCCTAGTGAAGTCAGTACGACATCCCCGTTTAAAGTCTAGACAATGTGGCATTGTCTTCCCTAGCAAAGTCTATATGATATTCCCCTGTTAAGCCTGGAGGAGTTTATTATATCCCTGTAACGCTATTGGTTTATTGCTAACAAATTTTGCTTTAATTATTTTCAAGCCATGTTTCTTCCCAGTGAATTTAAGCCTTGAAGTAGGACTTTATTTGTTCATTTATTGCTAACTATCTTATGGAATTTTAACCCTGGATGTGATTTAGCCGAGTATTGTCCTTACCCAAGTTGGTTTTGTCTGGTTATCCTCAATGCAGTATGTTTGTTTTGTCAGCATATACATGACAACATTCATACATCCATACGTTCATACATACATCATGCATAGCTAAATTAAAATTCAATGCTCATTTTCATTCATTGATGTTTATGTTGACATTTTATTCTCGTTGCAGAGTTGTGTTATCCTCTCTCCAATAGAGTGTCAATCTTAAGCAGAAAGTATATATACTTTCAATTTCCCCACTAAGTTATCCCTCGTGGAAGAATTTTGCTTTAGCCATCCTACCCATCCCATTATCTGGATGTAATTTAATCCCCATTTGAGTTTATTCCTCATTGGATGGGGTATTGGTTGACTGTTTCACTCCGGTTTGTTCCTGGTTTGAATTTTTGGTCCCGACAGCAATATTATTTTGATCCTTATAGGCTGTGAGTCCTGGATTGAGAATGTGCATTTATTTTGCATGTGAAGACTTTATTACCTCAGCAGGAATGTGTTGTTATTTCCCACGAAGTCATAATTCATTTCCCAGGAGTGTTATTGAAATATTTTTTGTAACAACAAGTGGCAGTCTCTTTATTTGAGCAACCTATACTTCTCCAGTAAGTCTGTTAATGCCGGAGAAGATGTTTTCACTCTGATGAATGATAGTCTCTATGTCATGAGAGATAGTTTGTTGTTGAGATTGGTTGTACATCGATGATAAAGGAAATTTGTTGAAAGATCCTTATAGGAGTTATTACCCTTTTCAAGTAATATCTTGATTAAAGAAGAAATTGTTACCGTTCTCGTTTAAATCCAGAAGTTGGTAAAGTTAATCACCCTTTTCAAGTGATATATTGATCAAAGAAGAAATTGTTACCGTTCTCGGCGAAATCCAGAAGTTGGTAAAGTTCATTACTCTTTCCAGGTGGAATGCCTTGGTTAAAGAAGAAGTTGATACTCGTTCTATGTGGAATGCCAGAATTTTGGGAAAATTGTTGTGTTGTTATGTTTTTTCTACCGTTGTCCCTGAATTGGTAGTTCATTATCATTTGTTTGTCGATATTTACTTTCTCCTCATTAGTTTTTACTCTAGTAGAGTTGAGTTGTTCCCAGCCATAAGTGCTGATGTCAATCCATTGTTACTAGTCATAAGTACTTATGTCAATCATTTATTCCCAACCATAAGTGTTGATGTCAATCCTTTGTTCCCAGTCATAAGCGCTGATGTCAACCTTTTGTTCCCAACCATAAGGGTTGATGTAAACCCTTTGTTCTCAGTCTTAAGCGCTGATGTCAACCCTTTGTTCCCATCCATAAGTGCTGATGTCAACCCTTTATTCCTAGCCATAAGTGATGATGTCAACCCTTTCTTCCCAGTCATAAGCATTAATGTCAACAATTTTCTCCCAGTCATAAGTACTGACGTCAATCATTTGTTACCACTCATAAGTACTGATATTAATCATTTGCTGCCTGTCATAAGCATTGATGTCAGCCATTTTTTTCCAATCATAAGTATTGATGTCAATCATTCATTACCTCCCTTAATACTGATATTCAGCATCATCTCTAAGCCGGTATTATCTTACTGGTTCTACTAGCATCCTTCGGGTTGGTAGTTTTTTATCCCCTGTGAGTTGGTGTTACTCTCTTTTTACTACCTCCTCTACGAGTGGGTAGTTCATAGTTATCTATCAGTCATTGTTATCCATTTTTTTCCTAATTTATTGAGTTGATGATACCTTGTCTCCTCTTTGGGCTTCACCCAGTAGAGTTGAGTCTTCTTTTCCCCAGTGGATTTTTTTTTTTCCAACGGAGTTAAGTTTCTTTCTCTAGTCGAGTCGGTAACTCTTTTTAATGGTTACCTCCTTGTTAGCTTGTTGCTTGCATTTTTAAGAATTTCCGTCGTTGAAATCTTACTATGCATTTGGATTAATTAATCATGATTTTTGGTTTTGCTTATTTATAGTCACGCCCAGAATCGTGTCGTTCCCTAATAATTTATTTGCCTGATTGAACACTCTTTATTAGGCTGCCTATTTTATTTTTTTCCTCCCAAGTGGTGTTCTATGTAACCTACAGAGTTGGTCGTTTGCATTCATAATCATAAACATTGCTTGGCGTCTTAGGGCCAAAAATAGGGTTTGTTTTGTATTTAAGTATCTTCAATCGCGTCGAGACAAAAATTTTAACCTTTCTATCTCCGGATAGAAGACACTTAAATAAGGGTAGCAGTTATCTCTGTGAAGAGATCATTGTCAGTTATCTCCACTTCAACCTATTCTTCCTTGTTTTTCTTCCTAAAAATATGTTTATAATTTCTGGTGAAATGTTCACACACTTTCCTATAACATAAACTTTTATGAACTCATTACTTCTTTTGTCATCACAATTCCAAAAAAATTAAAAATAAATTCTTTTACAATCATCTCATATAACTTGACAAACCCAACCACACGCTTCATCAACCCAACTTTATTAATCAGATCCATCACCTCCTTACACTCAAATTCATCCTTGCCAAGTTCCCTTTCCACAACCCGTCTTTTTTGGTAAACAAATTTCCATTTTTCGACCTTTCCATAAACTAAAAAGATATATCAATTGGAACCTCATGAATGTTGGCCAGAACCTTCTTCCCATAATATTTCTTTCTTGCAGAAGTAACGATGTCTAGAATATCATGTTTGACATCATAGCCAGAATTGCTAGGGGGCACCTCCTTCCTCTTCAAAGACTTTTTCTTGGGGATATGAGTTACAAACTTACTCCAATTCTTAGTATGTCCCACAACATAAACTTTATTTGAAGTATTAGGGGTCTTTATTTCATCAACAACATTATTTCCTTTCCTTTTATTTAATCTCTTGGCAATACTAGTAGTGAACCTTCTTCCAATAGGTTCATCATTAGAGTTCAGTTCTTCCACATTAACAATATCATTCATTTGTTTCTTCTTTTCAGCAGTAGTTTCAACATTGTCTTATGTATCAACCAAGTCTTCTTCACCAGATACACAATCACGTATGTCTTTCTCTTCTTCAACAGACTTATTCTCTAAATCACCTTTCTCATTGTCACATGATTTGTCTTCTGACACAACCTCCTGGGAATTCTTCTCAGGTACATTCTTTTTAGAATTTTCAGAAGGCTCAATTGGAACCAAGCTCTTTTTAAGAATCATTAAGAGAATTTTTTTAAGTAGTTTCAACATGAGGTTCAGATTGAGCCAAGGATACCGTGACATCCAACGCAAAACTAAAATCAGATTTAATCCCCAAAATGTTAGAGACTAACATATAAATACTTTTGTCAATAGAGTCTTTAATAGAAACATTCAAACTGGATTGACCTAGGGCTTCTTCAATTTTACCAGGATCAGATATAGATTTTCCAATTGTTTCTACACTACCCACTAATTTAGACATATTAGAACCTTTAGTAGATGCAGTAACATTAGGTTCGACATTAGTAGTATCAATTGGATCAAGATACAAACTAGTCATGGAGAGAGGCTTCTTAACAGCTGCATGGGATTCTACATTCCTAATATCCTAATCAGATGTTTGAATCAACACAAATGGTTTAGGAGATTTACTTACAACATAAGATTTTTCCCTTTTGTAAACAGGTGTTCGAGCCGTCTTAGTTGTTGTAACAAGTGTTGAAATACTGGAGAGAGGGACGACATCTCTGAAAATTTTAATAGAGCTATCACTGAAACTTGAGTCTGAAACCTTCAGCATCCTGAGATTACTGGTATGTGAGAAAGTTGAGATATGAGAGTGAGTAAGATTGATGTTGAACCATTTGTTGAGAATAAAGATAATGAGAACACTATAGTAGGTAGAGAAAGATTTTATATTGTGTATAAGAGAGAAAATGATTGTTGCACGCTTCGTACACATTAATTGATATAACTTTTCAAATATCCAAATTCCTAGTTTGCCCATTATATTTCAAACTAGTTTGCATCCATCTATTGAGATGTAGTTCCAACATTTTCTTTAACATCAATCCTTTTCTTAATTATTGAACCATCAACAACATAGACACACCTCTTTCCACTAGGACTTTCATCTTGTATGAGCCTCCTTAACTCCATAAGTGGAGAATCTAGAATTTTGAAAGTAGTCTGATGTTGCAACTTCTGCAGTGACATATTGGTTTGATTCCTAATTTAACACTCATTACAGGCTTTTCCCTCCTCATTTGGGAGACCTATAATAGCTTCTTCAGACATTACCTGTTAGAACATAATTTGGTTCTACATCCCAGTAAGAGTTTTAATGATAACAAACACATGATATAAAGAACAAATATGCTCACTAATAAAAGTATCCTTACATGCAGGAAGTTATGATGTGAAAAAGATGTTCTGATGCAACTGGAAGTTCTGCCAGAACATCACCAGAAGTTCTGATTATACGAGCACAGAAGTTGAGAGGAAAATGAAAGATTCAGACGCATCAATTATGCATGACACGCTTATATGAAGAAGTTTTGACTGAACTACTGAATGCACTAGCGCTGTGAAACAAAATCTCTGATACTCTGATTTGTAAAGTTATGATCAAGCTGTAAAGGACTCTCAACGGTAATATTCATCCTCTGATGTAAGAAGCTCTGAAGCGTTACAATTCCATCAATGCAAGATCATGTGTAACGGCTACAAACAGACAAGGATCTCCTGATTTGGAAAGCTCATTAACTCATGTTATGGACTTACCAAAAGTATCTTTGATGTCTCTATTTCAATGCCTATATAAAGCAGATTAGAAGAAGATTTCAACATGATGAACAACTGGGCTCAAAAAGAAAAACTCACGTGAAAAGTCAGCAATGCAACTATCATTCTTCATCTTCAATGATTCAATATTAAATTGTGTAATACATCACAAGTTAGTGATACTGTTTATTAGAAACATCATTGTACACTTTTATTCAATTAGCTATTTAGTGAATTTCCTTGAGAAAACTGGGTTGTGGTTTTGGACTCAAGAAGACTTTAACAGTTTTTAAAGTAGATTTGTAATCAGTTTTATTAGTGGATTAAAACCTCGTTGGAGAGAGGCGAAATCACCTTGGCGGATGGACTGGAGTAGTTTGAGATGAAGCAAACCAGGATAAAAATTTCGTGTCTATAAATTTTTATTTTTAAGTTTCAATTCAACCCCCCCTTCTTGTGTTTTTCACTTCAATTGGTATCAGAGCACCTGGATCTGTGTGCAAACAGTTAACCGTGTCAGATAAAGATCCAAGTGGGAAAAACACTATGATGGGAACAATTCATAACATCAGCAGCAACCCTCCAATATTTGACGGTGAAAATTTTGACTACTGGAAGGATATGATCATAAGTTTCTTCCTAGACTATAACACTAACCTCTGGGATGTAGTAACTGATGGATACATACATCCTGTTGATGAAACCGGTCACAATATTGACAGAAAAAGGATGATAGATCATCAAAAGCAAGACTTCAGAAATCATCACAACGCCAAAACGATTCTCTTGAGTGTCATCTCATATTCAGAGTATGAGAAGATCACAAACAGAGAAACAGCTAAGAACATGTTTGATTCTCTGAGAATGACGCATGAAAGTAAAAGAAACCAAAGCCCTTGCGCTCATTCAGAAGTATGAAGACTTCATAATGGAAGAAGACGAAACCATTGAAACAATGTTCTCTAGATTCCAAACACTAGTGGAAGGGCTAAAGGTGCTGGACAAAGGGTACTCAACTGATGATCATGTAAAGAAGATCATTAAAAGTTTACCAAAACAATAGAGACTAATCGTCACAGCTCTCAATCTGGAAAAAGATCTGAACATAATATCTCTAGAAGAACTTTTCAGCTCCCTCATAAGCCATGAGATAGAGTTAGAAGATGATGAGCCTCGAAAGCAATGTAAGTCTCTCAGTCTGAAATCTAACAAATATGAAACCAAAATTTTGCAGGCAGAAGCAAAAGCAGAAAACTCTGGAGAATCCTCGTCAGTAGAAGACGAAATGTTCTTTCTATCCATAAGAATCAATCAGTTGTGGAAGCACAGGCAGAAGAATTTCAGAAACTCCAGAAGAACAGGAAATTACTCTGAACAATCCTCTGGATACAGAAAATCAAGTAACAGAATCATTACCTGCTATGAATGCAATAAACAAGGTCACTACAAAAGTTATTGTCCAAGGCTTCAGAAGGAGAAACATAAAAGGAAGTTCGTTAAGGAGAAGAAGAAAAGTCTTATGGCAACATGGGATGACTCTGAATCTTCTGAAGACGGAACAAAATCAGAAGATGAACAAGTTAATATAGCTCAAACGAACAACATATTAGATGTCTCTGAATCTTCTGAATCTGAATCAGGGTCAGAATCAGAATCAGAAGATGAATATGTATTTCTTGAATTTACTGTTAATTTTACTAAAGTTGAACTAGGAGAAAGTCTGAGTGAAATTCTGGAAAGATATCAGTAGCTTCGAGTCAAATTCAGGAACCTGAAAAAGGATCTTGCTTCTGACTCTAAAGAAACTGAGAGTATGAGATTAGAAAACTGAGTTAAAAGAAAAGATTTCAAAACTAGAAAATGATTTACAAAACTCTCAGAAGGAAATAATCTCGGAGGATCCCAGTAATGATGATAAGATCATAAAGGAATATGATCAAAGCTTTCAGAATTTTCTGGCTAAAAACATAGATAGAAGCAAAATGGCTTCAATGATCTATGGAGTTAGCAGGAATGGCAGAATAGGTATAGGATACAAAGGAAAAGTATCCCAACCTAAGAAAGTTAAGGATCTGGTTATCAAACGCACTCCTCTCTATTCTCACTTCACCACTGGGCAAACACACGATATAAAACATGCTGGTAAGGTGTTTTATACTAAACCAAAATTCAAACAGAATTTTGGAAACTCTAACAGACATGGACCCAGAAAGATATGGGTACCAAAAGACAAAATCATCTATGTTGCAGATATTTTTAACAGCAAGGTTGAAACTCCAATATTAACACCTGGACTCTGGATGCTCTCTACACATGGAGGAAAGAAAGCATATGTTCCAAAACATGGAATTTAAAGGATTCACGGATTTCAGAGGCAATCAGAAACAAAAGTTACTAGCTCTGAATCTGTTGGAAACAAGAATGGAAATACAACATCAGAAGCTCTCTAACGAATCTTAGATGTATCCAGGAGTAGATGTCATACCTTTTCAAGTAACTTCTGTCAGAGCAAGCCAAACAGAGTCTTTTCCACTTTTTGATTCTCGACAAAAATGGGGAGAATGAAGAATATTTTGACTCAAAATCAGAAGATCTTCAGGGAAGTATTTTATTTTCTCGTTAGCTGAGTACTATACTTAGGGGGAGCCTTCCTTTTAATTTTTGTTATTTATATTCCATCAAAATATACTAGTTTTTGTCATCATCAAAAAGGGGGAGATTGTTAGAACATAATTTGGTTCTACATCCCAGTAAGAGTTTTAATGATAACAAACACATGATATAAAGAACAAATATGCTTGCTAATAAAAGTATCCTTACATGTAGGAGGTTCTGATGTGAAAAATATGTTCTGATGCAACTAGAAGTTCTTCCAGAACATCACCAGAAGTTCTGATTATACGAGCACAGAAGTTGAGAGGACAATGAAAGATTCAGACGCATCAATTATGCATGACACGCTTATATGAAGAAGTTCTGACTGAACTACCGAATGCACCAGCACTGTGAAAAAAATCTTTGATACTCTGATTTGCAAAGTTCTGATCAAGCTGCAAAGGACTCTCAACAGTAATATTCATCCTCTGATGTAAGAAGCTCTGAAGCGTTACAATTCCATTAATGCAAGATCATGTGTAACGGCTACAAACAAACAAGGATCTCCTGATTTGGAAAGCTCATTAACTCGTGTTATGGACATACCAAAAGTATCTTTGATGTCTCTATTGTAAGGCCTATATAAAGCAGACTAGAAGAAGATTTCAACATGATGAACAACTAGGCTCAAAAAGGAAAACTCACGTGAAAAGTAAGCAACGCATCTATCATTCTTCATCTTCAACGATTCAATATTAAATTGTGTAATACATCACAAGTAAGTGATACTGTTTATTAGAAACATCATTGTACACTTTTATTCAATTATCTGTTTAGTGATTTCCTTGAGAAAACCGGGTTATGGTTTTGGACTCCAGAAGACTTTAACTTTTGTTAAAGTAGATTTGTAATCAGTTTTATTAGTGGACTAAGACCTCGTTGGAGAGAGGCGAAATCACCTTGGCGGGTGGACTGGAGTAGTTTGAGATCAAGCGAACCAGGATAAAAATCTCGTGTCTATCGCTTTTTATTTCTAAGTTTCAATTCAACCCCTCCTTATTGTATTTTTAACTTCTTCAGTTGCATCAGAACATCTTTTTCACATCAGAACTTCCTGCATGTAAGGATACTTTTATTAATGATCATATTTGTTCTTTATATCATGTGTTTGTTATCATCAAAACTCTTACTGGGATGTAGAACCAAATTATATTCTAACAATCTCCCCCTTTTTGATGATGAAAAAAACTAGTATATTTTTATGGAATATAAAGAACAAAAATTAAAAGGAAGGCTCCCCCTGAGTAGAGTACTCAGCTAACATGAAAATAAAATACTTCCCTGTAGATCTTCTGATTATGAGTCAAAATATTCTTCATTACCTTTTTGTATGCTTAAGATTCATATGTCCAAGCTTTTGGTGTCACAACTTGACTTCATCTTACTTTAAACAAGAAGAAGAGTAGACAGTTTCTTCTAGTACCCATAAATAACAATTATCCTTAGACCTCACTCCCCTCATCAGAACATTATTCTTCTCATTGGTGACCAAACATTCTAACTTGGTGACATTTACTTTTAAATCTTGATCATATAACTGACTAATATTAATTAGATTTGTAGTCAATCCTTTCACCAGAAGAACATCACCTAGTCTAGGAAGACCAGTACACAATAACTTTCCTACTTCCTTGATTTCACCTTTAGCTCCGTCTCCAAATGTGACAAAACTGGAGGAATATGACTTGATGTCCACAAAATAATTTGTGACCCCTATCATGTGTCTAGAACATCCACAATCAAAATACCATCTCTAGATGGACATCTAAGATAAGTGTGGGCTATAAGACTAGTTTTAACCCCCTTAGGTTTCCACTCCTTTCTAGTTTTACTCATCACATGATTACCCCTAGGTTGATTTGGATGTTTATGATAACCATACAGTCTGTAACAAAAAGGTTTTATGTGACCATATTTCCCACAATAATGACACTTCCATGGTAAGAACTTGACTTTGGTTTAAGATTTATGATGTCCAGCAGAATTTTGAAACATTTGGTATGTAACATCATTGCAAAAAAATTTGTCACATGGGTTTTTCCTTGTTTATTTAGAGATTGGTAATTAAAACCAATACTTGTTAAGTTTCCAGCCCCTTTTCCAACTTGAATAATTTCATCCAACATATCAGACCCATTGTTTAACGTTCTTATGGATTTGGTTATGTTTTCAAGTTTGAAGGTCAATAAGGTTACCTAATTTTGAAGACCAGCGACATTAGATGATAATTTCTCTTTTTCATCCTAGAGTTGAGTTATGATTCTCTTTTGCTTTTCTTCTTCCTTGCATACCTTTTCACTTATGATGCAAAGCTCTTTGTAGGAAGCAGTCAATTCTTCTCAAGAGAGATCCTCTTCACAAGAATCTTCATCAGATTCATACCTACCAGTGAGGGTTGTGACATGCTTAGCAGTTTCATCTACAGGTTCACATTCAGAATTATCATCATCAGACCAAGAAACAGACCAGCCCCTCTTAATTTTCATGAGGTATGAGGGAAATTATGATCTAATGTGACCAAAATGTTCACATTCATGACATTGAATACCTCTTTCTTGATTTGGTTTCTTCTATGTTCTTCCTTTTCTCTAAAAGTCATTGTTTTTGTTGATGTCGAAGGAAATGTTCTTGACATTTTTTTTGCTTTCCTATCCATATTCTTCAACAGCTTATAGAATTGCCTCCCAAGAAGCACAATAGCATTAGGAATTCCTTCATCAGTCTCCATGTCACTTTGATGTACTTCATCATCGTTATTGGAGATAAACGTTATGCTTTTGTTCTTCTTTTCAGATCTATCACTGATAGCTAATTCAAAATTTTGGAGAGACCTAATCAGCTTTTCCACTTTCATGTTGAAACTGTCTTGGGCTTCATCTATGGTTGTGACCTTCGTGTCAAACTTCTTGGGCAGAGACCTGAGGATTTTTTGACAAGTTTTTCTTCTCGTATTTTCTCTCCCAAGGTACTGGATGAATTTGTAATGTCAAGAATACTCATGTGAAAATCATGAATGCACTCATCGTCTTTCATCCTGCGATTTTCAAACTTTTTGGTGAGAAGTTGAAGTCTTGATATTTTGACTTTTGATGTGCCTTCATGAGGGGTTCTGATAATTTTCCATGCATATTTTACCATAATACATGTATTTAATTTCCTAAATATATTTTTCTCAACACCATTGAATATATCATTCAAAGCTTTGGAGTTTCCAAGAGAAGGTTCATCTTCCTTAGACCAGTCCTCTTTTGGCTTAGGTGTTTCCTTCCCATCTTTGTCCTTTACCATAGGGTGTTCCCAATCTTTGATAACTTCTTTTCATGTTTTGTTGTCCATAGATTTTAGAAAAGCCACCATGCGTTCCTTCCAGTAATCATAGTTGGTACCATCCATAATGGATGGTCTGTTAGTATTTTCTCCTTCCTTTTCAATAATGCAAGAAAATATCTTCCCTGGAGCTGACTCAAAAACAGAACAGGGTGCCTGCTGTGATGCCAACTGAAATTCTGGTATAACACGAGATATGTCATATACAATGTTACAACACCAGGATGTCAAAACACAATGTCGAGCGTAATGTTAAGACATTGTAACAATAGATAGAACAATAATCAAGTTGCAGTACACAGTAGGAAATAAATTACACAATTCAATTGTTAAACCAGTTTGGTGCAATGTAACCTACATTTGGGGGAATCCAAGCCAGGAAGTAAATCCCATATAATAGTGTTTGTTTGAAGTTCTCAATAACCTCTTGTTTTACAAACTTTGCACCTAATCACTACCCGTGCTATTTATACCCAAGAACTCCTAGATATGAGACCCCTCTCACTTCCGTTCAATCACACAACATTGATAATAACAACATTGACAATAAACAAAAGACACACTTCTAATCAAACATAATCTACTCTTTCTTAAAAGCTTATGAGTGATTCACAGATTACAACTCAAACTCAGTCCAACTCAAGCATCAAAATGATACAAGAGTGGCTCACAAATAAAAAAGAACAAAGTAAATCCTAATGGACAAACTCACACTTGCATCTGTCTATTTTATTAGGTTTAGAGTCTTTCTTTTTATAGCAGATAAGCACTTGGGCTTGGATATTAAATTTGGATAAACAATCTGTAAAATCAAATAACTGCAGAATCTTCTAATGTTCCCATTAATGTTTTGACATCAAATCTTTGAGAAAACAATCTTCAAATATTTTTTGCTTGAAACAAATCTTTATAGAATCAAATTTTCACGTGGACAACTTGGTCCACAAGAAACATAAATCAAATGTACTGAAGCACAAGATAAAAAATATTCTAAAAAAAGAAACAATATAGACTACGATTTTGTACCATCATGTCTCGACATCTTGACCAACATCTTGCTGAACTAGTTGCTTTAACAAAATGTAGTCAACAAACCAAAACCAAACAAATATGGCCATCATGCAACGTTGAAAGGTGGTTTGAGAATTACACAATCTAAAAGGCATCCTTCTAAACACAAAAGTATCGTAAGGACATGTGAATATGGTCTTCTTTTGTTCTTCAGGTGCAATGCCTATTTGGTTGTAGCTAGACTACCCATCCACGAAGCAATAATACTCCTTACTTACCAATCTATCCAACATCTTATCTCTAAATGGTAGAGGAAAATGATCCTTCCTTGTGGTCTTGTTCAACTTCCTATAATCCATACAAATTCTCCAGCCTGTAACAGTTCTTGTAGGAATTAATTCATCTTTCTCTTTGGTGACCATTATCATCCCACCCTTTTTGGCACATATTGAATTAGACTTACCCACACATTATCATAGATAGGGTAGATAATACCAGCATATAACCAATTTATGATCTCCTTCTTAACCACTTCCTTCATAATTGGTTTTAACCTCCTTTGACTTTTAATGCTATTCTTGGAATTTTCTTCCAACTAGATTCTATGCATACAAACTGTGAGACTGATTCCCTCAATGTCATAGATTTGACAAGAAATAGATTTCTTGTGTTTCTTTAGAAGGTTTAGTAGATGATCTTTCCATAACTTAGATAAAGTTGTAGCAACAATCACTGGCAACTTCTTTCCTACCTCTAGATACGCATATTGTAGATGAGCAGGCAGTTGCTTAAGTTCTAACTCAGGGGGAACTTCCACTGAAGGTGAGCTTTTATTATTTAATACAACAGATAAATCCAACACCTCCATGGGTTCTTCTTCAATATATGGTTTTCTCAAGGTTCAACTAATGATTCCATCATGTTAAACTTCCTCTTTTTCCAACTTCCATAAATCTTGCTCTAGCACATTGCTTGACCTGAGTAGGTTCGTGTGGATTATTTATACCTTCCTAACTCGAGATCATGGAACAGTTAGCTACATCTTCCTTAGGATACTGCAAGGAATTGAGTAAATTGAAAACAATTTGTTAACCATTAACTCTCATGGTAAGTTCTCCTCTTTCCATATAAACCAAAGTTCTACCTGTAGCAAGGAAAGGTCTTCCCAATAGAATGGGAGTTTCCTCATCAACATTGAAATCCATAATAATGAAATCAGCAGGGAATATAAACTTGTCAACCCTTACAAGCACATCTTCTATTTTCCCTTGAGGACAATAAATACTTCTATCAACTAGTTGGAGAGTGATTATTGTTGGTCTAGAAGTTCCAATCCCTAGTTTCTTGAAGATAGATAAGGGCATGAGATTAATGCTTTCCCCAAGATGACATATTGCTCTTCCATAAAAATTGTCTCCAATTGTACAAGGGATAGTGAAACTTCTAGGATCTTTCAACTTTGGAGGGAGCTTACCTTGAACTAAATGACTGCACTCTTGAGTTAGTGCAACATTTGCAAAGTCACCTAATTTCTTTTTCTTAGTGAGCACATCCTTCAGGAACTTTTAGTAATTTGACATTTGTTGAATAACTTTAATCAAAGGTATGTTGATGTGAAGCTACTTCAAAATTTCCACGAGCTTTCCAAATTGTTTCTCCTCTTTAGTCTTCCTAATCCTTTAAGGAAATAGAGGTGAAGGTCTTTCTTGAATAAAACTTTGAAGTATGTCGACTTTAGGCACGACTTCTGACAATTTTTCCTGAATGGACTCTTATCTTCCTTCTTAATTGTCCTGAGATGGAAGTTCTTCACTTGACTCTTTGTCGTTGCCAACATATTTGACTGAAACAGGATTTGCAGAACACTCATCAAACAAATAGGTACATCCATAATACATACATGAAACTTCAAACGTGCAAGTAACCACCTTGACAGGTTCAAGCTTTGTCACTTCAGGAGTCATTGGGTTATTCATCATCTGGTGGATTTGGTCCAATTTAGCAATAATAGGTGTTGTCTTGTTGTCTCAGGGACCTCATGAACTCCAACAAGTCTCTTTTAAGTTTAATTGGCACTAGCCATAGTGACATGCCATTTATTAGTGTTGGAAGTGATATTATCAATCAATCTATAACCATCTTCATAAGACATAGACAAAAGGGCTCCACCACTTGAGGAATCTAACATGTTCCTTGAAGAAGGAACCAATCCATTGTAAAAAGTATCAAGTTGAATACAAATTGGTATGCCATGGTGGGATGATTGTCTAAGTAGTTCTTTGAATCTTTCCGAAGCATCAAATAGGGTCTCATCATCTCCTGACTAAATGAAGTAATTTCATTTCTCATCTTAGCATTCTTGGAATGAGGGAAATACTTGGCCAAAAACCTCTCATCCAAATCATTCCATGTGGAAATGGAATTATACTTCAAGGAATTTAACCAACTCATTGCTCTATCCCTCAAATATTATGGAAAGTTCCTTAACCTAAAGGCATCATCAGTTACGTCAGGAATCTTAAAATTACTAGCAATATCCTGGAATTGTCTCAAATGCAAGTGAGGATCTTCATTTGGAGAACTTTAGTACTGGCTAGTGGTTTACAGCATCTGAAACATCATAGGTTTGAATTCAAACATAGCTTCAGCGATTTCAGGTCATATGATACCAATACGTATGGCATTAGGATCAAAAATTGCATAATCTTTGATGTTCTCTGCTACGTCATTGGGAAATTCCAATAATGTCTTGTCTTCTATGAAAACTTCTGCCTCTTCTTCTTCTTCTTCTTGTATTATCCCCTATAAATCTTCTAAATTATCCACGATGTGGGTAGGGGGACTTCCAGGAAAATATCCATTAATTTGGTATCTCCTTAACACTCTGAAAGTTCTTTCTGGTATAGGATCTCCTCTATAAACTATACATAACAACATGTGCATACAAAAACTAAACACCTGTCGTGAAACTAGATTACACGAAACGTTAAAGGCTCAAATGCTTAAAAACCAAAATATAATAATGAGTACACAATAAAAAATGTAACTTGGCACTCCCCGACAATGATGTCAAAAAATTGTTACTCTTTAAAGTGTCACATGCAAGTATACATGTATGTTTAAAATGTAGAAAGTGATAAAATTAAGAGTTTCGTACCCACAAGGAGTGAAATTGGTACTTAGATTGATTTTGCAATATTTTATCTTTTGATATTAAGCGTGAGCAAGGAAAGGAATAGTAATTGATTGTCATTAGTTCAATTGTCACTTAGATCTAAAAAGTGTAAGATGAGAGTGGTAATATATCAAGAGTGAATGTGTTGAGTTATGATCCATTAATATTGTATAAGAAAATATGTGTTTCTGATGTGCTATGTGTTAGAACAATGTTTGAATCTAGTATCCTATATTTAAGTTTTGATGATAACAAAGTGAAAAGATATAGTATTTGTATGTTTCATGTTTGAATTATATGCTGCCTAAAAATACTATGCTCTGACTTGCAGATACGCTGATTAAAATAAGCAAGATCAATTATTCAGCATCAGAACTTGATTTGATACACCAGCATCAGAAGTTGCTGAATCAGAACGTGAAGATCAGATGATCAACTCACGCACATGCTGAAGCTTGATGAACAGAACTGCGCGTAAAACACTCTGATACAGAATCATTAGTTCATCAGCAGCGAAGCAGAATCAGAATGAGCCAAGCCAGAACGTGCATTGAAGAAGCAACGGTACTGTGCATTGAACGCTAATTAATTCCAACGGCATCATTCTAGACAAGATCTGCTCAAAAAGGAAAGCTTGTTATTAGCATTGAATCAAGAATATTGCATTCAACGTTCATCTTCTCAAGTGCTATATAAACCAAGCTTTGAAGATTATAATGGCTAATGCTTCCAAACTCTCTACACGCACAAAGCTGATCAATAATCTTCATCTACCAGTTTGCTAAACAAACAAACTCTGATACTCCATTAGCGTTTAGCATCCTAGTATTCTAAGCTTCATTTGTGTAAACATCACAGTTGTGATATAGTTTTGTAGAAAACATTCACACACATTATTTTATACCTTTGTAAGAAAGTGTTGCCTTGACAAACCGGATTGTGGTTTGAATCAAGAAGGCTTTAGCAGTTGTTAAAGCAGATTTGTATTCAGTTGAATATAGTGAATTAAGACCTCGTTGGAGAGAGGCGAAATCACCTTAACGGGTGGACTGAAGTAGTTTGAGATCAAACGAACCAGGATAAAAATATCTTGTCATTTGCTTTAAGTTTCCAGTTTTACAATTCAACCCCCCCTTCTTGTGTTTTTCACCCCTTCAATTGGTATCAGAGCGCCTGGTTCTGAGCTAAAACACTTAACCGTGTCAGTACAAGATCCAGCGTCAGAAAAACACAATGGCAGGAAACAACTCTCATTTCAGCAATGACACCAATGAGGACAGAGACAGATTCAGCGGCAAACCTCCAGTCTTTGATGGAGAAAACTTTGATTACTGGAAAGACAGAATTGAAAGCTTCTTTCTAGCACATGATGCTGATCTGTGGGATATGGTGACAGATGGATACACGCACCCTGTGAATGCAACTGGTCAGAAGATTGAAAGAAAATCAATGACTGATCAACAAAAGCGTGATTTCAAGAATCACCATAAGGCCAGAACCATCCTCCTCAGTGCCATCTCCTATACTGAGTATGAGAAGATCTCCAACAGAGACACAGCTAAGAACATCTTTGATTCTCTCAGAATGACGCATGAGGGCAACGTTCAAGTCAAAGAAACAAAAGCTCTGGCGCTCATTCAGAAGTATGAGGCGTTCAAAATGGAAGAATCTGAATCCATTGAAACTATGTTCTCTAGATTCCAGATTCTGGTAGCTGGTCTCAAAGTTCTGGACAAAGGATACTCTACTGCTGACCATGTCAAGAAGATAATCAGAAGTTTACCCAAGCAGTGGAGGCCTATGGTTACTGCTCTGAAGCTAGCGAAGGATCTCAACAAAATCACTCTGGAGGAACTTATAAGCTCCCTCAGAAGTCATGAGATAAAGCTAGAAGCTGACGAGCCTCAGAAGCAAGGTAAGCCTATAGCTTTAAAATCTAACAGAAAATCTGAATCTAAAGTTTTGCAGGCAATTGAAGAAACATCTGATGGATCCTCATCAGAAGAAGACGAACTTTCCCTTCTCTCCAGAAGAGTAAATCAACTGTGGAAGCAAAGACAAAGGAAGTTCAGGAATCCCAGAAGATCTGATCAGAACGAGTCTTCTTCCAGATACAGAAGGACAGATTCTTCCTCTGGATACAGAAGATCTGAAGGCTCCTCTGGTAGCAAGAAGCCAAATACAAAAGACATCATCTGCTACGAGTGCAATGAGC
Organism: Vicia faba; assembly: GCA_948472305.1. Taxonomy (NCBI): domain Eukaryota; kingdom Viridiplantae; phylum Streptophyta; class Magnoliopsida; order Fabales; family Fabaceae; genus Vicia; species Vicia faba. Next base: position 231,583,467 of record OX451738.1, read on the forward strand.
AAGGACACTACAAGAGTGACTGTCCAAAGCTTCAGAGGGAAAAGCCCAAAAAGAAGTTTGGAAGAGAGAAGAAGAAAAGTCTCATGGCCACATGGGATGACTCTGACTCGTCTGAAGCTGACTCAGAATCAGATGATGAAAGGGCGAACATAGCGCTCATGGCTAACATTCCAGATGACAGTGAAGCTTCTGACTCAGACTCAGAATCAGACACAGAAGAGGTATTCCCTAACTTCGCTGTTAATTTTACAAAGGCTGAACTTGCTGAAAGCCTCAATGAAATTCTGGAACGCTATCAGCAGATTAGAGCTAAATTCAGAGACCTGAAAAGGACTCTTGAATCTGACTCTAATAAGTATGAGAGTCTCAAATTGGAAAACTCTGAGCTGAGAGATAAAATTTTAAAATTAGAAAACTCTTTACAAAACTCTCAGAATGAACCAATTTCTGAAACTCCCAGCAACGCTGATGAGATCATCAAGGAGTATGATCATAGTTTCCAGAAGTTTCTTGCTAAAAGCATAGATAGAAGCAGAATGGCTTCAATGATCTATGGAGTTAGCAGAAACGGCAGGAAAGGAATAGGATACCTAGGTAAGGTTCCTACACCTAAAAATGTCATGGATTTAACCATTAAACACACTCCTTTAAATTCACACTTTGTGTATGGTCACACACATGACATTAAATATACTAGTAGTAAGCACTCTGTGAAACCAAAATTCAACCAGAGTTTTGGTAAAACTAACAAATCAGGACCCAAGAAGATCTGGGTACCTAAGGATAAAATAATACATGTTGCAGATATCTTTAGCAGCAAGTCAGAAACACCAGTCATGGTACCTGGACTCTGGCTGCTCACGACACATGACGGGAAGAAGGCATATGTTCCAAAGCCTGGAACTTAAGCCTGGAGGCCACGTTGGCTTTGGAGGCAATCAGAGGGGAAAGATAATTGGCTCTGGAACTGTAGGTAACGGAAATCTTCCCTCTATTCATAATGTTCTGCTAGTTGATGGATTGATGCATAATCTGTTATCCATAAGTCAATTAAGTGATAACGGTTATGATATAATCTTTAATCAAAAATCATGTAAAGCTGTTAGTCAGAAAGATGGGACTATCCTGTTTAATGGAAAGAGGAAAAACAACATTTACAAAATCAAACTTTCTGAACTAAAGAGTCAGAACGTAAAATGTCTTCTGTCTGTTAACAACGAGCAGTGGATCTGGCACAGAAGATTGGGGCATGTTAGTATGAGAAGAATATCTCAGATTAACAAACTCAATCTGGTCAGAGGACTTCCAAATTTGAAGTTCAATTCAGATGCTCTGTGTGAAGCATGTCAGAAAGGCAAATTTGCAAAACCTTCTTTTAAATCCAAAAATGTTGTTTCCACCTCTAAGCCATTAGAACTTCTGCACATTGACTTATTTGGACCAGTTAAAACTGCTTCTGTCAGTGGCAAGAAGTATGGGTTAGTAATCGTAGATGACTATAGCAGATGGACATGGGTAAAGTTCTTAAGACACAAGGACGAGTCACACTCTGTGTTTGTTACCTTCTGTAACCAAGTTCAGAATGAAAAAGATCTTAGAATCGTTAAAGTCAGAAGTGATCATGGTGGAGAATTTGAAAATAAAGATTTTGAGTCATTCTTTAATGACAAAGGCATTCTGCATGATTTCTCTTGTCCTAGAACTCCCCAACAAAATGGAGTTGTAGAACGAAAGAACAGAACATTGCAAGAAATGGCCAGAACCATGATCAATGAGACAAACGTTGCTAAGACTTTCTGGGCAGAGGCAATAAACACAGCGTGCTACATTCAGAATAGAATCTCAATAAGACCTATTCTGGAAAAGACTCCATATGAATTGTGGAAGAACAGAAAGCCCAACATTTCATATTTTCATCCATTTGGATGTACTTGCTATATGTTAAATACTAAGAATTATTTGAACAAGTTTGATTCTAAGGCACAGAAGTGTATTATGTTAGGATACTCTGAACGCTCAAGAGGGTACAGAGTATACAATACAGAAACACAGATTGTGGAAGAATCAATCAGTGTTCGTTTTGATGACAAGCTTGACTCTGAAAAGTCAAAGCAGAATGAAAATCTTGCAGGTATAGAAATTGAATTTGCAGGTTCTGAAGACAAGTCATCAGAAGCTCTCAACACAGACATACCTTCAACGTCTGAAAGAAGCAATGCTAGAAATCCTACAACTGCTGCTGATCAACCTCAGAAGAGATTACCCAGAAGCAGTTTAGATCACCCAGAAGAGACTATTCTAGGAAGGAAGGAAGATCCAATCAGAACAAGAGCAAGCTTCAGAAACTCTGAAGAAACTCTTATGGGACTCGTGTCTCTGATTGAACCTTCTTCTATTGATGAAGCACTTCTGGACAATGACTGGATTCTGGCAATGCAAGAAGAGCTGAATCAATTCACTAGAAACGACGTGTGGGATCTCGTTCCCAGACCAAAAGGATTCAACGTCATTGGAACAAGATGGGTGTTCAGAAACAAGCTTAATGAACAAGGTGAAGTCGTCAGAAACAAGGCACGACTGGTTGCACAAGGTTATAGTCAGCAAGAGGGGATAGACTATACAGAAACCTTTGCCCCAGTCGCCAGGTTAGAATCTATCAGACTTTTAATCTCATTTGCTGTTAATAGAGGCATCACTCTGTATCAGATGGATGTCAAAAGTGCATTCTTAAATGGTTATATAGAAGAAGAAGTTTATGTTCACCAACCCCCAGGTTTTGAAAATACAAAACATCCAGAACATGTTTTCAAACTGAAAAAGTCACTGTATGGTCTGAAACAAGCTCCCAGAGCTTGGTATGAAAGGCTAAGTAACTTTCTGCTTGAAAATGAATTCACCAGAGGGAAAGTGGACACGACTCTATTCTGTAAAACAGTTAAGAGTGACATTTTAGTCTGTCAAATTTATGTTGATGATATTATTTTTGGTTCTACTAATCCTTCTCTCGGAAGAAAATTTGCTAAGTGTATGCAGGCAGAATTTGAGATGAGCCTCATGGGGGAACTGAAATTCTTTCTAGGAATTCAGATCAATCAAACTCCAGAAGGAACTTACATTCATCAGAGCAAATACATCAGAGATCTTCTGAAGAAATTTGACCTCTCAGAATGTAACCCATCAAAGATTCCAATGCATCCCACGTGCATTCTGGAAAGAGAAGAGGTAAGCAAAAGCGTAGAACAGAAAGTCTACAGAGCTGTTAAGCGAATTTTCAAGTATCTGAAAGGTACTACTAATCTGGGTTTGTTTTATAGAAAATCTAGTGATTACAGCTTAGTAGGCTACTGTGATGCTGATTTTGCTGGAGACAGAGTGGAACGTAAAAGTACTTCTGGAAGCTGCCAGTTTCTGGGAGAAAATCTGATCTCGTGGTCCAGCAAAAGGCAATCAACAATTGCTCTGTCAACAGCAGAAGCTGAGTACATAGCAGCAGCTGGATGTAGCACACAGATGCTCTGGATGAAAAGTCAGCTTGAAGACTTCCAGATTTTTGAGAGTAACATTCCTATTCTTTGTGATAATACTTCTGCTATTTGCTTAAGTAAGAATCCTATTTTACATTCTAGAGCTAAGCATATAGAAATAAAACATCATTTCATTAGGGACTATATTCAGAAAGCTATTTTAAACTTGAAATTTATAGATACAGACCATCAATGGGCTGATATCTTCACTAAACCCCTTTCAGAAGATAGGTTCAATTTCATTCTGAAACATCTCAGCATGAAAGTATGCCCAGAATGAAAATGTTTTAATTCCATATTTTTACCTTCAGAATGTAATTATATTACTGTGAACTTCTGATCAATCTTCTTTCAGAAAGATAGAACATGCAGATTGTATCAGATGCAAGTCTAAAGATCTGAGAGTCTAATCTCAAAGACAGACGTGCTGATCACTACATCAAACAAGTGTCATCCAATCATCAGCAAATCTCTGAAGCAGAACGCGTGCACGCTTCTGAGAAGGCAAAGCGCTGATTGGGTGCATTGAGACACATGTCTGGTAACCGTTTTTAAGTATCTTTCTCAAATCCCCCAAAATCAGCAAGCATTTAATGCAAAGTAATCACGCTTGTTAATGGCAATCATTATTTTTTTCTCTCTCTTAAAAACGTTTAATTTTTCAAAATAATTTTTGAAAACTTTATTTAAGCACATTATTCTTCATTCTTATTCTTTACGCTTTCTCATAATCTCTCAAATATTTTCTGCATATTTCTGAGTTTATCTCCTTCAAACCTTTTTCTCAAATCATTCTCAAAGCTTTGTTGTGTGAGAACAATGGCATCCTCCAGCATTTCTGCAGGGAATCAGAAGAAAGAAACTTCTGAGCAATATCAGGTGCCTACCAGAACTCTTCTCACACCGGTAAAGAATCTTGAGGTTCTATCTGAGTTAATCATCGACTTCGAGAGTTTGAAGGATAATGGATTTGACCTAACTGAGGAAATTAGGGCTCAAAAGTGGGAGAGGTATTTCGATAGGTTGGTTGGACCAACTTTCCCAGAGCTTGTCAAGGAATTTTGGATTCACGCCAAGATTCATAAACATCTAGTCATCTCTTCTGTCATGGGAAAGAAGATAGTAATTTCTGAAGACCTCATTGCTAGGTTAATTGGTCAAAGTGGTGGTGGAGTCCGTTATGTGGACATGGCTGATAGATGCCCTGATATAGGTGTGGTAGCCAACTGCATTTTCACTCTTGGATTTCCCAGCAGCAAAATTAAGGATCTGAAGGATCACTGCAGAGTATGGGCCAAGATTGTTCTGGGCTATTTCAATCACAGGAAGCCAACAAGCTCTCCTGATTATATAAACGTGGATCAGCAATTTCTGATCTACTTTATTGATCAGAGGGTGAAGATCAATCTGGCACACTTCCTGTTCAACCATCTGAAGACTAGTGTGAAAGAGACTAGAGAAGAAGAAAGGACCAAAAGGGACTGGATACCGTTTGGAAGGCTCATATCAGATATTCTGACAGAGAATAAGCTGATAGATTATCTGAGTGAAGCTCAAGTGCTGGGCACTATGGAACCAACTGTTGGAAAACCGCTGAACGCTAAGAACCTGAAAAAGATGAAGCTGATAGAAAATATCAGGAAGGAACCCAGAGCTTCTTCAACTGCTGACATCTCCAGAAGAAGAGTGCCTCTGAGTAATTTCCCAAGATTTTCTGAAATGGAATCCCAACCTGATATGTTTCTCAAGTATCCAGATTCATACAAGGAAGAAGATGCAGGTTCAAAGCTGAAGATCAAAGATCTGAGTCAAGTTCATCCTGAAGTGACTCAGAAGAAGACAAAGAAGAGGAAAGCAGAAGGATCATCTCATCAGACTCCAAAGAAACGAGGTAATTCATCTGCTGCCCCTATTTCAATTTCATCTACTATTCCAACATCTGCTGCCCCTCCTCAAACCTCTCACAGAATATCCATCCCAATCCCTACTATTGATGAAACCATACCAGAAGACCCTTCTGAGGCCTTACTACTCAGAAGACCCAGAATCAAAATTACCAAACAACCAACTGTTTCAACAACACCAACACTTGATAGAGTGCTAGCTGATATTGAGCGTGAACATGCTGCTCAAACAAATTCTGAACCACCAAATATTCCTCCTCCACAACCAGAACCACAACCTGAACCAGAAATACAACAACAACCTGAACCAGAAATTCAACCAGAATCAGAACCACAACAACAACAACCAATCACAGAAGAACCTCTGATCCCTGAGCAATCAGAGATTCCACCTCCTCAACCAGAAAATAATCCACCTTCACCACAACCAGAGTTTCAACGCTATGAAACCCCTTCTCCTCATCATTCTGATCCCCACTCACCTCAACCTTCACCGCTGGCAATCCAGTTGCCATGTGGAACCACCATTGTCAGGCCCCAGTTGCCATCATCAGAGGAATCAACACCTCCAAAAACTCCAACCACTCCAATAGAAATATCTTCTGACTCTGATAACCCTCCTCAAAAACAAACAGCACCTCAGCAAACCTCTGAAAACCAATCCGCTGAAAACCCCAGCAGAACTTTCATTGACTTAACAAGTCTTGAACGTCTTGCTGATCTAAGACACAAAATTGCCATACCCATACCAAAGCAACCAGATGTTGGCTCTGGTATCTTGAATTTTGAAACAGGTATGCTGCAATGGATTGCTTCTTTGAAGCAAGTCTGTCCGGGGATGATCGACCCAGCTGCTTCTGATCAGCTCTGGTCACAGTTCAGAGTATGGGTACGTGCTGAAGCACTCAAGCTGCAGGACGACAACTACGAGCAGGCTCAACAGAACTTTAGCAAGCTGCTGAAGGAAGTTGAGAGTCAGCTGCCTCAAGAAGTTGTGCTCCCTCTGGATAGTGAATCCTGGTCTGAGAAAGAGCAAGCTGCACAGGTGCAACCATCAGAGGACAAGACCATTCAGGCTGAAGAAAATCCAGCAGAAGATGTAGCTGAAAGTTCTGAGAAGCTTCCTCCTGCTGAAAGTTCCCAAGCTGCCTTGGACAGGCAGGCTCTGGAAGAACTAAGGCTGAATGACTTGCGTCTACAGCAGCGGATGGAAGAGAATGATCAGAAGATGGAAGCAAGAATGAATGTACAGGACAGCAAAATTGACACAGTTGTCACCATGGTTCAGAAGCAGAATGAAACTTCTGAAAAGATTCAAGCAATGCTGGAAAGCCTGTTCTCACGCATGCCCCCACAACCTTAAAATTTTTTTTTCATGCATGACATTCTCTATGTTTTCTTTATTTTCTGATGTATTGTTTTGACTATGTTTGTGTAATGTTCTTTTGCTCTGAACTATTTTTAATATAATTTGTTTTTCTGATCTAAATTGTTTTAGCACATCACTAACACTTTTTGATTGCTGACAAAAAGGGGGAGAACAAGAATGATATTTAAAATCAATAACGGCTAACTAGACAGAAATTCTCAAACATTCTAACTCTATTACTTGAAATGTTTTTCTCTTTTGTTTTTAAGTCTACAGGCACAAGGAAGCTCTTGAACACTATGAAGACTAGAAGCTAGAAGCTCTGATCAAAATGTAGAAGCTCATGTTGCTCTGATCAAATATGAAGTTCTGATCGACCTAACACTCTGATCCGAAGCAAAGCTCTGACAGGAAAAGCTCTGAAGCTCTGCTCTCTGATAAGTCAAAGACTCTTAATCTGATGCTCAAAGATAGAAAAAGATCTGATCCTGAAGAACACGCATATCAAAGGGAAGTAACAAACTCAGGGGGAGTATCTCTTAAACTCTGATTTCTCTTTACTTCTTAACTCTGAATCATTTCCCAGATACTTTTCACGTTATTTTTCATTTAAAATATCTAGTTTTTGTCATCATCAAAAAGGGGGAGATTGTTAGAACAATGTTTGAATCTAGTATCCTATATTTAAGTTTTGATGATAACAAAGTGAAAAGATATAGTATTTGTATGTTTCATGTTTGAATTATATGCTGCCTAAAAATACTATGCTCTGACTTGCAGATACGCTGATTAAAATAAGCAAGATCAATTATTCAGCATCAGAACTTGATTTGATACACCAGCATCAGAAGTTGCTGAATCAGAACGTGAAGATCAGATGATCAACTCACGCACATGCTGAAGCTTGATGAACAGAACTGCGCGTAAAACACTCTGATACAGAATCATTAGTTCATCAGCAGCGAAGCAGAATCAGAATGAGCCAAGCCAGAACGTGCATTGAAGAAGCAACGGTACTGTGCATTGAACGCTAATTAATTCCAACGGCATCATTCTAGACAAGATCTGCTCAAAAAGGAAAGCTTGTTATTAGCATTGAATCAAGAATATTGCATTCAACGTTCATCTTCTCAAGTGCTATATAAACCAAGCTTTGAAGATTATAATGGCTAATGCTTCCAAACTCTCTACACGCACAAAGCTGATCAATAATCTTCATCTACCAGTTTGCTAAACCAACAAACTCTGATACTCCATTAGCGTTTAGCATCCTAGTATTCTAAGCTTCATTTGTGTAAACATCACAGTTGTGATATAGTTTTGTAGAAAACATTCACACACATTATTTTATACCTTTGTAAGAAAGTGTTGCCTTGACAAACCGGATTGTGGTTTGAATCAAGAAGGCTTTAGCAGTTGTTAAAGCAGATTTGTATTCAGTTGAATATAGTGAATTAAGACCTCGTTGGAGAGAGGCGAAATCACCTTGACGGGTGGACTGGAGTAGTTTGAGATCAAACGAACCAGGATAAAAATATCTTGTCATTTGCTTTAAGTTTCCAGTTTTACAATTCAACCCCCCCTTCTTGTGTTTTTCACCCCTTCACTATGTCATTCCAAGCAAGGTCAAATTGATCTCAAGGTGTATTTCTACTACATAAAAGCATGCATAAAAGGGCAAGGGAACAAATCTTTGAGTTATACTTATAACCCTAACATACAACTGTTTGCATTTTAAAATCCTTAATAGTTGTATTTCCTTATATCTAAGTGAAATAAGTGAGTGAATATCTCTATCCTACTAGTTTCAACTACTTTTATTATGAAGTCTACTTGTTGTTGGATCTCTCATAAAAACAAGCTATTATATTTTCCTAAGTTGATCATTCAAAGGAGCAGATTTGTAAACAAGTTAACACATAATAAAGAAAGACACTAAACAACACATCATTTAACATAAATGTAACTTAATATTAACTTCACAATAATCAACAACAAGAGGTTTAGCTCAAAGTGAACTGAGTACAAACCACAAGCTTTTTCTCAGAAGCAACATCCTTAAACAAATAATGAAAAAGAGATATAAACCTAAGAGAGACTTGGAGACTTCTTGAGATGAATAATTTGCAAGAGGTCACTCCATTTGGGCCAGAACTCAACAATTTTTACAAGAATAAGTGAGAAAAAGAAACTCTATATACACTTGTTGCTGTTGCGAGATTGAATTTCATTTACCCGTCAAAGACTTAAATCTATCTATCAATTGTACACAACCTAAAACACTCGTCAATATCATCACGTATCACCCACAACCTAGGTTATGTCTAATGCAGATTTGAGAGAACAACTCTATTTTCTAGTCGGCGATGTCTCGTGCAACTCAACAACACAGAAGCATTAAGAATCATTACCCATTGTGAATATTAAGTCTAAATCAATCTCTAGAGTTTAGAACCTAATATATGATCATCCAAGAACAAAATTTAAAGAGTACATGTCTATAGCAACTCAAATCCCAGCATAAAGCAAAACAAGGATAAACATTGATATAGATTTGAGAAATAGATACTATACAATAAAATGATCCGTAAATATACATAAAACCAGAGTAAGCTTACATACAATCCACAACAAATTGAAACTATAAAGGGAAGAAAGTACAAGAATCAAAATCTTACACAGTGTCAATCACGATCAAAGAAGCTTAAACCCCAGATCATCTGATTTCAACCTCCATTGTTATTGTCAAAGCTCTCTAAACTCAAAGAATGTTGGTGATGTAGTGGTTGGTGTAAGCCCTAGAGGCCAATACTTTTGGTACTTGTATCAAATTATTTATTAATAATAAAAGGCATTTCTTTATTATGTTTGCTTTTCCAAAATAATAAAGTCCCTAGAATAGTACGTCTATTTAATGAAATGTTAGGTGTGACTTAATCATGAGATCCCATTAAACATAAGGACATTATTCTTAAAGTATTCGTAGTCGATCTTTATTGTAAAGTGGGATAACCTTAAGCATTGATATTATTACGAAGATAGAATAATGATCACATCTCATGGATCATGGATAAGGAGTTATCAAGTCTTGACATAGGTATGAATATTAGGAGTAATATTTATACTAGATTGACCCTCTATGAGAATACTACATAAAATGTTATGGAAGGTGTCATAATTTATTCTCATGGTGATAATGATGTATACCACCCTTTGACCTGAAACCACTATGGACCCTAGATGTAGAGTTAAGTACTTTATTGATGATCAAATGTTATCTGTAACTGGATGACCATAAAGACAACTGATGGGTACTTCACAGAGCATGCTGAGGGATATGAGTGACCTAGATGGAATTTGTGCATCCTGCATAACAAGATAAATGTCTAAAGGCCCAATATTGAACTGGACAAGGGTGACATGGTCTATAGTTTATGTTCAATATAGACATAAGGGCAAAAGGGAAACTCTACACACAAATATTATCACGGAAAGGTTTTGTCAGATCACATGACATTTTCGTGACATGGGTAGCAGTTATGTGTTGCTAGATACCGCTCACTAATTATTATGTTAAATGTGTGATTTAATATAATTTCTAACATCGCAAAAACCTACAGGGTCACACACATAAGGACACGTTGATGAGAGGTAGAGTAAATAAGGAACACCCTAAGGTACGGTGCACTTAAGTGAATTATAGAACACAATAAGGTACAATACACTTAAGTGAAATACTGAATGTGGTAGTGTACCATGTGCTTAAGTGATATGAGGTATATCATAAGTTATGATCCCCGGACGCTTAATTAGGCTTTTAGCTTGCATCCATAATTGGACTTTTAGCTTGCAACCCACACAAGTGGTTCTATAAATAGATACCTTGTTCAGAAGCATTTCACTTAGAGAAATTTCGGTCTTGAAACACTAGTCATATTTTGTCTCACTCTCTCACTCAAAGTTTCGTTCATAAGCAGCTAGCACTGTGACTGAAAGCGATCTGCTCGTCTAGACTAAGTAGAGGTGTTGTTCTTCATCAACGCTCGTGATCATAGCATCGAAAGTCTGAATTATCACAAGAGGTAATATATTCTATCACTTACCATGCCCATTCGTAAGGATCACTAAAGGAAAGTTTTAATTTTCGCTGCATTTTGGATCGAAAAGTTTCCTTCAGTGGTATCAGAGCCACTTACGAAACCATGGATCTGATAGCTGTTAATTTTCTATATGTTATGTATTAATCGAATTAAAACACATAATGAATTGAATAATAACCGAGTAAATTAAATTTTGGCATCATGGTGTGTACAATTTGAGCGAATCAATGTTGACTATGCTTCAGAATCTGACACTAGTTTGGTGAAGAAACGATACACCATTTATCCATAAGTTACACTCATATGATCGATCAAATTTATATATGATATAAACAATTCTGGTGCGAAGATGGTATATTGGATATACTATTTCCATTTCTTCCATTAAATCACAGAATGATTGTTATTCTTTTGAAATATCATTGTTCATTCGTTTCAGAATTTGATGTTAGTATGGTGAAACAATGGAATATTGATCGATCATGCTGAATTATCAATTGAGTCGTGTTTGACGGTATGAAATTATTTGCATTAGGGTTCATGACGGCACAAGGATTATGCTGTCAGAGAGTTATGTGGATTAGGGTTGTAAAAGCACAAGAGTTGTGCGAAAAACGATGCTGATTTCAAATGAATTGTTCATTAAAATTTTCCATCAGGGAACTTCCCCTAACAACCCTTCAAGGAGGCGCTGCCCCCTTGACCACCATCATCTGACCGGGCAGCGGAACCTCTGGTTAACACTGCATAGTGTGATCAATCGCCGAAATTTAATTTGATTTATTTAATTAACGGAGTATAAATTAACGATAATAATAAAGTGTTTATTATTGTTGTCTTGTGGTGATTAGTTATTGCCTTAGATTTCCTTTATTTTGTTTTGGGATTTTAAAATATGGCCTGCATGTCGTGCCTTTCTCTTAATCTCTTGATGTAACTTATTTTCTCATCTCACTCCCTCGTATGTAAAACGAGTTTTCTTTTATGTAATGTAGTGTTATGAAGAAAGAGAAGAATACAATATCAAAGAAGGACAACCTTGGAGATCTTTCTTGGAGAAGTTTAGATCGTTATTAGGTTAGCTTAGGTTCTCTCATTGGCTTGGGAGAACAATTGCACTAAGGGCCATAACTGTATCTTTTTATATGTATGTTGATGCATGTGTTTGTATGTTGATGCATGTGAGAGACGATTTGCATGTTAAGCCGGTGAGATCAAACTAATATCAAATTCCCTCAAAAAAAAATTAAGTTTATAATTTCCAAGTTTTAGCACTCATCAAGACTAGTATCGAACAATGTAAGTTTTGCCTAACACGATGTGCATGTTCTATATTAGTATGGTGCGATGGAATAAATGTAATATCAAATTGCAAAAACACTGGGTCAAACTTAAATAAACAAATTATAATAAGATTATACATGTTTAGAAGCAAGAGTTGGTAATGATTCATATGATGGATTAGAATAAGGTGTTATTCACCTAACTAAAAATATTCGAGAGTTGTGTGAAATACAATTGGAAGGAGTTCCTATCTAAATAACCTAGTTTTTTATAATCAGCATAACACTGACTTAAAACAAAGTGAAATATGGATCTCGACCCACTAGAAAATCTTCGAACGGGATTTTCTGAATCAAATAATGAGGGTCATTTGGTTTGAGTAAAATAGTTGGAGCATATTTGATTAAAGTACTAATTAAATATGTTGTTTTAATGATACTTATGTTATAATATTTTTCTTGTAGAGTACCATGACAACAAACACCTCTAACAACATTTTATGATCAATCTTGATAAGGAAAAATTTTCTGGGATAAAGTTTCTAGATTGGCATCAAAATTTGAGGATTGTCCTCAAGCATGATAAGAAGATGTATGTCTTGGAGAGACCTATTCCTGAAGTTGAACTTCCTAGTTCTTCACCTAAGGCATAAAGAGATGCTTATAAGAATCATGTCAATGATGCCAATGAAATCGCTTGCCTTATGCTAGCTACCATGAACTCAATGTTACAAAAGCAGCATGAGAACATGTCAGCGTTCGATATGATCAGACACCTAAAGATGCTCTATCAAGAGCAGGCAAGAAATAAGAGGTTTTAGGTTTCAAAGGACCTTTTTAATATCAACTTAGCTTAGGGAACCCCTGTAGGTCCCCATGTACTCAAGATGATTGGGTATGTGGAGAACCTTGAAAGGTTAGCGTTTCCCCTTGGAAAGGAACGTGCGCCTAATTTGATCTTGCAATCGTTGCCAGAGAGCTTCAGTTAATTTGTCCTAATTTTCAACATGAATGACATGGACAAAAGTCTTCCATAATTTCTAAGCATGTTAAGAACTGCTGAGAAAAATGTAAAGTCAAGAGGGAAGTCCATTATAATATTCAGTAATGGAAAGAAGCTGAACAAAAGGCCCACCAAGCAGTTTGGTAAAGGGAAAGGTAAGGAAGTTTCTAAAGGCAAGGAAGTTGCCAAACCTAAACCTATTGTTTCTGCTTTGAAGCCTAGTGGAGGCATAGCAAAAGAGGGCACTTACTTCCATTACCGTAAGACCGAAAACTGGAAGAGAAACTACCTAAAGTACCTGGAAGATAAGAAGAATGGAGTAGAGACTTCAAATTCATGTATTTTTGTTATAGAAATTAATGTATCTACTTCTACATCCTGTGTATTAGATACTGGATGCAGTTCTCACATTTGTACCAATGTGCAGGGGCTTGAAAAGAGTAGAGATGTGGAAAAAGGTGAAGTTAACCTACGAGTTAGCAATGGAGCAAAGGTTTCTGCTTTATTCGTAGGAACTTATGTTTTGACTTTACCTAGTGGTTTAATAATTCAGTTAGATAACTGTTATTATGTACATATAATTAGCAAAAATATTATTTTCGTTTCTTGTTTGGACAAGTTTGATTTTTCATTCATAATAAAGAACAATTGTTGCTCCATTTATTTGAATGATATTATGCTTCTGCACAAATGAACAATGGACTGTATGTCGTTGATCTTGAAATGCCAATTTATAACATTAATACTAAAAGGATTAAACCTAATGAGTTTCCAAGTTACCTTTGGCATTGTCGCTTAGGCCACATAAATGAGAAACACATTTCCAAACTCCATAAAGATGGACTCTTGGACTCTTTTGATTATGAACTATATGAGACATGCATGTCTTGTTTAATTGGAAATATGACAAATCCTCATTCACAGGAAAAGGTGAAAGAGCTAATTATCTTTTGGCCCTCATACATACTGATGTATGTGTATAATATTGTGGGAGAACTGATTTGTTTTGCGTTTTATCACAAATTTTGAGGATAGAAAGAGTCGCCACTGGCTTTTATTTTATCCAATAAGGAAAGGGTGAAAAGAACATGAAAGACCTTGATAGATTTTGAGTTTGGGGTTAAGTTATGAAAAGGGAAGGTGTTAGCACCCTTTTCATCTGTAGTTATCTACAGGCTCTTAATCACTTAACTCATTTTTGAAATTTTCTTTTTGTAAGTGTGTTTTGAAAATATTTATAAAACCCAATGTAAGGCTAACTTTGTAATAACACTTGTATCGGTCCTCAAGAATGTATATAAAGTGTTTGAAAATATTTTGTTTGAAAAAATGTGTGATATGAGAAGTGTTTTGTTTTTTAGAAGAAGTTTTGTGAGCAAACGATTAAAAGTATCCTACCCACTTAAGGTCGTTCTTTTTCTTTTCCTACTCCTTTAGAGATAGTGTTATTCGTACCATTAGTTAGTAGATAGCCCTATCCGTTGGATGTGAAGGGACAAGCGAAGGGTTATCGTATAGTCATCGAAGGTAATTTATAAGGGTACTTTAGCAATTTCATAAGGGACTAGATCATTTTCTGTAGGAGACATCGAAGGGTCATCGAGGGACTGTGATCTTTTATTCGAGGGTAATTTTATAAAGCATCCCTACTTTCGAGGGACATGACCGTTATTCTGAAAGGCAACAAAGAGAGGTTACCCTAGAGGTGTAAGTGTTCAAGTTTGTTTGCTTCAATTATGTTTATCTTGAAATTAGGGTTTTTCTATCGGTTGGTTTTACCTTTCCATAGTAAGCCTAATTACTAACAATTGCATAAAAGATATATTAGCAGAAGATAAAGGCGGAAATGTAAACCTAAAACTATTACAAGGCTTTGGGGCAATTAGATAATAGTCAAGTGCAAAAAAGAAACCCTAAGCTATTACATACTCGAAGCAATTACATAATAATGAAAAAGAAAGCGGGAAATAAAGACCTAAGCTATTAGGTAGGAAACTCACAACCAATACAACATGATCTAAAAATAAGAAAAAGGAAAATAAAATAGAAAAGAATGATAAAAATATTTTTTTGGTGATTTTTTATAAAGAAAATAGGGTATGATAATTAATAATTAAAACCTAAATTTTAATTGATTTTAAAATAAAAAGGTTAATTGATTAAATGTTAATTAAAAAAATAAGGAGGTTAAAAGTTAATTAAAAACCTAAACCTAGTGTTGTACCCCAAAAATTTCCCTCTCATTTCTCAAGAAATCTCTCATAAGATCTCCATGGATTCAAGACTACAAAAGGTTTGATCAGCTCAAGACACCTCCTCAAACACTGATGACTCAAATTAGGGTTTGAGTTTGCACAAGGACAAATGGAATTTTAATTCCACATACGACTTTCATGGATCATTTTGGATCCTCAAGATTTCTCATATCATGTTTCAAGTCTTGGATCACATTTTTGCTCAGTCAATTGATCAGTTGACCTAAAATCAGTTGAATTGGGGAAAAGTCAACTATGGTCAATTTATAGTCAAACTTCATAATTTTTTATCTACATCAACATTATGAACTCATATATGTCAATTGGTCAAGTTTTGATCACAATCCCTCAAGAAACTTGATCAGATCATCAAAGGGGCAAAATGGTTAAAATTAGGGTTTTGACTGAGAAGGTTCAATTTTTGATTTTTGACCTAAAAAATGAATTATTAGTTCAAGAAATGATCTCAAGGATACAAATACATAATTTTTACCTAATGGAATGGCTCAAAACATTTCTCAAGATCAATTGATTGATAGTTGAATTTCAGTCAACTAATGAAAAGTCAATTGTACACTGAAAAGTCAAACTTTGACTTTTTGATCAAAATCAAGTTTCAAAGATTACAATTCATCAAGACATGTCAAAATATGAAACTTGTTCATCAAGAAATTGAAAATTCAAAGTTACCTTTGAAAAGTAAAAATTCTAAAACTTAGAATTTTTTCTAAGTATTAGAAAATTCATGTTTTTTTTCATAACTTTGTGCCAAATTTTCACCATGATGCAAGATGATTCAAGGGAAACTTCCAACATGAAAGTTGTAGATATCAATGGGATATAAAACATTGTAGGGAAGAAATATTTCTAGAAATTCTTGGATTTCAAGTTATGATTTTATGAAGACATGCTCATGAAACTTAAAAGACTTAGTTAAATTTTGCCCTAGTTAGGCAGGATTTTGACCTAACTTCATGGAAACTTTTCACCTAGATACAATTGGAATTTTAAAAAATATCTAACATTAAGGTTGTAGGGGATGTTACAAGATTTCCAAAATATCCAAGAACTCATCAAGACCATACTTGAGCTAAGAGAATCGAAGCCATGAAGTTAGGGTTTCATTCTTGTTTTGCAAGGCAAATTTGTGAAGAACACTTGATCCAATCTTCAAGCATGTTGTACAAATCATACTTTGCATGCTTCTAACTTTAATTTCACTCCATAATTAAATGTCTACACAGATGTTAGAGCTTTAATCCAAGCATTCAATGCATTGTCCATGCTTAATACAATTTTAGGAAGAAAGGCAACATTGCCATTTTGGAAAAGTGGCTTTAATCACAAAGTCTACTCTTCTTGAACTCCTAACTTGTTGTCTATGCACACACACTTTGCAAAGACTAGAAGAAACATGTTTAAAGTGATTCAACCACTCTACATTGCTGGTACAAAACATTGAAACTTGATTTTCTCACTTTTCTTCAAAATCAAGCAACCTAGCCATAACCCTATAACTCAGAAATCTATTGTGCAAAATTCCTCTAACCTCTTTCTTATAACTATACAAGTTAGTTGCAAGATAGACACGATAGAAAAGCACCCCAAAAACTCTTCCAAGCACCTTGCTGCACAGAACTGCCCAAACTTGACAGTTTTGAGCCAAAACCCATCATCTCCTTTTTTACTCGTGCGTTTTAATTTCTAATCATCCAAACACCTTACGTACATAATATACAATTGATCCAGGCCCCTGTTTCTTGACTGTAACCCCTCCATAATCATCCACCATTTTCAAAACTGAAGCTTGCAACATGACTTGAGTTGAGAGTTTCAGCCATCATCAAAGCAAAGTAGGAGTTGGAATACACTCAAGGAAGTCCAGGCCATCTAAACAGATCATTAGGAAACATCAAAGCTTGCTAAAACTGAAAACACGACCTCTATCTGCAAGGTAAGTTTTCTGAACTTTTATCTCTTCATACAAGCATCATTTGATTCTGATTTGTGAAGACAAAATATAGCTATCATAGCCCTGAAGATAACCATGTCCTTAAAATTCATTTATATTGCTTGAGTAGTGAGAATTTTAAGTTTGAACTTTCTGAAAAAGTTAGGTAAGAATTTGGTACCATTAGAAATTCTCATTCATCTTTGATTTATAGCTTATGATATTTATATGGTTAGATTCGTATGAAAAAATGGAGCAACTTTCATGTTTACATTTTTCATTTTGGATGAGAAATGAGTGAGTTATAGGAACCATGGCTGGAGGTTGAAGATGAAGTAATTTTCAGGACTTGATTTATGTTATGTATTTATTATTTCATTTAAGTTAACGGATGTATAGCCACCCTAGTGGTAAGGCAGCTCGCATTTCATGTTCAGGGTGTGGGTTCAAGCCCCAGCGCTACCAGTTTTTATTATTTTTAACATTTTTCTTCTTTTTTGCCAGCAACCATGTGCGCCTGGGCTTAATCATTGGTCCTTTCCATTTTTGCTGCACCACACGCCCTTCCTGCTTATCACAACACAAGCATACTCCCTTTTTTATTTTGTTATTTTTTCTGATTACAAAAAAAATCCCATTGGGCTAAGCTTCAAAATCTGTTTTTTCTAATAAACCCCTAAATTCCTTTTTTTCACCTCCTGAATTTATTTTCTTTAATTTATTACTTTTATTTATTATTATTATTATTATCATTATTTTTATTAATAAAAATCAAAAAATATATTTTTCTTCATTATTTACATACTTATATTTTTATTTTCTTTATAAATCTAAAAAGACAAAAACATTTTCTTAAAAAAACTTAATTTTTTTTCTTAATAATAATTAGATTTAGGTTTAGTTATTTTCTTTTGATTTAAATTAACTTAGAACTTAGGTTTCTTTTAATTAATTAATTTCCATACTATTTTTATTAAACTAAAAACCCTTTTCATAAAAACCCTAAAAAATGCTTTCTAATTTAATTACTTTTATTAATTAGTTTAGGCTTGATTTTCTTATTTTAATTAATAATATTTTATTTTAGATAATTAGGTTAAAATCCTTTCCTCAAAAACCAATCAAAATCATTTCCTTTCCATTTATATCCTTGTATATTATTTATTCATTCCTTGTACAATATTCAATATGGTTGTAATAGATAATTAGGTTTAATTTCTTGCAATCCCCATTTGTAAATTTGTATACCCCATCCCCCTAATGATATTGTTGTACCCCAAAATTTTCCCTCTCATTTTTCTCAAGGCATGCTCATTGAGGTCCCAACTTGCCCAAGAATGACTAAGAATTGATCAGACTAATTCTCCTCCTAAGGCAATGAACCTCTAACTAGGGTTTCAATTTTCATCAAGATGTGTGAGCTTCAAAGGTATCAAGTGTTTTCCATGGTCCTAATATGTCTTCAAGGTCATCCATTCCAAGTTTCATGCCTTGCACAACAAGTTTGCTCAGTCAATTGCCCAAATGTTTGAAAATCAATTGTACTAGCTCAAAAGTCAATTATGGCCTATATACAGTCAAACTTCAAGAATTTTGGTCAAAATCAAAATTTTGAAATGATATCCATCATTTGATCAAGGGTTGATCATGATTCCTCAAGAAATGCTCCTAATTCATCAAAAGTCAAGAATTACTAATTAGGGTTTCTATAGGAAAAGTCAACCAAACTTTGACTAGACATAACTTTCTCATACTTCATCCATTTTTTCCCAACCAAAGCTCATTTTTAAGAGAATCCAATTCCCTACAACTTCTCTTCAGCCCTCAAGTCCAAGAAATGCACCATTTGAAAGATACAAGCTTATAAATTACAGGTCATTTTCAAAAAATCAACAAAAGGCACTTTTTGTCAAGACCATTTACATCAAGATAAAATCTTCAAATGAAAAATTGATCAAAAGAGGGATTGAATTATACATCTTGGGCTTTACAAAAAGTCAAATATCATTATCATGAGATACAAATTGAGCAAGTTACGGTATCCCAAGTTGGGAAAATTTGGGAATTATTAAGAATTATGCATTGAGCAAACTTGAAGTTTTAAGGCAAGGGCTCAATTTCTTGGACTTCAAGCATCTTCATAAGTTTATAGAGGACTTCTAAAAATGTTCTTTCAATGCCATGCATTTTCTAACTATTTTATTCATATTTATTTTAATTTATTTCAAATAAATATAAAATAAAATGTATAAAATAATTGGAAATGGGCTTT
This sequence comes from Vicia faba, assembly GCA_948472305.1. Lineage (NCBI taxonomy): Eukaryota > Viridiplantae > Streptophyta > Magnoliopsida > Fabales > Fabaceae > Vicia > Vicia faba. The sequence goes on from OX451738.1 coordinate 231,603,128, forward strand.
GAGCTTTGGGTTGATGTTTTGGACAACCTAGGCCCATAAACTTTCGTGCAAAGGTGTCCATATTCAGTCAAATTCAAAAAAGACAAGTTTCCTTGTTTTTGGCCAAAGTTACAAATTTTATTCTTGGCCTTGAAACGTTTGCTTTAAGGTTGTTTAAACCTTTGTTTTCTTGTCTCCTCATTCCTCTCTATATAAACAAGCATCTAGCAAGCATTTCAACACGCCTACAGAGACTAGAGAGAGCTCTACCATTTTTGCAAAATTATCAAAAGCGGTAAAAATTCGAAACCCACTTTGCAGGTACTTTTGGTCCGAGCTAGTAATCATACATTGCTCTTGAGGTTCCCAGGGACTTGTTCCAACCATCCTCAAAGCTTGCAAGGTCCCAGATCACCAGATCCAAACTATACCATTTTGGTATAATCTCAAATTTGAATCTCTATTTTTATTAATTGTTGAATGTTCTAATGTGTGTATATGAGTTCCTATATATCCTTAGAGCAGGTTAGGGAAATTACATGGAATTCATGACATCAAGAACATGAGATACCATGTAACATCAAGTACTGCCCACACTAGATCCAAGGATGGACCTGGGCTTCACAATCCGGGCTTAGCGAAATTTCAATTGCACCCCCCATTCTACTTCAGTTGTCAAGCCCAATTCTTTTTCTTTTTGCTTTATTTAATTATTTCAACTCTTCATCATTTTAATTATAATAATAAAAAAAACTCACAAAAAATTTAGGCTTACACTTTTTTAATTAAATAATAAATTTTTTTAATTAATTAATTAATTATAACTTTAAACTTTTTCTTAATTAAAAATGAATTAGAATTTAAGTCTAATTACTTTCTTTTCATAATAAAAAAAACCACAAAAAAGGCTTAGTTTGTTTTTCTTAATTTAATTTTCTAAGTAGACTTTAGGATAATTAATTTAATTATTTTTCTTAAATCAAAAACAACAAAAAAGATTTTTCTTATTAGGTTTTAGATGAACTTTCAACCTTTCGCGCATTATTTATTTTCCGCATCTTTATATTCATGTAACTGCATACTGGATGTAATAATTAATAGGATTTTATCTGCTTTCTTTATTTTCCTTCTCCCAATTTTTGTACATTGTAAATATCCCCCTCCCCGAAAGCCATGTAATAGTTTAGATTTACACTTTCAGCACTTTATTTTTTGTACATATAACTGCTAGTAACTAGGCGTGTATGAAAAGACTGAAATCAAACGTTAGCAAACTTAACACAAAAACAAAAATAACTGAACATAACACACTTGCACATATACACCTCTAGAGTACCCTAATTTGGTTTCCTTCAGAAATAAAACAGGCATGAGGCAGGAACTCTTTAGCAAAGACCTAGAAATCAAAATATCATAGTCCCTCGATGACCCTATAGATGCCTTCTCGGTAAATGATCTAGTCCCTAAACAAAATTGCTAAAGCGTCTCCACAAGTTGCCTTCTTGACTGTAACGTCCCTTTAGAATGTCCCTAATACATCCAACGATAGGGCTACCTACTCACTAATAGTAGGATAGCACTGTCTAAAGGATAGGAGGAAAAGAACGACCCTTTTCGAGTATAAAAGTAGATAGATGTTAGAAGTTTGCGCAAAACATTTTGCACTTACACAAATACTAATTTTCAAAAACAATTTTCAAAACATTTGCTTTGTTAACACTCTTTAGGACTGATACAAGAGTTAAACGCAAACCAAATCTCCGCACTAAGGCATTTTCTAAACATTTTCAAAACACACAAAGCACAAAGGTATTTCAAAATGAGCAAACCTCTAAGAGCCCGTGGAAAACCGCGGATGGAAAGGGTGCTAACACCTTCCCTTTCCATAATCTACCCCCTTACTCAGAAACTCTTGAAAAGGTCTTTTTTTGTTCTTTTCACCCTTTCCTTAATTTGGATAAAAGAAAAGTCAGTGGCGACTCTTGCTTATCGCAACATTTGTGAACACAAATGCAAAACCAGTATATAAACATTCGGTTCTGCCACCGTATCACAGAAGTGGCGACTCTGCTGGGGAAAATAATAAAAGTGGGGTTTACCTTAGGGTCTAGATCATTTTGCTTCTTTGATTGTTTGTTTGCTTTATTTTTAAGGGTACTGTTTGGGGTTACTATAGATCCTACACTCGGATCTGGGGAAACCTTTTAGGTAAGTAGCAATAGATCGTGGAAACTGTGCAGGGTATACCGACACAGTTGAAGCGATGGACATGTTGATGCGACACTTTGGTTGGTACTGGTAACCCTTGAGTTAATCAAGGAGAATACGGGGCCCCTGTTTGGTGTCATGAAGCGTTAACTGACCTTAGAACCTTTAAATGAACAACTTGGCTATTAGGACGTAGCGAGATGGCCGTCTTTGGTGTATTCCCAAAGTCGGCAGATACTCGATGCTACACTCATTGAGATTTGACTCTTGAGTTTTGTTTGGTTATGAGTCAGTCACCTATCGAAAGAAACTTGTGGGAAAGATCAGTGATATTGAGATCCCTTAGAACCCGGTTACTATTTATAAGACAGGTTGAGCCAACTAAACTTAAAGAGGGTACTTACCTACAAACCCCATGCAAGCCTAAACTTAAGGTTGCTTGTGTGACTTGTTTGCTTTCAACTTGAACTACTTGCAGGGTTTTATCATCTAACAATAAGATTTCCTTGCAGGATTTGTTTGCAATCATTATCCAGTAACCTGGACTTCTTAGACTCACTTGTCTTCATCACCTTACATTTTTTTCTTAACGCATAGCATACACATCATAAACATCATACCATAGCAAGGATCTCAAGGGTTTGTGGTGCAGGTTATGTTGTATCAGATGTCTAAACAAGGGGCAAGGGGATTTATTTTCCTCTAACCGAATGCCTTTAAAAGATCAGAACACGACAACTTGGGTCAGGGGCTATGACCCACTCGATATGGTAAGCTTGACTCTCGTAGAATGACTTTTAATGATGCCAAGTTCTTCAATCAAAGTTGCAAATTTTAACTTCGAACATTTTCTTGTTTACCCTGCGAGATCCTTGAAAAAATTGCATGCACGCCATTTCATAACAGGTCTTCCAGTACAAGTTTCTCATCTTTTCACTGTTTATTTCAGCAAAAGAAATGGCCCTTGAACAAACAGTAAAAGACCTTCAAGCTCAAAATTCTCAGTTCCAACAAATGTTCATGGCTTTGGCCCAGGGGCAGGAAGTACCGAAAGCTCTCGTCATCAAAGAGAAGAAGATGAAGTCAAAGAAACCGACTGACATCTTGAATATGGGAAGAAGACTCAAAGGACCGGTTAAACGATCTCTAGATCTCACAACTCTATCAAACGAAGGGGATAATCATGAAGAAGTCAACAACCCCGAGGCTGATGAAGGAGAAGTTGATTACTCTGAGGAACAATATCTTCCTGCTGACGATAAATACAAACAGCTGAAGGATCGTCTCAATGCAAAGGAAATTTAGAGGGTACCCGGTATGGATTTTAAAGAATTATGTTTGGTTCTAGGGGTGGTCATCCCACCTAAGTCAAGGTCCCTATCTTTTCAAAATATGACGGTGTTTCCTGTCCCAAGCTTCATTTGAGGTCTTACGTCAGAAAGATCCAACCCAACACTACTGACCGGAAGTTATGGATCCATTTCTTCCAAGAATGTTTGGTCGGCACTCAACTGGATTGGTTCTATCAGTTGGAAGGAAACAACACCCATACCTCGGAAGACTTGGTTGCTGCTTTCTACAAGCATTACCAATACAATGCTGACCTTGCTCCAACTCGTACACAACTTCAAAGCATGTTTATGGGTTCTAGTGAAGGCTTCAAGGAATATACCCAAAAATGGAGGGATCTAGCTGGCAGGGTAAAACCCCATCTGAATGATCGGGAAATGGTTCATGGACACTCTGATAGGCACATTCTTTAATCTACTGATTGGGAGTTCCTCATCCGGTTTCACAAAGATGGTTTTGGCTGGAGAAAGTATCGAAAGTGGTATCAAGAGTGGGAAGATCCTGATGGCTGCATCTTCTAATGCTGAGAAGAATCCATTTGCTGGTAAGAGGGAAGTCAATGCTATGTATGGCCAGAAGGGTCGTAATAAGGCTGACTACCACCAATCTATAAGGGCCGTGTTGGTCTCTAATTTGGCACACGTGTAACAACCACAACAACGAGGTAATCAGCGAAGGAAAGACGAGCCTAAGAGACACTTTACTAAGATAAACATGCGGTTGTCTCAAGCATTACAACATATGTTGAGGATGAATTTGATTACGTTGATATGACCTCATCCAAACCCTAAGACTTCTTCTCCTAACTACAATCCTGATGCAAGATGTGCCTATCATTCTGGAAGTCCTGGGAACGATACTAACGATTGTTGGGCACTAAAATACAGATTCAAAATACGTTTGACGCCAAGGAGATTTAGTTCGACCCTCCCGAGACTCCCAACGTGATCACTGCTCCCATGCCAAATCATGGCCAGGATTGAGAGCATTTTTGTTCATTTGAATTCTCAAGTTGTATTTTCTTTGTTTGTTCAAACAATTATTGTCATGTCAAAGTTTGTTATTTCATTAATGCATTGCACATGTTTGTCTTGAATTAATTTGTTTTCATTATGCTTAAACTGCTTCCTTAATTCCTTTTTGTGATATTCAATTCTTGATTAAAAGATCTAAGCCTTTGGAGGGAGGATGACGAGAACGATACCCCAATCTCTATAGTATGCTTTTGAACAGACCCTACTGACGATGTACAGGCGTTGTTTCGAATCCTAAATAGTGGATTGATAAGGAAGATAATCCCTAGTCAACCGCTTTGAGCCTAATAAGTAGGAGTTTTATTTTCATACAAATTAAAACCCTTAATCATAACCTGGGGCAAGGTAATTTTCTCAGTTAATTCAGATGTGCATTCAGTCGCAAGCTTTCCCTTCATACACGACAAATAGTGTAGAAAATTCTCCCCAAAAGACGATGATGGTTTTACATAATCATTAAGACTGGAAGTCTTTGGATGGCATCTTTAAGCCCATCTCTGACAACCCTCTATCATCTATTCCAAATGGCATCTGTAAGCCTATTCTCGATATTATCAATCAACAGTGTTACTTCAAGCGAGTGCAAATTTCTTGGCACTCTAGTGTTCAATCATCTTCCACCTTCAGATCATGAAAGGAAGACAAGCCAATCTACATCTTCAGGTCTAAGAAGATTGAACAGGGGCATCTGTTGTATCCCAAAATATTCCCTCTCATTTTTCTCAAGGCATGCTCATTGAGGTCCCAACTTGCCCAAGGATGACTAAGAATTGACTAGACTAATTCTCCTCCTAAGGCAATGAAAATATAAATAGGGTTTCAATTTTCATCAATATGTGTGAGCTCCAAAGGTATCCAGTGTTTTCCATGGTCCTAATATGTCTTCAAGGTTATCCATGCCAAGTTTCATTCCTTTAACAACAAGTTTGCTCAGTCAATTGCCCAAATGTTTTAAAATCAACATTACTAGGTCAAAAGTCAAATGTGGCCTATATATATAGTCAAACTTCAAGATTTTTGATCAACATAAACATTTTGAAATGATATCCATCATTTTTCCAAGGTTTTATCATGATTCCTCAAGAAATGCTCCTAATTCAACAAAAGTCAAGAATTGCTAATTAGGGTTTTTATAGGAAAAGTCAACCAAACTTTGACCAGGCATAACATTCTCATACTTCATCCATTGTTTCCCAACCAAAGATCATTTTTAAGAGAATACAATTCCCTACAACTTATCTTCATCCCTCAAGTCCAATAAATGCACCATTTAAAAGATACAAGCTTATACATTACATGTCATTTTCAGAAAGTCAACAAAAGGAACTTTTTGTCAAGACCATTTACATCAAGATAAAATCTTCAAATGCAAAATTGATAAAAAGAGGGATTGAATTATACATCTTGGGCTTTCCAAAAAGTCAAATATCATCATCATGAGATAAAAATTAAGCAAGTTATATCTTGCCCAAGTTGGGAAAATTTGGGAATCTTCAAGAATTATGCATTAAGCAAACTTGAAGTTTTAAGGCAACGACTCAATTTCTTGGACTTCAAGCATCTTCATAAGTTTATAGAGGACCTCTAAAATTATTCTTGCCATGCCTTGCATTTTCTAACTATTTTATTCATATTTATTTTAATTTATTTCAAATAAATATAAAATAAAATGTATAAAATAATTGGAAATGGGCTTTGAGCATTGGGTTGATGTTTTGGACAGCCTAGGCCCATAAAATTTCGTGCAAAGGTGTCCAAATTAATTCAAATTCAAAAAAGGACAAGTTTCCTTATTTTTGGCCAAAGTTATAAATTTCATTCATGGCTTTGAAACTTTTGCTTTAAGGTTGTTTAAACCTTTATTTTCTTGTCTCCTCATTCCTCTCTATATAAATAAGCATCTAGCAAGAATTTCAACACGCCTACACAGCCTAGAGAGAGCTCTACCATTTTTGCAAAATTATCAAAAGCAGTAAATATTCGAAACTCACTTTGTAGGTACTTTTGGTCCGAGATGTTGTACCCTAATTTTTGCCCCAAAGATCCCTTTATCATACCATGTTGATACAATCACAACAAGATTACATTAGGGCTTTTCTTTTTTATCCCTATCTCTAGTTTTTCTATTTGAGGAATCACCAAACACCTTGACTCGTTTTATTTTGTGATCATGAATATTTTGTATTATTTTTCCTTTGAATTAATAAAATGCAATGTTGGTTTGTCTTGCTTATTACTAATGTAGGTAAAGACAACGAGGCTTAGCAAGTTGCTCCATGGGTTTCATGAGTTTATTTCCATGCCCTAGTCAATAAAGCTTGAGAAGTTCAAACCTCACCATTGGGGTTTTTTTTGGAAGAAATGGCATGGCAAGGTTATTTTGGTTCATCACGTTTCAAGATTATCAAATTTGGTTCAAAAGTACAAGGGGTTGATTGGAGAAGTTGTCATGCTTGGACAAGGCTTTGTTCCCATTGGTCACAAAAGAATATTTATCTCAATTATCAAGATACGGAAGTGGTTTTGGTGACTGTAAGTCCTCATTTTCATCCTCAACAACTTCTATTTACAAAGAATTTGTGTTGGTATAAGAAGTTTGTTTAAAATTGTCAAAGTTCCTCAATGCATTTTCTTGATCTAGGAGCTAGGGTTTTGGACTTTAAAGAAGCATATCTTACTCATCTTTTGGTATTTTTGAGTGATTCCAAAGACATCCTTATCTTTAAAGGGTTATCAACAAATTAAGGAGTTTTCATGTGGAAAAATCTTGATGATGAAGAAAGATTACAAGTCCTCCAGATGAACCCCCAATTTCTCATGTGTGACTTCACATGATCATAACTTGGTCAATTTTTATCACCTTGAGGCCATTCTTTTTCCATAATTATCTTGAAGATTTGAACTTTATGACTTCTTTATATGCAAAGTGAGAAAATGGATGGAAGATGCCCTAAGGATACAAAAGATTATAGGTCATTTCATGATTTTTTTCCAACTTCAACAATTCATAACTCTCTCAATTTTTGGATATTTTTAGTGTTTCAAGTTTCAAAATGTCATTCAAGAGGTCTATTTCATGCCATCTTTTTTGGTCAAGAGAAAATTCCAAGTGGAAGGCCATGTTTGGATGCAAAACATTATAGGTCACTTTTGAAGAAAAATTTGAAATATTTCTAAGTATGGAAAGTCAACCTTTTTCCCCAACATTGACTCAATGCAACTTTCAGGTCAAGTATCCATTTGATTCCATTCTTTTTCCATTGAAAAGTTTGTAACCTCGTCTTTCTAAAGCATCAAGAATCATGCCTTAAGACCCCTTGAGCTAAGAATTCCATTGGATTGAACTTGGTAACTTGGAACTGAAGTTTCTTCATAAGTCAGAATTTGAAATTCATGTTTTGGCCTTTAAACATCAAATTAGCACGCGTTTGTGATCTAAACATGTTTAACCAAGTTGCCAAAGTGGATTAGAGCCTTAAAATGCACGAATTGGACGAGTTTTTATGGAAATCAGATCACACTTTTCTCGTGCATCAGGTTCACACGATTTCCCTCCAAACTTCATCATTTCACACGCTTGGACATTCCATTTGATCCCCTATAAATAGAGGGTCATCCTCCATTCATTTCCTCAAGCTTGGATAGCCAGAATCACCCTGCCAAACTTGTTCCATAACTCAAAATTCTGCTACTTCGAAATCTATTCTCAAGCCTTTTTTAATCCATTTTTTCCATCAATTCACCTTCCTTAATCTTCCCTAAATCTAACCATATAACTATATTCAAGAATCGTGCCCTATATTGCCCCATAGAAGTCCAGTTTCAGATCTCTGCAACTCAACTTCAATAGGTAGATTCCTTCATCAATTCTTCAAAACATTGATATCATTGTGATGCTCTCATTGCCCTGGTTCTAGTTGCAACACTTACTATTATCTGGAAACATGTTTTGACCATGAATTTTCAAATCCCTTTTCAAAACTTTCCTTCCAAATTGCTTGAGCTACAGTTTATATAAATTTGTCGCGAAGGTGTGGTTGTCTTCTTCTTGAAGAGACGAAGCGAATGACATATGTCAGAGCTTCTTATTTTACAGTTTGGGAGACATGCAATTCATGTTGGCTGGAGGTTGAAGATGACCAACGTGTCATCTTCCAACCAATAAAGGTGTGCCATCTGTTTTTTTTGAAAATCTAATTTAATTAATGTTCTTATGCTTTATTCACTAATGACCATGATATGCACAACACGCCAGATCCCTTGGATTTGATTACTAACGCGTTTTGACTCTCATCCAATGGTCCACATATTTTTGAATTTATTTTTCTTTTCTGATTTTTATATTATTTGTTTTAAATTTCAAAAAAATCATAGAAAATTCATTTTTAGTCCAAAAAATCTAAAAAAATTATGAAAAATATTTTTGATTTTTTTCTTTCTGATTTTTATTTTTTCACAATTTTATTTTGTGTTTTGATATTTTTTATAAATTTTTGCTTTATTTGATTTATTTTAAATGTTTAAAAATACTTTTATGCATTTTTTAATTCTGGAAAAATTATAGAATGATCCAATGACATTGTGACAAATATTGGTGACCCCATTTATTTTTTACTTCTCACTTTATTATTTTTTATCATTTTTGGTTTATTTTACTCATTTCTTTTAATTTTAAAAATAATTTCTGACTTTAAAAAATTAGCAAAAATTTTATAAAATCATTTTAGTTCATTTCTGATTTTTTTTATGGTCTTACTTTATATTTCTTGATTAATTTGAACATAGTTGATATTTTTCTCTTTTATTTCTATTTTAAAACATTTTAAAACATTTTTTAACGTATATTAAATGCAATATTATTTTGTGATTATTTTCTGGCTAATCTTGAGTTAAATTTTTTATCATGAACTTTATTAACATCATTGGATCCATGATGTTGAGTCTAACTCCTCAAAAAATGGATGGATGATTTTAATAATAGTTTGATTTAAATTTAATTCAAATGTGGTTTGTATATTTTTTCTCACCCCTCTTCATATTGTTCCTTTCTTATTGCACTAAGTGTTATTGGAGCATGCTCTCTATATCATGTCTCAAAACAAATGGTACATAGATTGCTATTGACCGGCCTCAAATTAGGTGCGACTTCTATATAAGTCCACTTACTATTGCTTAACATAGCGCTAAATTTTGTCCCGATTCGAATAAATGATCATTCGTGGCCCAAAATTATGTTTGCAAGCCCAAGTATGTTAATTTGATCTCTTTGATCCAATAACCTTGAGATTCATTGTGTGGAGGCTTTGGTTCTACCAATCCTCTAATGGATCTACAACACTTTTGGTCAACACGGATCACTTAAACATCGTTGATCATTAAATGGTACTTTTGAGGATTCCAAATGGATGATATACTTGACAAAAAGAAAATGCAACTTGTTGTGTGGAGGCTTCGGTTCTACCAATCCTCTAATGAGTTCCAAATGCAAGTTTCAAGATGATCATCCAACTGACCACTAATCACTAATAATTGATTTTATCTTTTGTTTTTACTTTATGCCCTTTATTTTTTATTCTTTATGCACCATTTGCTTTTAAGCATTTACATTTCATGATATCTTCATCTTTTCTCACTTGAGTCTTTTCTTTTTTCTTCTAAGACACCTAATAATCAACATAAACCATAAAAAAATTTAATGGTACTTGGACTATTTGGTTACTATCCTTGGCATTATAGAGTATTGGACTTTTTGGACTTAGGATTAGAAGCCTTGGCCTATGATGAAGACCTTGTAACTTTAATTAATAGTTTGTCTGGAGTTCTTAAGGTTTACCTCAAGACACTGGGTTGTTTGTTTGTTTTGTGTGCAGGTTATTAAGATTACAGTCTTTGTTTGTAATCTGGAATTCACCCGTATGCAGCCGTTAATCTGTTCATTTTTTTGAAGACATATTACACTTGAAGTTTGGTTCTCACAAGAGGTCTAGTATCTTTGCTTGCTTGGTTTCAATCCAAAGAATGGGAATTATATCTCGGCTCATAATGTCAAGTATTGGCTTTTTGTTAGTTAGATGGTTCTTATCCCTAGCTTTTACCTTATGCTTTAGGATAGTCTCTTCTTCTCCTCACATCTTCTTTAATTTCAAAAATCTTCTCTCTCCTTTTGAAAACTCTTCTTGTTTTGAAACTTGAACCACTTTCATAATAAACTTGGACTTAGGTCCATGCATTTACAAATATTTTCATGAATAAAATTCAATCAACATTAATAATACCTTAACATTTTTTGTGAGAAGACTAAAAATCAATCAATCTCATTCAAACCATTTTGCCATCTTGGCTTTCATCTTAAACTTTTCTAAAAAGATTAGACTCTTGTCAATCCTTGTAGTGATGCAAATAACTATACTTCTATAATATGTAGTAAATAAGGATATTTTCCACATGGGTGTTGAGTGAGGCATTGTTGATTTTAAAATCCAAGTCATATCCTCCACTTTGAGATAATGCAATTTCTCCTTTCTCATGATTGTGGATAGTAAGTATGTTTTCCACACGGACAATGACGATGATGTCTCATCTCATAAAATCAATCAACACATTTGTGTTTTAAATTTTTTTAAAGAGGAACTATGTGTACCCTGATCCCCTAATGCATGAAAGGTGGTACATAGGCACTAAAGGTTCGCAACCGCGGCGGGTGCAAAAATCATTAAAAAAAATATTTCTTTTCTCACCTCCACCATCTATTTTTATACAACATTCTTATTGCCAAAATATACAAATTTTACAAAGAGGTTCCTGTGGAGTACCGTAGAAGTTTAGGATGCTAATACCTTCCCTTTGCATAACCAACCCCCTTACCTTGAATCTTTCCCCCCCTTTTTGGGTTATTCGCTCTTTTTCCCATTCATTTGGAAATAATAAAGCACGGTGGTGATATTTTTTTTTATTTGTATAAGTCTAGTCAATCCAATGGCTTAGTCTTAACATTTCTACCGCTACAGAAAAAATGGCGACTTCACTGGGGAAAGATTGACCTCTTGTTGGTACATCCCTAATTGGGTTGAGCCTATCTTTGTTTATATTTGTATATATGCTATTGTTGTTTATGTGTTATATGTTTTATATATGTTTGTCTAGATTTTCCTGGTTTTCAAGGTGCTTGGTGATTACTTATAAGTCCTATACCCGGACTTGGGAAGACATTAAGATAAGATGAGCAGTATAGTCATGTTAACTTTGAGGGAGTAATCCCAAAAAAGAAGGCATGAGATCCCCCACTGAGTTGAGGCCCCTTTGATTGTAGTGTCGTTTACCGAGTAATCGGGAAGACGTGCTTCTTTCGACCTGGGAGCATGCTGAAGCTGAGGACCGTAGAATACCTAACCCATCTTGGCCTTTTAGGTGTAGTGCAAAAGCTATGACAGAGTAATACAGAAATAGTTGTCACGCGATGCTACGCTTGGATGGGTTTTTCTTGAGAATATTACTAATTACCGAGTTAATCGGGAAGTTGGTAATATCCGAAGGAAGGATGTAGACTCTGGGAACATCAAGAACCTTGTTCGGCCGGTGATAACTTTTAGACCATACGTTATGGGAAGTACCTTCGACCTCATGCTCGTGATGTTGAACCTATGAACCCTATATGTGTGCTCTTTTGTGTGATTGTTGCATCATGCATCCATGCACTCATAAGCATCTTTTGAAGAAATCTTATTTCAAGGGATTTAAAAGTTGACCATTTGTGAATATCTCAAGTACTTTTTAACCATGGATTCTGAAAAAAGAAAGACCGTAAAATACAGTTTCAAGGATCCCAAGATAGATGAGTTGATTAGTCTAATTCTCGAGATTGAGTGTTCTGCAGATTTTCGGAAGAAGTATGGATCCATCATTCCTCTTATAAAGCTTAAGATGAAGGAGGGTATTCTCCCGACCTCGGTCCAGTTCTATGATCCGATGTATCATTGCTTTACTTTTTCCGATTATCAATTAATGCCTACACTAGAGGATTATTATTATCTGCTGGAATTACATGTTACTGATCGTGTTCCTTTTACTGGTTTGGAGGGTGAGGCAAAACCACATGAGATTACTGCTTTGATCCATCTGGGGAAGTCTGAAGTGGAAGCCCATATGACTACTAAAGGAGGGATTAGATGATTACCAGCTCAGTTCTTATTGGAGAAAGCTCGTTACTTTTCCAGGATGAAGAGTACAGTCGCTTTTGAGGCCATCTTTGCTCTACTTGCTTATGGGTTGTTCTTATTTTCTAATGTGGACAGGTTTGTTGACATTAACGCTATCAGGATCTTCATGATTGGAAACCCAGTTCATACATTGCTGGGAGATGCTTATTACTCTATTCATCTTCAGAATTCTTACCATGGGGAGATGATTATCTGTTGCACGCCTCTGTTGTACCGGTGGTTTATCTCTCATATGCCTCAGTCTGATGCTTTTTGGGATGTCAAGAAGGAACCCCGTTAGGCTCCTAAGATCATGGCACTTACTAACTTGGATATTGATTGGTATCATTGAGCTTACCAGGATAGAGAGATTGTCGACAGTTGTGGTAGTTTCCTCAATGTACCTCTTCTTGGTACAAAGGGAGGAATCAACTATAACCATGTTCTTGCACGACGACAGCTTGGTTATCCGATGAGGAATAAACCAAATAGTATTCATTTGAGTAGTTTCTTTATGAAGGAGGGAGAAGACTATAGGGAAGCTAGGGAGCAGATTGTGAAGGCCTGGCGTCACATTCATAAGAAGACTAGGAAATACTTGGGACCTAGGGGTGCTATTTCTTTGGAGCCATATCTTTAGTGGGTCCAAACGAGAGCTATTCAGTTGAAGATGTTGTATTCCCGGGAAACACATATGCCTGATTTATTTATGAAGACCACTCCTCCCTTATTGGATGATCTAGAAGAGATGCAGCTTGCTTTGTTCAGGATGCAACAGGAAAAGGATGCTCGGAAGAATAAGTGCCAAACTTTAGAGATTTCCTATAGAGAAGACTTGAAGGAGAAAGACGACTTTATTGAGATCCTTGAGAGACGGGCTGTAGAGACCATGGAGAGGCAAGGGGTTTTATTTTCTCCTAAGCCTCAGTCAGATGTTGTTTGCTCACTCCCTGATTCAGGTGATTGGAAGGAGGTCGCCACCAGATATGTGGAAGAAAACCAAAGGTTGAAGGCTTAGATTGCCAGGCTCACAGGGAAGCGCCAGCGTGTAGAGTGATCTCCATCAGCTTCACTTTTCATGGTTTTAGATTTTATTTTCATCTTGTACTTGGGATTGTTAAAACTTGTAATCCATTTTGAAATTGTTGTAATAAAATTTTTCAGTATTTTCAAATGCGTTATTACTTTGATATTTGCAATATGTCCATAAATTTTAAATCCCTTTGAAATATTAAATAATAAAATAAAATCATGTGCATTGCATATCATGCATCATATTGCACATATTTCTTGCATTTGTAATGCATATCCAGGTGTCTTACCGGGCTTCTTTACTTCGTCCTGCAAGCTGACTCATCACTACAACACTCGGGCTAATCTCAAAAAGAAGATGGACAACTTAGAACAAGAGAATCGTGAGCTGTGCGAGAAGGTTTCTGCTTTGAAGGCCGGCATGGCCAATCTTACTGCTCTGATGGAATCTTTGGTGGCTACTCAGAATAAACCACTGAGTGTTCAGCCTCAACCAGCAAGGATTACTATTGAAGCCTCGATTGTTCCTACTTCTGCTACTCCAACTGTTGTTCAGAATCGCATGCCTCAAGGTTACCCATGGGGAATGCCAAAGAATTTTACGCCTGAAGGTTTTAACCTTGGTCCTCAAGATACTCCAATTGTTCAGACTATTGTTACTCCTGCACCTCCTGTGGTGCATGTTCCTGTTGCACCGCCTTCGGTGAATATGGTTCCATTTGTTAACGATGATGTGTGTCGTCCTTTCCCTCCACCAAGTGAAGACTTGGGTCTTTATGACAGAATGGATGATTTTCAAGAGAAGTTTGACAAGATGCAGAGGGAGATGAAGGCCCTCAGGGGAAAAGAGTCATTCAGGCAGAATGTGAAAGAATTAAGCTTGGTCCCGAATGTTAAGATACCTGCAAAGTTTAAGGTCCCGGAGTTTTAAAAGCACAAGGGAAACACTTTCCCTCGTGCCCATCTGGTGATGTATGTAAGGAGAATGTCTACCCATACTGATGATCAACTTCTGCTGATTCACTTTTTTCAGGATAGTTTGATCGGTGTTGTGTTAAAGTGGTATATGAGTTTGGACAGCGTCAACATCAATACTTTTAATGACTTGGGAGAAGCGTTCATCAAACAATATAAGTACAACATAGACATGGCGCCTGACCGTGATCAACTCAGGGCCATGGTTCAGAAATACAGGGAATCATTCAAAGAATATGCTCAGAGATGGCGTGAGGTAGCCGCCCAAGTGATTCCATCCATGGAAGAGAAGGAGATGACTCCGATTTTCTTGAAAACTTTGTGTGCTTTCTACTAGGAGAGGATGGTAGCGAGTGCACCAATTTACTTTACTAAAATGGTAGGTATGTGTATCCGCTTAGAAGAGGCTGTAAGAGAGGGCCGTTTAACGAAAAATGAAGGATCTGGAGGTGTGAAGAAGCCATCTTATGGGTTTACCATGAAGAAGGAAGGGGATGAAAATGTTGTCATGCAAGAGAGGAGGGTTAACACTCCTAGAAGGAATTCTCAACGTCATCAATAAGTCACCTCAGTTACTCCAGTTGTGGGTGTAGCTCCAACCACCGTTGCTTATTAGAGACCATCCCAATAGGGGAATCAAGGGTATAATCAGAAAAGGGAGAGTTATGACCCTATTCCTATGAGCTATATGGAATTACTACCGGTATTGATTCAGAAGATGTTGGTTCAGACCCGACCACCTCCCGCTATACCATCACCATTGCCTTGGTATTACAAGGCAGACCAAACGTTTGATTTTCATCAAGGAGCACCAGGGCATAATGTTGAGAATTGTTATCCTTTGAAGACTGAGGTGCAGAAATTGGTGAAGTCTGGTATTCTATCTTTCAAGGATGTGAGCCCCAATGTGAAAGACAATCCTCTACCCAAGCATGGAAGAGTAAATGTTATGAATATGGTGCGTGGTTGTCCAGGCGACTTCCGAACTTTTGACATTCATCTAGTTAGAGGAGATTTGGTGAAAATGCA
The DNA here is from genome assembly GCA_948472305.1 of Vicia faba. Taxonomy (NCBI): domain Eukaryota; kingdom Viridiplantae; phylum Streptophyta; class Magnoliopsida; order Fabales; family Fabaceae; genus Vicia; species Vicia faba. Next base: position 231,618,930 of record OX451738.1, read on the forward strand.
TGCAGAACTTTGTGAATTTAGCTATTATACACATAACCATTCCGGTTGTGCTTTTTGAAGTACAGACATACAAGGTTGCGACAAGATAAAGGCTGATTTGCAGGAGATGATAGATGAGGGCCTCATCCACATAATCAGGCCTAGGGCAGAGTATGAAGAGGAGGTGAATATGGTTTCTGGATGTCCTGGAGAGTTCAGAATCTTTGATGTAGAACATATGAATGAGGATCTTGTACAATTGCATGCTACTTTCTGCCACTTGGCTAGTCAGATGGAACACCAGTGTGGATCTTGCTGAATTTGTTGTTGAGATTCCCGAGGATGTTAAATCGTGAAGAAATGCGTTCAGTTTTTGTTGGACAATGGAACCATAAAGATTACAGGTCAAAGGGATGATAACCATGAAGTTGATATAGTTGAGGTTTGCTTGGCTGAAGAAGAGTCGAAAGATGAGTATGCCTCCGCAGATGAGTATTTCTCCTCAGATGAGGATTTGTTTTCCAGAGATGATTCAATAATGACTGATTATGTTGAAGAAGGGATAAACGTCATTGTACCTTGTTTTAGTGCACCCACCCATTTTGAAGTTGAATATTATAGCAAGCCAGTTGTTACCCCATTGGTGATTAGTTAGCTGGGTCCTGTTCCCTACAAGTCAGATAAGGCCGTACCCTATAAATAGAATGCTACAATCTTAGAGGATGGAGTGGAAGTTCCTATCCAGCCAATGCCTGATGTTGGAAATATTGCTGAGAATAGTAGAGTGACCCACAGCGGTCGTGTGTTTGCACCAGTTGTTCGAGGAGATGTTAGTGCTGGAAAGAAAATTGCTAAGAACGTTGAACCCAAGAAGGCTACGGGTGAATCTAGTGGAGCTACGTTAGAGAAAGAAGTGGATGATATTTTGAAGATAATCAAGATGAGCGACTACGGAATTGTAGATCAGCTACTGCAGACTCCTTCAAAAATATCTATCTTGGCTTTATTGATGAACTCATCTGCTCACAGATAATCCTTGATGAGGGTATTTGACCTCGCTTTTGTGGAGAGTGATATGCCAGTAGACCAATTCAGCAGTGTAGTAAGGAACATTACATCATTTAATAACTTGAGTTTCTGCGATGATGAATTTCCAAATGAAGGAGGGAATTACAACCTGGCCCTCCACATCTCTATGAATTTCAAGAATGATTCATTATCCAACGTGTTGATTGATAATGGATCCGCTTTGAACGTTATACCGAGGAGAACTCTTATGAAGTTAAAATATCAGGGAACGCCTATGCGCCCGAGTGGCATCATTGTGAAAGCGTTTGATGGATCAAGGAAATCTGTTATTGGTGAAGTGGACTTGCCTATTCATATAGGACCACATTTGTTTCAGATTACTTTCCAAGTCATAGACATTGTATCCGCTTATAGTTGTTTGTTGAGACGACCGTGGATTCATGATGCAGGGGCTGTCACTTCAACTTTACACCAAAAACTGAAGTTTGTACATGAAGGGAATGTTGTGATCATAAATGGAGAACAGGTATTATTGATGTCTCATTTGTCCTCTTTCAGCATTATGGAGGCGGATGAGGCTGCTGTTGGGACTCAGTTCCATGCTTTATCTATTGACAACATAAGAGGAAATGAGAATTCCATGGTTTCGCTTAAGGATGTGTAGCAGGTTGTGCGTAAGGGTCATAGTAAATTATGGGGACAAATTTTGGATCCACCTCTAAACAAGAACAAAACCGGCTTGGGGTTCTCTTTGAAGAATGATAAAGGTAAGAGCATGAAGCCTAAGTCTATTGCAGGCAAGTACCAAAACATTTTCTGTAGCGGGGGTTATCTTCATCCAACTGTTTCTGGGATTAATGTTATTGTGGAAGACGAAGCAGAGCAGGAAATGCCAAATTACGTGACGCACGGAGTTAGGGTTCAGAACTGGATCACCATTGATGTTCCCTCTTGCATACATGTTTCAAATTAATTTGATTTGTTAAATCCTTTTGAAAAGCTTTCACTCTGCCCAAGGTGGAAGTATTAATGTTGTAGGGCTTATCTGTTTGCTGTGACTTTTAAAATCAATAATAAAAGTTGCCTTTGTTTACCAAATTGTGTCTTTATTTTCTGTTTTTCTTGGAAAACGGTAATAAAAAAAACCTTTCAAAATAAATAATAACTGAAAAACAATATGCACGATCACTTGTTATATGTGTCAGCTTCTAAATGCAATCATAAATCATATGTGCAGATTAATTAAAAAACCTGTTGAATACAATGACCCTGCACCCTCTCCCAACTTTGAATGTCCTGTGCATCGGGCTGAAGAAGAAGACTATGATGAGATATCAGAAGAGGTCTCACGTTTGCTTGAGCGCGAGGAAAATTCCATTCATCCATATAAAGAGCCATTGGAAGTAATCAATTTGGGTTCAGAAGAAGATCTGAAAGAAGTCAAGATCGGAGCGTTGTTGCGTCCTGATGTGAAGAGCGGGTTGATTAAGTTGTTGGAAGAGTATGTGGATATTTTTTCTCGGTCTTATCAAGATATGCCTGGCCTAGATACAAATATTGTAGAGCACCGTTTATCTTTGAAGTCAGAGTGTCCTCCAATCAAACAGAAGTTGAGAAGAACTCGCCCAGATATGGCAGTGAAGATCAAAGAGGAGGGTCTAAAGCAGATTAATGTTGTTTTCCTTGTGACGTCAGTGTATCCTCAATGGGTCGCCAATATTGTCCCAGTGCCAAAAAAGGATGGAAAATTCCGCATGTGCGTAGATTACAGAGATCTAAATAAAGTTAGTCCAAAAGATAATTTCCCATTGCCACACATTGATATGTTAGTGGATAGCACATCAAAATTCAAAGTTTTCTCGTTCATGGACGGATTTTCCGATTATAATAAAATAAGAATGGCTCCAGAGGACATGGAAAAAACAACGTTCATGACACCCTGGGGAACATTCTGTTACAGAGTAATGCCCTTCGAGTTGAAGAACGCCGGTGCAACGTACCAGAGGGCTATGACAACCCTATTCCATGACCTGATGCACAAGGACATCAAAGTATATGTTGATGACATGATTTCTAAATCCTAGATGGAAGAAGTGCATGTAGAATATTTGTTGAAGTTGTTTCAGCATTTGAGGAAGTATCGTCTCCGCTTGAATCCAAATAAATGTACCTTCGGTGTTCGGTCGGGGAAATTGTTGGGCTTCATTGTTAGCAAGAAAGGAATTGAAATTGACCCTGATAAAGTCAAAGAAATTCAAGAGATGCCAGCGCCATGAACTGAAAAGAAAGTCAGAGGGTTCCACAGACGTTTGAATTGTATTTCCAGATTCATTTCCCACATGACTGCAAGATGTGAACCAATCTTTAAGTTGTTAAAGAAATATCAAGGTTGTGTGTGGACGGATGACTGCCAAATGGAATTTGAGAGTATTAAAGAATATATGCTTTAACCTCCTATCTTACTCCCTCCTGTCGAAGGAAGACCGTTGATTATGTATCTGACAGTGTTAGATAATTCTATGGGTTATATTCTGGGACAACAAGATGAAACAGGGAAGAAAGAGTATGCAATTTATTATCTCAGTAAAATTTTTAATGATTTTGAGTCATGGTATTCCATGTTGGAAAAGACATGTTGTGCTCTGGCCTGGGCGGAAAAATGTTTGCGGCAATATATGTTGAATCACACCACTTGCTTGATCTCCACAATGGATCCAATCAAGTACATTTTTGAAAAGCCTGCTCTTACTGGGAGAATTTCCTGCTGGAAGATGTTATCTGAATATGACATTGAATATCGCACTCAAAAAACTATTAAAAGCAGTGTGTTGGAAGATTATCTTGCTCACCAACCAGTGGAGGATCATCAGTCCGTGGAGTACGAATTCCCCGATGAGGATGTGATGTTCCTAAAAGTGAAAGATTGTGATGAACCATTGCCCGAGGAAGGTCCTGACCCTGAATCTCGTTGGAGTATGATATTTGATGAAGATGTGAATGCTTACGGTAAAGGAATTGGTGATATGATCGTCACTCCACGTGGATCACACATTCCTTTTACTGTGAGGTTAACATTTGATTGCACTCATAATATGGCAGAATATGAGGCTTGCATCATGGGTCTCGAGGAAGCCATCAATCTCAGAATTAAAATTCTTGATGTATACGGCGATTCAGCTTTGGTAATAAATCAGATTAAAGGAGAATGGGATACTCGTCACCCTGGCTTGATCCCTTACAAAGATTATGCTAGAAGGTTGTTACCCTTATTTAATAAAGTTGAATTCCATCACATTCCTAGAGATTAAAATCAAATGGCGGATGCTCTGGCGAATCTGACTTCTATGTATCAAGTAAATGCTTGGAATCATTTACCTCAAATTGTAGTTCGGCGACTGGATAGGCCCGCTCATGTGTTTACAACAGAGGAAGTAGTAGATGAAAAACCTTGGTACCATGATATCAAGCATTTTCTTCAGACTCAGGAATACCCGATTGGTGCTTCGAATGAAGATAGAAAGACATTGAGAAGATTGGATGGCAGTTTCTTCCTTAGTGAAAATGTGTTGTACAAGAAAAATTATGACATGGTCTTGCTCAGATGTGTGGATAGACACGAAGCAGACATGTTGATGCACGATATTCATGAAGGTTCATTTGAAACTCATGCTAATGGACATTCAATGGCTAAAAAGATGCTAAGGGCAGGTTACTATTGGCTGACAATGGAATCCAACTATTACAAATTTGCAAGAAAGTGTCATAAATGCCAGATTTATGCAGACAAGGTTCATGTGCCTCCGACACTTATAAATGTGATCTCTTCCCCATGGCCTTTCTCTATGTGGGGTATTGACATGATTGGGATGATAGAACCCAAAGTTTCGAATGGACACCGTTTCATCTTGGTAGCAATTGATTACTTCACCAAGTGGGTGGAGACTGCTTTGTATGCTAACATCACCAAGCAGGTGGTTATGCACTTCATTAAGAATAATCGTACATGTCGGTATGGTGTGCCGAACAAAATTATCACCGACAATGGCTCAAATATGAACAACAAGATGATGACAGAACTGTGTGAAGAATTCAAGATTGTCCATCACAACTCATCTCCGTACAGGCCAAAGATGAATGGGGCTGTTGAAGCTGCTAATAAGAATATCAAGAAGATTATCCAGAAGATGGTTGTTACTTATAAGGATTGGCATGAAATGCTCCCTTTTGCTTTGCATGGATATCGAACATATGTCTGAACCTCAATAGGAGCAACCTCATTCTCCCTTGTGTATGGAATGGAAGCAGTACTCCTAATTGAGGTCGAGATTCCCTCTTTGCGTGTGTTAATGGAAACCAAGTTAATAGAGGCTGAATGGGTCCAGAACCGGTTTGACCAATTGAATTTGATTGAAGAGAAGAGAATGACAGCTTTGTGTCATGGATAGTTATATCATAAGAGAATGAAGAAAGCTTTTGATAAAAAGGTCAAACCTCGTGAATTCAGAGAAGGCGACCTCGTGCTCAGGAAGATCATGTCTTTTAACGTTGATTCTAGGGGAAATTAGACTCCCAATTTCGAAGGCCCATATGTTGTCAAGAAAGCCTTCTCTGGCGGTGCATTAATTCTTGAAACTATGGATGGCGAGGAGTTCCCACGTCCCATGAATGCTGATACAGTCAAGAAATACTTCGCCTAAAGAAATAATAGAACAACTCGCTAAATTGAAATCTCGAAAGAGCGACTTAGGAAAAAAAGAGCGTCTCGGTAGGCCGAAAACCCAGAAGGGAGGTCTAGGCAAAAATTAGAGACATAAACAGAATAAATTTCCCGCTAAGTTGAAAACCCGCAAGGGAAGCTTAGGAAAAAGTTAGGGACTTTCTTGGCAAGTAACTACATCAGACAAGACTTGATTATTGGAGCAACAATCTTCTCGGATCCTCATCATACTTCAACAGAAGTTGCTGCTCAGGATTTCAAAAGTTGTTAGAGAGGATAATGGTCATTGTATCTCAATGTATCTTTTCCATTATATATTATCATTTTCCAAACTTTGTAATTATCCATGGAGTCTCGCCTTTCACAGACTACCATTCTATTAATGAAATTTGAGCTTTTACCCAATTCTTTGTATTTCTTATTTTTATTTACCTTGCAAATACACCCTTTATTATTGATAATAACTTTCAAAGCGAAAATATTGAATAACAAAATTGATTTTCAAAAAGAATTTACATTTTGTTTTTACTTTAAAATTTGTGACGCAAGATAAACAACAAAAGTGGTGATCCCAGGAATGGACGAACTCCAGTTGCTTCCCAAAGAAGTTTTGCTCAAGATGTTTCATCGTATAGGGTTTGCAACTCCAGTATCCCTGGTCAAGCTTTGGTTCATTTCTCCTCTTTTCTGAGTTTGCATGATATGAAGATTCAATCCAAGATTTCTCCAGTGAAGATTTCGTTTATTTAATAGAGGTTCTTTCTTCCCAGAGAAGTTGGTACAATAATCACTCTCAAAGAACGCATGTCTCCGGTTCCTCCAGTAAGGAACGTATATTAGCTTTCTCTTAGAGAATGTGATGTTGACCTCCCCAATGAAGTCAGCACAAATTCCCCAGTGAATTTTTGACGATTTGATGTCTGTCTACTCTACTTGAAATTGATTTTGCAATCCCCAATAGAAGTGTTACTTTTGAAAACATTTGTTTCCCCGTTGAAGTCTGAGTGCTATTCCCTGGTGAAGCCGGGAGAAGCATGTTATATCCCTGAATTTGTACTATTTTTGTCACTTGGATTTATTTGCTTCCAGATTACGTTTCTCCCCAGTAAAGTTAAAACAGACAGTAGGTTTTGTTTCCTAAGTTTGCACTTACTTTTTCTTGGATTGTTCACCTTGGATGTGATTTAGCCGAGTGTTGATTGTGCCCGGATTGGTTTTTTCCTGGTTACTCCCAGTGTTATATGTTTATTTTGTCAGCATATACATGATAACACTCATACATTCGTCATGCATAGTTAAGTTTAGTAAATCATTGTTCATTCACATTCATTAATGTATTTTGTTGACATATTATCCTGCTTTACAGAATTGTGTTGTCCTCTCTCCAATAGAGTGTCGGTCATAAGCAGAAGTGTATGTTATTTCGAGTTCCCCACTGAATTTTCCCTCGTGGAAGATATTTGTTGTAGCCTTCCTGCACAACTCTTTGTCTGGATGATTTGGGTTTCCCTCTTGAGGTTATTTCTCAAAGAATGTATTTCGGATGACTGTCTCATTCCAGTTTATTTCTGGTTTGAATCTTTGATCCTCAACAATATTATTACTTATGATATCTGCAGACTTCGAGCCTTGGTTTGAGAATGCACATTTATTTTGCACGAGAAGACTTTATCTCCTCAGTAGAAATATATTGGCATCTCCCCAGGAAGTCATACTTCTTTCCCTAGAAAGTCATATTTCATTCCCCAGAAAATCACTTTTTATAATCCTCCATAACAACAAGTAGCAGGTCTCTTTATTTGAGCAACCTATACTTCCTCGTAAAAGTCGGCATTACCCTTTTTGCTATCTTCCCTATGAGCAGATAGTTTGCAGTTTGTTGCCAAAATTACTCCACTGGATGGCAAGTCTTTCGATATCGCAGAGACAATTCATTGTGAAGTCTTTATAAGCGGTAGTCTCTTTATTTGAGACGACTTATATATTACCCTTTCCAGGAAGAATGCCTTGGTTAAAGAAGAAGTTGAGACCCGTTCTAGGTGAAATGCCATAATTTTGGGGAAAACTTATTATCTTTTTGCTACCTTCAGTGAATGTTGGTAGTTCATTGTCTGTGAATGGCGGTGCTATGATATATTTTCTCTCTACCTTTAGTGAAAGTTGGTAGGTCACCTTCAGTGAAAGTTGGTGATTGTTATCTTTTTGCTACCTTCAGTGAATGCTGGTAGTTCATCGTCAGTGAACGGCGGTGCTATGATATATTCTCTTTCTACCTTCATTGAAAGTTGGTAGGTCACCTTCAGTGAAAGTTGGTGATTGTTATCTTTTTGCTACCTTCAGTGAATGTTGGTAGTTCATCTCCAGTGAACGGTGGTACTATGATATATTTTCTCTACCTTCAGTGAAAGTTGGTAGGTCACCTTCAGTGAAAGTTGGTGATTGTTATCTTTTTTCTACCTTCAGTGAACATTGGTAGTTCATCGTTAGTGAATGGCGGTGCTATGATATATTTTCTCTCTACCTTCAGTGAAAGTTGGTAGGTCACCTTCAGTGAAAGTTGGTGATTGTTATCTTTTTGCTAAATTTAGTGAATGTTGGTAGTTCATCGTTAGTGAACGGAGGTGCTATGATATATTTTCTCTCTACCTTCAGTGAAAGTTGGTAGGTCACCTTCAGTGAAAGTTGGTGCTTGTTATCTTTTTTCTACCCTCAGTGAACATTGGTAGTTCATCGTTAGTGAACAACGATGCTATGATATTTCCTCTCTTTCTACCTTCAGTGAACATTGGTAGCTCACCGTTAGTAAACGTCGATGTTGTTATTTCATTCCTCTTTCTACCCTCAGTGAACGTTGGTAGTTTCTCCTTCAGTAGAAGTTGGTGTATCCTTTGACTTTTTATCATCCTCTAAGTCAGGACTTTTGATCCACCAGTGATTTATTTTCCTTGTCGGGTTTCTCTTTTATTTTTTATTTCCTTTGTTACATCCTCAGTGGTGTTTTGTGTTTCTTTGATTTTGTTCATATGCATTCATGCTCATAAGCATTGCATGACATCTTAGGGCCAAAAATAGGGTTTGTTTTATATTTAAGTATCTTCGATTATGTCGACACGAAGATTTTCAACCTTCGTATCTTCGGATAGAAGAAACTTAAATAAGGGCAGCTGTTGTACCCCAATTTTTGCCCCTAAGATCCCTTTATCATACCATGTTGATTCAATCACAACAAGATCACATTAGGGCTTTTGGTTTTTCTCCCTATCTCTAGTTTTGCTATTTGAGGAATCACCAAACACATTGACTTGTTTTCTTTGTGATCATGAATATTTTGTCTTATTTTTACTTTGAAATAATAAAATGCAATGTTGGTTTGTCTTGCTTATTACTAATGTAGGTAAAGACAATGAGGCTTAGCAAGTTGCTCCATGAGTTCATGAGTTTATTTCCATGCCCTAGTCAATAAATCTTGAGAAATTAAAACCTCACCATTGGGTTTGTTTTGGAAGAAATGGCATGGCAAGGTTATTTTGGTTCACCATATTTCAAGATTATCAAATTTGGTTCAAAAGTACAAGGGGTTGATTGGAGAAGTTGTCATGCTTGGACAAGGCTTTGTTCCCATTGGTCACAAATGCATATTTCTCTCAATTATCAAGACATGGAAGTGGTTTTGGTGACTATGATTCTCATTTAATCCTCAACAACTTCTATTTACAAAGCATTTGTGTTGGTACAAGAAGTTTGTTCAAAATTGTCAAAGTTCCTCAAGGCATTTTCTAGATCTAGGAGCTAGGGTTTTGGAATTTAAAGAAGCATATCTTGCTCATCTTTTGGTATTTTTGAGTGATTCCAAACACATCCTTCTCTTTAAAGGGTTATTAACAAATTACTTCAAAAGTTTCAAGGAGTTTTCATGTGGAAAAAGCTTGATGATGAAGAAAGATTACAAGTCCTCCAGATGAACCCCCAATTTCTCATGTGTGACTTCAAATGATCATAACTTGGTCAATTTTTATCACCTTGAGCCCAATATTTTCCCCAATTATCTTGAAGATGTGAAATTTATGCCTTATTTTATGTGCAAAGTGAGAAAATGGATGGAATATGCCCTAATGATGCAAAAGATTATAGGTCATTTCATGATTTTTTGCAAACTTCAACAATTCATAACGCTCTCAAATTTTGGAGATTTTGAGTGGTTCAGGTTTCAAAATGTCATTCAAGATGTCTATTTCATGCCATCTTTTTTGGTCAAGAGCAAATTCCAAGTGGAAGGCCATGTTTGGATGCAAAACATTATAGGTCACTTTTGAAGAAAAATTTGAAATATTTCTAAGTATGGAAAGTCAACCTTTTTCCCCAACTTTGACTCAATGCAACTTTCAGGTCAAGTATCCTTTTGATTCCATTCCTTTTCTATTGCAAAGCTTGTAGCCTCATCTTTCTAAAGCATCAAGAATCATGCCTTAAGACCCCTTGAGCTAAGAATTCCATTGGATTGAACTTGGTAACTTGGAATTGAAGTTTCTTCATAAGTCAGAATTTGAAATTCATGTTTTGGCCTTTAAACATCAAATTAGCACGCGTTTGTGATCTAAACATGTTTAACCAAGTTGCCAAAGTGGATTAGAGCCTTAAAATGCACGGATTGGACGAGTTTTTATGGAAATCAGATCACACTTTGCTCGTGCATCAGGTTCACACGATTTCCCTCCAAACTTCATCATTTCACACGCTTGGACATTCCATTTGATCCCCTATAAATAGAGGGTCATCCTCCATTCATTTCCTCAAGCTTGGATAGCCAGAATTACCCTGCCAAACTTGTTCCATAACTCAAAATTCTGCTACTTCGAAATCTATTCTCAAGCCTTTTTTAATCAATTTTTTCCATCAATTCACCTTCCTTGATCTTCCCTAAAGCTAACCATATAATTACATTCAAGAATTGTGCCCTATATTGCCTCATAGAAGTCCAGTTTCAGAGCTCTGCAACTCAACTTCAATAGGTAGATTCCTTCATCAATTCTTCAAAACTTTGATATCATTGTGATGCTCTCATTACCCTGGTTCTAGTCGCAACACTTACTTTTATCTGGAAACATGTTTTGACCATGAATTTTCAAATCCCTTTTCAAAACTTTCCTTCCAAATTGCTTGAGCTACAGTTTATATAAATTTGTCGCGAAGGTGTGGTTGTCTTCGTCTTGAAGAGACGAAGCGAATGACATAGGTCTGACCTTCTGATTTTACAGTTTGAGAGACCTGCAATTCACGTTGGCTGGAGGTTGAAGATGACCAATGTGTCATCTTCCAACCAATGAAGGCGCGCCATCTGTTTTTTTTTAAAATCTGATTTAATTAATGTTCCTATGCTTTATTCACTAATGACCATGATATGCACAACACGCCAGATCCCTTGGATTTGATTACTAACGTGTTTTGACTCTCATCCAATGGTCCACATATTTTTTACTTTATTTTTCTTTTCTGATTTTTATACTTAATTTAAATTTCAAAAAATCATAGAAAATTCATTTTTAGTAAAAATCTACAAAAATTATGAAAAATATTTTTGATTTTGATTTTGATTTTGATTTTTATTGTTTCACAATTTTATTTTATGTTTTGATATTTATCATAAATTTTCACTTTATTTGATTTGTTTTAAATGTTTAAAAATACTTTTATGCATTTTTTAATTCTGAAAAAAATTATGGAATGATCCAATGACATTGTGACAAATATTGGTGACCCCGTTTTTTTTTATTTCTGAATTTGTTATTTTTTATCATTTTTGGTTTATTTTACTCATTTCTTTTAATTTCAAAAATAGTTTCTGACTTTATAAAATTACCAAAAATTTTATAAAATCATTTTAGTTCATTTCTGCTTTTTTTTATGGTCTTACTTTATGTTTCTTGATTAATTTGAACATAGTTTATATTTTTCTCTTTTATTTCTATTTTAAAACATTTTAAAACCTTTTTTAATGTATATTAAATGCAATATTATTTTGTGATTATTTTCTGACTAATCTCGGGTTGAATTTTTTATCATGAACTTTATTAACATCATTAGATCCATGGTGTTGAGTCTAACTCCACGAAAAATGGATGGATGATTTTAATAATAGTTTGATTTAAATTTAATTCAAATGTGGTTTGTATATTCTTTTCCCACCCCTCTTAATCTTGTCCCTTTCTTATTGCACTAAGTGTTATTGGAGCATGATCTCTATATCATGTCTCAAAACAAATGGTGCATAGATTGCTATTGACCGGCCTCAAAATAGGTGCGACTTCTATATAAGTCCACTTACGATTCCTTAACATATCGCTAAATTTTGTCCCAATTCGAATGAATGATCATTCATGGCCCAAACTTATATTTGCAAGCCCAAGTATGTTAATTTAATCTCTTTGATCCAATAACCTTGAGATTCATTGTGTGAAGGCTTTGGTTCTACCAATCCTCTAATGGATCTACAACACTTTTGGTCAATGTGGATCAATTAAACATCGTTGTTCGTTAAATGGTACTTTTGAGGTTTCTAAATGGATGATATAGTTGACAAAAAGAAAATGCAACTTGTTGTGTGGAGGCTTTGGTTCTACCAATTCTCTAATGAGTTTCAAATGCAAGTTTCAAGATGATCATCCAACTGACCACTAATCACTAATAATTGATTTTATCTTTTGTTTTTACTTTATTCCCTTTATTTTTTATGCTTTATGCACCATTTACTTTAAAGCAAATACATTTCATGCCATCTTCATCTTTTCTCACTTGAGCCTTTTCTTTTTTCTTCCAAGACACCTAATAATCAACATAAACCATAAAAAAATTTAATGGTACTTGGACTATTTGGTTACTATCCTTGGCATTATGGAGTATTGTACCTTTTGGACTTAGGATTAGAAGCCTTGGCCTATGATGAAGACCTTGTGACTTTAATGGATAGTTTGTCTGGATTTCTTGAGGTTTACCTCAAGACATTGGGTTTTTTGTTTATTTTGTGTGCAGGTTATTATGATTACTGTGATATGGTGGGAGAATTGACTTGGGTGTTTTAAGTTTGATCATAAATGTTGCGGTTTAGCAAGAGTCGCCACCGACTTTTCTTTTATCCAAAAGGAAAGGTGGAAAAGCACATGAAAGACCTTTGATATTGTTTCTTGAGTTCGGGGGGTAGATTATGAAAAGGGAATGTATTAGCACCCTTTTCATCCATGGTTTTCCATGGGCTCTTAGTGACTTGCTATATCACTTGCTTTTGTTTGAAAATGTGTTTTGTATGTTTTTTGTTTGAAAGTATTTTGTAAAGATGCCATTGTTTAGGAAAACTTTGTAATAATTCTCGTTCGTAAGAATGTATGCAGAGTGTTGATCTTTTGAAAATGTTTTCAAGTTTGAGAGCGTTTGGTGTATAAAATGTTTTTGTTGTGAGCAAGCAAGCAACTAGGAGCAATCTACCTACTCAAAAGGTCTTATGTGTTCTTTTCCTTCTCCTTTAGATATGGCTATCTTACCATTGTTTTGATAAGAAGCCTCATCCTTGGATGTGAAGGGAAATTTGTATAGTCATAGAAGGCAACCTATGGGATGTTTTAGCAATGTCTTTTAGGGACGAGATCATTTACCGAAGGCAACATTGAAGGTCATCGAGGGACTACGGTCTTTTATCGAGGGTCTTTGCTAAAACGCCCATATTGAGGGACATGACTATCTTCCGAAAGGCAACAAAGTGGGATTACCCTAAGGGTGCGTGTGTGTAAATTGTGTTTGATTACATGCATTTAGTGTTGATTAGGGTGACCTATTTGTTGATTTCATGTCTTGCCATACACACCCTAATTACTAGCATTATATTTGAAAAGCGTTAAATTCCAGAAATATAAAGTCCTACGCTATTACAATATTTAGGGATGGGGGTACAAATTTACATATGGGGGGTTATAAGAATTTAAATCTTATTTAACTATTACAACCATATTGAAATATACAATGCAAGAAAGAAAAAGGATTTGTTTTTGAAAATGGTTTTTCGTCTTAATGAATAATAAAAAAAAAGAAATAAATTAACTAAAAAAAGAAAATATTTTTTTATGTCTGTTTTTTTATATATTAATAAAAAGGATGTTAATGCTAAAAATGATAAAAAGGAAAATAATGAGAGAAAAGAATCAGCATGTTGCTGAAAGCAAAACAAAGGGGATCAGAAGTTCTGATGTTGGGCACGTAGTGGTTCAGAAAGAAGCGTCAGAAGTTCTGGATTGATACGCTCTGAGGTCCTGCAAGATACGTTAGAGGGAAAACACAGAAGTTATGGGTTGCTATGTGCTGAACTTTTGAGTGTTAGAACAATGAGAAAGTCTTAGAAGTTTTGTGTATTAAAATAGTGAAGAGAACTCAGAAGTTCAGTATGTGCTAAGACAGTGAATGAACATCAGAAGTTCAGTGTGTGTTAACAGCGAGTGAACATTAGAATTTCAGTGTGTTTAAACAGTGAGAAAATCATAGAAGTTCTGTATGTTAAAATAGTGGGGAGAACTCAAGTTCTGTGTTGTGCTAAAATCGTGAGTGAAAATCAGAAGTTCTGTGCCACATTCAACTCTTTCCTCATATTAATCAGCACATCAGCAATTTATTCAGTTCTTAACAAACAGCAAATCAAAAGGATAAAAGCACAACAATTTATAGAAGTTCTAATCCTAATTCTGAGCCTAGCCTTAATCAAAAAGTTATGATCCACGGTTTTTCTACTTATGCAATGATATGGACAACATCAATACTATGATAGTTACATATTTAATGATGTTCTGAATGAAAAGATGAAAAGTCATTAAGACTTACCTTGAATCTGAAGCGTGTGCTTGGAACTTGAGTTGCTGCCTTCAGATGTTCTGGAGTCAGCCAGAGCAACGGAAGAGAAAATGCCAAGTTCTTTGACTCAAAGGGAAGAACAAAGGTTTGGTTTTCTGTTTGGGAATTCTGGATTTTTACAAAGGTTTCACAGTTTTCTTTTCCCTCCTTTTGACGATTCTCTCTCTCCAAAAGCCAGCCCCTTGAACGTGTGATGGAGCAAATTATTTATAGATGGGTTTGCTGTGGTTTTGGAGGGGAAATCAAATGGGATTTGAACCCTTTTTGGCATTTTGTTCCATTGCTTTTTTATCACAGTTTTCGTATGCTATTTTGGTGCAATTATGGGACGCAAGCATGGACTGAATTAGCTGTTGGTTATAGGACTGTGTTGTAGCAGTGCAGCAGGTTGTATAAACGAGGTTTTGGGATTTTGTAATGTTCTGACCGAAGCGTTGAACATAGCCTTCATATTCTAGGGCACTGCCTTGTTCTTGAAGCAAGTATGATGGTTAGCAGCTTTTAGCCATGCCTAAGCTGGATTTGTAAGCATGAATTAAGGAAAAGTACCCTTAGAAGCAGAAACAAAGCATGGGCCTAGCATAACCTTGTACAAAAATTTGTTTTTCAAGGACAACAATGGTACTTCTATCTCACACGTGGGGAAATCCTTTGGATAAAAACTTAAAAGTGGTTGTGAGAATTAAATGATGATGAGATTTATTAAACTAGAAATCATGCACTATGAGATTGTGCATTATAGCCTGAGTCTGGGTCAGAAGTTAAGCATCAGGGCAACTTAGAATCAATATCCAACTTCTGATCCTTGAATCCCTTTGCTTCAGCATGTTTTGAGCGAGTTATCAGACTTTCCCAAAAGCTTTTAACACACTTTATAAATCCTCTTTTAATTTCTCTTGCAACTTCTGACTGAGCCTACGTGAAAACTGGCTCAAAAGTTGTAGACGACTTCTGACTTAAAAATGCTCAGAATTTGCTAAATGCCTAAGCTTCAGAGACGTGCCTTTGAGGATGTATAACTTGAAATCCCAGCATTTCTAAAAGAAGTTTTGTTCTAAAATGTTTTAGACCTCATTGAAATCTATAACTTTTGTGTCATAAGTTCTTCCAGAATCAACTTGCATCATGGTGATAATCTGATCAGAAGTTCTGAGCTTGTCATATTTCTTAAACACTTAGAAAAATTCTAAGTGTTTAGAAATTTGACTTTTCCAAAGTAAATCTGACTTTTAAATATCTTGATGAAGCAAATCTCACATTCCAACATGTCTTGATGAAATGTGATTCTTGAAGTTTGATTTTGATCCAAAAGTCAAAGTTTGACTTTTCAGTGTGCAAATGACCATTTTACCCTTATGAATGACTTTCTTGGAAAATTTGTAATTCAAGGCTTGGAATTGGATAGAAACAAACCTGAGGGTCTAGGGTGATCCTTTGAGGAATGAGAGGGAAAATTTTGGGGTACAACAATTACATTCTTTGTTTGTAATCTGGAATTCACCCGTATGCAGCCGTTACTCTGCCCAATTTTTTGAAGACCCAATACATTTGAAGTTTGGTTCTCACAAGAGGTATAGTATCTTTGCTTGCTTGGTTTCAATCCAAAGAACATGAATTCTATCTTGGCTCATAATGTCAAGTATTGGCTTTTGGTTGGTTAGATGGTTCTTATCCCTAGCTTTTACCTTATACTTTAGGATAGTCTCTTCTTCTCCTCCCATCTTCTTTAATTTTAAAAATCTTCTCCCTCCTTTTGAAAATTCTTCTTGTTTTGAAACTTGAACCACTTTCATAATAAACTTGGACTTAGGTCCATGCATTTTCAAACATTTTCATGAATAAACTTCAATCAACATTAATAACACCTTAACATTTTTTTGTGAGAAGACTAAAAATCAATCAATCTCATTCAAACCATTTTGCCATCTTGGCTTTCATCTTAAACTTTTCTCAAAAGATTAGACTCTTGTCAATCTTTGTAGTGATGCAAACAACTATACTTCTACAATATGTAGTAAAAAGGGATATTTTCCACTTGAGTGTTGGTGAGGCATTGTTGATTTTAAAATCCAAGCCATATCGGCCACTTTGAGATGATGCAAAATCTCCTTTCTCATGATTGTGGGTAGTAAGTTTATTTTCCACACGGACAATGACGATGATGTCTTATCTCATAAAATCAACCAACATATTTGTGTTTTAAAATTTTTTTAAGAGGAACTACGTGTATCCTAATCCCCTATTGCACGAAAGGTGGTACGTAGGCACTAAAGGTTCGCAACCGCAGCGGGTGCAAAAATCATTAAAAAAAATTATTTCTTTTCTCACCTCCACCATCTATTTTTATACAACATTCTTATAGCCAAAATATACAGATTTTACAAAGAGGTTCCTGCAGAGTACCGTAGATGTTTAGGGTGATAATACCTTCCCTTTGCATAACCAACCCCCTTACCTTGAATCTTTCCCCCCTTTTTTTGGGTTATTCTCTCTTTTCCCATTCCTTTGGAAACAATAAAACGCGGTGGCAATTTTTATTTTTGATCTGTACAAGTCTAGTCAATCCAATGACTTAGTCTTAACATTTCTACCGCTACACGAACTAGTAATCATACATTGCTATTGAGGTTCACAGGGACTTGTTCCAACCATCCTCAAAGCTTGCAAGGTTCCAAATCACCGGATCCAAGCTATCACCATTTTGGTATAATCTCAAATTTGAATCTCTATTTTTATTAATTGTTGAATGTTCTAATGTGTGTATATGAGTTCCTGGATATCCTTAGAGAAGGTTAGGAGAATTACATGGATTGCATGACATCTATAACATGAGATACCATGTACCATCAAGTACTTCCCACACTAGATCCAAGGATGGACCTGGGCTTCACAATCCGGGCTTAGCAAAATTTCAATTACACCCCCCATTCTACTATAGTCGTCAAGCCCAATTCCTTTTCTTTTTGTTTTATTTAATTATTTCATATCTTAATCATTTTAAGTATAATAATAAAAAAACTCACAAAAAATTTAGACTTATACTTTTTTAATTAAATAATTAATTTTTTTAATTAATTAATTAATTAAAACTTTAACCTTTTTCTTAATTAAAAATGAATTAGAATTTAAGTCTAATTACATTCTTTTCATAATAAAAAAACCACAAAAAAGGCTTAGTTTATTTTTCTTAATTTAATTTTCTTAGTAGACTTTAGGATAATTAATTTGATTATTTTTCTTAAATCAAAAACAACAAAAAAGATTTTTCTTATTAGGTTTAGACGAACTTTCAATTTTTCGCGCGTTATTTATTTTTCGCATCTTTATATTCATGTAACTGCATACTGGATGTAATAATTAATAGGATTTTATCTTCTTTCTTTATTTTCCCTCTCCCAATTTTTGTATATTGTAAATATCCCCCTCCCCAAAAGACATGTAATAGTTTAGATTTACACTTTCTGCACTTTATTTTCTCGTACATATAACTGCTAGTAACTAGGCGTGTATGAAAAGACTGAAATCAAACGTTAGCAAACTTAACAAAAATACAAAAATAACTGAACATAACACTCTTGCACATATACACCTCTAGGGTACCCCACTTTGGTTTCCTTCAGAAATAAAACAGTCATGAGGCAGGAACGCATTAGCAAAGACCCATAAATCAAAATATCAGAGTCCCTCGATGACCCTACAGTTGCCTTCTCGGTAAATGATCTAGTAACTAAACAAAATTACTAAAGCGTCTCCACAAGTTGCCTTTATGACTGCAACATCCTATTCGAATGTCCCTAATACATAAAACGATATGACTACCTACTCACTAATAGTAGGATAGCACTGTCTAGAGGATAGGAGGAAAAGAACGACCCTTTTCGATTATAAAAGTAGATAGCTGTTAGAAGTTTGCTTAAAACATTTTGCACTTACACAAATACTATTTTTCAAAAACAATTTTCAAAACATTTGCTTTGTTAACACTCTTGAGGACTGATTCAAGAGTTAAACGCAAAGCAAATTGTCGCACTAAGGCATTTTCCAAACATTTTCAAAACACACAAAGCACAAAGGTATTTCAAAATGAGAAAACCTCTAAGAGTTCGTGGAAAACTGCGGATGGAAAGGGTGCTAACACCTTCCCTTCCCATAATCTACCCCCCTTACTCAGAAACTCTCGAAAAGGTCTTTTTCTGTTCTTTTCACCCTTTCCTTAATTTGGATAAAAGAAAAGTCGGTGACGACTCTTTCTTAACGCAACATTTGTGAACACAAATGCAAAACCAGTATATAAATAATCGATTCTGCCACCATATCACAGATGTAATAGCGTAGTAATTTTACTTTCCGTAATTTATCGCTTTCATATCTATATTAGTAATTAGGTTTTGTATGGAAAGATAAAAATCAACAAGTATATAACCCTAAGTGAAGATTAAATGCATGCAAATCAAACACACTATTCACACATGCACCCTTAGGGTAATTCCACTTGTTGCCTTACAAAAATGCTCATGTTATGCATGTGGGATGTCTTAGCAAAACAAACAATCAAAATACAAGATCATAGTCCCTTGATGACGCTTCAAATGTTGCCTTTCAAATGATCTTAGTCCCTCAAAGAGAAATGCTAAGATGTCTCATAACATTTCTATCATAACTATACAATGACCCACGCCCGTCCCTTTTACTTCCAGAGATAAGGCTTCTTACCAAATCAATGTTAAGATAGCAATATCAAAGGAAAGGAAGAAATGAACAAAAGACTTTTTAGTAGGTAGATTGTTCCTAGTTGCTTGCTCACTTTCAAAACTAACATCCTTGCTCATTTTAAAAAAAAACACCAAACACTTTCAAAAACAAACTTTCAAAACTTAAAATATTTTCAAAAGTCCAACACTTTGTATACGTTCTTACGAACGAGAACCATTACAAAGTTTTCCTAAACGAAGGCTCTTTTTCAAAATACTTTCTAAAACCACCACAAAGCACATTTTCAAACAAAAGAAAGTGATCTAGCAAGCAACTAAGAGCCCATAGATAACTATGGATGAAAAGGGTGCTAACACCTTCCCTTGTCATAATCTACCCCCAGAACTCAAGAAACAATCTCAAAGGTCTTTCCTGTTCTTTTCCACCTTTCCTTTTGGATAAAAGAAAAGTCGATGGCGACTCTTGCTAACCGCAACAATTGCGATCAAACGCAAAACATCCAAAGTCAGTTCTCCCACCGTATTACAGAACTGGAGACTCTGCTGGGGAGAAACTTAAAAGTGGGGTTACCTTAGGGCTAGATCACCTTTATTTTCTTTCATTGTTTGACTTGCTTGCTTTACATTTTGGTTCCTTATTTAGGCTTGTTTTAATCCTCTACCCGAATTTGAGATACCTTATAGGTAAGTAGCCATACGTTGTGGAAATTGTATAGGGTATACCGACATGGTCTAAGTAATAGCTATGTTAGTGTGACACATTTGTGGGTATCGGTAGCCCTTTAGTAGTCAAGGAGAATACAGGGCCGTTGTGTGGTGTCATGAAGCACTAACTGACTTTAGAACCTTTACTTGACCAACTTGGCCATTAGGAAGTTGTGAGATAGCTGACTTTGGTGTAATCCGAAGTTGGTTGATACTCGATACTACGCTCATTGATATCGGACTTCTCGGGATATTTCGGTCGCCATGAAAGAGGCTTGCGCTAAAACAATTTCCGATAAGAAAGATTAGTGATATTGATATCCCTTATAACCCGGTTACTATTTCTAGGACAGGTTTGATCCAACTAAACTTCAAGAGGGTACTTACCTATAAGACTCCATGCAAGCCTAAACCTAAGGACTTGTTTGCCTTGTTTGTATATGCTTACTTGTACATAACATCATAAACATCATAACATCATACTCATTCTCACTAACCATTTCAAGGATTATTGGGATTTATCTTTGTTCTGTTTTGTAGGACATGGATTCCATCCACAGGAATACTATCCAAATCAATCTCGTAAGAATTCCTTCTCAACACAAAGAGTTAGCATCAAGGGTTCCTGAGAATTCTCCATTCACTGAAATCCATGGTCTCCTCCTAAAATTGGTTACCTCTAGCACTGATGAAGATATGATGAAGCTGTTTTTCCAGTTCTTTGATCCTCTACACCATTGCTTCACTTTTCTCGATTATCAACTTGTGCCTACTCTGGAATAATTCTCTCAACTCTTGAGGATTCCAATCCTCAATCAACTACCCTTCAACGGTACAGAAAGAGATCCAAGACCTGAAGAGATTGCTCGGGAATTACACTTGCAACAATTTGATGTCACGACTAATTGGGAAATAAGGAGTGGTGTCAAAAGGTTCTTAGCCAAGTTCTTGTTTGAGAAAGCTCAAGATTGTTGGAACTATTTGGACTTACAAGCTTTGGAATAAATCTTGGCCATTCTCATCTATGGGATGGTTTTGTTTCCAAACCCTGACCAACTTATAGATGTAAATGCTGTCAAAATCTTCATTTCTCGCAATCTGGTGCCTACTTTGTTGAGAGATATCCTACATTCTTTTAAATCTCGCACTATGAGGAAGAGAGGGATCCTCATGTGTTGCACTCCCCTCTTGGCTAGATGGTTTATTTCTCATCTTCCCCGGTGTGTGTTGAAGAACGAGCAAGGTTTGAGGTGGTCCCATAGTTTGATGACGCTCAGACATTCAGATATTCATTGGTGTTCTCAATCCTTGGAGAACGTTATTATCATCAACCATTATGGGTAATTCCCTAATGTCCCTTTGCTTTGAATTAGGAGAGGTATCACTTACAACCCTTGCTTAGCCTTACGACAATTTGGTTATGCCCGAAGAGATGGTTTGCATGATATGCCCGTCCAAGGAGTGGTATTCGACTACGAGAGCGACGATCAAGGTTACCATCAGAGGTTTATACGAGCTTGAAGGATGGTAAGCAAAATGGATAGTAAGAAACTGGGACACAAGAATTCTATTCCACTTGAACCTTATCTTATGTGGGTACGAGCTCGTGCTCAGAAGCTCGTGATACCTTATCCCTCCATCTTACCAGTTATCATGGAACATGTGGTTGAAGGAGATGTTCCATACACTGTCATCTATCCCGACATGCCTACTTCTCTTGAAGACTTGCAAAAATTGTGGATTCAGCTAAAGGAAGAATGAGATACCTTCGAAGCCCAATTCTACGCTAGTGAGAAAATGGTCTTGGAGCTTTCAAAGCAGCTACATGAAGAGAAAAGCTTGAACGCCTACATTGCACCGAAGAGGATGCGTTCGACCTTTTTACCTTAGAGATTTTATTTTTTAAGCCCAAGAGGCATTTTTTAATGATTTTGAACTAATTAATAAAATTTGACATTTGTTCATTCTTTGTCTATACAAATTTAAATTTCATAAATCCTTGAAATCATTTTCATACACATCTTCCATGCATCATAACATAACAGGTTTTCCATGACAGGTTTCCTTATCTTTTTGCTATTTATTTCAGCAAGATGGATATCGAGAAAATAGTGAAGGACCTACAAGCACAAAACACTCAGTTTCAGGAGACTCTGTTGACCCTAGCCAAGGGGCAACAAGACTTGATGGTGTTTCTAGAAGCCAAAAAGAAATCAAAGAAGAAAGCCCTAGTCAACATGGGTAGAAGATTCAAAGAGTCTGTTCGTAATATCCCGGTAGTGGAAGACTCATCTGAGGAAGACGAGAATCAGATTGGAGAAGCTAAGAGTACCCAGGTTGGGTGTATCAATGATCAAGCGTCTGAGTATGATGATTATTTTGATGAGTAGTATCCTCCTGCTGATGTCAAGTACAAGCAGCTAGAAGACAGATTGAAGGCCTTTGAGATTCAAGCTGTCCCCGGTTTGGATTTTGATGATTTGGGTTTAATATCTGGGGTTGTCATTCCCCACAAATTCAAGATACCAGTCTTTGCAAAATATGATGGGGTTTCATGTACAAAACTTCACCTGAAATCTTATGTGTGCAAAATTCAACCGCACACCGCTGACAAGAAACTCTAGGTTCACTTCTTTCACGAAATCTTAGCTGGAGCGCAACTAGAATGGTTTTACCAATTGGATGGTTCCTATATCCATACATGGGAAGACTTAGTCACTGCTTTCTACCACCAATACCAGTATAATGCCGACTTGGTGCCGATAAGAGTTCAGTTGCAAGATATGACAATAAGTAAGGATGAAGGGTTCAAAGAGTACGCCCAAAATTGGAGAGACCTCACCAGTAGGGTTCACCCACCTTTAACCGATAGGGAGCATATTGACATGTTTATGGGAACTTTATCTGGTCCATTCTTTAACTTTTTGTTTGGTTGTTCTTCTTTTGGTTTCACCGAGCTGATCTTAACCGGTGAAAGAGTTGAAAGCGGTATCAAAAGCGGGAAGATTCCCATGGCATCTGTCTCCACCTCCAATCCTATAAAGAAACCTTTTTTCAGGAAGAAATAAAAAAATGTTGTGTATGGGGCAAGGGCCTGTACCAAGAAGGATGACCATCCGTCTATTAATGTTGTCCGAACTTCCAATCCAACTCCTGCTCAAAGACCATCTTCAAATCATCAATGATTTCAGGCTCCACCAAGACAACTCACAAGGATAGGCAAGTCACTATCCCAAGCCTTACAACACTTACTAAAGGATAATTTTGTGATCTTACGTGATCCTCCGGCCAATCCAGATACCTCTTCACCAAAGTATAATTTGAACGCCAAATGTGCATATCACTCAAATAGTCCCGGGCATGAGACTGACCAATGCTGGGCACTGAAGAATAAAATTCAAGACTTGATAGACAACAAGACCATTGAATTTGATCCTCCTCCAACTACGTATGTAATCATCGCGCCTATGCAAAATCATGGCAAGGGTGTCAATGTTATTGAAGATATAATTTTTGTTTCCTCCGTCGAAGACTTAACTACTCCGTTAAACATCATCAAAAAGAATTTGTTGAAAGTCGGGATTTTCCCTGGCTGTTTGAAGGATAGGGTTTGTTATGCCAAAAAACTCAAAGGATGTAAAGGGATGAAGGAGGCATTCAACGCCTGATGAATAGCCATGAGATCCTATTTAAGAAGACTCCGCCTACCAAAAGTTTGACCAATAAGTGTGAAGATCTATCCATCATAACTATCTCAAACAAGACTCTTAGGATCTCCTCCAAGGGTCCTACTAGGATTTCAAATGAACCAATTGTTGCTCCTCTGATAATTACCAATCCCGGACCAATTTCGTACTCTTCCAACAAAGCAGTGCCATGGAACTATGGTGCTGAGGTGTTTTACAATGGGATAAAGCAAGACGCTTGGATTGAAGACAACAAAGCTGATGACATTGGTAACATAACTGGCTCTAGTAAGGTGACCAGAACTGGGAGAATCTTTTCACCAAACATCTCACCACAAGTTGTTACAAAGGCGTTTGTCTGCATCACTGCTGCTAAACCTAGTACTGATACAAGAGGGAAAGAGAAAGTTGTTGAGCCTGTCGAGATGGAAATACCCGCAAAATACATTACTGATGGGGAACCTTCTGCTCGAGAAATGGACGAGATCTTGAAAATTATAAAATGGAGCATTTTCAATATTGTGGAGCAGTTGGGGAAAACCCCTTCCAAGATTTCCATGTTATATTTGCTACTCTGTTCCGATGCTCATGCTCGGGAATTAATCAAATTCTTGAAGAAGGCTCGTGTCCCTCATGAGACCACAATTGACCAGTTTGAGAATTATGTGGCAAGCTTGATAGCCGACAATGGTTTGGGGTTCTCCGATGCTTTTCTGACACCACTTGGAAAGAACCATAACAAAGCTCTACATGTTTCTGTCGAATGCAAAGGGACTACCCTGGAACATGTTCTGGTTGACATTGGCTCTTCTTTAAACGTGCTACCCAAGGGGGCTTTAGACCGTTTAGACTGTGAAGGATTAGTTTTGAAACCAAGTGATATCATTGTGGGGGCTTTCGATGGGTCCAAAAGGACAGATCATGGAGAGGCGGACCTCCCGATCAAGGTGGGATCACAAGGTTTCAACTCTACCTTCTACATCATGGATATCCTTCCCGCCTACTCCTGTTTGTTGGGTCTCCCTTGGATCCATGGAGTTGGGGAAGTAACGTCAACTCTTCATCAAAAGCTCAAGTATCCGGTCAAAGGAAGAATTGTCACTGTCTATGGTGAGGAGGAGTTCATGGTAAGCCACCTTAACTCTTTCAAATATATGGAGATGGATGGAGAATTTATAGAAACCCCATGTCAGGATTTTGAAGTTGTGCCACCAATGATTGCTACTGCCAAATGTTCCTCTGATGTGACCAAAGCTATTAAGGTCGTGCCAAAGATGGTTTCATTCAAAGATGCTCGTGCTACAGTCAAAGAAGGAAGTTGTGATACTTGGGGGGAACTCCCAGAAATCCCATTCAAAGCAGACAAGTATGGTTTTGGTTTCACCGTCAAGGCTCAGAAAGAAGTAAGGCACGCTCGTGCAGGGAAGCCTCCTCTCCGTATTGGAAGCCACGAAGTTAACTCTGTAGGTGATTCTGATGATGAACTTGCATTTGAAGATTGGGTATATCCTACTACAACAAGGCTCAACAGTTGGAACGCAAAGGACTCCGTCCCCATCTCCTTCATTGAGGAGTAATCACTTGTTTATTTCTTTTTATTAATTCAAGAACATTTTATCGTAATATTAAATAATGACTTTTAAAGCCATGTGCCAGGCCCGGGGAACTTTGGTCCATTTGTCAAGGGTTTTTATTTATATTCATCTTATCATATGATCATTCAATATAAATCATTGGACTCTTTTGCATTCAAATATTTGTGCTCATTGTCTTTCATTTTCTTCAAATACGTTTTTCAAAATAGCCATGTATCTTACATGCACACACGCACACTCTTGCATGTCCTCATCCACTTTGGATCTTATTTCTAATGACTTTACTATTGCCGGCTATGATTTCGAATGTCCAATTAACCAAGCTGAAGACGAAGGTGAGGAAGATTGTGAAATACCAGGAGAACTAGCCAGACTTCTATTACAAGAGGAAAAAGCTACCCAGCCGCACGAAGAGTCAGTTGAAGTCATCAATCTGGGTATTGAGACAAATAAGAAAGAGGTCAAGATCGGCACTAACCTGGAAATCAGTGTCAAAAGTAGATTGGTTCAGATGCTGCATGACTATGTGGAACTGTTTGCTTGGTCATATGAAGATATTCCAGGGTTGGATACTGACATTGTAGTTCATCGTCTGCCAACAAAGGAAGATTATCCTCCTGTCAAACAAAAAGTTCGTCGCATGAGGCCTGACATGTCTGAAAACATAAAAGCCGAAGTGATGAAACAATTTGATGCAGGATTCCTAGCTTTGACATCTTATCCCCAATGGGTTGAAAATGTGGTTCCAGTACCTAAGAAAGTTGGAAAAGTTCGTATGTGTGTAGATTATAGGGATCAGAATAGGGAAATCCCCAAGAATGACTTCCCTCTACCTCACATTGATGTCTTGGTCGATAATAATGCTTAGAATAAAGTCTTCTCTTTCATGGATGGCTTCTCCGACTATAATCAAATTAGTATGGCTCCCGAAGACATGGAGAAGACCACTTTCATTACCCAATGGGGCACCTTTTGCTACAAGGTCATGTTGTTTGAATTAAAAAATGCAGGGGCAACATATCAAAGGGCTATGGTAGCTTTGTTTCATGATATGATCCATCATGAAATAGAGGTATATGTGGATGATATGATTGCAAGATCACAAACTGAAGAAGAACATCTCGATCACCTATACAAGATATTCGAGAGGTTGAAAAAGTATAAGTTGAGGTTGAACCCTAACAAGTGCACATTTGGAGTATGATCTGGAAAGCTTCTAGGTTTTGTTGTCAGCGGTAAAAGCATCAAAGTCGATCCTGCCAAGGTAAAGGCCATCCAAGAAATGCCAGTCCCCCATTCTGAAAAAGAAGTTAGAGGATTCTTGGGTCGTCTTAATTACATCGCTCACTTCATATCTCACTTAACTGCTACATGTGAGCCAATCTTCAAACTCTTGAAGAAAGATCAAGTAGTCAGATGGAATGATGAATGCCAAGCTGCCTTCAACAAAATCAAAGAATTTATACAAGAACCTCCTATTCTCATGCCTCTTGTTGAAGGAAGAACCTTGATCATGTACTTGAAAGTACTAGAGAATTCTATGGGGTGTGTTTTGGGCCAACATGACAAGTCTGGCCGAAAAGACCATGCTATTTACTATCTGAGCAAAAAGTTTACCGACTGTGAAACCAGATATTCACTACTCGAGAAAACTTGATGCGCTCTGGCATGGGCTGATCGCGGGCTAAGACAATATATGTTGACTCATACCACTCTGTTGATTTCTAAGATGGACCCTATCAAGTACATCTTCGAGAAGCCTGCTCTTTCCGGACGGATAGCTAGATGGAAAATGATCTTGATTGAGTACGATATTCAATACACAATGCAAAAGGCCATCAAAGGAAGTGTATTAGCAGATCATTTGGCCCATCAAGCTGTTGATGATTATCAGTCTATGAACTTTGATTTCTCGGATGAGAATATCATGTTAGTGACCGACTGTGCGAAACTTAAACCGTATGACAGACCCGAACAAGGATCCTGATGGACTATGTTCTTCGATGGGGCTTTCAACGCCTTGGGTAACGAAATTTGTGTTGTGATCATATCCCCTGAAGGTCTCCACACTCCTTTCACTTCCAGACTATGCTTCGATTGCACGAACAATATGGCTGAGTACGAAGCATGCATTTTCGGGCTGAAGGCTACCATTTATTTGAGAATCAAACATTTGAATGTTTTTGGGGATTCTTATCTAGTGATTATCCAAGTAAAAGGAGATTGGGACACTAAGCACCCTAATCTCATCCCTTACAAGGAGCTTGTGCTATCTCTAATTCCTTACTTTGAAGAGATCACCTTTAAACACTTCCCTAGGGAAGAAAATAAGTTAGTCGATGCTTTGGCCACCATGTCTTCTATGTTCAAGGTCAGATGGGACAAAGAAGCTCCTATGATTACCATTGAGAGATTCGACGAACCTGCGCACTGTTGTAAGCTTGACACTGACGCAGAAAAGCCATGGTACCATGAGGTGAAGAGATACCTTGAAACACAAGAGTATCCCGCGGGAGCATCCTTCAATGACAGAAAGTTCTTACGAATATTTTCAGCCAAATTCATCCTAAGTAACGAAATATTGTACAAGCGCAACCATGGCTCTACTCTACTCTGATGTGTGGACAAGAAGGAGGCATAGGAAATTATGGAAGACATGCATGATGGTCTCTTTGGGACTCACTCAAGCGGACATACTGTGTCAAAGAAAATCCTGAGAGCTAGTTACTATTGGTCAATGATAGAGACTGATTGCCATCAACACTCAAGAACTTGCCACAAATGCCAAATCTATGCTGACAAGGTCCATGTGCCTCATATTCCTCTAAACATCATGACCGCTCCATGGCCATATGCAATGTGGAGCATTGACATGATTGGAGAGATCAAACCCACTGCTTCTAATGGACATCGCTTCATTCTTGTTACTATTGATTATTTCACCAAATGGATTGAAGTCGCTTCATTCGCCTCAGTCACAAAGAACGTGGTAGCCAGATTCATCAAACATAACTTCATATGCCGCTATGGTATCCCCGAAAGGATCCTCACTGACAATGGGACTAACCTCAATAATGCTATGATTACCGAACTTTGCACTCAGTTCAAAATCAAGCATCACAATTCTTCTCCTTATAGACCTAAAATAAATGGCGCAGTCGAAGCGGCCAACAAAAACATTAAGAAGATTGTGCAGAAGATGGTAGTGACCTACAAGGATTGGCATGAGATGTTACCGTTTGCTCTTCATGGCTATCGTGCTTCAACTAGAACATCAACTAGGGCAACTACCTTTTCTTTAGTATATGGCATGGAAGCTGTTTTTCCAGTGGAAGCAGGTCTAGGAGAAGACGAGTGGATTCAGACAAGATTGGATAAGTTGAACTTGATCGATGAAAAGCGACTGGCTGCTGTTTGTCATGGTCAGATGTACCAGCAACGTATGATCAAGGCTTTCAACAAAAAGACCAGGCCTCGAGTATATCAAGTTGGTGACTTGGTGATAAAACGTATCATTCTACCGCAAGGCGACCCCAGAGGCAAATGGACTCCCACTTACGAATGGGCCATTTGTTGTCAAGAGAGTGTTCACTGGTGGTGCTATGATACTGACTACCATGGATGGTGAAGACTTCCTACATCCTGCGAACACAGACATAGTTAAAAAATACTACGCATAAAGGACCCGCTAGGTTGACACACCTAGGAAAAAATAAGGGCATCCCGACAAATCAAAAGGTTTGGGGAAAAATTAGGGATATATGCAAAATATCGTACACCCAACAAGTTGAAAACCCGAAAGGGAGACTTGGGAAAAAATGGGTATCCTGGTGGGCTGAAAACCCGAAAGGGCGGTCCAGGAAAAAATTAAGGATTAAAAGCGTATGACTATGTCCCGTGGAATCACTACAGTCTACTTTAGTACCAAGGTCTGAGTTCAAACGGTCCAAGATCAATCCAATCAACTTCTATCAACGGCAAGGGGCATTTAAAGACATTGGGGCAATAGTAGAGTTGGTATGCAATAAGATCATTTCCACGTGGCTATTTGTTTTTATTTTCAATTTTTGTTTTCCTTTCGACAATTTCCTTTTACTAGGATCTCAGTCTCTTTGTACAAAAAACGCATATTCACAGGCAAAATATCAATACAAATATACTTTGAAGTGCAAACTTTCTGTTTTTGTTTTGAATGCAAAAATGTCCAATGACTAAAATTGAACGAACATATGCATGTGAATATAACTAAAACTATTTGGCACATGTGTCCTGCTAAGCAGCAGCAAGCATCTCTTTAATTTATATGAAATATCCCTACAGAGTTATTTCAGTAACATTATACCCACAAGACCGGCTACAATAAACCAACCCTCAACAGAGTTACCGACGAAGTCTCTTTGCATAGGTTTAGACTTAGCCACAGTCTCAATCCCTTGACAGCTTTCTCCCTGGCTAAGTTGGTCCTAAAAGAAGAATCCTTGTGGATCTCTTCCTAAAAGAACTCACCTCGTCAGTAGTTCATCAAGTATTCATCAACAGGGTTTATTTCCCCAACAAGGTTTATTTCCCCAACAAACAACGAACAACAAATATCCCCGGCATAGTCTATCCTCTCCAGCTTCAGTTTGCCTTTCAGACTATTACAAATCAGAGGGCCACAACCCCTAATCCCCAGTAAAGTCATCAATAAAACCTTTACTGTCTCCAAAAGATATTATGAAGCCTGGGCCCGACCATATAATAGTACTACTTTTGATACTATGAAGCCTGGACCCGACCAAATAATAGTATAACATTTCAAATACTATGAAGACTGGACCCGACCAGATAAATAGCACAAAATACTATGAAACCTGTACCCAACCAGATAATAGTTAAAATTCTTTTCCCTAGTAGAGTTTGCCTCTACCCTAGAAAGTTACTGTGAAGCCTGGATCCGACCAGATATCATTTTTCAACTTCATATTTTCAAGTAAGTTATTATGATGCCTGGATCCGACCAGATAGAAATTCCCCTCAGAAGTTTATTGTGAAACCTGGAATCCTACCAGATAACAACTAAGTTCCAAGCAAGTTACTATAAAACCTGGATCCGACCAGATATTAGTTCAACTCTATCTTTCAGACAAGTTTATTGTGAAGCCTGGACCTGACCAGATAGAAATTAACTTCATCCACCTCAAAATCTGTGAAGCATGGATTCAACCAGATATCAGTGCAACTTTGTCTATTCAAACAAGTTATTGTGAAGCCTGGAGTCCGACCAGATAACAACTAGCTACAATCCCCAGCAAGTAATTGTGAAGCTTGGACCCGACCAGATAATAATATAACTTTTCAAAAAAACTATGAAGCCTGGACCCGACCAAATAGTAGTTACCACTTCAAGAAATCTGCAAAGCCTGGATCCGACCAGATAACAATTCAATTTCAAGAAATCTTCTGCGAAGCCTGTAATCCGACCAGATAACAGTTAATTTATTCTTCCCCGATAAGTTATCATGAAGCCTGGATTTAACCAAATAATAGTTAACCTCCTCATCCTCAGCAAATTGTAGTGAAGCTTGGACCCGACCAGATAACAGCTAACATTCAAGAGATGATCCTCGGCGGAAGCATTCTTTTAACAAAATTTGAAGATATGTATATTCTTCATCCCCAACAGCAATCTGGGATTCAGCTTCCCAAAACTTCTCAACAGTAGTCAGGGATTTATTTTCCCGAGCGAATATGCATCCCATATTCATACATCATAGCAAATACATACAAAATGCATTTAGCACAATCTCATTCATCTTGTGAACATCATGCATACACCTGCATTTTACTAACTCTTTTCCCACAGGTAAAACATCAAGTTTTAGTACAAATCGACCAAAGATTTATGCTGATACTTCTTCCAGTATTTACCATCATTCCTCCAAATGGCATCTATAAGCCCATTCCCAATATATCTTCGAGTGCAAATTTTCTAACACTTTAGTGACTTTTTGCATTTCACTCCATAATTAAATGTCTACACAATTGTTAGAGCTTTAATCCAAGCATTCAATGCCTTGTCCATGCTTAATACCATTTTAGGAAGAAAAGCAACATTGCCATTTTGGAAAAGTGGCTTTAATCACAAAGTTCACTCTTCTTGAGCTCTAAACTTGTTGTCTCTGCACACACACTTTGAAAAGACTATAAGAAACATGTTTAAAGTGATTCAACCACTCTACATTGCTAGTACAAAACATTGAAACTTGATTTTATCACTTTTCTTCAAAATCAAGAAACCTAGCCATAACCCTATAACTCAGAAATATGTTGTGCAAAAGTCCTCTAACCTCTTTCTTATAACTATACAAGTTATTTTCAATCTAGACACGGTAGAAAAGCACCCTAAAAACTCTCCCAAGCACCTTGCTACACAGAACCGCCCAAACTTGACAGTTTTGAGCCAAAACTCATCATCTCCATTTTCACTCATGTGTTTTAATTTCTAATCATCCAAACACCTTACATACATCATATACAAGTGATCCAAGCCCCTGTTTATTGACTGTAACCCCTCCATCATCATCCACCATTTTCAAAATTGAAGCTTGCAACTTGACTTGAGTTGAGAGTTTCAGCCATTCTCAAAGCAAAGTAGGAGTTGGATACACTCAAGGAGGTCCAGGCCAGCTAAACAGATCATTAGGAAAACCTCAAAGCTTTCTCAAACTGAAAACACGACCTCCATCTGCAAGGTAAGTTTTCTGAACTTATATCTCTTCATACAAGCATCATTTGATTCTGATTTGTGAAGACAAAATGTAGCTATCATAGCCCTGAAGATAACCATGTCCTTACAATTCATTTATATTGCTTGAGTAGTGAGAATTTTAAGTTTGAACTTTCTGAAAAAGTTAGGTCAGAATTTGGTACCATTAGAAATTATTATTCATCTTTGATTTATAGCTTATGATATTTATATGGTTGGATTCGTATGAAAAAATGAAGCAACATTCATGTTTACATTTTTCATTTTGGATGAGAAATGAGTGAGTTACAGGAACCATGGCTGGAGGTTAAAGATGAAGTCATTTTTAGGACTTGATTTATGTTATGTATTTATTGTTTCATTTAAGTTAACAGATGTATAGCCACCCCAGTGGTAAGGAAGCGCGCGTTTCATGTTCAGGGTGTGGGTTAAAGCCCCAGCGCTGCCACTTTTTATTATTTTCAACATTTTTCTTCTTTTTTTCCAACAACCATGCGCGCCTGGGCTTAATCACTGGGCCTTTCCATTTTTGCTGCACCACACCCCCTGCCTGCTTATCACAACACAAGCCCACTCCCTTTTTTATTTGGTTATTTTTTCTGATTACAAAAAAAATCCCATTGGGCCAAGCTTCAAAATATGTTTTTTCTAATAAACACCTAAATTACTTTTTTTCACCTCCTGACTTTATTTTTTTTCTTTAATTTATTACTTTTATTTTTATTATTTTTATTATCATTATTTTTATTAATAAAAATCCAAAAATATATTTTTCTTCATTATTTACATACTTATATTTTTATTTTCTTTATAAAACTAAAAAGACAAAAACATTTTCTTAAACAAATTAATTTCTTTTTCTTAATAATAATTAGATTTAGGTTTACTTATTTTCTTTTTATTTAAAATTAAATTAGAACTTAGGTTTCTTTTAATTAATTAATTTCCATACTATTTTTATTAAACTAAAAACCCTTTTCTTAAAAACCCTAAAAAATACTTTCTAATTTAATTTCTTTTCTTAATTAGTTTAGGCTTGATTTTCTTAATTTAATTAATAATTTTTTCTTTTAGATAATTAGGTTAAAAACCCTTCCTCAAAAACAAAACAAAATCATTTCCTTTCCATTTATATCCTTGTATATTATTTATTCATTCCTTGTACAATATTCAATATGGTTGTAATAGATAATTAGGTTTAATTTCTTGAAATCCCCATTTGTAAATTTGTATACCCCATCCCCTAAATGATGTTGTTAGACCCCAAAATTTGCCGTCTCATTTTTCTCAAGGCATGCCCATTGAGATCCCAACTTGCCCAAGGATGACTAAGAATTGACCAGACTAATTCTCTTGCTAAGGCAATGAACCTCTAACTAGGGTTTCAATTTTCATCAAGATGTGTGAGCTCCAAAGGTCTAAAGTGTTTTCCATGGTCCTAATATGTCTTCAAGGTCATATGTACCAAGTTTCATGCCTTGCACAACAAGTTTTCTCAGTCAATTGCCGAAATGTTTGAAAATCAAGTCTACTAGGTCAAAAGTCAATTGTGGCCTATATACAGTCAAACTTCAAGATTTTTGGTCAACATAAAAATTTCGAAATGATATCCATCATTTGATCAAGGGTTGATCATGATTCCTCAAGAAATTCTCCTAATTCATCAAAAGTCAAGATTTGCTAATTAGGGTTTCTATAGGAAAAGTCAACCAAACTTTGACCAGATATAACTTTCTCACACTTCATCCATTTGTTCCCAACCAAATCTCATTCTGAAGAGAATCAAATTCCCTACTACTTCTCTTCAGCCCTCAAGTCCATGAAATTCACCATTTGAAAGATACAAGCTTATACATTACAGGTCATTTTCAGAAAGTCAACAAAAGGCACTTTTTGTCAAGACAATTTACATCAAGATAAAATCTTCAAATCCAAAATTGATCAAATTAGGTATTGAATTATACATCTTGGGCTTTCCAAAAAGTCAAAGATCATCTTCATGAGATAAAAATTGAGCAAGTTATGGCTTGCCCAAGTTGGGAAAATTTGGGAACTTTCAAGAATTAAGCATTGAGCAAACTTGAAGTTTTAAGGCAAGGGCTCAATTTCTTGGACTTCAAGCATATTCCTAAGTTTATAGAGGACCTCTAAAATTATTCTTGCCATGCCTTGCATTTTCTAACTATTTTATTCATATTTATTTTAATTTATTTCAAATAAATGTAAAATAAAATGTATAAAATGTTTGGAAATGGGTTTTTAGCTTTGGGTTGATGTTTTGGACAGCCTAGGCCCATAAAATTTCGTGTAAAGGTGTCCACATTCATTCAAATTCAAAAAAGGATAAGTTTCCTTGTTTTTGGCCAAAGTTACAAATTTCATTCATGGCTTTGAAACGTTTGCTTTAAGGTTGTTTAAACCTTTGTTTTCTTATCCCATCTGTTGTACCCCAAAATTTGCCCTCCCATTTCCTCAACATTTTCTCATCACAAGACCCTTGAAGATCAAGATCCAGTTAGGGTTTCCTCTGCTCAAGACTTCTCCTTGCACTGTGGACTCAAATTAGGGTTTGTGTTTGCCCAAGGATGTTTTGACCTAAAATGCCTAAGATGACTTTCATGTTTCATGTTGGACTCCCAAGTTTACCCATACCAAGTTTCAAGTCTTGATTCCAAGTTTTGCCCAGTCAATTGGACAGTTGACCTAGAAATCAACTGTATTGGGGAAAAAGTCAACTGTGGCCAATTGACAGCCAAATCTCATGAAATTTGACACACATCAACATATTGAACTCATATGGACCATTTGATCAAGTTTGGATCACAATTCCACAAGAAATTTGATCAGATCACCAAAAGGGCAAAATGGTCATTTTTAGGGTTTTGACTGCACAAAGGCAATTTTTGACTGTTTGACCTAGCCAATGGCAAATCAAGCTCACATATGGACTCAAAGACTCAATGGAATGGTCTTGACACATTCATCAAGCTCAAAAGATCCCAAGTACACAAGGTTGACAGTTGAATTTCCCAGTCAATTGATCAATTTTGACTGTACACTGAAAAGTCAAACTTTGACTTTTTGGTCAAAATCAAGAGTCAAGATTCATTTTTCATTAAAACATACCAAAACATGAAACTTGTTCACCAAGAAATCACAAAATGCAAATTAGGGTTAGAAAATTGAATTTTTCATAACTTAGAATTTTTCTAAGTTATGAAAAACCCTAATTTTTTCCCAACTTTGCCCCATCTTTTCACCAAGATCCATTTGGATTCAAACAAAAGTCAAAACATGAAAGTTGTAGCTTGTTGCATAATCTACAACTTTTATTCACAAAGTTTTCTCATTTGAATCTTGTATCTGAAGTTACAATTTTTTGAATAAGGGCACTAAACCATTTTTAACTTAGTGAAATTTTAACCTATTTTGACAAGGTTTTCTACCCCACTTCAAGGCCATTTTTCATACACTTCCACTTGGAATTTCAATTTGCATTTCAAAGATGGATTGTAGTACACATTCCAAGCTTTCCAAAATGTCCAAGAACTTCTCAAACAACCTCATAACTTGAGAGATTCGAATTTCACAAGTTGGCAAAAATTCACTTTTGTTCTTAACCAAGACATGTTCATAATCTTGCAAATTTGAACTCAGCTTGCTTTATGCTTGATTACAGGTCCTTGAACCATTCCATACTCAATAATTTAATGCACATTCAATGTGTTAAAGTGTTGTTCTTTGAGTGCAAGCATTGTATGCAAGATTAATCCTAAACTAGATAAAGTGAACTTTCCATTTTTGAAAAGATTAACTTTATGTCCAATTGCAAATCAAGAAAGTACATGGAAAATCTGCTTGGCACAAGATTATGTGCATAACACACTGATCAAGAGAGGATTATGCAGCACATTAGGGGGTCCTCTACTGACCTAGAAAGCCAAGTTGCATTTGTTTGCTTAAAGTTCAAGAAAAGTCCATAACTTGTACCAACTTCAATCTCATCATTAGGACACAAGAGAAAAGTTATCAAACACATTCCAAAGAACATATCCAAGCTAACACACGAGCCCTTGGCCTCTAAAACACTCCCATTGCCATAATCACCTTGAAACTGCTCAAACAGGGCAACCCCTGCAGATTGAGTGCTATCTCTCAATCCCTTCAAGCATTCTTGCCCAAACCTGTTCCTCCACCTTCCTTACAACCTATGCAAGCTAACCATGACTTGAAACCTGACCTGTAACACCTCCAAGCCACTTCACCATTTTTAAATTTCTGTTTTGCAGTTGGAGTTCACTAGCTCGATTCAGGGAGTTTCAAGATAAAGTAGGACTTGGAAAAGCATCCTTACACTTCAAGGAAGCTATACAAGTCATCATTTCACTCTGAAACATCCTCCATTGCAAAGCTCGATTCCAACTGAACAGGTACATTCATGAAGTTCTATCTCCCTTATTAGGCATTGTTAGCTTTAGGTTTGTGAAGAAAACATGTCACAATCATAGCCCTGAACATGCTCATATGATTAGATTTCATTTATATTTCGTGTGCTTAGAGAATTTTATGTCTGAACATTGATGAAAAGTTAGGTCAGAAATTGGGGGAGGAGAAATTCTCCCTCATCTTAGAGAGTTAGGTCAAGTTCTTTACATGGTTGAAACCGTCTCTTAATGCTCTACACTTTTCATGTTATGAGTTTTGCTTGAAAGTCCAGGAATCCAGAGATAAAAAACGCGTGTTTGCTTGAAGGATATTGTTCAGAGGTTGAAGAAGACAGGTCTTCTGGGCTGGGCCTGGAATTTTTTCTTATTTGCACCATATAATTACTCATGAACCCCCCAAGCCCATTTGTCTTATTTTTAACTCTTTTTGACTTTTTCTTTTTTGATTGACTTTGTTTATTTTTTCTCATGATATAAAAAATATAAAAATATTTTTTCCATCTTTTTTTGAATATATGGCATATTTATTTGATTTACTCCTTTTGTTTGTATATATATATATATACTATTATTAGAATAAATAGAAAAATAGTGTAAATACATTTTTTTTATTTTTATTTACCTTCTGAAAATATTTCACATAAAAATACCTTTTTATTGATTTTATCAAAAATTAATTATTATCATTATTTGTATATAATATTTAGAACTTAATATATATATATATATATATATATATATATATATATATATATATATATATATATATATATATATATATATATATATATATATATATATATATATATATATATATATATATATATGTTTATTAATATATTTAGGTTAGAATATAAAAATACTTGAATTTTTCATTTTATTAATAGTTGATACAAAAATACTTTTTTTCATAATATACTTCATTTTATTTTTATTTTTGTACATAATAAATAAATACTTGTATTAAATCAATTAATATCCATTTTCATTAAAATTAGGGTTTTTGCCCTAAATTCAAAATACTCCAAAAAATAATATATTTTTATGATCTTTTCTCTTTTACATAAATAATATTTTTTCATATATATACAAAACATTTTTGCATCTTGCATTTTTATTCCATCTTTATTTATTTAATTATTGTACATTATTTATATTGCAAATATTCAAAATTGATGTAATAATTTTAGGTTTAAATTACTTGTCAATATCCCCATTTGAATATTTGTACCCCCCTTCCCATATTTGGTTTTGTAATAGCTTAGTAAATTTATTTTCGCACTTTATTGCTTTCTAATGATAACATGTTAGAATTAGGGTTTGTATGCGAAAAAACGATAAAAAATAGTTATGACCTCATCTCAAGATAAACAAGCATGAAAATGGACACACAAATCACACTTGCACCCCCTAGGATACTCCACTTTGTTGCCTTCAAATAAATGGGCCATATTGTATGTTGAACTTCTTTGGGCAAAGCAAACAATTTGAATGATCATAGTCCCTCGATAAAACTTTTCAAAACAAACAAAAACAAATGATCAAGTCCCTTAAAGAAAATTGCCCAAAGACATTTAACGCCGTTGCAATTATGGTCTAAACGATGACCCGCGCCTGTCCCTTTCACATCCTAACATAAGGTTGTCCACCAAATTCAATGGTAGAACAAACTTGTTAAAAGGGTTAAAACGTAGCAATAATCTTTTGAGAAATTTAGGAGTAGATAACCTCTTAGTTACTTGAATCAAACTTGCAAACTAAAACACTTGCCTAATTTCAAAACCACACCTCACAACACTTTCAAAACAACTTTCAAAAACAAATGAAAACTTTTTTCAAAAGACATACACCTTTGTATACATCCCAACATGGATCATTACAAAGGTTGCCACCACATTGGCTTCTTTTCAAAATATTTTCAAACCCACACACACTCAAGCACCATTTAAAACAATTGAAAACAAAAGGCAAGTGATCTAAGCAAGTAACTAAGAGCCCATGGATAACCATGGATAGAAAGGGTGCTAATATCTTCCCTTTTTATAATCTACTCCCCGAACCCAAGAAAACATCTCAAAAGGTTTTTGCTGTGCTTTTTAACCTTTCCTTAGGATAAAATAAAAAGTCGGTGGCGACTCTTGCTCAACCGAAATATTTGCGAATACGAACGCAAAACCTCAAGTCAGTTCTCCCACCGTATCACAGAACTGGCGACTCTGCTGGGGATTTTTTAAAGTGGAGTAACCTTAGGGCTTAGATCACCTTTGTTTTCAATTGATTGTCTTGTTTGCTTTTACTTCTGTGGGCTTTGTATCGGAGTTTTATAGATCCTAACTCGGATCTGGGGATACCTTCTTAGAAAGTAGCAACAAGGCTGTGAGGGAACTGTGCGGGGTATACCGACATGGTTGAAGCAGTCTGCTACGTTGATGTGGCACTTTGGTGTGTACCGGTAACCTTTGAGTTCAGTCAAGGAGAGTACGGGGCCGCCGCGTGGTGTCGTGAAGCATCAACTGACCTTAGGAACCTTAATTGAACCATCTTGGCCTTTTTAGGGTAGTGAGATAACTGACTTTGGTGCAGTCCGAGGTTGGTTGATACTCGATACTACACTCAATTGAGGGTTGCTTTCTTGGGATATTTCGGTCGCCAGTTCAGTGGCTAAATCGAAACGATGAACAATGAAAGTAATCCAGTGATATTGGGACCCTTAGAACCCGGTTACTTCTAATAGGACAGGTTGAGCCCACCAAACTTCAAGAGGGTAATACCCAGACCCCATGCAGGCCTAAACCCTAAGGGTTTGTCTTGTGTGACTTGTGTGCCTTACCATGTTTGCCTTTGTGAATATTTATGGTGTATTTAATCATAACATCATGACATCATACAACATCATGTGCATTGACTGACCATTTCAAGGGTTTCGAATCTTCATCTTTGTTCTTGTTTTATAGGACATGGAAACTGCTCGCAGAAAGACAATTCAGATTAGCCTTGTAAGGATCCCTCCTCAGCTTAAGGAACTTATGTCCAGGATTCCCGAGGGTTCTTCATTCAGTGAGAGACATGGAAGACTCATCAGCTTGGTTAATACCAACATTGAGGAAGATATGATAAAAGTCTTGTTCCAGTTATTTGACCCTCTGCATCACTGTTTCACTTTCCCGGATTATCAATTGGTGCCTACATTGGAAGAGTTCTCCCGACTTCTGAAGGTTCCTATCCTTGATCAACTACCCTACAACGGTACGGAAGAGGAACCCAAGCTTGAAGAGATTGCTAAAGCCTTGCACCTACAACCGTCTGACCTCAAGGGACATTGGGAAGTTAGAAGTGGTATCAAGGGGTTCTTAGCCAGGTTTCTGTTCGAGAAAGCCCAAGAATGTTGGAACTCCCTTGACCTACAAGCTTTTGAAGAAGTTATGGCCCTCCTTGTCTATGGTTTGGTGTTATTCCCTAACCCAGATCAGCTTATTGATATCAGTGCTGTCCAGATCTTCATGACCAGGAATCCTATACCTACGTTGCTGGGGGACATCCTTCACTCATGTTACACTCGAACCATGAGAAGAAGGGGTGTCCTTATGTGTTGCACTCCTCTCCTGGGAAGGTGGTTTATTTCGCACCTTCCACAATCAGTTTTGAAGAACGAGCGGGGTTTGAGATGGTCACAACGGTTAATGACTCTCACGCATGCAGATATACACTGGTGCCCTAGGTCCAGGGAAGACGTCACTATCATTGATCGTTGCGGGGAGTACCCTAATGTTCCTTTATTTGGAATCAAAGGAGGTATTACTTACAACCCATGCCTGGCTTGGAGACAATTTGGTTATGCTCGGAGGGATGGCCCTCATGACATGCTAATTCCTAACATAGTTTTTGATTTCGACAACGATACTCAAGGACTTCGTCAGAGATTTATCAGAGCTTGGAGGATGCCAAGTAGGATAGACAGCAAGACACTGGGGCACAGGAACTCCATCCCGTTGGAACCTTATCTCAAGTGGGTACGAGCCCGCTCCCAGAAGTTAGTGATGCCTTATCCTCATATGCTCCCTGTGATCAAAGAACCAGTCTTGGAAGGAAAGGTGTCCTACACCATTCAACATCCCGACATGCCCACCTCCTGGGAAGAAATGCAGAAGAGCTGGGTCCAGCTTAAGGAAGAACGAAATTCTCTTGAGACCAGTCTACATGCTAGTGAAAAGAAGGTCCTGGAACTCACCCGCCTACTGCACGAGGAGAGGAATCTCAACACCTACATCGCCCCAAAGAGGATGCACAATGTTTTTTTGCCTTAAGGAGTCATTTTGTAATATTTGGCCCGTGGGGCATTTATGTACTAACGAATTTCTCTTTATTAATATGATGTGCGTTCCTTTTTGTCTGCAACAAATTTTGAATATTCTAAATCCTTGAATGCATTGCATACATACGCATTCCATTGCACCATATGCATAGCAGGTACCCTATTTCACAGGTTGCTTAATCTTCTTCGCTGTTTGTGTGAACAGTCATCATGAATCCAGACTCCTCCAGCGAGCAAGCAATCAAGGCCCTTCAGGCCCAAAATGCACAGTTTCAAGAGATGGTCCTGAGCCTGGCCCAAGGACAGCAAGAGTTGAAGACTCTACTCCTGAAGAAGAAGAAGAAAAAGAGGATTGTGCTGTTCAACACCGGACGCAGATTTGGGAACACACTCCATAATGAAGCTGATCCAACTACTTCTTCTGCTGAGAAGAATAGTCCCCAAGGGGGAGGAGCTCCTAGTCCCGCAGTCTCCGACAACGAGACGGACTATAACGACGAACAATACCCACCTGCTGCTGACAGATACAAGCAATTGGAGGACCGCTTGAGCGCCATGGAAATTCAGAATGTGCCAGGACTGGATTTCGGAGATTTGGGGTTATCTTCTGAGGTAGTAATTCCACACAAGTTTAAGGCGCCCGCCTTCGCCAAGTATGATGGGGTCTCTTGCCCAAAGCTGCATCTGAGGTC
Source organism: Vicia faba (assembly GCA_948472305.1). Lineage (NCBI taxonomy): Eukaryota > Viridiplantae > Streptophyta > Magnoliopsida > Fabales > Fabaceae > Vicia > Vicia faba. The sequence goes on from OX451738.1 coordinate 231,660,436, forward strand.
GTACGTAAGGAAAATCCAACCTTACACGGCAGATAAGAACCTTTGGATTCACTTCTTCCAAGACAGCCTCTCGGGGTCTCAGCTTGAATGGTTCTACCAATTAGATGGAACTAGCGTCCGACACTGGGAAGATTTGGCAACCGCATTCTACAGACAATACCAATACAATTCTGATCTCGCTCCTACGCGTACCCAACTTCAGGGTATGTCTCTAGGAACGGGTGAAGGGTTCAAAGAGTACGCTCAAAAATGGAGAGATTTGGCTGGCAGGGTGCAACCTCCGTTGACTGATCGCGAGCTGGTTGATATGTTTCTAGGGACGTTGTCTGGTCCGTTTTTCAATCATTTGGTTGGTAACTCCTCCGCTGGGTTTACAGATTTGATATTGACAGGAGAAAGAATTGAAGCTGGCATCAAGTCAGGCAAGATACAAAAGGCTGCCTCCACAAGTGCTGAGAAGAGGCCGTTTAAGAAAGAAGCAAGTGTCGTCTATGGTACTAGAAGACACGTCAAGCCCGAAAGTCGCCGAGCCGTCAATGCTTTGGTCATCTCAAAACTTGTTGCTGCTCCTCAGCAGTACAATCAACAAAGAAGCGAAAGGCCTAAGAGGCAGTATACTCGACTGAGTATGACCTTATCTCAAATTTTACCCCAACTGTTATCCACCAACCTGGTGACCCTCAAAGAAGCTCCTAAGGTCGTCAACACTGCGTCTCCTAAGTATAACCCAAATGCCCGGTGTGCTTATCATTCTGATAGTCCCGGGCACACTACTGATGATTGCTGGGCCTTGAGAAACAAAGTACAAGATCTGATCGACGCAAAGGAAATTCAGTTTGAAGCACCAGAAAGACCAAATGTTGTAACTGCTCCTATGCCCCAGCATAGAGTAAATGCCATTGAGGAAGAATTGTATGCTGTTTCGGTAAATGAAGTTGTTACCCCTCTGAAGACCGTCAAGAAGAACCTACTGCGGGCCGGTTTATTTCCGGGTTGCGGTGAAGGTTGCCTGTTCTGTGCTGTTTCCCTATCTGGTTGTCCCTTGCTAAGGTTAGGCGTCCAAAGCCTAATGGATAGCAAGGAGATTCTGTTTAAGAAGTTCGCTGTTCAGTTGGTTCCGGTAAAAGAAGTTTCTGTGATTACCATCTTCAATAATCCAATCAAGGCTCTCCCGAAGAAGCCTGTTCAAATCATGACTGTTGCACCTGTGATTATTACTGTTCCGGGGCCTCTCCCCTACGTATCTGATAGAGCTGTCCCCTGGCATTATGGGGCAGACGTATATGTGAATGGAATCAAACAAGAATTCGACACTGGCGCCAGTATCTGCGATATCACTGGTCCAGCCAAGGTCACCCGCAGTGGCAGGCTCTTCTCGCCTGACATTGCGCCGCCCGTTATTCGAAAACCCCTCCTTATAACACCTACAAGTTTACCTGTTCCCGCCACTGATCAAGTTGTTTCCCCTACTGCCGAGTCATCTAATGCTCGGGGCAAAGGGATTGAAGAAGAGCCTGCCCGGGTGGAGGCACCGTTACCTATGAATGCTGAGGCCTCCCAACAAGAAGTGGAGGAGATCTTGAAAATAATAAAGAAAAGTGATTTCAATGTTGTCGAGCAGCTGGGGCATACGCCTTCCAAGATCTCCATGCTCTCTTTATTGCTATGCTCCGAGGCCCATGCTAAAGCCTTGATTTCATTTCTCAAGACGGCCCATGTCCCACAGGAGACATCTGCAGTCCAGTTCACTGATTGCGTAGCAAATCTGACAGCAGACAATGGCTTGGGTTTTTCAGATGCTGACCTGACTGCGAAGGGAAGAGACCACAATGATGCCCTGCATGTCTCTATCGAATGCAGGGGCACTACTCTGGCGCATGTATTGGTGGATACTGGTTCTTCCTTGAATGTTCTACCAAAAAAGGCTTTAGACCGTTTGGATTATGAAGGCCTGGAGCTGAAGCCCAGCAATATCATCGTCAGGGCCTTTGACGGTTCAAAAAGGATGGTTCATGGAGAGGTTGACATCCCTATTCGTGTGGGCTCTCAAGTGTTTGACTCTACTTTTTATGTGATGGATATACGTCCATCATACTCTTGTCTACTGGGTCGACCTTGGATCCATAAAGTTGGGGCAGTGACCTCCACCTTGCACCAGAAGCTGAAGTACCCTGTCAGAGGAAAGATCGTCACTGTGCAAGGAGAAGAGGAGTATATGGTGAGCCATTTGAATTCCTTCAGATACATTGAGATGGACGGGGAGTTTATTGAAACCCCCTTTCAGCATTTTGAGGAGGTGCATCCAATTTCAGCAGCAGCAGAAACAGCAGTCGAAGAGAATGTTTCCTTGAAGATGGCTTCCCTAAGGGATGCCCGGGCTGTGGTTCAGAAAGGCAATTGTGCAAACTGGGGTCAGCTTCCTGACTTCACTCAGAAGAATGACAAGTTTGGGCTGGGCTTTACTGCAGAGGCTCAGAGGGCTGTGCGCAAGGAGAAGATCGGAAAGGCTCCGGTGTTTATCTCCAGCTCAAGGGTGAATGCTATCGAGGAGGATGTAGAGGAAGCAGAGTTTGACAGTTGGATCTACCCGACTACCAGCGACGGACCAAGCAACTGGACGGCAAAGGATTTTACCCCTATCACATTTGTCACGCAGTAATTAATTTCTTTTGATTTCCAATTTGTAACAAACAATATGTTAAAACTTTGTTGGCTCGGTGTCCTACCCGGGGCATCGTAGCTCCATTTGTGAGGGCTTTTTGTATGACATTTCCATGTATCATCAATCAAAACATTGGACGTTTGTTGCATTTCAAATCTTGTGCTCTTTTTCTCTGTGTTATATTGCAAAACAGCTATATTTACACACACTCACTTATACAGGTTTCAATCCACTCTGGATCTCACTGATAACAGCTCTGCTACCGCCAGTTATGACTTCGAGAATCCGATCAACTTGGCCGAAGACGAAGGTGAAGATGATTGCGAAGTGCCTGGTGAACTTGCGAGACTGCTACTCCAGGAAGAAAGAGCTATTCAGCCACATGAAGAGCCGGTGGAGACAATTAATCTGGGTACCGAGACAGATAGGAAAGAGGTCAAGATTGGTGCCAATCTAGAGCTCAGCGTGAAGCAACGATTGATCCAGATGCTACAAGACTACATGGATATTTTTGCTTGGTCCTATGAAGATATGCCTGGTTTGGATGCCGACATTGTAGTTCACCACCTGCCAACCAAGGAAGATTGCCCTCCGGTAAAGCAAAAAGTCCGACGGATGCGTCCAGAGATGTCTGAAAAGATCAAGGCCGAGGTTATGAAGCAGTTTGATGCCGGGTTCCTTGCAGTGACTTCTTACCCTCAGTGGGTTGCCAACGTAGTGCCAGTACCAAAGAAGGACGGTAAGGTCAGAATGTGTGTTGACTACAGGGACCTGAACAGGGCCAGCCCCAAGGATGACTTCCCCCTACCTCACATTGATGTCCTTGTTGACAATACAGCTCAACACAAGGTGTTCTCCTTCATGGATGGTTTGTCAGGGTATAATCAGATCAAGATGGCTCCGGAAGATATGGAGAAGACTACCTTTGTAACTCAGTGGGGCACCTTCTGTTATAAGGTCATGCCATTCGGATTGAAAAATGCTGGGGCAACCTATCAACGTGCCATGGTTGCTTTATTTCATGATATGATCCATCATGAGATTGAGGTATACGTTGATGACATGATTGCAAGGTCTCAAACTGAGGAGGAGCACCTTGACCATCTGAGGAAGTTATTTGACCGACTCAAGTTGTACAAGCTGAGATTGAATCCCAACAAATGCACCTTTGGGGTGAGGTCCGGAAAATTGCTAGGTTTCATTGTAAGTGATAAAGGTATTCAGGTGGACCCTGCCAAGGTAAAAGCCACACAAGAGATGCCGACTCCAAAAACAGAGAAAGAAGTCAGAGGCTTCCTGGGACGACTGAATTACATTGCCCGATTCATCTCACATCTGACTGCTACTTGTGAGCCAATCTTCAAATTGCTGAAGAAAGATCAAGTAGTACGCTGGAATGATGAATGTCAGGCTGCCTTCGAAAGGATAAAGGAATATCTCCAAGAGCCACCCATTCTTATGCCACCGGTAGAAGGAAGACCTCTGATACTATACTTGACAGTGCTTGACAATTCAATGGGGTGTGTGCTGGGGCAGCATGACGAGTCTGGCCGAAAAGAGCACGCTATTTATTACTTGAGCAAAAAGTTTACCGACTGTGAGTCTCGTTACTCACTGCTTGAGAAAACTTGCTGCGCTCTTGTATGGGCTGCTCGCCGGCTGAGACAGTATATGCTGACTCACACTACTTTATTGATTTCAAAGATGGATCCCATCAAGTACATATTTGAAAAGCCCGCTCTGTCTGGAAGAATAGCGAGATGGCAAATGATCTTAACAGAATATGACATCCAGTATACAACTCAGAAAGCAATCAAAGGAAGTGTACTGGCGGATCATTTGGCACACCAACCTGTGGACGATTACCAATCATTGAACTTTGATTTTCCGGACGAAGACATCATGGTGGTAACCGACTGTGAAGTACCTGGACCGGATGAAAGGCCTGAGGAAGGATCCCGATGGTCTATGCATTTTGATGAAGCCTCCAATGCTTTGGGTAACGGTGTCGGCGCTGTAATCATATCTCCCAAAGGAACTCATACTCCCCTCACCGCCCGATTATGTTTCAGCTGCACCAACAATATGGCAGAATACGAGGCATGTATCATGGGTTTACAAGCTGCAATCGACTTAAGGATAAAATTTCTAAGTGTCTTCGGAGATTCCGCTCTCGTGATCAATCAGATCAAAGGCGAGTGGGACACGAAACACCCGAATCTTATTCCTTACAAGGAGTATGTGTCGACCTTGCTCCCCCACTTTGAGGAGATAACTTTCGAACACTTCCCTAGAGAGGAGAATCAGCTAGCAGACGCCCTAGCTACGATGTCTTCAATGTTCAAAGTTAAATGGGACAATGAGGCTCCCTGAATCATTATCTGGAAGTTGGATGAACCGGCATACTGCTGCGAGCTCGAGGCTGAGAAGGTGATTGAAAAACCCTGGTATCATGAGGTGAAGAGGTACTTGGAAGCTCAGGAATACCCTGAGGGTGCGTCTGTCAATGATAAGAAGTTCATGAGGAGGTTCGCTGCAAAATTCTTCCTCAGCAACGGCGTTCTCTACAAACGGAATCATGATTCAACTCTGCTACGTTGTGTGGATAAGGCTGAAGCAGAGAAAATTATGATAGAACTGCATGAAGGTACATTTGGAACACATTCCAGTGGACACACCATGGCTAAGAAAATCCTTCGGGCAGGATATTTCTGGTCCACAATGGAAGCCGATTGTTACCAACACTCCCGAACTTGTCATAAATGCCAGATCTATGCTGACAAGGTGCATATCCCTCCGGTTCCTTTGAATGTCCTGACGGCACCTTGGCCTTTTGCAATGTGGGGCATCGATATGATCGGTGAGATCCGACCGACGGCATCCAATGGGCATCGCTTCATCTTGGTGGCGATCGACTACTTCACGAAGTGGGTTGAGGCAGCTTCCTACGCCACGGTAACCAAGAGCGTCGTGGCACGTTTCATCCGGCATAATCTGATCTGTCGGTACGGCGTCCCGGAAAGAATCATTACGGAAAATGGTACCAATCTCAATAACAAAATGATCACTGAACTCTGTGAACAATTCAAGATACAGCACCACAATTCTTCTCCCTATCGGCCGAAGATGAATGGGGCTGTAGAGGCAGCCAATAAAAATATCAAGAAAATTGTGCAGAAGATGACAGTGACGTATAAAGATTGGCACGAGATGTTACCGTTCGCTCTTCATGGGTACCGCACCTCAGCAAGGACGTCAACCGGGGCAACTCCCTTCTCCTTAGTCTATGGCATGGAGGCAGTCTTGCCATTTGAAATCCAGATACCCTCTCTCCGGATAATGAAGGATGCAGACTTGAATGAAGATGATTGGATCCAGACTCGACTTGATCAATTAAATCTGATTGACGAAAAGAGGCTCACTGCTATCTGTCATGGTCAAACGTATCAAAAACGGATGATCAGAGCATTTAACAAGAGAGTCAGACCACAAGAGTATCAAGTTGGGGACCTGGTAATCAAACGCATCATCCTTCCTCAAAGTGATCCCCGGGGCAAATGGACCCCTACATACGAAGGGCCATTTGTGGTTAAACGTGTGTTCTCAGGAGGAGCCATGATTCTAACCACCATGGATGGTGACGACCTTCCTCACCCCGCCAATGCAGACATAGTAAAAAAATACTACGCATAAATAAAAGACCCGCTAGGTTGACATACTTAGGCAAAAATAAGGGCTTCCCGGCGAACCAAAAGGGTTCGGGCAAAAATAAGGGATGAAATGAATAAAAATCTGTACACCCGGCAAGTCGAAAACCTGAAAGGGCGGCTTGGGCAAAAATGGGTATCCCGGTGGACTGAAAACCCGAAAGGGCGGTCCAGGCAAAAGTTAGGGATAAAAGCGTAACACTATGTCTCATTGGATCACTTCGCATCCGGAATTCGACATCAACTATCTGGCTCAGATTACGGCATCGACCAATCAGCTTCATCTTCAACTAGGTAGCAAAGCGATGAGACGTTCGAAGACATAAAGGCGATAGCAGAGTTGGAACCCAGTGGGATTGTTCACATAACTATTTTGTTTCCTTTTTCAAATTATAAACTCTACGTTATTTGGCGGCATCCTCTTACTAGGATGGCAGCCTCTTGTACAAAAACGCCTATTCACAGGCAAAGTTTAAATCAATACAAATTCACTTGTCCATACAAATTACCATTGTTTTCTTTTTTCTGTTTTGTCTTGCGAAGAACGTCCAATGCTCATTTTTGATATATGCATTTGACATTAAATTGCTGATTCGTAAATGTTTACACATAAAACAAGAGATTGATTACAGGTGACATCAGAGACAGGGGCAATGTGAAGTTGTCTAATGCAGTCTGGTTGTTTTGTCCGCCAAGGTACCAAGGTAGATTCAACTGAAGAATGTGGCCAAATCATCTCAACTCCCCGCAGAGTAAAACAAGGTTCAGCAATACTTTCCCCAAGTGGAGTTGACTCTCCGACAATCCTGAAAAGGCACAACATTCCCCGGTAGGTCTTAAAGCTTATTCCCAGTAGATTCTGGAAGCTTATCCCCTGTAGAGTACGGACGTCTCTCCCGAGTTTTATTTAGAGTTATTTCCTCACAAGGACTTATAACTGGGTTATCCTCAGCTAAAAACCACGGAAGATCGCCCTCGGCAAGTTCCTTCAATCCCCGGCGGAGTTTATCTTTGGTGCTCCCCAGTGGAGTTTATCATCATTATCCCCAGCGGAATCCATCATTAAAGTCCTCAACAGGCCTCTCATCAAACCTCGGCCAAGTATCTCTTCCACAGAGCAACTCCCCGTCCGTTCGTCAAGGATTTATTTTCCTAAGACGAAATTACATTCATAAACATTTCACATTTTCATACATCTTGCTTACATACATGATAAAGTGCGTACAACACCATCTCATGTTGAACATCATGACATCGTGCATATCATACATCATGACATTGCATACAACTTATGTTTTTGCCTTTTCAGAAAAAAGACAATCCCAAAAACAACTACCTTCAACTGTCACAATTCCAGATTCGATACCTGTATCTAGCCAGGGCACATCTGAGAGTGATCTACTTCTAGATTCGATTCCTGCATCCAGCCAGGGCATATCTGTTGACCACGTTTCCAGACTCGATTCCTGTATCTAGCCAGGGCACGTCTGAAGTGTTCGAAGATTCGATACCTGTATCCAGCCAAGGCACATCTATCAATTACAACATCTCCAGATTCGATTCCTGTATCCAGCCAGGGCATATCTGTTGACCACGTTTCCAGACTCGATTCCTGTATCTAGCCAGGGCACGTCTGAAGAGTTCGAAGATTCGATTCCTGTATCCAGCCAGGGCACATCTATTAACGACTATTTCCAGATTCGACTCCTGTATCTAGCCAGGGCATATCTGCATAAGGAGATTGAAGATCAAACACCTGCAACAAGCCAGGAAAACATCCGTCTTTCTCAAACACACAAGTTCTCGCTAAGGGATCTCTTATGCGATCGACACTTCCCAAATGGCATCTATAAGCCCATTCCCGACAAGGTTCTGTCACATCTCCAGGTGGCATCTATAAGCCCATCTCCCTATCCACCACCTCTCCAAATGGCATCTATAAGCCCATTCCCGACACCACGTTGTTGAGACTCCAGCATGCGAGTGCAAATTTCCGGGCACTCTAGTGTCCAATCTCCTTTTACCCTCGAGTCACGAAAGGCAAACTTGCCAATCTAACTCTTCAGGTCCAAGAAGATTGAACAGGGGCAACTGTTGTACCCCAAAATTTTCCCTCCCATTTCCTCAACATTTTCTCATCACAAGACCCTTGAAGATCAAGATCCAGTTAGGGTTTCCTCTGCTCAAGACTTCTCCTTGCACTGTGGACTCAAATTAGGGTTTGTGTTTGCCCAAGGATGTTTTGACCTAAAATTCCTAAGATGACTTTCATGTTTCATGTTGGACTCCCAAGTTTACCCATACCAAGTTTCAAGTCTTGATTCCAAGTTTTGCCCAGTCAATTGGACAATTGACCTAGAAATCAGCTGTATTGGGGAAAAAGTCAACTGTGGCCAATTGACAGCCAAATCTCATGAAATTTGACCCACATCAACATATTGAACTCATATGGACCATTTGATCAAGTTTGGATCACAATTCCACAAGAAATTTGATCAGATCACCAAAAGGGCAAAATGGTCATTTTTAGGGTTTTGACTACACAAAGGCAATTTTTGACTGTTTGACCTAGCCAATGGCAAATCAAGCTCACATATGGACTCAAGGACTCAATGGAATGGTCTTGACACATTCATCAAGCTCAAAAGATCCCAAGTACACAAGGTTGACAGTTGAATTTCCCAGTCAATTGATCAATTTTGACTGTACACTGAAAAGTCAAACTTTGACTTTTTGGTCAAAATCAAGAGTCAAGATTCATTTTTCATCAAAACATACCAAATCATGAAACTTGTTCACCAAGAAATCACAAAATGCAAATTAGGGTTAGAAAATGGAATTTTTCATAACTTAGAATTTTTCTAAGTTATGAAAAACCCTAATTTTTTCCCAACTTTTCCCCATCTTTTCACCAAGATCCATTTGGATTCAAACAAAAGTCAAAACATTAAAGTTGTAGCTTGTTGCATAATATACAACTTTGATTCACAAAGTTTTCTCATTTGAAGCTTGTATCTCAAGTTACAATTTTTTGAATAAGGGCACTAAACCATTTTTAACTTAGTGAAATTTTAACCTATTTTGACAAGGTTTTCTACCCCACTTCAAGGCCATTTTTCATACACTTCCACTTGGAATTTCAATTTGCATTTCAAAGATGGATTGTAGTACACATTCCAAGCTTTCCAAAATGTCCAAGAACTTCTCAAAAAACCTCATAACTTGAGAGATTCGAATTTCACAAGTTGGCAAAAATTCACTTTTGTTCTTAACCAAGACATGTTCATAATCTTGCAAATTTGAACTCAGCTTGCTTTATGCTTGATTACAGGTCCTTGAACCATTCCATACTCAATAATTTAACGCACATTCAATGTGTTAAAGTGTTGTTCTTTGAGTGCAAGCATTGTATGCAAGATTAATCCTAAACTAGATAAAGTGAACTTTCCATTTTTGAAAAGATTAACTTTATGTCCAATTGCAAATCAAGAAAGTACATGGAAAATCTGCTTGGCACAAGATTATGTGCATAACACACTGATCAAGAGAGGATTATGCAGCACATTAGGGGGTCCTCTACTGACCTAGAAAGCCAAGTTGCATTTGTTTGCTTAAAGTTCAAGAAAAGTCCATAACTTGTACCAACTTCAATCTCAGCATTAGGACACAAGAGAAAAGTTATCAAACACATTCCAAAGAACATATCCAAGCTAACACACGAGCCCTTGGCCTCTAAAACACTCCCATTGCCATAATCACCTTGAAACTGCTCAAACAGGGCAACCCCTGCAGATTGAGTGCTATCTCTCAATCCCTTCAAGCATTCTTGCCCAAACCTGTTCCTCCACCTTCCTTACAACCTATGCAAGCTAACCATGACTTGAAACCTGACCTGTAACACCTCCAAGCCACTTCACCATTTTTAAATTTCTGTTTTGCAGTTGGAGTTCACTAGCTCGATTCAGGGAGTTTCAAGACAAAGTAGGACTTGGAAAAGCATCCTTACACTTCAAGGAAGCTATACAAGTCATCATTTCACTCTGAAACATCCTCCATTGCAAAGCTCGATTCCAACTGAACAGGTACATTCATGAAGTTCTATCTCCCTTATTAGGCATTGTTAGCTTTAGGTTTGTGAAGAAAACATGTCACAATCATAGCCCTGAACATGCTCATATGATTAGATTTCATTTATATTTCGTGTGCTTAGAGAATTTTATGTCTGAACATTGATGAAAAGTTAGGTCAGAAATTGGGGGAGGAGAAATTCTCCCTCATCTTAGAGAGTTAGGTCAAGTTCTTTACATGGTTGAAACCGTCTCTTAATGCTCTACACTTTTCATGTTATGAATTTTGCTTGAAAGTCCAGGAATCCAGAGATAAAAAACGCGTGTTTGCTTGAAGGATATTGTTCAGAGGTTGAAGAAGACAGGTCTTCTGGGCTGGGCCTGGAATTTTTTCTTATTTGCACCATATAATTACTCATGAACCCCCCAAGCCCATTTGTCTTATTTTTAACTCTTTTTGACTTTTTCTTTTTTGATTGACTTTGTTTATTTTTTCTCATGATATAAAAAATATAAAAATATTTTTTCCATCTTTTTTTGAATATATGGCATATTTATTTGATTTATTCCTTTTGTTTGTATATATATATACTATTATTAGAATAAATAGAAAAATAGTGTAAATACATTTTTTTTTTATTTACCTTCTGAAAATATTTCACATAAAAATACTTTTTATTGATTTTATCAAAAATTAATTATTATCATTATTTGTATATAATATTTAGAACTTAATATATATATATATATATATATATATATATATATATATATATATATATATATATATATATATATATATATATATATATATATATATATATATATATATATATATATATATATATATATATATATATATATATATATATATATATATATATATATATATATATATATATATATATATATATATATATATATATATATATATATATATATATATATATATATATATATATATATATATATATGTTTATTAATATATTTAGGTTAGAATATAAAAATACTTGAATTTTTCATTTTATTAATAGTTGATACAAAAATACTTTTTTTCATAATATACTTCATTTTATTTTTATTTTTGTACATAATAAATAAATACTTGTATTAAATCAATTAATATCCATTTTCATTAAAATTAGGGTTTTTGCCCTAAATTCAAAATACTCCAAAAAATAATATATTTTTATGATCTTTTCTCTTTTACATAAATAATATTTTTTCATATATATACAAAACATTTTTGCATCTTGCATTTTTATTCCATCTTTATTTATTTAATTATTGTACATTATTTATATTGCAAATATTCAAAATTGATGTAATAATTTTAGGTTTAAATTACTTGTCAATATCCCCATTTGAACATTTGTATCCCCCTTCCCATATTTGGTTTTGTAATAGCTTAGTAAATTTATTTTCGCACTTTATTGCTTTCTAATGATAACATGTTAGAATTAGGGTTTGTATGCGAAAAAACGATAAAAAATAGTTATGACCTAATCTCAAGATAAACAAGCATGAAAATGGACACACAAATCACACTTGCACCCCCTAGGATACTCCACTTTGTTGCCTTCAAATAAATGGGCCATATTGTATGTTGAACTTCTTTGGGCAAAGCAAACAATTTGAATGATCATAGTCCCTCGATAAAACTTTTCAAAACAAACAAAAACAAATGATCAAGTCCCTTAAAGAAAATTGCCCAAAGACATTTAACACCGTTGCAATTATGGTCTAAACGATGACCCGCGCCTGTCCCTTTCACATCCTAACATAAGGTTGTCCACCAAATTCAATGGTAGAACAAACTTGTTAAAAGGGTTAAAACGTAGCAATAATCTTTTGAGAAATTTAGGAGTAGATAACCTCTTAGTTACTTGAATCAAACTTGCAAACTAAAACACTTGCCTAATTTCAAAACCACACCTCACAACACTTTCAAAACAACTTTCAAAAACAAATGAAAACTTTTTTCAAAAGACATACACCTTTGTATACATCCCAACATGGATCATTACAAAGGTTTCCACCACATTGGCTTCTTTTCAAAATATTTTCAAACCCACACACACTCAAGCACCATTTAAAACAATTGAAAACAAAAGGCAAGTGATCTAAGCAAGTAACTAAGAGCCCATGGATAACCATGGATAGAAAGGGTGCTAATACCTTCCCTTTCTATAATCTACTCCCCGAACCCAAGAAAACATCTCAAAAGGTTTTTGCTGTGCTTTTTAACCTTTCCTTAGGATAAAATAAAAAGTCGGTGGCGACTCTTGCTCAACCGAAACATTTGCGAATACGAACGCAAAACCTCAAGTCAGTTCTCCCACCGTATCACACCATCATTCCTCTCTATATAAACAAGTATCTAGCAAGCATTTCAACACGCCTACACAACCTAGAGAGAACTCTACTATTTTTGCAAAATTATCAAAAGCGGTAATAATTCGAAACCCGCTTTGTAGGTACTTTTGGTCCGAACTAGTAATCATACATTGCTCTTGAGGTTCCCAGGGACTTGTTCCAACCATCCTCAAAGCTTGCAAGGACCCATATCACCGGATCCAAGCTATCACCATTTTGGTATAATATCAAATTCGAATCTCTACTTTTATTAATTGTTAAATGTTCTAGTGTGTGTATATAGGTTCCTGGATATCCTTATAGCACGTTAGGGGAATTACATGGAATGCATGGCTTCTCCTTAAGAAACCCCTAATTTAGTAACTTTTGACTTTTGATAAATTGAGAGTTTTCTTGATGAATCATGATCAACCCTTGATCAAATGATGAATGTGACTTCAAAATTTGATGTTGACCAAAAATCTTGAAGTTTGACTGTATGTTAATCACAATTGACTTTTTGCCCAATACAGTTCATTTTCAATCATCTAACTAATTTACTGAGAAAACTTATGATGCAAGGCTTTTAATTTTGACATGGGTATTCCTAAAGACATACGAGAAACTATGAAATCGACTTGATGAATTATAAGCTCAACTTTCCTTGAGAAAAGTGAAACCCTAGTTGTAGGTCAACTGCTTAGGAGGAGGGTTTTTCTGGTCCAACCTTGAGTAGCCTTGAGTAATTAAGAATCCTAGGAACATGAGGAGATATCTTGAAGAAAATTGGAGGGAAAATTTTGGGGTACCACAGCTGCCCCTATTCAATCTTCTTAGACCTGACGAGTTAGATTGGCATGCTCTCCATTCATGATCTGAAGGTGGAAGAGGATTGAACACCTAAGTGCCCATAAATTTGCTCTCGCATGTGCACGAAGTAACACTCTAGGTTAATTGTATTTCTTGAATGGGCTAAAAGATGCCATTCAGAAAGATGATGAAGTGTCATCGGTGATTGTCTTATAAATGCCATCCAAAGTAAGTATTGATAGGAGTATCATAATGAGTCTTCGTTTGACTGTATCTGATAAGTATACTAGAATGAGTATGCGTCCGACTGTATCTAGCATATGTGTTAGGGAGTTTCAAAATGAATCTTATGTTGCAATTGTATCGTAATGAGTATAGAATGAGTCTACATCTTGATTGTATCTATAAGAGGATTAGAATGAGTCTTCGCCTAACTGTATCTAAAAGAGGACCTGAGTGAGTCTTCGCCCGACTGTATCTGAGATCTGTATTAGAATGAGTCTACGCCTGATTGTATCTAAGGATATACCAGAATGAATATCAAAATGGATCTACATTTTGATAGTATCTGGAGTATATCGAGAATATGTACTGGAATGAGTATCAGAATGGATCTATGTCTTGATCGTATCTGGACTGTATCTAGAATATGTGTCGGAACGAGTCTACACCGGACTGTATCTGAAAGATAATCAGAATGAATCGTCGATTGATTGTATCTGGAGGATGAGAAATTGTTGACAATATTTATATGTTTGCGAACTAACCTGAAATAAACAAAGTTAGTTTCATGTAATTTCATGATGTATGTGATGCATTGTGTAATGATGCTCTCAAAATAAATAAGAATGATATATGTGTTTGGTATGCATATGCTGTGACGTATTATGAAATGATGTATGGATGTAACATGTCATTGGAACTTATCGGCAGCTCCGTATAACATCTTTGGCTAGGGGAAATAAATCCATGACTGTTGTTGGGTGTGATACAGTGGGAGAACTAACTTGAGGTTTTTGCGTTTTATCGCAAATGTTGCAGTTAGCAAGAGTCGCCACCGACTTTTCTTTTATCCAAAAGGAAAGGTGAAAAAGCACAGAAAAGACCTTTGAGATTATTTCTTGAGTACGGGGGGTAGATTATGAAAAGGGAAGGTATTAACACCCTTTTCATCCATGGTTTTCCATGGGCTCTTAGTTACTTTCTAGATCACTTGCTTTTGTTTGAAATTGTGCTTTGTGTGATTTTTGAAAGTATTTTGTAAAGTGGCCATTATTTAGGCAATCTTTGTAATGATTCTTGTTTGTAAGAATGTATACAAAGATGTTGATATTTTGAAAATGTTTTCAAGTTTGTAAGATGTTTGAAAGTGTAGGTGATAATTTTTGAAAATAGCAAGGATGTTTGTTTTGAAATGGAGCAATTAATTAGGAGCAATCTACCTACTCAAATGTCTTTCTTGTTCATTTTCTTTTCCTTTGAAATTGTTGTCTTACCATTAATTTGGTAAGTAACCCTATCTTTAAATGTAAACGGGACGGGCGTGGGTCATCGTATAACCATGATTAGCAATGTTGCAAGGTATCTTAGCATTCTTTTTGAGGGACTGAGATCATTTGTAAGGCAACTTAGATGGCGTCATCGAGGGACTATGATCTTGTATTTGCTTGTTTTTGCTAAGATACCTTACATGCGTAATATGACCATTTTGTATAAGGCAACCAAGTGGAATAACCCTAGGGTTGCTTGTGTGTAAATGTATTGTTTTCATGCTTGTTTTTGTCTTGAATTATGGTTTTCTAAGTATTGGTTTTAGTCTTTCCATACAAACCCTTATTACTATCATGTTATATAAAAGCGATAAATTGTGAAATTTAAAGTTACTCACTATTACAACATTTGTGGGGAGGGGGTGTACAAATTAAATGGAGATTGCAAGAATTTAAAACCTGATTAGTCTATTAAAACCTTATTGAATTGATATCAATGTAAGGAAATAAATAAATACAAAGGACAAAATGAATAAATGTACAAAAAATGCAAAATATAAAAAAAATGTGTTTTTGTTTGATTTTCAAGAAAAAAGGAATTTTGTCTTAACCTAATTAAATAAAGAAAATAATTAATTAAATTTGAATTTTACTAAGAACGTGTTTTAAATAAAACCCTAGTTCTATTAATTAATCAAAAGAAAATAAGTTTAAGAAAAGTATTTTTGGTATTTTTATCTAAAAAATATTTATAGCATTATAAAATATTTCTAGTCTTTTTATATCAAAAAATAATATATTTAAATTAGTATGAAAGAAAATAATTAATAACCTAATTTTAATTATATTCACAAGATAATAAGTAAAAAAATAAATAAAGTATAGTTAGTAAAAATATTTTTTTGTGATAAAAATAAAATAAACTAAGCCAAAATATAAATCTATCATTTTTTTGTATTTTATGATTTTTTAGTATTTATAAAATATATTTAAGAAAATAAAAATGAAATAAATAATAAAAAGTCAATGAACTTGGGCCAGGGGTGCCATTAGTCAACAGGGAGGTCAGCTAGCAAAAACCAAAAACAAGTCAGGCCCAAAGGGCCAAGCGCCTGCCAAAAACACAAACAATCAGCAAGTAAAAAATGTGAAAAATGAAAAGGGTACCACTGGGGCTCGAACCCAAGTCCCATAGGTTACAAGCACGCGCTTCTACCACTAGGGTGGCTATACATCTGTTAACATAAGCAAAACAATAAATATACAAGGCAAAACGGGCCCTGATGACTTCATCTTCAACCTCCAGCCAGACCAACTGTAACTTGCTCATTTCTCATCAAAAATGAAAACTGTAAACATGAAACTTGTAGAAAATTTTCTCACGATTCCAGAAATGTAAAGTATTAAAATTATAGATCAAAGATAAGAATAAATTTTAATGGCCCTAATCTGAACCCTAAAAATTTTAGGAATTTCAGTTTCAAAATTCTCTAAGCTCAAGCAAAATTAATGGAAACAATGGACATGGTTAGCTTCAGGGCAATGATATCTACATGTTTTGTTCACAAATAAACTATTGATGATGCTTGTATGAAGAGTTCCAAGTTGAGAAAACTTACCTCAAAACTGGAAATCGTGTTTTGAGATTGAGCGTGTTTCAAGTGATGGTTATGATCAGGTTAGCTTGCTTGAGGTCCTAGGAAGCTAATGAAATGGTTTGCTTGAGTTGAGAGTGGCTGAAATGACTTGGAGAAGTCAATGTGCAATGCTCTGTTTTTGGTTATGGAAGATGTGGTAAATGATGTTACAGTAAAGAAACAGGGATAGGGATAGGTTACACTTGATGTAAGGAAGCTTTAGAAACTAAAAGGCCAAGAAACGCACGAGGGAAATGTGAGTTTGGTGTTCAAGGTCAGAAACCGTGCAAAAATGGAGTTTTTGGGCAATTTTTGATTTGAGAGAGTTTTTGTGTATTTCAGGGTGTTCAAGCTCATTCTCTAGCTCATAAATAGTTACTCTATTTATAAGCAACAAGTTTGGAGTGCTCTAGTTAATCAGAATTCAAATTTACATGTTTAAGTTAAACATGGGATTTTTTGACAAAACAAGTTTCCATGCCCTGTACTTGCTAAGATAGAGTGGTTATGCTTTAAACAAGCTTTCTTTTGACTTTGTGGATGGAGTTTGATCAGAGGGAACAAGTTAGAGGCTCAAGAATGAACTTTATGCAAAAAGCTTGCTTTACAAGAATGACAATGTTAACTTTGTGCCATTAATGGAAATGCAACTTAGATAATAGCTCAATTGCTTGGATCAAAGCCCTAACAGCTGTGTAAACATTTAATTATGGAGTAACAAACAAGTTTGAGGCCTTCAAAGCAAGGATTGTGCAGCCTAGCATGGATTTGGTTCACGTGTTCCTAAAAAATGACTTGTAATTCAAGTGACAAAACCCTAATTTCATCTCTTCTATTCTCCCTACTCAAGAATGATTTCAAGGAGTTCTTTGAAATTTTGGAAAGCTTGCAATATGCTCTACAACCCATCTTTGAATTACTTTTGAAGATTCCCCTTGGAACTATATGAAAAAGTGCCATGAAGTTGGGTCAAAATCCTGAACAAATTAGGGCAAATTTTCACTAAGTGTTTAGTTTCATGACCACATGTTCATAAAATTATAACTTGAGATACAAGAATTTTTGGAAGGATTTATGTAAATAAAAGTTTTAGATTTCATGGAGATCTATAACTTTCATGTTGGAAGTTTCTCTTGAATCATCTTGCATCATGATGAAAATTTTGCTCAAAGTTATGAAAAAATAAGAAATTTGCAACACTTAGAAAAATTTCTATGTTTAGAAATTTTGACTTTTCAAAATGAAATCTTTAATTTTTGATTTCTTGATGAATAAGTTTCATATTTTGACAGGTTTTGATGAATTATGATCTTTGGCACTTGAATTTGACCCAAAATTCAAAGTTTGACTTTTTAGTATACAATTGACTTTTGATCAGTTGACTGGAAAATTCATCTGTCAATCCAATAGACTTGCAATGTTTTGAACCATGTCATTAGATTAAAATGATTCAATTGGACTCTTAAGATCATGCCTTAAACCAATTGACCATTTGCTAGATCAAAAACCAGAAATTGCCCTTTTCCCAGTCAAAACCCTAATTTTGACCATTTTGCCCTTTTGGAGATTTTATCAAATTTCTTGAGGAGTTGTGGTCCAAACTTGACCAAATGATACATATGAGTCTAAAATGTTGATGTGGATCAAAAACTATGAAGTTTGACTGCAAATTGGCCATGATTGACTTTTTTCCATAATACAACTGATTTTTAGGTTAACTGCTTAATTGACTGATCAAAAATGTGATCCAAGGCTTGAAACTTGACATGAGTAATCTTGGGGATCCATAATGATCCATGAAAGACATATGGGGAATTGGAAGTTCAAAATTCCTTGTGAAAACTCAAACCCTAATTTTGGTCATCAGTGCTCAAGGAGGTGTCTTGAGCTGATCTAACCCTAGTGCAGTATTGAGTCTAAGTAGATCTTGTGAGAAAATTATTGATAAGTGAGAGGGAAAATTTTGGGGTACAACAGCTGCCTCTGTTCAATCTTCTTAAACCTTAAGAGTTAGATTGGCGAGTTTTCCCATTCGTGACTTGAAGGTGGAAGATGATTGGACACTAGAGTGCCCAGAAATTTGCACTCGGTGATGCGATGATAAAGGGAATGGACTTAAAGATGCCATTTGGAGGAGTGATAGTAAGCTGATGGAGATGGGCTTGTAGATTCCATCCAAAAGTGATTGATGAATCTGAAAGAGAATCTGAATGAGTATCAGAATGGCGTCCATGTCTGGAGCGTATCTGAACTGTATCTGAAAGTTGAATATGAATGAGTATCAGAATGGCCTCCATGTCTGGAGAATATATGTACTGTATCTAGAAGTTGATAATTGAATAAGTATCAGGATGGCATCCGTGTCTGGAGCGTATCTGAATTGTATCTGAAAGTTGAATATGAATGAGTATCAGAATGGCATCCGTGTCTGGAGCGTATCTGAAAGTTGGATCTGAATGAGTATCAGAATGGCCTCTGTGTCTGCAGCGTATCTGAACTGTATCTGAAAGCTGAATCTGAATGAGTATCATAATAGCATCTATGTCTGGAGCGTATCTGAACTGTATCTGAAAGTTGGATCTGAATGAGTATCAAAATGGCCTCCGTGTCTGGAGCGTATCTGAATTGTATCTGAAAGTTGAATCTGAAAGAGAATTTGAATGAGTATCAGAATGGCGTACGTGTCTGGAGCGTATCTGAACTGTATCTGAAAGCTGAATCTGAATGAGTATCAGAATGGCCTCCGTGTCTGGAGCGTATCTGAACTGCATCTGAGACTTTGAACATTGTTAATGGTAGCTATTGATTAATCTTATCCTGAAAAAGGTAAAATGTTAGATAATATGCAATTTTATGTTGTATGAAATGCATAGTATAATGCATTCGTGTTATCAATGTTTATGATATATGGGTGCGATGTATACGTATATGAGCTAATCTGTTGTATTGTTGTTGGTTTGGGGAAAATAGATCCTTGACTGCTGCTGAGATCATGGAATATAAGTCTTCATGTTGTGAAGTCTAGTGTTGATGAATTTCTCCTTAGAGAAATAAACTCTATTGTAAGGGAAATGCCATGTACTACTTGAAAAATCCTGCTTGGGGAATCCTGAGAAATTTGATGACTTCTATTGGGGATTGATAATTGGAAGCTCTATTTGGCTGGGGATTAAACTGCACACTGCGAGGGATTTTATGGAAATAACTTAGAGAGATTTCCCTATCTCTTAAAGCCATCAATGATTGTCTTTCTATTATGTTTATTTATAAACAGTAATTATGTTCAAATGCACATGTTCAAAAATTAATCATTGGACGTTTTTGTAAACAAAACACAAGAGTAAAGAAAAAACATATAGTTTTGCACTTTCAAGGGATATCTTTGTATTGACTTTGAGTAAGTATTTTTTTACAATGAGACAAATATTCTAGTAAGAGAATATTGTCGTAAAAAATGAAAATTTTGATACAAAGAAAAGATAGCTATGTGTAATAATCCCATGGGGGTCCCATTCTGCTATAGCCTTCGTATCTCCGAGCATCTTGTCTATTTGTGGCCTCGTCCGAAGATGATTGAATTGATCAGAACCTCTGAGTTTGTCAGTTGAAGTCAAAGGTTGTCCGTAAGTTGATCCAATGAGACATAGTCGTGCACTTTAATTCCCTAACTTTTTCCTGGCCCGCCCTTTCGGGTTTTCAGTCCATCGGGATACCCTTTTTTGCCCAAGTCTCCCTTTCGGGTTTTCAACTTGCCAGGTGTACAAATTTATTATTTTATCCCTAATTTTTGCCCGAACCTTTTTGGTTCACTGTGATGCCCTTGTTTTGCCTAGGTGTGTCAACCTAGTGGGTCTTTTATGTGTAGTATCTTTTGACTACGTCCATGTTCACAGGGTGCGGCAGGTTTCACCATCCATGGTGGTTAAGATCATTGCTCCACTAGAGAATATGCTTGTGATTACAAACGGTCCTTCATATATAGAAGTCCATTTTCCACTGGGATCACCTTGCAGCAGTATGATGCGCTTGATCACAAAATCCCCGACTTGATATACTTGGCGCCTGACCTTTTTGTTGAAAGCCTTGATCATCCTTTTTTGATACATTTGACCATGACAGAAAGCAGTAAGCCTTTTCTCATCAATCAAATTTAGTTGATCAAGACGAGTTTGGATCCAATCTTCTTCATTCAGCCCTGCATCCTTCATAATTCTTAGAGAGAGGATCTGGACCTCAATAGGCAAAACAACCTCCATGCCGTATACCAGAGAGTAGGGTGTTGCCCTGGTTGATGTGCGAGCCGTGGTACGATAATCGTGGAGAGCGAATGGTAGCATCTCATGCCAGTCTTTGTACGTGACTGTCATTTTCTGTATGATCTTTTTGATGTTCTTATTTGCGGCTTTGACATCACCATTCATCTTTGGCTAGTAAGGGGAAGAATTATGGTGCTGGATCTTGAATTGCACGCACAGTGTTGTTAAGATTTGTACCATTGTGTGTGATGATCCTCTCTAGGATACCGTACCGACGTATGAGATTCTGTTTGATGAACTGGGCTACAACATTCTTGGTAACGGAAGCGAAAGAAGCTGCCTCAACCCACTTTGTGAAATAGTCAATGGCCACCAAGATGAAGCGGTGTCCATTAGAGGTTGTTGGCTTGATTTCCCCAATCATATCGATGACCCACATAGCAAAAGGCCAAGGAGCCGTCAAGACATTCAGACGAACCGGAGGTACGTGCACCTTGTCAGCATAGATCTGACACTTGTGGCAGGTTCGAGAATGTTGATAGCAATCTGCTTCCATGGTACACCAGTAATAACCTGCCCGTAGGATTTACTTTGCCATCGTATGCCCACTGAAATGGGTACCAAAAGTTCCCTCATGTAGATCAGCCATGATCTTTTCTGCCTCGACCTTGTCTATGCAACGAAGCAAAACAAAGTCATGGTTGCGTTTGTAGAGAATGTCTTTACTAAGAAAGAACTTAGCACATAATCTCTTTAAAAACTTCTTATCATTGACTGAAGCTCCTTCCGGATATTCTTGAGCCTCGAGATACCTCTTGACTTCGTGAAACCATGTCCGATCCACTACTTCTTCAGTATTAATCTCGTAACAGTGAGCTAGTTCATCCATTCATTCAATGGTGATCTGGGGAGCCTCGTTATCCCATTTAAGTTGAAACATGGATGACATTGTGGCTAGTGCGTCTTCTAGCTGATTTTCTTCTCACGGGAAATGCTCAAAGGTAATCTTCTCAAAATGTGGGACCAATGTCAACACATGTTTTTTGTAGGGGATAAGGTTAGGGTGTTTGGTGTCCCATTCCCCTTTGAATCTCTGAATACATTTAAGGATTAGATCCCTAAATCTATGGAAGCTTTGAGACCAAAAATGCACACTTCGTACTCTGCCATGTTATTTGTACAATTGAAGCAGAGTCTTGCCGTAAAGGAAGTATTACATCTTTCATAAGATATGAGTACATCACCTATACCATTTCCGAGTGCGTTGGACGCTCCATCAAAAACTAGGGTCCATCGGGATCCTTGTTCAGGTCCGTCATATGGTCTGAATTCTTCCCAGTTGTTTACCATCATGATGTCTTCATCTGGGAATTCGAACTTCATGGACTGGTAGTCATCCACAGCTTGATGAGCAAGGTGATCAGCTAGTACACTTCCCTTTATTGCTTTTTGGGTAGTATACTGAATGTCATATTCTGTCAGGATCATCTTCTATCTTGCTATTCTCCCAGAAAGGGCAAGCTTCTCGAAGATGTATTTTATGGGATCCATTTTGGATATCAATAAGGTAGTATGGGTCAGCATATACTGTCTTAGCCGGCGAGCAGCCCATGCTAGAGCGCAACAAGTTTTCTCAAGCAGTGAATATCTTGTTTCATAGTCGGTAAACTTTTTACTCAGGTAATAAATAACATGCTCTTTTTGGCCAGACTCGTCATGCTGCCCCAGCACACATCCCATTGAATTTTCCAAAACAGTTTGTTGTACCCCAAAATTTTCCCTCCCATATTCTTCAAGATTTGTCAAAAGCATGCTTCAAAATTCCCCAAGGGTTGCACAGTTCAAGGGCTTCCTAACAGTCAAAATTAGGGTTTTGGTTCTGACAAAGTAAATGAAGTTTCCAAGGGTCCAATCAAGTCCCACATGCCTATAAACATGGTCAAACATCCTCATACCAAGTTTCAAGACTTACAGCACAAAATTGCACAGTCAAAAACCCTAATTGCACTACAGTCAACTGTAGGGGCAAAATGGTCATTTGACAGTCAAAAGTTCAAATTTTTGGTCAACATTTCATTTTGAAGCCACAAATATCATTTGATCAATGCTTGATCATGATTCTCAAAGCTTGGCTCAAAAAGTCTCAAGATGCAAAAGTTTCCATATTTGGACAGTTGAAAAAGTCAACTGTAAATTGACCAGGGCATAACTTTCACATGGATTATCAGAAAAATTCCATCCAAAGCTCATTTTGAAGAGAATGACATTTCCTACAACTCCTCTTCACACTTCAAGTCCAAGAAATGCTCCCACAAAAAGTTATCAATTTCAACATTATAGGTCATTTTCAAAAGTCAACAAAAAGGGACTTTAAGTCAAAGGCCATAACTTGATATTGTTAAATCAAAATGACATGGGACCAAAGGCATTGGTTAGAGGACTCAAAGACCTTTCCAAAATGTCAAAGAACATGAGCAAAGCTTTAAAATTGAGCAAGTTATGCCTTGTGGAAGTTGGGAAATTTTTGGATATTTTGAAAAGTCAACATTGCTTCAAATGACCTAAAATTGCTAATGGGCCTCTTTTTCTTCCACAATTCATTATCCAAGGCATGTGCACGACCATTTGGCCCAAAGGGAAGGTTTTTATCATTTTATTTTATTTATTTGGATTTTTAATCATTAATAATTCATTTAATTAAATAAAATACATGAAAAATACCAAACCTAATGTTTTGAATCTTTTTGTGCATAAAATAATCTCAATATTTCGTGTACAATCAAATATGGAAGGAATTATGGTGATTGGATATGATTGAAGCCAAAATAGCATGAAAAAGATTTGGAGAATCATGGCATAAAAATCAAATATTGAATCCTTCAATTCATGGATTTTTTGATCAAATTCTTTGACCTAATCCTTCCATACATAAGTACAAAGCAAACCCTCGTGCAAAAAGACTGGAAGCTGCGCCATACATAGAAAACCACACTTGAGTTTTTTGCTTGAAAATTGAAAACTGAAAACAGGGATACAAGGTGATTCAAGCCACGATACTTATTCCATTTGCTTGCTGAGGTTTCAGGGAAAGAATTTGGATCAAAACCACAAGCTTCCACACCCAGAAACGTGAGAACGATCTCACCCTGTACAGAAAAAATTCCATGTTCTTGCATCATGAATCATACGCTTTTAGTAATTTTTAACATTTGATTTATATTCATTGCTTAATTCTAAAGCTAACCACATTATTTGATTGAGTTTTTATGTGCCATATACAAATCTGCCATTGTTATATTCTAGGGTTTTGCAAGCTTTGAATTGGGCGTTTTTAAACGCTGTAAAATTAGGACCTCACAGTACCATAATTGGATTCAGCGTGCTTGGACGAAGAGAACACGACCCTCGCGCCCAATTTATATGGTCGGACGGCCTAATCGTTATTTTCAGATATGGCATGTTTTGGGGGGGGGGGGGGGGTTCAAAACCCCCGCTAACCACTTTCTATTTTCAGGAAATAAACAAGCCAAGGAAGAAGAAGACGAGGTGGCCATCAGCAATTGGTTGATTCAAATTTTTCGCGCGAAAAGAGCACTAACTCATGTTTTCTTTTATATTGATTGTTGGTTATTATGTAAACAAAAGCGTGTGAACGGCCTAGCGGTGGGGAAAGCGTTTGGTAATCAATAGGACCTGGGTTCGATCCCAGGTCCCCCTCCCTTTCCTTATATTTTTCCTTTAAATATATTCCTATGCAGATTCAACCCTGGGTTCCACCATGCACTCAATATCCAGGCCTTCCACGTGTTTACCACTATCAATCCAAGGAACATAATCTGAAGAACAGGATAGACTCCAGTCAATGCACTCACGCGCTAGCATAAGAAGTCAAACAGGGCCTTGCAATAAGTGGGCCTGATTGCTGAGTACACCTCCAATTGGGGGACAGAAACCCCCCAAGGTTTTGTTTTTTATTCTATTCCTATTTTATTTTATTTTCATTATTCCTTATTTTAATTAATTCATTAATTTAATATTTACATAAAAAGCACAAAAACAATATAAAAATAAGAAAGGACAAAATTAAAATATATTTCTTTAATTAATATTTTTTTGTAAATAAAATTCATTAATTAACTTAGTTTTTTAATTTAGGACTTAATCTTAACATTTTTCAATAAACTTAAAATTTGGTAGAATTAGGGTTGGTAATAATTTTTATCCTTTTTTCTTTTCTTTCATAATAATTAAATATTTCCCATTATTTTTTTAATTAAAATTGCATGTAAATAATTAGGTTAATTTAGGTTTAACTTTAATACTTTCTTAATAAACTAAAAAAAACAATTAGAATTAGGGTTAGCATTTTAATTTCAATTAATTTCATTAAATTCTCATAAATACAAAAAAACCAAAAATAATTTCTTTTTTTTCTTTAATTCAATTAATTTAACAATTTAATTTAATTTCAAAAAAAGGGTCCAACGCCCTCGTTTCTAATTTTAATTCAAGTCGCGTATTTATTTCTTTTCTTTTAATATTTATGTACCTCTCCCAAAGCCATGTAAATTAAATCTTTCGCACTTTACTTTTACTTTAATTCTTTATTTTTTCTGTCAAATCGGGTCTTGGAAATTTTGGCGATGTGGACCCGCGACTTTTGTAATAGTTTAGAACTTTACCTTTCTCGCACTTTCTTAAACTGCTAAATAAATGCATGCAAGAATGAATGACAAAAAAATAAAAATAAACGTGTAGATCACCAATAACATGACAAGATAAAATATCTGAATCTGACACACGAATCACACACCACCCCTAGGGTACGCCTCACTGTTGCCTTGCCTCGAAAGGTGATCGTCGAGTAGAGGATGTCTTAGTAAGTCCTCATGATCCAGGAACCTGGCATGAGGGTAGCTTCTAAGGTATCTTCCCATTGCTCTGGTGATCACCATGTCCCGAACCTTCGAATTGACCCGAACACCTCCAACGGTGGTGCTACCTACCTCTCAATGGTGGGATGGCATTACTTTAAAGGACATTTACACAGACGAATTCCTTAGGGTAGGTAGGTTCTCATAGATACTTGCTCTAAATTCTAAAACAAATCAAAAATACTTTTCACACCGACAGCTTTTCAAAAAGCTTTCGAAAGCAATTTTTCAAACACTCTTGAGGACCGATACAAGAGTCGAACTGGAATTTTCAAAGAAACTTTTTAAAACCCACAGTTGAAAAGCAAACAAACCATTTTTGAAAACACAAATGAGCAAGTATCTAAGAGCCCATGGATAACCATGGATAGAAAGGGTGCTAACACCTTCCCTTTCTATAACCTACCTCCCGAACCGAGAGCAATCTCTATAAGGAATTTTTCTGTGCTTTTGTTCTTTCCATTTGGAGAAAATAAAAGATGGTGGCGACTCTTGCTTCCATGACATTTCGCGAACCAGCGTTAAACAGTCAGTTCCAGATCCACCGATCACAGAACTGGCGACTCTGCTGGGGACTCTTTATAAAGTGAGGTGTACCTTAGGATAGTTCATAACTGTGTTTTCAATTGTTTTGACTTGTTTGCTTTAAATTGTGGGTTGCATCGGAGTTACATAGATCCTAACCCGGATCTGGGGATACCCTGTTTAGGTAGCATAAGCTGTGAGGGACCTGTCCGGCGTAGACCGACACGGGTGAAGCAGTGGCTACGTTGGTGTGGCATCTTGATCTGTACCGATATCCCTTGTGTCGCAACGAGGAGAATATGGGTCTTCTGAGGAGTCATTAAGCACCAACAGACCTTAGAACCTTAAATGACACAACTTGGCCATTTGAACAGTAGCAGTATGCTACGCCCATTGAGGCTAAACTCTCGTGATGGTTCTGGCCGCAAGCAAAGATTGCGATGCTGGAGTTATGACCGATTGAGGGTAGTCAATGATATTGGGATCCTCTAAGAACCCGGTTACTTTCATAGGACAGGTATGAACCAACAAACTGAAAGAGGGTAATACCTAGACTTCATGCTGACCTAAACTTTAGGGGCTTGTCTTGTGTGACTTGTGTGCCTTCGTACTTGACTACTTGCATGCTTTATCTGACACATGAACTACTTGCAGGTTTTGTTTTTAGTCCTTAATTGGGACTCATAACAGGTCTTACTAAGTTTCTTGCAGGTTTTGTTTATAGTCCTTAATTGGGACTCATAACAGAGTGTACTGAGTTTCTTGCAGGTTTTGTTTATAGTCCTTAATGGGGACTCATAACAGGGTTTACTTACGTCACTCCATGCATACCATAACATCATACCATTGCATACATCCTAACCCATTTCAAGGATCTCAAGGGCTTGTGATGCAGGTCATGATGAATCAAACATCTAGCAAGGGGAAAAAGGGGATTTATTTTCCTCTAGCCAAAGTTGTCAGGGGCTATAACCCACTGGATATGGTGAGCCTTTGACCCTTTGAAGAAGGATCTCAACAACACGAAGTTCCTTCAGTCAAGCTACCGGACCCAAATTCTAACAAATTTTCTTGTTTACCCCGCGAGATCCTTGAAAACACTGCATGCATACATACACATCATAACAGGTATCCTTGTTGCAGGTCACTTACCTTTCTCGATGTTTATTTCAGCAATGACTTCCCAACAAGATAACCAGGACCTTCTTGCTCAAGAGACTCGGTTCGGGGAAATCCTCCTGAATCTATCCAAGGGGCGGGAGGAGTTGAGGACACTTCTCATGGAGACTTTTGTCAGGAACAGTGCTGAGGATGAAAGGCTGAAACACCTACAAGCTGAGGTGGATGCATTGAAGGTCCAGATGCTGGGGCAGGTGACTGCCATTCAAGGGTTAGCTCAAAGACAAGATGAGCTCGGGGTTCTCGTCAACCAACTGCTTCAGGGCAACCAACTAGGGCAAACGCCTAAGGGTAAAAAGCCAGTCATCGTTCAATCACCGTTGAGACAAGGAGATAAGGGGAGAGCTCCTCAAATGGCTCCAGTGTCACAAATTCAGCATCAACCTCATCGGCTTCAGCCAGACAAGTTCAGGAGGCAATTCACCCCCTCAACATGTCGCTGTTTCAAGCTTTACAACGCCTGTTGAGATTGAATTTGATCACATTAAGGGCTCATCCCCAGAATCCCAACACAGCATCTCCCATCTATGATCCCAATAAGAGGTGTGCCTACCATTCTGCCTGCCCAGGACATGATACAAATGAGTGTTGGGCTCTGAAGAACAAGATCCAGGACCTGATTGATGAAGGGGCATTGGAGTTCACACAAGTTGGTCAGGCTGAATTTTTCTACCATCCCTCCAAGGCTCACCAGTTGAAGTGACAAGCCCTGAGACTAGAAAACTTTTGTTCATTCGAATGTTCAAGTTGTAATTTTCTCTTGTTCAAACATTTACTCATGTTAAGCGTTGTTAGTTCATTAATGCATCGCATATGTCTATTTTGAATCAATTCATTCGTATTCACTATATTTAAATTGCTTTCCTTTTTGTGATATTCAACTCTCGAACAAAAGCTCTGAGCCTTTAGAGGGAGGATGACGAAAACGATACCGCTATCTTTACAATATGCTTTTGAACAGACCCCGCTGATGAGGTACAGGCATTGTTTCAATTCCTAAACACTGGAGTTATAAGGAAGATAATCCCTCGTCAACCCCTCTGAGCCAAAGAAGTAGGAGTTTTTCTTTTCGAATATTGAAACCCTTAATCATAACTCGGGGCAGGGTAGTTCTCTCAGTTGATCCAAGTGCATAACAAATGGTACCAAAGAGGTCCTTACAAAAAAAAGAAGACAGTGATGATTCCGACTAATCATAAGGATAGGCAGTCATTATATCTCAAAAAATAAAAACCCATTAAGTCAAAGCCTATGAAGGAGACTTACAAGACTGGGGCATCCCGCTGACTGTACTCACAAAAGAAACAGTTCAGGCAAAAAACAGGGATAACGAAACGAAAAAAAAAAGAAGAAAGAGGTCCTACAAACCCTCAACAAAAGAGATGACTGTCTATTCAAAATAAGTTATCAACATCTGAATCATCACCGGAAAATCAGAGAAAAGACTCAAACAAGGTCTAACGTATGATCAACTGAGGTTAGGTTTGGAGAACATCACGAAGAGCGGGTGGGTACAAATAAAATTTGAGCCTTTATCCTTTGTTTCTTGAACCGTGAACCAGGCCACGTTATAACCCTTAAAAGTCCTAGCTGAAGCATGGGTTAGTTCGAAAGCATACTGTTACGAAAGGTATCCTGACTCCTTAAGGCCTACGGTAAATACGGAGTTGACATCACGTTTTACAAACATTCACTTGTTTTATGAAAAAGAATGCATTTTCAAAATCTTCAAGACAGACATAAGCTTTGCATTTCTAACATAACTTTGCTTGCATATGACTTTTTGTTTGAACAGCAGGGAAATTCGCACGATGAAAGCCTAGTGAACAAAGGCACTTCCAATCAAGGGGCATGACATGATTATGGCCCATTATCTGGGGCAGTCCAATCAAGATTCGGAGAATCTCTCAAGGGCCAAATAGCCTGGGGCAAATCTCCGCCTGAGTCACTTGGGGCACTCCAACAACGAATCTTGCCTGATCAAACACCTTCTGGTGGCGTGACAAAATACTTCCAACAGGGGCAACTCCCCACATTCCCTGAACGTGGACATAGTCGAAAAAATACTACGCAAAATCAAAGACCCGCTAGGTTGACACACCTAGGCAAAAATAAGGGCTCCCGGCGAACCAAAAGGGTTCGGGAAAAATGAAGGGATGAAACGAAAAATCTGTACACCCGGCAAGTCGAAAACCTGAAAAGGCGGCTTGGGCAAAAATGGGTATCCCGGTGGACTGAAAACCTGAAAGCGGTCCAGGCAAAAGTTAGGGATCAAAGCGTACGAATATGTCCTGTCATCTCGTCACTTGCCTACCAGAAGAAGATTGGTCAAATCGGCAGTCATCAAGCACCTCCACAAGTATCTTCCTCTCCCACATCAGAAACAGGGGAAATAAAGAGTTGTCTAAGCAATCTGATTGTTCGGTCCTCCAAGGTATCAAGGTAGGTTCCGTTGAAGAACATAACCAATACAGTTCAATACTTCCCCAAGAGAGTCCAATCCAGTTTCCCCAAGAAAGTTGGAATCCATCTCCCCAAGCAGTAAGCTTATCCCCAGTAGATTCTGGAAGCTTATCCTCGCAGAGCACGAACGCGTCTCCCGGCTTTATTCAAAGAGTTATTTCCTTACCAGGATATAACTGGGTTATCCTCAGCCAAAAGCCACAGAGAGATCGTCTTCGGCGAAGTCTTCTTATCCCCAGCGAAGTCTATTAACACTTCCAACAAAACAAAGGTCATCCCCAGCAAGTTATTATCAACATTCCAGCAAAGTATCTCTCTCCCCACAGAGTATTGCTTCCCAGCAAGATTGTTAGAGTACTTGTCTCCCCGCAGAGTTATCCATTCGCCAAGTTTATCCCCCAACGGAGTTATCTTCTCCTACCAGTATTCTTGCAACTATCATCCCCAGCGGAAGCAAAAATCCATTCTCCAACATCAGCCCAGGAGTGACTTCCCGGCACCCGTCAAGGATTCACTTTCCTAGACGAAAAACATACATTTGTAAACATCACATACATCATTATAGCATGCATGTACGCATCATATCTTACAAATCTCATTTATGTTGAGAACATCATTGCTTGACCCATATCATGCATTGCATATGACTGACCTTTACCTTTCAGGAAAAGATTCAGTTAAGTTCTCAGCTATTTCAAGACATAGACCGGTTCAGTTAAATCGACTCCAAAGATTTCTCTGTTTCTTATCCAGTCAAAGGCCTTCTCTGGTTCAGTCAGATCGACTCCAAAGATCTCCCTGTTTCTTATCCAGTTGAAGACATTCAAGACCTAGACCGGTTCAGTTAAATCGACTCCAAAGATTTCTCTGTTTCTTATCCAGTCAAAGGCCTTCTCTGGTTTAGTCAGATCGACTCCAAAGATCTCCCTGTTTCTTATCCAGTTGAAGACATTCAAGACCTAGACCGGTTCAGTTAAATCGACTCCAAAGATTTCTCTGTTTCTTATCCAGTCAAAGGCCTTCTCTGGTTCAGTCAGATCGACTCCAAAGATCTCCCTATTTCTTATCCAGTTGAATACATTCAAGACCTAGACCGGTTCAGTTAAATCGACTCCAAAGATTTCCCTGTTTCCTATCCAGTCAAAGGCCTTCTCTGGTTCAGTCAGATCGACTCCAAAGATCTCCCTGTTTCTTATCCAGTTGAAGACATTCAAGACCTAGACCGGTTCAGTTAATCGACCCTAAGGTTTTCTGTTTCTTATCCAGTCCAAGGCCTTCTCTAGTCCAGCTAAATCGACCCCAAACAAATTTTCCTGATAAAGACTTAGTAGAAGATATCCAAGATTCTCTCAATGATTGTTGTTGAGGTTGTAGTCGCCTATGGTTCTCTCCCCGATCCTGCGGAGGTAGTAGTCATCCCCAGATTCTCTCAGCGTCACTGTTGAGGTTGTAATCATCCAAGGTTCTCTCACCATTCCTGTTGAGGTAGTAACCATCCATGGTTCATTCATCATCGTTTGAAGCTCCAGATTTAGCTCCTGTAACCAGTCAGGACACATCTATACAAAGAATCTGAAGATCAGCTCCTGCAACATGTCAGGTACTCATTTTTCTTTTTTTGCAGGTATGCAAGTTCTCGCTAAGGAAGCTCCTGTGCGATCAACATCCAGATGGCATCTATAAGCCCATCCACCATCCATCATCTCTTAGCATGGCATCTATAAGCCCATCATCCTATCCATCAATCTCTAAATGGCATCTATAAGCCCATTCCCCACCATCACACTACTATGTGAGCGCAAATTTCTGGGCACTCTAGTGTTCAATCATCTTCCACCTTCGGATTACGAAAGGCACGTCAGCCAATCTGCATCCTCAGGTCTAAGAAGATTGAACAGGGGCAACTGTTGTACCCCAAAATTTGCCCTCCCATATTCTTCAAGATTTGTCAAAAGCATGCTTCAAAATTCCCCAAGGGTTGCACAGTTCAAGGGCCTCCTAACAGTCAAAATTAGGGTTTTGGTTCTGACAAAGTAAATGAAGTTTCCAAGGGTCCAATCAAGTCCCACATGCCTATAAACATGGTCAAACATCCTCATACCAAGTTTCAAGACTTACAGCACAAAATTGCACAGTCAAAAACCCTAATTGCACTACAGTCAACTGTAGGGGCAAAATTGTCATTTGACAGTCAAAAGTTCAAATTTTTGGTCAACATTTCATTTTGAAGCCACAAACATCATTTTATCAATGCTTGATCATGATTCTCAAAGCTTGGCTCAAAAAGTCTCAAGATGCAAAAGTTTCCATATTTGGACAGTTG
The DNA here is from genome assembly GCA_948472305.1 of Vicia faba. Classification (NCBI taxonomy): domain Eukaryota; kingdom Viridiplantae; phylum Streptophyta; class Magnoliopsida; order Fabales; family Fabaceae; genus Vicia; species Vicia faba. The sequence goes on from OX451738.1 coordinate 231,692,844, forward strand.
AAAAAGTCAACTGTAAATTGACCAGGGCATAACTTTCACATGGATTATCAGAAAAATTCCATCCAAAGCTCATTTTGAATAGAATGACATTTCCTACAACTCCTCTTCACACTTCAAGTCCAAGAAATGCTCCCACAAAAAGTTATCAATTTCAACATTATAGGTCATTTTCAAAAGTCAACAAAAAGGGACTTTAAGTCAAAGGCCATAACTTGAGATTGGTAAATCAACTTGACATGGGACCAAAGGCATTGGTTAGAGGACTCAAAGACCTTTCCAAAATGTCCAAGAACATGAGCAAAGCTTTAAAATTGAGCAAGGTATGCCTTGTGGAAGTTGGGAAATTTTTGGATATTTTGAAAAGTCAACATTGCTTCAAATGACCTAAAATTGCTAATGGGCCTCTTTTTCTTCCACAATTCATTATCCAAGGCATGTGCACGACCATTTGGCCCAAAGGGAAGTTTTTATCATTTTATTTTATTTATTTGGATTTTTAATCATTAATAATTCATTTAATTAAATAAAATACATGAAAAATACCAAACCTAATGTTTTGAATCTTTTTGTGCATAAAATAATCTCAATATTTCGTGTACAATCAAATATGGAAGGAATTATGGTGATTGGATATGATTGAAGCCAAAATAGCATGAAAAAGATTTGGAGAATCATGGCATAAAAATCAAATATTGAATCCTTCAATTCATGGATTTTTTGATCAAATTCTTTGACCTAATCCTTCCATACATAAGTACAAAGCAAACCCTCGTGCAAAAAGACTGGAAGCTGCGCCATACATAGAAAACCACACTTGAGTTTTTTGCTTGAAAATTGAAAACTGAAAACAGGGATACAAGGTGATTCAAGCCACGATACTTATTCCATTGGCTTGCTGAGGTTTCAGGGAAAGAATTTGGATCAAAACCACAAGCTTCCACACCCAGAAACGTGAGAACGATCTCACCCTGTACAGAAAAAATTCCATGTTCTTGCATCATGAATCATACGCTTTTAGTAATTTTTAACATTTGATTTATATTCATTGCTTAATTCTAAAGCTAACCACATTATTTGATTGAGTTTTTATGTGCCATATACAAATCTGCCATTGTTATATTCTAGGGTTTTGCAAGCTTTGAATTGGGCGTTTTTAAACGCTGTAAAATTAGGACCTCACAGTACCATAATTGGATTCAGCGTGCTTGGACGAAGAGAACACGACCCTCGCGCCCAATTTATATGGTCGGACGGCCTAATCGTTATTTTCAGATATGGCATGTTTTGGGGGGGGGGGGGGGGGGGGTTCAAAACCCCCGCTAACCACTTTCTATTTTCAGGAAATAAACAAGCCAAGGAAGAAGAAGACGAGGTGGCCATCAGCAATTGGTTGATTCAAATTTTTCGCGCGAAAAGAGCACTAACTCATGTTTTCTTTTATATTGATTGTTGGTTATTATGTAAACAAAAGCGTGTGAACGGCCTAGCGGTGGGGAAAGCGTTTGGTAATCAATAGGACCTGGGTTCGATCCCAGGTCCCCCTCCCTTTCCTTATATTTTTCCTTTAAATATATTCCTATGCAGATTCAACCCTGGGTTCCACCATGCACTCAATATTCAGGCCCTCCACGTGTTTACCACTATCAATCCAAGGAACATAATCTGAAGAACAGGATAGACTCCAGTCAATGCACTCACGCGCTAGCATAAGAAGTCAAACAGGGCCTTGCAATAAGTGGGCCTGATTGCTGAGTACACCTCCAATTGGGGGACAGAAACCCCCCAAGGTTTTGTTTTTTATTCTATTCCTATTTTATTTTATTTTCATTATTCCTTATTTTAATTAATTCATTAATTTAATATTTTCATAAAAAGCATAAAAACAATATAAAAATCAGAAAGGACAAAATTAAAATATATTTCTTTAATTAATATTTTTTTGTAAATAAAATTCATTAATTAACTTAGTTTTTTAATTTAGGACTTAATCTTAACATTTTTCAATAAACTTAAAATTTGGTAGAATTAGGGTTGGTAATAATTTTTATCCTTTTTTCTTTTCTTTCATAATAATTAAATATTTCCCATTATTTTTTTAATTAAAATTGCATGTAAATAATTAGGTTAATTTAGGTTTAACTTTAATACTTTCTTAATAAACTAAAAAAAACAATTAGAATTAGGGTTAGCATTTTAATTTCAATTAATTTCATTAAATTCTCATAAATACAAAAAAACCAAAAATAATTTCTTTTTTTTCTTTAATTCAATTAATTTAACAATTTAATTTAATTTCAAAAAAAGGGTCCAACGCCCTCGTTTCTAATTTTAATTCAAGTCGCGTATTTATTTCTTTTCTTTTAATATTTATGTACCTCTCCCAAAGCCATGTAAATTAAATCTTCCGCACTTTACTTTTACTTTAATTCTTTATTTTTTCTGTCAAATCGGGTCTTGGAAATTTTGGCGATGTGGACCCGCGCCTTTTGTAATAGTTTAGAACTTTACCTTTCTCGCACTTTCTTAAACTGCTAAATAAATGCATGCAAGAATGAATGACAAAAAAATAAAAACAAACGTGTAGATCACCAATAACATGACAAGATAAAATATCTGAATCTGACACACGAATCACACACCACCCCTAGGGTACGCCTCATTGTTGCCTTGCCTCGAAAGGTGATCGTCGAGTAGAGGATGTCTTAGTAAGTCCTCATGATCCGGGAACCTGGCATGAGGGTAGCTTCTAAGGTATCTTCCCATTGCTCTGGTGATCACCATGTCCCGAACCTTCGAATTGACCTGAACACCTCCAACGGTGGTGCTACCTACCTCTCAATGGTGGGATGGCATTACTTTAAAGTAAATTTACACAGACGAATTCCTTAGGGTAGGTAGGTTCTCGTAGATACTTGCTCTAAATTCAAAAACAAATCAAAAATACTTTTCACACCGACACCTTTTCAAAAAGCTTTCGAAAGCAATTTTTCAAACACTCTTGAGGACCGATACAAGAGTCGAACTGGAATTTTCAAAGAAACTTTTTAAAACCCACAGTTGAAAAGCAAACAAACCATTTTTGAGAACACAAATGAGCAAGTATCTAAGAGCCCATGGATAACCATGGATAGAAAGGGTGCTAACACCTTCCCTTTCTATAACCTACCTCCCGAACCGAGAGCAATCTCTATAAGGAATTTTTCTGTGCTTTTGTCCTTTCCATTTGGAGAGAATAAAAGACGGTGGCGACTCTTGCTTCCGCGACATTTCGCGAACCAGCGTTAAATAGTCAGTTCCAGATCCACCGATCACATAGTTAAATACATGATCAATAGTCTTCCCTCGACTGGTGGCATCAAAATAGGAGGCTCTTGTGAGTACTCTTTGATCTTGTCGAAGGCAGTTTGGCACTCATCATTCCATTTGACTACTTGATCTTTCTTCAGCAATTTGAAGATTGGTTCACAAGTAGCTGTTAGGTGAGAAATGAATCTAGCAATGTAGTTTAACCGTCCCCAGAATCCTCTGACTTCCTTCTCAGTACGAGGAGCAAGCATTTCTTGTATTGCTTTCACCTTGGTAGGAACTAATTCAATACCTTTACCGCTGACGACAAAGCCTAAGAGTTTATCGAACCTCAATCCAAATGTTCATTTACTTGGATTCAATCTTGGCTTGTATTTCTTTAATCTCTCAAACAACTTCTACAAATGGTCAAGAAGTTCCTCTTCGGTTTGAGATCCGGCTATCATGTCGTCCACATAGACCTCTATTTCATGATGTACCATGTCGTGAAATAGGGCTACCATGGCACACTGATAACATTCTTCAGCATGAATGGCATAACCTTGTAACAGAATGTTCCCCACTGTGTGATAAAGGTTGTTATCTCCATGTCCTCAAGCGCCATTTTAATTTGGTTGTAGCCTGAGAAACCATCCATGAAGGAAAACACCTTATATTGTGCTGTATTATCAACCAAAATATCGATGTGGGGAAGTGGGAAATCATCCTTAGGGCTTGCCTTATTCAAATCTCTGTAGTCCACACACATTCGTACTTTTCTGTCCTTTTTAGGCACGGGAACAACATTGGCGACCCATTGCGGATAGGAGGTGACGGCCAAGAATCCGGTGTTGAATTGTTTCATGACTTCGGCTTTGATCTTCTCTGAGATGTCTGGTCGCATGCGTCAAACCTTTTATTTTACCGGTGGGCAATCTTCTTTTGTTGGTAGACGATGGACCATGATATCGGCATTCAATCCTGGCATGTCTTCATACGACCAGGAAAAGACCTCAACATAATCATGTAGCAACTGAATGAGATGTTTCTTGATACTAGGTTCCAGATTGACACCCACCTTGACTTCTTTCTTGTCCTCTTCGGTACCCAGGTTAACTGTGTCCACTGGTTCTTCGTGGGGCTGAATGGTCATCTCTTCTTGTTGTAGCAACCTGGCTAGTTCCCCTGGCACTTCACAATCTTCCTCACCTTCGTCTTCGACTTGGTAGATTAGATTTTTAGAGTCACAAAAGGCCATAGCAGAATCGTTAGCCATGAGATCCTGAATGGATGTAGATCTGCATTTTGAATGTGAGTGTGTGTAAGAGTATAGCTATCTTTGAAAGAAAATAAAAATGTAAAATTAAAGACAAAGAACACAAAGTTTGTATGCCAAAACGTCCATGATTCATTGATGACATATGAAAATGAGATAACAACCCTTACAAATGAACCATTGTGCCTCGGGTAAGACACAAGGCTTAAAAACTCTGAATTGTTTAATTATTAAAGATCTGACAAAATTTAAAGACAATTACTGTTGGATAAAAGTAATTGGGATAAAATCTTTAGCTTCCCAGTTGTTGAGTCCTCCATTGACAGTCGGGAAAATCCATTCCTCCAGGTCGTAGTTGTCCTCATCATCCTCCACTGCATTGACTTCATGGTTGCTGATCTTCAAAGGGGGTCCCCCAGTGCGAGCACGTCGTACAACCTTCTGAGCACCTGAAGTGAAACCCAGGCCAAACTTGTCAGACTTGTATGGGATGTCTGGGAGTTAACCCCAAATAGTGCACTCATCTTCTTCTATCACTGCTTTTCCATCCTTCAAAGATGACATCCTGAGTGGAGGCCTTGTGATCTTGGGAACAACCCTGGTTACTGCCACATCTTGCGGGACTTCTTCAAAGTGTTAGAATGGAGTTTCAATAAATTCACCATCTAATTCCATATATCTGAAGGAATTGAGATGGTTGGTCATATACTCTTCTTCTCCATGAACGGTGATAATCTTCCCTTGAATCGGATACTTCAGCATTTGGTGCAACTTATAAGTAACAGCGCCAGCATTGTGAATCCATGATCGACCTAACAAGCAGAAATATGAAGAGCGGATATCCATTACATAAAAAGTTGAATCAAATGTTTGGGTTCTAACCTCTATGGGGATATCCACTTCCCCATGCACCATCCTTTTTGAGCCGTCAAAAGACCTTACTACTATGTTGCTTGGCTTCAATGTAAATCCTTCGCCGTCAAGCCTATCAAGTGCCTTTTTAGGCAATATATTCAGAGACGAACCGGTGTCAACCAAGACATGAGCCAACGTTGTGCCCCTGCATTCAACTGAGACGTGTAATGCCTCATTATGCTTCCTCCCTCTTGGAGTTAAATTAGAAACTGAAAAACCTAAACCATTATCTGCAGTCAAGCTGGCTACACAGTCTTGGAACTGATCAGCAGATGTTTCTTGGGGCACATGGGCAGTTTTCAGGAATTTTACCAAGGCCTTTGCATGCGCCTCAGAACATAGTAGTAAAGCCAACATGGAAATTTTAGATGGAGTTTGCCCTAGTTGTTCAACTACATCATAGTCTCTTCTTTTTATGATCTTTAGAATTTCCTTCATCTCTTTCTGGGAGGTCTCAGGGATAGCCAATAATTGTGCCTTCGTCCGGACAGGCTCAATCAGAATACTTTTACCTCGCGTTTCAGTTGACTCGGCAACAATAATGTCAGTAGGAGTGATAGCAGGGATTGTAAGAGCTTTGTCAGTTGGAGTATTGGTGGAGATGATTGTAGGACTGGGAATAGCCTTCAGAGGAGCAACAACAATATGAATGATTACGGGTCCAGAAATAACCTTTGGGAGAGCAATTTCTGGAGAGAAAATCCTTCCGCTTCGGGTAATCTTGCTAGTCCCTGCAATATTACTGATATCAGAGTCAACTTTTCAGAACTTGAATCTTCGGCAGCTGGCCAATCTTGCTTGATACCGTGATAGTAGACATCCCCTCCATAATTCCATGGTACGGTTTTGTCTGACGAATACGGGACTGGTCCAGGCATTGTTATTGTTAAAGGAGCTACTTTTGGAACTGATGTAATTCTAACGGGTCTTTTGGTGGAGGCCCTGGAATAATTTTTGGAAATGGTCAAGATGGAAACATAACTATAAGAAACAGTTGGAACAAAAGTCTTTTCAAACAGAATTTCCTTGTTATCTATTACAAACTGAACGTCTTCTTTCAACAATGGACAAATGGTTGGTGAGGACAAACAGAAATGACGGCTTTTATCACAGCTTGGAAATACACCAGAAATCAACAAGTTCTTTTTGATAATTAGGAGTGGGGTCATAAGTTCATCAACTGAAGTAACAAACATATCTTCTTCAATGGCATTGGCATTATGGCCATGTTTGGGCATAGGGGCAGAAATGACATTGGGCTTTTCTGGCGCATCGAATTCAATCTTTTTGGCTTCAAGAAGCTCTTGTACTTTGTTCTTTAGATCCCAACAGTTATTAGTGTCATGGCCGGGACTCTCAGATTGGTACGCACATCGGGCATTAGGATGATATTGAGGAGAGGTTGTGTTAGGATTCTTTGGAGCTTCTTTCAAAGTCACTAGGTTGGATCTTAATAAATGGGGAAATACTTGAGAGAGTGTCATGTTAATTCTGGTGAATTGTCTGACTGGTCTTTCCATTCTTGGTTGGTTGTTTCTTTACTGATCAGGCGCAGGTTTAGGAATCATAATAACCCCCTCCATTGGACGGCGTTCGGCCCTATCTTGATTTCTCTGAGGATATACAGCAACCACTTCTTTCTTTCTGATGAATGGCTTTCTTACAGCAGTAGAGGATGCATCTTTTTCAATCTTTCCATTCTTTATCCTAGATTCTACCCTTTCTCCGATCAATATCAATTCAGTAAAACCCACCGATGAACTCCGAATTAAGTGATTAAAAAAGGGACCAGACAAGGTGCTCAAAAACATGTCTACCAACTCTCTTTCAGATAGGGTAGGTTGAACTCTTCTGGCCAAGTCTCTCCATTTTTGTGCATAGTCCTTGAAGCCTTCATTTGAAACCATGGCCATACTCTGGAGTTGAGTACGAGTGGGTGCAAGATCAGCATTGTATTGGTATTGTTTGTAAAAGGCTGCAGCAAGATCTTCCCAGTTGTGAACATTGGCTCTTTCTAGCTGATAAAACCAGTCAAGTTGAGTTCAAGACAGACTGTCTTGGAAGAAGTGTACCCATAAATCTTTGTCAGCGGTATGGGGCTGGATTTTCCTCACATAGGACCGGAGATGCATTTTGGGGCATGATACTCCATCATATTTGGCAAACACAGGTGCTTTGAACTTTGGAGGGATGACAATTCCTGATACTAAGCCCAACTCCTCAAAGTCCAATTCAGGCACTTTTTGGATTTCCATTGCACTCAACCGCTCTTCTATATGCTTATACTTGTCATTGGCTGGAGGGTATTGTTCTTCAGAATAGTCTTCTTCTTCCTCTTCCTCTTCTGAATCAGACTGAACAATTGTTTCCTTACCCTTCCTGTCTTGATTGTCTTTCTCACTGAATGTCGTTGCAAAGTCTAGGGGCCTTCTTGTCTGCCCATGGAATCTTCTTCCAATGTTTAGAACTCCGGTTATCTTCTTAGTCTTCTTTTTCTTCTCCTCGACCAACAAGGTCTTTAACTCTTCTTGTCCTTTGGCCAGAGTTAAGAACAACTGTTGAAACTGTGCATTCTGAGCTTAGAGGTCCTTCACCGTTTACTCGAGATCCATCTTACTGAAATAAACAGTAGAGAGATGAGGAGACTTGTTACAAGAAACCTACTTATGTTATGATGAATGGTAAATGCATATGCAATGATTTCAAGGATCTTAAGATTCAAATTTGTTTTAGACAAAAAGGAAACACACGTTATATTAATAGATTAAAGCTCGAGTACATCAATTCCTTCTTGGGAAAAATAATACAAGAACTCTAAGATAAAAAGGTATTACGCATCCTCTTTGGTGCAATGTAGGCATTCAGAGTCTGTTCCTCATGAAGTATCCTAGTGAGTTCCAAAACCTTCTTCTCGCTTGTGTAGAATTGGGATTCAAAAGTATCTCGCTCCCACTTGAGTTGTATCCAGTCTCTTTGTAAGTCTTCAAGAGAGGTGGGCATGTCAGGATGTAGGTTAATGTATGGAACATCCCCTTCCATGACAGGCTCAATGATTACCGAGAGAAGGGAGGGGTAAGGCATCATAATATTTTGAGCACGAGTTTGTACCCATTTGAGGTAAGGCTCAAGAGGGATGGTATTCTTGTACCTCAAAGTCTTGCTATCTACCTTGTTCAACATCCTCCATGCTCGGATAAGTCTCTGGCGAAGACCTTGATCGTCGTTCTCGTATTCAAATACCAAACCTTGAATCAGCATCTCGTGTGGGCCATCCCTTCAGGCGTAACCAAATTGTCTTAAGGCTAAGCAGGGGTTGTAGGTGATACCTCTCCTAATGCCAAGTAAAGGGACATTAGGGAATTCTCTACAATGGTCGACAATAGTAACATTCTCTATGGATCAGGAGCACCAATGAATGTCTGAATGTTTGAGTGCCATCAACCTTTGTGACCACCTTGAACCTTGCTCATTCTTCAATACAGATTGGGGAAGATGCAAAATAAACTATCTTTCCAAGAGAGGATTACAACGCATAAGAACACCTCTTTTCCTCATTGTGTAAGTGTGAAAAGAGTGTAGGATGTCCCCTAGCAATGTAGGTACCAGGTTGCAGGATATGAATATTTTGATGGTGTTCACATCTATAAGTTGGTCAAGATTTAGAAACAAAACCATCCCATAGATGAGGAGAGCCACAATTTCCTCAAAGGCTTGCAAATCCAAGGAGTTCCAACAGTTTTGGGCTTTCTCAAACAAGAACTTTGCTAGGAAACCTTTGACACCACTCCTTGTTTCCCAATGAGTTGTGACATCAGATGAGTGCAAGTGTAGAGCTTGAGCAATCTCTCTTGGCTTTGGGTCTCTTTCCGTACCGTTGAAAGGTAGTTGGTTGAGAATGGGAATCCTCAAGAGTCAGGAGAATTCTTCCAAAGTAGGCACAAGTTTATAGTCCGGAAATGTGAAGCAATGGTGTAAAAGATCAAAGAACTGAAAGAGCACTTTCATCATGTCCTCATCTATGTTAGAGGTGACCAAGTTGAGTAGGCGACCATGTCTCTCGGTGAATGGAGAGTTTTCAGGAATCCTTGAGGCTAGCTCCTTAAGTTGTGGAGGGATCCTTACAAGGTTGACTTGAATAGTTTTCCTGCAAAGAGAATCCATATCCTACAAAACAAGAACAAAGATGAATCCCAAAATACTTGAAATGGTTAGTGAATGTGTATGATTTTATGATGTTCATGATGTTATGTACAAGTATGTATATACAAAGAAAACAAACAAGTCCCTAGGTTTAGGCTTGCATGGATTTTTATAGGTAAGTACCCTCTTGAAGTTTAGTTGGCTCAACCTGTCCTGGTAATAGTAACCGGGTTCTAAGGAGCTCAATATCACTGGTTTGTTTCCTTGGTCATTGTTTCAGCACAAGCCTCTTTAATGGCGACCGAAATATCCCAAGAAGGAAAACCTCAATAAGTGTAGTATCGAGTATCTACCAACTTCGGATTGCACCAATGCCGGTCATCTCACTACATCCTAAAGACCAAGTTGGTCAAGTAAAGGTTCTAGAAGTTCATTAGTGCTTTATTACATCACTCATCGGCCCCATATTCTCTTTGATTAACTCAAAGGCTACCGGTACCCACAAATATGTCGCACTAACTTATCTATTGCTTAGGCCATGTCGGTATACCCCACATAGTTTCCACAACGTATTGCTACTTACCTATAAGGTATCCCAAATCCGGGTAGAGGATTCAAACCCAAACAAAGAACCATAATGTAAAGCATACAAGTCAAACAATGCAAGCAAGTAAATGTGATTTAACCCTAAGGTAACCCCACTTTTAGAATTATCCCTAGTAGAGTCGCCAGTTCTGTGATACGGTGGGAGAACTGACTTGAGGTTTTTGCGTTTTATCGCAAATGTTGCGGTTAGCAAGAGTCGCCACCGACTTTTCTTTTATCCAAAAGGAAAGGTAAAAAAGCATAGGAAAGACCTTTGAGATTATTACTTGAGTTCGGGGGGTAGATTATGAAAAGGGAAGGTATTAGCACCCTTTTCATCCATGGTTTTCCATGGGCTCTTAGTTACTTGCTAGATCACTTGCTTTTGTTTGAAATTATGCTTTGTATGGTTTTTGAAAGTATTTTGTAAAGAGGCCATTGTTTAGGCAATCTTTGTAATGATTCTTGTTTGTAAGAATGTATACAAAGATGTTGATCTTTTGAAAATATTTTCAAGTTTGTAAGATGTTTGAAAGTGTAGTTTATTATTTTTGAAAATAGAAAGGATGTTTGTTTTGAAATGGAGTAATTAATTAGGAGAAATCTATCTACTCATATGTCTTTCTTGTTCATTTTCTTTTCCTTTGACATTGTTGTCTTACCATAGATTTGGTAAGCAACCCTATCTTTGGATGTAAACGGGACGGGCGTGGGTCATCGTATAACCATGATTAGCAATGTTGCAAGGTATCTTAGCATTCTTTTTGAGGGACTAATATCATTTGTAAGGAAACTTAGATGGCGTCTTCGAGGGACTATGATCTTGTATTTGCTTGTTTTCGCTAAGATACCTTACATGCGTAATATGGCCATTTTGTATAAGGCAACCAAGTGGAATAACCCTAGGGGTGCTTGTGTGCAAGTTTGTTGTTTTCATTCTTGTTTTTGTCTTGAATTAGGGTTTTCTAAGTATTGGTTTTAGTCTTTCTATACAAACCCTAATTACTAGCATGTTATATAAAAGCGATAAATTGCGAAATTTAAAGTTACTACGCTATTACAACATTTGTGGGGGGGGGGGGGGGGGGGGGGTGTACAAATTGAATGGGGATTGCAAGAATTTAAAGTCTAATTAGTCTATTATAACCTTATTGAATTGATATCAATCTAAGGAAATAAATAAATACAAAGGACAAAATGAATAAATGTACAAAAAATGCAAAATGTAAAGAAAATGTGTCTTTGTTTGATTTTCATGAAAAAGGAATTTTGTCTTAACCTAATTAAATAAAGAAAATAATTAATTAAATTTTAATTTTATTAAGAACAAATTTTAAATAAAACCCTAGTTCTATTAATTAATCAAAAGAAAATAAGTTTAAGAAAAGTATTTTTGGTATTTTTATCTAAAAAATATTCATAGCATTATAAAATATTTCTAGTCTTTTTTATATCAAATAATAATATATTTAAATTAGTATGAAAGAAAATAACTAATAACCTAATTTTAAATATATTTACATGATAATAAGTAAAAAATAAAAAAAAATATAGTTAATAAAAATATTTTTTGTGAGAAAAATAAAATAAACTAAGTCAAAATATAAATCTATCACTTTTTTGTATTTTGTGATTTTTTTAGTATTTAGAAAATATATTTAAGAAAATAAAAATGAAATAAATAATAAAAAATAAATGAACTTGGGCCAGGGGTGCCATTAGTCAACAGGGAGGTTAGCTAGAAAAAAACAAAAACAAGTCAGGCCCAAAGGGCCCAGCGCCTGCCAAAAACACAAACAATCAGCAAGTAAAAAATGTGAAAAATGAAAAGGGTACCACTAGGGCTCGAACCCAGGTCCCATAGGTTACAAACGCGCGCTTCTACCACTGGAGTGGCTATACATCTATTATCATAAGCAAAACAATAAATATACAAGGCAAAATGTGCCCTGATGACTTAATCTTCAACCTCCAGCCAGACCAACTGTAACTTGCTCATTTCTCATAAAAAATGAAAACTGTAAACATGAAACTTGTAGCAAATTTTCTCACGATTCCAGAAATGTAAAGTATTAAAACTATAGATCAAAGATAAGCATGAATTTTAATGGCCCTAATCTGAACCCTAAAAATTTTAGAAATTTCAGTTTCAAAATTCTCTAAGCTCAAGCAAAATTAATGGAAACTATGGACATGGTTAGCTTCAGGGCAATGATATCTACATGTTTTGTTCACAAATAAACTATTGATGATGCCTGTATGAAGAGTTCCAAGTTGAGAAAACTTACCTCAAAACTGGAAATCGTGTTTTGACTTTGAGCCTGTTTCAAGTGATGGTGATGATCAGGTTAGCTTCCTTGAGGTCCTAGGAAGCTAATGCAATGGTTTGATTGACTTGAGAGTGGTTGAAATGACTTGGAGAAATCAATGTGACATGCTCTGTTTTTGGTTATGCAAGATGTGGTAAATGATGTTACAGTAATGAAACAGGGACAGGGATAGGTTACACTTGATGTAAGGAAGCTTTAGAAACTAAAAGGCCAAGAAACGCACGAGGGAAATATGATTTTGGTGTTCAAGGTCAGAAATTGTACAACAATGGATTTTTTGGGCAATTTCTGATTTGAGAGAGTTTTTGTGTATTTCATGGTGTTCAAGCTCGTCCTCTAGCTCACAAATAGTGACTCTGTTTATAAGCAACAAGTTTGGAGTGCTCTAGTTGATCATAATTCAAATTTACATGTTTAAGTTAAACATGTGATTTTTTGACAAAACAAGTTTCCATGCCTTGTACCTGCTAAGATAGAGTGGTTATGCTTTAAACAAGCTTTCTTATAACTTTGTGGATGGAGTGTGATCAGAGGGAACAAGTTAGAGGCTCAAGAATGAACTTTATGCAAAAAGCTTGCTTTACAAGAATGACAATGTTAACTTTGTGCCAATAATGGAAATGCTACTTGGATAATAGCATAATTGCTTGGATCAAAGCCCTAACAGTTGTGTAAACATTTAATTATGGAGTGACAAACAAGTTTGAGGCCTGCAAAGAAAGGATTATGCAGCCTAGCATGGATTTGGTTCATGTGTTCATCAAAAGTGACTTGTAATTCAAGTGACAAAACCCTAATTTCATCTCTTCGATTCTCCCTACTCAAGAATGATATCAAGGAGTTCTTTGACATTTTGGAAAGCTTGAAATATGCTCTACAACCAATATTTGAATTTCTTTTGAAGATTCCCCTTGGAACTATATGAAAAAGTGCCATGAAGTTGGGTCAAAATTCTGACCAAATTAGGGCAAAATTTCACTAAGTGTTTAGTTTCATGACCACATGTTCATAAAATTATAACTTGAGATACAAGCATTTTTGGAAGGAGTTATATAAAGAAAATTTGTATATTTCATGTAGATCTACAACTTTCATGTTGGAATTTTCTCTTGAATCATCTTGCATCATGGTGAAAAGATTTGCTCAAATTTATGAAAAAATAAGAAATTTTCAACACTTAGAAAAATTTCTAAGTTTAGAAATTTTAACTTTTCAAAATGAAATCTTGACTTTTTGATTTCTTGATGAATAAGTTTCATATTTTGGCATGTTTTAATGAATTATGATCTTTGGCACTTAAATTTGACCCGAAAGTCAAAGTTTGACTTTTTAGTATAAAGTTGACTTTTGATCAGTTGACTGAAAAATTCATCTGTCAATCCAATGGACTTGCAATGTTTTGAACCATGTAATTAGGTTAAAATGATGCAATGAATCTTGAGATCATGCCTTAAACCAATTGACCATTTTCTAGATCAAAACCCAGAAATTTCCCTTTCCCAATCAAAACCCTAATTTTAACCATTTTGCCCTTTTGAAGATTTGATCAAATTTCTTGAGGAGTTGTGGTCAAAACTTGAAAAAAATGATACATATGAGTCTAAAATGTTGATGTGGATCAAAAACTATGAAGTTTGACTGTAAATTGGCCATGATTGACTTTTTTCCCCAATACAACTGATTTTTAGGTTAACTGCTCAATTGACTGATAAAAAATGTGATCCAAGGCTTGAAACTTGACATGAGTAATCTTGGGGATCCATAATGATCCATGAAAGTAATATGGGGCATTGGAAGTTCAAAAATCCTTGTGCAAACTCAAACCCTAATTTTGGTCATCAGTGCTCAAGGAGGTGTCTTGAGCTGATCTAACCCTAGTGCAGTATTGAGTCTAAGGAGATCTTGTGAGCAAATTTTTGATAAGTGAGATGGAAAATTTTGGGGTACAACACTGAGGAATGAAGAATATGAATCTTCAATCTCTACTCGGAAAAATTTTGTTGGGGAAAATAAATCCTCGACTGTTGTTGGGGATTACTGCTTTCTGTTTGAGGATACTCCATTGGGGATGTTCGACTTCTGTTTGGGATAGAAGAATTCCAAGAAAAATGACCATTCATCGTTCTTTTGAAGGATTTTATTCCTATGTACCCCGACTAGGGGTAAAAGAGATGGATAATTCTTTTATGTGTTGTCTGACCAAGTTTCAGATATGGATGTCAACTCTTCTAGGGAGGACGAAGTTGAATGACATCTGGTCGGGGAAGAGAATCTTGTCAGGGACTTGCGATAATCGGAGAAATAAACTCTGTTGGGGAAATAACCCTACTGGAGAAAAGAATTCTACTGAGGATTTTACGGTGTTAGAGAAATAAACTCTGTTGGAGAACTAAATTCCTGTAAACTGTATTGAGTAAATAATCTCTGATGGGAATGAGTTTGTGATGATAGCTCTGTGGGATTTTTTAGAATAGATGAAACTTTATCCCAATTCCTAGGGTCTTTAGTAAATGCTAACCCTGCTTTTTACGCATATGTTTGTCAACAGAAATCACGTTCAAATGCATATATTCATTCAGGGTAATCATTGGACATCTTTGCAAATAAAATAGGGAAAGTAAAACAATTTTGAATTTTGAAGTGTATTTGTATTAAGAGTTTGCCTATAAACAAGCAGTTTTG
The DNA here is from genome assembly GCA_948472305.1 of Vicia faba. Classification (NCBI taxonomy): domain Eukaryota; kingdom Viridiplantae; phylum Streptophyta; class Magnoliopsida; order Fabales; family Fabaceae; genus Vicia; species Vicia faba. The sequence continues at coordinate 231,708,057 of OX451738.1, forward strand.
TACAAAGAGCCAGAGATCCTAGTAAGAAGAAATCTTCATAAAATGAAAAAAGAGTACAAAGAAAAACAGCTATGTGGAAACAATCCCATCGAGTTTCAACTATACTATTGCCCCTATGTCTTCAAGCATCTCATCCCTTGTCGTCGAAAGAAGTTAATTGAATTGAGTTGTACCATTTGAACTTGATGTTGATAATAAAGCTTGTTGTAAGTAGATGATCCAATGGGGCATATTCGTACGTTTTAATCCCTAACTTTTTCCTGGGCCTCCCTTTCAGGTTTTTAGTCCACCAGGATACCCTTTTTTACCTAAGCCGCCTTTTCAGGTTTTCGACTTGCCGGGGGTACAATTTATATGTATATATCCCTAATTTTTGCCCGAACCCTTTTGGTTTGCTGGGATTCCCTTATTTTTTCCTAGGCTAATCAGCCTAGCGGGTCTCTTTCATGCGTAGTATTTTTTGACTTTGTCTGCGTTCACAGGGTGCGAAAAATCTTCACCGTCCATGGTGGTGAGTATCATAGCACCACTAGAAAATATTTTCTTGATCACAAATGGCCCTTCGTATGTGGGGGTCGATTTTCCCCCGGGATCACCTTGTGGTAGGATAATGTGTTTATTACCAAATCACCAGCCAGGTATATTCGATGCTTGACTTTCTTGTTAAAGGCTTTGATCACGCGCTTCTGGTACATCTGACCATGGCTAATAGGCGCAAGCCTTTTCTCGTCTATCAAGTTTATCTGTTCAAGCCTAGTCTGAATCCACCCATCTTTACCTAAACCTGCATCTTTCATAATCCTTAGAGAAGGGATCTGGACTTCGACGGGTAAGACGGCCTCCATGCTGTAGACTAGAGAGAATGGGGTTTCCCCAATTGATGTACATACTGAAGTGCGATAACCATGAAGAGAAAATGGTAGCATCTTAAGCCAATATTTATATGTCACTGTCATCTTCGGCAAGATCTTCTTGATGTACTTGTTGGCGGCTTGCACTGCAACATTCATCTTTGGTCGATACGGAGAAGAATTGTAATGTTTGATCTTGAACTGCACGCAGAGTTTCGTGATGATAGTATTGTTGAGATTGGTGCCATTGTCCATGATAATCCTTTATGTTATGCCATACTAACATATGAGGTTATGTTTAATGAACCGAGCAACAACATTCTTGGTAACGGAGGAAAACGAGGATGGTTCAACCCAATTCATGAAATAATCAATAGCGACTAGGATGAAATGATGCCCATTGGAAGATGTGATATAGTGGGAGAATTTACTTGAGGGTTTTACATTTGATTACAAATGTTGCGGATAGCAAGAGTCGCCACCGACTTTTCTTTTATCCAATAAGGAAAGGTGAAAAAGCACAGGAAAGACCTTTAGAGATGTTTTCTTGAGTTCGGGGGGTAGATTATGAAAGGGGAACGTGTTAGCACCCCTTTCATCCATGGGCTCTTAGTTACTTGCTAGATCACTTACTTTGTTTGAAAGTGTGCTTGTGGTGTGGGTTTGAAAATAGTTTGAAAATGTGACTTTGTAATGATTCTCGTCTCTATAGGAATGCGTACAAAGTGTTAGTTTTGAAAATTGTTCAAAGAGATGTGTTGGTGTATAAAATGTTTTTTTTATGAGAAAGCGAGTAACTAGGAGCGAATCTACCTACTCAAAAGGTATTAGATGTTCTTTTCCTCTTCCTTTAGATGTTGCTATCTTACCATTGATTTGGTAAGGATCCCCATCATTGGATGTGAAGGGACGAATATGGGACGTTTGTATAGTTATAGAAGGCAACCCATGGAATGTTTTAGCAATGTCGTGTTAGGGACTAGATCGTTTATCAAAGGCAACATCGAGGGACTACGATCTTTTATCGAGGGTCTTTTTCTAAAACACCCATGTTCGAGGGACATGACTATTTTTCTGATAGGCAACAAGGTGGAATTACCCTAAGGGTGCTAGTGTGCAAGTGCGTTTGATTGCATGCATTTTAGTGTTGATTAGGATGATCTATTGGTTGATTTCATATCTTGCCATACACATCCTAATTACTAGCATTTTATATTTGGAAAAGCGTTAAATTGCGGAAATATAAAATGTCCTATGCTATTACAATATTTTAGGGATCGGGGGTACATATTTACAAATGGGGGGTTGCAAGAATTTAAATCCTATTTAACTACTACAACCATATTGAAATGTACAATGCAAGAGAGAAAAAGGACTTGTTTAGAAAATGGCTTTTTGTCTTAATGAATTAAGAAAAAAGAAATAAATTAATTAATAAAAGAAAATATTTTTATGTCTTTTTTATATTAATAAAAAAAGGAATTAATATTAAAAATGATAAAAAGGAAAATAAATGAAAGATAGAAACAGCGTGCTGCTGCAAGCAAAACAACAAGGATCAGAAATTCTGAAGCTAGGCGCGTGGTGACTAAGAAAGGAACGTCAGTGGAATCAGAATTTCTGGATTGATACACTCTAAGGTCCTGCAAAACGTTAGAGGGAAAACGTAGAGGTTCTGGGTGGTATTCAGACAGTTAGCCAAAGGCCAGAAGTTCTATGTTGTGATAAGCAATGAGTGAAAATCAGAAGTTGTGTGTTTAAACAGTAAGAAGAACTCAGAAGTTCTATGCTGTGCTAAAACAGTGAGTGAGCATCAAAAGTTCTGTGTTACATCAGCGTGTGAAAGTCAGAAGTTCTAAGTGTCAAAACAGTGAGTGGAAACATCAGAAGTTCAGTGTGTTTAACGGTAAGGAGAACTCAGAAGTTCTGTACTATGTTAAAACAATGAGTAAAAACCAGAAGTTCTATGCCATTTTTCAGCTCTTTCCTCATATTAATCAGCACATCAGCAAAATATTCAGTCCTTAACAAACAACACATCAAAAGGATAAAAAGCACAACAGTTTATAGAAGTTTTGGTCCTAATTCTGAGTCTGGCCTTAATCAAGAAGTTCTGATCCATAGTTTTTCTACTTATGCAATGATATGGACAATATCAATATTATGATATTTACATTTTTTATGATGTTTTGAATGAAAAGATGCAAAGTCAGAAAGAATTACCTTGAACCTTAAAGCGTGTGTTTGGAACTTGAACTGCTGCCTTCAGATGCTCTGGAATCAGCAAGAACAAAGGAAGAGAAAATGCTAAGTTCTTTGATTCAAAGGGAAGAACACAAGGTTTTTTTTGTTTTCTGTTTGGGAATTCTGGATTTTTTAGGAAGGTTTCACAGTTTTCTTTTCTCTCTTTTGACAATTCTCTCTCTCCAAAAGCTAACCAACCCCTTGAACGTGTGATGGAGCCAATTATTTATAGATGGGTTTGTTGTGGTTTTGGGGGGAAAAACAAATGGGATTCAAACCTTTTTGGTATACTGTTTCATTGCTTTTTAATCACAGTTTTCGTATGCTAATTTGATGCAAATATGGGGTTTGAGAAAGTGCAGGCGTGGATTTGCTCAGTAGTTGATTACATGACTGTGATATAGCAGAGCAGCAGGTTGCTTAAACGAGGTTTTTGGATTTGGTGATGTTCTGATTGCAGAAGATAAGAAACGTAACCTCCATGTGCTGAAGAGTTATGTTCTGATCGAAGAACTATGTTCTAAACCATGTTTGCAACTTCTGATTGCACTTGCGTGGATGCTGGCTCAGAATTTCTGAAGCATCATATTTTCTTAACACTTAGAAAATTTTCTAAATGTTTAGAAATTTGATTTTTTTAAAGTAATTTCTGACTTCTGATTTTTTTTTATGAACCAATTTCATGACTTGATAGAATATAATTGTTGAAACTTGATTTGATCCAAAAGTCAAGTTTGACTTTTCAGTGTGATTTTGACTATTTTGCCCTTGTGGGTGATTTTCTTGAAAAGTCATAATTCAAGACTTGGAACTTGATAGAAACAAACCTGAGAGTCTAGGATGATCCTTTGATAAATGAGAGGGCAAATTTTGTGGTACAACAGCTGCCCCCGTTCAATCTTCTTAAGCCTGAGGATGTAGATTGGTAGGTCTGCCTTTCGTGATTTGAAGGTGCAAGATGATTGAACACTAGAGTGCCCAGAAATTTGTACTCGTATGAAGTAATGATGATTAGTGATATCAGAAATCGGCTTACAGGTTCCATTTGGAAGGCAACGGGGAATCTTCGGAGATGGGCTTAAAGATGCCATCCAGAAACGATCGGTTGCATAAGAGATTCTTTGGAGAGAATTCCTGTACCTGCTGTTGAGGAGGACTTTGCCGAGGAATGTTAATTTATGCCCCGGGAAGTAAAGTCTAAGAGCTTTGGTTGTCCATTACTCTACTGGGGAATTATCTCCTGATTGAGGGGGGTGAAAGTAGAATGTATAACTGGTTAGGGTCTAGGCTGTATAGCGACTTACTGGGGAAATGCGAAACTGGCCGTATCTGGTTGGGTCTAGGCCTTATAGTGTTGTAAACTGTTGTATGGAGATAAGGGAGAAGGAACCTGGATAGTAGGGTAACTTTGAGATGAAATCCTGGATAGTAGGGCTTGTAGGAAGGAACCTGGGTAGTAGGGTTACTTCGGAATGAAAGTCTGGATAGTAGGGCTTGTGGGAAGGAACCTGGGTAGTAGGGTTACTTCGGAATGAAATCCTGAATAGTAGGGTTTGTGGGAAGGAACCTAGGTAGTAGGGTTACTTCGGAATGAAAGCCTGGATAGTAAGGCTTATGGGAAGGAACCTGGGTATTAGGGTTACTTCAGAATGAAATCCTGGATAGTAGGGCTTGTGGGAAGGAACCTGGGTATTAGGGTTACTTCGGAATGAAAACCTGGATAGTAGGGCTTGTAGGAAGGAACCTGGGTAATAAGGTTACATTGGAATGACAACCTGGATAGTAGGGCTTGTGGGAAGGAACATAGGTAGTAGGGTTACTTCAGAATGAAAGCCTGGATAGTAGGGCTTGTGGGAAGGAACCTGGGTAGTAGGGTTACTTCGCTTGATCAATATAGATTAGTTGACCCGTTTAGTTTCAGGAACTGATTTTTTGTTAGCTGTCTGCAGATTTGACACGTATAACTACTGGAATTGTTAGTGATAATTGTCTTTCCTGAAAAGATAACAAGGTTAATTATATGCGATACATGAAATGCGTTGTGAAGTGATGTTCTCAAAATAAATGAGATTAGGCTATAGGTGATGTATATGTGCATGTCATGATGTATGAGCATGAGATGTTAGTTGTGACATATCCGAGTCTGGGAAAATAAGTCCCTGACTGCTGCTGGAGATTTATCAATATTCTGTCAGGAAGAGATTCTGCTCGAGAATAAACTCCGCGGGAAACAAACTTAGAAAGTGAATTTCTGTAGCTGAAGTAGTGAGCTTTGTTGGGGAATTGTGCTTCTGCATCCAAAGAAATAAACTCTGCTTGGGGAATGAAATTTACTGACCCACTCACGATTATGAAATTTGGCTTGAGGATATAGTTGTCAGGTTTCTAAATGACCCTGGCTGGGGAGGTTACGTCCTATTTCGGGAAAGACGACATCAATGCTTTTGAATACTTTTACTCTATGGGGAGTGTATGAACTGTTGATTGTGCTCCAAAGTTGTTTCTGCCTCGGCCCCTGCTGGACAGAGTAACTGTCGGGTTTGACATTTCTTATTTTTGCCCCTGCTTCTGGAATTACGAGTAATCGTCTTTTGTTTCTTATGTAAACATTTATGAGCAGCGATCATATTTAAATGCACATGTCAAAAATAAATCATTGGACGTTCTTGCAAAACAAAACAGAAAAAGAAAAACTCAAAGTTTCTTATGAAAATGATTTTGTATTGATTTTTTTGAAGTTGTCCTGTAATAGGAGTTTTTGTACAAGGAGTCTGACGTTCTAGTAAGAGAACGCCTCCGTAAAAATAGAAGTTATACAATATTCTGTAAAAAGAAAACAGCCATGTACAACAATCCCATTGGGTTCCAATTCTGCTATTGTCGCTATGTTTTCGAGCGTCTCATCACTTTGCTTCTTGTCCGAAGCTGATTAGGTTGATCGATGCTGTTTGAGCTTGACAATTGATACTGAGGTCAGATCGCAGGGTGATCCAATGGGACATAGTGATACGCTTTTCATCCCTAACTTTTTCCTGGACCGCCCTTTTGAGTTTTCAGTCCACCGGGATACCCTTTTTTTCCCAAGTCGCCTTTTTAGGTTTTCGACTTGTCGGGTGTACAGATTTTTTTAATTTTCATCCCTTATTTTTGCCCGAACCCTTTTGGTTCGCCGGGGAGTCCTTATTTTTGCCTAGGCCAGTCGACCTAGCGGGTATTTTATCATGCGTAGTATCTTTTCACTATGTCCGCATTGACAGGGTGAGGAAGGTCGTCACCGTCCATGGTGGTCAGAATCATGGCTCCACCCGAGAAAATGTTCTTAACCACAAATGGCCCTTCATATGTGGGGATCCATTTTCCCCTGGGATCACCTTGCGGCAATATGATACGCTTGATCACTAGATCCCCGACTTGATATTCTTGACGCCTGACTTTCTTGTTAAAAGCCTTGATCATTCACTTCTGATATGTCTGACCATGACAGATAGCAGTAAGTCTCTTCTCATCGATTAGATTTAGCTGATCAAGCCAAGTTTGGATCCAGTCGTCTTCGTTCAAACCTGTGTCCTTCATAATCCTTATAGAAGGAATCTGGACCTCAATGGATAGGACTGCCTTCATGCCATATACCAGAGAGTAGGGTGTTGCCCCTGTCGACGTCCGTGCTGAGGTACGGTACCCATGCAGAGCGAATGGTAGCATCTCATGCCCGTCTTTGTATTTCACTGTTGTACCCCAAAATTTGCCCTCCCATTTCCTCAACAGTTTCTCATCACAAGACCCTTGGAGCTCAGGATCAAGTTAGGGTTTGCTCTGCTCAAGACTCTTCCTTGCACTGTTGACCCAAATTAGGGTTTGAGTTTGCACAAAGATGTTTTGACCTAAAATGCTCAAAGTGACTTTCATGCTTCATGTTGGACTCACAAGTTTATCCATACCAAGTTTCAAGCCTTGATTCCAATCTTTGCCCAGTCAATTGGACAGTTGACCTAGAAATCAGTTGTATTGGGGAAAAAGTCAACTGTGGTCAATTGACAGTCAAACCTCATGAAATTTGAACCTCATCAACATCATGAACTCATTTGGACCATTTGGTCAAGTTTGGATCACAATTCCACAAGAAATTTGATCAGATCACCAAAAGGGCAAAATGGTCATTTTTAGGGTTTTGACTGCACAAAGGCAATTTTTGACTGTTTGACCTAACCAATGGCAAACCAAGCTCATATATGGACTCAAGGACCCCATGGCATTGTCTTGACATATTCAAAAAGTTCAAAAGATCCCAAATGCACAAGATTGACAGATAAATTTTCCAGTCAACTGAGCTAAATTTGACTGTATACTGAAAAGTCAAACTTTGACTTTTTGGTCAAAATCAAGTGTCAAGATTCATTTTTCATCAATACATGTCAAATTATGAAACTTGTTCATCAAGAAATCAAAAATTACAAATTAGGGTTTAAAATGAAGAAATTTCATAACTTAGAATTTTTCTAAGTTATGAAAATTCCTAATTTTTTCCTAACTTTGTCCCATTTTTTTATCAAGATTCATTTGGATTCAAATAAAACTCAAAACATGAAAGTTGTAGTCCATTGAAAAATCTACAACTTTTATTCACAAAGTTTCCTCAAAAGAAGCTTGTAGCTCAAGTTACAATTTTTGGAATAAGGGTGCAAAACATTCTTAACTTAGAAAATTTTTGACCTATTCTAGGCAAGATTTTTGCCTAACTTCATGGCCACTTTTCACATGCTTCCACTTGGAATTTCAATTTGAATTACAAAGATGGATTGTATTACACATTCCAAGCTTTCCAAAAGGTCCAAGAACTTCTCAAACACCCTTGTGGTTAGGGAGAATCGAATTTGTCAATATGGGCAAAAGTCACTTTGTTCATGAGCCATTTCCATGTTCATAACTTGTGTTTTCAAACTCAGCATGTGCAAGCTACATTACAGGCCTCTAATCTCATTTACACTCAAAAATTAAATGCTAAACCATTGTGCCAAGATGTTATTCTATGCATTTGGTCATTACATGAAGGATTAGTCCATAATTAGAAAAAGCACATTATCCATTTTTGAAAAGTTGAACTTTATGTCAAGATTGCAATCTATGAAGTACAAGGCAAATCCTTTTGGCACAAGTTCAGGAACATATCCCACTGATCAAGACTAAAAGGTGCAGCATACTTGAGGGGCCTAGAGAGGTTTGTAAACCAACTTTCCAAACTTTGCTTAAGATAGAAGAAACATTACATAACTAAGGACATCTCACATTTCTGCAAGGAGAAGCTTAGACAAACTTGTTGAACACATTCAAAACATCATAACTGAGCTAAGGCACGACCAAAACACCTTCAAAACCTCACCATTCACAAAAACACCATCCTACTGCAAAAAATAGAGTCCCTTCTGCAGTTGGACTTCTACAACTCAATCCATTCGTGCGCCTTGGCCAAAACCACTTCATACACACTCCATAGCATCCATACAAACTATCCCAAGCCCTAGCTTCAGACTGTAACACCTCTAACCAACTTCACCATTTTCACTTTTTCTGTTTTGCAGGTTGACTCTTATAGCTCGATTCATTTAGTTTCAAAGCAAGCTAAAAGTTGGAGAAGCATCCCTGAACTTCAAGCAAGTTGTACAAGTCCTGACATTGCACTGAAAGTACCTCCATTGTCAGACACGATCCAAGCTGAACATGTAAGTTCATGTACTTCTATCTCTCAATCTAGGAAGAGTTAGCTTTAGGTTTATGAATGAAAAATGCTCTACTCATGGCCCTGAAGCTACACATATAATTACTTTCCATTTATATTGCATGTGCTGAGAGAATTTGGAACCTGAACATTAGAAAAAACTTAGGTCAAGAATTAGGGATGGAGAAATTCTCTCTCATTTCTGAGAGTTAAGTCAAGTTTTTTATATGTCTGGATTCGTCTCTTGATGCTCTACATTTTTTGTGTTATGAGTTTTGCTTGAAAGTCCAGGAATCAGGAGTTAGGAAACGCGTGTTGTTGTTGTTCAAACAAGTCTGGATGTTGAAGACAACTCCTCCTGGGCTGGGCCTGAGTTTGATTTTCTTTTTGCACCACATTCTCACACATGCACCCCCTTGGCCCATTGTGTTTTATTTTCATTATTTTTGACTTTTGATTTTTATTTCTGACTTGTTTATTTTTGTCAAAGCATAAAAAATATAAAAAATATTTTTCTCACATTTTTTGCATTTTATTTGATATTTATTTTGTTTCATTTAGTTTTATATGTAAATAAATACATAATAATTTTTTATTTAAAATACTAAAAACAATACAAAATACATTTATTTTCTAATTTTATTTTATTTTATCTTTTGAAAACAGTTCCTAAAAAATATTCTTTTTTTTGTAAATACTAAATATTTTATTTTTTGTACATATTTAATGTATTTAATAAATAATATAATTACTTATATATTTATTAGTATATTTAGGTTAAAAACATAAAAATAATACATTTTTATTGTTATTAATATTTAACTTGAAAAATCACCTTTTTACAATATACTTTCTTTTTATTTATTTTTTATACATAATTAATAAATATTACATATAATAAATACATTTTTATTTAGTAAATTAGGGTTTGCCCTAAAAACCTAAAAAATCCAAAAAATTAAACCTTTTTTATTTTTGTTTATTTGTCACATGAAAAATACTTTTTACATACATATAAAAGATCATTTTTGCATCTTGCATATTTATTGTATTTTATTTAATTATTATACAATTAAATACCTTGTAAATTTCAATTTGGATGTAATAGTTAGATTTAAATTTCTTGCTAAATATTCCCATTTGAACATTTGTACCCCCCATCCCATAATTTGTGTTGTAATAACTTAGGACCTTTAAATTTCGCACTTTAAAGCTTTCTAAATATGCCATGATAGAATTAGGGTTTTGTATGCAAAAATCAACCAAACAAATAGCTTGACCTAATTCCAAGATAAAAGCATGAAAATGAACAAACACAAATCACACTTGCACCCCTAGGGTACTCCACTTGTTGCCTTCAATAATGGGCCATATTGCATGTTAGGTGTCTTGGGCAAAACAAAACAATATCAAATGATCATAGTCCCTCGATGACGCTTTCGAAAGTTTCCTAAAAATGATCAAGTCCCTTAAAAGAAAAAGTTGCCAAAGACACTTGGCACCATTGCAATCATGGTCTAAACGATGACCCGCGCCCGTCCCGTTCACATCCTAACACAAGATTGTCCACCAAATAAAATGGTGGAACAAAATTGTTAAAAGGGTTAAAACCTAGCAAAGATCTTTGAGAAATTTAGGATAGATAGCTCTTGGTTACTTGTCAATTTGCAAAACAAAAACACTTGCCTATTTTTCAAAACCACACATCACAACACACTTTCAAAACAAACTTTCAAAAACATTTGAAACATCTTTTCGAAAAGATATACACCTTTGTACACATCCCAACATGGATCATTACAAAGGTTGCCACCACATTGGCCTCTTTTCAAAACATTTTCAAACCCACACACAAAGCACCATTTCAAACAATTGAAAATCAAGGCAAGTTGATCTAAGCAAGTAACTAAGAGCCCATGGATAACCATGGATAGAAAGGATGCTAATACCTTCCCTTTCTATAATCTACTCCCCGAACCCAAGAAAACATCTCAAAGGTTTTTGCTGTGCTTTTTAACCTTTCCTTAGGATAAAATAAAAAGTCGGTGGCGACTCTTGCTCAACCGAAACATTTGCGAAAACAAACGCAAAACTCAAGTCAGTTCTCCCACCGTATCACAGTCACCGTCATCTTTTGTATAATCTTCTTGATGTTCTTGTTAGCCACTTCAATAACGCAATTCATCTTCGGCCAATAGGGAGAAGAGTTATGATGCTTTATCTTGAACTGCTTACAGAGTTCGGTGATCATCGTGTTATTGAGATTTGTACCATTATCGGTGATAATTCTCTCTGGCACGCCATACCAACAAATCAGGTTATGTTTGATAAAATGCACCACAACATCCTTGGTAACAATAGCAAAGGAGGATGCTTCCACCCATTTTGTGAAGTAATCGATGGCCACTAGGATGAAGCGATGCCCATTGGAGGCGGTGGGCCTGATTTCTTCGATCATGTCAATGCCCCACATTGCAAAGGGCCACGGAGCTGTCAAGACATTTAAAGGAACCAGAGGCACATGCACCTTATCAGCATAAATTTGGCACTTATGGCAAGTTCGAGAGTGCTGATGACAATCGGCTTCCATGTTGGACCAGTAAAATCCTTCCCGTAGGATCTTCTTAGCCATAGTATGTCCACTGGAATGGATTCCGAAGGTACCTTCATGTAGATCTTTCATAATCCTCTTTGCTTCGCTCTTGTCTACACACCATATTAAGGTAGAGTCATGATTGTGCTTGTAGAGGATTCCATTACTGAGGAAGAATTTCGCGGCGAACCTTCTCAGAAACTTCCAATCATTGATAGATGCCCCTTCAGGATACTCTTGAGCCTCGAGATACTTCTTTACTTCATGAAACCAGGGTTTGTCTGTCACCTCCTCAGTATCAATCTCACAGCAGTGCGCTGGTTCATCCAACCTTTCAATGGTGATTCGGAGAGCTTCGTTGTCCCACCTAACTTTGAACATAGAAGACATGGTAGCTAGCGCGTCCGCTAACTGGTTCTTCTCTCGTGGGAAATGTTCAAAAGTTACCTCCTCAAAGTGTGGGAGCAATGTCAGTACGTGCTCTTTTTATGGGATGAGATTCGGATGCTTCGTATCCCACTCGCATTTGATCTGACTTATCACCAAGGCTGAATCCCCGAAGACATTTAGGAACTTAATTGTGAAGTCAATAGCGGCATTGAGACCCATGATGAAGGCTTCATACTCTGCCATGTTGTTAGTGCAGTTGAAACATAATCGGGCAGTGAAAGGAGTGTGACAGCCCTCGGGGGATATAATTACAGCACCTATGCCATTACCAAGTGTGTTCGAAGCTCCATCAAAGACCATAGTCTATCAGGATCCTTCTTCAGGTCCTTCATCTGGTCCAGGTTCTTCATAGTCAGTCACCAGCATAATGTTCTCGTCTGGGAACTCAAAATTCATGGACTGGTAGTCATCCACGGCCTGATGAGCCAAATGATCAGCCAATACACTTCCCTTGATTGCTTTCTGGGTTGTATATTGTATATCGTATTCAGTTAAGATCATCTACCATCTTGCTATTCTTCCGGAGAGAGCGGGCTTTTCGAAGATGTATTTGATTGGATCCATCTTAGATATCAATAGAGTAGTGTGGGTTAACATATACTTTCTTAGTCGGTGAGAAGCCCATGCCAAAGCGCGACAAGTTTTCTCGAGAAGTGAGTATCGTGTCTCATAGTCGGTAAAATTTTTGCTAAGGTAGTATATTGCGTGCTCTTTTCGACCAGACTCGTCATGCTTCCCCAGCACACACCCCATTGAATTGTATAACAATGTTAAGTATAATATCAAAGGTATTCCTTCAACCGGACGCATCAGAATTGGCGGTTCTTGAAGATATTCTTTGATCCTTTCGAAAGCATTCTAGCCTTCGTCGTTCCACTTTACCACTTGATCTTTCTTCAGAAGCTTGAAGATGGGCTCACAAGTAGCAGTCAGATGTGAAATGAACTTGGCGATATAATCAAGCGTCCCAAGAAACCTCTAACTTCCTTCTTGGTACGGGGAGTTGGCATCTCTTGTATGGCCTTTACCTGCGCGGGGTCTACCTGAATACCTTTGTTACTGACGATGAAACCTAGAAGCTTACCAGACCTTACCCCGAAGGTGCACTTGTTCGAATTCAACCTCAGCTTGTATGTCTTCAACCTGTCGAACAACTTTTGTAGATGATCGAGATGCTCCTCTTTAGTTTGAGACCTGGCTATCACATTATCAACATAAACTTCGATCTCATGGTGAATCATATCGTGGAATAAAGCGACCATGACTCGCTGATAGGTTTCCCCATCATTCTTCAACCCAAAAAGCATCACCTTGTAACAGAAGGTGCCCCACTGTGTGACTAAGGTTGTCTTCTCCATGTCTTCAGGAGCCATCTTGATCTGGTTGTAGCCAGAGAAACCATCCATGAAGGAGAAGATTTTGTGTTGTGCCGTGCTATCAACCAAAGCATCAATGTGGGGAAGTGGGAAGTCATCCTTGGGGCTTGGAGGTGACACCTAAGAAACCTGCGTTGAACTGCTTTATGACCTCTGCCTTGATCTTCTCTGACATTTCAGGGTGCATACGGCAAACCGTCTGTTTAACCAGAGGATAATCTTCTTTAGTTGGGAGACGGTGTACCACGATGTAAGTGTCTAAGCCAGGCATGTCTTCATATGACCAGGCAAAAATCTCAACGTAGCCGCGCAACATCTGTATCAACCGCTGTTTGATCGTAGCTTCCAGATTTGCGCCGATCTTGACTTCTTTTATGTCTGTCTCTGTGCCCATGTTTATTGTCTCAACTGGATTTTCATGAGGCTATATAGCCCTCTCTTCCTGTTGTAATAGTCTAGCCAGTTCTCCAGGCACCTCACAATCATTCTCACCTTCGTTCTCGGCTCGTTTGATCGGATTTTCGAAGTCATAGTTGGTAATAGCAGGATTTTTATCAATGGGATCCAGAGTGGATATGGATCTGCAGTTTGATACGTGTGTGTGTAAGAGCATAACTGAATTGATAAATTAAAAACAAAAAACAAAAAATAGAGAGCGCAAAATTTGTATGCAAAGAACGTCCAATGCTTCACTGATGATATATGAAATGACATATAATAACCCTCACAGATAGAAACATTGTGCCTCGGGTAAGACGCAAGGCCAAAAAGTTTTTAAAAATTGTTCATTACAAATTCAGAACATAAGTAATACAATTACTGCGGAATAAAAGAAAATGGAATAAAATCTCTAGTTGTCCAATTATTCGGTCCACCGTTGGTAGTCAGGTAGATCCAAATATCAATGTCAGGGTCTTCCTCACTGTCTTCAATAGCGTTGACCCCATGATTGCTGATGTGTAGGGGAGGTCCTCCAGCCCGAGCGCGTCGAACAACCCTTTGAGCCCCTGAAGTAAAGCCCAAACCAAATTTGTCAGTTTTGTGAGTGAAATCAGGGAGCCGTCCCCAATTGGTAAACCCACCTTCTTTAACCACTGTTCTGGCGTCCTTCAGAGAAGCCATCTTCAAAGGAAGTTTGGTGCTGGTGATAGTCTCGGTCGAAGCCAAAATCTGGGGAACCTCTTCAAAGTTTTGACAAGGGGTTTCTATGAATTCCCTGTCCATCTCCACATACCTGAAAGAGTTCAGGTGGCTCACCATGTACTCCTCTTCGCCATGCACAGTGACTATCTTCCCCTTCACTAGAAACTTCAACATTTGGTGTAGTGTAGAAGTAATAGCCCCAACTTCATGGATCCAAGGACGACCCAACAAACAAGAGTACGATGGCCTGATGTCCATCACGTAGAAGGTGGACTTAAAAGTTTGAGAGCCTATCTTGACAGGGATGTCTACCTCCCTATGCACCATTCTCTTTGACCCGTCAAAAGCCCTTACCACAATATTACTAGGCTTTAGGGTCAAACCTTCACAATCCAATCGGTCAAGAGCCTTCTTAGGAAGCACATTCCGGGAAGACCCAATATCCACCAGCACATGAGCCATAGTAGTGCCCCTATATTCGATCGAGACATGCAGAGCATCATTGTGTTTTCTCCCTTTCGGAGTTAAGTCGGCATCTGAAAAACCCAGCCCATTGTCGGCAGTTAGGCTGGCCACACAATCTTTAAATTGATCGGCTGAGGTTTCTTGGGGCACATGCGCGGTCTTGAGAAATGAAATCAAAGCATTTGCATGGGCCTCAGAACATAACAGCAAAGACAGAATTGATATCTTTGAGGGGGTCTTCCCCAACTGCTCGACCAGATTGTAGTCGCTCTTTTTGATTATTTTTAAGATTTCCTCTACCTCTTTCTTAGGGTTTCTACGATAATATTTCTAGGTGCCTCTGTTCGGGCAGGCTTACCTATAGCTTCTTTTCCTCGAGTCCCAGATAACTCTACGGCGGGAGTAACAATTGGAGTAAGAACAGGAGTAGCAACGAAAGTACCAGTAGGAACAGCAAATGAAATAACAACAGGCTTAGTGACAGTCTTTGGGGAGATCTCAGGAGAGAAAACCCTTCCACTTCTAGTAATCCTACTGGTCCCGACAATGTTACTGACATCGGGATCAACCTCTTCATTCTTCAAGTCTTGTTTAACGCCATGATAGTAGATATCAACACCATAATGCCAAGGGACAACTTTGTCTGAGGCGTACGGAACGGGACCAGGACAGGTGATTATTAACCGAGAAACTCTCGGAGCGGGTGTAATCCTAACAGGTCTTCTCGAGGATTTCTTGGAAGGATTAACGAAAATGGTTATGATAGCAACATCTTCAAACAGAACAGTAGGAGTCAAAGTTTTCTCGAACAAAATTTCTCTGCTATCCATCAGGCGCTGGACACCTGTCTTTAGTAGATAGCAACCAAGAAGGCAAAAATGAACATATGTGACAACCTTCACCACATCCTGGAAATGAACCGGCCAGCAAAAAATTCTTCTTAACAGTCATAAGGGGAGTAGAAACTTCATCAACTGAGGTCACAAATAGATCGGTATCAACGGTGTTAACTCCACGGTTGTGCCTAGGCATGGGAGCAGTTATGACATTGGGCTTCTCCGGAGAGTAGAACTTAATATCCTTGGCTTCAATCAGATCTTGTACTTTATTTCTTAGAGCCCAGCAGTCATTTGTATCGTGACAAGGACTCTCAGAATGGTAGGCACACCGAGCGTTTGGATTGTACCGGGGAGACGTGGTATTAGGATTCTTGGGAGCCTCTTTCAAGGTTGCCAAATTGGATTTCAGCAGATGGGGTAGAACCTCTATCAATGTCATGTTAATCCGGGTGAACTGTCTTTGTGATCTTTCTACCCTTTGCTGATTGTTGTGCTGTGGAGCAGCCGCAGACCTAGGTATCATTACAACACTTACTGTCGGACGGTGTTCAGCTCTGCTCTGACCTCTTGGGCTATAGATAGCACTGGCTTCCTTATTACCAGCGAAGGGCTTATTTACTGAACTCGGGGAGGTGTCTCTCTGTATTTTACCATTCCAGATCCTAGCTTCTACCCTTTCTCCAGTTAATATCAGCTCGGTAAAACCAGCCGATGAGCTGCCGATCAAATGGTTGAAGAATGGACCAGCCAACGTCCCAAGAAACATGTCAACCAACTCTGTGTCAGATAAAGGAGGTTGAACTCTCCCAGCCAAGTTTCTCAACTTCTGCGCGTAGTCCTTAAAGCCTTTACCTGTACCCATGGACATACTCTGGAGTTGAGTACGAGTAAGGGCCAGGTCGGCATTGTATTGGTATTGCTTGTAAAAAGAAGCAGTCAAATCCTCCCAGTTTCGGACATTGGTTCCCTCCAATTGGTAGAACCATTCAAGCTGAGTCCCTGACAGGATGTCTTGAAAGAAGTGAACCCACAAGTTTCTATCAGCGGTGTGGGGCTGGATCTTCCTTACATAGGAACGGAGATGAAGCTTTCGGCAAGACACCCCATCATACTTTGCGAAAATTGGAGCCTTAAATTTCTGCGGGATGACCACTCTCGACACCACTCCCGACACCAATCCCAGTTCTTCGAAGTCCAACCCAGGTATTCTCTGGACTTCCATGGCGCTCAGCCGATCCTCTAACTTCTTGTATTTATCCTCAATGGGAGGATAATGCTCATCATTGTAGTCGGTATCATTGTCATAAACTTCAGGACTGGGGTCCTCTTCCCTTGTCTTCCTCTCTTGATTCTCCCCTTCTTTGGATGAGGAGGTCAGATCGACTGATTGCTTTAGCGGCCCCCCGAATCTTCTACCCATATTAAGGATACCAGCGGACTTCTTCTTCTTCTTCTTCTTTTTCTCTTTCAGGATGAGGGCCTTCAGATCCTCCTGCCCCTTTGCCAGAGTTATGAACATCTGTTGAAATTGGGCATTTTGTGTTTGAAGATCTTTGATGATTTGTTCAGAAGACATTTTTGCTGAAATAAACAGCGAAGGAAATGAAAAACCCGTAATGGTACCTGCTTATGCAATGCTATGGATGATATGCGTATGCCATGATTTCAAATATTCTTAAAAGCTCAAATTTGCTTAACCATAAAGAAACACACGTTAATTGCATTCAATGAGTTTGAATTGTTACAAAGAATTCCTTTTAGGCTTACAGTTTAAACAAAACAAAACTCAAAGCAAAAATAAACTAGGTCTCCCAGGAGCGCATCCTCTTTGGTGCAACGTAGGCGTTTATGTTTCTTTCTTCATGAAGTAGCCTAGTGAGCTCCAGGACCTTTTTCTTGCTGGCATAAAACTGAGCTTCAAACGTGTCCCATTCTTCTTTAAGTTGAACCCAGGACTTCTGTAACTCCTCGTGATCGGTTGGCATGTCAGGATGATGAACAAGGGAAGTCGTATCTCCCTCAGCAACTGGTTCCACAATTATTGGTAGGACAGCAGGGTAAGGCATCATAATATTTTGAGTGCGGGCTCGTACCCATCGGAGATATGGCTCAAGAGGGATGGAATTCTTGTGCCCCAGTGTCTTGCTATCAATTTTATGTACCATGCCCCAAGCTTTTATGAACCTTTATCGGTATCCCTGAGCATCATTCTCATAGTTGAAGGCAATTCCTTGGATAAGCGTATCATGAGGACCATCTCTCCTTGCATAACTAAACTGACACAAGGCCAAACAAGGGTTGTAAGTGATTCCTCCCCTAATGCCTAAGAGAGGGACATTAGGGAATTCACCACAGCGATCGATGATGGTAACATCTTTCGAGAACCGCAAACACCAATGAATGTCTGAATGCTTAAGGGACATCAACCTACGAGACCATTTCAAACCCTGCTCATTCTTCAAAATAGACCTTGCTAGGTGCAAAATAAACCACCTAGCCAATAGAGGAGTGAAACACAGGAGGGTCCCCCTTCTCTTTAGAGTGCGAGCATGCAGAGAGTGTAGAATATCCCCGAGTAATGTAGGCACTGGATTATAAGACAGAAAAACCTTAATAGTGTTCACATCTATGAGTTGCTCCGCATTAGGGAAAAGTATCGTCCCGTAAACGAGAAGTGCCAGCACCTCTTAAAAATCTTGTAAATCTAGAGTATCCCAAAAATGGTAAGCCTTCTTGAATATAAACTTAACCAGAACTCCTTGGACACTCCCTCTAGTCTCCCAATTTGTCACTATGTCGGATCGTTGTAAAGACATAGATCTAGCAATCTCTTCAGGATTTGGATGTTCTTCAGTACCGTTGAAAGGTAACTGGTCAAGAATAGGTACCCCTAACAACTGAGAAAATTCCTCTATAATAGGTATCAGCTGGTAATCCGGGAAGGTGAAACAATGGTGCACAGGATCGAAGAACTGGAACAACACTTTTAATAATTCTTCGTCAGGTTTTGCAGTCACCAAAATGAGCAACTGACCATGCTTTTAAGTGAAATGAGAACTTTCAAGAACCCTTAATGCCAGATCCTTTAGTTGGAGAGACACTTTCACAAGGTTAATTTGTATAGTGTTCCTTCGGGAGGATGCCATGTCCTACAAAACAGAGCAAAAATGAGCCCTAGGAAACCCTTGAAATAGTTAGTCATGATATGCCATGCTTTATGATGTCACGATTATGTTAGAAAATCACAAGTATAGCAAACAACAAAGAAGTCACACCAAGTCCTTAGGTTTAAGGCCTGCATGAGTTTTAAGGTCATACCCTCTTGAAGTTGGATTGGTTCAACTTGTCATATAAATAGTAACCAGGTTCTAAGGGATCTCAATATCACTGATCTTTCCCCCAGCATCGTTTAATAGGCGATTGACTCGCAACCAAACAAAGCTCAAGAGTCAAACCTCAATGAGTGTAGCATCCAGTATCTGTCGACCTTGGGAATACACCAAGGCTGACCACCTCGCTATGTCCTACTGGCTAAGTTGTGAAATTAAAGGTTCTAAGGTCAATTGATGCTTCACGAAACCACGCGGCGGCCCCGTACTCTCCTTGATTGACTCAAGGGTTACCGGTACCAACCAAAGTACCACATCAACGTAGCTACTGCTTCAACCGTGTTGGTATACCCCGCACAGTTCCCTCACAGTTTATTTCTACTTACCTAAAAAGGTGTTCCCCAAATCCGGGTGTAGGATTTTTAACAGTAACCCAAACAAGGAAACAAAACGTAAAGCATACAAGTCAAACAATGAAAGCAAGTAGATGTGATCTAGCCCTAAGGTAACCCCACTTAAAAGTCCCCAGCAGAGTCACCAGTTCTGTGATACAATGGGAGAACTGACTTGAGGGTTTTGCGTTTGATCGCAAATGTTGCAGATAGCAAGAGTCGCCACCGACTTTTCTTTTATCCAATAATGAAAGGTGAAAAAGCACAGGAAAGACCTTTAGAGATGTTTTCTTGAGTTCGGGGGGTAGATTATGAAAGGGGAAGGTGTTAGCACCCCTTTCATCCATGGTTTTACATGGGCTCTTAGTTACTTGCTAGATCACTTGCTTTGTTTGAAAGTGTGCTTGTGGTGTGGGTTTGTAAATATTTTGAAAATGTGACTTTGTAATGATTCTCGTCTCTATAGGAATGCGTACAAGGTGTTGTTTTGAAAATAGTTCAAAGAGATGTGTTGGTGTATAAAATGTTATTGTTATGAGCAAGCGAGTAACTAGGAGCGAATCTACCTACTCAAAAGGTCTTAGATGTTCTTTTCCTCTTCCTTTAGATGTTGTTATCTTACCATTGATTTGGTAAGAAGCCCCATCGTTGGATGTGAAGGGACGAATGTGGGGCGTTTGTATAGTCATTGAAGGCAACCCATGGAATGTTTTAGCAATGTCTTGTTAGGGACTAAATTGTTTATCGAAGGCAACATCGAGGGTCATCGAGGGACTACGATCTTTTATCGAGGGTCTTTTGCTAAAACGCCCATGTTCGAGGGAAATGACTATTTTTCCGATAGGCAACAAGGTGGAATTACCCTAAGGGTGCTAGTGTGTAAGTGTGTTTGATTGCATGCATTTTAGTCTTGATTAGGGTGATCTATTCGTTGATTTCATATCTTGCCATACACATCCTAATTACTAGCATTTTATATTTGGAAAAGCGTTAAATTGCGGAAATATAAAATGTCCTACGCTATTACAATATTTTAGGGATCGAGGGTACATATTTACAAATGGGTACAACCATATTGAAATGTACAATGCAAGAGAGAAAAATGACTTGTTTAGAAAATGGTTTTTTGTCTTAATGAATTAAGAAAAAAGAAATAAATAAATTAATAAAAGAAAATATTTTTATGTCTTTTTTATATTAATAAAAAAAGGAATTAATATTAAAAATGATAAAAAGGAAAATAAATGAAAGATAGAAACAATGTGCTGCTGCAAGCAAAACAACAAGGATCAAAAGTTCTGAAGCCAGGCGCGTGGTGACTCAGAAAGGAACGTCAGTGGAATCCGAAGTTCTAGATTGATACAATATAAGGTCTTGCAAAAACGTTAGAGGGAAAACATAGAGGTTTTGGGTGGTATTCATACAATGAGCCAAAAGTCAGAAGTTCTGTGTTGTGATAAGCAATGAGTGAAAATCAGAAGTTATGTGTGTTTAAACAGTAAGAAGAACTCAGAAGTTCTATGTTGTGCTAAAACAGTGAGTGAGCATCAGAAGTTTTGTGTTACATCAGCGTGTGAAAGTCAGAAGTTCTAAGTGTCAAAACAGTGAGTGGAAACATCAGAAGTTCAGTGTGTTTAACGGCAAGGAGAACTCAGAAGTTCTGTACTGTGTTAAAATAATGAGTAAAAACCAGAAGTTCTATGCCACATTTCAGCTCTTTCTTCATATTAATCAGCACATCAGCAATTTATTCAGTCCTTAATAAACAACACATCAAAAGGATAAAAAGCACAACAGTTTATAGAAGTTCTGATCCGAATTCTGAGTCTGGCCTTAATCAAGAAGTTCTTATCCACAGTTTTTCTACTTATGCAATGATATGTACAATATCAATATTTTGATATTTACATTTTTTATGATGTTTTGAATGAAAAGATGCAAAGTCAGAAAGACTTACCTTGAACCTTAAAGCGTGCATTTGGAACTTGAACTGCTGCCTTCAGATGTTCTGGAATCAGCAAGAACATAGGAAGAGAAAATGCTAAGTTATTTGATTCAAAGGGAAGAACACAAGGTTTTTTTTTTTGTTTTTTGTTTGGGAATT
Source organism: Vicia faba (assembly GCA_948472305.1). NCBI lineage: Eukaryota > Viridiplantae > Streptophyta > Magnoliopsida > Fabales > Fabaceae > Vicia > Vicia faba. Next base: position 231,729,556 of record OX451738.1, read on the forward strand.
CTGGATTTTTATGAAGTTTTTACAGTTTTCTTTTCTCTCTTTTGACAATTCTCTCTCTCCAAAAGCCAACCAGCCCCTTGAACGTGTGATGAAGCCAATTATTTATAGATGGGTTTGCTGTGGTTTTGGGGGGAAAAACAAATGGGATTCAAACCTTTTTCGTATACTGTTTCATTGCTTTTTAATCACAGTTCTCGTATGCTAATTTGATGCAAATATGGGGTTTGAGAAAGTGAAGGCGTGGACTGGCTCAGCAGTTGATTGCAAGATTGTGATATAGCATGGCAGCAGGTTGCTTAAACGAGGTTTTGGGATTTGGTGATGTTCTAATCGCAGAAGATCAGAAACGTAACCTCCATGTGCTGGAGAGTCATTTTCTGATTGAAGAACTATGTTCTGAACCATGTTTGCAACTTCTGACTGCACTTGCGTGGATGCTGGCTCAGAAGTTCTGAAGCATCATATTTTCTTAACACTTGGAAAATTTTCTAAATGTTTAGAAATTTGATTTTTTTCAAAGTAATTTCTGACTTCTGATTTTTTTTGATGAACCAATTTCATGTCTTGATGGAATATAAGTGTTGAAACTTAATTTGATCCAAAAGTCAAAGTTTGACTTTTCAGTGTGATTTTGACTATTTTGCCCTTGTGGATGATTTTCTTGAAAAGTCATAATTCAAGACTTGGAACTTGATAGAAGAAAACCTGAGAGTCCAGGATGATCCTTTGAGAAATGAGAGGGCAAATTTTGGGGTACAACAGAAGCACTAGGCTTAATCTCTCCAATCATATCAATGCCCCACATTGTGAACAACCAAGGAGCAGTAAAGACATTCAAAGGAACCGGAGGCACATGTACTTTGTCAGCATAAATCTGGAATTTGTAGCAGGTCCTAGAATGATGATGGCAATCAGTTTCCATGGTCGACCAATAATAACTCGCTCTCAGAATCTTCTTAGCTATTGTATGCCCATTGGAGTGAGTACCAAAGATTCTTTCGTGCATATCTTCCATAATCTTCTCAGCTTCCTTCTTGTCCACACAATGGAACATAGTTGAATCATGATTGCGCTTGTACAAAATTCTGTTACTCATAAAGAACTTGACAGAGAACCTCTGTAGAAATTTCTTATTGTTAATAGACGCTCCTTCAGGATACTCTTGAGCCTCGAGGTATCTTTTTACTTCGTGGTACCAAAGTTTTTCTTCTACTCTATTAGTATCAATTTCATAGCAATGTGCCGGTTCATCTAGCCTTTCAATAGTAATTCGAGGAGCTTCATTGTCCCATCTGACTTTGAACATAGATGAAATGGTAGCTAATGCGTCTACCAATAGATTCTCTTCTCGCGGAATATGTTCATAAGTGATTTCCTCAAAGTGTGGAATTAATGTCAATATATGCTCTCGATAAGGAATGAGATTTGGATTCTTCGTATCCCACTCTCCCTTAATCTGACTGGTTACCAGGGCTGAGACCCCGTATACATTTAAGAACTTGATTCTCATATCGATAGCAACTTTAATTCCCATGGTGCACGCTTCATATTCGACCATGTTGTTGGTACAATCAAAGCACGACCTGGAAGTGAAGGGTGTATGGAAACCCTTGGGAGAGATAATCACGACACCAATTCCATTACCAAGCGTGTTGGAAGCTCCATCAAAAACTATAGTCCATCGGGATCCCATCTCAGGTCCTTCATACGGTCCAAGTTCTTTATAATCTGTTACTAGCATAATATTCCCATCCGGGAACTCAAAATTCATAAATTGATAGTCATATACTGCTTGATGAGCCAAATGATCTTCTAGTATACTTCCTTTGATTTCCTTTTGAGTAGTATACTAAATGTCATATTCTGTCTAGACCATTTTCCATCTTGCTATTCTTCCAGAGCGAGCGGGCTTCTCGAATATGTATTTTATTGGATCCATCTTAGAGATCAACAAAGTAGTATGAGTCAATATATACTATCTTAGTCGGTGAGCAGCCCATGCCAAAACACATCAAGTTTTCTCGAGCTGTGAGTATCTTGTTTCACAGTCGATAAACTTCTTGCTAAGGTAGTATATTGCATGCTCTTTTCGACCAGACTAGTCATGTTGCCCCAGTACACACCCCATTGAGTTCTCTAACACTATTAAGTACATGATAAGGGGTATTCCTTCAACTGGCAGCATCAGAATCAGAGGTTCTTGGAGGTACTCCTTGATTTTGTCAAATGCTATCTTACAGTCGTCATTCAACTTTACTACTTGATCTTTCTTCAATAACTTGAAGATTGGCTCACAAGTAGCTGTCAACTGGGAAATAAATTTGGCAATGTAGTTCAATTGTCCCAAGAAACCTATGACTTCCTTCTCAGTACTATGAGCTGGAATTTTTGAATAGCTTTAACCTTGGCAGGATCACCTTCAATACCTTTACCACTGACGACAAAGCCTAGGAGTTTACCGGATCTTACCCCAAAGGAGCACTTGTTTGGATTCAGCCTCAACTTGTATTTCTTCAATCTCTCAAACACTTGTGTAGGTGATCGAGATGTTCTTCTTTAAACTGAGACATGGATATCATGTCGTCGATGTAAACCTCTATCTCATGATGGATCATGCCATGGAACAAAGCTACCATAGCATGCAGATATGTCGCGCCAGCATTCTTCAAACCGAAAGGCATAACCTTGTAACAGAAAGTGCCCCACTGTGTGACAAAAGTAGTCGTATCCATATCTTCAGGGGCCATCTTGATTTGATTATACCCAGAGAAACCATCCATGAAGGAAAATACTTTGTGCTGAGCGGTGTTGTCAACCACAACATCAATGTGCAGAAGCGGAAAGTCATCTTTGGGGCTTGCCCTGTTGAGATCCATGTAGTCTACATACATACACACTTTTCCATCCTTCTTATGTATTCTCACCAAATTTTCAACCCAATAAGGATATGACGTAATAGCTAAGAAACCTGTATTGAATTGCTTCATAATCTCAGCCTTGATCTTTTTAGATATCTCGGGACCCATACGACGAACCTTCTTCTTAATAGGAGGACAACCTTCTTTCATCGGTTCCTCCAAAATCATTTGTTAAATTGGGGTTTTTCGTGCAAGATCGTGCGAGAAGGAATTTTCCATGTGAAAAATCCCTTGGAGTGTTTGAAATATTTTCAAGGAACCTTAGAGTGTTTGAAATCTTTTTAAGGAAGTAGCAAGAATTGGATGATAGAATCGTTGATCTTGTGTTGATAGTGTGAAATTGGATTTACTCGAGTGAAAGATCCCTTGGAGTGTTTGAAATCTTTTCAAGGAACCTTTGAGTGTTTGAAATCTTTTCAAGGAAGAAGCTTAAGCTGCGAATAGGTTGCATCTATCGGTTGATTTGATCTTGTTTAACATCAAAGGTTGGAAGAAGGAGCATAAACATCAAATTAGAGAATTTTGTATTGTTGTTCTTACTTTTCCTTTTGTAATAAATTTTTTTGCATATAAGAATTATCCTAATTCCATTAGAATTAGGCACAGACGTACTCATACGCGAGGACATTAGTGGGGAACTGTGTAGACAAATTCCTTGTGTGTTTTTACTTTCCACTTTTACTTGCTTTCAATTTCATCAATCGTTTAAACAAATAGCATTGGGCTAGTAATTGAATTGTAAGAATTTTACTCTCAAAATCAGTTTTTGAATTAGGTGTGGATATAGCTTATAATCACTTTTGATTATAAGTGGTTTTGTATATCAACACCACTCAAGGAAAAATTCTGAAAATTCACTTGCACGCCAAGTGTTTGATAAAACGATTAAGTTAATTCTTTGATTATTTAGCCTTAGAAATAACATTGCAGAGTGATTGTGTTCAAACAATAAATAAGTAGATTGTTGAATTGAGTTTGTGTAAATCAATTATTCAATTTTGTTTTCATAGATTTAACGTTAACAATTTGTATATCCAAGTTTTTAATAAGGTTTATTTTAGACGACTTATCCAGTTATTTGCTTCCGCATTAAAAAGTTTTGAAAACAATTTAAACTCTAGATTTGTGTCTAGAATTATTTTTGCGCCTATATTCACCCTCTTCTAGATACGTGTCATTTTCTAACAGTAAACTGATATATGAGTGAACCAAGAGTGTCATATATGAAGGTTGCAAGAAGAATCATAAGATGTTTGAAGAGTTTGATAAGTTGTGGAATACTATTTCGAAGAGACTCTGAAAGCAAAGAAGCAACAGTTACTTGTTTTTTCAGATGTTGATTGGTGTTGATACAAGAAAGATCGAAGAAGCACAACTGGATATTTCTTTCGAGTATTTGGTGCCCCAGTCTCATGTTGTTTGAATAAGAAACATGTGGTGGCATTGTCATCATGTGAAGCTTAATATATAGCAAAATCATATGTTGCATGTCAAGCAATTTGAATCAGATATGTACGTGGAGAAATGGAGGTCGAAGTGAAGAAACCTCTAGTGTTGCAAATCGACAACAAGTCAACCATAAATCTGACAAAGAATCCAGTTCTGCATGGAAGAAGTAAAGATATTGAAGCTAGGTTTTACTTCTTGATGGAAAATGTAAATCGAGTTGAACTTGAAGTTAGGCATTGCTCAAGTGAAACATGGTTGACCGATATTTTCACCAAAGGATTGAAGATCGACAAATTTCTGAACTTAAGAAATAAATTAAGAATAGTTCAGATTAACTATGTTTAGCATAGGTTCGACAACTTGGATTATGGAAGTGTGTTAAAATATTAGATTAGATTTAATATTTAAATATAATCTAAGTTGTTTAAGCTCAAACTCAACTAAGATTGTATATAAATAGTCATAGTATGTATCTTTTTGTACAATACAATTCAACTGAATAATATAATCTTTATTTCTTTTATTATTCTTTTTTACTCTCCTCTTCTAAAGTGTCTCACGCACTAATAAAAACATGATAACATATATCTCAATTTTGATACTATTTGTTAACGGGATTGGAGAAACAAAGAGAGTACACCAGCTAATCAAGATCCTATAGAAATTGACACTGCCTATTCATCTAAATTATTTCACTTTCAATCACTGTTATAAAAAAAGAAAATTTTCTACTTTATGAAATGCATTTAAGTATATTTAACTTCTTAGATTGCATGTAAAACACATGACAATTTTATTAAATTGTCCTTTTTATATTTAATAAAAAACTCAACCAACTATTTATATTAAATAACCAAGAACACTTGATATATAATATCATAAGAGACATCTTTCAGCATACCTAAAAATTCATAGTTCCAACTTAGTCTTTAACACGTAGTATTATTAGGGCATAATTAAATTAGAATTTTTTTTAAGTTATTTTATTGTAATAAATTAGTTTCTTTTTTTTTTTTTTTTTAATAATTTGGTCTTTTAAGTTAAGAAATATATATATAATTTATTTATTTTTTACTTTTTTTTCAATCTTAGATAAAACCAATCATCTAAAATACATAAAGTTGTAACAAAATATATATATTAGTCTCTTAAATACATAAAATAACATCTAAAAATATAAAGTCAAATTCTAATTCAACTAAAAAGAAAGACTTAAAAGATCAAATTATTACAAAAAGACTTAAAAAACCAATATATTACAATAAAATAACTTAAAAGACTTACAATTAAATTTAAAGGAACTAACTAATAATCTGTATTTATGATTCTCTTTCATTGACAATGTGAATCACACTTGAAAATATTGAAAAAGTGAAAGTAGAATGAAAAGAACAAAATAATACTACTAGATAACTATTTAAGTTATACATAAAAAGAGAGATACTATATAGTAATCTATCTTAAGTAACTTTTGAATCAAGATATTAGATATATTAATCCATGGCAATTGGGAGCATAACGTTTGGGCATACACCATGCAGTGCATGTCAATTCACAGTATGGTTAAAGTTAAGAGAAAGACAAACTCAAATATATTGTTGTTGTTGGGATCAATGTGGCATTGATGTGCATGTGGTCACTGACACAGAGTCCACTACAGTAGCATTAACACACATGCGCACTGTAGTGTTTATAGCAAATACTTTGCTCAACACTTTTTGAGTACACCAACTCCTTTGGAAGAATAGCAAGTCGCCACTTGCACGATGATGGGTTCCACAAACAATTTTCATTACAATTTATGCTAATTTAGGCATTGTGGAAGAAAGTGAAATGGATACTTTCTATTGATTTATAAGTAATATGAGTACTGATATGGAAAGGATCAATGCTAACTTGTGACAAATGGATTGGGAAATAATACCTAGGACAGAATCAAGTGGATATCAGGTGGGCTAATAGTAATGATGATAAAGCTAAATTGATTTAACCAAGTTGGCAAATACAACGACATCAACAACAAGATAATAGTAAAGTTTTATTTTATTACATTAGGTTGACTGTATAGATTAATTGATTCCATAATTTTTCATTAAATATTGTATCTTATATAATTTTTATAAGTCTTGGTTTGACTACAATCCACTTTTGTTTTGGCTTGGATCAATATCTAGGCTATATGAATTCAAATCACATTAAATTAAAAGATAGATGTGGTCTCTAGAAGACACACTCGTCCTAGAGACACATCACATCAACGTTGCTCAACTATTATAAACATTATATATCATGATTATATGAATATGTCTACATTTCTAGCATCTTTCACACTTTATCACATATTATTTTGTGTTCTAAACCATGATGGATCAGTAGTATCCTTCTATAAAGACTTTCTTAGTCAATGCTCGTTTTTTGAGATATCGTCTAGATATACCATTAGTGATTTCGGCAAGGATTTACATGTCTTCTTCATGCTCTAAACATTTAATAAAGGGGTTGAAAAACCTCTTATGTAAAATCTCCCCTCTATGATCCGGTGTGAGGATGCTTTACTTTTGACAATATCAATCTCAACAAGGTATGATGGTAGAATCTCATGCTCTATATAGATCATGATCAGAGTAATTTATGTTGGTTCTGATGTTCTTGCTACCACATCGGCCACAAGGACTGGTGTGGAGAAGTTAGGTCTTTAAAGTGTTTTTTGAACGAAAGAATGGTTGATGTTGTCCATTCTCGTGCTCACTAGTTTTGATAGGACGCCCATTCTCTTGGTAAGTTCCTTAGGTACATATGTGACCCCATATGCTTTGAATGAATTGAGTTTCTGCTTCACCATGGCCACATACTTATGCAAGAATGGACTATTAGCTTATATGCCTCTTTGATCTTCAAGACCACTAGTTGAGAGTCCATGTGTAGTTTGACTTCTTCTGCTCTTTTTTCCGCTAAAGTGAGTTTGATGATGCATACTTTGTACTCAAATTTATTTTTAGTGGTAGAGAAATCAAAATGGAGATAAACTTCTACTATAATCTCATCCTCACTCTTGAGGATGAGCATAGCTCTGCTTCCTTTGTTGTTTGATGACCCATAAATAAAGCCAATCTACATTGTCCAGAGTTCAACAATGGATGGAGTGAACTATGTAATAAAATAAATAAATACATGTGTTTAAGTGTTTTTCTAAACTCAAAGAATATGTTGAATTATGATATCTCAATGGAACATTTCATCATCCTCCCAGCTAGGTCAGTCTCGAAATGTACATGTTCCAACGATTGGTCAATGCAGACCACTATTTAAAAGGCTAGAAAACAATGTCAATGCACATACGCCGCTTACCAATAGCCTCATTGACTAACACCCCATTTGATAGCCACTAGTGTAATTCATCTTCGATACAAATTTCGCTTGAATATTTATTTAGATTATTTATTTAATTGATTTATTATGAGTATTTGTGAATTATTGATGAATATATGATGTTTTGTTGAATATGATTCGTGTTGTGATATCATATGTGGAATAATGAGAATTAAGGTGATATTGGGTATTTTAATAATTTAGATAATTAGTATAATTATTTAGAATTATTATTGATAAAATAAAAAAGATATGGTGTATAGAAACAATAAGGATAAGGTGGTCATTTGTAGAGGTTAAGTGAGGGCAAAGATGAAAGACCATAGAAAGGTTCCAAGGGTTAAACAAGGGAAAATGGGCTTTTGTGTTCATTTGTTACGATCGTATTGTGAGAGGAAGCAGAGAAAAAGGCTAGGGCACGAGGAACGTAGAGAATCACTGTAGAACGCAAAAGGAAGAATTGATTGTTAGGAAAATCCAAGGTAAGGGGGATAGTCGGTTTATTATAATTGATATAGGAATTTAGATGTGTGTAGGATTGTATTTTGGTGTTTTGATGAATATGATGACATGATGAATCCATGATTAATTTGATGAATTTTTATGCTAAAATGCCATGATTTGATACCCATAACATGTACGTTGATGTACTATTGTTGTATGATGAATAGATATGGAATTATATGAATTTTGGATTGAAGTTGCATTGAAATCATATGGAAATTGTGAGTGAACTGTGCAGAAAAAGCAATAGAAAATTGTTGTCACAAAGCCAGCGCTGGGAGAGCCATCTGCATCTTCGGGCGAGAGTCTTCGCCCAGGCTTCGCTGGGCGAGATAGATGGAGAGGGAAGGGGGAAATTTGGGTGCTCCTAATTTTTAAGCGAAGTGCCTCTGCTTTGTTGGGCAAACACGGGGCGAGGCCCATCACTGGACGAGCCTCTAGGCAAAGGACAGCTTCACTGGGAAAACCTCGGGCGAGCATAATGAAGTGGAGTATGTGCATGTTTGATGTGTATACATGCTATGTGAATAATATTGTTAATGATTTCATGAATGTTGATGCGATTTAACTAGCATTGTTCGTATTTTATTATGTTGTTGTTCATCATGAATTCATGACATACTTTGGATGTTGGTTCGCTCAGTTTTGGATGTTGGTCATGTGTTGGCCTCAATCCTATTGTGTGGGTTGAGTGTGTTATTATATTATGCTCTGGTTCTAAGAGGGAACCAATCTTATGATGAGGATCTTTGAATAGTGATGAGCCAGGTGCTCATAATTATTGGTACCATATGCATGAGTCTATATTGTTGCATTACATCTTATGTGACATTGCATGATTATTTTCATAATGATGTTTGATGAGGTTATGATGTAAGTGAAGCTTGATGAATGATCTTTGATGAATTAATGATTATGTTGTTGTGAATTGAATGACGTCTCGATGATGTGCTATGATGATATGCAAGAGTGAGTATAATATGCGATGTATGATGATAGGTGATATATGGATTGTATGATAATGATTGTTTAAACTATTCTATCTATTCCATATATCTTTTGTAATGAATGTGATTACTCACCCTTTTTGTTCGAATGTTGCATCCATGTGGCTAACATGCAGATACTCAGAATAGCTCGAAGAAGCATCGCTAATAGCTTTGGAGTTAATTCTTTTATTTTTCCATTGATATAGAAGGTTTTGCTCTGATATGTAACATCAGAGTTAGGAACGTTTGAAGTGAACATTTTTTTTCTTGATTGAATGAATTATAAGTTATTTTTTTTTATTAAGTTTTTAAAAACCATAACTTATGAATGGATTAGGATGATGATATTTTGAAGGATGTTATGAATAAAGTTATTTGAAACTATGAACTCCGATTTGTAGTAACTGAATGAGGTATTGGTATTCCGAAAGGAAATGAAATAAAAGTTTGAGAAGCTCGTGATGTATGTATGATATTTTTATGAAGCATGTGACACTCTTTTGATGTTTTATGTGATTTATTAATTTATTATTTTGTGATTTAATTGTGGGGTTTAGAAGGGTGTTACATTAGTGGTATCAAAGCAGGTCGACCAGTCCGGCCAAGTTTTTATATGATGTCTATACCTTGAATGGTATATTTGTGTGTGAACACAATCTATGTCTTGTTCCTTTGTGTTTCTAGTGATTTCTGGTAAACAACCGCTAGTCTTCCAAACTATCGAATAATCTTTCTTACTGTTATTCAATTCCTCTGGTAACTCACAGGATCGACTAGATTGATCCTAGGACTCCTTGGATATTAAGGTTACTCTCACAATCGAACAGATATTCATGGTTGATATTGTATAGGTGTTTGGCTTGTTTCGATCTCTCTCTCTCTAAGAGTCTAAAGATGTAATCAAAATGTGTGTGAAAACTAAGTTACACGAATAAATGCTAATTGTAATGCTAATTGTAAAGACATGTAAAACTGCATAAAAGTGAAGTAAACAGCTTCGACTTACAAAACGGTTAACATAAAGGATCTCTGGAGCGTAAAAGTTTGAAATGTGAATAAAGCGTTTAATGCAAGAAATCTGTAAATGATTTTAAGTAAACATATGCGTTCGAAGGATAAGACTTGAAGGTAAAGGTATGGAAAATATGACAGTTTTCTGAAATATAAAGTGCTTGAAATATAAAGAAAACATTAAAATGTAAAACTTTGAAGAAGAGATTTCGAAGTGAAAAGACTGTAAATAAGAAAACTTGTAAATGTTGTTTGACAAAAGGAATAAAGGAAAGTACTGGAAATGGTAAAAGGTTTTCATTAAATCAGAAATACATGGTGCTATCATACATACATTTCTCTTGCATTCGTTTCCCTTGCCATGTGGTAGTTTGAATGTTATTGAGTATTTTGTATAATAGATATGACACACGAAATCCTAATACTAAGACTTCTATTTATACTAATTCGACCATAACGGTCTTGCTATAGGATTATGCCACGTTTCGAACATGCAGGACAATGCTTCTTTCATCTTTCCACGTGTCCCCAAATGCTCCAACACATAACTTTCAAACTTTGAAAGTCCCGCTTCCATTTGAATTTTAAATGCTTTGGTGTTTCTCTGTTTCGAACGCTCTTCCCAGACACAACCTCGCTGTTGTTTCGAAACTCCGTTAGATATGTTCCCATAATTTCCGCTCGAAGCTCCAAGCTTTGACACACTTATTCGAAACACTGCTTCCGCTACTTCGAAATATGACGTTTAATTCCATTTCGATCAAAAACGTTTAACTCATTTGGCTTCTAAATAACATTATCAAAATCTGCAGCCAACAAATTGCCCCTTTAAAATATGTATTTCGATTCCTCTGAGAAATACCTATTTTAAACACCTACACAAGATTTTGATAGGACTTTCGAATCATCGTAACATTTAATGCATTTGACTCCAGTCACATCAATCATAACACCTTTTGGATTCCTTAACCGCCCGGAGCCACTTCACAGCGTGGTGCAGTTATAAATAATGATTATCTCTAAATCACGCCTATTACCTATGTTAACTTCACGCCACCTCTTCATCACACCAACCCATGATCTCCACGTATCACACCTCTATTCGGTGGATGCTTAAACTTCCCCATTATAAAACATCAACTTAATCTTCTTCTTTTCTTTTCACACTCTAAATCTTTCACACTCTGAATCTTTTACCCTCCTTCTCTCATAAAACAATCTAAGCTTTCAACATCTTTCAAAATGTCTTCTTCTACTTCATCCCAACTCAAGAAAGTCTCCAAGAAGAAAGGAAAAACTACAGGAGCTACCATGGAAAGTAAAATCATCACCATCCAAGGCCAATCTGCTCTTGCCCCTCAGATGATTTCCAAAGAAAAAGAAATGTTGTATGCGTCACAGGTACTCATTCCTACCCACGTTGCTGGTAAGAGGTTAGCTTTGAATGGCCCTCTTACGGTTTTTGAAATATTAAAGGACACCAGGACGATTTTCCCAGTTTGTTATAGCTTCAAACCCTTATTTAACAAAATGGACGCCCCTAAGGCAGTAGAATCTCCTAGTTCAAATACCATAGAAACCCCAACTATTCCTCCTAAGGACCCCTTTATTTTGGATTATGTAAAAAGTAATTTTAAGCCATTTCGATATTGCCCTACTTCTGATATTGCTTATCAAAATTGGTTCACGAAAGTAGAAGCCAAGAAATCCCAGCAATGGGAAGAGTTAGGCATTTATAACCTGATTAAGCTATCGAAGCCTGGTTTCACCTACAGCCACCCTCTGCTATTCGCGTCCCTTTATTTCTGGGACAATACCTACAATACTTTCCATCTCCCAGGTGGAATGATCACCCCGACCTTCTTCGACATAGCGGCCATTACTGGGCTGTCGCCAGTGGGAGAAACTTATATACCCGACAACGAAGAGCACTCAAGCATAATTGACTTCGAAGTCAAGCTAGCCAGTTTTTCCAAATTTATCAGTCATTATCATCCTGAAGGGGACAATGTGTCTGACATAGAGCACATTGCTTTCTTAACCCTGTGGCTGTCAAGATACGTTTTCTGCAGTAGATCCCTACAGGTAGCTAGTAGGTTCATTCCTCTAGCTAGGGATTTACATGAAAATCGAAAAGTGTGCCTAAGTGAACTACTCTTAGTTGACCTCTATGAAAGCCTGAGGTCAGCTGTTTCGAGCCTCAAATCCCACACCTCCAAAAATATTCTATTGGCTGGCCCATTTTGGTTACTCCAACTATGGCTAAATGCCATGTTCGAACCCTCCTTATCAACCTCCAATACCATTGATGAGCAAGATTCTGAGATAAGTGATAGGATAGTCGAAGGCACTAGGCTTCGAAGATTAACTCCTAATGATGACAAAGATGACTTCAAAGTTCAATTCTCGAAGTACATCATGATATTCTCCAAAAGGCACAAGTTCGAAGAGAGCATGGCGCCTTTTGCTTCGAGGGCTCATGGACCTTCTTGGTTCACCATGTCTCTCTCAGAAGCTATCAAGAGTAAGGAGATTCAGGATGTATGGAGAGCTTTCTTGCTGCCTAGACTCACTTCTTCAAGAATAACCCCAGCCAAGAACCAAATTTTTCTCTTTGCCTACCAACCAAACTTCGTTTCGAGGCAGTTTGGCTTATGCCAACTGATTCCTGAACCTTTGTTCCAAACTGAGAGCGCCATCACTTCTGGACGAACTTTCAAGGCAAGGGAAGCCAAAATACAGCAAGAACAATATCAAGGCTTTGCCCAATTCGAGCTGATAACCTTCGAACCTACCCATCTCGCGGCTAAAGGATTTCTGGAGTGGTGGATCAAGTTTTATCAAACTTATATGTTCGATACACTTACAATTCGACAGAAACTAATTGATGCCTTCGATGTGCAGGTACCAGCAAAGAAAGGTATGTTTACTCATGCCAAAGAGATTAAAGCTTTCCAAAATTATTTTGAAACTACTTACGACCCCACGCGCTTGGACTCCACTGTGCATCAAGCAGCTGAGACCTTGAAGGAAAAATTTAAACAAAAAGTTTCTAAGTTAAAACTTCCTTCAGGGCTGTCAGCTGAGGATAGGTATAGGTTGGCATTCGAAATGCATCCACCTAAATTTCCCAGATTACCTACCTCAGAACTGGCTCTGGCTTGGTTTCCCCCATATCCATGGTGGTTTACTTGCAAAGAGATGTTCAAATATCTTCAAAGGAAACCAAAGCCATCTGAGACTGTGACATGGGCTCGATACTGGCTTCATGATTTCCCAGGACACCTTCGATACGACCTTTCTGCCATGTCAATTAAATCTGATCAAGGCACAGGTGCGAATGCTTGGGAAAATCCCAAATGTCTTTTATTTTCCATATCTTTAACCTTTGCTTTAATTGTTTCGATTTTCAGCTATCGGGATAAAGACAGCTGCCTCGAAGTCGAAGGAAGGGAGTGCCTCTCAAGCCTCCATCGAAACTACTGACAAAGTGACTCCACCCGAAACAACTACTACTGCTGCAACCACAACAACAACAATAACACCAACAACAACCAGTGTTCCAATTCCAACGGTAATCACTTAGCCTTGATGTTTCGAATTCACTCAAGCTTTATGGTTTACATCTAACTTTTCATTAAAATTCTTTCAGACCAACAAGCTTCCCCCTACTACTCCCAAGAAGCGGAAATCAAGCACCACTGGGGAAGACCCCAAGGCTGGAGGAAACTTAAATACTGCTTCGAAGAAGAAGCCAAAGAAAGATACTTCTAAAAGCACTGTTCCGCCTAGTGTCTCTGGACTCGATTCCAGAGATGCTGCTCCCTTACCCAAATCCAAAAATCCACCTTCGACCTCCAACCCAACGTTGGAACGTATAGCTAGTAACCTCTCCTCTGAGGGTCCACAGGTAAATTGAACCTCTAATACTAACTTCTTATTACCTTGGTGAATGTTTTTCTTTGACATTCTGTTGTTCCTTGCAGAACATCTTGAATCCAACTTCCACCATTTCGACCTCACCATCCAGAGCTGCTGCTCCGCTCAACTCCTCTCCTCAAGGAGATTCCAGCAACTTGGTCCAAAATAAAGGTTCCTCCAATATGGCGGTTCTGGATGGAACTTCTGAATAGATGGATGATCAAGGTACCTTCATTCCTCTGAAAGAGGTAAACGAAACAATACTTCAAACGTCTGCAGAGGATTTGCAAAGGGCTTCTCTTCAAAAGTCCCCTCTTGAAACTCTTCAAGAGGACCCAAAGGACACTCAAACTGAAGAAGAGAAAGCTGATTCTGGGCAAAGAGCCGAAGAATCTGCAGACGAAGAATCTGAGGAGGAAAATGCCAATGACGAGGAAAATGCCAATGACGGTTCGACTGCTGGGACGGAGTCCAACGCAAATAGAAGCGAAAGGGATGGTATCGAAGTGGTAGACTTGGACGAGGATGAAGAAGACCAAGAGCACGAAACGAATGAAGGGGATGGTAATGCAACCAACGAACCCCTAGAGGTTGAAACAAACGTGGTTCCCCTACGCGTGGAACTCCCTCAATCCTCTCTGTCTCGAATGACTGACGAGGAGCTGGCACTTCTGAGACGAAATGACCCTATTGGGTACATGAAGGCGAAGTTGGCTCAGAGGGACATCCCACTTGCTAGGGCTGGCACAAGTTCGACCAGCTATCCTCTTCCCACAGATGAAAGAATTGTTCTTCTTAACAAAATTAGGAAAACCATTCTCAATGTGGATATATTCGAAGTGCTTAAGCAAGATAGTACTGCTTGCTATACTATGAAGGAGCTGCTCACAAAGGTCAATCTTTCCACCTGCTCCTTGCCAGTTAGTACTCTCTTATTCGATCTTCAGAATTTGCTGGACAACGTAACTGGCTACCTTCTCTAAGACGAATCTGCTGCCAAGAAGGTTCAAGAGAAACGCATTGCCATGGATGCCGCTTATGAACAAGCTTCAAAACTCTCTCAAGAAGCTGAGGATCAAGCTATGCATCTGAAGCAGGCGAAAACTGATTATGAGGCTCGAGCTGAGTCCATCCTTCTTTGGGAAAGACAGATTCTGGAACTTCAACAGAAAGTTAAGGAGGCTAAAGAACAACAACTAGCCTTCGAAACCAATCCTGCTGGTAACCAATTCGAAGAGCTTCTCAACCAGGGGCTTGCGGAAATGGAGACTGCAGAACAACTTAAAGGATAAGTGGCAACCTTGGAAGGAGCCAGGCGGTTCGCTCAGCAGAAACTTGAAACATTTCGAAGCACCTTTAATCGATTGAAAAATAATGCTTATTTCTAGATTTTGATGTTTATTTGACTATAATTTTGGTTTCTTACATGTAATATTCGAACAACGCCATTTTGGCATTTTATCTTGCCATCTTGGCTTTTTATAATATCTTGTTTACGTCGTTACTATTCGAATCTCCTGCAGGCTTGGCTTATATTTCTTTAAATATTTCCCATTAACCTTTAGGACACGTTTATCATCCATGAGTTCTTCGATTTCGTATGCATTGTTTGAGAATACTTTTAATATTCGAAACGGTCCTTCCCAATGAGGTGACCATTTACCTAATGCTTTATTCTTCTTATCCATAGGCAATATGACTCTCCAAACCAAGTCATTAATAATGAATACTTTTTTCTTCACCCTTTTATTGTATGTTCTGGCCACTCTTTCTTTTTGCCTCTTCAAAATTTCCAATGCATGTAATCTAATTTCGTCCAACTCAACTAATTCATTCATCATCATTTCCCAATATAATGCAGTTGGGATTTCGTTTTGTCTCTGAATTCGAACTGATTGCAGATGAATTTCTACTGGTAACACTGCATCATGACCAAATGTAAGTTGGAAAGGCGTAGTGTTAGTAGCTTCCTTAGGAGATGTTCTACAAACCCATAATACTTGGTCCAGAGTTTTGTGCCAGTTTCTTGGCTTCTTGCCAATATGCTTCTTGATTAATCCTATTATTACTTTATTTGCTGCTTCGACTTGTCCGTTTGCTTGAGCATAATATGGTGTTGATGTTAGCAATCTAAACCCCATTTCTTGGGCAAATCCTTGCATCTTTCTACCAGTAAATACAGAGCCTTGGTCTGTAGTTATGCTTTCTGGCAATCCGAACCTATAGATAATGTGCTTTTGTATAAATTCAATAATTGCCTCTTGATCAGCAACTACCAGAGGTATAGCTTCGATCCATTTGGTAAAATAATCTACTCCCACCAAGATCTATTTATGTCCTTTGGACGAAGCAGGATTTATTTCTCCTATCAAATCCAATGGCCATCCTCTAAATGGCCATGGTTTGATGATCGAATGCAACTCGCTTGCAGGGGCATGTTGAATTCCTGCATGCTTCTGACATTCCTCACATCCTTTAGCAAAGTCTATGCAATCTTTGAGCATGCTAGGCCAATACAAACCGTATCGAAATAGCAACCATTTCATTTTATGGCCTGCTTGGTGTGCCCCACATGCCCCATTATGGACTTCAGACAATGCTAAGTATGCTTCACTCTCTCCTAGGCATTTCAATAATACACCCTCTTGGGTCTTTTTGAACAATTCGTTCCCCATGAGGAGATATGACAATGCTCTATATTTTGTTTTTCTATCCACCTTTAGAGTTGGGTCTGCTAAATAACTCTTCAATGGACTTCGCCAATCTGCATCTGACAAAGTATTTATGGCTAGTATTTCGAATCCCTGTTTCTCAGCATATCCCAATCTCATACTTTCCAGATCCGATGGTGTGAATCTAGTAGCCATAACTCTTCCCCTTAATTCGACCAAATCCTTAAAGTTCTTGGTAGACACTTTATAACCTGAAGCCAACTGCGCTAAGTCATTTGCTTCTTGGTTTTCTATTCTTGGTATGTGTTGAATATCCATGTATTCAAATTTCCTTAATAGCCTATTGACTATGACGAAGTATACCATTAAATTTTCCTTTATGCATTTGTATTCCTTTGTGATTTGTTTGACCACTAATTCAGAGTCTCCTTTAATTTCGACTCAGGTTTCCCCCAATTCCAACAAAGCTTCAAGTCCAACAATGAGCGCTTCATACTCAGCTTCGTTGTTCGAACAACGAGGACCATCTAATTTATACTTGAATTTTGTTGGAATTCCTTCAGGAGAAATTAGAAGGACTCCAACACCACTTCCATTTCTGTGGGTTGAACCATCAAAGTACAATTTCCATGGTTGCATTTCGACGTAACTCATGATCGTCTGCTCAACCAACGAATGGTCCACAATGAAGTCAGAAATTACTTGACCTTTCATAGCTTTTAAAGGCATGAAAGTCAACGAATATTCTGTTAAGGCTAAAGCCCACTTGCCAACTCTGCTATGCATTATTGGTTTTGAAAGCATATGTTTAATGACATCGAAATGAGATGAAACGTAAACATCAACAGGTTTTATATAATACTTGAGTTTCATACAAGATAAATACAAACAGAGACATAGCTTTTCTAAATTGCTATATCTGGTCTCTGCATCATTTAGCACTCTACTTAAATAGTATA
Source organism: Vicia faba (assembly GCA_948472305.1). Lineage (NCBI taxonomy): Eukaryota > Viridiplantae > Streptophyta > Magnoliopsida > Fabales > Fabaceae > Vicia > Vicia faba. The sequence goes on from OX451738.1 coordinate 231,747,348, forward strand.
TGGCTCTTTCGACGCCACTGCTATCCTCTTGTGCTAGCATACTACCTATACTAACTTCAGAGGCAGATATGTACAATCTCATGGGCTTCCCCCATGATGGTGGAGACAAAATAGGAGGCTTAGAAATATATTCTTTTATTCTGTCAAACGCCTCCTGGTGAGCTTCGTTCCATTCGAAGGCTTGACCTTGCTTTAGACGAAGTAACGGAGAGAAAGCTTGGGTTCTTCCACTCAGGTTCGAGATGAATCTTTTGAGGAAGTTAATTTTCCCTAGCAGAGATTGCAACTCCCTTTTGGACGCAGGTGCTTTCGTCTCCATTATGGCTTTGGTTTTGTTCTGGTTGATTTCGATTCCTTTCTTGTGAACCACAAAACCAAGAAAATCTCCAGCCTGCACAAAAAATACACATTTAAGGGGATTCATCTTTAAGCCATGTTTTCTCATTCGCTCGAATGATTGGCTTAAATGATGCAAATGTGTTTCTGCAGATATAGATTTGATGACTATATCGTCAATATACAACTGCATGAAGGTTTCAATGAAATCATGAAAAATTGAATTCATTGCCCTTTGATAAGTTGCCCCAGCATTCTTTAAACCAAAAGGCATCACCACCCATTCGTAGGTGCCTAAGGCTCCTGGGCAACGAAATGTTGTCTTTGCAACATCTTCTTCAGCAATGAAAATCTGGTTATACCCAGAGTATCCATCTAACATACTCAAGTATTCGAACCCTGCAGCAGAATCTACTAGCATTTCTGCCACAGGCATGGAATATTCATCTTTAGGGGTTGCAGTGTTTAAATCCCTAAAATCTATGCAAATTCTTAAAGAACCATTTTTCTTAATAACGGGTACTATGTTTGCTAACCATTCGACGTACCTTGTTGTTCTGATGAATTTGTAGCGCAGCAACCTTTCGATCTCAGCTTTAATTTTTGTGAGAACCGCTGGTGCGAATCTCCTGGGAGTTTGTTTGATGGGCCTCTTGCCATCTTTGATTGGCAGTCTGTGTTCGACCAACTCCCTCTTTAAACCAGGCATCTCGTCATAATCCCACGCGAAGCAGTCTCTGTTTTCCTTAAGGACTTCGATCACTTCCTTTTTGAGGCCTGGGCTAAGTTTAGCACTTATGTAGGTTACTCTTTTCGTTTTTTCATCCCCTAAGTTGACTTCTTCGAGTGGATCCTGTGCCAACATTTTGGCACCTGAGTTTATGGGGTCCCTTTCGAAGCCTAAGGGTTCTTTATCATAGATGGCATCCAACCTTTGATCCATCTCAAACTCTTTGAAGGGTGAGCATTTCGAACCCTCCCCACTGACTTCGTTCGTCTTTATAGTTGATTTATTTATTTCAGCCTCTAAGGCCGCTTTTAATTCATTCTCAGCCATATAGGCCGAAATCCTTTCGAAAAAGGTAGACTCAGTCATGGCTAAGGTTGTCGAAGTCCCAGCCTGCTGGCCGTTTTTGTATAGTGCTTTCGACTTCCTCTTCTTCACTGATTATTGTTCTGTCCCAGTAAAGGCCATCATGACGCAGGGTCATGTAGTAGTGGGCGTTTCTAGTTTCATTAATCTCATCATTTGGAACATATGGAGCAATCTTTGCCAGATTTTTATCATAATCCCTTTTGTCAACTAAATTGACAGTTGACATAAAGTAAATCTGGTCTACTTCGATGTTTTCCACGATTCCATCATCTCTCCACAGAACTAGTCGCTGATGCATTGACGAAGGAACTGCCCCCACGCCATGGATCCACTCTCTTCCCAGCAGCAGGTTATAGTTGGCCTTGGCTTCGATCACCATAAACATGGTGGGCCTACAGCTTGAGCCTATTGTCAATTCCAACTGGACCACCCCCAGTGTTTTGCCCACTTTTCCCTCATAATTGGACAGAACCATATTATGGGGCTTGATATCTCCTTCGCGGATCTCTAATCTTTTTAGCATGAAATGGGGTATCAAATTGACTGCAGCACCCCCATCCACTAGAACTTTGTTCACACCATGGACACCAACTTTCGCCCGAATGAAAAGTGGCTTGAGATGGTTCTTCATTGCAGGTTCTGGACGTTCGAAGAACGCATTTTGTTCCTCAACAGCCCCATTGTCCATCACATAGTACCACACGGGCCTATGTTTCATCAAATCCGTGGTGTCTTCCTCCTCAAATTCGTTGATTTCGGTTTCCTGCCCAAATTCGCAGGGAAGCACAGACACCACGTTACAGTTCAAGTTAAATGAAGACTCCCCCTCCGATTCGAAGTTATCTGTTATCATATCTTCGTCCTCTTCCGGGCCTGGAGTGTATTCCTTTGGTTCATCGCGTTGTTCTTCAGAGAAGAGCCTCCTATTGACTGGAGGTTTATCTTCAGTTTGATTTTTTGGTTTGTTGGTGCTAGATTCACCTTGGTTTTTCGTTGAAGTATCCCCTTTGTTTGCCACAGCTTTTCTCTCAGCCTTTCGAATCCTTTGATGTCTGTGCCACTGGGATCTTGACATGGGGTTCCTTCCTTTGTAATTCTCTAATCTCACTTCCTCCCTTTTTGCTGTTTTGAATTGCCTCCTGTATGTCACAGCATGGCGTGCATTTCATTCAGCGTTTCTCCATCTATCTTTGCCTTTGTCATTTCTGACTTGTAACCATCTATCGGTTGGCACTTCAGCAGGGAGTTTGAAAGTCACTCTTCGAGCAGCCTTGGGGTGAGGGCTATCAGGCCTTCGCTGTTAGTGTCTGCTGTCGAAACGTGGGCCCATCTGGGCAGTTTCTTGATGGTTCCAGCAAGGGGCGAAGGGAATCGTTTCGAAGGCCCTGGCCATGCTTTGGTCATACACAGCAGAACACCTTGGGCAAATCAAGCACTTGGTTTCCCCTTTGTAGCAGCGAAACACAAACTCCAGCAAACTTTCCCCAGCCTTGGGATAACACCTAAAAAGCTGGTTATCCTGGCGCCAATTGTTGCCAGTTCGAGCCCTCTGTACCCTTTCGAAATTCGCAGCAATTCTTTGATTGCAGAGGATGCTGCACCTAGGGCACAATATCATTCCTGAATCTCCTTTGTGGCATGTCATGAGATAATCTTTGAGATTAGCATCTCCAGTGTGATTATCCCCCATTCTATACTTTTCTTTTTCTAAGTATTTTTCCACTTCCTCCATCTCAGAGCGAGGCCTTTCCATATCCACCATATTTATTTCTACATCTCCCTCTTTAGCTTCATCATCTCCCCATCCTATGGGTTTTATATCCTCAATCTGAACCTTCGAACTCTCTGGGGCAGAATATTTGACCAAATAGTCAAATCTTCCACTGGGTTCCCCTAGAGTGTCCCATATTTCCTTCTGAGGGGGAATTGGCTGCGTGATTTGGACTTTCTCCAATTCCAGCCTCAAGCCTTCAGTGACTTGTGTTAATTCTTGGTTTTGATTTCCCTGGCCTTCAGTAGCCTGGGTTTCTCTTGCAACAGCTACAGGTGCAGCAATCGAAGTCTCTGGCGTATTCTGGATGTCTTCAGTGACCTCCTCGCTGACTTCGACCATCACCCAGTTTTCAACTCCAGTACCCTTCTCTCCTGTTAGGGCGTCGCTTTGATCAGTTTCCACCATGTTGACCTCTCCAATGCATGCAGGCTCGGAGTAGTTGGTGTCTGCGACGTCCAAGGGATCTTCGTCCACTTTCATCTTCGCCTTATCAGCAAACTTTAGTCTGCCATCTTTGATCGCGTTTTGAATCAGGTCCCTGAAAAGAAAACATTGTGAGGTCTTGTGGCCTAGGAAACTATGATATTTGCAAAATCCCCTCTTCTTTCTCTGATCCAAAGGAGGTATTTTGACATTTGATGGCACAATTAGTTGGCCATCTTTGACAAGTAAGTCAAAAATCTCGTCACATTTAGTGACGTCGAAGGTATAAACCTTCTTTGGAAATTTGTCACTTTTTTCATTTTCAACAATATCTTTCCCTTTTGTGGGAACTAACATTTTGCAGGAATAAGGCGGGGCCTGTTTTAATTCAGCGAGGTCAATTTCGACCTCTTCGAATTCGAATTCGGGGTATCCTTCTGCTTCCTCAGTCCCAACATAGGAAATCCTTTCTTTCTTGCTATTCTTAAAGACTCTGGCTTTTTCGGCCTTTAGTCTTTCGACCTGTCGAACCCTATCGGCTAACTGAGCCATGTCCCTCAAATACTGAGTGTCTAGTTTCTTTCGAATAGAATAATCCAAGCCACCAGCGGCCATTTCGACTAACTCATGTTCAGGCACTACTGTGTAACATCTGGATTTCAAAAGCCTAAATCTATTCAAATAATCATCTATGGGTTCGGTGAACTTTCTCTTAACACTGGCCAGTTCCTTCAAACTTATTTTCGACTGTCCCATGTAGAATTGTTCATGGAATAATCTCTCTAAGAGAGCCCAAGTGTCAATAGACCCAGGAGGCAAAGTGGTAAACCATGTAAAGGCGTTTTTTGTCAAGGAACTTGGGAAGTATTTGATCCTGAGATCTTCATTATTGGCTATATCTCCCGCTTCGGTTAGATATCTCGCTATGTGTTCGACTGTTGACTCATTGGTATCCCCAGCGAACTTTGTAAATTTAGGGACTTTATATCCCCTTGGTAAATCAGTATGCATTATGCAATCCAATATAGGAGAAGCGTAATTTGGCCTCCTCATTCCTGTGTTGAGGCCATTCTGGGCCATGACCCTCTCTATCATGGTGGTTAGGTTGTTTTCTGCCAAGATGTTATCGTTTCGAATTCTATGAACGATGGCATCGGCATCTTGATTTCGACCAACCAAAACAACTCCCCTAGGTTGTTCTTCTCGAACCTCTGGGGCTTCTAGCCTTTCGACCCTTGCCCCTGGTTCCATAATTTCCCTTTGTGGGCCCGGGATTATTGGGGCTTCTAACCTTGGTGCCCTGGCCCCTAAGTTAACTTCTTCTCTGGGTGGTCTATAAATCGGGTCGTTAGCAATTTGTTCTATAACAGGCGTGTTTGTTCGAAACCCCGCCTGATTCTGCCTACGCCTTTCTGGGGGAGCGAAGAAATCTGCTATTCGACTCATATTGTCAGCGTTTTCCCTGTTTGTCACAGTCACATTTTGCACTATTGGGGCAAATATCTCCTGCATGGTTTGTGCTAACACCCCTATCATATTATGGTTACTGTCATCCATCAATTGCCTAAAAGCCAACTGGTTGTCTGTGGTTAGGATAGGCATTGTGCTATAACCCACCGACCCTTGGTTATTTGTCATAAACTGATTCGCCCCAGACCCAGACCCTAGTTGTGGAGATGAATTCGATGTGGAATTGTGTAAACCTGCCATAAAAGATGTTGGCATTCCATAAGAGGAATTTCTGGTTCTATTCCCATCGAAACCGGGTGGTCTAGTTAATGGGGTGGCGAAATGGGATTGTGTCTCTGATGGTGGAATGAATCCCCCAGGGTAGCCAATAGTTCCAGTATTTCCTAAGATCGAACTATTAGTTGATATGCCACTTACTGCATTGGTGGCTATGTTACTGGTCGAAGATGCAACAGACTGTGCATTCGAAGGGATTACATTAGATGTTCTGATCGAAGTGGACGCGTTAGTGCCTGTTGCATGTGGGCCACTTTGGTCCCCTTGTTGATTGTCTGAATTAGACATTTTGTCCAAACGTTTTCTTCTGGATAAAGGTTGGTTGCTGTTGGTTATCTTACCACTTCTCAGGTTCATAAAACAGCAAACTTCTTAGGTTCCAACGTTTTTTGTAATGGTTATGTCTCAACAATCCTTAATTCTGATATCCAATTATTGGTCCCACCAGGTGTGCCAATTTGTTTCCAGTGATTTCTGGTAAACAACCGCTAGTATTCCAAACTATCGAATAATCTTTCTTACTGTTATTCAATTCCTCTGGTAACTCACAGGATCGACTAGATTGATCCTAGGACTCCTTGGATATTAAGGTTACTCTCACAATCGAACAGATATTCATGGTTGATATTGTATAGGTGTTTGGCTTGTTTCGATCTCTCTCTCTCTCTCTAAGAGTCTAAAGATGTAATCAAAATGTGTGTGAAAACTAAGTTACACGAATAAATGCTAATTGTAATGCTAATTGTAAAGACATGTAAAACTGCATAAAAGTGAAGTAAACGACTTCGACTTACAAAACGGTTAACATAAAGGATCTCTGGAGCGTAAAAGTTTGAAATGTGAATAAAGCGTTTAATGCAAGAAATCTGTAAATGATTTTAAGTAAACATATGCGTTCGAAGGATAAGACTTGAAGGTAAAGGTATGGAAAATATGACAGTTTTCTGAAATATAAAGTGCTTGAAATATAAAGAAAACATTAAAATGTAAAACTTTGAAGAAGAGATTTCGAAGTGAAAAGACTTTAAATAAGAAAACTTGTAAATGTTGTTTGACAAAAGGAATAAAGGAAAGTACTGGAAATGGTAAAAGGTTTTCATTAAATCAGAAATACATGGTGCTATCATACATACATTTCTCTTGCATTCGTTTCCCTTGCCATGTGGTAGTTTGAATGTTATTGAGTATTTTGTATAATAGATATGACACACGAAATCCTAATACTAAGACTTCTATTTATACTAATTCGACCATAACGGTCTTGCTATAGGATTATGCCACGTTTCGAACATGCAGGACAATGCTTCTTTCATCTTTCCACGTGTCCCCAAATGCTCCAACACATAACTTTCAAACTTTGAAAGTCCCGCTTCCATTTGAATTTTAAATGCTTTGGTGTTTCTCCGTTTCGAACGCTCTTCCCAGACACAGCCTCGCTGTTGTTTCGAAACTCCGTTAGATATGTTCCCATAATTGCCGCTCGAAGCTCCAAGCTTTGACACACTTATTCAAAACACTGCTTCCGCTACTTCGAAATATGACGTTCAATTCCATTTCGATCAAAAACGTTTAACTCATTTGGCTTCTAAATAACATTATCAAAATCTTCAGCCAACACTTTGATGATGTTTGCCTTTATATAGAAATAAATGGCTGGAGGAAGAAATGACGTTGCTATTATTGAAGCTTTGGATTTGTTGGCTCAGGAAATGACTCTAAAATAGCATAATCCCCAAAATGCTAGAGGAAATGATGATTTTCGTGCCTTGGAGAAGTTTCAGAAGAATAATTGGCCTATCTTTGAGAACACACATGATCTTGATGGTGCGCAATTGTGGCTCAGAAAGATTGAGAAGATCTTTAGAGTGATGGCTTGCTCAGAGGAACAGAAGGTGCAATTTGGTACTCATGTGTTGGAAGCAAAGCTGAAGACTGGTGGGATAATGCATGTTAGAGGATGGAGATCTTGGGTACAAAGATTACTTGGGTTGATTTCTGAGCTGCGTTCTTGGAAAAGTATTTTCCTGAAGATGTGCGTGGGAGAAAGGAGATTGAATTCCTTGAGCTGAAACAAGGGAATTCGATTGTGGTTGAATATGCTATCAAGTTTGAGGAGTTGGTGAAGTTTTGTTCGCATTATAATAATCTAGCGGCTGAAACTTCTAAGTGTATCAAGTTTGAGAATGGGTTGCATCTAGAGTTCAAATAGGGGATTGAGTATCAAGAGCTTTGCAAGTTTCCTATATTGATGAACAAGTGAAGGATGTATGAACAGGATACCAAAGTTAAGTCTTCTTTTTATAAGAGTTATAATGAGAAGAAGGGGAGGAATCATGATCGTGGTATGCTGTATACTTCTCCAACTAACAAAGGGAAACAAAAATATTATGATGAGAAGAAGCCAAGTGGAGGAGGAGCTCCCGCTTCTATGAAATGCTATAGGTGTGACGATCTAGGCCACCGTGATGCTGCTTGCAATAATAAGATGCTGAGATGTTAAATATGTGGTAAGACATGTCATCGAGTTACTGAGTGCAAGAATGAAGTTTCGACTTGTTTCAACTATGGTGAACATAGTCATATCAGTACCCAGTGTCAGAAGGCGAAGAAGACTACTACTGCTGCTCAGACTAATGGCAGATTGTTTTCTTTGAAGGGTTCAAAGGTTCCGAAGAAGTATAATTTGATTCGAGGTACTTGTTTTATTAACAATTTTGTGTTGGTTGTTATTATTTCTACTGGTGTTACACATTCATTTATTTCGCTTGACTGTGCAACTATGTTGGGATTGAAATTTTCTAATATGAATGGTAGTATGGTGATAGATACCTCTGCTAATGGTTATGTTACTACTACTTTTATTTTTTCTACGTGTCCCTTGACTATTTTTTATAAGAGTTTTGTGATGTATTTGGTGTATCTACACTTTCACCAAATTGATGTTATCCTGGGAATGAACTAGTTAGAGTTTAACTATGTTCAAATCAATTGTTATAATAAAACTGTGAGGTTCCCTAATTTTGGAAATGGTGGAGAGCTATTGTTTTTGTATGCTAAGCAAGTGGATGAAATTTTAGAAGATGAAGCTTTGATGTTTGCAATGTTTGCATCATTGCAAGTTGATCGTAAAGCTGTGAGTGTGGAACTACCTGTTGTCTGTGAATTTCCATAAGTATTTCCATATGACATCAGTGATTTGCCTCCAAAAAGTGAAGTTGAATTTGTTGTGGAAGTGATACTAGTTACAAGTATGGTGTCAATTACTCCTTATAGAATGTTAGCTTCAGAGCTAAGTGAACTGAAGAAACAGTTGGAAGAATTATTTGAGAAGAAGTTCATTCGACCGAGTGTTTCTCCGTGGGGTGCTCCGGTGCTGCTGGTTAAAAAGAAAGATGGTAGTATAAGGTTGTGTGTGGACTACAAACAATTAAATAAAGTGACTATTAAGAATAAGTATCCACTTCTGAGGATTGATGACTTGATGGATCAGTTGGTTGGTTCGAGTGTGTTTAGTATGACAGATTTGAGGTAGGGTTATCACCAGATTCGTGTTAAGCCAGATGATATTCGGAAGACATCTTTCAGAATGAGATATGGTAATTATAAGTATATTGTGATGTCCTTTGGTGTATCTAATGCACCAGGAGTTTTCATGGAGTATGTGAATAGGATCTTTCATCAGTATTTGGATAAGTTTGTGGTTGTCTTTATTGATGATATTTTGATTTATTCTAAATCATAAGAAGAGTATGCTGAACATTTGCGAACTGTGTTGCAAAGTGTTGAAAGAGATGAAGTTGTATGCAAAACTGTCAAAGTGTGAGTTATGGTTGAAGGAAGTGAGTTTCCTTGGCCATGTAATTTCAAGTGGTGGAAACTATGTGGATCCTTCGAAGGTCGATGTTATATTGCAATGGGATACTTTAAAGTCAGCGGCTGAGATTCAAAGTTTTCTTGGTTTGGATGGATATTATGGCTGGTTTATCGAAGACTTTTCTAAGTTGGCATTGCCTTTGACTCAGTTGACTCAAAAGGGTCAGACTTATGTGTGAGATGTAGCATTTGAAGAAAGTTTTGTGGAGTTAAAGAAGAAGTTGACAACTACTCCGGTGTTGATTTTGCCTAATCCGAATGAATCGTTTGTGGTGTATTGTGATGCGTCAAAGATGGGTCTTGGTGGTGTGGTAATGCAGAATGGGAAAGTTGTTTCTTATGCTTCTAGACAAATTAAATTTCATGAAAGGAATTATTCTATGCATGTCTTGGAATTGGTGATTGTGGTGTTTGTGTTGAAGATTTGGAAATATTATCTGCTTGGCTATAAATTTGAGGTGTCCAGTGATCATAGAAGTCTGAAATATTTGTTTGATTAAAAAGAGTAAAATATGAGGAAAATGAGGTGGCTAGAACTTTTAAAAGATTATGTTTTTTATTTAAGTTACCATCTGAGTAAAGCAAATGTTGTGGTTGATGCTTTGAGTATGAAGTCTTTGCATATGTCGTTGCTTATGGTGTGTGAGATGGAATTAATTGAACAGTTCAGAGACATGAGTTTAGTGTGTGTAGAGACTCCTAACAATATGAAGTTAGGGATGTTGAAATTGACTATTAGTATTCTTGAAGAAATCCGAGAAGGTCATAAATCTAATTTGAAGTTATTTTATCAACTGATGTTGGTTAATCAAGGTAACAGAGGTGAATTCCGAGTGGATGAAAATGGTGTAATGAGATTTGTTGATAGAGTATGTGTTCCAGATGTTCCAAAACTTAAGAAGAGTATTCTTGAAGAAGAGCATCGAAGTGTTTTAAGTATTCATCCAGGTGCTACGAAGATGTATCGAGACTCGAAGAAGTTATTTTGGTGGCCTAGTATGAAAAAGGAGACTGTTGAGTTTGTGTATGCTTGTTTGACTTGTCAAAAGTCAAAGATTGAACATCATATGCCTTTGGGTCTGTTGCAACCATTGGATATTCTAGAGTAGAAATGGGATAGCGTTTCCATGGATTGTGTCGGGTTTTCTGAAGACCACTAAGGGCAATGATTTGATTTTGGTGATAGTGGATATATTGACTAAGTCAGCTCATTTATTACCAATGAAGATCAATGATCCTATGCAGAAATTAGTTGAGATGTATATGGAAGAGATTGTGAGATTACATGGTATACCTTTGAGTATTATGTCGGATAGAGAACTCAGGTTTACGTCGAGGGTATGGGAAGGTTTATAGAATGCTTTTGGTACAAAGTTTAGGTTGAGTTCTGCATATCATCCGCAGATAGACGGTCAGACAGAGAGGACTATCCAATCAATGGAGGATTTACTGAAGGCTTGTGTGTTAGAACAAGGAGGAGCTTGGGATAACCACTTGCCATTGATTGAGTTTACTTATAATAATAGTTTCCAATCTAGTATTGGAATGACACCGTATGAAACATTGTATGTAACACCCCAAATTAATTAAGAGTATTTATTTAGTTTATTATAGGATGAATATTCGCGAATATGTGATATTTTGTTGAATTATGATGCGTGTTATGATTATGTGTGAATTATTGATTATTTGATGTGTGATGTATGTGTGGTGTGTGGTTAGATAATATGGATTAAGGTGGAAATTAGAATAATATAATAATTTATATAATTAGTATAATTAATTATAATTACTAATTAGAATTATTATTATTTAAAATAAAATAAAATAAAATAATTGGAGTAGAGATGTTAAGGGCTTATTAGTCATGTTATGTGGAGTAAGTGAGGGCAAGAGTGGAATAACATATTAGGGGTTCAAGGGGTAAGTTGGACAAAAAGGAGGAAATAAAGGGTCAATGTTTCATTCTGCATGATTGTGAAAATTTGGAAGAGAATAGTGAAGAGTTAGGGCATGAAGAGAAGAGAAGAGAGTCAAATGTAGACCTTGGAACATGAATCAAAGTTAGAATATAAGGTAATGGGGTGATCCTTATTATTATGATTGATATGAGGTTTAGGTATATGTAGGATTGTGTTTGGGACTTTTGATGAATTTGAGCACATGATGATTTTGATAAACCCATGGTGAATTTGATGAATTTTGACGCTAAAATTTCATGAATCGGTGCCCATAACATGTATGTTGATGTACTATTGTTGTAAGATGATTAAATATAAAATTATATGAGTTTTGGACCGTATTGGTATAGAAATCACAAGGATTTTGGGACTAAACTAGTTCAAAATTGCAACAAAAAGTTGTTGTCAAGGGGGCGGCGTCAGGCGAGCCAATAGAAGCACTGGGCAACATGACCTCACCTCTCCAGCGCTGGGAAAGCTCCAGGAGATGGGACTTGGAAAGTGACACGCTCTTGGTAAATAAGAGAAGTGCCTCAGCATTGTCGGGCGAGCGCGAGGCGATGAGGTAGTGCTAGGCAGTGATGTACGCTGTCGGGTGGTACTCAACTTTGTGATCTGCTTCTTAGGGTGAGCCTTGGGCGAGCAGAATAGGATTAAACTATTTTAAAAACTTTAAAAATTCATAACTCGAGTTGTGAGTGTCTGATTGATGCATAGTTCGGATTGTTGGAAAGCTGGTTTAAAATAATTTCTCTTAAAAATATTTATAGTACCTTAATTCCAATGATTTAATTCATGCACGGGTGTTTTGTATTGTTGAGTTATTTTGTTTTGTGAAATTGCATGTAAATATGTTGTGAAATTTATAATTGGTGATGTCTTATGGCTAATGATAGTAATGATGTTATTGTGAAGTTAATTATGATGATTTTTAATGACGTTGTAATGTGATAAATGCTACTTGCGGTGATGTTTGATGATGTGCATGCTAATTGTATGTATTGGGGATATATGGTGATGTTTATGTGATGGGGAAATGTGATAATATTATGATGATTACATGGTTGATGATGTGTTTTGACTAGCATTGGTAAAGTGTTATTGATGTTTTTGTGCATCATGCATTCATGGCATATATTAGGACATTGGTCTAGTGATGTTGTTAGGATGTTGGTCCAATGACGACTTCAATCCCTTGGTGTGGATTGAGTGAAATTTTATGAAGTGCTCTGGTTTTAAGAGTGAATCGATCCTAAGGTGGAGATATTTAGAGGAAAGATGACTCGGCCATCAGTAAAGTTTAGTACGGCATGCATGAGTCAATGATGTTGCATTATATTCTTTGTGACATTGCATGATTGTTAATTGAGTGATATTGATGATGTTGTGATCTAAGTGATGTTGGATGATGAATGTTAACTTAATGATATGATGATATATTATATGTGTATTAGTGTTGCGTAAGTGTGAGTACATGTGTAAAGTATGGTGAATATGTGGAATCTTTGATGATTGTTATTGTAACTACTATATTTATTCTATATATCTTTTATAATGATTTGTGATTTCTCACCCTTTCTACTTGAAAATGTTGCTTCAATACGTGGGTAACTTGTAGGTAATCAGGAATAGTCGTAGTAGCCCGAGGATAGCTTTATGGAGTTAGTTATTTTGTTTTTGTTGAATAAAGAGGGTCTTGCTCTGATATGTAACATCGGGGTTTGGGAGACGTTTGATTTGAACCATGTGTTTCCTGTTTGTTGACATTAAGTATTGAGATGTTTTATTTATTTAAAGTTTTTTTAAGCGTAACTTATAAATGATGAAGTGTAATAAAGTTATCTTGAAGTATTTTAATAAATATGTTTTGAGATGAAGATTCCGCTGCGATGTTTGAAGTTGCGGGTTAAGGTGTTTAAATGAGATAAATGTTTTAATTCTATTGAAAACTCGTGTTACGGAGCAGGATGATTTATATTGATGTTTTTATGAAGATGTAACACCCTTTTTGGTGATTTATGTTTGAATTAAAAATAAATTATTCATGAAATTATTTGTTGGGTTAGAAGAGTGGTACATTGTACGGTAGGAGGTGTAGGACTCCACTGCGTTGGTATGAGTCAGGTGAGAGTGTTGTGCTGGGGCCTGAGATTATGCAGGAAACATATGAGAAGATCAATATGATCCAAGATAAGATAAGAGCTTCTCATATTTGTCTAAAAATCTATCATGATAAGAGGAGGAAAGAACTTGAGTTCCAAGTGGGAGACCATGTGTTTTTGAGAGTTACTATGGTAACTGGTGTTGGTAGAGCCTTGAAGTCTAAAAAGATTACATTGTGTTTTGTTGGTCCATATCAGTGTAGGTGTGGCTGGGTATGCTTCGAGGTTCATGGATATTGAAAAGTATTATCCTCATTAGAGTGAAGCGACTTCTAAATTCTCGAAGTGTATCAAGTTTGAGAATGGGTTACATTCGGAGATCAAGTGAGAAATAGGATATCAACAGATCCGTAGATTTCCAAAGGTTGTGAATAGCTGCATAATTTATGAAGAGGATAGTAAGACTCATTATAATATCATGAACGATAAGAGAGAGAATAATCAAGACTGTGGGAGGCCTTACAATGTTCCAGCTGATAAAGGGAAACATAAGGTTTTCGATGGGAAGAAGACAAGTGAGAGAGGAGCTCCCACTCTTGTCAAGTGCTTTAGGTATGGTGAACAAGGCCACCATTCCAATGAATGTGAAAATAATGTTCTGATATGTTACAAATGTGGCAAGATGGGTCATCGTGCTCCTGAATGCAAGAACGATTATCCAACTTGTTTGAATTATGGTGAACAAGGTCATATCAGTAGTCAGTGTCAAAATTCAAAGAAGAATGTTATTGCTTCCCAAACCAATGGTAAAGTGTTCGCTTTGAATAGATCATAGCATTCTAAGAAGGATAACTTGATTCGAAGTACTTGTTTTATTAACAATGTTGAGTTGGTTGCTATTATTGATACTGGTTCTACTCATTCGTTTATTCCGCGTGAATGTGTTACTATGTTGGGATTGAAATTGTCTGATATGAATGGTAGTATGGTAATAGATACTCTCACTAGTAGTTCTGTTACTACTACTTTTGTTTGTTTGAGATGTCCTTTGACTATCTTTGGGAAGAGTTTTGTGATGGATTTGGTGTGTCTACTCTTGCACCAATTTGATGTTATTCTTGGGATGAACTTGTTGGATTTCAACTATGTTTATATCAATTGTTATAGTAAAACATTGAGGTTACCTAATTTTGCTGATAATGGAGAACTGATGTTGTTGTCTGCTAAGCATGTGAATAAACTCCTGAAAGTTAAACCCTTGATGCTTGTGATGTTTGTGTCGCTGTAAGTTGATTGCGAAGCTATGAGTGTTGATCTACCTGTTGTCTGTGAATTTCCAAAGGTGTTCCTAGACGATGTCAGTGATTTACCTCTAGAATGTGAAGTGAATTTTTCTATAGAGTTGGTGTTAGGTACAAGTCAAGTGTTGATGGCTCTTTATAGAATGTCAGCTTTAGAGATGAGTGAGTTAAAGAAACAACTAGAAGAAATGCTTGAGAAGAAGTTCATTTGACCGAGTGTTTCTCCGTTGGATGCACGTGTGTTGTTATTTAAGAAGAAAGATGGAAGTATGAGATTGTGTGTGGACTACAAGCAGTTGAGTAAAGTGAATAAAGTGTAAAGTTGGGGATGTTGAAACTAACTAGTGGCATTTTAGAAGAAATTCGAGAAGGTCAGAATCTTGATTTGAAGTTGGGTGATCAGCTGAACTTGATTAACTAGGGTAATGGAAGTGAATTCATAGTTGATAAGAATGATAAAATGAGATTTTGTGATAGGGTTTGTGTTTTGGATATGCTAGAGATTAAGAGGAGTATTCTTGAAGAAGGAAATCGAAGTGGACTGGGTATTTATCCCGGTGCTACGGATATGTATGAAGACTTAAAGAAGTTTGTTGTACCCAAAATTTTACCCTTTTACTTTCATGATACTTTAGAGCTTATGCTTCATCATCATACATACATTTTCATTGCATTCATTCATTTGAGGTGGGATCAAGTTGCTTTTATCTTATTGGCTTCTTCAAGCAATAGAAGATGGTTAATTGGTCAATCAATGCAAAGAGTACCCAATGTCTTCATTCTCATGGCTCACTCAAGCTACAATGGCTTATATGCCTCAAGACATGCTTGTATGTCCATCATGTCATCAGATGATTGAATTTGTCAAGGATTTAAAGTGAATCACATTTTCCCCTATCCATATCCTGGAATTAGGGTTTTGATCAACTGAAGTGTATGGAACCCCTTGTATTTAATATTATTGAAGAATCATCATCTTAACACCATATAATACATCTTGGTTCAAACGATTCTCCATCACGCCCAGAGGAATTAGGGTTTTGAAGTTGTGCACTCACCTCCTATCACCTTCACTGAAAATTAGGGTTTGTGCTAAAATCAGTTTATTTATGATTATTTCAACCAAACTTGATTCTATGATACTCTACATGTACACAAGTGTCTATGTGTGGAGGATTAGTCATCAATTTTGATCAGAAGGGCTCCAATTGCTCAGTTGAGTGAGAATGAGATAAGTTGGGGAAAAGTCAATAAAAAGTCAAAAGTTGACCAAGTGGACTTTTGGTCAATAAGGAAGTCAAAATCCATATTTTAATTTCACATGGCCATTGGTTAAAAAAAATCAAGAGTTTGATTGGAATTGAAGTTAACTTGAGAAATATGTTATCTTTTATAACTTAGAAAAAATTTCTAAGTTATGAAGTTTAACTATTTTTCTTGCTAAACTTTGAAAAATCATAAATCTTTCAATTTTGATCATACATGTGCAAACTTTATATCATTGGAAATATAAAATCAAGATATACAAGTTTGTTCTTGTGGGCTCATGTCAAAAAAGTTCTTATTTTGAAAGTTATTAAGCTTTGGATTTCTGGTCATCATGGACACTTGGTAAGAGTTTCAGGTCATCTTCCAAATTCAGCATGCTTCGTGCCTCATTTCAAGAAGACTCCAATCATTATTTGTGGATACCATCAACATTGAAGATTAATATCAATATTTTCTTTACAACTTTGCTTCAGAAATTTTCTCAAAAGAGTCCCTAAAACTCAAGTTATCGTGCCTCAAAGTTGAATGACCAAACTGAGTTTGATTAGCCAAGACTTGGTCAGATGTTGACCATCATCATTCACCAATTTTTGGGCTCAGTTTAAGGTATTCCTCGAGCCTCATTTCAAAAAACACCTAACACCATTTCCATTCCTTGTTATCTTAGCTTTCTAGAAAGTCGATTTTTCTCCATTTGATTGAGAATTGAGAGAGAAGTTAGCATAAGGCTGGAACGAGCAAGGAGCCTGACTTTTGGGGCCATAATCAAGCTAACTCATGATTTTGTGAGCTTAAATCAAAATTTGTTGAATAATTCTTGGGCATACCACAAATACACGCATACCATTGACCTCTATTACTCAAAATGGCACAACAAAGCCACCTTGTGCATGCATGCCTTTTGAGTGCTTAGCCAAAATAGGAATAGTGTGACCTCATACCAGCCGGTCCTCTCTCCCTTTTACGTGCCAGTCCCTCACACTTACTTAGTTTTCACTTTTTATTCTCCAAAACGTAGCAAATATATCAACTACATCACTCAAAACGCAAGCTAAGATCTCATCACTCACTTTTTATTCATTTTTCCAAAAGTATCTTCCAATGGATTTCTTTTCTCAAAGACCTCTCTGCCCTCTCATTCTAACTTTATATAAATTCCTCTCTACTCTCTCATGACACACACTGATGAGCACAAATTAGAGGATAGAAAAATCATATCTCAAATTCTCTTGGCACCATTGAAGTTTTTCCTTCGAATCTGAGTTTCCCCCTGGGAAGCTTCACTCTCTTTACTCGTTTTCTAATCTACTTACAAGCTCATAAGCTAGTTGACTTATTTTCCACTAAGGTAAGCTTCCTCACATCTCTCTTTCATGGATTCACATGCAATAAAATGATGTAAATATGTTCATAAGCATATAGCTGACCATACATTAGGTATGATGTGGATAAATGTATGCATCTGTACTTGTTTTTTATGTTTGAAATTTATGAAAAATGTGTGAATCAGAGGTTTTCATGTTTGGTTTTATGTGTGTTTAAGTGATTGTTTGGTGAAATTCTTGATGCTATGATGTTTTACACTGATTATTATCTCTTTGGTGTTTAGAGTTTTGCATTTGGTTGAGAATCAAAGGATTTATGTCGATTTGAATATAGCCTGATGAACACGGGTTAGGGAATCTATTCTCTATTCATCTTCGATCATGGGAAGAAGATGAAGCATGTCTCTTCATCAATGTTTCATAAACTTGTCATGCTCCCTCTCTCTCCTTGCCACGCGTATCCTTCTTTTTGTTTTTTTAATTAATAAATCAGAAAATGAAATAAAAATTAGAGACAAGGGTTAATGTATGTCTTGGGCGTAGCAAGCTTCCTTTCCACACACCCTAGTTAAGCCCAACTGAAGCGCCTATTACTATTTTCAGTTCATTCTAAGAGTTTAGTTTCATACCCCCCGCCCCCCCGACTTTGTTAGTTCACTTGTTTTATTTTACTCTCACTTTAAATTTTGATTTTGAAAAAATAATTCTAATCATCAGAATATTCCAAAAATATTCATGAGTGTACCTTGACTTCTTATTTAATTTTATTTAATTTGTATTTTCAATTTTTCCTAATTTCGTGCAATATTAATTAATTTCTTTGATTAAATGTATTGTTTGATGAAAACAATTGTTTTAATTGGTTCTTTTGGTTTAATTTTTCACCTTTCCTTGATCTGAAAATTCAAAAATAATTTGTGGATGTTATTGAATGAGTTAAGACACTTAAAATATTTTTCCATAGTTTTTCTTGTTGATTTTATTCTTGTTTAAAAATTGTTTGCCAAGCTTGATTCAATGGACATTTTTGTGACTAGTTTCCAACTTTCAATTTAATTTTCCATTTTACTTCAATGCAGAGATGATTCAAAGAGTTGTTTCTGATTTGTAATTGTTTGAAGATCATATTCGTGGTATTTATTTGAATTTTAACACCACTTTTCTATTTTTACTTGATTTAAACTAGAAACATGTCTGTTGGTGTTTGTCTCAACAAATAGTGTTTTCATTTAGTGATTTTTGGACATGTTTTGATGTTAACCTCTGTCCACATTATGGATACTTTGTGCTTAAGGATCATGCCAAATTTATTCAAATTATAGTCCATTTAAGGTCAATATTTGATTAATCATTTCTTGTGCATATTATGTACCTATCTTGTGAAACCCTAAAGGTGCTCTAATTGGTATTTTGAGCCAATTCTCATGATCTTTTATTTGTGAATAAATTTTTGAGGGATTATAGGTTCAAGGATAGTTCCTTGAGGACTTGATAATCATATGAATTCATTTGGTCTATTTTCTTTTGCCTTACTATTTTGAACATGTTCTTGCCTAAATATTTTGTTGCTTGAGATACAAGGAATGCACTTTGTGAAACTGTTGTACCCCAAAATTTTCCTTCTCTTTTCTCAAGACATTTCACAAAAGGGTCTCCAATTCTCAAGGATTCTCAAGAATTTATCATACAAAATCACCTTTGAAACACTGAGACCACGAATTAGGGTTTTAACTGAAAGCGACTGATCATTGACTTTTGACCTAATACATGACTTATTGGTTTAAAACATGATCTCAAGAATTAAAATGCATCATTTCGACCTATTTTTATATCTCAAAACATTTCTCAAGATCAGTGGATTGATAGATGAAATTTGGTCAACTGATGAAAAAGTCAATTGTACACTAAAAAGTCAAATTTTGACTTTTTGGTCAACATTAAGTTTCAAAGATAAAAATCATCAAGACATTCAAGAATATCAAACTTGACCATCAAGAAATCAAGAAATCAAGAAAGTCAAAAGTCAAACTTTTCGAGACTTAGAAATTTTTCTAAGTGTTTTTTATACATGATAATTTCATTTCTTCATGCCAATGTTTCATCATGATGCAAGATGATTCAAGGAAAACTTCCAACATGAAAGTTGTAGATCTCAATGATATATAAAACTTTGTAGGGCAGAAAAATTTCTATAAATGCTTGGATTTTGAGTTATAAATTTATAAAGTCATGACATTATCATCTAACACTTAGAGAAATTTTCAACACATTTTGGTCAGGATTTCATCCCAACTTCTTGGAATTTTTTTCACATAGTTCCAAGGTGATTTTGTTAAAATGGCCAACATGAAAGTTATAGAGGATGTTTCAAGATTTCCAAAACATCAAATACCATGAATTTATCATACTTGAGCTATGATATTCAAGGGCATGAAGTTGGGCATCCATTCTTGAATTGCAAGACATTTTAGTGAAGAACACATAACAAAACCCTTATGCTATGCTGCATAATCTTTTGTTGAAGGCCTTATTAATTGTCAATATCACCATAATTTAATTCTTACACCCACTCTTGAGCTATTACCCAAGTTTTTAAGTCATTGTCCAAAAGATCTTTCCATTTATGGCATAAAGGCACCATTACTATTCTTGAAAAACAAAATTTTTGTACAAAGTTTGTCTTGAGCCCATACTTTGTTTTTTTCTGATTTTACTCCACCATATATCATGGAAATTAACCCCTATAAACCAGAAACTTTGGTACTTCATCTTGGAACCATAGAGTACTTGACATAGTTTGATATTTGCATCCCAACCAAACCATAACATGATGTCTTGTAAACATATTCAACCTTTCTTCACGAACCCTTTTCCTATAAATAGGAGAATCATTTGCATGGTAAAGAGGTCAGAAAAATAGAGAGAAAAACCAGAAGTTTTGTTGATAAACCCTTAAAAATATCATATTCGCAAAAGCCATAACAGTCCACAAAGCTTCCATTCTTGAGTTTTAAAGTCCAAACCTTTGAACCTCTCATACTTTGCAAATTATGTCCAAAGATATAAGCACCTCACATACATTACTTAGAAGCTGTTAAAACTCAAGAACAAGCTTATGTAACATCTATGTTTTCCAAGCTCAAGAACACTCAAGGCAGCAACTCAAGCTCAAGACACAAATTCTAGTTTCAAGGAAAGTCTCCTTGACTTTAAACCCTTCATTACAAGCATAATCAGTTTGATTCATCTTCAAGATAAAAATGTAATAACCATTCCCCTTGAAGCTAACCTTTGTTTATATTCCATTCTTGTCATTTATGTGTTGAGAACTAACTCATGTATGCAGCAAAACAAAGATAGAGTGAAAAAATAACAGTATGAGTCGACACGTAGCCTTATGAGTCGACACGTTTTAGTGGAAAAACAGGTTATGAGTCGGTACATAGCCTTATGAGTCGACACATACTGCTATACAGGCCCAAAACAGAAGAAAAAAGAGAGTATGAGTCGACACAAATCATGTATGAGTTGACACAAGCATGTATGAGTCGACACATACTATATGCATCGACTCATGCTGGGTTGATTTAGCAATACAAGGGCAAGGAAAAGTTATGTGTCGATGCAAAAGAGCATGTGTCGACACATAATTTTAAAAAAAATGCAGTTTTCTTTTATTTTCCTTTGTTTTTACATGTTACACATAGTTTCTTAATGGCTATTTGTTGTACCCCAAAATTTACCCTCTCATTTCCAAAGAAATCTCTCGTAAGATCTCCATTGATTCAAGACTACACAAGGTTTGATCAGCTCAAGACACCTCCTCAAACACTGACAACTCAAAATTAGGGTTTGAGTTTGTACAAAGATAATTGAACTTATAATGCCTTATATGACTTTCATGGATAATTTTGGATCCCCAAGATTGCTCATGTCAAGTTTCAAGCTTTGGATCACATTTTTGCTCAGTCAGTTGATCAGTTGACCTAAAATCAACTATATTAGGAAAAAGTCAATTGTGGTCAATTTGACGTCAAACTTCATAATTTTTGCTCCATATCAACATTATCAACTCATATATGTCAATTGATTGTGTTTAGATCATAATTCCTCAAATAAATTTGATCAGAACACCAAAAAGGCAAAATGGTCAAAATTAGGGTTTTGATTGAGAAGGCTTAGTTCTTGACTTTTGACCAACAAAATGACTTATTGGTTTAAGACATGATCTCAAGGATTAAAATGCACCATCTTGACCTAATTGAATAGTTCAAATCACCTCTCAAGATCATTGGATTGACAGATGAATTTCAGTCAACTGATGAAAAGTCGACTGTACACTGAAAAGTCAAACTTTGACTTTTTGATCAAAATCAAGTTTCAAAAATCATATTTCATCAAGACATGTCAAAATATGAAATTTTTTCATCAAGAAATTCAAAATTCAAAATCATCTTTGAAAATTCAAAATTCTAGGACTTAGAAATTTTTCTAAGTGTTAGAATGTTAACATTTTTTCATAACTTTGTGCCAAATTTCCACCATAATGCAAGATGATTCAAGGAAAACTTCCAACATAAAAGTTGTAGATCTCAATGAGATATAAAACATTTAGGGCATAACTTTTTCTAGAAATGCTTGGATTTCAAGTTATGAATCTATGAAGATATGTCCATGAAACTAAAAGACTTAGTGAAATTTTGCCCTAGTTAGGCAGATTTTTGGTACTAACTTCATAGTAACTTTTCACATGGTTCCAAATTAATTCTTCTAAAATGTACAACATAAAGGTTGTATAGGATGTTAAAAGCTTTCCAAAATGTCCAAGAACTCATTGAGATCATTCTTGAGCAAGGAGAATCGAAGAGATGAAGTTAGAGTTTCATTCTTGAATTTTGGTCATTTTGTGATATGCAAGAATTCAAATCTCAAGCCCATGATGCATAATCTTTGCTTTGAAGAATTTAAAATTGTGTTTCACTCCATAATTAATTGTTTACACAATTGATTTAACCATTATTCAATTTATCCAAGCATTATCCAAATCAATTTGCCATTTTG
The DNA here is from genome assembly GCA_948472305.1 of Vicia faba. NCBI lineage: Eukaryota > Viridiplantae > Streptophyta > Magnoliopsida > Fabales > Fabaceae > Vicia > Vicia faba. The sequence continues at coordinate 231,769,615 of OX451738.1, forward strand.
GGAAGAAAGAAACATATCTATTCTTGTAAGGAAAGCTTTATGCATAAAGTCAGCTTCTTGAGATCCTAACTTGTTTTATTTGATTACACTCCATCCACAAATTCAGAGGTATTGTGTTTAAAGTGGTTAAAAACTCTATGAACCAAGTATAAGGCATGGAAACTTGTTTTGTCAAAAAATCACATGTTGAGCTTAAACATGTAAATTTGAATTCTGATCAACTAGAGCACTCCAAACCTTTTGCTTATAAATAAAGGCATTATTTATGAGCTAGTACACGAATGCTAAGGCCCTGAAACTCCCTAAAACACTAACAAACCAGAAATTGCTCAAAAAACACCATTGATACACAGTCCTGCCTTTGAACTTGTATATTTCATTTCCCTCTTTCGTTTTCCCTCAAAATCATTTGCAAAGCTTCTATACCTTAAATATAGTCCATCCATGTCCTTGTTTTGGAACTGTAAAATCTCCATCACCATCCTCCATAACCAAAAACAAAGGTATACAACTTGACTTCTCCAGACCATTTCATCCATCCATAGCTCACGCTAAGCATTGCATTAGCTTCCTAGAGGTCTAAGGAAGCTAACCTGATCATCACAACTCTTTGAAAGCATCTCAAAAACGTTTCACGATTTCCATTTCTTGAGGTATTTTTCTGAACTTTCATCTCTTCATTTAGGCATTATTAGGCTTTCATTTTCAAAGACAAAATGTAGATATCATTTCCCTGAAGTTGTACATATCCATAGTTTTCATTTATTTTGCCTGAGCTTAGAGAATTTTAAGTTTGAATCTTTGAAAAAAGTTAGGTCAGGATTTGGTAATTTTAGAAATACATGCTCACATTTGATTGTTAGTCCAAATTGTTTACATTTATAAAATCCTGGTAAAATTCCTAACAAGTTTGATGTTGGAAGTTTTAAGAAGGGATGAGAAATGAATGAGATACAGGGACCCTGGCTCGAGGTTGAAGATGAATTTCATTTCTAGGAATGGATTTGTAATATATATTTATGGTTTTGTTTAAGTTAACGGATGTATAGCCACCCCAGTGGTAAGGCAGCGCGCATTTATGGTCAAGGGCATGGGTTCAAGCCTCAACGCTGTCATTTTGCTCCTTTTCTCAACATTTTCTCTCTTTTTTGCTCCAAACATGCGCGCCTGGGCCGGTTTTTGATGAGCTTTTTGTTCTTTTACTTATTTTGACCACCTGTTTCCTTTTGACAACACAGCCCATTTCATTTTATTTTATTTTATTTTTATGTTTACAAAAACACTAACGGGCCAGACAAAAAATATCAAATCTATTTTACTTTAAATACTATACCCTAAACTGTTTTACACCCCCTAACCTCATTTTTATATTTTTATTTTATTTTCATTTTATTTATTTTTATTATCATTAATATTAATATTAATATTAATATTAATATTATTATTATTATTAATAAAAAAAGACAAAAATATTTTATTTATTATACTATATCCTTATTTTATTTTTCAATACAAAAAGACAAAACATTTTTCTTATAAAAACTTAATTTCTTTTTCTTAATAAATTAATAATTAGATTTAAGTTTAGTTATTTTCTTTTTTTAATTAAAATTAACTTAGAATTTAGGTTTTCTTTTAATTAATTAATTTTCATACTATTATGATTAAACTTAAAATCTTTTCTAGAAAAAACCTAAAAATGCTTTCTTGATTAATTGTAATTTTTTTAAATTAGGGTTTAATTTTACTTATTTTAATTAATTATTTTCTTTTAGATAATTAGATTAAAACCAAGGCTCTTTCTTAACCAAAATCCAAACAAAAAATCCATCTATTTTCCACTTACATCCTTGTACATTATATTTGTGATCGGTGGATTTAGAACTGACTGTTTAACGCTGGTTTGCGAAATGTCGCGGAAGCAAGAGTCGCCACCGTCTTTTATTTTCTTCAACATGGACAGGACAAAAGCACAGCAAAATTCCTTATGAGATAGTTTCTCGGTTCGGGAGGTAGATTTATAGAAAGGGAAGGTGTTAGCACCCTTTCTATCCATGGTTATCCATGGGCTCTTAGATACTTGCTCATTGTGTTTACAAAATTTGTTTGCTTTTCAAAGTGTGAGTGGGTTTGAAAAAGTTTCATTGAAAGATTTCTGAATAACTCTTGTATCTGTCCTCAAGAGTGTTTGAAAAATTGTTTTGAAAGCTTTTTGAAAAGTGTCGGTGTGAAAAGATGTTTTGTTTTGTTTTTGAAAAGAGCAAGTATCTATGAGTCATCTACCTACCCTAAGGAATTAAGCTGTGTAAATGTCCTTAAGGTAGTGCCATCCCACCATTGAGAGGTAGGTAGCACCACCGTTGGAGGTGTTCAGGTCAATTCGTTTGTAGGGACAGTGTGGTCACCAGAGTAACAGTAGGGCACCTTAGAAGCTACCCTTATGTCCTTGATCCTCTTTTAATCTGAGGCAACCGTTTCGAGGCAACTGGATCATAGACATAAGGACTTACTAGAACGTCCTATACTCGACGACCACGTTTCGAAGGCAAGGCAACAGGTGAGGCATACCCTAGAAGTGGTGTGTGAATTTGTGTGTTATTTTCATGTTAAGTTTATCTTTGATCATGGCACGGTGAGCTACGCTTGTTTTTAATTAGCATGCATTCTTTCATACAAGTTAATAGTTAAGGGGGTGCGGAAAGTAAATTGCGGAAACGTAAATCCTACGGTATTACAAGGCGCGGGTCTATACATCGCCAAAAATTACAAAGACCCGTTTTTTAGTAAATGAGTACGGAAAATAAAAAAGCAGTAAAAGTCCTAATTACTATTACATGTCCGGAGCAATTACATAATAATCAAATAAAGTAAATGCGCGCGAATAAATTAATCGGGAATGTCTAAGGGTGTTGACCCTTTTAAGAAATGGAATTGATTTTTTGGTCTCTTTGTGATTAAATGAAATTAAAAACGAATTAATGACTAATTGATTAATTTAATTAAAAGAAAATATTTTTTGTTTTTTATGTTTTTATGAAATAGAATAAAAATAAAAAGAAACAAAATTAAAAGTTAACCTAAATCTAAGCTATTTTAGTTATTTTAAGAAAAAGTTAAAATGGCCTAATTATAATTAATTTATTTGAGATTTATTTACAAAAATAAAATAATAATAATAAAAATAAGTTTAGTTCAATTTTTTGGTTTTTTTATGAAAATGTATTAATTGGTTAATTGCTAATAATAAATAAAATAAAAAAAGGTTAGAAATTAAATTGAAAAATAAAATAAAAAAATGAAAAGAAAATAATAAACCAAATGGAAGGGTAAGGGGTATTGGGCTGAAATGGAGGTGTGTTGTTGAAACCGTGGCCCATTGACATCTCCAGCTCGTTTGACTTTTTTAATCACCTATGCCCACGTTGACTCCAAAGTATGGTGTGCTGTCCTTCTGGACCTTTGGATCTGCATGGAAGGACACATGGCTGCTTGGATCTGTGAGGTTTATTGTGAGCCCTCCTTGGAATGCTGCACAAGAACATTAAAGAAAAAATAGTATTGGAAATATGGGGGACCTGGGAATCGAACCCAGGTCCCAAAGATTACATGACACGCTGCCAGCCACTACACCAAACACAATTAGTTGTAAGCATAATAGAGACAAAAGAATAAATGGAATAAACGCCCTATATGTTGAAACACGCGCGAGAATTTGAACTGTCCACTCCCTGCTTGCCACGCATGTCGTCTTCTACCTTCTCTGCAAAATACAAAACATATAGCGGGGGTTTTAAACCCCCACTAAATACAAGTATTTCAATAATAGCGATTAGCTCCTCGTGAAGCATAAATTAGGCGCGATAGGTCCATTTGATTCATCTTGTCCTTCTCAATTCAACCATGGGTGTTTGGAACCCTGATTTTACAGTATGGTGAAACCCCCAATTTTAAACCTTGAAAAAACATAAAATGCTTTAATGGTGAATCATGATTTAACGCGTTAGAATGCAATTGGATTATCCTATTAGCTTCAGAAAGCCCCTAACAATACAAAACAATAAAAAAAATGGATCAAATGCTTATGAAATGTGATATACAGTTTTGAGAAATGAAGCAAACCGAATGAGTTATATGGCACGATTTCTTGAGGTTCTTGACTTGTTTCTGATTGCCAAAGGTTCCTAGGGATCCCAGGAGTGTGTTTTGATTGAAATGGAGGTTTAAAACGTGCTGCAAATAGGTTTACAGTTTTGCTTTTTTCTCTCCAAACTTTGAAATGTGTTTGGCCGTTTTTGAGCTTTTTAGGTCGTGAATCTTGTTCTGAAAACTTGCACATGTATTATGTAATGAATATCAAACAATATTATGGTCATTGAAGCCTTGCATTCATGTTTGAGATTTCCTCCATAACCAACATTGAACCATTTTCCATTTTTGTGTCAAATTTGAATTCTTGCTTGGAATAGCCCCTTGCACGAATTTGGAATGTGTTTTAAGGTGTATCAAAGCTAATCATCACAAAATATATCCCTCCATTAATTTCTTTGATTTTTATTTGATTTTAAAAGATTTAAAATGAATTAAATCAAATAAAATCAAATAAATATGGAAAAATTAATTTTAAATCTTGAAATAATTTGTGGGACACGTGGGAAGCATGGCCAAGATGAAACAAGTGGAAAAAGTGGGCCCCTTTTGTCAAAAATGAAGTTTCAAGGATAATTGACTTTGGCCATTTCACAAAAATTTCCCAACTTCTCCAATGCATATCTTGCTCAAATTTGAAGCTACGAACATGTTCTTGGACATTTTGGAAAGGTCTTGAAGTCCTCTAACCAATGTCTTTGGTCCCATGTCATTTTGATTTACCAATCTCAAGTTATGGTCTTTGACTTAAAGTGCCTTTTTGTTGACTTTTGAAAATGACCTATAATGTTGAAATTGATAACTTTTTATGAGAGCATTTATTGGACTTGGAATGTGAAGATGAATTGTAGGAAATGTCTTCCCTTTCAAAATGAGAATTGGATGGGATTTTTCTGATGAACCATGAAAAAGTTATGCCCTGGTCAAGTTACAGTTGACTTTTCAACTGTCCAAAAATAGAAACTTTTGCATCTTGATAATTTTTGAGCCATGCTTGTGGAATTATGATCAAGACTTGATCAAATAATGATTGTGGCTTCAAAATAAGATGTTGACAAAAAATTTTTACTTTTGACTGCCAAATGACCATTTTGCCCCTGCAGTTGACTGTGGAGCAATTAGGGTTTTTGACTGTGCAACTTGACCTTGTGAGCCTTGAAACTTGACATGTAGGTGCTTGACAATGTGTATGAGCATATGGGACTTGATTGAGCCCTTGAAAACCTCAACTTCCTTGCAAGAACCAAAACCCTAGTTTGACTGGCTTTAGGAGAGTGGTTGACTGTGTAGCCCTTAAGTAGACTATGAACCATTTGAGGTGATGCTTGGAAAAACTTTGAAGATTATGGGAGGGAAAATTTTGGGGTACAACAGTTGCCCCTGTTCAATCTTCTTAGACCTGAGGATGTAGGTTGGCTTGTGTGCCTTTCGTGATCCGAAGGTGGAAGATGATTGAACACTAGAGTGCCCAGAAATTTGCACTCACATAGTAGAGTATCAGCAGTGTGATAGCGGGAATGGGCTTATAGATGCCATTTGGAAAGATGGTGGATAGGAGGATGGGCTTATAGATGCCATCTGGAGATGTGACAGAACCTTGTCGGGAATGGGCTTATAGATTCCATTTGGAACTGAAATGGGAGGATGGGCTTATAGATGCCATCTAGGTGTCGATCGCGTAAGAGATTCCTTAGCGAGAAACTTGCGTACCTAAGAAAGAAAGATAATTACCTGTCCTGTTACAGGTGTTGATATTCAAACTCTTTATGTAGATGTGCCCTGGCTGGATACAAGAATCGAATCTTCAAACCCTTTATGTAGATGTTCCCTGGCCGGATACAGGAATCGAGTCTACAATCGGTTACTCACAGATGTGCCTTGGCTAGATACAGGAATCGAATATGGAAATAGTCGTCAACAAATACACCCTGGCAAGATACAGGAATCGTATCTTCGAACTCTTCAGACGTGCCCTGGCAGGATACAGGAATCGAGTCTGGAATTAGTCGTCAATAGATACACCCTAGCAAGATACAGGAATCGGATCTTCGAACTCTTCAGACGTGCCCTGGAAGGATACAGGAATCGAGTCTGGAATTAGTCGTCAATAGATACGCCCTGGCTGGATAAAGGAATCAGATCTTCAAACTCTTCAGACGTGCCCTGGCAAGATACAGGAATCGAGTCTGGAATATAGTCGTCAACAGATACACCCTGGCAAGATATAGGAATCGGATCTTCAAGCTCTTCAGATGTGCCCTGGCAAGATACAGGAATCGAGTCTGGAATATAGTCGTCAACAGATACACCCTGGCAAGATACAGGAATCGGATCTTCAAACTTTTCAGACGTGCCCTGGCAAGATACAGGAATCGAGTCTGGAATATAGTCGTCAACAGATACACCCTGGCAAGATACAGGAATCGGATCTTCAAACTCTTCAGACGTGCCCTGGCAAGATACAGGAATCGAGTCTGGAATATAGTCATCAACAGATACACCCTGGCAAGATACAGGAATCAGATCTTCAAACTCTTCAGACGTGCCCTGGCAAGATACAGGAATCGAGTCTGGAATATAGTCGTCAACAGATACACCCTGGCAAGATACAGGAATCAGATCTTTAGTGGCGACCGTTGATAGTAATTATCTTTGTATTGACCTTTGTCCTGAAAAGACAAAACATTAGTTGTATGCAATGTCATGATGTATGACATGCGAGATGTTCTCAGAATAGATGAGATTGTATGTTCATGATGCGTATGTGCATGCTATAATGTATAAGGATATGATGTTCACGAATTTATTTTTGTCTAGGAAAATAAATCCTTGACGGGTTCCAGGAAGTTAAATCCTGGGCTGATGTTGAGGAATAGAGCTTCGTTGTTTCCGCTGGGGATGATGGTTGCAAGAATACCGGTAGGAGAAGATGACTCCGTTGGGGAATAAACTTGGAGAATAAAATAATCTGCGGGGAATGCTCTGTGGGGGAAGAGAGGCACTTTGCCGAGATGTTGATGATAACTCCGTTGGGGATACCATTGATGTGTTTTGTTGGAAGATTTGATGAACTCCACTGAGGATAGGAAGACTTCGTCGGGGACGATATTTCCATGGCAATTGGCTGAGGATAACCCAGTTATACCCTGGTGGGGAAATAACCTTCTGAATAAAATCGGGGAGACGCGTTCGCTCTGCAGGGGATAAGCTTCCAGAATCTACTAGGGATAAGCTTACTACTGGGGAGATTGATTGAACTCTCCTGGGGAAACCTTTCAGCTTGGACTGGGGAATGGCTCCACTGGATGTCCGGTATTCCGCCGGGGAACAATCTTAGATCAAGACTGCCGGGGATGCTTGTTAAGAATGTTTGTATACTCCGCTGAGGAATGTTGAGATCTGCTGGGGATACCCAATTTCCTTAAGGCTGACAGTGGACTAACTCTGCTTGGGGAGAGTATCGTTTACTTGCTGGAGATACGGTGCCTTGTTCAGGGCTGATTGGAGACCAACTGCTTGGGGAGAATTGTTGAATCTTGGCTCACTCTCTGGGGAATTAGGATATCTTGGTTACATTCTTCAGCCGAACTTACCTTGGTACCTTGGTGGACAGAGTAGTTAGATTGCTTAGACAACTCATTATTGCCCCTGTTTCTGATGTTACCTGTAATTAATCCTTTGTTTCGTATGCAAATATTTATGAGTTAGCAATTAGTGTCAAATGCATATATCACAAATTGAACCTTGGACGTTCTTCGCAAAACAAAACAGAAAAAGGAAAAACAACTGGCAATTTGTCTGAAAAGTGAATTTGTATTGATTTTTGAATTTGCCTGTAAATAGGCGTTTATATACAAGAGGCTGACGTCCTAGTAAGAGAACGCCGCCGAACAACAGAGTTTGTACAATTTGTACAAGGAAAACAAAACAGCTGTGTGAAAAGAATAATCCCACTGGGTTTCAACTCTGCTATCGCCTTTATATCTTCGAGCGTCTCATCACTTTGCTGCTCGGTTGAAGATGAAGCTGATTGATCCATGTCGTCTGAACTTGATGTCTGATACCGGATTCTGGATGCAAGGTGATCCAATGAGACATAGTATTACGCTTTAATCCCTAACTTTTGCCTGGACCGCCCTTTCGGGTTTTCAGTCCACCGGGATACCCATTTTTGCCCAAGCCGCCTTTTCAGGTTTTCGACTTGCCGGGTGTACAGATTTTTTTCATTTCATCCCTTATTTTTGCCCGAACCCTTTTGGTTCGCCGGGAAGCCCTTATTTTTTCCTAGGTATGTCAACCTAGCGGGTCTTTTATTCATGCATAGTTTCTTTTTACTATGTCTGCATTGGCAGGGTGAGGAAGGTCGTCACCATCCATGGTGGTTAGAATCATAGCTCCTCCTGAGAAGACATGTTTAACCACAAATGGCCCTTCGTACGTAGGGGTCCATTTGCCCCTGGGATCACTTTGAGGAAGAATGATGCGCTTGATTACCAGGTCCCCAACTTGATACTCTTGTGGTCTGACTTTCTTGTTTAATGCCCTGATCATCCGTTTTTGGTACGTTTGACCATGACAAATAGCAGTGAGTCTCTTTTCGTTAATTAGATTTAATTGATCAAGTCGAGTCTGGATCCAGTCGTCTTCGCTCAAACCTGCATCCTTCATTATCCGGAGAGAGGGTATCTGGACTTCAATCGGCAAGACTGCCTCCATGCCATAGACTAAGGAAAAAGGAGTTGCCCCGGTTGACGTTCTTGCTGAGGTACGGTACCCATGAAGAGCAAACAGTAACATCTCGTGCCAATCTTTGTAGGTCACTGTCATCTTCTGCACGATCTTTTTGATATTCTTATTAGCTGCTTCGACAGCCCCATTCATCTTCGGCCGGTAGGGAGAAGAGTTGTGGTGTTGTATCTTGAATTGCTCGCAGAGCTCAGTGATCATCTTGTTATTAATATTGGTACCATTGTTCGTAATGATCCTCTCAGGGACGCCGTATCGATAGATCAGGTTGTGTCGAATGAACCGTGCCACGACTTTCTTGGTTACCGTAGCGTAAGAAGCTGCTTCAACCCACTTTGTAAAGTAATCAATTGCTACCAGGATGAAGCGATGCCCGTTGGATGCCGTAGGTCTGATCTCGCCGATCATATCAATGCCCCACATTGCAAAAGGCCAAGGTGCTGTCAAGACATTCAGAGGCACTGGAGGAACATGCACTTTATCAGCATAGATTTGGCATTTGTGACAAGTCCGAGAATATTGGTAACAGTCAGCTTCCATTGTGGACCAGAAATATCCTGCCCGAAGGATTTTCTTTGCCATGGTATGTCCACTGGAATGTGTTCCGAAGGTACCTTCATGCAGCTCTGCCATGATCTTTTCTGCTTCAGTCTTATCCACACAACGCAGTAAGGTCGAATCATGGTTTCGCTTGTAGAGAATGCCATTACTGAGGAAGAACTTCGCTGCGAACCTTCTCAGAAACTTCTTGTCATTGATAGATGCACCTTCAGGGTATTCTTGAGCTTCTAAGTACCTCTTTACCTCGTGATACCAGGGTTTTTCCGTTACTGTCTCAGCCTTAAGATCACAACAATATGCAGGTTCATCCAGTTTCCAGATGATGATCCGGGGAGCCTCATTGTCCCATTTGACTTTGAACATGGAAGACATCGTAGCTAACGCGTCCGCCAACTGATTCTCCTCTCTTGGGAAGTGTTCAAAAGTTATCTCTGTGAAATGGGGGATCAATGTCAACACACTTTCTTTGTAAGGAATAAGATTCAGATGTTTCGTATCCCACTCGCCTTTGATCTGATTGATCACGAGAGCGGAATCTACGAAGACACTCAGAAACTTGATCCTTAAGTCAATCGCAACTTGAAGACCCATGATGCATGCCTCATACTCTGCCATGTTGTTGGTACAGTTGAAACATAGCCGGGCAGTAAGTGGAGTATGAGTGCCTTTGGGGGATATGATCACAGCGCCGATACCATTACCCAAAGCGTTGGAGGCTCCGTCAAAGTGCATAGACCATCGGGATCCTTCCTCAGGTCCTTCATCCGGTCCAGGTACTTCACAATCAGTCACTACCATGATACTCTCGTCGGGAAATTCAAAATTCATTGACTGGTAGTCGTCCACTGCCTGGTGTGCCAAGTGGTCTGCCAATACACTTCCTTTGATAGCTTTCTAAGTTGTATACTGGATGTCGTATTCTGTCAAGATCATCTACCATCTTGCTATTCTTCCAGACAGAGCAGGCATTTCGAATATGTACTTTATTGGATCCATTTTTGAAATCAACAGAGTAGTGTGAGTCAGCATATACTGTCTCAGTCGGCGAGCAGCCCATACCAAAGCGCAGCAAGTTTTCTCGAGCAGTGAGTATCGGGTCTCACAGTCGATAAACTTTTTGCTAAGGTAATAAATGGCGTGCTCTTTTCGGCCAGACTCGTCATGCTGCCCCAGCATACACCCCATTGAGTTGTCAAGTACTGTCAAGTATAGTATTAGAGGTCTCCCTTCAACCGGTGGCATAAGAATGGGTGGTTCTTGGAGATACTCTTTGATTCTGTCGAAAGCGGCCTGACATTCATCATTCCAACGTACTACTTGATCCTTCTTCAGTAGTTTGAAGATTGGTTCACAGGTAGCAGTTAGGTGCAAGATGAATCGGGCAATGTAGTTCAGACGTCCTAGAAAGCCTCTGACTTCTTTCTCTGTCTTGGGAACTGGCATCTCTTGTATGGCCTTAACCTTGGCAGGGTCCACTTGAATACCCTTGTCGCTCACGACGAAGCCTAGCAACTTTCCAGATCTTACCCCAAATGTGCACTTGTTTGGATTCAACCTTAGCTTGTATAGCTTCAGACGGTCAAACAGTTTCTGCAGATGGTCAATGTGCTCCTCCTCTGTTTGAGACCTTGCAATCATATCATCGACGTATACTTCAATCTCATGGTGGATCATGTCATGAAATAAAGCAACCATGGCACGTTGGTAGGTTGCCCCAGCATTTTTCAACCCGAACGGCATGACCTTGTAGCAGAAGGTGCCTCACTGAGTAACAAAGGTAGTCTTCTCCATGTCTTCAGGAGCCATTTTAATCTGATTATAACCTGAAAAACCATACATGAAGGAGAACACCTTGTGCTGAGCAGTATTGTCAACCAGAACGTCGATGTGAGGTAGGGGGAAGTCATCCTTGGGGCTTGCCCTGTTCAGATCCCTGTAATCGACACACATTCTGACCTTACCATCTTTCTTCGGTACCGGCACCACATTGGCAACCCACTGAGGGTAAGAAGTCACTGCTAGAAAACCGGCATCAAATTGTTTCATAACCTCAGCTTTGATCTTCTCGGACATCTCTAGACGCATACGGCGGACCTTTTGTTTAACCGGAGGGCAGTCTTCCTTGGTAGGCAAGTGATGAACTACAATGTCGGTATCCAACCCAGGCATGTCTTCGTAAGACCAGGAAAAGATTTCCATGTAGTCATGCAGCATCTGGATCAGCCGTTGTTTCACACTGAGCTCTAGATTAGCACCAATCTTGACTTCCTTTCTGTCTGTCTCAGTACCCAGATTTACCGTTTCCACTGGCTCTTCATGTGGTTGAATGGCCCTCTCTTCCTGGAGTAACAGTCTTGCAAGTTCGCCAGGCACTTCGCAATCATCTTCACCTTCGTCTTCGGCTAAGTTGATCGGATTTTCGAAGTCATAGCTGGCAGTAGCAGAGTCGTTACCAGTGAGATCTGGAGTGGATTGAAACCTGTATGAGTGAGTGTGTGTAAATACAACTGTTTTGCAATATATAAAGAAAGAAAGAAAGGGAGCGCAAGATTTGAAATGTGAAAAACGTCCAATGCTTTTATTCATGATATATGGAAGTGACAAACAAAAGCCCTCACAAATAAAACCACGGTGCCCCGGGTAAGACACCGGGCCATAAAGTTTCAAATTATTGTTTATTACAAATCCGAAACAAAGAAGTTCATTACTGGGTGACAAAAGTAATAGGTGTAAAGTCTTTTGCAGTCTAGTTGCTAGGTCCACCGTTGGTTGCCGGGTAGATCCAGCTGTCGAATTCAGATTTGTGTTCTTCGTCCTCAATAGCATTCACTCCCGGGTTAGTGATGAGCACATGAGGTCTTCCAATCCTTGCCTTGCGCACAACCTTCTGAGCCTCTGCAGTGAAACCCAGTCCAAACTTGTCAGTCTTAGGAGTAAAATCAGGGAGCCTGCCCCAGTTTGCACATTCACCCTTTTCAACCACAGCCCGGGCATCCTTTAAGGAAGCCATCTTCAAAGGAGAACCCTCTTCAGTCACTGTTTCTGCTGCTGCCAATGTTTGAGGCACCTCTTCAAAATGTTGAAAGGGGGTCTAAATGAACTCCCTGTCCATTTCCACGTACCTGAAGGAGTTGAGGTGGCTGACCATGTATTCCTCTTCCCCTTGCACTGTTACAATCTTCCCCCTGACCGGGTATTTGAGCTTCTGATGTAAAGTTGAAGTCACAGCTCCAGCCTTGTGGATCCACGGGCGACCCAGCAAACAAGAATAGGATGGACGGATGTCCATCACATAGAATTTTGAATCAAATACCTGCGAACCAACCCTGATCGGGATGTCAACCTCACCATGTACCATCCTTTTGGACCCGTCAAAGGCCCGGACAACAATGTTACTTGGTTTGAGCTCTAAACCCTCACAGTCTAGCCTGTCTAAAGCCTTCTTGGGTAGCACGTTTAGTGAAGAACCAGTGTCAACCAGCACATGAGCAAGAGTAGTGCCCCTGCATTCAATGGAGACATGCAGGGCATCATTATGGTTCTTCCCCTTGGCCGTCAGATCAGCATCAGAGAAACCCAGGCCATTATCAGCGGTTAAGTTGGCCACACAGTCGGTGAATTGGTCAGCAGACGTTTCTTGGGGCACGTGGGCCGTCTTCAGGAAAGCAATAAGGGCCTTGGCATGGGCCTCTGAACACAGCAACACTGATAACATGGAGATTTTGGAGGGGGTGTGCCCCAGCTGTTCAACGATGTTGAAATCACTTTTCTTTATAATCTTGAGGATCTCTTCCATCTCTTGCTTGGAAGCCTCAACAATGGTCTTTGGTGCCTCCGTCCGGGCAGGCATATCAGCAGCAATCCCCTTGCCCCGAGCGTCAGATGACTCAGCAGCAGGGGTAGAAACTTGATCAGGGGGGGAAACAGGCACACTGGCAGGTGTGATGACAAGAGGCCTTTGGATTGCTGAAGGAGCAATGTCTGGAGAGAACAGTATTCCACTACGAGTGACCTTAGAAGGCCCGGTGATGTTGGTGACACCGGTACCAGTGCTGAACTCTTATTTCACTCCCAGAACATAAACATCTTCCCCATAGTTCCATGGGACAGCTTTATCAGACTTGTAGGGGATGGGCCCCGGAACAGTAATGGTGATGGGAGCAATCTTGTGAACAGGCAAAATTTGGACAGGCTTCTTTGAAGGAGCCTTTGAAGGGTTATTGAAAATGGTAACAATTGAAACTTCTTCAACAGGGGCAGCAGGAACGGCAGTCTTCTTGAACAAGATCTCTTTACTATCCATCGGGTTTTGGACGCCTGATTTCAGCAAAGAACAACCAGCAGGGGAATCAGCACATAAAGGGCAACCTTTGCTACATCCTGGAAATAAACCGGCTAGCAACAGGTTCCTCTTGACGGTCAGCAGCGGAGTAGCAACATCATCCACAGAAGCTACATACAAATCCTCCTCAACAACATTCACTCCATGCTGGGGCATGGGAGCGGTCACAACATTTGGCCTCTCGGGCGCCTCGAACTGTATCTCCTTGGCATCAATAAGGTCCTGATCCTTATTCCTCAGGTCCCAGCAATCATCAGTAGAATGTCCCGGGCTATCAGAGTGATACGCGCAACGGGCGTTGGGGTTGTATTTCGGAGATGCTGTGTTTACCATCTTAGGAGCCTCTTTGACAGTTACCAGGCTAGTTGACAGCAGTTGCGGCAGGATCTGAGAGAGAGTCATGCTGAGACGAGTATACTGCCGTTTGGGCCTCTCAGCTCTGGGTTGGTTGTACTGTTGTGGAGCAGCAGCATGCTTAGAAATAACCACCGCGTTGACAGCTTGGCGGCGTTCAGGTTTGTTCTGCTTTCTTGGACCATACACAGCACTGGCCTCCTTCTTGAAGGGCTTCTTTTCAGCATTTGAGGAGGCGCCCTTCTGTATCTTCCCTGATTTTATACCAGCTTCGATCCTTTCACCAGTCAGGATCAGGTCAGTAAACCCAGCAGAGGAATTACCAATGAGATGGTTGAAGAATGGACCAGATAGGGTCCCCAAGAACATGTCCACTAGCTCACGATCTGTTAATAGTGGCTGCACCCTGCCAGCCAGATCTCTCCATTTTTGTGCGTACTCCTTAAAACCTTCACCCGTTCCCAGTGACATACCCTGGAGTTGGGTACGCGTGGGAGCGAGGTCGGAATTATATTGATACTGCTTGTAAAAAGCAGTGGCCAAATCCTCCCAGTTACGAATGTTGGTTCCATCCAGCTGATAGAACCATTCGAGATGAGTCCCTGAAAGACTCTCTTGGAAGAAGTGGATCCATAAGTTCTTGTCTGCTGTGTAAGGCTGAATCTTCCTTACATAAGAACGGAGGTGCATCTTAGGACAAGAAGCCCCGTCATACTTCACAAAGGCAGGCGCCTTGAACTTGTGTGGGATCACCACCCTAGAAGATAAACCCAAGTCTCTGAAATCCAACCCAGGCACACGTTGAATCTCCATAGCATTTAACCTGTCCTCCAGCTGTTTGTACCGGTCCTCAGCAGGAGGGTACTGTTCGTCATTGAAGTCTGTCTCAGTGTCAGAAACCACAGGACTAGGGACCTCCCTCCCTTGGTGACTGCCTTCTCCCACAGATGGAGTAGTCCTCTCAGCTTCATTTTGTAGCGTATTCCCGAGTCTGCGCCCAATGTTGAATAACACATTCCTCTTCTTCTTCTTCTTATTCTTCTTCAGTAGCAAAGCCTTCAGCTCTTGTTGTCCCTGGGCCAAGTTCACGACCATCTCCTGGAATTGGGCGTTTTGGGCCTGGAGGGCCTTGGTAGCTTGCTCGGTAGTGAGTTCAGGATTCATGATGCTTGAGTGCTGAAATAAACAGCGAAGAAGATTAAGCAACCTGTAGGAAAAGGGTACCTGTAATGCATATGATGAATGAAATGCGTATGAATTATGTTTTCAAAGACAATCGGGAATCAACTTTGTAAACAAAGGAACACACTTTATTAGATTTAAACTTTAAATTGTTCAACAATTTGCCCTTAGGCGTTACAAGAATGAAAATACTGAAAAGGAAATAAAGCTGTAAAAGAAACATCCAAAGCCCATCAGTGCTCCCATGGCCTCCTCTTCTCAGTACGGATATAGTCATTCAGGGTTCACTCGTTCTCCAATTGCTTGGTCAACTTCTGGATCTTCTGTTCATGTTCGTTGAACTTTTCCCGATAATAATCCCGCTCTTCCTGTAGTTGCGCCCAAGACCTCTTTAGTGTATCAACATCAGTGGGTATCTGAGGAGGGAGAACAGTTGGAGGAACCCCATCTCCATCAGGACCTTCAAGAATGATAGGCCTGACAGCTTCATATGGCATACCTAACTTTTGAGCACGGATGCGGACCCATCTGTAATAGGGTTCCATTGGTAGAGAAGTGTTCAGTCCCAATTCATGTGGGTCAGCTTTGTGAATTCTGTCCCAAGCTTTGATGAATCTACGGCGCAGTTCGTCACTATCTTCCTGAAACTCAAAACTGATGTGAGGCACCAGCATCTCATGAGGCCCTGCTCTTCTGGCTCTTCCAAACTGACGGAGAGCTAAACATGGATTATAAGAGATTCTGCCCTGAGTGCCAATCAATGGAACATTAGGATATTCTCCGCAGCGATCAATAACAGCCACCTCATCTAAACCTCTGAGAGTCTAAATGATGTCACTATCAGTGAGAGACATTAACCTATGAGCCCAGCCTTTTCCTTCTTGATTCTTCAGCACGAACTTGGGGAGGTGCGAAATAAACCACCTCACCAACAAAGGAGTACAACACCACAGAGTTCCTCGTCTTCGGGCAGTACGAGCATAGAGTTGTTGCAGGACATCACCCAAGAGAGTGGGTACAGGGTTCCGAGACATGAAGATCCTTATGGCATTGATATTGACAAAGTTATCAGGATTTGGAAACAATACTAGCCCATAGATTAAGAGAGCCAGAATGTCCTCATACGCCCTGAAGTCTAAGTCATTCCAGAAACTGTTAGCTTTACCAATCAGAAACTTGGCCAAGAAACCCTTAACTTTGCTTCTAGTCACCCAGTTGTCCATTACCTCCTGGTTGGTCAAGAGAAGGGCTGCAGCAATCTCCTCGAGCCTAAGAGTCTTTTCGCAACCAGTGAAGAGAGCCTGATCCAAGATATGGATACCCAGCAAATCAGAGAACTCTTCCAGGGTGGGGACCAGCTGGAAGTCTTGAAAGGTGAAGCAGTTGTACAAGGGGTCATAGAACTGGGTCAAGACACTCATCAGTTGTTGGTCCCACTTTGCAGTGACTAAGCCGAGAAGAGAACCATGCCTCTGGATGAAGGAAATGGTGTTTAGAATTCTGCTAACCAATTCTTCAAGCAACTCAGGTGGGTGAACAAAGTTGAACCGAATAGTGTTCCTTCGCATAGGCATCATGGTGTCCTACAAAACAGAGCAAAGATGAAACCCTCTTGTCTTTGAAATGGTCAGTCCTTATGCAGGATGCATGCAATGTTATGATGGCATGATGTTATGATAAAGCACACCACGAGTATTCACAAAGGCAAACATGATAAGGCACACAAGTCACACCAAAGCCCTTAGAGTTTAGGCCAGCAGGGAGTTCAGGTACTACCCTCTTTCAGTTTGTTGGTTAAGACCTGTCCTATCAAAAGTAACCGGGTTCTTAGAGGATCCCAATATCATCGACTACCCTCAATCGGTCATAACTCCAGCATCGCAATCTTTTCTTGCGGCCAGAACCATCGCGAGAGTTTATCCTCAATGGGTGTAACATACTGCTACTGTTCTATTGGCCAAGTTGGGTCAATTAGGGTTCTAAGGTCGGTTGGTGCTTAATGACTCCTCAGAAGACCCATATTCTCCTCATTGCGACACAAGGGATATCGATACAGACCAAGGTGCCACACCAACGTAGCCACTGTTTCACCCGTGTCGGTCTACGCCGGATAGGTCCCTCACAGCTTATGCTACCTAACAAGGTATCCCCAGATCCGGGTTAGGATCTATGTAACTCCGATGCAGCCCACAATAATAAATCAAACAAGCACAACAATTGAAAACACAAGTATGAGCTATCCTAAGGTACACCTCACTTTAAGTGTCCCCAGCAGAGTCGCCAGTTCTGTGATTGGTGGATTTAGAACTGACTGTTTAATGCTGGTTCGCGAAATGTCGCGGAAGCAAGAGTCGCCACCGTCTTTTATTTTCTCCAACATGGACAGGACAAAAGCACAGCAAAATTCCTTATGAGATAGTTTCTCGGTTCGGGAGGTAGATTTATAGAAAGGGAAGGTGTTAGCACCCTTTCTATCCATGGTTATCCACGGGCTCTTAGATACTTGCTCATTGTGTTTTCAAAATTTGTTTGCTTTTCAAAGTGTGAGTGGGTTTGAAAAAGTTTCATTGAAAGATTTCTGAATAACTCTTGTATCTGTCCTCAAGAGTGTTTGAAAAATTGTTTTGAAAGCTTTTTGAAAAGTGTCGGTGTGAAAAGATGTTTTGTTTTGTTTTTGAAAAGAGCAAGTATCTATGAGTCATCTACCTACCCTAAGGAATTAAGCTGTGTAAATGTCCTTAAGGTAGTTCCATCCCACCATTGAGAGGTAGGTAGCACCACCGTTGGAGGTGTTCGGGTCAATTCGTTTGTAGGGACAGTGTGGTCACCAGAGCAACAATAGGGCACCTTAGAAGCTACCCTTATGTCCTTGATCCTCTTTTAATCCGAGGCAACTGTTTTGAGGCAACTGGATCATAGACATAAGGACTTACTAAAAAGTCCTATACTCGACGACCACGTTTCGAAGGCAAGGCAACAGGTGAGGCGTACCCTAGAAGTGGTGTGTGAATTTGTGTGTTATTTTCATGTTAAGTTTATCTTTGATCATGGCACGGTGAGCTACGCTTGTTTTTAATTAGCATGCATTCTTTCATACAAGTTAATAGTTAATGGGGTGCGGAAACGTAAATCCTACACTATTACAAGGCGCGGGTCTATACATCGCCAAAAATTACAAAGACCCATTTTTTAGTAAATGAGTATGGAAAATAAAAAAACAGTAAAAGTCCTAATTACTATTACATGTCCGGAGCAATTACATAATAATCAAATAAAGTAAATGCGCGCGAATAAATTAATCGGGAATGTCTAAGGGTGTTGACCCTTTTAAGAAATGGAATTGATTTTTTGGTCTTTTTGTGATTAAATGAAATTAAAAACGAATTAATGACTAATTGATTAATTTAATTAAAAGAAAATATTTTTTGTTTTTTTTATGTTTTTATGAAATAGAATAAAAATAAAAAGAAACAAAATTAAAAGTTAACCTAAATCTAAGCTATTTTAGTTATTTTAAGAAAAAGTTAAAATGGCCTAATTATAATTAATTTATTTGAGATTTATTTACAAAAATAAAATAATAATAATAAAAATAATGTTAGTTCAATTTTTTGGTTTTTTTATGAAAATGTATTAATTGGTTAATTGCTAATAATAAATAAAATAAAAAAAGGTTAGAAATTAAATTGAAAAATAAAATAAAAAAATGAAAAGAAAATAATAAACCAAATGGAAGGGGTATTGGGCTGAAATGGAGGTGTGTTGTTGAAACTGTGGCCCATTGACATCTCCAGCTCGTTTGACTTTTTTAATCACCTATGCCCATGTTGACTCAAGAGTATGGTGTGCTGGCCTTCTGGACCTTTGGATCTGCATGAAAGGACACATGGCTGCTTGGATCTGTGAGGTTTATTGTGAGCCCTCCCTGGAATGCTGCACAAGAACATTAAAGAAAAAATAGTATTGGAAATATGGGGGACCTGGGAATCGAACCCAGGTCCCAAAGATTACATGACACGCTGTCAGCCACTACACCAAACGCAATTAGTTGTAAGCATAATAGAGACAAAAGAATAAATGGAATAAACGCCCTATATGTTGAAACACGCGCGAGAATTTGAACTGTCCACTCCCTGCTTGCCACGCATGTCGTCTTCTACCTTCTCTGCAAAATACAAAACATATAGTGGGGGTTTTAAACCCCCACAAAATACAAGTATTTCAATAATAGCGATTAGCTCCCCGTGAAGCATAAATTAGGCGCGATAGGTTCATTTGATTCGTCTTGTCCTTCTCAATTCAACCATGGGTGTTTGGAACCCTGATTTTACAGTATGGTGAAACCCCCAATTTTAAACCTTGAAAAAACCTAAAATGCTTTAATGGTGAATCATGATTTAACGCGTTAGAATGCAATTGGATTATCCTATTAGCTTCATAAAGCCCCTAACAATACAAAACAATAAAAAAAATGGATCAAATGCTTATGAAATGTGATATACAGTTTTGAGAAATGAAGCAAACCAAATGAGTTATATGGCACGATTTCTTGAGGTTCTTGACTTGTTTCTGATTGCCAAAGGTTCCTAGGGATCCCAGGAGTGTGTTTTGATTGAAATGGAGGTTTAAAACATGCTGCAAATAGGTTTACAGTTTTGCTTTTTTCTCTCCAAACTTTGAAATGTGTTTGGCCGTTTTTGAGCTTTTTAGGTCGTGAATCTTGTTCTGAAAACTTGCACATGTATTATGTAATGAATATCAAACAATATTATGGTCATTGAAGCCTTGCATTCATGTTTGAGATTTCCTCCATAACCAACATTGAACCATTTTCCATTTTTGTGTCAAATATGAATTCTTGCTTGGAATAGCCCCTTGCACGAATTTGGAATGTGTTTTAAGGTGTATCAAAGCTAATCATCACAAAATATATCCCTCCATACATTCTTTGATTTTTATTTGATTTTAAAAGATTTAAAATGAATTAAATCAAATAAAATTAAATAAATATGGAAAAATTAATTTTAAATCTTGAAATAATTTGTGGGACACGTGGGAAGCATGGCCAAGCTGAAACAAGTGGAAAAAGTGGGCCCCTTTTGTCAAAAATGAAGTTTCAAGGATAATTGACTTTGGCCATTTCACAAAAATTTCCCAACTTCCCCAATGCATATCTTGCTCAAATTTGAAGCTATGAACATGTTCTTGGACATTTTGGAAAGGTCTTGAAGTCCTCTAACCAATGTCTTTGGTCCCATGTCATTTTAATTTACCAATCACAAGTTATGGTCTTTGACTTAAAGTGCCTTTTTGTTGACTTTTGAAAATGACCTATAATGTTGAAATTGATAACTTTTTGTGAGAGCATTTCTTGGACTTGGAATGTGAGGATGAATTGTAGGAAATGTCTTCCCTTTCAAAATGAGCATTGGATGGGATTTTTATGATGAACCATGAAAAAGTTATGCCCTGGTCAAGTTACAGTTGACTTTTCAACTGTCCAAAAATAGAAACTTTTGTATCTTGATGATTTTTGAGCCATGCTTGTGGAATTATGATCAAGACTTGATCAAATAATGATTGTGGCTTCAAAATAATATGTTGACCAAAATTTTTGACTTTTGACTGCCAAATGACCATTTTGCCCCTGCAGTTGACTGTGGAGCAATTAGGGTTTTTGACTGTGCAACTTGACCTTGTGAGCCTTGAAACTTGACATGTAGGTGCTTGACAATGTGTATGAGCATATGGGACTTGATTGAGCCCTTGAAAACCTCAACTTCCTTGCAAGAACCAAAACCCTAGTTTGACTGGCTTTAGGAGAGTGGTTGACTGTGTAGTCCTTGAGTAGACTTTGAACCATTTGAGGTGATGCTTGGAAAAACTTTGAAGATTATGGGAGGGCAAATTTTGGGGTACAACAATATTCCTTTCAATTCTTGTACTTTATTCAAGTTTCAATATGGTTGTAATAGATAATTAGGTTTAATTTCTTGCAATCCCATTTGTAAATTTGTATGCCCCATCCCCAAATGATGTAATAGCATAGTAAATTTACTTTCCGCAATTAATCGCTTTCATATCAATGCTAGTAATTAGGATTTGTATGGGAAGATAAAAATAAACAAGTAGATAACCCTAATCAAAGATTAAATGCATGCAAATCAAACACACTATTTACACATGCACCCCTAAGGTTAACTCCACTTGTTGCCTAGAAAATAATCATGTTACGCGTGTGGGATGTCTTAGCAAAAACAATCAAAAATACAAGATCATAGTCCATCGATGACGCTACGAATGTTGCCTTACAAATGATCTTAGTCCCTCAAGAGAAATGCTAAGATATCTCACAACATTGCTATCATGACTATACGATGACCCACGAATGTCCATTTACATCCAAAGATAAAGCTTCTTACCAATCAATGGTAAGATAGAAATATCAAAGGAAATGAGAGAAATGAACAAAAGACTTTTGAGTAGGTAGAAGTGTTCTTAGTTGCTTGCTCACTTTCAAAACAAACACACACCAAACACTTTCAAAACAAATACACACCAAACACTTTCAAAACAAACACACACCAAACACTTTCAAAACATGAAATATTTTCAAAAGTCTAACACTTTGTATACATTCTTACAAAACGAGAACCATTACAAAGTTTACCTAAACGAAGGCGCCTTTTCAAAAATACTTTTAAAAAACCACCACAAAGCATATTTTCAAACAAAGCAAGTGATCTAGAAAGCAACTAAGAGCCCATATATAACTATGGATAAAAAGGGTGATAATACCTCCCCTTTTCATAATATACCCCCCGAACTCGAGAAATAATCTCAAAGGTCTTTCCTGTTTTTTTCACCTTTTCCTTTATTTTAGATAAAAGAAAATTTGATGGCAACTCTTGCTAACCGTAACAATTGCGATCAAACACAAAACATCCCTAGTCAGTTCTCCCACCGTATCACAGAACTGACGACTCTGCTGGGGAGATCTTAAAAGTGGGGTTATCTTAGGGTTAGATCACCTTTATTTTCTTTCATTGTTTGACTTGCTTGCTTTACATTTTGGTTCCTTGTTAGGGCTTGTTTTGATCCTCTACCCGGATCTGGGATACCTTACAGATAAGTAGCAATACATTGTGAAAACTGTACGGGGTATACCGACATGGTCTAAGCAATATCTATGTTAGTGTGACACATTTGTTGGTATCGATAGCCCTAGAGTAGTCAAGGAGAATACGGGGCCGCTGTGTGGTGTCATAAAGCACTAACTGACTTTAGAACCTTTACTTGACAAACTCGGCCATTAAGAAGTAGTGAGATAGCCGACTTTAGTGCAGTCTGAAGTTGGTTGATACTCGATACTACGCTCATTGAGATAGGACTTCTTGGGATATTTCGGTCTCTGTTAAAGAGGCTTGCGCTAAGACAATACCCGATAAGAAAGATTAGTGATATTGAGATCCCTTAGAACCTGATTACTATTACTAGGACAGATTGAGCCAACTAAACTTCAAGAGGGTACTTACCTATAAGACTCCATGCAAGCCTAAACCTAAGGACTTGTTTGCCTTGTGTGTATACGCTTACTTGTACATAACATCATAAACATCATAACATCATAAGCATTCTCACTAACCATTTCAAGGATTATCAGGATTTATCTTTGTTCTGTTTTGTAGGACATGGCTTCCATCTGCAGGAATACTATCCAAGTCAATCTCATAAGAATTCCTTCTCAACTCAAAGAATTAGCATCGAGGGTCCCTGAGAATTCTTCATTCACCGAAAGACATGGTCGCCTCCTAAACTTGGTTACCTTGAGCACTGATGAAGATATGATGAAGGTGCTTTTCCAGTTCTTTGACCCTTTACACCATTGCTTCACCTTTCCTGATTACCAGCTCGTACCTACTATGGAAGAATTCGCTCAACTCTTGAGGATTACCATTATCAATCAACTACATTTCAACGGTACGGAAATAGATCCAAGCCCTGAAGAGATTTCCCGAGCTCTACACTTGCAACAATCCGATGTCGCGACTAATTGGGAAACAAGGAGTGGTGTCAGAGGGTTCTTAGGCAAGTTCTTGTTGGAGATGGCTCAATATTGTTGGAACACTCTAGATTTACAAGCATTTGAAGAAATATTGGCCCTTCTCATCTATGGGATGGTTTTATTTCCAATCCTTGACCAACTTATAGATGTAAATGTTGTCAAAATCTTCATGTATCGCAATCCGGTGCCTACTTTGTTGGGAGATATCCTACATTCTCTCCACTCTCGCACTATGAGGAAGAAAGGGTTCCTCATATGTTGCAATCCTCTTTTGTCTAGATGGTTTGTCTCGCATCTCCCCCGATCTGTATTGAATAACAAGTAAGGTTTGAGATGGTCCTATAGGATGATGTCGCTCAGACATTCAGATATTCACTGGTATTCTAGATCCTTAGAGAATATTACTATCATCGGCCGTTGTGGGGAATTCCCTAATTTCCCTTTGCTTGGCATTAGGGGAGGTATCACTTACAACCCTTGCTTGGCTTTGCGATAGTTTGGGTATGCCCGAATAGATGGTCTGCATGATATGCTTATCCAAGGAGTGGTATTCGTCTACGAGAGCGAAGGTCAAGGCTATCGTCAGAGGTTTGTACGAGCTTAGAGGATGGTAAATAAAGTGGATAGTAGGACGCTGGGACGCAAGAATTATATTCCCCTAGAGCCTTATCTTAGGTGGATACGAGCTCGGGATCAGAAGCTCGTAATGCCTTACCCCTCCATCCTACCAACTAACTTGGAGCCTGTGGCTGAAGAAGATGTACAATACACTGTCCTCCATCCCGACATGCCTACTTCTCTTGAATACTTGCAAAAAGGTTAGATTCAGCTAAAGGAAGAACGAGATACCTTCTAAGCTCAATTCTACGCTACCGAGAAAAGGATTCTAGAACTTACAAAGCAACTCCATGAAGAACAAAGCTTGAACGCCTACCTTACATCGAAGAGGATGTGTTCTACCTTTTATCTTAGAGATTTATTTTGTAAGCCGAAGAGGCACGATGTAGTCATTTTGACCTAATTAATGAAATTTTCCGTTTGTTCATTCTTTGTCTATACAAATTTAAATTTCATAAATACTTGAAATCATTTGCATACACATCTTCCATGCATCATAACATAATAGGTTTTCCACGGCAAGTTTCCTTATCTTTTTGCTGCTTATTTCAACAAGATAGATATTGGGAAAACAGTGAAAGACCTACAAGCACAAAACTCCCAGTTTCAAGAGACTCTGCTGACCCTGGCCAAGGGGAAACAAGAGTTGATGGCATTGCTAGCAGCCAAAAAGAAACCAAAGAGGAAAGCCCTAGTGAATATGGGTAAGATATTCAGAGATTCGGTCTGTCAGCTACCGGTATTGGAAGACTCGTCTGAGGAAGACGAAAATAAAATTGGAGAAGCAAGGAGTACCTAGGTTAGGTGTATCAATGATCAAGCATCTGATGATGAGGATTATTTTGACGAGCAGTATCCTCCTGCCGATGTTAAGTACAAGCAGCTAGATAACAGACTGAAGGCCGTTGAAATTCAAGCCATCCCTGGTTTGGATTTTGATGATTTGGGTTTAATATTTGGGGTTGTCATTCCTCACAAATTTAAGATACTAGTATTTGTTAAATACGGTGGGTTTCCTGCCCAAAAGTTCACCTGAAGTCTTATGTGCGCAAAATTCAACCGCACACCACCGACAAGAAACTCTGGGTTCACTTCTTTCAAGAAATATTGGTTGGGACGCAACTAGAGTGGTTTTACCAATTGGAGGGTTCCCGTATCCATACATGGGAAGACTTAGCCACCGCTTTCTACCACCAATACCAGTACAATGCCGACCTAACGCCGACAAGAGTTCAACTGCAAGACATGATAATGGGTAAGAGTGAAGGGTTCAAAGAGTACGCCCAAAAGTGGAGGGATCTTGCCAGTAGGGTCCAACCACCGTTAACCGACAGGGAGCATATTGATATGTTTATGGGCACTTTATCTGGTCCATTTTTCAACTTATTGTTTGGTTGTTCTTCTTCGGGTTTCACCAAGATGATCTTAACCGGTGAAAGGGTTAAAAGCGGTATCAAAAGCGGGAAAATTCCCATAGCAACTGCTTCCACCTCCAATCCCGTAAAGAATCCTTTTATCGTGAAGAAAGAAACAAATGATGTGTATGGGGCAAGGGCCCGTACCAAGAAGGATGACCATCCATTAATGCTGTTTGGATTTCCAACCCACCACCTGTTCAAAGATAATCTTCCAATCATCAACGATTTGAGATTCCATGAAGAAAATACACAAGGATAGGCATGTCGCTATCCCAAGCCTTACAACACCTGTTAAAGGATAATTTGGTGACACTGTGTGATCCTCCGACCAATCCAGATACCTCTTCACCTAAATACAATCTTAATACCAAGTGTGCATATCACTCGAATAGTCCCGGGCATGAGACTGACCAATGTTGGGCGCTGAAGAATAAAATTGAAGACTTAATAAACAACAAAACCATCGAATTTGATCCACCTGCAATTCCCAATGTTATAACGGCACCAATGCCAAACCATGGCAAGGGTGTCAATGCTGTTAAAGACACCATTTTTATTTCCTCCGTCGAAGACTTGACTACTCCATTAAACATTATAAAAAAGAATCTGCTGAAAGCCGGGATTTTCCCTGGCTGTTTGAAGGATTGTGATTGCTGCTCCACATAACTCAATGGATGCAAAGGGCTGAAGGAAGGCATTCAACGCCTGATGAATAGTCATGAGAACCTATTTGAGAAGACTCTGTCTTCCAAAAGTTTGACCAATAAGTTTGAAGACTTCTCCATCATAACGATCTCAAACAAGCCTCTTAGGATCTCCTCCACGGGTCCTATCAGAATTTCAAATGAACCGACTATTTCTCCTCTGATAATTACTACCCTCGGGCCAATTCTGCACTCTTCCAACAAAGCAGTGCCATGGAACTATGGTGCTAAGGTGTTTTACCATGGAATTAAGCAAGACGCTTGGATTAAAGAAAGAAAAGCTGATGACATTGGTAACATTACTGGCTCTAGTAAGGTGACCAAAACTGGGAGAATATTTTCACCCAACATCTCACCACCATCTACTACAAAGGCACCTATCCACATCACCACTGCTAAGCCTAGTGCTGACTCAAGGGGAAAGGAGAAGGTAATTGAGCTTGTTGAGACAGAAATACCCACAAAAGACATTGCCGCTGGGGAACCTTCCGCTCGAGAAATGGATGAGATCTTGAAAATTATAAAAAGGAGTGATTTCAAGATAATGGAGCAGTTAGGGCAAACCCCTTCCAAGATTTCCATGTTATCTTTGTTACTTTGTTCTGATGCTCATGCTTGGGCGTTAATCAAATTCTTGAAGAAGGATCATGTCCCTCATGAGACCACGACATACCAGTTTGAAAATTGTGTGGCAAGCTTGACAACCGACAATGGTGTGGGGTTCTCAGATGCTGATCTGACACCGCTGGGAAAGAATCATAACAAAGCATTGCATGTTTCTGTTGAATGTAAGGGGACTGCCCTAGCACATGTTCTGGTTGACGCTGGCTCTTCTTTAAACATTCTACCCAAGGGGGCTTTGGACCATTTAGACTATGAAGGACTAGTTTTGAAACCAATGATATTATTGTGAGGGCTTTCGATGGGTCCAAAAGGACAATTCATGGAGAGGTGGATCTCCCGATCAAGGTGGGCTCAAATATTTTCAACTCTACTTTCTATGTCATGGATATTCGTCCTTCTTACTCCTGTTTGCTGGGTCGCCCTTGCATCCATAGAGCAGGGGAAGTAACGTCAACCCTTCATCAAAAGCTCAAGTATCCAGTCAAAGGAAGGATTGTCACTGTCTGTGGTGAGGAGGAGTTCATGGTAAGCCACCTCAACTCTTTCAAATATGTGGGGATGGATGGAAAATTTATAGAAACCATGTGTCAGGCTTTTGAAGTTGTGCCACCATTGGTTGCTACTGCCAAATTTTCCTCTGATGTGTCCAAAGCTGTTAAGGTCGTGCCAAAGATGGTTTCGTTTAGAGATGCTTGTGCTGCATTCGAAGAAGGAAGTTGTGATACTTGGGGGAAACTCCCCAAGATCCCATTCAAAGCAGACAAATGTGGTTTGGGTTTCACTATCAAGGCTCAGAAAGAAGTGAGGCGTGCTCGTGCAGGGAAACCCCCTCTCCGTATTGGAAGTCATGAAGCTAACTTTGTGGGTGATTCTGATGATGAGGTTGCATTTGAAGAATGGGTATACCCTACTACAATATAGCTTAACAATTGGAACACAAAGGACTTCGTTCCCATCTCCTTTATTGAGGAGTAATTACTTGTTTAATGCTTTCTATTAATTCAAGAACATTTTGTCTATAATATTAATCAATGACTTTTAAGCCATGTGCCTGGCCCGGGGCACTATGGTCCATTTGTCAAGGGTTTTATTTATGTACATTTTATCATATGATCATCCAATACAAACCATTGGAATTTTTTGCATTCGAACTTTTGTGCTCGTTGCCTTTCTTTTTCTTCAATGCATTTTTCAAAATAGCCATGTGTCTTACATGCACACACACACACACATTCTTACAGGTCCTCATCCATTCTGGATCTCATTACCAACGACTCTACTATTACCAACTATGATTTCGAATATCCAGTAAACCAAGCCGAAGACAGAGGCGAGGAAGATTATGAAATACTGGGAGAACTAGCTAGACTTCTATTACAAGAGTAAAAAGCTATTCAGCCGCACGAAGAGTCAGTTGAAGTCATCAATCTAGGTACCGAGACGGACAAGAAAGAGGTCAAGATCGGCGTTAACCTGGAAAGCAGTGTCAAAACCAGATTGGTTCAGATGTTGCATGACTATATGGAAGTGTTTGCTTAGTCATATGAAGATATGTCAGGGTTGGATACCGACATTGTAGTTCATCATCTTCCGACAAAGGAAGATTGTCCTCCTATCAAACAAAAAGTTCGTCGCATGAGGCCTGACATATCTGAAAAGATAAAAGCTGAAGTGATGAAACAATTTGATGCATGATTCCTAGCTATGAAATCTTATCCCCAATAGGTTGCAAACGTGGTGCCATTACCGAAGAAAGACGGAAAAGTCCGTATGTGCATAGATTATAGGGATCTGAGTAGGGCAAGTCCCAAGGATGATTTCCCTCTACCTCATATTGATGTCTTGGTCGATAACACTGCTCAACATAAAGTCTTCTCTTTCATGGATGGTTTCTCCGGCTATAATCATATTAGGATGCCTCCCGAAGACATGGAGAAGACCACTTTTGTCACGCAATGGGGCACCTTTTGTTACAAGGTTATGCCATTCAGATTAAAGAATGTAGGGGCAACATATCAAAGAGTTATGGTAGCTTTGTTTCATGATATGATCCATCATGAAATAGAGGTCTATGTGGATGATATGATTGTGTTGCACCCCAAAATTTGCCCTCTCATGTTTTCCAAGGTCTTACCCCTGCATGGTTGATCACAAACTCTTGCCTAAGGAAAAAAGACAATTTTTGAGTGGTACTTTAAGTACCTTTCGATTTACATTCTGAAAGACCCTTCGATTGGTGTTCTGAAGGAGCGTTTCGATTGGCATTATGGACAAGCACTTCGACTGGCATTCTGAAAGACCCTTCGATTGGCATTCTGAAAGACCCTTCGATTGGTATTCTGAAGGAGCATTTCGATTGACATGGACAAGCATTTCGATTGGCGTTATGTCAAGGCCTTCGATTGGCATGCCAAGGGAACCTTCGATTCAGCATTGTGTCCAGGCAGCTTCGACAGGGCCATTCGAAGAACTCTTTCCAGGCCATTCGAAAGAGGCCATCAAGAGGGCACTCAAACATGTCCAGGTACACTGAACATGAGAAAATGGTATGTTCCCCTTGCAAATATAGAAATAATTAAATGCTGACTGTGGATTTAATTCCTGAGTTAAAGGCCGGATTCTTGCCTTTTCTGTTCCTAAAGAGCTGATTCGACCAGAGTGATTATGTGCAACTCAAGACCATTCTAAGAAGCATTCAGAAGGTCCATTCGAAGGGTACATAGGAAGCCCATTCGAAGGAGGCAAATCAGGACCAATCGAAGAGCATGGCCTGAAAGCATTCGAAATCCAAAAGCGTCCAGGTTCATTCAAGGGACACGAATGTTTCAAAAAAGGAAATTATTTAATGTGTCTGATTCTTGTCTCATGGCTTTAATGGCCTGTTTAATGGATGTCTCTTGCCATTACAGAACCCTCACACCCCTATAAATAGAGAGGCTAACATACATATCCAAACACACACGAAAATATACAGAAAAAATAGAGAAAAGAAGCAAGGAGAGCTTGGAGATACACTGCCAAAAGTCATCAGCACTTCCAGGAAGCGATACCCAATCCTTGCACCAGCCAGAGCTGCCACCCAGCGAACACCTCCACCCTCAGAACTACAGATCGAAGCACCTCTGTTTGGTAAAAAAGGATCTAATCTTAAAACTCATTTTTAAATTAATTTTGATTGCATATTCATATTATTACTGTTGTTTGTGAATGATTTAATGTGCTACATATAAGCTACAACGCAGAGATGAGATTGTGCCATTGCTTGGGCACAATCTGAGTTTCTCCTTCGAATCCCAGGATAAAACAAACCCAGACCCAGATTCAGCAGGTGCGAATAAGAGAGAGATTCGAACCAGGGGGTAAAATCCCCCCCTGGACCTTTAACATGTGTTTCGTTTCTTGCAGGAAATACATTCTCAGATTCCCGTTCAGAGTTTCGAAGCTCAGCAGTCTAACTTCGAACTGGACCCAGGATTTCCAGATTGAAGGATGGCATGTCTAGATCGAATACCCTCAGAGTGCAGCCCCCCATGCACCTTCGATCAAGACTCTTCACTGGGTCGAAATACAGCCTGCACCTCTTTCGACCCAGACCTCCAGAATTATATTTTTTCTTGTTTTGCTGCCTGGCCCATTTGTACTTTGTTTACTTTGTTTTTTTTTATTTCTTTTAGTTTGTTTTTTTCTAATTAACATAAAAATCATAAAAATAAATAACTTAGAATTAGGATTTAATTTAGTTAATTATCTTAACTTATTTTCTTCAATTTTAAAATCAGTAGACTTAGGATTTATTTGAATTCAATCCTTTTCATAAACAAAAAAATGCAAAAAAATATTAGGTATGTTTTAAAGTTAATTTTAATCATTTTTTTTAATTAATTAAATTTGACTTAATTGAACATTTAGCATTTTCCCAAAAAATAAAATAAAACAACAAAAGTTCGTATTCTTAGGATTTTTTTTAGATTCACGCGCGTTTATTTTATTGTAACTGCTTACTGGGATGTAATAGCTTAAACTAAGACCTTTTTCTTTACTGCTTTTATTTCTCCAATTTTTGGACATGTAAATAATCCCCCTCCCCGAAGCCTTGTAATAGCGTAGGATTTACAATTTCCGCACTTTAAATTCCTGTACATATATTAACTGTTTAGATGTATACTAACTAGGATTGCATGGCAAGATCTCTCTTAATTTAAAATCAACCACAGCTCACCATGACATGTAAAGATAATATAACTGTAAATTGACACACTTGCACATGCCACTCCTAGGGTACACCTCACTAGGTTGCCTCAAGCGTGGTCATTAAGTATAGGATGTTTTAGAGGTCGTCCTTTTGTCCCAAGATCATAAGTTGCCTCGATAAAAATGATCTAAGACATTAGGATTACTACTAAAGCGTCCTAACGTTGCTTTTGTGACCACACGTCCCTAAAATCGAATTGACCCGAAAAACTCCAACGACGGTACTACCTACTCCTCAATAGTGGGATAGCACTGTCTAAAGGACATTTGCACAGTTTAATTCCTTTTTGAGTAGGTAGAGGTTCTTAAGTACTTGCTCATTTTAAAAACAAAATAAAACTTGTCGCGCTTACACTTTCTTCAAAAAACAAAACTCTTTTCAAAACCCACAATCACAAAGAAAAGCAATCTTTTGAAAACATAGTGAGCAAGTACCTAAGAGCCTGTGGATAACCACGGATAGAAAGGGTGCCAACACCTCCCCTTTCTATAATCTACCTCCCGAACCCGAGAAACAATCTCGAAAAGGAATTTTTTTGTGCTTTTGTCCTTTCCTTGTTGGATAAAATAAAAGACGGTGGCGACTCTTGCTTACCGTGACACTTTGCAAAAACAAACGCAAATGTGAACCAACATTAACAAACAGTCAGTTCTCATTCCCACCAATCACAGAACGGGCGACTCTGCTGGGGACAATTATTATAAGTGAGGTGTACCTTAGGATTAGATAACTTGTGTTTTCAATTGTATGCTTTGTATGCTTTAAATTTTGTTGGCTTGTATCGGGGTTCTATAGATCCTAACCCGGATCTGGGGGTACCCTTTTTTAGGTAAGTAGCAATAAACTGTGAGGGATCTGTCCGGCGTAGACCGACACTGATGAAGCAGTAGCTACGTTGGTGTGGCGCCTTGGTCTGTACCGATATCCCTTGTGTTGAAACGAGGAGAATATGGGTCTTTTGAGGAGTCATTAAGCACCAACTGACCTTAGAACCTTAAATTGACCAACTTGGCCATAGAACAGTAGCAGTATGCTACACTCATTGAGACTAAACTCTCGCCATGGTTCCGACCGCAAGAAAAGGTTGCTAAGCTGGAATTATGACCGATTTAGGGTAGTCAGTGATATTGAGATCCTCTAGAACCCGGTTACTATTTTTTAGGACAGGTCTTAACCAACTGAAACTGAAAGAGGGTAGTACCTGAACTTTATGCCAGCCTGAAATCTAAGGGCTCTTTTGTGTGACTTGTATGCCTTTACCATGTTTGCCTTTCGTAAATATTTGTGGTGTGCCTTTACCATGACATCATAACATCATTGCATATATCTTGCATAAGGACTAACCTATTTCAAAGACAAGAGGGTTTCATCTTTGCTCTGTTTTGTAGGACATCATGATGACCATGCGTAGGATTACTATCTGAATCAACTTTGTTCAGGCACCTACTTTGCTTAAAGAGTTGGTTGTCAGGATTCTAAACACTACTTCCTTCATCAAGAGGCATGGTTCTCTTCTCAGTTTAGTCACCTCAAAGTTGGACGAACAAATGATGAGCGTCTTGGTCCAGTTTTATGATCCGCTATATCATTGCTTCACCTTTCAAGACTTCCAGCCGGTTCTTACCCTGGAAGAGTTCTCTGAGTTGCTTGGTATCTCTGTTTTGGAGCAGACTCCATTTAATGGTTGGGAAAAGACACTCAAGCCTGAAGAGATTGTTGCAGCCCTTCACTTGACCAAAGAGGAGGTAATGGCCAACTGGGAGACTAGAAGTGGAGATAAGGGTTTTTTGGCTAAGTTTCTGGTTGACAAAGCTAATTACTTCTAGGATGGCTTAGACTTCAAAGCGTACGAAGACATTCTGGCTCTCTTGATCAATGGTCTGGTATTGTTTCCAAATCCTGACACTTTTGTTAATGTTAATGCCATAAAGATCTTCATCTCTCGGAACCCTGTACTCACTCTCTTGGGTGATATCCTTCAT
This sequence comes from Vicia faba, assembly GCA_948472305.1. Lineage (NCBI taxonomy): Eukaryota > Viridiplantae > Streptophyta > Magnoliopsida > Fabales > Fabaceae > Vicia > Vicia faba. Next base: position 231,802,609 of record OX451738.1, read on the forward strand.
CAGCTCTATGCTCGTATTGCCTGAAAGCGGGGAACTTTGATGTGCTGTGCTCCTTTATTAACGAGGTGGTTTATTTTGCACCTCCCTAAGTCCGTACTAAAGAACAAATAAGGAATGGGCTGGGCTCATAGGGTAATGTCTCTTACTAATAATGACATTATTTGGACTCTCAAAGGCTTGGATGAGGTGACTGTCATTGATCGTTGTGGAGAGTATCCTAATGTTCCATTGATCGAAACCCATGGAGGAATTTCTTATAACCCGTGTTTAGCTCTCCATCAGTTTGGAATAGCCAGAAGAGAAGGGCCTCATGAGATGTTGATACCTCATATCATCTTTGATTTTCAGGGAGATAGCGACGAGCTGCATCGTAGATTCATCAGGGCTTGGGATAGAGTTCACCAATCTGACCCACATGAGTTGGGACCAAAGACTTCTCTGCCAATGGAGCCATGCCTCAGATGGGTCCGCATCTGTGCCCAGAAGTTAGGTATGCCATACGAAGCTGTCAGGCCTATTACTCTTGAAGTTGCTGATAAAGACGGGGTTGTTCCAACTATTTTCCATCCTCATATGCCCATTGATATTGGCACACTGAAGAGGTCTTGGACGCAACTGCGGGAAGAACGAGATTCTTATCGGGAGAGGTTCAATGAACAAGAACAAAAGATCCAGAAGCTGACTAAGCAACTGGAGAACGAGCGGATCCTGAATGATTATATCCACACTGAGAAGAAGAGGCCATGAGAGCATTGATGGACCTTGGATGATTTCTTTTACAGTTTTTATTTACTTTTCAGTATTTCCATTCTTGTAACGCCTAAGGGAAATTTGTTGAACTATTTAAATTCTGAAGTTAAATCTAATAAAGTGTGTTTTCTTTCTTGTTTACAAGTTTGAATCCCTTTTGTCTTTGAAATCATAAATCATACGCATTTCATCTCATGCACTTCATAAACAGGTACCCTTTTACAGGTCTCTTATCTTCTTCGCTGTTTATTTCAGCAATCATCATGTCTGCCGAAACTTCCACTGAGCAAGCTATCAAGGCCCTCCAGGCCCAGAATGCCCAATTTCAAGAGTTGGTCATGAGTCTAGCTAAGGGTCAGCAGGACTTGAAGACCCTGATTCTGAAAGAGAGGAAGAAGAAGAAGAAGAGGACCGTCCTATTCAATACTGGACGCAGGTTTGGAAACGGGCTGCAAGATGAAGTTGATCTGACCACCCTGTCTGGAGAGAAAGACAGTCCACAAGAAAGGAGGGCTCCTAGACCTATGGTCTTCGACAACGAGACAGACTATGATGAAGAACAGTATCCTCCTGATGAGGATAAGTACAAACAGCTGGAAGACCGTTTGAACGCTATGGAAATACAGAAGGTGCCCGGTCTGGACTTCGGAGATCTGGGTCTATCATCTGGGGTGGTGATTCCCCATAAGTTCAAGGCACCTGCCTTTGCCAAGTATGACGGAGCTTCCTGTCCAAAACTGCACCTCTGGTCATATGTGAGGAAGATCCAACCTTACACTGCTGATAAGAACTTGTGGATCCATTTCTTTCAAGACAGTCTTTCAGAGACTTAGCTTGAGTGGTTCTATCAGTTGGACGGAGCCGGTATCCGCAGCTGGGAGGATTTGGCTGCTGCGTTCTATAGGCAGTATCAATATAACTCCGACCTCGCTCCTACGCGTACCCAACTCCAGGGTATGTCAATAGGGGCGGGTGAAGGATTTAAAGAATATGCTCAAAAATGGAGAGACCTGGCCGGAAGGGTGCAACCACCTTTGGCTATCATGAACTAGTTGATATGTTTCTGGGGACCCTGTCTGGTCCGTTCTTTAATCATCTGATTGGAAGCTCCTCAGCCGGATTTACAGACCTCATCTTAACTGGTGAGAGGATTGAAGCGGGTATTAAAGCTGGGAAGATACAGAAGGGTGCCTCATCGGGCACCAAGAAGAAACCATTCAAGAAAGAGTCCAGTGTTGTCTACAGTTCAAGAAGACAGAGTAGACCTGAACACCGCCAAGCTGTCAATGCGGTTGTTATTTCAAAACCTACTGGTACTCCTCAGCATCACAACCAACAAAGGGACGAGAGACCTCGCAGGCAATTCACTCGCCTCAACATGACTTTGTCTCAGATGTTGCCACAGTTGCTGAATACCAATCTGGTGACTCTAAGAGAATCTCCAAGGAATCCAAATACTACATCATCGAAGTATAACCCTAACGCCCGATGTGCTTATCACTCTGATAGCCCGGGGCATAATACAAATGATTGTTGGAGTCTGAAAAACAAGGTTCAAGACCTAATCGATGCAAATGAGATTGAGTTTGAGGCGCCTGAGAGGCCTAATGTTGTGACTGCTCCCATGCCCAAGCATGGAGTGAATGCTGTAGAGGAAGACTTGTTCGTAGTTTCTGTGGATGATGTTGTTACTCCTCTAATGACTATCAAGAAGAACCTATTGCTAGCCGGTTTATTTCCGGGCTGTGGTGAAGGCTGCCACATGTGTTCTGCGTTACCTATTGGTTGCCCATCTCTGAAGTCAGGTGTCCAGAACCTGATGGATAGTAAGGAGATTCTTTTTGAAAAGACTGTTGTTCCACCCGTTCATTCTGAAGAAGTTTCCATTATTACCATTTTCGACAATCCTTCCAAGGCTCCCTCGAGGACGCCTGTTAGAATTACATCTGTTCCGAAGACCGCACCTATAATCATCACTATTTTGGGGCCCATCCCCTATGCATCTGACAAAGGTGTTCCTTGGCACTATGAGGCAGATGTTTATGTCCTTGGAGTTAAGCAAGAGTTCAGTGCTGATATCAGCGTCAGCAACGTTACAGGACCTGCTAAAGTCACCCGCAGCGGTAGATTTTTCTCACCTGATATTGCTCCACCAGCTGTCCGAGGACCTGTTGTCATTAAGCCTGCAAGTGTACCTGCTGCCATTCCTGATCAAGTCCCTATTCCTACCCCTGTCGCCGAGTCATATAACGCTCGGGGCAAAGGGATCACCACTGATATGCCTGCCCAAACGGAGGCGCCAAAGACAATCAATGTGGAAGCTTCCAAACAGGAGATGGAAGAGATTATGAAGATTATTAAGAAGAGTGATTATAATGTAGTTGAGCAACTGGGGCAAACCCCATCCAATATTTCTATGTTATCACTGCTGTTGTATTCAGAGGCCCATGCCAAGGCTCTAATTTCCTTCCTAAAGACGGCCCACGTGCCATAAGAGACATCAGCTGATCAATTTACCGATTGTGTGGCCAATTTAACTGCTGATAATGGTTTGGGTTTCTCCGACGCTGATCTAACTGCTAAAGGGAAGAACCATAATGATGCCCTGCATGTCTCCATTGAATGCAGGGGCACTACTCTTGCACATGTGTTAGTTGACACTGGTTCCTCATTAAACGTCTTGCGAAAGAAAGCTCTAGACAGGCTGGATTGCGAAGGTTTGGAGCTAAAGCCAAGTAACATTGTTGTCCGAGCCTTTGATGGGTCTAAGAGGATGGTGCATGGTGAGGTTGATATTCCAATCAAGGTTTGTTCTCAGGTCTTCAATTCTACATTCTACGTGATGGACATTCGGCCAACCTATTCTTGTTTGCTGGGTCGTCCGTGGATCCACAAAGCTGGAGCCGTAACCTCAACGCTCCACCAGAAGTTGAAGTACCCGGTCAGAGGGAAGATTGTGACAGTACAAGGGGAGGAGGAATACATGGTCAGCCACCTTAACTCTTTCCGATACGTAGAGATGGATGGGGAGTTCATTGAGACCCCATTTCAACACTTTGAATAGGTTCCTCAGACATTCGGATCAGCTGAGACTGTGATGGAAGATTCTCCTATGAAGATGGCTTCCTTAAAGGATGCTCGGGCTGTTATTGAGAAGGGTGAGTATGCAAACTGGGGCCGACTTCCTGATTTCACTCAGAAGACTAACAAGTTTGGGTTGGGTTTCACTGTAGAATCTCAAAGGGTTGTTCGAAGTGCAAGGATTGGAAGACCTCCGATGTTCATCAGTAACTCGGGAGTAAATGCCATCGAAGATGACATGGAGGAGTCTGAATTCGACAGCTGGATCTATCCTACGACCAACGGTGGACCAAACAACTGGACAGAAAAGGATTTCATCCCTATTACTTTTATTACTCAGTAATGAACTCTTTGTTTTGAATTTGTAATAGACAATATTGTAAAACTTTATGGCCCGGTGTCTTACCCGGGGCACCGTGGCTTCATTTGTGAGGGCTTTTGTGTGCCACTTTCATATATCATTAATAAAAGCATTAGACGTTTTGCATTTCAAATTTTGCGCTCCTTGTCTTTCCTTATTATATATTGCAAAACAACTATTTTACACACACTCACATATACAGGTCCCAATCCACTCTGGATATCACTGGTAACGATTCTCCTACTGCCAGTTATGACTTAGAAAATCCGATCAACTTAGCCGAAGACAAAGGTGAAGATGATTGCGAAGTGCCTGGTGAACTTGCAAGACTGCTACTCCAGGAAGAGAGGGTCATTCAGCCACATGAAGAGCTAGTAGAAACAGTGAATCTGGGTACTGAGAGAGACAAAAAGGAAGTCAAGATCGGTGCAAATATGGAGCTTAGTGTGAAACAACGGTTGATTCAGATGTTGCATGACTACGTGGAAATCTTTGACTGGTCTTACGAAGATATGCCTGGGTTGGATACCGACATTGTGGTTCATCGCCTGCCTACCAAGGAAGACTGTCCTCCGGTAAAACAGAAAGTTCGCCGTATGCGTCCAGAAATGTCTGAGAAAATCAAGGCCGAAGTTATGAAACAGTTTGATGCCGGTTTTCTAGCAGTAACTTCTTACCCTCAGTGGGTCGCCAATGTGGTTCCAGTGCCGAAGAAAGATGGTAAGGTCAAAATGTGTGTTGATTACAGAGATTTGAACAGGGCAAGCCCTAAGGATGACTTCCCTCTGCCTCACATCGACGTTCTGGTTGACAATACTGCTCAGCACAAGGTATTCTCCTTTATGGATGGTTTCTCCGGTTATAATCAGATAAAAATGGCTCCCGAAGACATGGAGAAGACCACCTTTGTTACTCAGTGGGGCACCTTTTGTTACAAGGTCATGCCTTTTGGGTTGAAAAATGTTGGGGCAACATATCAGTGTGCCATGGTTGCTTTGTTTCATGACATGATCCATCATGAGATTGAAGTATACGTCGATGATATGATTGCAAGGTCCCAAACTGAGGAGGAACAACTTGACCATCTACAGAAGATGTTTGACCGGTTGAGGTTGTACAAGTTGAGATTGAACTCAAACAAATGCACCTTCAGGGTGCGGTCCGGTAAGCTGTTGGGTTTCGTTGTAAGCGATAAAGGTATTCAAGTGGACCCTGCCAAGGTAAAAGCCATACAAGAGATGCCAGCTCCCAAGACAGAGAAAGAGGTCAGAGGCTTTCTAGGACGATTGAACTACATTACCCGATTCATCTCACATCTAACTGCTACTTGTGAGCCAATCTTCAAGCTGTTGAAGAAAGATCAAGTGGTACGTTGGAACGATGAATGCCAGGCCGCTTTCGAATGAATCAAAGAGTATCTCCAGGAACCACCCATTCTTATGCCACCAGTAGAAGGGAGACCTCTAATCTTATACTTGACAGTACTTGACAACTCAATGGGATGTGTGTTGGGGCAGCACGACGAGTCTGGCCAAAAAGAGCATGCTATTTATTACCTTATCAAAAAGTTTACCGACTGTGAGACCCGTTACTCACTGCTCGAGAAAACTTGCTGCGCTTTGGCATGGGCTGCTCACCGGCTGAGACAGTACATGCTGACTCACACTACTCTATTGATTTCAAAGATGGATCCAATCAAATATATCTTCGAAAAGCCCGCCTTGTCCGGAAGAATAGCAAGATGGCAGATGATCTTGACTGAGTATGACATACAGTACACGACTCAAAAAGCAATCAAGGGAAGAGTATTGGCAGACCATTTGGCACATCAGGCAGTGGATGATTACCAGTCTATGAACTTTGAATTCCCGGACGAGAATATCATGTTGATAACTGATTGTGAAACACCTGGACCGGATGAAGGACCTGAGGAAGGATCCCGATGGTCTATGTACTTTGATGGAGCTTCAAACGCTTTGGGTAATGGAATTAGAGCTGTAATCATATCTCCTAAAGGCTCTCATACTCCGTTTACCGCCCGACTGTGTTTCAACTGCACCAACAACATGGCGGAGTATGAAGCATGCATTATGGGTCTGCGAGCTGCAATTGACCTAAGGATTAAGTTTCTGAGTGTCTTCGGAGATTCTGCTCTCGTGATCAGTCAAATCAAAGGAGATTGGGATACGAAACACCCGAATCTTATTCCTTACAAAGAGTATGTGTTGACGTTGCTTCCCCACTTCGAGGAGATAACTTTTGAACACTTCCCATGGGAGGAGAATCAGTTGGCGGACACGTTGGCTACAATGTCTTCTATGTTCAAAGTCAAGTGGGACAACGAGGCCCCCCGGATCATTATTTGGAAATTGGATGACCATGCACATTGCTGTGATCTTGAGACCGAAGAAGTAACAGAAAAGCCTTGGTATCATGAAGTGAAGAGGTACCTTGAAACTCAAGAATACCCCGAGGGTGCATCTGTTAATGACAAGAAGTTTCTGAGAAGGTTTGCGGCAAAGTTCTTCATTAGCAATGGCATTCTTTACAAACGTAACCATGATTCAACCTTACTGCGCTGCATGGATAAAATTGAAGCAGAAAGGATCATGGTAGAGCTGCATGAAGGTACTTTCGGAACTCATTCCAGTGGACATACCATGGCAAAGAAAATCCTTCGGGCAGGATATTACTGGTCCACAATGGAAGCTGACTGTTATCAGCATTCTTGGACATGTCACAAGTGCCAGGTCTATGATGATAAGGTGCACATTCCTCCAGTTCCTCTGAATGTCTTGACAGCACCTTGGCCTTTTACAACGTGGGGAATTGATATGATCGGCGAAATCAGACCTACGATATCCAACGGACATCGTTTCATCCTGGTAGCGATTGATTACTTTACAAAGTGGGTTGAAGCAGCTTCCTTTGCTACGGTCACCAAGAACGTCGTGGCACGGTTCATTCGGCACAACCTGATCTGTCGATACGGTATACCAGAGAGGATTATTATGGATAATGGTACCAATCTTAACAACAAGATGATCACTGAGATCTGCGAGCAATTCAAGATACAACACCATAATTATTCTCCCTACCGGACGAAGATGAATGGGGCTGTCGAAGCAGCAAATAAGAACATTAAGAAGATTGCGCATAAGATGACAGTGACATACAAAGACTGGCACAAGATGTTACCATTTGCTCTTCATGGGTACCGTACCTCAGCACGAACGTCAACAGGGGCAACGCCCTATTCCTTGGTTTATGGCATGGAAGCAGTTTTGCCTATTGAAGTTCAGATACCCTCTCTTTGGATCATGAAAGATGCAGGTTTGAGCGAAGATGACTGGATCCAGACCCGACTTGATCAATTGAATCTAATCGACAAAAAGAAACTTACTGCTATTTGTCATGGTCAGACGTACCAAAAACGAATGATCAAGGCATTTAACAAGAAAGTCAGACGACAAGAGTATCAAGTTGGGAACCTGGTAATCAAGCGCATCATTCTACCTCAAGGTGATCCCAGGGGAAAATGGACCCCTACTTACGAAGGGCCATTTGTGGTTAAGAACATCTTCTCGGGAGGAGCGATGATTTTAACCACCATGGGTGGTTACGACCTTCCTCACCCCGTCAATGCAGACATAGTAAAAAGATACTACGCATAATCAAAGATCCGCTAGGTTGACTGGCCTAGCCAAAAATAAGGGCTTCCCGGCGAACCAAAAGGGTTCGGGCAAAAATAAGGGATGAAAATAAAAAAAATCTGTACACCCAGCAAGTCGAAAACCTGAAAAGGAGGCTTGGGAAAAAATGGGTATCCCGGTGGACTGAAAACCCGAAAGGGCGGTCCAGGAAAAAGTTAGGGATAAGCGTAACACTATGTCTCATTGGATCACCCTGCATCCAGACTTCGGTATCAACTATCAGGCTCGGACGACACCAATTAATCAGATTCATCTCCAACTAAGCAGCAAAGTGATGAGACGCTTGAAGATATAAAGGCAATAGCAAAGTTGGAACCCAGTGGGACTATTCACATAGCTGTTTTGTTTTCACAAATTGTATAAATCCTATTTGTTCGGCGGCGTTCTCTTACTAGGACGTCAGCCTCTTGTACAAAACGCCTATTTACAGGCCAAACTTCAAAAATCAATACAAATTCATTTTCAGACAAATTTCGAACTGTTTTCCCTTTATCTGTTTTGTTTTGCAAAGAACGTCCAATGTTCATCTTTGATATATGCATTTGAGATTAATTACTGCTCATAAATATTCACATACGAAACAAAGGACTAATTACGGGTGATATCAGAAACAGGGGCAATAAGATTTGTCCGAGCTGTCTAGTTGCTCTGTCCACCAAGGTACCGAGGTATATTCCGCTGAAGAATATGGCTAAGATACCTTCACTCCCCGCAGAATAAAAACAGTAATGGTAGTACTCCCCACTGAGACTTGCAACCATGAACAAATCAGCAAGACTCTTCCCAAGCAGAGTTGATCTACCATCATCCCGAAAAGGCTTGATATCCCCATAAGGTCTTAATATTCCTCAACGGAGTATAAGAATGTTCCCCAGCGGAATACAAGATACCCCCATTGGAGCCGTTTCCCCAGCGCAGTCTAAAAAAGGTTCCCCGCTAGGATTAAGTCATCTTACCCAGTAAATTCTGGAAACTCATCCCCTGCAGAGTACAAGATAAATCTTCCCAACCAAACTCAGAAGGTTATCCTCACAAGAGTCTAACTGGGTTATCCTCAGCAAGTTGCAACTGAAAGATCATCCCTAGCGAAGTTCTTTCTTTCCCCAAGCAGGACTTCTATCCTCAACAGATTCAATATCGCTAGCAACGGCAATCCATCCCTAGCGGAGTTCATCATTGAAACCCCCAACAGATCTTATCAATGGAATCCCCAATGGAGTTATCTTTAAAATCATCAGTAGAACATCTCTCCCCCACAGAGTAATTCCCCAACGGAGTCATCCTTTCCTGCAGGTTTATTCTTGCAATCATCTTTGTTCGTCATCCTCAGCGGAACCGAAGAATTCAACTCTATTCTCCATCAAGTTATCCGGGGTTTATTTTCCCCGGCTAAAACATTACATTTCCATACATCATGATACATGCATAAACGCATCATACCACACAATCTCATTTATGTTGAGAACATCATCGCTTGATCCATATCATGCATTGCATATGACTGACCTTTACCTTTCAGGAAGGACACAATTAAATTCTCAGCCATATCAAAAACCTTCTCTGGTCCAGTTAAATCGATTCCTAAAGATTTTTCTGATGCCGATCCATTTGAAGATATTCCAAGGCCTTCTCTGGTCCAATTAAATCGATTCCTAAAGATTTTTCTGATGCCGATCCAGTTGAAGATATTCCAAGACCTGGTATGGTCCAGTTAAATCGATTCCTAAAGATTTTTCTGAGGCGAAGCCAATCAATGGAGACAAAATCAGTTAAATTGATTCCTAAAGATTTTTCTGAGGTGAAGCCAGTCAATGGAGACAAAATCAGTTAAATCGATTCCTAAAGATTTTTCTGAGACGAAGCCAGTCAATGGAGACAAAATCAGTTAAATCGATTCCTAAAGGTTTTTCTGAGGTGAAGCCAGTCAACAGAGACAAAATCAGTTAAATCGATTCCTAAAGATTTTTCTGGGGCGAAGCCAGTTAATGGAGACAAAATCAGTTAAATCGATTCCTAAAGATTTTTCTGAGGCGAAGCCCGTCAATGGAGACAGAATCAGTTAAATCGATTCCTAAAGATTTTTCTGAGGCGAAACCAGTCAATGGAGACAAAATCAGTTACATCGATTCCTAAAGATTTTTCTGAGGACAAACCTGTCAATGGAGACAACTCGTCAAAGGAGACACCCCGTCAAAAGAGACAACTCGTCAATGAAGACAAAACTACCTACCAGCAATCTCCAAATGGCATCTGTAAGCCCATTCCCGACATCACAATGCTGATATTACACCATGCGAGTGCAAATTTCTGGGCACTCTAGTGTTCAATCATATTCCACCTTTGGATCACGAAAGGCTCGAAAGGCAATCTATATCCTCAGGTTTAAGAAAATTGAACAGGGGCAACTGTTGCACCCCAAAATTTTCCCTCTCATGTTTTCCAAGGTCTTCCCCCTGCATGGTTGATCACAAACTCTTGCCTAAGGAAAAAAGAAAATTTTTGAGTGGTACTTTAAGTACCTTTCGATTTACATTCTGAAAGACCCTTCGATTGGTGTTCTGAAGGAGCGTTTCGATTGGCATTATGGACAAGCACTTCGATTGGCATTCTGAAAGACCCTTCGATTGGCATTCTGAAAGACCCTTCGATTGGTATTCTGAAGGAGCATTTCGATTGGCATGGACAAGCATTTCGATTGGTGTTATGTCAAGGCCTTCGATTGGCATGCCAAGGGAACCTTTGATTCAGCATTGTGTCCAGGCAGCTTCGACAGGGCCATTCAAAGAACTCCTTCTAGGCCATTCGAAAGAGGCCATCAAGAGGGCACTCAAACATGTCCAGGTACACTGAACATGAGAAAATGGCATGTTCCCCTTATAAATATAGAAATAATTAAATCTTGACTGTGGATTTAATTCCTGAGTTAAAGGCCGGATTCTTGCCTTTTCTGTTCCTAGAGAGCTGATTCAACCAGAGTGATTCTGTGCAACTCAAGACCATTCGAAGAAGCATTCAGAAGGTCCATTCGAAGGGTACATAGGAAGCCCATTCGAAGGAGGCAAATCAAGACCAATCGAAGAGCATGGCCTGAAAGCATTCGAAATCCAAAAGCGTCCAGGTTCATTCAAGGGACACGAATGTTTCAAAAAAGGAAATTATCTAATGTGTCTGATTCTTGTCTCATGGCTTTAATGGTCTGTTTAATGGCTGTCTCTTGCCATTACTTCACCCTCACACCCCTATAAATACAGAGGCCAGCATACATATCCAAACACACACGAAAATATACAGAAAAAAATAGAGAAAAGAAGCAAGGAGAGCTTGGAGATACGCTGCCAAAAGTCATCAGCACTTCCAGGAAGCCATACCCAATCCTTGCACCAGCCAGAGATGCCACCCAGCGAACACCTACACCCACAGAACTACAGATCGAAGCACCTCTGTTTGGTAAAAAAGGATCTAATCTCAAAACTCATTTTTAAATTAATTTTGATTGCATATTCATATTATTACTGCTGTTTGTAAATGATTTAATGTGCTACATATAAGCTACAACGCAGAGATGAGATTGTGCCATTGCTTGGGCACAATCTGAGTTTCTCCTTCGAATCCCAAGATAAAACAAACCCAGATTCAGCAGGTGCGAATAAGAGAGAGATTTGAACCAGGGGGATAAAATCCCCCCCTGGACCTTTAACATGTGTTTCGTTTCTTGCAGGAAATACATTCTCAGATTCCCGTTCAGAGTTTCGAAGCTCAGCAGTCTAACTTCGAACTGGACCCAGGATTTCCAGATCGAAGGATGGCATGTCCAGATCAAATACCCTCAGAGTGCAGCCCCCCCATGCACCTTCGATCAAGACTCTTCACTAGGTCGAAAGACAGCCTGCACCTCTTTCGACCCAGACCTCCAGAATTATATTTTTTCTTTTTTTGCTGCCTGGCCCATTTATACTTTGTTTACTTTGTTTTTGTTTATTCCTTTTAGTTTATTTTTTTCTAATCAACATAAAAATCATAAAAATAAATAACTTAGAATTAGGATTTAATTTAGTTAATTATCTTAACTTATTTTCTTCAATTTTAAAATCAGTAGACTTAGGATTTATTCGAATTCAATCCTTTTCATAAACAAAAAAATGCAAAAAAATATTAGGTATGTTTTAAAGTTAATTTTAATCATTTTTTTTAATTAATTAAATTTGACTTAATTGAACATTTAGCATTTTCCCAAAAAATAAAATAAAACAACAAAAGTTCGTATTCTTAGGATTTTTTTAGATTCACGCGCGTTTATTTTATTGTAACTGCTTACTGGGATGTAATAGCTTAAACTAAGACCTTTTTCTTTACTGCTTTTATTTCCCCAATTTTTGGACATGTAAATAATCCCCCTCCCCGAAGCCTTGTAATAGCGTAGGATTTACAATTTCCGCACTTTAAATTCCTGTACATATATTAACTATTTAGATGTATGCTAACTAGGATTGCATGGCAAGATCTATCTTAATTTAAAATCAACCACAGCTCACCATGACATATAAAGATAATATAACTGAAAATTGACACACTTGCACATGCCACTCCTAGGGTACACCTCACTAGGTTGCCTCGAGCGTGGTCATTAAGTATAGGATGTTTTAGAGGTCGTCCTTTTGTCCCAAGATCATAAGTTGCCTCGATAAAAATGACCTAAGACATTAGGATTACTACTAAAGCGTCCTAACGTTGCTTTAGTGACCACACGTCCCTAAAATCGAATTGACCCGAAAAACTCCAACGACGGTGCTACCTACTCCTCAATAGTGGGATAGCACTGTCTAAAGGAAATTTGCACATTTTAATTCCTTTTTGAGTAGGTAGAGGTTCTTAAGTACTTGCTCATTTTAAAAACAAAACAAAACTTGTCGCACTTACACTTTCTTCAACAAAAAAAAACTCTTTTCAAAACCCACAATCACAAAGAAAAGCAATCTTTTGAAAACATAGTGAGCAAGTACCTAAGAGCCCGTGGATAACCACAGATAGAAAGGGTGCTAACACCTTCCCTTTCTATAATCTACCCCCCGAACCCGAGAAACAATCTCGAAAAGGAATTTTTCTGTGCTTTTGTCCTTTCCTTGTTGGATAAAATAAAAGACGGTGGCGACTCTTGCTTACCGCGACACTTTGCAAAAACAAACGCAAACGCGAACCAACAATAAAAAACAGTCAGTTCTCATTCCCACCGATCACAGAACTAGCGACTATGTTGGGGACAATTATTATAAGTGAGGTGTACCTTAGGATTAGATAACTTGTGTTTTCAATTGTATGCTTTGTATGCTTTAAATTTTGTGGGCTTGTATCGGGGTTCTATAGATCCTAACCCGGATCTGGGGGTACCCTTTTTTAGGTAAGTAGCAATAAACTGTGAGGGATCTGTCCGGCGTAGACCGACACAGATGAAGCAGTAGCTACGTTGGTGTGGCGCCTTGGTCTGTACCGATATCCCTTGTGTTGAAACGAGGAGAATATGGGTCTTTTGAGGAGTCATTAAGCACCAACTGACCTTAGAACCTTAAATTGACCAACTTGGCCATAGAACAGTAGCAGTATGCTACACTCATTGAGACTAAACTCTCGCGATGGTTCCGACTGCAAGAAAAGGTTGCTAAGCTGGAATTATGACCGATTTAGGGTAGTCTGTGATATTGAGATCCTCTAGAACCCGGTTACTATTTTTTAGGACAGGTCTTAACCAACTGAAACTGAAAGAGGGTAGTACCTGAACTTTATGCCAGCCTGAAATCTAAGGGCTCTTTTGTGTGACTTGTATGCCTTTACCATGTTTGCCTTTCGTAAATATTTGTGGTGTGCCTTTACCATGACATCATAACATCATTGCATATATCTTGCATAAGGACTAACCTATTTCAAAGACAAGAGGGTTGCATCTTTGCTCTGTTTTGTAGGACATCATAATGACCACGCGTAGGAATACTATCCGAATCAACTTTGTTCAGGCACCTACTTTGCTTAAAGAGTTGGTTGTCAGGATTCTAAACACTACTTCCTTCATCAAGAGGCATGGTTCTCTTCTCAGTTTAGTCACCTCAAAGTTGGACGAACAAATGATGAGCGTCTTGGTCCAGTTTTATGATCCGCTATATCATTGCTTCACCTTTCAAGACTTCCAGCCGGTTCCTACCCTGGAAGAGTTCTCTGAGTTGCTTGGTATCTCTGTTTTGGAGCAGACTCCATTTAATGGTTGGGAAAAGACACTCAAGCCTGAAGAGATTGTTGCAGCACTTCACTTGACCAAAGAGGAGGTAATGGCCAACTGGGAGACTAGAAGTGGAGCTAAGGGTTTTTTGGCTAAGTTTCTGGTTGACAAAGCTAATTACTTCTAGGATGGCTTAGACTTCAAAGCGTACGAGGACATTCTTGCTCTCTTGATCTACGGTCTGGTATTGTTTCCAAATCCTGACACTTTTGTTAATGTTAATGCCATAAAGATCTTCATCTCTCGGAACCCTGTACCCACTCTCTTGGGTGATATCCTTCATCAGCTCTATGCTTGTATTGCCCGAAAGCGGGGAACTTTGATGTGCTGTGCTCCTTTATTAACGAGGTGGTTTATTTTGCACCTCCCTAAGTCCGTACTGAAGAACAAAGAAGGAATGGGCTGGGCTCATAGGGTAATGTCTCTTACTAATAATGACATTATTTGGACTCTCAAAGGCTTGGATGAGGTGACTGTCATTGATCGTTGTGGAGAGTATCCTAATGTTCCATTGATCGGAACCCATGGAGGAATTTCTTATAACCCGTGTTTAGCTCTCTGTCAGTTTGGAAGAGCCAGAAGAGAAGGGCCTCATGAGATGTTGATACCTCATATCATCTTTGATTTTCAGGGAGATAGCGACGAGCTGCGTCGTAGATTCATCAGGGCTTGGGATAGAGTTCACCAATCTGACCCACATGAGTTGGGACCAAAGACTTCTCTGCCAATGGAGCCATACCTCAGATGGGTCCGCATCTATGCCCAGAAGTTAAGTATGCCATACGAAGCTGTCAGGCCTTTTACTCTTGAAGTTGCTGATAAAGACGGGGTTGTTCCAACTATTTTCCATCCTCATATGCCCATTGATATTGGCACACTGAAGAGGTCTTGGACGCAACTGCGGGAAGAACGAGATTCTTATCGGGAGAGGTTCAATGAACAAGAACAGAAGATCTAGAAGCTGACTAAGCAACTGGAGAACGAGCGGATCCTGAATGATTATATCCACACTGAGAAGAAGAGGCCATGAGAGCATTGATGGACCTTGGATGATTTCTTTTACAGTTTTTATTTACTTTTCAGTATTTCCATTCTTGTAACGCCTAAGGGAAATTTGTTGAACTATTTAAATTCTGAAGTTAAATCTAATAAAGTGTGTTTTCTTTCTTGTTTACAAGTTTGAATCCCTTTTGTCTTTGAAATCATAAATCATACGCATTTCATCTCATGCACTTTATAAACAGGTACCCTTTTACAGGTCTCTTATCTTCTTCGCTGTTTATTTCAGCAATTATCATGTCTGCCGAAACTTCCACTGAGCAAGCTATCAAGGCCCTACAGGCCCAGAATGCCCAATTTCAAGAGTTGGTCATGAGTCTAGCTAAGGGTCAGCAGGACTTGAAGACCCTGATTCTGAAAGAGAGGAAGAAGAAGAAGAAGAGGACCATCCTATTCAATACTGGATGCAGGTTTGGAAACGGGCTGCAAGATGAAGTTGATCTGACCACCCTGTCTGGAGAGAAAGACAGTCCACAAGAAAGGAGGGCTCCTAGCCCTATGGTCTCCGACAACGAGACAGACTATGATGAAGAACAGTATCCTCCTGCTGAGGTTAAGTACAAACAGCTGGAAGACCGTTTGAACGCTATGGAAATACAGAAGGTGCCCGGTCTGGACTTCGGAGATCTGGGTCTATCATCTGGGGTGGTGATTCCCCATAAGTTCAAAGCACCTGCCTTTGCCAAGTATGACGGAGCTTCCTGTCCAAAACTGCACCTCTGGTCATATGTGAGGAAGATCCAACCTTACACTGCTGATAAGAACTTGTGGATCCATTTCTTTCAAGACAGTCTTTCAGGGACTCAGCTTGAGTGATTCTATCAGTTGGATGGAGCCGGTATCTGTAGCTGGGAGGATTTGGCTGCTGCGTTCTATAGGCAGTATCAATATAACTCCGACCTCGCTCCTACGCGTACCCAACTCCAGGGTATGTCAATAGGGGCGGGTGAAGGATTTAAAGAATATGCTCAAAAATGGAGAGACCTGGCCGGAAGGGTGCAACCACCTTTGGCTATCATGAACTAGTTGATATGTTTCTGGGGACCCTGTCTGGTCCGTTCTTTAATCATCTGATTGGAAGCTCCTCAACCGGATTTATAGACCTCGTCTTAACTGGTGAGAGGATTGAAGCGGGTATTAAAGCTGGGAAGATACAGAAGGCTGCCTCATCGGGCACCAAGAAGAAACCATTCAAGAAAGAGTCCAGTGTTGTCTACAGTTCAAGAAGACAGAGTAGACCTGAACACCGCCAAGCTATCAATGCAGTTGTTATTTCAAAACCTACTGGTACTCCTCAGCATCACAACCAACAAAGGGACGAGAGACCTCGGAGGCAATTCACTCGCCTCAGCATGACTTTGTCTCAGATGTTGCCACAGTTGCTGAGTACCAATCTGGTGACTCTAAGAGAAGCTCCAAGGAATCCAAATACTACATCATCGAAGTATAACCCTAACGCCCGATGTGCTTATCACTCTGATAGCCCGGGGCATAATACAGATGATTGTTGGAGTCTAAAAAACAAGGTTCAAGACCTAATCGATGCAAATGAGATTGAGTTTGAGGCGCCTGAGAGGCCTAATGTTGTGACTGCTCCCATGCCCAAGCATGGAGTGAATGCTGTAGAGGAAGACTTGTTCGTAGTTTCTGTGGATGATGTTGTTACTCCTCTGATGACTATCAAGAAGAACCTATTGCTAGCCGGTTTATTTCCGGGCTGTGGTGAAGGCTGCCACATGTGTTCTGCGTTACCTATTGGTTGCCCATCTCTGAAGTCAGGTGTCCAGAACCTGATGGATAGTAAGGAGATTCTTTTTGAAAATACTGTTGTTCCACCCGTTCATTCTGAAGAATTTTACATTATTACCATTTTCGACAATTCTTCCAAGGCTCCCTCGAGGACGCCAGTTAGAATTACATCTGTTCCGAAGACCGCACCTATAATCATCACTGTTTTGGGGCCCATCCCCTATGCATCTAACAAAGGTGTTCCTTGGCACTATGAGGCAGATGTTTATGTCCTTGGAGTTAAGCAAGAGTTCGGTGCTGATATCAGCGTCAGCAACGTTACAGGACCTGCTAAAGTCACCTGCAGCGGTAGATTTTTCTCACTTGATATTGCTCCACCAGCTGTCCGAGGACCTGTTGTCATTAAGCCTGCAAGTGTACCTGCTGCAATTCCTGATCAAGTCCCTGTTCCTACCCCTGTCACCGAGTCATCTAACGCTCGGGGAAAAGGGATCACCACTGATATGCCTGCCCAGACAGAGGCGCCAAAGACAATCAATATGGAAGCTTCCAAACAGGAGATGGAAGAGATTCTGAAGATTATTAAGAAGAGTGATTATAATGTAGTTGAGCAACTGGGGCAAACCCCATCCAATATTTCTATGTTATCACTGCTGTTGTATTTAGAGGCCCGTGCCAAGGCTCTAATTTCCTTCCTAAAGACGGCCCACGTGCCACAAGAGACATCAGCTGATCAATTTACCGATTGTGTGGCCAATTTAACTACTGATAATGGTTTGGGTTTCTCCGACGCTGATCTAACTGCTAAAGGGAAGAACCATAATGATGCCCTGCATGTCTCCATTGAATGCAGGGGCACTACTCTTGCACATGTGTTAGTTGACACTGGTTCCTCATTAAACGTCTTGCCAAAGAAAGCTCTAGACAGGCTGGATTGCGAAGGTTTGGAGCTAAAGCCGAGTAACATTGTTGTCCGAGCCTTTGATGGGTCTAAGAGCATGGTGCATGGTGAGGTTGATATTCCAATCAAGGTTGGTTCTCAGGTCTTCAATTCTACATTCTACGTGATGGACATTCGGCCAACCTATTCTTGTTTGCTGGGTCGTCTGTGGATCCACAAAGCTGGAGCCGTAACCTCAACGCTCCACCAGAAGTTGAAGTACCCGGTCAGAGGGAAGATTGTGACAGTACAAGGGGAGGAGGAATACATGGTCAGCCACCTTAACTCTTTCCGATACGTAGAGATGGATGGGGAGTTCATTGAGACCCCATTTCAACACTTTGAAGAGGTTCCTCAGACATTGGCATCAACTGAGACTGTGATGGAAGATTCTCCTATGAAGATGGCTTCCTTAAAGGATGCCCGGGCTGTTATTGAGAAGGGTGAGTATGCAAACTGGGGCCGACTTCCTGATTTCACTCAGAAGACTAACAAGTTTGGGTTGGGTTTCACTGCAGAATCTCAAAGGGTTGTTCGAAGTGCAAGGATTGGAAGACCTCCGATGTTCATCAGTAACTCGGGAGTAAATGCCATCGAAGATGACGTGGAGGAGACTGAATTCGACAGCTGGATCTATCCTACGACCAACGGTGGACCAAACAACTGGACAGAAAAGGATTTCATCCCTATTACTTTTATTACTCAGTAATGAACTCTTTGTTTTGAATTTGTAATAGACAATATTGTAAAACTTTATGGCCTGGTGTCTTACCCGGGGCACCGTGGCTTCATTTGTGAGGGCTTTTGTGTGCCACTTTCATATATCATTAATAAAAGCATTAGAAGTTTTGCATTTCAAATTTTGCGCTCCTTGTCTTTCCTTATTATATATTGCAAAACAACTATTTTACACACACTCACATATACAGGTCCCAATCCACTCTGGATCTCACTGGTAACGATTCTCCTACTGCCAGTTATGACTTCGAAAATCCGATCAACTTAGCCGAAGACAAAGGTGAAGATGATTGCGAAGTGCCTGGTGAACTTGCAAGACTGCTACTCCAGGAAGAGAGGGCCATTCATCCACATGAAGAGCTAGTAGAAACAGTGAATCTGGTTACTGAGACAGACAAAAAGGAAGTCAAGATCGGTGCAAATATGGAGCTTAGTGTGAAACAAAGGTTGATTCAGATGTTGCATGACTACGTGGAAATCTTTGACTGGTCTTACGAAGATATCCTGGGTTGGATACCGACATTGTGGTTCATCTTCTGCCTACCAAGGAAGACTGTCCTCCGGTAAAACAGAAAGTTCGCCGTATGCGTCCAGAAATGTCTGAGAAAATCAAGGCCAAAGTTATGAAACAGTTTGATGCCGGTTTTCTAGCAGTAACTTCTTACCCTCAGTGGGTCGCCAATGTGGTTCCAGTGCCGAAGAAAGATGGTAAGGTCAAAATGTGTGTTGATTATAGAGATTTGAACAGGGCAAGCCCTAAGGATGACTTCCCTCTACCTCACATCGACGTTCTGGTTGACAATACTGCTCAACACAAGGTATTCTCCTTTATGGATGGTTTCTCCGGTTATAATCAGATAAAAATGGCTCCCAAAGACATGGAGAAGACCACCTTTGTTACTTAGTGGGGTACCTTTTGTTACAAGGTCATGCCTTTTGGGTTGAAAAATGCTGGGGCAACATATCAGTGTGCCATGGTTGCTTTGTTTCATGACATGATCCATCATGAGATTGAAGTATACGTCGATGATATGATTGCAAGGTCCCAAACTGAGGAGGAACACCTTGACCATCTACAGAAGATGTTTGACCGGTTGAGGTTGTACAAGTTGAGATTGAACTCAAACAAATGCACCTTCAGGGTGCGGTCCGGTAAGCTGTTGGGTTTCGTTGTAAGCGACAAAGGTATTCAAGTGGACCCTGCCAAGGTAAAAGCCATACAAGAGATGCCAGCTCCCAAGACAGAGAAAGAGGTCAGAGGCTTTCTAGGACGATTGAACTACATTGCCCGATTCATCTCACATCTAACTGCTACTTGTGAGCCAATCTTCAAGCTGTTGAAGAAAGATCAAGTGGTACGTTGGAACGATGAATGCCAGGCCGCTTTCGAAAGAATCAAAGAGTATCTCCAGGAACCACCCATTCTTATGCCACCAGTAGAAGGGAGACCTCTAATCTTATACTTGACAGTACTTGACAACTCAATGGGATGTGTGCTGGGGCAGCACGACGAGTCTGGCCAAAAAGAGCATGCTATTTATTACCTTATCAAAAAGTTTACCGACTGTGAGACCCGTTACTCACTGCTCGAGAAAACTTGCTGCGCTTTGGCATGGGCTGCTCACCGGCTGAGACAGTACATGCTGACTCACACTACTCTATTGATTTCAAAGATGGATCCAATCAAATATATCTTTGAAAAGCCCGCCTTGTCCGAAAGAATAGCAAGATGGCAGATGATCTTTACTGAGTATGACATACAGTACACGACTCAAAAAGCAATCAAGGGAAGTGTATTGGCAGACCATTTGGCACATCAGGCAGTGGATGATTACCAGTCTATGAACTTTGAATTCCCGGACGAGAATATCATGTTGATAACTGATTGTGAAACACCTGGACCGGATGAAGGACCTGAGGAAGGATCCCAATGGTCTATGTACTATGATGGAGCTTCAAACGCTTTGGGTAATGGTATTGGAGCTGTAATCATATCTCCTAAAGGCTCTCATACTCCGTTTACCGCCCGACTGTGTTTCAACTGCACCAACAACATGGCGGAGTATGAAGCATGCATTATGGGTCTGCGAGCTGCAATTGACCTAAGGATTAAGTTTCTGAGTGTCTTCGGAGATTCTGCTCTCGTGATCAGTCAAATCAAAGGAGATTGGGATACGAAACACCCGAATCTTATTCCTTACAAAGAGTATGTGTTGACGTTGCTTCCCCACTTCGAGGAGATAACTTTTGAACACTTCCCAAGGGAGGAGAATCAGTTGGCGGACGCGTTGGCTACAATGTCTTCTATGTTCAAAGTCAAGTGGGACAACGAGGCCCCCCGGATCATTATTTGGAAATTGGATGAACATGCACATTGCTGTGATCTTGAGACTGAAGAAGTAACAGAAAAGCCTTGGTATCATGAAGTGAAGAGGTACCTTGAAACTCAAGAATACAGCGAGGGTGCATCTGTTAATGACAAGAAGTTTCTGAGAAGGTTTGCGGCAAAGTTCTTCATTAGCAATGGCATTCTTTACAAACGTAACCATGATTCAACCTTACTGCGCTGCATGGATAAAATTGAAGCAGAAAGGATCATGGTAGAGCTGCATGAAGGTACTTTCGGAACTCATTCCAGTGGACATACCATGGAAAATAAAATCCTTCGGACAGGATATTACTGGTCCACAATGGAAGCTGACTGTTATCAGCATTCTTGGACATGTCACAAGTGCCAGGTCTATGCTGATAAGGTGCACATTCCTCCAGTTCCTCTGAATGTCTTGACAGCACCTTGGCCTTTTACAATGTGGGGAATTGATATGATCGGCGAAATCAGACCTATGACATCCAGCGGACATCGTTTCATCCTGGTAGCGATTGATTACTTTACGAAGTGGGTTGAAGCAGCTTCCTTTGCTACGGTCACCAAGAACGTCGTGGCACGGTTCATTCGACACAACCTGATCTATCGATACGGTATACCAGAGAGGATTATTATGGATAATGGTACCAATCTTAACAACAAGATGATCACTGAGCTCTGCGAGCAATTCAAGATACAGCACCACAATTATTCTCCCTACCGGCCGAAGATGAATGGGGCTGTCGAAGCAGCAAATAAGAACATTAAGAAGATTGTGCATAAGATGACAGTGACATACAAAGACTGGCACGAGATGTTACCATTTGCTCTTCATGGGTACCGTACCTCAGCACGAACGTCAACAGGGGCAACGCCCTATTCCTTGGTTTATGGCATGGAAGCAGTTTTGCCTATTGAAGTTCAGATACCCTCTCTTCGGATCATGAAAGATGCAGGTTTGAGCGAAGATGACTGGATCTCGACCCGACTTGATCAATTGAATCTAATCGACAAAAAAAACTTACTGCTATTTGTCATGGTCAGACGTACCAAAAACGAATGATCAAGGCATTTAACAAGAAAGTCAGACGACAAGAGTATCAAGTTGGGAACCTGGTAATCAAGCGCATCATTCTACCTCAAGGTGATCCCAGGGGAAAATGGACCCCTACTTACGAAGGGCCATTTGTGGTTAAGAAAATCTTCTCGGGAGGAGCGATGATTTTAACCACCATGGATGGTGACGACCTTCCTCACCCCGTCAATGCAGACATAGTAAAAAGATACTACGCATAATCAAAGATCCGCTAGGTTGACTGGCCTAGGCAAAAATAAGGGCTTCCCGGCGAACCAAAAGGGGTTCGGGCAAAAATAAGGGATGAAAATAAAAAAAATCTGTACACCCAGCAAGTCGAAAACCTGAAAAGGAGGCTTGGGAAAAAATGGGTTTCCCGGTGGACTGAAAACCCAAAAGGGCGGTCCAGGAAAAAGTTAGGGATAAGCGTAACACTATGTCTCATTGGATCACCCTGCATCCAGACTTCGATATCAACTATCAGACTCGGACGACACCAATTAATCAGATTCATCTCCAACTAAGCAGCAAAGTGATGAGACGCTTGAAGATATAAAGGCAATAGCAAAGTTGGAACCCAGTGGGACTATTCACATAGCTGTTTTGTTTTCACAAATTGTATAAAACCTATTTGTTCGACGGTGTTCTCTTACTAGGACGTCAGCCTCTTGTACAAAACGCCTATTTACAGGCCAAACTTCAAAAATCAATACAAATTCATTTTCAGACAAATTTTGAACTGTTTTCCCTTTATCTGTTTTGTTTTGCAAAGAACGTCCAATGTTCATTTTTGATATATGCATTTGACATTAATTGCTGCTCATAAATATTCACATACGAAACAAAGGACTAATTACGGGTGATATCAGAAACAGGGGAAATAAGATTTGTCTGAGCTGTCTAGTTGCTCTGTCCACCAAGGTACCGAGGTATATTCCGCTGAAGAATATGGCTAAGATACCTTCACTCCCCGCAGAATAAAAACAGTAATGGTAGTACTCCCCACTGAGACTTGCAACCATGAACAAATCAGCAAGACTCTTCCCAAGTAGAGTTGATCTACCATCATCCTAAAAAGGCTTGATTTCCCCATAAGGTCTTAATATTCCTCAACGGAGTATAAGAATGTTCCCCAGCGGAATACAAGATACCCCCATTGGAGCCGTTTCCCCAGCGCAGTCTAAAAAAGGTTCCCCGCTAGGATTAAGTCATCTTACCCAGTAAATTCTGGAAACTCATCCCCTGCAGAGTACAAGATAAATCTTCCCAACCAAACTCAGAAGGTTATCCCCACAAGAGTCTAACTGGGTTATCCTCAGCAAGTTGCAACTGAAAGATCATCCCTAGCGAAGTTCTTTCTTTCCCCAAGCAGGACTTCTATCCTCAACATATTCAATATCGCCAGCAACGGTAATCCATCCCTAGCGGAGTTCATCATTGAAACCCCCAACAGATCTTATCAATGGAATCTCCAATGGAGTTATCTTTAAAATCATCAGTAGAACATCTCTCCCCCACAGAGTAATTCCCCAACGGAGTCATCCTTTCCTGCAGGTTTATTCTTGCAATCATCTTTGTTCGTCATCCTCAGCGGAACCGAAGAATTCAACTCTATTCTCCATCAAGTTATCCGGGGTTTATTTTCCCCGACTAAAACATTACATTTCCATACATCATGATACATGCATAAACGCATCATACCACACAATCTCATTTATGTTGAGAACATCATCGCTTGATCCATATCATGCATTGCATATGACTGACCTTTACCTTTCAGGAAGGACACAATTAAATTCTCAGCCATATCAAAGACCTTCTCTGGTCCAGTTAAATCGATTCCTAAAGATTTTTCTGATGCCGGTCCAGTTGAAGATATTCCAAGGCCTTCTCTGGTCCAATTAAATCGATTCCTAAAGATTTTTCTGATGCCGATCCAGTTGAAGATATTCCAAGACCTGGTATGGTCCAGTTAAATCGATTCCTAAAGATTTTTCTGATGCCGATCCAGTTGAAGATATTCCAAGACCTGGTATGGTCTAGTTAAATAGATTCCTAAAGATTTTTCTGAGGCGAAGCCAATCAATGGAGACAAAATCATTTAAATTGATTCCTAAAGATTTTTCTGAGGTGAAGCCAGTCAATGGAGACAAAATCAGTTAAATCGATTCCTAAAGATTTTTCTGAGACGAAGCCAGTCAATGGAGACAAAATCAGTTAAATAGATTCCTAAAGGTTTTTCTGAGGTGAAGCCAGTCAACAGAGACAAAATCAGTTAAATCGATTCCTAAAGATTTTTCTGGGGCGAAGCCAGTTAATGGAGACAAAATCAGTTAAATCGATTCCTAAAGATTTTTCTGAGGCGAAGCCCGTCAATGGAGACAAAATCAGTTAAATCAATTCCTAAAGATTTTTCTGAGGCGAAAGCAGTCAATGGAGACAAAATCAGTTACATCGATTCCTAAAGATTTTTCTGAGGCCAAACCTGTCAATGGAGACAACTCGTCAAAGGAGACACCCCGTCAAAAGAGACAACTCGTCAATGAAGACAAAACTACCTACCAACAATCTTCAAATGGCATCTGTAAGCCCATTCCCGACATCACAATGCTGATATTACACCATGCGAGTGCAAATTTCTGGGCACTCTAGTGTTCAATCATATTCCACCTTTGGATCACGAAAGGCTCGAAAGGCAATCTATATCCTCAGGTTTAAGAAAATTGAACAGGGGCAACTGTTGCACCCCAAAATTTTCCCTCTCATGTTTTCCAAGGTCTTCCCCCTACATGGTTGATCACAAACTCTTGCCTAAGGAAAAAAGAAAATTTTTGAGTGGTACTTTAAGTACCTTTCGATTTACATTCTGAAAGACCCTTCGATTGGTTTTCTGAAGGAGCGTTTAGATTGGCATTATGGACAAGCACTTCGATTGGCATTCTGAAAGACCCTTCGATTGGCATTCTGAAAGACCCTTCGATTGGTATTCTGAAGGAGCATTTCGATTGGCATGGACAAGCATTTCGATTGGTGTTATGTCAAGGCATTCGATTGGCATGCCAAGGGAAGCTTTGATTCAGCATTGTGTCCAGGCAGCTTCGACAGGGCCATTCGAAGAACTCCTTCCAGGCCATTCGAAAGAGGCCATCAAGAGGGCACTCAAACATGTCCAGGTACACTGAACATGAGAAAATGGCATGTTCCCCTTATAAATATATAAATAATTAAATGTTGACTGTGGATTTAATTCCTGAGTTAAAGGCCGGATTCTTGCCTTTTCTGTTCCTAAAGAGCTGATTCGACCAGAGTGATTCTGTGCAACTCAAGACCATTCGAAGAAGCATTCAGAAGGTCCATTCGAAGGGTACATAGGAAACCCATTCGAAGGAGGCAAATCAAGACCAATCGAAGAGCATGGCCTGAAAGCATTCGAAATCCAAAAGCGTCCAGGTTCATTCAAGGGACACGAATGTTTCAAAAAAGGAAATTATTTAATGTTTCTGATTCTTGTCTCATGGATTTAATGGTCTGTTTAATGGCTGTCTCTTGCCATTACTGCACCCTCACACCCCTATAAATACAGAGGCCAGCATACATATCCAAACACACACGAAAATATACAGAAAAAAATAGAGAAAAGAAGCAAGGAGAGCTTGGAGATACGCTGCCAAAAGTCATCAGCACTTCCAGGAAGCCATACCCAATCCTTGCACCAGCCAGAGATGCCACCCAGCGAACACCTCCACCCTCAGAACTACAGATCGAAGCACCTGTGTTTGGTAAAAAAGGATCTAATCTTAAAACTCATTTTTAAATTAATTTTTATTTCATATTCATATTATTACTGCTGCTTGTAAATGATTTAATGTGCTACATATAAGCTACAGCGCAGAGATGAGATTGTGCCATTGCTTGGGCATAATCTGAGTTTCTCCTTCGAATCCCAGGATAAAACAAACCCAGACCCAGATTCACCAGGTGCGAATAAGAAAGAGATTTGAACCAGGGGGGTAAAATCCCCCCCTGGACCTTTAACATGTGTTTCGTTTCTTGCAGGAAATACATTCTCAGATTCCCGTTCAGAGTTTCGAAGCTCAGCTGTCTAACGTCGAACTGGACCCAGGATTTCCAGATCGAAGGATGGCATGTCCAGATCGAATACCCTCAGGGTGCAGCCCCCCCATGCACCTTCGATCAAGACTCTTCACTGGGTCGAAAGATAGCCTGCACCTCTTTCGACCCAGACCTCCAGAATTATATTTTTTCTTGTTTTGCTGCCTGGCCCATTTGTACTTTGTTTACTTTGTTTTTGTTTATTCCTTTTAGTTTGTTTTTTTTCTAATCAACATAAAAATCATAAAAATAAATAACTTAGAATTAGGATTTAATTTAGTTAATTATCTTAACTTATTTTCTTCAATTTTAAAATTAGTAGACTTAGGATTTATTCGAATTCAATCCTTTTCATAAACAAAAAAATGCAAAAAAATATTAGGTATGTTTTAAAGTTAATTTTAATCATTTTTTTTAATTAATTAAATTTGACTTAATTGAACATTTAGCATTTTCCCAAAAAATAAAATAAAACAACAAAAGTTCGTATTCTTAGGATTTTTTTAGATTCACGCGCGTTTATTTTATTGTAACTGCTTACTGAGATGTAATAGCTTAAACTAAGACCTTTTTCTTTACTGCTTTTATTTCCCCAATTTTTGGACATGTAAATAATCCCCCTCCCCGAAGCCTTGTAATAGCGTAGGATTTACAATTTCTGCACTTTAAATTCCTGTATATATATTAACTATTTAGATGTATGCTAACTAGGATTGCATGGCAAGATCTATCTTAATTTAAAATCAACCACAGCTCACCATGACATATAAAGATAATATAACTGAAAATTGACACACTTGCACATGCCACTCCTAGGGTACACCTCACTAGGTTGCCTCGAGCGTGGTCATTAAGTATAGGATGTTTTAGAGGTCGTCCTTTTGTCCCAAGATCATAAGTTGCCTCAAAATGGTTGCCTCGATAAAAATGACCTAAGACATTAGGATTACTACTAAAGCGTCCTAACGTTGCTTTAGTGACCACATGTCCCTAAAATCGAATTGACCCGAAAAACTCCAACGACGGTGCTACCTACTCCTCAATAGTGGGATAGCACTGTCTAAAGGACATTTGCACAGTTTAATTCCTTTTTGACTAGGTAGAGGTTCTTAAGTACTTGCTCATTTTAAAAACAAAACAAAACTTGTCGCACTTACACTTTCTTCAAAAAACAAAAC
Organism: Vicia faba; assembly: GCA_948472305.1. NCBI lineage: Eukaryota > Viridiplantae > Streptophyta > Magnoliopsida > Fabales > Fabaceae > Vicia > Vicia faba. Next base: position 231,829,996 of record OX451738.1, read on the forward strand.
TCTTTTCAAAACCCACAATCACAAAGAAAAGCAATCTTTTGAAAACATAGTGAGAAAGTACCTAAGAGCCCGTGGATAACCACGGATAGAAAGGGTGCTAACACCTTCCCTTTCTATAATCTACCTCCCGAACCCGAGAAATAATCTCGAAAAGGAATTTTTCTGTGCTTTTGTCCTTTCCTTGTTGGATAAAATAAAAGACGGTGGCGACTCTTGCTTACCGCGACACTTTGCAAAAAAAAACGCAAACGCGAACCAACATTAAAAAACAGTCAGTTCTCATTCCCACCGATCATAGATTGCAAGTTCACAAACTGAAAAGGAGCATCTCAGTAACCTATACAAACTATTCGAGAGGCTGAAAAAGTAAAAGTTGTGGTTGAACCCTATAAGTGCACATTGTGAGTACGATCTGGAAAACTTCTAGGTTTTGTTATCAGTGGTAAAGGTATGGAATTCGATCCTTTCAAGGTAAAGGCCATCCAAGAAATGCCATTCCCCCACTCTGAAAAGGAAGTTAGAGGATTCTTGGGTCGTCTTAACTATATCTCCCGCTTCATATCTCACTTAACTGCTACTTGTGAGCCAATCTTCAAACTCTTGAAGAAAGATCAAGTAGTCAGATGGAATGATGAATTCCAAGCTTCCTTCGAAAACAATCAAGGAATATCTACAAGAACCTCCTATTCTCATGCCTCCAGTTGAAGGAAGACCCTTGATCATGTACTTGACAGTGCTAGAGAATTCTATAGGGTGTGTTTTGGGCCAACATGACGAGTCTGGCCGAAAAGAGCATGCTCTTTACTACCTGAGAAAAATTTTACCGACTGTGAAACCAGATATTCACTGCTCGAGAAAACTTGCTACGCTCTGGCATGGGCTGCTCGCCGGCTAAGACAATATATGTTGACTCATACCACTCTACTGATTTCTAAGATGGACCCTATCAAGTACATCTTCGAGAAACCTACTCTTTTTGGACGAATAGCTAGATGGTAAATGATCTTGACTGAATATGATAATCAATACACAATGCAAAAGGCCATCAAAGGAAGTGCATTAGCAGATCATTTGGCCCATCAAGCTGTTGATTGTTATTAGTCTATGAACTTTGACTTGCTGGATGAGAATATCACGCTAGTGACCGACTGCACGAAACCTGGACCGTATGACGGACCTGAACAAGGATCCCGATGGACTATGGTCTTCGATGGGGCTTCTGACGCTTTGGTTAACTGAATTAGTGTTGTGATCATATCCCCTGAAGGTTGCCACACTCCTTTCACTGCCATAATATGCTTCGACTATACAAATAACATGTCTGGGTACGAAGCATGCCTTTTGGGTCTGAAGGCTTCCATTGATTTAAGGATCAAGCATTTGAATGTGTTTGGGGATTCCGCTATAGTGATTAGCCAAGTAAAAGGAGATTGGGTCACTAAGCACCCTAATCTCATTCCTTACAAGGAGCTTGTGCTATCTCTGATTCCTTACTTCGAAGAGATCACCTTTGAACACTTCCCTAGGAAAGAAAATCAGTTAGCTGATGCTTTGGCTACAATGTCTTCCATGTTCAAAGTCAAATGGGACAATGAAGCTCCTATGATTACAATCAAAAGATTTGACGAACCTGCGCACTTCTATGAGCTCGAAACTGACACAGAAAATCCATGGTACCATGAGGTGAAGAGATACCTTGAAGCACAAGAGTACCCTGAAGGAGCACCCATCAATAACAGAAAGTTCTTACGAAGATTTTCAGCCAAATTCTTCATAAGTAATGGAATCTTGTACAAACGCAACCATGATTCTACTCTACTCTGATGTGTGGACAAGAAGGAGGCAGAGGAAATTATGGAAGGCATGCATGATGGTCTCTTTGGGACTCACTCTAGCGGACATACTATGGCCAAGAAAATCCTGAGAGCTGGTTACTAATTGTCAACAATGGAGACTGATTGCCATCACCACTCAAGAACTTGCCACAAATGCCAAATCTATGCTGACAAGGTCCATGTGCCTCCTATCCCTCTGAACATCATGACCGCTCCATGGCCATTTGTAATGTGGGGCATTGACATGATTGGAGAGATCAAACCCACTTCTTCTAATGGATATTGCTTCATTCCTGTTGCTATCGATTATTTCACCAAATGGGTCGAAGCCGCCTCATTTTCCTTAGTCACAAAAAGCATGGTAGCCAGGTTCATCAAACACAACCTCATTTGTCGCTATGGCATCCCCGCAAAGATCATCACCGAAAATGGGACTAACCTCAACAATGCTATGATTACAGAACTTTGCACTCAGTTCAAAATCAAGCATCACAATTCTTCTCCTTATAGACCTAAAATGAATGGCGCAGTAGAAACGACCAACAAAAACATTAAGAAGATTGTGTAGAAGATGGTAGTAACCTACAAAGACTGACATGAGATGTTAACATTTGCTCTTCATGGATACCGTACTTCATCTCGGACATCAACTGGGGAAACTCCCTTTTCTTTGGTCTATGGCATGTAAGTTGTTCTGCCAGTGGAAGTTCAAATTCCCTCATTAAGGATTATGAATGAGGCAGGCCTAGGTGAAGATGAATTGATTCAGACAAGATTGGACCAGTTGAACTTGATCGATGAAAAGCAACTGGCTTCCATTTGTCATGGTTAGATGTACCAAAAACGTATGATCAAGGCTTTCAACAAAAAGACCAGGCCTCTAATATATAAAGCTGGTGACTTGGTAATAAAGCGCATCATTCTTCCACAAGGAGACCTCAGGGGAAAATGGACTCCCATCTACGAAGGGCCATTTGTTGTCCAGAGAGTGTTCTTTGGTGGTGCCATGATGATGACTACCATGGATGGTGAAGACTTCCTACATCCTGTGAACCCGGACATAATTAAAAAATACTACACATAAGAGACCCGCTAGGTTGACACACCTATACAAGATAAGGGCATCCAGGAAAACCAAAAGGTTTGGGCAAAAATTAGGGATATATGCAAAAGATTGTACACCCGGTAAGTTGAAATATCTGAAAGGGAGACTTGGAAAAAAATGGGTATCCTGGTGGGTTGAAAACCCAAAAGAGCGGTCCAGGAAAAAGTTAAGGATTGAAAGTGTATGACTATGTCCCGTGGAATCACCACAGTCGACTTTATTACCAAGGTTCGAGTTCAAACAACCCAAGATCATTCCAATCAACTTCTGTCAACGGTAAGGGACATTCAAAGACATTGGGGAAATAGTAGAGTTGGAACGCAATGAGATTACTTCCACATGGCTATTATCTTTGTTTTCAATTTTGTTTTCCCTTCGACGATTTCCTCTTACTAGGATCTCCGTCTCTTTGTACAAAAACCCCTATTCATGGGAAAAATATCAATACAAATATACTTTAAAGTGCAAACTTTCTGTTTTTTGTTTTGAATACAAAAATGTCCAATGACTAAAATTGAACGAACATATGCATGTGAACATGATTAACTATTTGGAACCTGTGTCCTGCTAAGCAGCAACAAGCATCTCTTTAATGTATATGGAATATCCCCACAAAGTTATTTCATTAGAATTATCCCCACAAGGACGACTACAATAAACCAATCCCTAACAGAGTTGCCCATAAAGTCTCTTTGCATAGGTTGATACCCATCCAGAGTCTCAATCTCTTGACAACTCTCTCCCCAGCTAAGTTGGTCCTAAAAGAAGAAGCCTTGTGGATCTCTTCCTAAAAGAACTCACCTCATCAGCAGTTCGTCAAGTATTCCTCAACAAGATTTATTTCTTCAACAGGGTTTATTTCCCCGACAAGGTTTATTTCACCAGCTAAATCTGTCTTCCCCGGCTGAGTCTATCCTCTCCAGCTTGAGTTTTACCTCTCATACTACTACAAATCAGAGGACTACAATCCCTGATCCTCAGTGAAGTCGCCAAAAAAGTCATTGCTATCTCCAAAAGTTATTGTGAAGCCTGGAATCCGACCAGATAATAATTTTAAATTCAGTAAGTTGTTGTGAAGCCTGGATTCAACCAGATAACAGTTAACTTCATTCGTTCAAAATACTATGAAGCCTGGACCCGACCAGATAATAGTGTAACTTTTCAAATACTATGAAGCCTAGACCCGACCAGATAATAGTACAACTTTCAGTTACTATGAAGCCTGGACCCGACCAGATAATAATGTAACTTTTCAAATACTATGAAGCCTGGACCCGACCAGATAATAGTACAGTTTTCAATTACTATGAAGCCTAGACCCGACCAGATAATAGTGTAAATTTTCAAATACTATGAAGCCTGGCCCCGACCAAATAATAGTATAATTTTCAGTTACTATGAAGCCTGGACCCGACTAGATAATAGTTAACTTCTCAAGACACTATGAAGCCTGGACCTGACCAGATAAAAGTTTAACTCTTCGAGATATTGAAGAACCTGGACTCAACCAGACAAGGGTTTAACTTCTTTTCCCCGGTAGAGTTAGCCTCTACCCAAGTAAGTTACTGTGAAGCCTGGATCCGATCGGATAACAGTTCAACTTCATCTTTTCAAGTAAGTTATTATGAAGCCTGGATCCGACCAGATAACAATTAACTTTATTCCCTCAGAAATTCATTGTGAAGCCTAGAATCTGACCAGATAATAACTAGTTTCAAGCAAGTTACTGTGAAGCCTGGATCCGACCAGATATCAGTTCAACATCATCTTTTCAAGTAAGTTATTGTGAAGCCTGGACCCGACCAGATAGAAATTAACTTTATTCCTTCAGAAATTCATTGTGAAGCCCGAAATCCGACTAGATAGCAATAAGTTTCAAGCAAGTTACTGTGAAGCCTGGATCCGACCAGATAACAATTCAACTTCAAGAAATTTTCTGCGAAGCTTGGAATCCGACCAAATAACAGTTAATTTTCTTCCTCAGTAAGTTACTGTGAAACCTATAATCAGACCAGATAGCGGTTGACTTCCTCATCCTCAGCAAGTTGGTGTAAAACTTGGAGTCCGACCAGATAACAGCTAACATTCAAGAGATAATCCCTGGCGGAAGCATTCTTTTAAAAAAATTTGAAGATATGTATATTCTTCATCCCAAACAGCAATCCGGGATTTAGCTTCCCAGAACTCCTCAACAGTAGTCAGGGATTTATTTTCTCGGACAAATATGCATCTAAATAAAATCACACATTCATACATCATAGCATATGCATACGAAGCACATTTAGCACAATCTCATTCATCTTGGGAACGCCATGCATACATCTGCATTTAACTAACCCTTTTTCCCACAGGCAAAACATCAAGTTTTAGTATAAATCGACCAAACATATATATTCTTGTAAAACAAGCTTTATGCACAAAGTCAGCTTCTTGAGCTCCTAACTTGTTTTCTTTGATTACACTCCATCCACAAAGTTAGAGGTATTGTGTTTAAAGTGGCTAACAACTCTATGAACCAAGTACAAGGCATGGAAACTTGTTTTGTCAAAAATCACATAATGAGCTTAAACATGTAAATTTGAATTTTGATCAACTAGAGCACTCCAAACCTTTTGCTTATAAATAGAGGCATTATTTATGAGCTAGTACACGAATGCTAAGGCCCTGAAACTGCCTCAAACACTCATAAACCAGAAATTTCTTAAAAAACACCATTGATACACAATCTAGTCTTTGAACTTGTATCTTTCCTTTCCCTCGTGCGTTTTCCCTCAAAATCATTTGCAAAGCTTCTATACCTCAAATATAGTCCATCCATGTCCTTGTTTTGGAACTATAACATCTCCATGACCATCCTCCATAACCAAAAACAGAGGTCTGCAACTTGACTTCTGTTGACCATTCCAGCCATCCATAGCTCAAGCTAAGCATTGCATTAGCTTCTGAGAGGTCCAAGGAAGCTAACCTGATCATCACAACTCTTTGAAATCAGCTCAAAATCATTTCACGATTTCCAGTTCTTGAGGTATTTTTCTGAACTTTCATCTCTTCATTTAGGCATTGTTAGGCTTTCATTTTCAAAGACAAAATGTAGATATCATTGCCCTGAAGTTGTACATATCCATAGTTTTTATTTATTTTGCCTGAGCTTAGAGAATTTTAAGTTTGAATCTCTGAAAAAAGTTAGGTCAGGATTTGGTACTTTTAAAAATACATGCTCATCTTTGATTGTTAGTCCAAATTGTTTACATTTCTGAAATCTTGGTAAAATTTCTAACAAGTTTGGTGTTGGAAGTTTTGAGAATGGATGAGAAATGAATGAGATACAGGGACCCTGGCTCGAGGTTGAAGATGAAGTTCATTTCTAGGAATGGATTTGTAATATATATTGATGGTTTTATTTAAGTTAACAGATGTATAGGCACCCCAGTGGTAAGGTAACGTGCATTTATGGTCAAGGGCATGGGTTCAAGCCCCAACGCTGTCATTTTGCTCCTTTTCTCAACATTTTCTCTCTTTTTTTCTCCAAACATGCGCGCTAGGGTCTCTTTTGATGGGCTTTTTGTTCTTTTACTTATTCTGACCCCCTGTTTCCTTTTGACAACGCAATCCATTTCATTTTATTTTGTTTCGTTTTTATGTTTACAAAAACACTTATGGGCCAGACAAAAAACATCAAATTTGTTTTACTTTAAATACTATACTCTAAACTGTTTTACACCCCCTAACCTCATTTTTTTATATTTTTATTTTATTTTTATTATCATTAATATTAATATTAATATTATTATTATTATTAATAAAAAAAGACAAAAATATTTTATTTATTATACTATATACTTATTTTATTTTTCAATACAAAAAGACAAAACATTTTTCTTATAAAAACTTAATTTCTTTTTCTTAATAAATTAATAATTAGATTTAGGTTTAGTTATTTTCTTTTTTTAATTAAAATTAACTTAGAGTTTAGGTTATCCTTTAATTAATTAATTTCCATACTATTTTGATTAAACTTAAAACCTTTTCTAAAAAAACCTAAAAATGCTTTCTTGATTAATTTTATTTCTTTTAAACTAGGGTTTAATTTTACTTATTTTAATTAATTATTTTATTTTAGATAATTAGGTTAAAACCAAAGCTCTTTCTAAACAAAATCCAAACAAAAAATCCATCTCTTTTCTATTTACATCCTTGTACATTATATTCCTTTCAATTCTTGTACTTTATTCAAGTTTCAATATGGTTGTAATAGATACTTAGGTTTAATTTCTTACAATTCTCATTTGTAAATTTGTATACCCCATCCCCAAATGATGTAATAGCATAGTAAATTTACTGTCCACAATTTATCGCTTTCACATCAATGCTAGTAATTTGGATTTGTATGGGAAGGTAAAAATCGACAAGTAGATAACCCTAATCAAAGATTAAATGCATGCAAATCAAACATACTATTCATAGATGCACCCCTAAGGTTAACTCCACTTGTTTCCTAGAAAATGGTCATGTTACGCATGTGGGATGTCTTAGAAAAAACAATAAAAAATACAAGATCATAGTCCCTCGACGATGCTACAAATATTGTCTTACAAATGATCTTAGTCCCTCAAGAGAAATGTTAAGATATCTCACAACATTGCTATCATGACTATACGATGATCCACGTCCGTTCCTTTACATCTAAAGATAAGGCTTCTTACCAATCAATGGTAAGATAGAAATATCAAAGGAAAGGAGAGAAATAAACAAAATACTTTTGAGTAGGTAGAAACGTTCTTAGTTACTTTCTCACTTTCAGAACAAACACACACCAAAAACTTTCAAAACAAACACACACTAAACACTTTCAAAACAAACAAACACCAAACACTTTCAAAACATGAAATATTTTCAAAATTCCAACACTTTGTATACGTTCTAACAAAACGAGAACCATTACAAAGTTTGCCTAAACGAAGACGCCTTTTCAAAAATACTTTAAAAAAACCACCACAAAGCATATTTTCAAACAAAGCAAGTGATCTAGCAAGCAACTAAGAGCCCATATATAACTATAGATGGAAAGGGTGCTAATATCTTCCCTTTTCATAATCTACCCCCCGAACTCAAGAAATAATCTTAAAGGTCTTTCCTGTTCTTTTCACCCTTTTCTTTATTTTGGATAAGATAGAAGTCGATGGCGACTCTTGCTAACCGCAACTATTGTGATCAAACACAAAACATCCCAAGTAAGTTCTCCCACCGTATCACACTACTCAATATGGTTGTAATATTTAAACTCATATCTATCCCCATTTGTAAATTTTACACCACATCCCCCTAAACGATGTAATAACGTAGGACTTTATTTTCCGCAATTTACCGCTTTCAAATAAAAATGCTAGTAACTAGGGTGTGTATGGTAAGATAAGAAATCAACCTTAGACAACCATAACCAAGACAAAACAATGCATGAAAAGTAAAAACTTTGCACACTTGCACCTATAGGGTTAACTTCACTTGTTACCTTGAGAAAATGGTCATGTTATGCATGTGAGATGCCTTAGCAAAAACAATCGAAAAATATAAGTTCATAGTCCCTCAATGACGCTTCGAATGTTTCCTTGTAAATGATCTTAGACCCTCAAGAGAAATGCTAAGATATCTCACAACATTGTTGTTCACGACTATACGATGACCCGCGCTTGTCTCTTTACATACAAAGATAAGGCTTCTTACCAAATGTCAAAGGAAGTGAGAAATAAACAAAATACTTTTGAGTAGGTAGAACGTTCTTAGTTGCTTGCTCACAATCTATATTCAAAATAAAAACTTTTTTTAAATCACACCAAACACTTTCAAAACATGAAATATTTTCAAAAAGTCCAACACTTTGTATGCATTCTTATAGAGACGAAAATCATTACAAAGTTTTCCTAAACCAAGGCGCTTTTCAAAAATACTTTCAAAAACCACCACAAACACATTTCAAACAAAGCAATTTCAAAAGTGATCTAGCAAGCAACTAAGATCCCATAGGTAACTATGGATTAAAAGGGTACTAATACCTTCCCTTTTAATAACCTACCTCGTGAACTCAATAAAATATCTCAAAGGTCTTTCCTGTTCTTTTCACCCCTTCCTTATTGGATAAAATAAAAGTCGATGGTGACTCTTTCTATCTGCAACAATTTCAATCAAATGAAAAACAACCAAGTCATTTCTCCCACCGTATTATAGAACTGGCGACTCTGCTGGGGAACACCTTAAAAGTAGGGTTACCTTAGAGACTAGATCACCTTTAAATACTTTCATTATTTGTTTTGTTTGCTTTACATTTATGAGTCCTTGTTTGGGTTTGTATTGATCCTCTACCCAGATCTGGGAACATCATTAGGTAAGTAGTAGTAGATTGTGGAAACTGTACGGTGTAAACCAATATGGTTGAAATAATGGCTATGTTAGTGTGACACATTTATTGGTACCGGTATCCCTCGTGTTGAATCGTGGAGAATATGGGGCCGCTGAGCGGTGTCATGAAGCACTCTCTGACCTTATAACCTTTAATTTAACAACTTGGCCATTAGGAATTAGTGAGATAGCTGGTTTCGGTGGAAAGCTGGAAAATTGGTTGATACTCGATACTATGCTCATTGAGGATCGGACTTTTGGGATATCTCAGTCGTAAGAAAAGATTGATTATGCTGAGACCATGCCCAATGAAGAAATATCAATGATATTGAGATTCCCTAGAACCCGATTACTTTGTAGGACAAGTTGAACCAACTAAACTTCAAGAGGGTACTTACCTATGAAACCCATGCAAGCCTTAACCTAAGGGTTTTGTGTGTTTTGTTTGTGATTATTATTCATGTCATCATAATTATCATAACATCATAAGCATTATCACTAACCATTTCAAGGATTTAGGAATTTATCTTTGTTCTGTTTTGTAGGTCATGACTTCCACCCGTAGGAATACCATCCGAGTTAACTTCGTGAAAGTGCATCCTCAACTTCAAGAATTAGCATCAAGAGTGCCCGGGGATTCTCCCTTCAACAAGAAATATGGTCGACTTCTCAACTTGGCTAACTCAAACTTCCAAGAAGAAATGATGTGTGTGTTTTTCCAATTCTTTGATCCTATGCATCAGTGATTCACATTTTCTGACTACCAATTGGTGCCTACGTTAGAAGAATTCTCTCAATTGTTAGGAGTTCATGTGCTTGATCAAATAATGTTCACCGATTTAGAAGAGACTCTAAAACCTGAAGTTATTGCCAAGGCTTTACATTTGAAGAGATCTGACATTGTGGAAAATTGGGAGACAAGAAGTGGAGTTAAGGGTTTCTTAGCCAAATTTCTGTTGGAGAAGGCTCATTTGTTTTGGAAAGATATGTATTTCAAAGCTTTTGAGGATGTCTTGGCCCTTCTAATCTATGGTTTGGTTCTATTTCCCAATCTGCACCAACTCATAGATGTGAATGTCGTTAAGGTTTTTCTTTCTCGTAATCCCATACCTACTTTGTTTGGAGACATTCTACATTGTTTCCACACTCGCACCATGAAGAAAATGGGTACTCTTTTGTGTTGAATTCCATTACTCTCTAGGTGGTTTATTTGGCACCTACCTCGATCAACATTGAAGAATGAGCAAGGCTTGACTTGTTATTAAAGGTTAATGTCACTCACACATTCTAATATTCATTGGTGTTCTAAATCCTTGGAGGATATAACCATCATTGACCGTTGTAGGGAATTCCATAATGTCTCACTCTTAGGCATTAGGGGAGGTATTACCTGTAATCCTTCTCTCGCATTATGATAGTTTGGGTACGCACAAAGAGATGGTCCCCATAATACGCTCATTCAAGGTTTGGTATTCGACTACGAGGGCGACGACCAAGGCTACCGTCAAAGGTTCATACGAGCTTGGAGAATGATAAACTAAGTGGATAGTAAGACATTGGGATATAAGAATTACATCCCCCCTTGAGCCTTACCTTAAGTGGGTGCGAACTCGTGCTCAAAGTCTCATGATGCCTTACCCCGCCATCTTACCAATCATCATGGAGCCTTTTGCCGAAGGAGATGTTCCATATATTATCCTTTATCCTGATATGCCTACTTCTCTTGAAGATTTGCAAAGATCTTGGATTCAGCTAAAGGGAGAGAGAGACACCTTTGAAGCCCAATTTTATGCAAGCGAGAAGAGAACATTGGAGCTCACAAGACAACTTCATGAGGAGAGGAGTTTGAATTCTTATATTGCTCCAAAGAGGAAGCATCCATAGGAAACTTGAGCCATTTTTATTGTATTTTAGTTCATTTTGTTTCTTTTGTTTCAATGTAAGCCTAAGAGGCATGTTGTAATTCATTTGAACTTATTAATACAATTAATGTTTGTTCCATTTTGTCTAAACAAATTTAAATCTTCTAAGTCATTGAAATCATTTGCATACGCATTTTCATGCATCATAACATAAACATGTTTTCCACAACAGCTTTCCTTATCTTTCTACTGTTTATTTCAGTAAGATGGATATCGAACAAACAGTGAAGGACTTACAAGCGTAGAATTCGCAATTCTAAGCAACCTTGTTGACCCTGGACAAGGGACAACAATAGCTAATGACGCTGCTGGCGACCAAAAAGAAGACTAAGAAGAAGGCCCTCATCAACATGGGGAAAAGGTTTAAAGGACCAGCCCGTCAGGTGTAGATAGTTGAAGATTCATCTGAGGAAGACGAGAACCAGGTGGAAGAGGCAAAGAGCACCCGTGCTGGGGGTGCAAATGATCAAGCTTCCGAGGATGAAGACTACTTTGATGAACAGTACCCACCTGCCGAGGATAAATATAAGAAGTTAGATGATAGACTAAAGGATATTGAAATTCAAGTCGTGCTTTGCTTGGATTTTAGTGATTTGGGCTTAATACATGGGGTCGTCATTCCCCATAATTTAAAGATACCAATATTTGCCAAGTATGACGAGGTTTCCTTCCTGAAAATTCATCTAAGGTCTTATGTACACAAGATACAGCCGCACACTACCGATAAAAAGCTATGAGTCCATTTTTTCCAAGAGAGTCTAGTTGGGACTTAGCTAGAATGGTTCTATCAATTGGAGGGTTCCCACATTCACACATGGGGAGATCTGGCCAATGCTTTTTATCACCAATATCAATAAAACGCTGATTTAGAACCAACAAGAATTCCACTTCAAGGTATGACAATGGGTACTAATGAAGGGTTTAAAGAGTACGCCCAAAAGTGGAGGGATCTTGCTGGTAGAGTCAAACCTCCCCTAACTGATAAAGAACTAGTTGATATGTTCATGGGTATATTAACTGGCCCATTTTTCAACCTGTTAATTGGAAGTTCTTCGTCTGGTTTCACCGAGTTGATCCTAACTGGTGAAAGGGTCGAAAGCGGCATTAAGAGCGGAAACATTCCCATGGCATCTGCTTCCGTATCTAACTCTGTAAAGAAGCCCTTCACTGGAAAGAAGGAAACATATGCCGTGTATGGGGAAAGGGCCCATACCAAGAGAGATCACCACCCATCTATTAATGCTATTTTGATCTCCACTCCATCTGCCCAAAGACAATCATCCAACAATCAACCATCCGAAGTTCCTCGAAGACAGTTCACAAGGATAAGAATGTCATTGTCCCGAGCCTTGAAACATTTATTGAAGGCCAACTTAGTGATATTACGTGATCCACCATCCAATCCAAACATTTCATCACCAAAATAAAATCATAATGCCAAGTTCGCATATCATTCAAACAGTACTGGGCATGATGCGGATCAATGATGGGCACTGAAGACCAAGATTCAAGATCTGATGGACAATAAGATGATTGAGTTCAATCCACCCGCCACTCCAAATGTGATAACTGCACCAATGTCGAACCATGGAAAAGGTGTTAACGCGATTGACGATACTAATTTTGTTTCCTCCATTAAGGTTTTAACAACTCCATTAACTACTGTGAAGGATAATTTGCTGAGAGCCAGGGTATTCCTCGACTGTTCTAAAGATTGTGTTTGCTATGATCAATAAGTAAATGGGTGCAAGCGGCTGAAGGAAGGTGTTCAACGCCTGATAGATAGTCACGAGATCCTGTTTGAAAAAGTTCCTACCATCAAAAGTTTAACCAACAAAGATGAAGACCTTTCCATCATAACAATTCCAAACAAGTTTCTTAGGATCTCCTCAAAGGGTCCTATTGGGATTTCAAATGAACCAATCATTGCTCTTTTAATAATCACTGCCGCTGGGCCTATTCCCTACTCCTATGACAAAGTGGTTCCATGGAACTATGGTGTCGAGGTTTATTATCATGGGATAAAACAAGATTCTTGGATCAACGAAAGCGAAGCTGATGTTACTAATATTGCAGGTTCTAGTAAAGTAAAAAGAACAGGGAGAATCTTTTCCCCTGATATTCCACCCCTCATTACTATAATAACTCCCTTCTGCATGACCAATGACAAGTCTAGTTCCAACACTAGAGGAAAAGAAAAAGAACGTGATCCTGTTGGGATAAAGGCACCTACAAAGATACTGATGCTGAAGAGCCCTCCACTCGAGAGATGGAGGAAATCCCGAAAATCATAAAGAAGAGCAACTTCAAAATAGTAGAGCAAATGGGGATAACCCCCTCCAAAATCTCCATGTTGTCATTGTTACTCAGTTTGGAAGCTCATACCCAAGCTCTAATCAAGTTCTTGAAGAAAGCCCATGTGTCCCAAGAAACCACTACTGACCAGTTCGAGAACTGCATAGCAAGTTTAACAGTTGAGAATGGATTAGGGTTCTCCGACGTTGATTTGACTCCTATGGGAAGGAACCACAACAAAACCTTGCATGTCTCTATTGAATGCAAAGGAACCACCCTGGCATATGTCTTAATTAATATTGACTCATCTCTAAATGTGTTATCCAAAGGTGCTTTGGACTGGCTAGATTGTGAAGGACTGGTACTGAAGCCAAGCGATATTGTTGTAAGAGCTTTTGATGGGTCTAAAAGGATGGTTTATGGAGAGGTGGATCTCCCAATTATAGTTGGCTCACAGATTTTCGACTCTACCTTCTACATAATGGACATTTGTCCCGCTTACCACGGTTTACTTGGGCACCATTGGATACATGGGGCAGGGGCAGTAATATCCACCCTTCATAAAAAATTAAAGTATCTAGTCAAAGGTAAGGTCGTTACTATTTTCGGCAAAGAAGAATTTATGGTGAGCCACCTCAATTCCTTCAAGTATGTGAAAATGGATGGTGAGTTCATAGAAACTCCATGCCAGGTTTTCAAAATTGTTCCTCATATGGTTGTCATCAACAAAATCTCATCTGACATACCAAAATCTGATAAAGTAGTTTCAACAATGTTTTCTCTTAAGGATGCATGTGCCGCAGTCAAAGATGGAAGTTGTACTATCTGGGGGCAACTCCCCGAGATTCCATTTAAAGCAAACAAATTTGGACTAGGTTTCACCATCAAGGCTCAAAGAGAGTTCAGGTGCGCTTGTGTGGGAAAGCCACCTCTTCACATCGAAAATTCTGAAGTAAATGTTGTCGAAGACTCTAATGATGAATGCTCTTTTGAAGAATGGATCTACCCTACTGTCGAAGGAAATCTCAACAACTGGAATGCAAAGTATTTCACTCTCATCTCCTTCATTGAGGTGTAATTACTGTTTATTGTTTTTTGTCAATTCAAGAACTTTTGTGTGTAATGTTAAAATCCAAACAATGACTTTTAAGCCATGTGCCTTGCCTAGGGCACTATGGTCCATTTGTTAAGGGTTTTGTTCATGTTCATTTATCATATGATCATTTAATATAAACCATTAGACCTTTTTCATTCAAATTTTGTGTTCACTATATTTATTTTTATTTATCGCATTTTTCAATAGCCATACATCTTACATGCACGCGCACACACACACACACACACACACACACACACACACACACACACACACACACACTTACAGATCCCAATCCACTCCGGATCTCATTTCCAACGACTCTACTATTGTCAGTTATGACTTCAAGCATCCAATTAACCAAGTCGAAGACGAAGGTGAGGAAGATTGTGAAATACCATGAGAGCTAGCCAAGCTGCTGATGCAAGATGAGAAAGCTATTCAACCTCATGAAGATCCAATCGAAGTTATCAACCTAGGTACCGAGACAGACAGGAAAGAAGTCAAGATCGGCACCAACTTGGAAAACAATATCAAAAGTAGATTGGTTCAGATGTTACATGACTATGTAGAAGTGTTTTCTTGGTTTTATGGTGATATTCCAGAGTTGGATGCTGATATTGTGGTTCATCGTCTTCCAACAAAGGAAGATCGCCCTCCTATTAAGCAAAAGGTTCATCGCATGTGGCATGAGATGTCTGAAAAGATAAAATCTGAAGTGATGAAAAAATTCAATGCAGGTTTCCTAGCAGTAACATCTTATCCTCAATGGGTTGCAAATGTGGTCCCTATTCTGAAGGATGGAAAAGTTCATATGTGTGTAGACTATAGGGATTTAAATAGGGAAAGCCCAAAAGATGATTTCCCTCTACCTCATATTGACGTCTTGGTAGATAACACCGCTCAACATAAATTCTTCTCCTTCATGGATGGATTTTCGGGCTACAACCAAATCAAGATGGATCCCGAAGACATGGAGAAAACCACCTTTGTTACACAATGGGGCAACTTTTGCTACAAAGTCATGTCGTTTGGATTAAGGAATGCAGGGGCAACATATCAAAGAGCTATGGTAGCTTTATTTCATGATATGATCCATCATGAAATAGAGGTCTATGTGGATGATATGATTGCAAGGTCACAAACTGAAGAAGAGAATCTCGATCATCTATACAAGCTATTTTAGAGGCTGAAGAAGTACAAGTTGAGGTTGAACCCTAATAAGTGCACATTCGAAGTAAGGTCTGGAAAGCTTTTAGGTTTTGTCGTCAGTGGTAAAGGCATCGAATTTGATCCTGCAAAGGTAAAAGCCATTCAATAAATTCCAGTTCCCCGTTCTGAAAAGGAGGTTATTTTCCTATCCATCCCCATTTTTAAATTGTACCCCCATCCCCCTAAACGATGTAATAGCGTAGGACTTTATTTTCTATTATTTACCACTTTCAAATATAAATGCTAGTAACTAGGGTGTGTATGGCAAGATAAGAAATCAATCTTAGACAACCATAACCAAGACAAAACAATGCATAAAAAATAACCACTTTGCATACTTGCACCTCTAGGGTTAACTCCACTTGTTGCCTTGAGAAAATGGTCATGTTATGCATGTGAGATGCCTTAGCAAAAACAATCGAAAAATACAAGATCATAGTCCCTCGATGATGCTTCGAGTGTTTCCTTATAAATGATCTTAGACCCTCAAGAGAAATCCTAAGACATCTCACAACATTGTTATTCACGACTATACGATGACTCACGCTTGTCCTTTTACATCTAAAGATAAGGCTTCTTACCAATCAATGGTAAGATAGAAATGTCAAAGGAAGATAGAAATGAACAAAAGACTTTTGAGTAGGTAGAACGTTCTTAGTTGCTTGCTAACAATCCAACTTCAAAACAAAACATTTTTTAAATCACACCAAACACTTTTAAAACAAGAAATATTTTCAAAAGTCCAACACTTTGTATGCATTCTTATAGAGATGAGAATCATTACAAAGTTTGCCTAAATGAAGGTGTTTTTCAAAAAATACTTTCAAAAACCACCACAAACACATTTCAAATAAAGCAATTTCAAAAGTGATCTCGCAAGCAACTAAGAGCCCATAGAAAAGGGTTCTAATACCTTCCATTTGTATAACCTACCCCCCAAACTCAACAAAATAACCCGAAGGTCTTTCCCGTTCTTTTTACCCTTTCCTTATTGGATAAAAGAAAAGTCGGCGGCGACTCTTGCTATCTGTAACAATTGCGATCAAACGCAAAACAACCAAGTCAGTTCTCTCACCGTATTACAGAAACCTATAAGTAATCAAAATCATTTCTCTTATTATTATCCTCAAACCATGTTATAGGTCTTAAGTTCATCTTGATTGAACCATTTAAGCATCTTAAAATTTCTTCATTACTTGCTTAATATTTGAAATTTTTTGTCCATGTTTGAGACTTTGATTTGAAATGCATTGGTGCATTTCCTTTTTTATAATCATATGTACATTTTTATGTGAATTACTTGAGTATGATTATGAACTCATTACCTAATTTATTCTTCTATTTCTCCTTTTATTCTTTGATTAGTATTAAATTGTTAACTCATTATGATGACAAGTTAGGAGCCACATTCACTTTTTTCTTTAAGTTGATTTTTGTGCATTGATCTTTCTTTGTGGACTATATTGAGTTACTTACAATAAAAGCAACCTCACACCTTTATGCTATGTCATATCACTTGACTTAATATTTGCCTACTTATTTACTTTTAGAACTTCTTCAACCACTTGCTTGTTTTTGCCTAGTTATGGTGTGCTAGTTTGAGGTTTCTCATGTCATCTTTTGTGGTTGTTTGTGATACTTGAATGTGAAATTTTATAAGGAATTTGACTCTTACTTGTTTGGTTTAGAACCCAATTATCATTTCCCTCCTTCATATATCCCTTTCTTGAAGCTTACATGCCATGAGAACATGTTAGGGTGTGATTTTGACCACTTTTTGCTTCAACCTTTGAAAGTGCTTAAGTATGATGCCTTAGAGAGGTCTATAGGTAATTTTATGCATTAACCACATGTATTAGCTTATGAATTTACTCATTTCAATACTCAATTGTTCATACATATATGTTCACCTCACTCCACACCTTTGATTGAAGTTTGTATACTTGAGGTGCTCATACCATGACCTTAATTCCTAATTGGTTTTTCTATTGAAAATGAAACTTATATTGATTAAATTACATGTATATGCTTTCTCCTCTCTTGTAACATTTACCCTTTTCTTTCAACTTGTTTCACTTGCTAGTATAATATGAAGACTCATGTCCACTTAGGGTTGTCAAGTTGTTGTTTGCTTGTGTGGTTTAGTTGTGATTCTTTCTCAAGAATGCTTGTATGATAATTATGAGATATTGATGTATGTGCTACTGACCTCTACCCTTATTCATCTTCTTTCACTTTATTTCACTTCATTATTCCATATTAGGATAGGTACTTGACACATAAGCCTTCTCTAGCTAGTATGTTCACATGTATGACTTCCCTTATGACTTTTAAGTCCTTACCTATTATCCATGACCCTTAGGGGATCCTTTCCATGTCTTAATGATTACCTTGATTAAATTTGGTTTTCCTTTGTATTCTTACTACTTGCTTTAGACTTAGGTAAATTCTTGTCACTTGTTTGGGTTGCATTTTCCTCCAATATGCATGTTTGCTTTAGTTAGGCATTGTTTGTTAACATGAGATCACTTGGTTATAACTTCTGATGCTTAAATCATGTTTATGTTTAGGTATTCACTCTTTCATCTCATTTTCATTATGCCTTTAACATTGTTTGAATTTATGTCCCATAATTGCTTAATTTCACTTCAACTTGTCTAGTTAAATGATTTTATCTTCTTCTTGCCCATAATGTCTTGTCTAAGTTTTTTTTAGCCATTTAACATGTGAGGAGCAGTAGCATTGAATTTGTTTGACGTACTTTTATAACATACTTTATTGGGTTCGCCATTGCTTTCTTGCCTCTCTTAGTTACTTGCTCAAAGTACTTGTTTGTTGTTCCCTATCTTCTTTCTTCTTGTATGAATAACATGTTCTCTTGAGATGTTAGTTTCATCTTATTTAAGATGTAAATTAAATAGACCTTAGGTTCTAAACCATGCATGATAATATTAGATAGCTTCCCTAACCTTAACCTTAGGTCCATATTTTCATGTTAACTTAAGTAGAAATTTCCCTTTCATCCTAATCTTAGGACCATCATTGCATGACAGTATTAGGATCTCTAGTCTTCCTTAGACTTTTTCATTCCCATTTTGCATCTTTAAAACTAAAACTTCTTTTTCTTTATCAAACATCAAAAACACTTAACAATAATGATGTGAACCATGTGTCACGAGCCTTAAGCACGTTGAGCACTTTGGGTACGACACGTCTGACTCGACCATCTAAAGTCTCTCATGTCATAGTCTCTAATGTGGTTCAAATCACCAAATCCTTTTTCAAGGTAAAAAACAAACCAATTCAAACCTTTTGTCTTCAGGCTTCCTTCGAGCTTTTCTTTTGAAAACCTTTTCACAAAAAGGATGTGTTATTTCTACTCGGTGCAAATTAAGTGTGATTCCCCAAAGGTACGGTTGCAATATGTCAACTGCTAGAGTATGAATGTGACATTATCCGCCTAAAAAACTCAAAACAAATCAAAACAACTTTTTAGTTTGTTGTACCCCAAAATTTTCCCTCTCATATTTCCCAAGACATTGCAAGAAAAATCCCCAAGGTGCTCAAGATTGCTCAAAAGTTGGACAATCAAGTCACCTCCTAAGGCAGTCAATCCCAAATTAGGGTTTTGTGTTGCATCGAGGTCCTTGCATCCAAATGACCTCAAGGGCTCCCCAATGTCCTCATATGTTCTCAAGGTCATCCATGCCAAATTTCAAGCCTTGCAGAGGAAGTTTGCTCAGTCAATTGCTCAAAGGGTCCAAAAATCGACTATGCTAGGGCAAAAGTCAACTGTGACCCAAATACAGTCAAACTTCAAGATTTTTTGTAAAACTTCTCAGTTTGAAGGATCTTTCATCATTTGATCAAGGGTTGATCATGATTCATCAAGGATTGCTCAAAATTCATCAAGACTTAAAAGTTGCTAAATTAGGGTTTTGCAAGAAAAGTCAACTCAACTTTGACCAAGCATAACTTTATCATACTTTATGATAAATGACCCATCCAAAGCTCATTTTGAAGAGGATGCAACTTCCTACAATCCATCTTCATACCCCAAGATCAGAAAATGCACTCACAAGAAGTTAAAATTTGGACATTATAGGTCATTTTTGAAAGTCAACAAAAAGACCTTTCTTGCCAAAGCTTATCACTTGAGTATGGAATATCAAAATGATATAAGACCACAAGGGTTGGTTATATTACATCTCAAGCTTTCTAAAAAGTCCAAGAACACTTCCAAAAGTTCAAAATTGAAGAAGTTATGCATTGTTGAAGTTGGGCATTTTTGCAAAATTGCCAAAAGTCAAATATCCCCAAAACTTCAAATTTTGTCAAATGGGCCCATTCTTTTCCACTTGATTTTATCTTGTCACACTACACACGTGTCCTAGCTTCAGCCTTGAGATCATATTTCTTTTTTATTATTTTATTTGATTTTTTATTGAATTATTTCATTTTTAATCAAATTAAATCAAATAAAATCCAAATATTGATTACTTAGGATCTTTTTTATTGTTATAGGTCTTAATTATCATCATGGTCAGCATCAAATTCGTATCTCACCATATCATGAACAAAAAGATTAATTTTGGACAAGATTGGAAAGTTATCAATGGAGGATCAAATCAAATCTCCAAGCATTGATGCACAAAGATTCAAGACACAAAACTTGACCTAATACATTGCATTATACATATACAAGGCAAAGGATACGAGATCAGAGGTTAGAGGCTGCAGAATCATCAAAAGCAAAAACTTGAAAAAAGGTGAAAAAGTGTGAAACTGAAATCGTGCATAGAGGCGTTTTCAAGGGCAAATCTCACCACCAATCCATTGATGGGAAATCATTGAAGCGAAACCAATCCAAAACCAATCCCCATACGCGCCCCTAAGCTTTGTAAGTGTCTCAAAAATATGCCTTTCAGTTGAATTCATATATCATTGTTCTTGCACTTTTCTTGTAAAATCTTTGCATATTCATGTTTATCATCCAATTTACAAGCTTTCTGCATTATTTGATTGCATTTATCTGGCCTGTAACTCCATAGCCGAGTCTAGGGTTCTTGGTTCGTGTTTTTTGGGCGTTTCTTTTGCAGGCGAAATTGATGTCATTGATGGACATAGGCATGATCAGTGGAGGAAGACGAGCATGACCATGGTCTTGGATTGAGTTTTCATGGCCTATAATCAATTTTAGGAACGATCTACGAATTTAGCTGCGGATACAAATCCGCAGGTAAATATCCAGGCTGAACGAAGAAGATGAAGACGTGCCCCCCTCCCATTGGCTGATTCAAACTTGGCGCATTTCTTTTTTTTATTTCTGGCATAATACATGTTTTCCTATTTTATTATTATTGTCCAATAGGTATACAGATAAAGCGCGTTGGTTGAGTGGTAGTGGAGTGTATGCTGTGACTTACAGGACCTGGGTTCGAATCCCAGGTCCCCCATGCATTTGTATTATTTTTTCATAGGTTATCCAGTGCAAGCCAAGGCTGAAGACCTATCCTATGCCCTCAGATCTCAAAGCGCCAGATGGCCCCAGGCCAGATCTGGTGGTCCAGAAGTGATGTTCACCATACTCCCTAGTCAACGTGCCACATGGAATTCCAAAAAGTCAGCCAGGCCAATGGACTATTGGGCCTCAGAATTGCTATCCCAACCTCCCAAAAGCAGGCCCAAATCTCTAACTCTCTCTATTTCTCTATTTTATTTATTTATATTGTTTATTTATTTTTCATAATTTAATTAACCAATCAAACTTTTTTCTGAATAAAATTAAAAACCAAAAAAAAAAATTTCTTAATTAAGTTAATTGTCAGTAATTTATTTTTTTTAATATTAATTTAATTAATTTAGTTTAATTAGGAAATAACTTTAATATCTTTTGCAATAATTAAAATTAACTTAGATAATTAGGTTCAATTAACTTTGATTTATTTATTTTTATTTCTTTAAATACTCAAAAAACCCAAAAATATTTTTATTAATTAATTTGTTTATTAATTTAATAATTAACTTAGTTTAATTCCTTTTAATTCAAAAGTAAACCAAAAAATCTTTTCTTGAATAAAAAAGGGTCAAAACCCTAGAACTCGCCCGATTTAATTTCTCGCACACGATCCATTATTTTATTCAATATTGTATCTATTTCCTGGAATGTAATAGTTTAATAGGACTTTAATTATTTTGTCGCTTTATTTATTTTCCGCATTTTAATTTCAAGGGTTGCTTTTGGCGATGTAAATACCCGACGACTTGTAATAGTTAGTTTTAATTTCCGCAATTTAATTTCCGCAACTTACAAACTGTTAGATGTTTGATAATAGGGAATGCATGACAAGATCAAATGTTTAACCTAAAATCAACATAGATAACCATTGACATGTACAAAGACAAAATTAACTGAAAACAACACACTCGCACATGTGCACTCTTAGGGTACACCTCACTTGGTTGCCTTCGAACGTGGTCATTGAGTATAGGAAGTTTTAGAGGTCGTCCTCTTGTCCAAAGATCATAGTTGCCTCGAAACGGTTGCCTCGGAAAAATGATCTAAGACACTAGGTTTACCGCTAAGGCGTCCTAACGTTGCTTTGGTGACAACACATCCCTTAATTGAATTGACCCTTAAAACTCTAACGACGGTGCTACCTACTCATTTATAGTGGGATAACATTGTCTAAAGGACATTAGCATAGAACAATTCCTTTTTTCGAGTAGGTAAATGGTTCTTAAGTACTTGCTCTTTCCAAAACAAAAAAAAAATTCACACTTACACTCCTTTCAAAACAAAAACTCTTTTCAAACCCACAAACATAAAGAAAAGCAAATTTTTGAAAACACTTTGAGCAAGTACCTAAGAGGCCATGGATAACCACAGATAGAAAGGGTGCTGACATCTTCCCTTTCTATAATCTACCCCCCGGACGCGAGAAACATCTCGAAAAAGGAATTTTTCTGTGCTTTTTTCCTTTCCTTATTGGATAAAATAAAAGACGGTGGCGACTCTTGCTTACCGCGACATTTTGTGAAAAAAAACGCAAAACATAAACCAACATTCCAAAAACAGTCAGTTCTCTCCCACCGTATCACAGAACTGGCGACTATGCTGGGGAGATCTTAATAAGTGGGGTGTACCTTAGGATTAGATCATTGTGTTTTCAATTGTTTTATTTGTATGCTTTATATTTGTGGGCTTGTATCGGAGTTACTATAGATCCTAACCCGAATCTAGGGGATACCCTTTAGGTAAGTAGCAATAAACTGTGAGGGAACTGTACGGCCTAGACCGATACGGTTGAAGTAGTAGCTACGTTGGTGTGGCACTTTAGTCTGTACCGATATCCCTTGTGTTGGAACGAGGAGAATATGGGTCTTATAAGGGGTCATTAAGCACCAACTGACCTTAGAACCTTTAAATTGACCAACTTGGCCATAGAACAGTAGCAGTATGCTACACTCATTGAGACTAAACTCTCGCGATGATTCCGGTCGCAAGAAAAGGTTGCTAAACTGGAATTATGACCGATTGAGGGTAGTCAGTGATATTGAGATCCTCTAGAACCCGGTTACTATTTTTAGGACAGGTTTAAACCAACTGAACTGAAAGAGGGTATTACCTAAGCTCCTTGCCAGCCTGAAATCTAAGGGCTCTCTGTGTGACTTGTGTGCCTTTACCATGTTTTCTATTTGTGGATACTTGTGATGTGCTTTCTATCATGACATCATGAAATCATAACATTGCATACATCTTGCATTGGACTAACCTATTTCAAAGACAAGAGGGATTCATCTTTGTTCTGTTTTGTAGGTCATGATGCCCATGCGTAGGAATACCATCTGGATCAACTTTGTCCAGGTTCCCACTATGCTCAAAGAATTGGTTGCAAAGATGCCTGATACTACTTCCTTCATCAGGAGACATGGGAATCTTCTCAGTTTGGTCACCTCCAAATTGGAAGAGCAGATGATGAGTGTTCTGGTCCAATTCTATGACCCGTTGTACCATTGCCTTACTTTTCAGGACTACCAGTTGGTTCCCACCTTAGAAGAGTTCTCTGAGCTGCTCGGTATCTCTATTCTGGAGCAGACCCCGTTTACTGGTTAGGAGAATATACTTAGGCCCGAAGAGATTGCTTCAGCCCTTCATTTGACAAAGGATGAGGTAATGGCTAATTGGGAGACTAGAAGTGGAGGAAAGGGCTTTCTGACTAAGTTCTTGGTTGGTAAGGCTAATTATTTCTAGGATAGTCTAGACTTCAAGGCATTCGAGGATATTCTGGCTCTTCTGATATATGGCTTGGTATTGTTTTCCAATCCTGACTCCTTTGTTGATGTGAATGCGGTGAAAATCTTCATCTCTCGTAATCTCGTACCCACTCTCTTGGGTGACATTCTTCATCAGCTTTATGCCCGTACTGCCCGAAAGCGGGGAAGCTTGATGTGTTGTGCTTCGTTATTGGCGAGGTGGTTTATTTCGCACCTCCCCAAATCAGTGCTGAAGAACAAAGAAGGCATGGGATGGGCCTATAGGGTTATGTCTCTCTCTCATAATGACATCATCTGGACTCTCAAGGGTATGGACGAGGTGGCTATCATTGATCAATGTGGGGAGTACCCCAATGTTCCACTGATAGGAACCAATGGAGGAATTTCTTACAATCTGTGTTTGGCCTTACGTCAGTTTGGGTGTGCCAGAAGAGAAGGACCTCATGAGCTGCTAATGCCTGGTATCATCTTTGATTTTCAAGGGGATAGCGACGAGCAACGCCGCAGATTCATAAGGGCTTGGGATAGAGTTCACAAATCTGATCCACATGAGCTGGGTCCAAAGACTTCTCTCTCGATGGAGCCATATCTCAGATGGGTTCGTATCCGTGCCCAAAAGCTAGGTATGCCGTATGAAGCCGTTCTGTCTATCATTGTTGAAGTTGCTAATGAAGAGGGGGTTCTCCCTACTATCCTCCATCCTTACATGCCCACTGACATTGGGGCACTGAAGAGGTCTTGGATGCAACTGAGATAAGAACGGGATACTTACCGAGAAAGGTTCAACGAGCAAGAGCAGAAGATCCAGAAGTTGACTAGGCAGCTGGAGAACGAGCAGATTCTCAATGACTATGTCCGCACTGACAAGAAGAGACCATGGGAGCACTGATTGTCCTTTGATTATTTCCTTTCCAGTTTTTATTTACTTTTCAGTATTTCCTTTCATGTAACGCCTTAAGGGCATCAGTTGAACAATTTGAATTCCAAAGTTTATCTAATAAAGTGTGTTTCCTTTCTGGTTTACAAATTTGAATCTCTCGATTGTCTTTGAAATCATGTCATACGCATTTCATCCCATGCACTTCATAACAGGTACCCATTACAGGTCTCTTATCTTCTTCATTGTTTATTTCAGCACTCATCATGTCTGCTGAACCTTCAACTGAGCAAGCAATCAAGGCCCTACAGGCCCAGAATGCCCAATTCCAAGAGCTGTTCATGAATCTAGCTAAGGGTCAGCAAGATCTGAAGACCCTGATTCTGAAAGAGAAGAAGAAGAAGAAGAAGAAGAAGAAGAAGAAGAGGACAATCCTGTTTAACATAGGTCACAGGTTTGGAAACAGGCTACAGAATGAAGTTGATTTGACCACCTCATCTGGAGGGAAAGATAGTCAGGAAGAAAGGAGGGCTCCTAGCCCTGTGGTCTCCAACAACGAGACGGACTTCGACGAAGACCAGTATCCTCTGGCCGAGGATAGATACAAACAATTGGAAGACCGGTTGAGTGCGATGGAAGTTCAGAAAGTGTCGGGTCTGGACTTTGGTGATCTGGGTCTATCATCTAGGGTGGTGATTCCCCACAAATTCAAGGCACCAGCCTTTGCTAAGTATGACGGAGTTTCTTGTCCGAAGCTGCACCTCCGGTCATATGTAAGGAATATTCAACCGTACACCGCTGATAAGAACCTATGGATCCACTTCTTTCAAGACAATCTCTCAGGGACTCAACTTGAGTGGTTTTACCAGTTGGACGGAGCCAGTATCCGCAGTTGGGAAGATTTGGCTACTGCTTTCTACATGCAGTACCAATACAATTTCGACCTCGCTCCTACGCGTACCCAACTCTAGGGTATGTCAATGGGAACAGGCGAAGGTTTCAAAGATTATGCTCAAAAGTGGAGGGACCTCGCCGGAAGAGTACAACCACCCTTGGTTGATCGAGAACTTGTGGATATGTTTCTGGGGACCCTGTCTGGTCCATTTTTCAACCATCTGATTGGAAGCTCTTCGTCTGGGTTTACAGAGCTAATTATGACCGATGAAAGGATTGAGGCTGGTATTAAGGCCGATAAGATACAAAAGGGTGCTTCATCAAGCACCAAGAAGAAGCCCTTTAAGAAAGAGTCCAGTGTTGTCTACAGTTCGAAAAGCCAGAATAGATCCGAACGCCGCCAAGCTGTGAATGCGGTTGTTATTTCAAGACCTGCTGGTGCTCCTCAGCACAATAATCAACAGAAGGACGATAAACCGCGAATGCAATTCACCCGTCTCAGCATGACTTTGTCTCAGATTCTGCCACAATTGTTGAAAACCAATCTAGTGATTCCAAGGGAGGCCCCGAAGAATCGTAACACTACATCACCAAAGTATAACCCTAATGCCCGCTGTGCTTTTCACTCTGATAGCCTGGGGCATAACACAGATGATTGTTGGTCTTTGAAGAATAAGATACAGGACTTAATTGATGCTAAGGAGATTGAGTTCGAGGTGCCCAAAAGGCCTAATGTTGTGACTGCTCTTATGCCCAAGCATGGAGTAAATGCTATAAATGAAGACTCATTTGTGGTTTCTGTGAACGACATTGTTACCACTCTAATGACTGTAAAAAAGAACCTTTTGCTAGCCGGTTTATTTCCAGGCTGTGACGAAGGTTGCCGTATGTGTTCTTCCCTACCAACCGGTTACCATCTTTTGAAATAAGGTGTCCAACGCCTGATGGATAGTAAAGAAATTCTGTTTGAGAAGACTGTTGTTCCTGTAGTCCATACTGAAGAAGTTGCCATCATCACCATTTTCGACAATTCTTCCAAGGCTCCCTCAAGGAAGCCTGTTAGAATTACATTTGTTCCAAGAATTGCACCTGTGGTCATCACTATTCCTGGGCCTAGCCCCTACACCTTTGATAAAGCTATCCCTTGGCACTACGGGGCTGATGTTTATTTTCATGGAGTTAAACAAGAGTTGGATGCTGATACTGACGTCAGCAATATTGTTGGACCTGCTAAAGTCACCTGCAGCAGAAGACTTTTCTCACCTGATATCTCTCCACTAACTGCCCGAAGACCTATTGTTATTACACCTGTCGGTGTACCTGCTACTATTCCTGTTCAAGTTCATATTCTTACCCCTGTCACCGAGTCATCTGACACCCGGGGCAAAGGGATCACCAGTGAGCCTGCCCAGACGGAGGCACCGAAAACGATTATTGTTGAAGCTTCTAAACAAGATATGGAAGAGATTCTGAAAATCATCAAAAAGAGTGACTACAATGTAGTTGAATAGCTGGGGAAAACCCCGTCCAAGATTTTTATGTTGTCACTATTACTATGCTCAGAGGCCCATGCCAAGGCTCTTATTACATTTCTGAAGACTGCACACGTACCACAAGAGACATCAGCTGATCAGTTTAAAGATTGCATGGCCAATCTGACTGCTGATAATGGGTTGAGTTTCTCTGACGCCGACTTGACTGCTAAGGGGAAGAATCACAACGATGCCCTGAATGTCTCCATTGAATGCAGGGGCACTACTCTTGCTCATGTATTAGTGGATACTGGTTCCTCGTTGAATGTCTTGCCTAAGAAAGCTCTAGATCGGTTGGACTGTGAAGGGTTGGAGTTGAAACCAAGCAACATTGTCGTCAGGGCCTTTGATGGTCTAAGAGGATGGTGCATGGAGAAGTGGATATTCCAATTAAGGTTGGTTCTCAGGTTTTCAACTCTACATTCTATGTGATCGACATTCGGCCATCTTATTCTTGTTTGCTGGGTCGTCCATGGATCCACAAAGCTGGGGCCGTAACCTCTACGCTCCACCCGAAACTGAAATACCCAGTGAAAGGGAAGATTGTGAAAGTACAAGGAGAGGAGGAGTACATGGTGAGCCACCTCAACTCTTTATGGTATGTAGAGATGGATGGGGAATTCATTGAGACCCCATTTCAACATTTTGAAGAGGTTCCCTAGACGCTGGCATCAACTGAGACTGTTGTCGAAGTTTCTCATATGAAGATGGCTTCCTTTAGGGATGCTCGGGATGTTGTCAAGAAAGGTGGGTGTGCAAATTGGGGCCGATTCCCTGATTTTACACAGAAGACTGACAAGTTTGGTTTGCGTTTCACTGCAGAAGCTCAAAAGGTTGTTCGGAATGCACGGATCAGAAGACCTCCCATTTTCATCAGCAACTCGGGAGTGAATGCCATTAAAGACGATGTGGAAGATTCTGAGTTCGACAGCTGGATCTATCCTACGACCGACGGTGGACCAAGCAACTGGACAGAAAAGGACTTCATCCCTATTTCTTTTGTTACCCAGTAATGAAACTTTTTGTTTTGAATATGTAATAGACAATGTTTTAAACTTTACGGCCCAGTGTCTTACCCGGGGCACTGTGGCTTCATTTGTGAGGGCTTTATGTGTGTCATTTTCATATATTATTAATAAAAGCGTTGGACGTTTCTTGCATTTCAAATTTTGCGCTCCTTGTTTTTCTTTTATTATATATGGAAAAACAATTATTTTACACACACTCACATATACAGGTCTACATCCACTCTGGATCTCACTGGTAACGACTCTCCTACTTCCAGTTATGACTTTGAAAATCCGATCAACTTAGCCGAAGACGAAGGTAAACTTGCAAGACTGCTACTTCAAGAAGAGAGGGCTATACAACCGCACGAAGAGCCGGTGGAATCAGTAAATCTGGGTACAGAAGAGGACAAGAAAGAGGTCAAAGTCGATGCAAATCTGGAGCATAGTGTGAAACAACGGTTGATTCAGATGCTGCGTGACTATGTTGAGATCTTTGCCTGGTCTTATGAAGATATGCCTGGGTTGGATACCGATATTGTGGTTCACCGCCTTCCTACCAAGGAAGATTGTCCTCCAGTAAAACAGATGGTCCGCCGAATGTGCCCAGAAATGTCTGAGAAAATCAAGGCTGAAGTTATAAAACAGTTTGACGCCGATTTTCTAGCAGTTACTTCTTACCCTCAGTGGGTGGCCAACGTGGTTCCTGTACCGAAGAAGGATGGTAAGGTTCGAATGTGTGTTGACTATAGGGATCTGAACAGGGAAAGCCCCAAGGATGATTTCCCTCTACCTCATATCGACGTTCTGGTTGACAACACCACTCAGCACAAGGTATTCTCCTTTATGGATGGTTTCTCCGGTTATAATCAGATTAAAATGGCTCGCGAAGACATGGATAAGACAACTTTTGTTACTCAGTGGGGTACCTTTTGCTACAAGGTCATGCCTTTTGGGTTGAAGAATGCTGGGGCAACGTATCAGCGTGCCATGGTTGCTTTGTTTTATGACATGATCCATCATAAGATTGAAGTATACGTCAACGATATGATTGCAAGATCTCAGACTGAGGAAGAGCACCTTGACCACCTTCAGAAGCTGTTTGACAGGTTAAAGTTGTACAAGCTGAGGTTAAACTCGAACAAGTGCACCTTCAGGGTGAGATCTGGTAAGCTGCTCAGTTTCGTCGTAAGCGACAAAGGTATTCAAGTGGATCCTGCAAAAGTGAAAGCTATACAGGAAATGCCAACTCCCAGAACAGAGAAAGAAGTCAGAGGTTTTCTGGGACGACTGAATTACATTTCCTTATTCATCTCGCACCTGACTGCTACTTGTGAACCAATCTTCAAGTTAATGAAGAAAGATCAAATAGTATGTTGGAACGATGAATGCCAGGCCGCTTTCGAAAGGATCAAAGAGTATCTCCAAGAGCCACCTATTCTGATGCCACCAGTTGAAGGAAGACCTTTGATCTTATACTTGACAGTGCTCGACAGTTCAATGGGGTGCGTGTTGGGGCAGCATGACGAGTCTGGCCGAAAAGAGCATGCTATTTATTACCTTAGCAAAAAGTTTACCGACTGCGAGACCCGATACTCGTTGCTCGAGAAAACTTGCTGCGCTTTGGCATGGGCTGCTCGCCGGCTGAGACAGTATATGTTGACTCACACTACTCTGTTGATTTCAAAGATGGATCCAATCAAGTATATCTTCGAAAAGCCTGCCTTGTCCAGAAGAATAGCAAGATGGCAGATGATCTTGACTGAGTATGACATACAATACACGACCCAAAAAGCAATCAAAGGAAGTGTGTTGGCAGACCATTTGGCACATCAGGCAGTGGATGATTACCAGTCTATGAACTTTGAATTCCCGGACGAGAATATCATGTTGGTAACTGATTGTGAGACACCTGGACCGGATGAAGGACCTGAGGAAGGATCCCGATGGTCTATGTACTTTGATGGAGCTTCGAACGCTTTGGGCAATGGCATTGGCGCTATGATCATATCTCCTAAAGGCTCTCATACTCCGTTCACCGCCAGACTATGTTTCAACTGTACTAACAATATGGCGGAGTATGAAGCATGCATCATGGGTCTCCGAGCAGCAATTGACCTAAGGATTAAGTTTATGAATGTCTTCAGAGATTCCGCTCTCGTGATCAGTCAGATCAAAGGCGAGTGGGATACGAAACACCCGAACCTTATTCCTTATAAGGAGTTTGTATTGACGTTACTTCCCCATTTCGAGGAGATAACCTTTGAACACTTCCCTAGAGAGGAGAATCAGTTGGCGGACGCTCTAGCTACGATGTCTTCTATCTTCAAAGTCAATTGGGACAACGAGGCTCCCCGGATTATCATTGAAAAACTGGACGAACCTGCACATTGTTGTGATATTGATACTGAAGAGGTAATAGAAAAGCCCTGGTTTCACGAAGTAAAAAGGTATCTTGAGGCTCAAGAATACCCCGAGGGTGCATCTGTTAATGACAAGAAGTTTCTGAGGAGGTTCGCAGCAAAGTTCTTCACCAGCAATGGAATTCTTTACAAGCGTAACCATGATTCAACCTTACTGCGATGTGTGGATAAGAATGAAGCAGATAGGATCATGACAGATTTACATGAAAGGACTTTCGGAACTCATTCCAGTGGACACACCATGGCAAATAAAATCCTTCGGGCAGGATATTATTGGTCTACAATGGAAGTTGATTGTTATCAGCATTCTCGGACATGTCACAAGTGTCAAGTCTATGCTGATAAGGTGCACATACCTCCAATACCTCTGAACGTCTTGACAGCTCCTTGGACTTTTGCAATGTGGGGCATTGATATGATCGGCGAGATCAGACCTACGACATCCAACGGGCATCGTTTCATCCTGGTAGCTATTGATTACTTTACGAAGTGGGTTGAAGCGGCTTCCTTTGCTACAGTAACCAAGAACATCGTGGCACGGTTCATTCGGCATAATCTGATTTTTCGATACGGTGTACCAGAGAGGATCATTATGGACAATGGTACCAATCTCAACAACAAGATGATCACTGAGCTCTGCGAGCAGTTCAAGATACAGCATCACAACTCTTCTCCCTACCGGCCGAAGATGAATGGGGTTGTAGAAGTGGCTAATAAGAACATTAAGAAGATCGTGCAGAAGATGACAGTGACATACAAAGACTGGCATGAGATGTTACCATTTGCTCTTCATGGGTACCGTACCTCAGCGCGGACGTCAACAAGGGAACCACCCTATTCCTTGGTATATGGCATGGAGGCAGTCTTGCCTATTGAATTTCAGATGCCCTCTCTTCGGATCATGAAGGATGCAGGTTTGAGTGAAGATGACTGGATACAGACCCGGCTTGATCAGCTGAACCTAATCGGCGAAAAGAGACTTACTGCTATTTGTCATGGTCAGACGTACCAAAAACAGATGATCAAGGCATTTAACAAGAAAGTTAGACGACAATAGTATCAAGTTGGGGACCTGGTTATCAAGCGTATTATCCTACCTCAAGGTGATCCCAGGGGCAAATGGACCCCTACTTATGAAGGGCCATTTGTGGTTAAGAACATTTTCTCAAGAGGAGCTATGATTCTAACCACCATAAATGGTGACGACCTTCCTCACCCCATCAATGCATACATAGTGAAAAAATACTACGCATAATCAAAGACCCACTAGGTTGACTGGCCTAGGCAAAAATAAGGGCTTCCCGGCGAATCAAAAGGGTTCGGGCAAAAATAAGGGATGAAAATGAAAAAATATGTACACCCGGCAAGTCGAAAACCTGAAAAGGAGGCTTGGGAAAAAAAGGGTATCCCGGTGGACTAAAAACCCGAAAGGGAGGTCCATGCAAAAGTTAGGGATCAAAGCGTAACACTATGTCTCATTGGATCACCTTGCATTCGGACTTCGGTATCGACTATTAAGCTCGGACGACACTAATCAATCTGATCTACCTTCAACCAAGTAGCAAAGTGATGAGATGCTCGAGGATATAAAGGCAATAGCAGAGTTGGGACCCAGTGCGATTATTCACATAACTGTTTTGTTTAGTTTTTCACAAATTGTGTAAATTCTATTATTCGGCGGCGTTCTCTTACTAGGACGTCAGCCTCTTGTACAAAAACGCCTATTTACAGACCAAACTTCAAAATCAATACAAATTCATTTTCAGAAAATTCAAATTGTTTTTCCTTTATCTGTTTTTGTTTTGCAAAGAACGTCCAATGTTCCTTTTTGATATATGCATTTGACATTAATTACTGCTCATGAATATTTACATGCGAAACAAAAGACGATTACGGGTAACATCAGAAACAGGGGCAATAAGAATTGTCCGAGCTGTATAGTTGCTTTATCCACCAGATACAAAGGTGGATTCAGTTGAAGAATATGGATAAGGTACCTTCACTCCCCGCAGAGTAAGACAGTAATGGTAGCTCTCCCCCAGTTGAGACTTGCAACTATGAACGAATCAGCAATATTCTCCCCAAGCAGAGTTTATCTACCATCAGCACTAAAAAGGCTTGATGTCCCCGGCAGTCTTAATATTCCCCAACGGAGTATAAGAATGTTCCCCGGAAGAATACAAGATACCCCCAGTGGAGTTAAAATTTTCCCAACGCAGTCTGAAAAAGCTTCCCCCAACGGAGTTGAAGCATCATCCCCAGTAGACTCTGGAAGTTTATCCCCAGCGGAGTACAAAAATAAATCTCCCCAGCCAAGCTCAAAGGTTTATCCCCAGCAAGTGGCAACTGAAAGATCATCCCCAGCAAAGTTATTTTCTCTCACAAACAGGAATTCAATCCTCAACAGGATTCAATATCACCAGCAACGGTAATCCATCCCCAGTGAAGTTTATTAGTGTAATCCTCAGCAGATCATCTCTTCCCCACAGAGTAATCTCCTCATCAGTTTATTCCCCAACGGAGTTATCCTCTCCTGCAGGTCTATTCTCACAATCCCCTTCATTCACCATCCCCAGCGGAAGCAAAGAATTCAACTCTATTCTCCAGCAGCTCCGGGATTTATTTTCCCCAGCTAGAAACATTACATTTCCATACATCATGATACACACATATACGCATCATATAACACAATCTCATTTATTTTGAGAACATCATTGCTTGATCCATATCATGCATTGCATATGACTGACCTTTACCTTTCAGGAAAGATGCAGTTAAGTTCTCAACTATGTCCAAGACCTCCTCTGGTTCAGTCAGATTGCCGATAAGATCTCCCTGATTCGTATTCCAGTTGAAGTTATTCCAAGATTCTTGTCTGGTCCAGTTAAATCGATTCGAAGATTTTCCTGATGCCGATCCAGTCAAAGTTAATCCAAGACCTCCTCGGGTTCAGTCAGATCGCCGATAAGATCTCCCTGATTCGTATTCCAGTTGAAGTTATTCCAAGACTCTTGTATAGTCCAGTTAAATCGATTCGAAGATTTTTCTGATGTCGATCCAGTCAAAGTTAATCCAAGACCTTCTCTGGTTCAGTCAGATTGTCGATAAGATCTCCCTGATTCATTTTCCAGTTGAAGTTATTCCAAGACTCTTGTCTGGTCCAGTTAAATTGATTCAAAGATTTTCCTGATGCCGATCCAATCAAAGTTAATCCAAGACCTCCTCTGGTTTAGTCAGATCACCGATAAGATCTCCCTGATTCATATTCCAGTTGAAGTTATTCCAAGACTCTTGTCTGGTCCAGTTAAATCTATTCAAAGATTTTTCTGATGCCGATCCAGTCAAAGTTAATCCAAGACCTCTTCTGGTTCAGTCAGATCGCCGATAAGATCTCCCTGATTCGTATTCTAGTTGAAGTTATTCCAAGACTCTTGTCTGGTCCAGTTAAATCGATTCGAAGATTTTCCTGATGCAGATCCAGTAAAAGTTAATCCAAGACCTCCTCTGGTTCATTCAGATCGCCGATAAGATCTCCCTGATTCGTATTCCAGTTGAAATTATTCCAAGACTCTTGTCTGGTCCAGTTAAATGGATTCGAAGATTTTTCTGATGCTGATCCAGTCAAAGTTTATCCAAGACCTTCTCTGGTTCAGTCAGATCGACGATAAGATCTCCCTGATTCGTATTCTAGTCGAAGTTCAGACCACCTATCACCAGTCTCCAAATGGCATTTGTAAGCCCATTCCCGACATCACAATGCTGATACCACTTCATGCGAGTGCAAATTTCTAGGCACTCTAATGTTCAATCATCTTCCACCTTCGGATCACGAAAGGCCCGAAAGCCAATCTATATCCTCAGGTTTAAGAAAATTGAACAGGGGCAGCTGTTGTACCCAAAAATTTTCCATCTCATATTTCCCAAGACATTGCAAGAAAAATCTCCAAGGTGCTCAAGATTGCTCAAAAGTTGGAATGTCAAGTCACCTCATAAGGCAGTCAATCCCAAATTAGGGTTTTGTGTTGCATGAAGGTCCTTGCATCCAAATGACCTCAAGGGATCCCCAATGTCCTAATATGTTCTCAAGGTCATCCATGCCAAATTTCAAGCCTTGCAGAGGAAGTTTGCTCAGTCAATTGCTCAAAGGGACCAAAAATCGACTATGTTAGGGCAAAAGTCAACTGTGACCCAAATATAGTCAAACTTCAATATTTTTTGTAAACATTCTCATTTTGAAGGATATTTCATCATTTGATCAAGGGTTTATCATGATTCATCAAGGATTGCTCAAAATTCATCAAGACTCAAAAGTTGCTAAATAAGGGTTTTGCAGGAAAAGCCAACTCAACTTTGACCAAGCATAACTTTCTCATACTTTATGATAAATGACCCATACAAAGCTCATTTTGGAGAGGATTCAATTTCCTACAATCCATCTTCATACCCAAAGATCAGAAAATGCACTCACAAGAATTTTAAATTTGGACATTATAGGTCATTTTTGAAAGTCAACAAAAATACCTTTTTTTACAAAGATTATAACTTGAGCATGGAATATCAAAATTATATGAGACAAAAAGGGTTGGTTAGAGGAAATCTCAAGCTTTCTAAAAAGTCCAAGAACACTTCCAAAAGTTCAAAATTGAAGAAGTTATGCATTGTTGAAGTTGGGCATTTTTGCAAAATTGCCAAAAGTCAAATAACCCCAAAACTTCAAATTTTGTCAAATTGGCCCATTCTTTTCCACTTGATTTGATCTTGTCACACTACACACGTGTCCTATATTCAGCCTTGAGATCATATTTCTTTTTTATTATTTGATTTGATTTCTTATTGAATTATTTCATTGTTAATCAAATAAAATCAAATAAAATCCAAATATTGATTACTTAGGATCTTTTTGATTGTTATAGGTCTTAATTATCATCATGGTCAGTATCAAATTCGTATCTCACCATATGATGAACAAAAAGATTTATTTTGGACAAGATTGGAAAGTTATCAATGGAGGATCAAATCAAATCTCCAAGCATTGATGCACAAAGATTCAAGACACAAAACTTGACCTAATACATTGCATTATACATATACAAGGCAAAGGACGCGAGATCAGAGGTTAGAGGTTGCAGAATCATCAAAAGCAAAAACTTGAAAAAAGGTGAAAAAGTGTGAAACTGAAATCGTGCATAGAGGCGTTTTCAAGGGCAAATCTCAACACCAATCCATTGTTGGGAAATCATTAAAGCGAAACTAATCCAAAACCAATCCCCATACGCGCCCCCAAGCTCTGTAAGTGTCTCAAAAATATGCCTTTCAATTGAATTTGTATATTATTGTTCTTGCACTTTTCTTGTAAAATCTTTGCATATTCATGTTTATCATCCAATTTACAAGCTTTCTGCATTATTTGATTGCATTTATCTGGCCTGTAACTCCATAGCCGAGTCTAGGGTTCTTGGTTCGTGTTTTTTGGGCGTTTCTTTTGCAGGCAAAATTGATGCCATTGATGGACATAGGCATGATCAGTGGAGGAAGACGAGCATGACCATGGTCTTGGATTGAGTTTTCATGGCCTAGAATCAATTTTAGGAACGATCTACGAATTTAGCTGCAGATACAAATCCGCAGGTAAATATCCAGGCTGAACGAAGAAGATGAAGATGTGCCCCCCTCCCATTGGCTGATTCAAACTTGGCGCGTTTCTTTTTTTTATTTCTGGCATAATACGCGTTTTCCTATTTTATTATTATTGTCCAATAGGTATACAGATAAAGCACGTTGGTTGAGTGGTAGTGGAGTGTATGTTATGACTTACATGACCTGGGTTCGAATCCCAGGTCCCCCATGCATTTGTATTATTTTTTCATAGGTTATCCAGTGCAAGCCAAGGCTGAAGACCTATCATATGCCCTTAGATCTCAAAGCGCCAGATGGCCCCAGGCCAGATCTGGTGGTCCAGAAGTGATGTTCACCATACTCCCTAGTCAACGTGCCACATGGAATTCCAAAAAGTCAGCCAGGCCAATGGACTATTGGGCCTCTGAATTATTATCCCAACCTCCCAAAAGCAGGCCCAAATCTCTAACTCTCTCTATTTCTCTATTTTATTTATTTATATTGTTTATTTATTTTTCATAATTTAATTAACCAATCAAACTTTTTTCTGAATAAAATTAAAAACCAAAAAAAATATTTTCTTAATTAAGTTAATTGTCAGTAATTTATTTTTGTTAATATTAATTTAATTAATTTAGTTTAATTAGGAAATAACTTTAATATCTTTTGCAATAATTAAAATTAACTTAGATAATTAGGTTTAATTAACTTTAATTTATTTATTTTTATTTCTTTAAATACTCAAAAAACCCAAAAATATTTTTATTAATTAATTTGTTTATTAATTTAATAATTAACTTAGTTTAATTCCTTTTAATTCAAAAGTAAACCAAAAAATATTTTCTTGAATAAAAAAGGGTCAAAACCCTAGAACTCGCCCGATTTAATTTCTCGCACGCGATCCATTATTTTATTCAATATTGTATCTGTTTCCTGGAATGTAATAGTTTAATAGGACTTTAATTATTTTATCACTTTATTTATTTTCCGCATTTTAATTTCAAGGGTTTCTTTTGGCGATGTAAATACCCGACGCCTTGTAATAGTTAGTTTTAATTTCCGCAATTTAATTTCTGCAACTTACAAACTGTTAGATGTTTGATAATAGGGAATGCATGACAAGATCGGATGTTTAACCTAAAATCAACATAGATAATCATTGACATGTACAAATACAAAATTAACTAAAAACAACACACTCGCACATGCGCACTCTTAGGGTACACCTCACTTGGTTACCTTCGAACGTGGTCATTGAGTATAGGAAGTTTTAGAGGTCGTCCTCTTGTCCAAAGATCATAGTTGCCTCGAAACGGTTGCCTCGGAAAAATGATCTAAGACACTAGGTTTACCGCTAAGGCGTCCTAACGTTGCTTTGGTGACCGCACGTCTCTTAATCGAATTGACCCTTAAAACTCCAATGACGGTGCTACCTACTCATTCATAGTGGGATAGCATTGTCTAAAGGACATTAGCATAGAACGATTCCTTTTTTCGAGTAGGTAGATGGTTCTTAAGTACTCGCTCTTTCCAAAACAAAACAAATTTTCACACTTACACTCCTTTCAAAATAAAAACTCTTTTCAAACCCACAAACACAAAGAAAAGTAAAATTTTTGAAAACACTTTGAGCAAGTACCTAAGAGCCCGTGAATAACCACGGATATAAAGGGTGCTGACACCTTCCCTTTCTATAATCTACTCCCCGGACCCGAGAAACATCTCGAAAAAGGAATTTTTCTGTGCTTTTTTCCTTTCCTTGTTGGATAAAATAAAAGACGGTGGCGACTCTTTCTTACCGCGACATTTTGCGAAAACAAACGCAAAATACAAACCAGCATTCCAAAAACAGTCAGTTCTCTCCCACCGTATCACATAGGTGAACTACGAGTGCCCTGATCCCCTATTGCACAAAAGGTGGTATGTAGGCACAAAGGTTAATAAACACGGCGGGCACAACTAATAAAAACTTTTCTTTTTGTATATACTTTACGTTCATGCATTTTCCCTTAGCTTGTTAGCTTTATTTTTGAAACACCCTTTAATTAGAACAACAAGAGTGGATCTTGTGGAGTACCACAGATGTTAGGAGTGCTAATACCTTCCCCTTGCGTAATTAACTCCCGTACCCGTTCTCTTGGTCGTGAAACCTTGATTTTTCCCTTCTCATGTTTTCTTCGATGTTTACCTTTCTCTTCTGTGGGATAAATAAATA
The DNA here is from genome assembly GCA_948472305.1 of Vicia faba. Taxonomy (NCBI): domain Eukaryota; kingdom Viridiplantae; phylum Streptophyta; class Magnoliopsida; order Fabales; family Fabaceae; genus Vicia; species Vicia faba. The sequence goes on from OX451738.1 coordinate 231,868,695, forward strand.
TTCGACGGTGACTTCATTGTTTACTTTTCTCTAGTTTCCTCAGCTGGCGACTTCACTGGGGATAAGAATCTAAGTGAGTTAGTCCTAGCTTTTGTTTATTGTATCTTTACGTGTTTGTTTCTTTTTAGATTTATAGTTTGATCATCTGTATATATATGTGTATCTGTATATATGTTTGCATTGCATTTTGTTTTCATTATTCCTATATACTGGATATGCTGAACTGTCTGTGTTTTTCTTGGCGATTGGGTTGTTACATGAGGTAAAAGGCCCAGTACCCAGACCAGAGAGTTCATCTAGGAACATATAGGAATAGAGTGGATCATGGTGGCTATGGGACGAAGGTCTTACTAGTGAAGTTATGAATAGAGTGGGGTATTATCCTTATACACGTCTGTTGTTACAATGGTAGTACTTTTAGGCGAACCCATGATTTTGACTTACCCCTTTGACTTTGCCTTGACATAGACATCAGTCGTGAGTGGGGAGGGAATGATATTACAGGTACTATTGGAGACTATTTAGTTCTTTTTGGTGTATGTTCAGGATCTTTGATCTTGTGACACTTGGTTATTCAATAGTTTAGCGACTACCCAGTGTTGTTAGAACCTTGATCCTGTCATTTTGCACTCGCATCATAGCATCTTTTATTTTCATATATATATATATATATATATATATATATATATATATATATATATATATATATATATATATATATATAAAAGAAAAATCTAACTTGCATATGCATGTCATTTCTAGGGTGTTCTAGAATATTCATCTATATCAAGAATGATTAGCAACATTGATACTGTCAAAAGGAATACAAGGGGTATTTTCAGTTATATGTTTGGTGCTAGTGATGGCCATGTTTGAAGAAGATGGTTGATTTGGTGGTTTATTCGAACTCAAAGGTTTTCAGCAAAAGATATGGGAATCTCTTATCTTTAGTATATACTCAAGTTGATGATAGAGCTCTTCAAACCTTTCTGCAGTTCTATGACTCGAAGTTATATTGTTTCACGTTCCAAGACTACCAATTAGATCCTACCCTTGAAGAGTATTATTATCTTTTTGGAATCCAAATCACATATCATGTTCCTTTTTCCCATGTTCCAGAAGAACCTAACTTTGAAGTTATATCTTAGTCTCTATATTTGAGACTGAGTGACGTGAAGGGTAATTTGAAGAAGAAAAGTGTAACTTGTGGTCTTTCTGTGGATTTCCTTATGATTAAGGCTAAGGAGTTGGCAACTAAAGGTTGTTGGGATGCGTTCAATACATTGCTAGCTATTACAATTTATGGCCTCGTTCTATTTCCTGATGTTGAGAAATTGGTAGATTTGGCCGCCATCTGTGTTTTTATGAATATGAATCCAATACCTACTATGTTGGCCAATACTTATTATGTTATTCACTCCAGGAATAATAAGAGAGGGGTTGTGGTTTTATGTGTCCCTTTGCTATACAAATCGTTCATGTCTTAGTTTCCTACCAAGGGACTATTTATGGATACTAAAAGTACATATACATGGGCATCAAAGCTCATGGCGCTTACCTCTTTTGATATAACATGGTATAGACTTAGAGTTGATAGTGCTGAAGTGATTACAAGTTATGGAGGTTTCTCTAACGTTTCACTCATGGGGATGCAAGGGGGATGATCAAATATAACTATTTTCTTTCCTTACGCCAGTTAGGGTACGCCATGAGAAGTCAACCTAAATATAATCAAATAAATGAGTTTGTATATTGTAAAAGGGGAGAGGATCTTGAAATGATACAAAGGGTGGAGGTTGCTTGGACTAAGGTTTTCAAAAAAGGGAAGGATTTCTTTGGGAAGAAGAAACTGGTAGCTTTCAGACCCTATGTTGATTGGGTCAAAGAAAGAACAATAACTCTCATGTTACCATTCTCAAAAGAAGATCCTTTGAACCCACAACCAATTGAGCAACAAAATGATGTACCTAAGGGGAGTTTCTATCAAGTGCAAAATCATAACCATTAACTATGCATCGATAATGAAGCCAAGGTCGTGGAGTTGTATCTACTTAGGACAAAAAAGCAAGAGTTAGCTCGTAAGCTTAAAAAGAATGATGATGGAGCAAGTACATCTATTGGTGTGGGAGCTAGGAAGAAACCAAGGGCTTAAAGTTCTCGCACTGCCAGTGATCAGACAAAAGTTCTAAAGAAGGTTCAGGAAGACTTTCAAAAATTCGACATAAGCATGAAGATCTCTGGATATACAAAGAGAAATTGAAGGCTAAGCACAGAGGGGAAATTAGAGCTATGAGGAAGCAACTCTGAGATGAGGAAGCCAGAAATAAAGAAGTTTGAATTCAAAGAAAAGGGTTTGAACTTTAAGTTCAGAGTAGACAGGTGAAAATAGACAAGATGAATGACGAAATTGACAGGCTTAAAATTCAACTTGAAGATAAATATAATGAAAAGTTTGCAATAGAGACTCATCTAAATGGGAGCAATATTCATTTAGCACAAGCAGTAGAAGAAGTTACCAGACTCTAAGCTCAACTAGATGAAAAGGGAAAGACACCGATAGAAGAAATAAACATAGATGTATAAGTGCTAAAGATTGGGAGCAAAAGTGCAGATACTTGAGGACCATGATGAACAGGAAGGATGGTTGGATCCGAATTTGATTCAAAGGCCAAAGCATGGGGTAATAAAGAAGCAGATTGAAGATTCCAAGGCGTGGAGGGAGAAGTACTTGGGGGAGGGCCCCTTGACCTATTTATAGTTTGATGGAAGCTCTTAATATTGTTTTTGTCTATCTTTGATCACCGCCAGGATTGTTGGATGGGATCTTTATCATTTATAAATTTGTCCTTGTATGAATTGGTGTTGAGAACCATGTTTGAATGGATTTTTTATGATATGGGCAGTTTTTATCATGTTGAGATTTTATCTTATTTACATGCTTGTTGTATCTTGTTGCATCTTATTCTTGATGAAATGAAATAATTTCAGGATCTCCCTGGAAATGATAAAACATTGCATGAAAACTCATACACTCATAACATATTATATCATGTCAGGTTATCAATGATTGGTCTTCCTACTTATGATCTGGTTTTTCTTGTTCAGATATTGCAAATTTAAGAATTCATCAGTATGGTACTAGAACTAATCAAAGGAGACTAATGGAGAAGATAGAGGCTGATGTGGCTGCTATGGAGGTCAAGATGGACACCCGTGTAGAACATTTAATAGACATCATACAAAACATGGCTAAGGGGCGGGAAGAGCTAAGGGCTTTGGTGGTAAGATCTGTTACAAACATTGACAACACAAATGAAGATATAAATGGTGTTCCTGGTATTGTGAATGGTGTTCCTGGTAATCTGAATGGTGTTCCTAGTAATCTAAATGGTGTTCCTGGTAATCTGAATGGTGTTTCTGGTAATCTGAACGGTGTTCTTGGTAATCTGAATGGTGATCCTGGTAATCTTGATGGTGTCATTCTTGGTAATCCTGGTGGTGTTATTATTTGTAATCCTAGCGGTGGTATTCTTGGTAATTTGGAGGAAACAATCAAGGTGTTAACATGAATCATGTCATTGGTAATCTTCCTCCACCAATTCCCCCGTATTTAACTCTCGAGAAGTTGTTTGCTCAACAACAGGCTAGAAGGGAAGTTCATATTCCAATGCACGGTCTTGAAGAAGACAACTATGATAATTGGTATTCCAACAATGATGAACCTACCAAAGCTAACAGGAAGCTTCGTATGCTTGAAGAGCGTATTAGAGCCACGGAGATACAAGGAGCTCCGGGTATGGATATGACTGATTTGGGATTGGTTCCTGGGGTGAGGATTCCCCCAAAATTCAAAGTACCTTATTTTGTCAAATACAAGGGCACAACCTATCCTAAGACATATGTTAAGTCTTACTATAGGAGAATGTTGGTGTATTGTAATGACGAGAAGCTGCTAATGCATTTTTTCCAGGACATATTTGTTGGTGGAGCTCTGGATTGGTACATGCAGTTAGAAAGCACATGTATCTGCAGTTGGAGAGAGTTGGCAGAGGCTTTTGTCCTACACTATCAGTTTAATATGATATGGCACCCACTCAAACTCAGTTACAGAATCTGACGCAGGGGCAGAACGAGTTGTTTAAGGAGTATGCGCAAAGTTGGCACGAAGTGGCAGGCAAAGTTTAACCTCCAATGGTGAAGTGAGAAATGGTTGACATGTTCACTAGCAATCTGCAGGGGCATTATTATTTGGCTTGTAGCACTCCTAACAGTTTTTCAAAGATGGTGACATATGGGGAAAAAATTGAATATGGATTAAAGATGGGGAAGATCCAGACCACTACTGCTGCTAATTCCTTCGTGGGAGGTAAAAATCATTTCAATGGATATCCCAAGAAGAAAGAATGTGATGCAAATGTTGTATATAAAGGAAAAGGTCGTGCTTATCATGAATCACATCCACAAGTTGTCGTTGTAATAATTCATGCCGCAACTCCTCAACAAAAACCACATCAATGAGCATATGCTCCCCGACAGGGAAACTATCAGCAAAACCCAGGTTACCTCCAAGAAAGTTTGATCATTTGCCTGTGTCATACACTCAGTTGCTTCCTCATATGATGCAACTGGAACTTATTAATTTGAGAACATTGAATATTAATCCCAATAAGTTACCTCCCATTATGATGCCAATGCTCGATACGAGTTTCATTCGGGAGGACAAGATCATAGCATTAAGAATTTCATAGCTCTGAAGCATAAATTTCAAGATCTACTTGACTCTCAGGCCATTAAATTTGAAGATAGACCAAATATTATTCAACAACCATTCCCACCACATAGAGGTTCTACAGTTAACACAACTTTTGAAGAAGGATTGAATCTGGTAATGGATGTGAACTTGTTAAAGACTCCTTTGTAATTTGTGAAAGAGTAGTTACCGATAAAAGGAGTTTATCTCGGTTGTACTATTGATTATGAAATTTTTTGGTACAACATGAGGGTTGTGTTTGTCTGAAAAATGAGGTTCAGAGGTTAATTAGTGAAGGAACTTTGCAGTTTGACAGACTGTCTGTTGTTGAGAAATTTGAAGAGGACGAGGTAGATGTGATCACCATTCCTTTTATTCCAAAAAGGATTCATATTTCTACGATGGTTCTCATTCCTGCTAAATAATCTTCGTTGACTATCACTTTACCTGGTCTAATTCCTTATAGTAGAAACAAAGAAGTACCTTGGAGCTATGCGGCCGAGATATACTACCAAGGGAAGAAACATGTGATCGAGACACCAGATGAGAGTCCTCTTGAATATCATGATATTTTGGGGGTAGCATAATTACTAGAAGTGGCAGAATTTTCTCTCCTCAAACTTCATCTGAAAACAGTGTTGACGCCTTGGCTAAGGTCAAAGGTAAACAGGTTATCGTAGGTGGTGAAGCATCCGTGCAAAATAATCCAATTTAGCCTATGAGTTTATATATAGCTAAAGATGTGGAGTAATTAATAAGGTATATCAAGAAAGGTAATTATTGTATCATCGACCAACTAAATTAGACCCCGTCGAAGATATTTATCTTATCCTTAGTTCGAGACTCTGAGTCACACCGTAATGTTTTGATGAAGTTGTTGAGCATAACTTTTGTTCTTTAAGAGATCTCGGTAAATCAATTCGAAAGTGTTTGTGCCAGCATTACTGCTAGTAATGGCTTAGGTTTTAATGATTTTGATTTTCCTCCCGAGGGGAGAAATCATAACAAAGTGCTTCATGTTTCTATGGAAATAGCAGGAACGACTTTATCCCGTGTGCTGGTTGACACGGGGTCATCTCTGAATGTGTTACCTAAGTCTGCCCTGATGATATTGGACTATGAAATGGTTGTTTTGAGAGCAATTGATTTGATTGTGAAGGCGTTTGATGGATTGAGAAGATCAGTTTTTGGTGAGGCTGACCAACCTATAAAGATAGGGCCTCAGGTTTTAGTGCAACTTTCTTTGTGATGGATATAAATCCCTCTTAATACTGTTTGTTGGGACACCCTTGAATTCATGGGGCAGGTGTCGTGAATTCTACGTTGCACCAGAAACTCAAGTTCATGATTAATGGAAAATTGGTCACTGTCTATGGTTAAGAAGACTATGTTGTGAGTCATTTGAGCACTTTTAGATACGTGGAAATTGAAGGTGAAGTGCACGAGACTCCGTTTCAATCTTTTTAAATTGTTCAGGTTATTAAAACCCCTCACCCAGAGGTGAAAAAGCCAGAGGTCTCAATGACGTCCTTTAAACAAGCTCAGGCAATTGTCGAATCAGGGTGCTCTGAAGGTTGGGAAAGAGTGTTGGATCTTCCCATAAATAAGTAAAAAGGTGGTTTAGGGTTTGTAAATAGTTGAAGTGCACCAATTATAATCCATAAGGTTCAAGGTATTCCTACTCCGGTCAAGTTTATCAGTGCTGGTACTAGTGGAGGAGAAACTAATGCTATGACTGATGAAGGAGACAACGATTGCAACATGGATAATTGGTTTCACCCAATAGTCCCAAGTCAAGATACATCCTACTGGTTTGCTGAAGATGTCATCACAGTCACTCGCTTTCAGAAGTAATTTTCTTTTTTTGTTTACATCATGTAATAATTCATACGCTCTTCCCAAGGTCTATGGATCATTTTGTAGGGCCACAATGTTTTACTTACAAGTTTATCATAAATAAAGGACTTTTTTGCATTCAAATATTTTTCTCTCTGCATTTCTTTTTTCTTACTTTTTACAAAAAAATGGCAATGTGTTTTTTTTGTTCTTCTTTTTTAAATCACAATCAAAAATACAAAAATAAATCATCAATCATGCAGATTCAATCCCACATTTGTTCATAATTCCATCGATAACGACTCTACTATGGATCATTATGACTTTGATAATCCAATCTACCAAGCTAAAGAAGAAGGTGTAGAAGATTGTGAACTCCCTGAAGAGTTTGCTGAAGAATTAAAAAACACAAGAAGGGGGGTTGAATTGGAATCTTAAAATTCACTGGGAAGAACACGATGATTTTTATCCTGATTCATTTGAACTCAAAATACTCCAGTCCACCCGCCAAGCTGATTTTTCCTCTCTCTAACGAGGTCTTAATCCACTAATCAATCTTGATTACAAATCTACTTTGACTACTGCCAAAGTCTTCATGAGTATAACCATAACCCGATTTTTCTCAAGGAATTATTCTAAACAATATAATAATAAGATAGTGTACAATAATGTTTTCTTACAAAATAGTATCACAATATGTGATGTTTTACACAGTTGAGAGAATTATATGTATGAGGATTAGAAAATATTGCAGCATTGTTGAGTGTTGTAAAATCATAAACGATTTATCCTCACGTCTTGTTTAAATAGGCGCAACATGAATGATATTTTGGAAACATGGTTAATGACAATTAAGGTGCTTACCAAAAATAAAGATCCTTGTTCCCTTCTAGCCGTTACTCTTGAAATGGAAATATTTGATTTGTAACGCTTCAGAACATTGAGGTATGTGTTGTTTCTTTCTTCAGAGCTTTTGAAGATCAGAGCCATAAGATCCTGTTTGTAGCGTTAGACTTGCTTTCCCAGAGTTGTGTAATCAGAGTTAAAACATCTTTCTTTTAGGTCAACTTCTGATCTTCTATCATCAAAGATTTTTGAGAATTGTCTACGTTCACAATGCGAACAACCTTGTAGCTTATCTTCTGATCTTGTTCCATCAGAACTTCTCTACAAAATAGAATATAATTTTATAGTGCATATTTGTTCTTTGTGTTTATTATCATCAAAACTCTTACTAGGGTTGTAGAATCAAACTATGTTCTAACAATCTCCCCATTTTTGATGATGACAATAACTAGGATATTTCAATCAGAATAAATAGAACATAAATCATTATAGGGTCTCCCCCTTAGCTGAGTACTCCTATAGAGATGAATTACTTCCCTGAAGTTCATTCTGATCAGAGCTTTGGATGCATCTACTTCTATCTTCATCAGGGTTTTGTTCCTGTTTTAATTTCAGAAAAAGAAACGAGAAGTTATGATATTCAAAATGTTTGAGATTGTGTCTCGATATACTATTATTAGAAATATCTTACGTTCTCCCCCTTTTTGTCAAGAATCAAAAAGCAATATAAGAATTAATATTCAGAGTCAAAAGATGAGTTATATTAAACTTGATTGCAATAACATGCTCAGGAGCAAACAAAATAAGAAAAATGAATACAGTAAAGAAAACAAGCTTTAAAAGGTAAGATTGAGGTGGGGGAGTCGTGTGAACAACTCTTCCAGCAAGCTCTTAATCTGAGTGTTCGATTCCTCTTGTTTTCCCAACATTCCTTTGATTTATTTGCATGTTTCATCTTGCTTGTATAATCTCTCCTTTATCACTGCATTTTCTTTCTTAAACTCTTCCATAGTTTGCATAACCATAGATGAAGAAGGTATATCCAAGGAAGGCGCAAGCTTCTCAGAACAATCTGTAGCAGTTTCTGATACAGTGGCTTCTTCAGTCTCTTTGCCTTTGTCTTAAACAATAACCAGAGGAACCTTATCAGAGCATGGTTTATCAACTTATGTGGGCTGGCACTCTTTCCAGGGAGAATCATCCAGCTGAAGAATATGTTTCTTTTCCCAGTGACTCAGAACTTGATCCTTGAAAACATTCAGCTAATCACAAATGATCTGTTGGGCCATTTCATAGCTTAACTCCTTGAGTTTCTTAGATTCAGAATTGAACTATTTTCTAAACTGGTTCCAGTGAGAATCAGAAGCAGTAGGATTCATATTTTTTAAGCATGCTCGCTTCAAAGAGTTAACCCATTCAATTATCTCTGTTTCAAAAATCAATAAATTTCTACCAACATCTGCCTTGGTGATGGTTGGTTTTGGTTTGGGAATAACAATTTTGTGAGAGTTAGAGGCAAGGTGATCTAGTGCTTCTAAGTCTATTAATGTTCTTAGGCGATCTTCTGGAGGATTAATAGGTGAGGGAGAGAGAGAATAAAAAATGATAATTAGTGATGGAGGTGTGTTTGGTGGAGTGGAATGGTAAGGAGATGGAATTTCTGGAATATCATGGATTGAGAGAGGTTGGAGAACCATGAGAGGTTCTGTTATTCCAGGAATTGGTGTGGTGGTATCAGAGTCAGTGTTTGGATTTTCTGGTTGGGAAGCATTGGCGTTTGGATTTTTAGAGTGGGGAGCTTGAAAATCTGGATCAAATTGCTCAATATCGGAAAGAACTTGAGCAAGTTCTCGCTGATTTTGTCCAAGATGTGGGTTAGGAGAGTGTGGTTCATTCATAATGTTTTCTAGTGTGATTGAAGGGTAAAATTCTATATCAAAATCATCAAAGGTTTGTGGTGAGGGGTTTTCTATTGGTTTTGGAGAGGAGGGTGTTTCAGATGTTGGAAAAATCACTGATTCTACAACAGAAATAAAAGAAGGATTACCTTTCTTCTTAGCAACTTTTGGTGTCTTCTGAGAAGATCCTTCTCCTGAAGCTTTCCTTTTTCTAGACTTCTTGAAGACAACTTCTGGAGCCTATTGATGCAAATAAAAAATGTTTAACTCTGGATTAGTCCCATCCAACTTGCAGGCTTCCAGATATCCGATAATAATTTCTGGTGAAGCATCAATTTGAGAGAACATATGGAAGTCTTTCAAAGGGAATCTTCTTGATGTTATGACTTCTTTTGTTGCAACAGTCGGATCCTTCTTAACACTGCCAATGATCTTCATCTTCTTCAGATTCTTAGCATTGAGAGGTTTTCCAGCACATGCCTCCAGAGTGCTAATCTGCTGAGCTTCAGTCAAATATTTAACTAACTTGTTTCCAGTTAGAATATATGAAATTAGCCTACCCAGAGGTATCCAATCCTTCTTGGTTCTTTCATATTCTATGGTTTCCTTCACACTTGTTCTCAGATGGTTGAATAGCAGGTGAGGAAGGTTTATTTTCGCCTTTGTTACAATGAAGTATAATAGGAATTATTGATCAATGTTTATGTAATCAGGAGAGCTTGTTGGCTTCTTATGGTTTATACAATCCAGAATGATTTTTGCCCATATTCTGAAGTAGTCCTTCAGATCTTTTATCTTGTTAGAAGGCTGCCCAGAGGTGAAAATTTCTCTTGAGATAGTTGTTAGGTCGGAACATTTCTCAGCCATATCGCTGCACCATATTCCTCCGTCGTTATGACCAATCAACTTTGCAATCAGTTCTTCAGTGATAGCATTCTTCTTCCCCATTACATATGAAGTTACCTGATGATTTGAAGAGGATGCGTGAATCAATAATTCCTTAACCAATTTTGGGAAAACTGGACCCAGAAGATGATCAAAGTATTTCTTCCAACCTTGAAATTCCACATCTGCTGTAAGATCAAAGTCGTTTTCTTTCATGCTTTCAAAATCAATGATAAGTTCGCAGAGAACCTCTAGAGAATCAACGGGAGTTAACATCATTCTTGACGGTTCTTCATATCTCTCTGCAGTTGACGAAGATGAACCAAGAGCACATTGAGGATTATGAGCACTTGAAGATGAAGCCACTGTTCACACTGACTGTTGATGATTTTTGAAAGATGGTTTTGCAAACGAAAAAATTAGAGAGAAAACGGTAGCGAGAATAAGTGAGAGTCAAAGTGAATTGTGTATTTATAAACAATTTGAAAGCTTAATTAGTAAGAAACAAAAAAAAATAATGATTACACAGCATTTATGAATCCTGAAAAGAGGGAGATGGCATGGAGATATGAAACAGTTACCAATGACACGCGTATCAATACATCTAATCAAATCTTTTAATCTCTTCAGAATTCAAACATGTGTTCAACCTTAGAAGGATGCTTGTGAGAGGATGACAGATGTTGATGATGTGAACTGCACGCTTCTATCTTTGAAATGAACCGTTCAGATCTTCTTAGATAGATCCTGATGCAACTGACCTTCTAACTTCTAAAGAATTATTGATCAGATGTTCACAAAAAAAACATAAAATTATGAGGGTAAAGAATATATAAATAAAAATCTTATTTTGGACATAATTTCATGCTGAGATGTTTCAGAATGAAATTAAACATGTCTTCAGAAAGTGGTTTAGTAAAGACATCAACCCATTGATGGTCTGTATCAATAAATTTTAAGGAAAGAATTCCTTTCTGAATATAGTCCCTAATAAAGTGATGTTTTATTTCTATATGCTTAGACCTAGAATGTAAAATAGGATTCCTAGATAAACAAATTGCAGAGGTGTTATCACAAAATATAGGAATGTTACTCTCAAATATATTGAAGTCTTCAAGCTGACTCTTCATCCATAGCATATGTGTGCTGCATCCAGCAACTGCTATGTATTCAGCTTTAGTTGTTGGCAATGCAATTGTGGATTGCCTCTTGCTGGTCCATGAGATCAGATTTTCTCCCAGAAACCGGAAACTTTCAAAAGTGCTTTTCCTTTTTACTCTGTCTCCAGCGAAATCAGCATCACAGTACCCTACTAATTTGTATTCACTGTTTTTTCTATAAAACAAACCAAGATTAGTAGTACCTTTCAGATACTTGAAAATTCTCTTAACAGTAGTTAAGTGAGATTCTCTAGGATCTGATTGGAATCTAGCACATAAACATACACTGTATAGAATATTAGGTCTTAAAGCTGTAAGATATAGGTGAGCACTAATCATACCTCTGTAGATCTTCTGTTCTACTTTTTTACTTACCTCTTCCATTTCTAGAATGCATGTAGGATGCATTGGAGTCTTGGTTGTCTTATATTTTGATAAGTCGAATTTCTTCAGATGTTCTTTGACGTATTTTCTCTATTGTATGTAGGTTCCTTCTGGAGTTTGATTGATCTAAATGCCCAGAAAGAATTTGAGTTCTCCCATCGAGCTCATTTCAAACTCTGCCTGCATAGACTTAGCAAATTCTCTTCCCAGATAGGCTTTAGTAGATCCAAAAATAATTCCATCTACATAAATTTGACAAACTAGAATGTCATTCTTAAATGACTTACAGAATAAGGTTTTGTCCACTTTCCCTATGGTGAAATTATTTTCTAACAGAAAGCTTCTTAGTCTTTCATACCAAGCCCTGGGAGCTTGTTTCAGACCATATAGTGATTTCTTTAGTTTGAAAACATATTCTGGATGTTTGGAATTTTCAAAACCAGGGGGTTGGTGCACATAAACTTCTTCATCAATGTATCCATTTAAGAATGCACTTTTGACATCCATCTGATATAGTGTGATGCCATTATGCATAACGAAAGAAATTAAAAGTCTGATAGATTCTAACCTGGCGACTAGAGAAAATGTTTCTGTATAGTCTATCCCCTCTTGCTGACTATAACCTTGTGCAACCAGTCATGATTTGTTTTTTATGACTTCTCCTTGTTCATTCAACTTGTTTCTGAATACCCATTTTGTTTCAATGATGTTAAACCCTTTTGGTTTGGGAACCAGATCCCACACATCATTTTTGGTGAATTGATTTAATTCCTCCTGCATAGCCAATATCCAATCATTGTTCAGAAGAGCTTTATCAATGGAAGTTGGCTAAATCATAGATACTAATCCCATGAGAGATTCTTCAGAGTTTCTGAATGTGGATCTTGTTCTGATTGGGTCTTCATTCTTTCCCAGAATTTTGTCTTCAGGATGAGCTAGGCTGCTTCTGGATAGTCTTTTCTGGAGAGGTTCTTCAGATGTTGCTGTAATGTTTGTGACATGTCCTTCTGATATTGTGTGTGATTCTTTGTTGGGAACTTCTGATGCAGTGTCTTTAGTACCTGTAAATTGGACTTCTATATCTGCATGAGATTCATTTTGCTTTGACTTTTGAGAGCGAAGCTTGTCATCAAATCTAACACTGATTAACTCTTCTACAATCTATGTTTATGTGTTGTATACTCTGTAGCCTCTTGAGCGTTCAGAGTATCCTAACATAATACACTTTGGTGCTTTAGAGTCAAACTTGTTCAGATGTTCTTTGGTGTTAAGAATAAAACAAATACATCAAAATGGATAGAAATACGAGATGTTGGGATTTCTGTTACTCCACAATTCATATGGAGTCTTATCCAGCATAGGTCTTATGGAGATTCTATTCTGAATGTAACACACTGTGTTAATTGCTTCTGCCCATAAGTTATTAGCAATGTTAGTCTCGTTGATCATGGTTCTGGCCATTTCTTGTAAAGTTCCATTCTTTCGTTCTACAAATCCATTTTGTTGGGGATTTCTAGGACAAGAGAAATCATTAGAGATGCCATTCTTATTAAAAAATATTTCAAATTTTTTGTTTTCAAATTCTCCACCATGATCACTTCTGACTTTAACAATTCTAAGATCTTTCTAATTTTGAACTTGGTTACAGAAAGCGAAGAACACAGAGTGTGACTCGTCCTTGTATCTTAAGAACTTTACCCATGTCCATATGATATAGTCATCTACGATATCTAATCCATACTTCTTTCCACTAATGGATGCAGTTTTCACTGGTCCAAATATATCTATATGCAGAAGTTCTAATGGTCTAGAGGTAGAAAAAACATTTTTTGCTTTAAAAGGAGGTTTTGCAAACTTTCCTTTTTGACATGCTTCAAACAGAGCATATGAGCTGAACTTCAAGTTAGGAAGTCCTCTGACCAGATTGAGTTTGTTAATCTAGGATATTCTTCTCATACTAACATGCCCCAATCTTCTGTGCCAGACCCACTGCTCATCGTTAACAGACAATAGACATTTGACATTCTGACTTTTCAGTTTAGAAAGTTTTATTTTGTAAATGTTGTTCTTTCTCTTCCTATTAAAGAGGATAGATCCATCTTTCTGACTAACTGCTTTACAGGACTTTTGATTGAAGATTATATCATAATCGTTACCACTTAATTGACTTATGGATAACAAGTTATGCATTAATCCATCTACTAATAGAACATTAGTAATAGAAGGAAGATTATTGTTACCTACAGTTCCAGAGCCAATGATCTTCCCCTTCTAATTACCTCTGAAACCTACATAGCCTCCAGCTTTAAGTTCCAGGCTTTGGAACATATGCCTTCTTCCCATCATGTGTCGAGAGCATCCAGAGTCCAGGTACCAGGATTGGTGTTCCAGTCTTGTTGTCAAAGATATCTCTTCAGTGTCTGATTTTAATTTTGGTCCAGATGACTCAATATCTTCTGACATGTTGGCCATAAGAGCAATGTTAGCTCTTTCATCTTTTGGTTTAGTGTCTGCTTCAGAAGAATCTGAGTCATCCCATCTTGCTATGAGACTTTTCTTCTTCTCCTTAGAGAACTTCTTTTTGGGTTTCTCCTTTTGAAGTCTCGGACAATCACTTTTATAGTGCCCTTGTTCATTGCACTCATAGTAGACAATGTCCATGTTGCTTGACTTTCTTTGTCCAGAGGATGATTCAGACTTTCTGTATCCAGAAGATGATTCAGACTGATTCCCTGTTCTTCTGGAATATATGAACTTCCTTTTCCTTTGTTTCCAGAGTTGATTGACTCTTCTGGAGAGAAGAGACAATTCGTCTTCTTCTGATGAGGATCCACCAGAGATTTCTTCTATTGCCTGCAAAACTTTAGAATCATATTTTTTGTTAGATTTAAGGGCTAAAGGCTTACCTTGTTTCTGAGGCTCATCATATTCTAACTCTATATCATGGCTTCTGAGAGAGATGACAAGTTCTTTTAGAGATATTTTGTTCAGGTCTTTTGCCAGTTTGAGAGCAGTGACCATGGGTCTCCATTGCTTTGGTAAACTTCTAACGATCTTCTTTACATGATCAGTAATTGAGTACCCTTTGTCCAGAAATTTCAGACCAATAACTAGAATTTGAAATCTTGAGAACATTGCTTCAATGGTTTCACTTTCTTCCATTTTTAAGGCTTCATACACATGAATGAGCGCAAGGGCTTTGGTTTCTTTTACTTGTATTTTGCCTTCATGCGTCATTCTCAGAGAATCAAACATGTGCTTTGATGTCTCTCTGTTTGTGATCTTCTCATACTCTAAATATGAGATGGCACTCGGGAGAATAGTTATGGCTTTGTGATGATTTTTGAAGTCTCGCTTTTAATGATCTGACATTCTTTTTTTGTCAATTTTCTAACCACTTTCATCAACCAGATGTATGTACCCATAAATCATCATATCCCAGAGATCAGCATCATGAGCCAGAAAGAAGCTTTCAATTTTGTCTTTCCAGTAATCAAAGTTCTCTCCATCAAAGATTGGAGGTTTGTCGATGATTCTGTCTTTCTCATCATGGTAGTCATTACTGATGTTCTGACTTGGTCCCACCAAAGTGTTTTTCTTAGCTTGGATCTTTTACTGACACGGTTAAGTGCTTGAACTCAGAACCAGGCGCTCTGGTATCAATTGAATAATTGAAAAACACAAAAATGTGGGGTTGAATTGGAATTTTAAAATTCACTAGAAAGAACACGATGATTTTTATCCAGGTTCGTTTGAACTCAAACTACTCCAGTACACCCGTGAAGGTGATTTCTCCTCTCTCCAACGAGGTTTTAATCCACTAATTAATCTTGATTACAAATCTACTTTGACTACAACCAAAGTCTTCTTGACTATAACTATAACCCGGTTTTTCTCAACGAATTGTTCTAAACAATATAATAATAAGATAGGGTACAGTAATGTTTTCTTATGAACAGTATCACAGTATGTGATGTTTTACACAGTTGAAAGAATTGTATGTATGAGGATTAGAAAAGATTGCAGCTTTGTTGAGTGTTGTGAAATCATAAACGATTTATCCTCATGTCTTGTTTAAATAGGCGCAACATGAATGATCTTTTGAAACATGATTAATGACAGTTAAGGTGCTTTCCAAAAATAAAGATCCTTGTTCCCTTCTAATCATTACTTTTAAAAAGGAAATATTTGATTTGTCACGCTTCAGAACATTGAGGTATGCATTGTTGCTTGCTTCAGAGCTTTTGAAATCAGAGCCATAAGATCCTGTTTGCGGCATTAGACTTACTTTCCCAGAGTTGTGTAATAAGAGTTAAAACATATTTCTTTTAGCACAACTTCTGATCTTTTATCCTCAGAGCTTTTTGAGAATTGTCTACGTTCACAGTAGGAACAACCTTGTAGCTTATCTTCTGATCTTGTTCCATCCGAACTTCTCTACAAAACATAATATAATTTTAGAGTGCATATTTGTTCTTTGTGTTTGTTATCATCAAAACTCTTACTAGGGTTATAGAATCAAACTATGTTCTAACATTTTCCAGATTATTGAGGCAGGAAGAAAGGGTTATCCAGCAACACCAGGAATCTTTGGAAGTGATCAACTTAGGTATCGAAGAGGTAAAGAAAGAAATAAAGATAGTGGCCGCTTTAGAAGAACTTATGAAGTAGAGACTGATTGAAATGCTCTGAGAGTATTTTGATATTTTGCTTGGTCCTATGAAGACATTTCTGGGTTGGATACAAATATTGTTGTGCACAAGTTACCTCTCAGAGAAGATTGTCCTCCGATCAAACAGAAGCTTCGAAGAACTCATCCAGAGATGTCCAAGAATATTAAAGAGGAGGTTCAAAAATAGCTTGACGCATGTTTCTTGAAGGTTATTTCCTATCCCCCATGGATTTGGAATATTGTGCCCGTACCCAATAAAGATGGGAATGTAAGAATGTGTGTTGATTATAGGTACTTGAATAGATCAAGCCCTAAAGATGATTTCCCGCTTTCCCATATAGATATTTTGGTGGACAATACTGCTAAGTCAAAAGTGTTTTCCTTCATGGATGGCTTCTCTGGTTACGATAAGATCAAGATGGCACTAGAAGGCATGTAGAAGACGACTTTTATTACACCATGGGGAACTTTATGCTACAAGGTGATGCCCTTTGGTTTGAAAAATTCAGGGACAATGTATAAGCATGATATGGTCACTCTGTTTCATGACATGATGCATAAAGAGATAGAAGTATATGTCAACGATATGATTCCCAAATATGAAACAGAGGAAGAAAATCTGGTTAATTTACAGAAATTGTTTGAAAGACTGAGGAAGTTCAGACTGAGGCTGAATCCGAACAAATGCACTTATGGGGTGAGATCAGGAAAGTTATTGGGTTTTGTAGTATGTGAAAAGGGAATTGAGGCTGATCCTCGGAAAGTAAAAGCAATTCAATAAATTCTTGAGCCGAGAACAAAAAAAGAGGTTTGTGGTTTCCGAGGGAGGTTGAACTACATTGTTTGATTCATCTCTCATCTTACAACCACGTGTGAACTAATACTTAAGTTGTTAAGAAAAGATCAAGAAGTAAGGTGGAATGAAAATTGTCAAACAACATTTAAAAGAATAAAAGAGTATTTGCAGGAACCTTTGATTCGTATTACTCATATGGAGAGTAGACCTTTGATAATGTATCTGACGGTGTTGCAAAATTCTTTGGGTTGTGTACTCGGTCAACACGATGAGGCAGGTAGAAAAGAACATGCTATTTACTATCTAAGTAATAAGTTTACTGACTGCGAGTCAATGTACTCATTGCTGGAAAAGACTTGTTGTGAACTTGTATGGGCAGTAAAGTGTCTTAGGCAGTATATGTTGACTCAAACTACGCTCTTGATATCCAAGATGGATCATATCAAGTGTATTTTTGAAAAGCCAGCTCTCACCAGAAGAGTAGCCCATTAGAAAATGATTTTGATAGAATATCACATCCAGTATACTACCCAGAAAGCCACCAAAGGTAGTGTATTGGCTGACTATCTTGCTCACCGCCCTGTGGAAAATAATTATCATCCTATGAAGTTTGAGTTTATGGATGAAGACATCATGTACATCAGGGATTGTAACATTCCTAGTCCAAAAGAAGGACCCAAACTAGGATCACGATGGACCCTCGTGTTCAATGGTGCCTCGAATGCTTTGGGTAATGGTGTCGGTGTAGTTATTACTTCTCCAGAGGGTTTTCATACTCCGTTTACTGTCAGAATTTGTTTTGATTATACCAATAATATGGTTGAGTATGAAGCTTGTATTTTTGGGATTGAAGCTGCAATTAATCTGAGGATCAAGATCTTAGAGGTATATGGGGATTTTGCTTTTGTTATCAGTAAAATAAATAAAGAATGGGAGGAACGTCACCCAAATTTGATTTTGTACTGATAGCATGTTATGAAGTTGATCCCGTACTTTAATGAAATCTCTTTCAAGCACATCCTGAGGGAGGATAATCATATGGAAGATGATTTGGCTACTGTCATCCATGTTTAAATTCATATGGGCAAATGAACCCCCTCTATCACTATCTAGAGGTTAGATGGGCTAGCATTCTGTTATGAAGCGGAGGAAGAAACTAATGAGAAACCTTGCTTTTATGATATCAAGAGGTATCTTGAAATGTGAGAATATCTAGAAGATGCATCTATCACAGATAAGAAGACTCTGCGGAAGTATTCAACTAAGTTTTTCCTCAATGGAGGAGTTTTGTATAAAAGGAACTATGATTTTGTTTTGGCCAGATGTGTGGATAGACACGAAGCAAATAATAGCATAGAAGAAATACATGAAGCCTCTTTTGAAACACATTCTAGTGGACATATTATGGCCAATAAAATCTTAAGAGTAGGTTATTATCGGTTTACCATGGAGAATGATTGTTACAACCACTCCAGAATCGATTACAAGTGCCAAATTTATGGTGATAACATGCATGTGTCGCCCATTCCGTTGAATGCTTTGACTTCTCATTGGCCCTTCACAATGTGGGGCATTGATATGATTGGACGAATTGAACTGACTTCTTCTAAAAGACATCATTTTATTCTGGTTGCCATTGATTACTTCACCAAGTGGGTTGAAGCTGCATCTTATGCCAATGTCACTAAGCAACTAGTTGCTCGATTCATTAAGAATTAGATTATTTGTCGTTATGGGGTTCCCGAGAATATCATTATTGATAACAGGTTGAATCTAAATAATAAGATGATGAATAAGATGATGAATAACATGTGGGAAAGTTTCAAGATAAACATCATAATTCTTCTCCATATCTTTCAAAGATGAATGGTGTGGTTGAGGAAGCAAATAAGAACATTAAGAACATTATGCAGAAAATGGTGGTGACCTATAAATATTGGCATGATATGTTGCCTTTCTCTTTGCATGGGTATTGTACTTCGGTGCATACTTTGACTAGGGAAAAACCCTTCTCCCTTATGTATGGTATAGAAGCAGTCATGCCCGTGGAAGTCGAGATTCCTTCTTTAAGGATCATGATGGATGTACACCTGGATGAAGCTGAGTGAGTTCAGAATAGACTTCATCAGTTAAATCTCATTGATGAGAAGAGATTGATGGCTATTTATCATGGGCAGTTATATTAGAGGAGGATGAAGAAATATTTTGATAGGAAGGTGCATCCTCGGGACTTCCAAGCGGGTGACCTAGTTTTGAAAAGGATCTGGCCTCCCAATAATACAGATGCTAGGGGAAAATGGGCTCCAAATTAAGATAGACCATATGTGGTAAAGAAATTCTTCTCAGGAGGAGCCATGATTCTTTCCACTATGGATTGAGAGGACTTTCCGCACCCTGTGAATGCAGACGTAGTTAAAAAATACTTCGCATAAAAAACCCACTAAGTCGACGGTTTAGGAAAAAAGGGGCATCCCGGTGAACCATAAAAGTAAAAGGTTCGAAAATGATTAGGGATAAAAAATAATTGAGTACACCCGCTAAGTTGAAAACATGAAAAGACGACTTAGGAAAAAATGGTATCCCGGTGGATTGAAAACCCGAAAGGGCGATCCAGGAAAAAGTTGGGGATTTAAAGAAAATGACTATGGTTTGTGTTGCATCTATAACATCATCTTTTTACTATAGTTGGTGACTTTGAAGGATAGGGATTGGTCCGATCAACTTATTCAGAAAGAGAGATATTGAGGAACTTTGAAGACATAAGAGTTATTGCAGAGTTGAAACTCGATGAAAATTCGTTTTCACATTGCCACCTCTGTATTTTTCTTTTGATGTTTTGTGTGCAATTACCTCTTTTTAGGAATTGCTTCCTGATGTAAATGCCTATATATAGGCCAATCAATCAATAAAATTCTCTTTTTATCCAAAAGTTGTCACTTTGTTTTATTCTTACTGTTTTGTTTGCAAAAACGTCCGATATTTTTTATAAACATTGCATTTAAAAGCTTTGAAGTCTCACAAAGTATGATATAGAAATTTGAAATTACTTGATAATTGTGAGTGTCTGAGTTGATGGCTAAGGTTGCCACTTTATACCTAGGGCATATTGGTGTGAATTTATTTTACAGGTATTGTCGTTCTCTCATGGCAAGCAGCATACCAGCATGAGAACAAAGCATTGTCGAGGTTTTTACCAATGTGAGGTTCTTGGTGATTTGTGTTTATCAGTAGAGGACGGGACGCTTTGTTTCCTCAAACAAAATCCTTTTCCCCAGGGTAGTCTGCGCTTTTTCTCAACAGAAGCTTGTCTTTTAAGAGGTTTCCCTTCAGAAATATCCTCCCCAATAAATGCATTTTCAGAGGGATTATGTAGAAAAATTTACTTCCCTAGTGTGGTATGAATCATTTAAGGTGTCTTGTAAGAATTCTTTTACTTACCAACATGAATTTTCGTGAATTATCTCTGTAAAGTAGGTTGTTGTCCACAAGTGGAGTGTGTGTAACTCTAATTTTCCCCAGTGAGGTCTAATACATCTGGTTTGCCGTTCTAATATTACTTTCAGGAAGTCATTCTCCCCAGTGAGGTTATATATTGGTGAATTCCTTACAAGGCTTATGTGATCGGTGGGAATGAGAACTGACTGTTTTGGAATGCTGGTTCACGTTTTGCATTTGTTTTCGCAAAATGTCGCGTAAGCAAGAGTCGCCACCGTCTTTTATTTTATCCAACAAGGAAAGGACAAAAGCACAGAAAAATTCCTTTTTGAGATATTTCTCGGGTTCGGGAGGTAGATTATAGAAAGGGAAGGTGTTAGCACCCTTTCTATCCGTGGTTATCTACGGGCTCTTAGGTACTTGCTCAAAGTGTTTTCAAAAGTTTGCTTTTCTTTGTGTTTGTGGGTTTGAAAAGAGTTTTTGTTTGAAAGGAGTGTAAGTGCGAAAAGTTTTGTTGTTTTAAAAGGAGCAAGTACTTAAGAACCATCTACCTACTCGAAAAAGGAATTAAACTGTGCTAATGTCCTTTAGACAATGCTATCCCACTATCGAGGAGTAGGTAGCATCGTCGTTGGAGTTTTCGGGTCAATTCGATTAAGGGACGTGTGATCACTAAAGTAATGTTAGGACGCCTTAGCGGTAACCCTAATGTCTTAGATCATTTTTCCGAGGCAACCTTTCGAGGCAACTTATGATCTTTGGACAAGAGGGCGACCTCTAAAACTTCCTATACTCAATGACCACGTTCGAAGGCAACCAAGTGAGGTGTACCCTAAGAGTGCGCATGTGCGAGTGTGTTATTTCGGTTAATTTTATCTTTGTACATGTCATGGGTGAGCTATGTTGATTTTAAGTTCATACGTTTGATCTTCTCATGCATTCCCTATTATCAAACATCTAACAGTGTATAGTTGTAGAATTTAAATTGCAGAAAATTAAATCTAAACTATTACAAGGCGTCGGGTCGGGTATTTACATCGCCAAAAACAAAATCTTTAATTTAAATTGCGGAAAGTAAAATAAAGCGATAAATAATTAAAGTCCTAATTAAAAGCTATTACATTCCGGAAGCAATTACAATATTGGAAATAAATGGATCGCGTGCAAGAAAATTAAATCGGCGTATTTTTTAGGGTTTTGACCTTTTTTTGAAAGAAAGCATGTTTTTTTGTTATTTTTGGAAATTATGAAATTAAATTAAACGAACAATTAAATTAAATTAAATAATGAATATATTTTTGGATTTTTGAGT
The DNA here is from genome assembly GCA_948472305.1 of Vicia faba. Classification (NCBI taxonomy): domain Eukaryota; kingdom Viridiplantae; phylum Streptophyta; class Magnoliopsida; order Fabales; family Fabaceae; genus Vicia; species Vicia faba. The sequence continues at coordinate 231,890,669 of OX451738.1, forward strand.
ATTTAAAGAAATAACATAAATTAATCAAAGCTAATAAAAACCTAATTATCTAAATTAATTTTAATTATTGCAAAAATATTAAAGTTATTTCCTAATTAAACTAAATTAATTGAATTAATATTTATTTACAAAAATAAAGTGCTGAATTTAATTTTAATAAATAAAATATATTTTTTGTTTTTGATTTTATTAAGAAAAAAGATTAATTGGTTAGTGATTAATAAAATGAATAACAATTAATTAATTAAAGGAAAATAATAAAAATAGAGAGAGTTTAGGAGTATACGGGCCTGATTGGAGGGGTGAAACAGTTGTTGGCGTCATGAGTAAACTGTTTTGTTTTGACCATTTGTGTTTTGGCTTTTGGCCATTTTTGTTCTGGCCTCGACGTTATTTAACCTTCTCAGGATTTTTGTCTCGCCATGTATTGGTGTCATGTGTAAACTGTTTTGTTTTGGCCATTTGTGTTTTGGCTTTTGGCCATTTGTGTTTTGGCCTCAATGTTCCTTAATGAACCTACATGGGATCCTGTCTAAATCTGCAGTGTTGAATCTCATGAACACATTAAATAAATTACTATATATCATAAAATACAAATAAAGCCAATATATGAAGAAATTTAATGTTTAGGCCAATATGGCATGTATGAATGATTATACCCTTTTGATCATGGATATCAAATCAGCCTTACCCTTACTGGACAAGTAGTGATATGAATGCTTTTATGCCCTTTTGATCATGGAGATCAAGCCAGCCTTACCCTTACTGGAGAAGTAGTGAGATGTTGGTTTGTAACCGGGATGACTTGTTTGTAGTGAGATGTTGGTTTGTAACCGGGATGACTTGTTTGTAGTGAGAGAGGGATTTGTAATAAGGATTTCAAGGTTTTAGGGTTCTTGAAAGAATTTGATATTCTGACAGCGTTGTGGCAAGGGTTTTTTTTCTCTCTCCTTGTTTGTGTGAAAAGAATGAGATTATATAATGGAAATTAGAGCAAAGAAAATGGGCTTTGAATGTGCAATTGGGCCTCCAATGTTCACTTGAATTCGTCACGTTGCAGGCTAAATCGCAGGGGCTTAAGTGCAATTTTTGGAGTTGAAATGTGAAAATACAATGTAGCCGACATCGAGAACTAACTCCTGTTTGAAAATAGGCTCAATCGGATAAACGGTGAATTAGTTATGAATTTTTGAAGTTTCAGCTCAGACAAACTTATTTTGGCCTCTAGTGTCGACTCTGACACGTTCTTCAATAAAAAACTGGTATTGATTGGAGCATAATCCGGTCTCGACTTTTGAAGCAAAGTTGTAGATCTATGAGTCAGTGACCTTGTGTAAAAATATGAGCCCAATCCGATAAAAATTGACCGAGTTATGAATTTTCGAAGTTTCAGCCCAGATGAAATAATATTCAGCATTCAGGATTTTCGGCGCGTCACGCGTGCTCTGAGAAAAAAACGAAGACCTTTTGGATACCATTCGAACTCAATACCTTCTGTGAAAACTTATCCAACTCAATTTGTGAAATTTTGGCGCCGGAAACAGCTCGATACGATGAAAATCGACCAAGTTATGATTTTCTGAACATGACGCAAATAAACTTGTCACAAATTTTCTGTACGAAAATACTTGATAAATCCACATTTTTGAAGACCTTCTGATCGAAATTGGCTTCCAGCCGTGAGAGATGAAAACGTAGATGATGTCAAGACATAATTTTGGCCACTGAAACGGGTTCAAAAAGAGCCACGATCTTCAAGTTATGAATTTTTTAGCGCGTAAAAACTGCACTTTCAGCACACTTTTTCACCATATTTCTTCGAGAAAACTCACACATTCGGATACCTTCTTTAAAGAATTGACTCTTGAGCCGAACCTGAATTTGAGAATATGTTAGGACATTAAGTAGCATTTGAGGTCATTTGGATGCAAAGACCTTGATGCAACACAAAACCTTAATTTTAAATTGACTGCCTTAGGAGGTGATTTGACTGTCCAACTCTTGAGCTATCTTGAACAACTAGGAGATGATTCTTGACATGTCTTGAGAAATATGGGAGGGCAAATTTTGGGGTACAACAGTTTCCCCTGTTCAATCTTCTTAAACCTGAGGATATAGATTGGCGTTCGGGCCTTTCGTGATCCGAAGGTGGAAGATGATTGAACACTAGAGTGCCCAGAAATTTGCACTCGTATGAAGTAGTATTTGTCTTGTGATGTCGGGAATGGACTTACAGATGCCATTTGGAGATTGCTGATGGGAGATGGGCTTAACGATGCCATCCGAAGAAGTGTCGATCGCGTAAGAGATTCCTTAGCGAGAGCTTGTATACCTGCTGTTGAGGGAGATTCCGTTGGGGAATGTTGTTCTTTGTCTTAGGAGAAATAGAACTTTAGGAGCTTCGGTCGTCCGTTATTCTACTGAGGAATCATCTCTGTTGAAAAAGTGAGAGTGAACTACTATCTGGTCGCAACCTAGACTTCATAGTGATAATACCGACTGCTATCTGGTCGTAATCCAGGCTTTACAGTGACTTACTTGGGAGATGAGATTAAACTTGCTATCTGGTCGTAATCCAGGCTTTGCAATACCTCACTTCTTATCTGGTCGAAACCCAGGCTTTAGAACAAATCAAGTGGTTATCCGGTCGCATCCGGGCTTCAACTTAAATTTAGGGTACACTAATATTTGGCCGACTCCAGGCTTCTTAGTAACTGTCCATGTAAATTGTTATTTGGTCGAAATCCAAGCTTCACAATGCCTTGTATCGCTATCTGGTCGTAATCCAGGCTTCACGATGTGTTATACCATTATCTGGTCGAATCCAGACTTCATGGTGTCACGTACTGCTATTTGGTCGAATCCAATCTTCACAATACCTCATTTCTTATCTGGTCGAAATCCAGGCTTCAGAACAAATCAAGTGGTTATTCGGTCGCATCCGGGCTTCCCTTTGACGGTTGGGTTTACTAATATCCGGTCGAATCTGGGCTTCATAGTAACTGTCTGGGTAGACTGTTATTTGGTCGTAATCCAAGCTTCACAGTGTCCCTTAACGCTATCTGGTCATAATCCAGGCTTCACGATGTATCATACCACTATCTGGTCGAAATCCAGGCTTCGTAGTACTCTTGGTTGCTATCTGGTCGTAATCCAGGCTTCACAATGTATCATACCACTATCTGGTCGAAATCCAGGCTTCGTAGTACTCTTGGTTGCTATCTGGTCGTAATCCAGGCTTCACAATGTATCATACCACTATCTAGTCGAAATCCAGGCTTCGTAGTACTCTTGGTTGCTATCTGGTCGTAATCCAGGCTTCACAATGTATCATACCACTATCTGGTCGAAATCCAGGCTTCGTAATACTCTTGGTTGCTATCTGGTCGTAATCCAGGCTTCACAATAACTTGCTGAGCTGTTATCCAGTAGTGATCTGGGCTTCATGACTTGTGTTTATGATATACCACTATATGGTCGAATCCAGGCTTCATGGTGCTTACTGAGCTGCTATCCGGTCGTAATCCGGGCTTCACGGCTCACTGGGGAATAAGCTATTATTCGGTCGTTCTCCGGGCTTCATAGCTTACTTTCGAGAGATATCACTATCTGGTCGTAATCCATGCTTCGCGGTAGTCTGATATTGTTATCCGATTGTAATCTGGGCTTCACAGTATGCTGTAGAAATCAAGATACTATCCTGGTCGTACCCGAGCTTCATAACTTGAATTTTGATTGTATCTTTCCTGAAAGGTAAAGGTTAGCTGTATGTATTGCATGATATGTGTCAGTCAATGATGTTCTCAAAATAAATGATATTGTATGGTATGATGTGTATATGCGTGTAGCATGATGTATGGACATGTAATGTTTTAGCTGGGGAGAATAAATCCCGGAGCTGCTGGAGGATAAAGTTGAATGCTTCGCTTCTTCCAGGGATGGTGAACGAAGATGATTGTGAGGATAAACCTGCAGGAGAAAAGAACTTCGTTGGGGAATAAACTAATGAAGAGATTACTCTGAAGGGAATTACTCTGTGGGGAAGAGATGTTCTGCTGAAGATTTTAACGATAAACTCCGCTGGGGATTCCGCTGATAAACTCCGCTGGGGATGGATTACCCTTGCTGGTGATATTGAATCTGTTGAGGATTGAAGTCCTGTTTGTAAAAGGAAAGAACTTCGTTGGGGATGATCTTTCAGTTGCAAGTTGCTGGGGATAACCCTGTTAGACTCTTGTAGGGATAACCCTCTAAATTTGGCTGGGGAGATTTATTGTACTCCGCTGGGGGTAAACTTCTAGAGTCTACTAGGGATGATGATTCAACTCCATTGGGGAAGCTTTTTCAGACCGTGCTGGGAAAATTGACTCCACTAGGGGTATCTTGTAGTCTGTCGGGGAACATTCTTATACTCCGTTGAGGAATATTAAGACTGTCGGGGATACTCTGATACTTGTTGGAGAATATTCTTATACTCCGCTGGGGAATATTAAGACCTTCTGGGGATACTAAGCCTTTTAGGGATGATGGTAGACTAACTCTGCTTGGGGAGAGTATTGTTGATTTGTACATAGCTGCAAGTCTCAGCTGAGAGAGATACCATTACTGCCTTATTCTGCGGGGAGCGAAAGTATCTTAGCCATATTCTTCAGCTGAATCTACCTTTATACCTGGTGAACAGAGCAGCTGTACAGTTTGGACAATTTTTATTGCCCCTGTTTTTGCGGGAGAAGGTGCCTGCGGAGGCCCTGTGGATCGAATATTATCCCCACCTATGAGGTGCTTGGTATCTTTCGGTCAAAATGACAAGTCTTCTTCTGGTAGGCCAGTGACGAGATGACGAGACATAGTCGTACGCTTTGATCCCTAATTTTTGCCTGGACCGCCCTTTCGGGTTTTCATTTCACCGGGATACCCTTTTTTGCCCAAGCCGCCTTTTCAGGTTTTCGACTTGCCGGGTGTACAAATTTTTCATTTTCATCCCTTATTTTTGCCCGAACCCTTTTGGTTCGCCGGAAAGTCCTTATTTTTGCCTAGGCCAGTCAACCTAGCGGGTCTTTGATTCACGCACGGTATTTTCTGACTATGTCCATGCCCTCAGGATGTAGAGAGGTGTCACTGTCGGTAGTGTTGTGTTTCCATACTACCAGAAGATATTTGTTTGATCATGCAAGATTCGTTGCTGGAATTCATGTCCAATGCTCCAATTGATTCAGATGGAGATTTGCCTCTAGCTATTTGGCATTTTGAGAGATTCCTTGAATCTTGACTTAATTGCCCCAGATGATGGACAATGCTCATGCCGTGCCCCTTGGTTGGAAGTGTTTTTCCACTTGAGGTGATCCTTTTTATTGAGAAGGTTTTTTTTGTTCACTAGATATTCGTCATGCGAATTTCTCTGTTGTTGAACAAATAGTCATATGCAAACAATATTATTTTAAGAATGCAAAGCTTATGTCTGTTTTGAAATTTTTTGAAAATGCATTTTTCCAGTAAAACAGGCAATTTTTTTGTAAAATGTGATGTCAACTCAGGATTTATAGCAAGCCCTACAGGAGTCAGGATACCTTTGTAACAGTATGCTTTCGGACTAACCCATGCTTCAGCTAGGACTTTTTAAGGGTTATAACGTGACCTGGTTCACGGTTTAAGAAACAAAGGAAAAGGCTCAAAATTTATTTCTACCCACCCGCTCTTCGTGATGTTCTTCGATCCTAAACTCAGCTAATCGTGCATTTAGATCCCGTTTGAGTCATTGCTCTGATATTCCAATGATAGTTCAGATACTGACAATTTATTTTGAACAGGAAGTCATTTTGTTGAGAGTTTGCAGGATCTCTTTCTTTTTGATTTTATTATCCCTGTCTTTTGCCTGAACTGTTTCTTTTTGTGACTACAGTCAGCGGGATGCCCCAGTTTTTCTTAATTCTCCTTCATAGGTTTTGACTTATTGGGCTTTTATTTCGAGAGATAATTACCGCCTGTCTTGACGATTATACCAAACCAACACCGTCTTTTGTTTCGGAAGGACTTCTTTGATGCCATTCATTGTGCACCTGGATCAATTGAGCAAACTACCCTGCCCCAGGTTGTGATTACTGGTTTTAATTTGTGAAAAGAAAAACTCCAACTTCTTTGGCTCAAAGGGGTTGACGAGGGATTATCTTCCTTATAACTCCACTATTTAGGATTTGAAACAATGCATGTACCTCGTCAGCGGGGTCTGTTCAAAAGCATACTGTAGTGATTTTGATATCATTTTCGTCATACTCCCTCAAAAGGCTTAGAATTTTTTAATCGAGAGTTGAACATCACAAAAAATGAAAGCAATTTGAATATAGTGAATACGAATGGACTGATTCAAAACAGACATATGCAATGCATTGATAAAGTAATAAATGTTGACATGAATAAATGTTCGAACAATCAAGAGAAAATTACAACTTGAAAATTATAATGAACAAAAAGCCCTCTCTTGTCAGAACTTGTCACTTCAAATGGTGAGCCTTGGAGGGATGGTAGAAGAACTCATCCTGACCATCTTGTGTGAGTTACAATGTTCCTTCATTAATCAAGTCTTGAATTTTGTTTCTCAACGCCCAACAGTTGTTAGTATCATGCCCCGGGCTGTTGGAGTGATATGCACACCTTGCATCGGGATTGTACCTTGGGGAGGCTATGTGGGGATTCTGAGGAGGGTCCCTTAACGTTACCAGATTCAATCTCAACAGGTGTTGTAAAGCCTGAGACAGCAATATGTTGAGCTTGGTAAATTGCCTCTTGGGCATATCCGGCTTACTCTGATTAACCCATTGTTTTTGGCGAGGTTGTTGTTGGACCCGTGAGGTAGTAGCAACTTGGAGAGGTCTATTCTTCATCAAACCAAACCTTTGACTTCTCGGAATTTTATTAATGACTTGGTCCCCAGCCTTGACTATTTGCTTCATGTTGTTGTCTTGACGAAGCTGGTTGACAATGGTTCTCACCTCTTCTTGCTCCCGAGCTAAGCCTTGGATAAGAGCCATCTGCCCCAGCATCTGTTTTTTCATGGCACTGAACTCAGCTTGTAGTTGTTCCAGCCATTCCTCCTTATTGTCTTCAGGGCTTTTCTTGACCAAGTTCCCCATGAGGAGTGTTCTTAACTCTTCCTGCCCCTTGGATAGGTTTAGGAATACGTCCCTGAACTGAGCTTCTCGAGCTTGAAGATTTCGGTTGTCTGCTTGGAAACCAATTGTTGAAATAAACAGCGAGAACATGAGAGACCTGTACTGGGAGACCTGTTATGCAATGATATGTATGTATGAAATGTTTTCAAGGATCTCACAGGATAAACAAGAAACTGTTAGAATTTGTTAGAAGAAACTTCGTGTCGTTAAGAGTCCTTCTTCAAGAGTCAAGCTCACCATATCGAGTGGGTCATAGCCCCTGACTCAAGTTATCGTGTTTTGATTTCTAGACAACCTTGGCTAGAGGAAAATAAATCCCCTTTGCCCCTTGCTAGGCATTTGATTTACCATAACCTGCAGCACAGACCCTTGAGATCCTTGAAATGGTTAAGGAAATGTTAAGGTATGATGTTATGATGTGTATGTTATGCGTTTAAGCAAAAGTGTGAAGCGATGTAAGTAAACCCTGCAATAAATCCAAATTATTGGATAAGGACTGTAAACAAAACCTGCAAGGAACTCATGTTGTCAGATAACAAGAATGTGCAAGTAGTTCAAGTTTGAAGGCACACAAGTCACACAAATAGCCTTAAGTTTAGGCTGGCATAGAGTTTAGGTATTACCCTCTTTCAGTTTAGTTGGTTTAAACCTGTCCTAAAAATAGTAACCGGGTTCTAGAGGATCTCAATATCACTTACTACCCTCAATCGGTCATAATTCCAGTTTAGCAACCTTTTCTTGCGGCCGGAATCATCACGAGAGTTTAGTCTCAATGAGTGTAGCACACTGCTACTGTTCTATGGCCAAGTTGGTCAATTTAAGGTTCTAAGGTCAGTTGGTGCTTAATGACCCCTTAGAAGACCCATATTCTCCTTGTTCCAACACAAGAGATATCGGTACAGACTAAAGTGACACACCAACATAGCTACTGCTTCAACCGTGTCGGTCTACGCCGGACAGTTCCCTCACAGTTTATTGCTACTTACCTAAAGGGTATCCCCAGATCCGGGTTAGGATCTATAGAACTCAGATACAATCCCACAAATATAAATCATACAAAGCATACAATTAAAAACACAATGATCTAATTGTAAGGTATACCTCACTTATTAATTCCCCAGCAGAGTCGCCAGTTCTGTGATTGGTGCGAATGAGAACTAACTGTTTTGGAATGCTGGTTCACGTTTTGCATTTGTTTTCGCAAAATGTCGCGGTAAGCAAGAGTCGCCACCGTCTTTTATTTTATCCAACAAGGAAAGGACAAAAGCACAGAAAAATTCCTTTTTAAGATATTTATCGGGTTCGGGAGGTAGATTATAGAAAGGGAAGGTGTTAGCACCCTTTCTATCTGTGGTTATCCACGGGTTCTTAGGTACTTGCTCAAAGTGTTTTCAAAAGTTTGCTTTTCTTTGTGTTTGTGGATTTGAAAAGAGTTTTTGTTTGAAAGGAGTGTAAGTGCGAAAAGTTTTGTTTTGTTTTAAAAGGAGAAAATACATAAGAACCATCTACCTACTCGAAAAAGGAATTAAACTGTGCTAATGTCCTTTAGACAATGCTATCCCACTATCGAGGAGTAGGTAGCATCGTCGTTGGAGTTTCCGGGTCAATTCGATTAAGGGACGTGTGATCACTAAAGCAATGTTAGGACGCCTTAGCGGTAACCCTAATGTCTTAGATCATTTTTCCGAGGCAACCGTTTCAAGGAAACTTATGATCTTTGGACAAGAGGGCGACCTCTAAAACTTCCTATACTCAATGACCATGTTCGAAGGCAACCAAGTGAGGTGTACCCTAAGAGTGCGCATGTGCGAGTGTGTTATTTCGGTTAATTTTATCTTTGTACATGTCATGGGTGAGCTATGTTGATTTTAAGTTCATACATTTGATCTTGCCATGCACTCCCTATTATCAAACATCTAACAGTGTATAGTTGTGGAATTTAAATTGCGGAAAATTAAATCTAAACTATTACAACGCGTCGGGTATTTACATCGCCAAAAACAAACCCTTTAATTTAAATTGCGGAAAGTAAAATAAAGCGATAAATAATTAAAGTCCTAATTAAAAGCTATTACATTCCGGAAGCAATTACAATATTGGAAATAAACGGATCGCGTGCAAGAAAATTAAATCGGCGTATTTTTTAGGGTTTTGACCCTTTTTTGAAAGAAAGCATGTTTTTTTGTTATTTTTGGAAATTATGGAATTAAATTAAATGAACAATTAAATTAAATTAAATAATGAAAATATTTTTGGATTTTTGAGTATTTAAAGAAATAACATAAATTAATCAAAGCTAATAAAAACCTGATTATCTAAATTAATTTTAATTATTGCAAAAATATTAAAGTTATTTCCTAATTAAACTAAATTAATTTAATTAATATTTATTTACAAAAATAAAGTGCTGAATTTAATTTTAATAAATAAAAAATATATTTTTTTTTTGATTTTATTAATAAAAAAGATTAATTGGTTAGTGATTAATAAAAAGAATAACAATTAATTAATTAAAGGAAAATAATAAAAATAAAGAGAGTTTAGGAGTATACGGGCCTGATTGGAGGGGTGAAACAGCTGTTGGCGTCATGTGTAAACTGTTTTGTTTTGGCCATTTGTGTTTTGGCTTTTGGCAATTTGTGTTTTGGCCTCGACGTTCCTTAACCTTCTCAGGATGTCTGTCTCGCCATGTATTGGTGTCATGTGTAAACTGTTCTGTTTTGGCCATTTGTGTTTTGACTTTTGGCCATTTGTGTTTTGACCTCAACGTTCCTTAATGAACCTGCATGGGATCCTGCCTAAATCTGCAGTGTTGAATCTGATGATAACATTAAATAAATTACTATATATCATAAAATATAAATAAAGCCAATATATGAAGAAATTTAATGTTTAGGCCAATATGGCATGTATGAATGATTATACCCTTTTGATCATGGAGATCAAATCAGCCTTACCCTTACTGGAGAAGTAGTGATATGAATGCTTTTATGTCCTTTTGATCATGGATATCAAGCTAGCCTTACCCTTACTGGAGAAGTAGTGAGATGTTGGTTTGTAACCGGGATGACTTGTTTGTAGTGAGATGTTGGTTTGTAACCGGGATGGCTTGTTTGTAGTGAGAGAGGGATTTGTAATAAGGATTTCAAGGTTTTAGGGTTCTTGAAAGAATTTGATATTCTGACAGCGTTGTGGCAAGGGTTTTTTTTCTCTCTCCTTGTTTGTGTGAAAAGAATGAGATTATATAATGGAAATTAGAGCAAAGAAAATGGGCTTTGAATGTGCAATTGGGCCTCCAATGTTCACTTGAATTCGTCACGTTGCAGGCTAAATCGCAGGGGATTAAGTGCAATTTTTGGAGTTAAAATGTGAAAAAAAATGTAGCCGACATCGATAACTAACTCCTATCCGAAAATCGGCTCAATCGGATAAATGGTGAATTAGTTATGAATTTTTGAAGTTTCAGCTCAAACAAACTTATTTTAGGCTTCAGTGTCGACTCTGACACGTTCTTCAATAAACAACTGGTATTGATCGGAGCATAATCCGGTCTCGACTTTTGAAGCAAAGTTGTAGATCTATGAGTCAGTAACCTTCTGTAAAAATATGAGCCTAATCCGATAAAAATTGACCGAGTTATGAATTTTCGAAGTTTCGGCCCAGATGAAATAATATTCAGCATTCAGGATTTTCAGCGCGTCACGCGTGCTTTGAGCAAAAAATGAAGACCTTTTGGATACCGTTCGAACTCAATACCTTCTGTGAAAACTTAGCCAACTCAATTTTTGAAATTTTGGCGCCGGAACCAGCTCGATACGATGAAAATCGACCAAGTTATGATTTTATGAACATGACGCAAATAAACTTTTGTCACAAATTTTCTGTACGAAAATACTTGATAAATCCATATTTTTGAAGACCTTCGGATCGAAATTAGCTTCCAGCCGTGAGAGATGAAAATGTATATAACGTCAAGACATAATTTTGGCCACTGAAACAGGTTCAAAACGAGCCACGATCTTCAAGTTATAAATTTTTTAGCGCGTAAAAACTGCACTTTCAGCACACTTTTTCACCATATTTCTTCGAGAAAACTCACACATTCGGATACCTTATTTAAAGAATTGACTCTTGAGCCGAACCTGAATTTGAGAATATGTTAGGACATTAAGGAGAATTTGAGGTCATTTGGATGCAAGGACCTTGATGCAACACAAAACCCTAATTTTGAATTGACTGCCTTAGGAGGTAATTTGACTGTCCAACTCTTGAGCTATCTTGAACAACTTGGAGATGATTCTTGACATGTCTTGAGAAATATGGGAGGGCAAATTTTGGGGTACAACAGCTTATTACCCCAGTTTTGTTTATGCTTGTGAGAGTTATTTTAATAATTCTCTTATCCTTAGTGGTAAAAGATGTTATATCATCCCTAGTGGAATTTGAGCTTCAAGGATTTTCTTGTTCAAAGATTTCTCTTCTCCACGAGTTAATATTCGTACCTCAGTGGATTTTTTCATAGAGTTCTTTTGTTAAAGAATTATCTCTATCCCCATTAGAAGTTATCTTTGTCAATATTTCTATGAAATACGATTTCCATGCCCAAGCGAAGTGTTCTTTATTCCCAACAAGGAAGTAATGGAGATTTTCCCCAAGAAGATAAGATTTGGGTGAAGTCAGAACTAGTTATCTTCAATGAACTGCATTATTTTTGCAGTATCCTTTCTAGAGTCTACTTTTTAGTGGCATCGCTCCTCAGAGTTGGAGTATTTGATTTGCAATCTCGCACCATAGTTTATACCTGAGAGTTATTTGTTCAGATTATTATTCCTTATAGAAGATCAGATTTTCAAGATTATCTCTCCAGATGTTCCTTGTTTCCCCGACAGTTCATTCTTTGTTATTACTATTCCCTAGTGAAACATCTAAACATGCATCATTACATTTCATCTCCTCAAATGCATATCATTTCCATTGTGTGGAGCATTAATCCATAGAAAAATTCAAATATACATTGAAGTATAAGCTAATTTTGTTGTGAGCATAGTTCTTCGAACATAGTTCTTCCCAGATCTCCACTTCATATCGACCATCTTGTCTTGTAAGGATCCCATCTTGTTTCCCCAATAGAGTCTGTTATGATTTCTATCGTCAGTCGGGTTTCGTTGTGTTTTCTCTTTACGTAAAGAGTCGTTGATTTTTCTTGCCCATGCAAGTTCTTGGTCTTTTCACCTGTGTTTGCTCTTTGCAGTTAGAGTGCAAGTAAGAGTTGGTATATAGCCTATTTTTCGTCTAAATTATTTGAGTATCCATACTTTGTATGTGGAAATTCAGATAATTTCCACTCTTAGAGAATTATATCTCGTCTTTGGCTTGAGGGATAATGTAATTCTTGTGCTTTTACAAACATAAATACCCTCTTAAAAGTCCAACTTAGGTTGGCAAATCTCGTTTAAGAGTCTACCTTCTAATGGTGTCTTCTATGTAAGTCCACCTTCGACCGGCGTTCTTTTCAGATTCAATGTCCATTTGTATCCCCAATTTGATTGGAAACCTATTCAGATCTAGTGTTCTGGTACCATTTTGGTAGGTCTAGTTTTACTAGTCTCTCCTTTTCAAAGCCCAGTTTGATTAGCTTTCTTTTTAAACCCAACAGTTTTTGAATGTTTATTTTGTGAAGTAGAAGACAAAGCTTCTTTTATGAAGTGGGAGTTGCCCTAGAGTCGGTTTTTAGATTTCTCTCTTCTGAAATAGGAGGTGAAGTTTATTTCTTCTGTGAAGTATAATATTTCTTTGATACAGTTTCTGAACATTTCTTCTATAAATTAGAAGACAGAGCTTCTGTTTTGAAGTAGGAGTTGCCCCGTAGTTCGATTTCTTGATTTCTCTCTTGTGAAGTAGGAGATGAAGTTTATTTCTTCTGTGAAATAGAAGATTTCTTTGATATGGTTTCTGAATGTTTTTCTGTGAACTAGAAGAAAGAGCTTCTTTTATGAAGTAGGAGTTTCCCCGAAGTTCGGTTTCTAATTTCTCATCTTTTATGAAGAATGAGATGAATTTTATTTCTTCTATGAAGTAGAAGATTTCTTTAATACAGTTTCTGGATATTACTTATGTGTAGTAGAAGATGGAGATTCTTTTGTAAAGTAGGAGATTCCCAGGAGTTCAGTTCCAAAGCTCATCTTTTGTGAAGAATGAGATGAAGTTTATTTCTTCTATGAAGTAGAAGAATCCTCTTGGTTACAGGTTTCTCTTTTGTGGAGTAAGAGACTTAGTCTGTCCATTTTGATAAAGTTTCTTGATATTTCTTATGTGTAGTAGAAGACATAGATTCTTTTGTGAAGTAGGAAATTCCCCAAAGTTCAGTTCCAAATCTCATCTTTTGTGAAGAAGGAGATGATGTTTATTTCTTCTGTGAAGTAGATGAATCCTCTTGGTTACATGTTTCTCTTTTGTGAACTAGGAGACAATGTCCATTTTGATATATTTTCTGGACATCCCTTCTGTAAAGTAGAAGACGGAGATTCTTTTGTGAAGTAGGAGATCCCCGGAGTTCTTTTCCAAAGCTCATATTTTGTGAAGTAAGAGATGAAGTTTATTTCTTCCCTGAAGTAGAAGGTATTTTGTTGATCCATTTTATGCGAGTTCGTATGAAAAAAACATCCATCCCATCTTGTGAAGGGATCCTTCGGGAATATTATTCCAATACCTATCAAAGCTTGTCAATAAAGGCATTCAAAAACAAAAAATAGAAAATAGAGAAAATCCAAAAGTATTTGATTTCCTTTTTCTCTCAGAGCATAAATTTTACGGTTCTATTAGTATTCAATCCTCTTCCACAATGAATGTTCGAAAGGCTAGCGCCAATCTCACCCTCAGGTTTAAGAAGATTGAATAGAGGAAGCTGTTGTACCCCAAAATTTACCCTCTTACTTTCATGATACTTTAGAGCTTATGCTTCATCATACATACATAAATATCCATTGCATTCATTTATTTGAGGTGGGATCAAGGTGCTTTTATCTTACAGACTTCTTCAAGCAATAAAAGATGGTTAATTGGTCAATCAGTGCAAGGAGGTCCCAATGTCTTAATTCTCGTGACTCACTCAAGCTAAATAGGCTTATTATTCCTAAAAACATCCTTGTATGTTCATAATGTCATCAGATGATTGAATTTGTCAAGGATTTGAAGTGAATCACATTTTCCCCTATCCATCTCCTAGAATTAAGGTTTTGATAAACTGAAGTGTATGGAACCCCTTGTATGCAAGATGATTAAAGAATCATCATCTTATCACCATATAAGACATCTTGGTTCAAAATATTCTCCATCATTCCCATAGGAATTAGGATTTTGAAGTTGTGCACTCACCTCCTATCACTTCGACTGAAAATTAGGGTTTATGTTAAAATCAGTTTATTTCTAATTCTTTAAGCCAAACTTGATTCCATGATACTCTACATGTACACAAGTTTCTATGCGTGGATGATTATTCATCAATTTGATTAGAAGGGCTCCAATTTCTCAGTTTAGTGAGAATCAGATAAGTTGGGGAAAAGTCAACAAAAAGTCAAAAGTTGACCAAGTGGACTTTTAGTCAACAAGGAAGTCAAAATTCATATTTTAATGTCACATGGCCATTGGTTAAAAAAAATAAAGAGTTTTATTGGATTTGAATTTAACTTGAGAAATAAGTTATCTTTTATAAATTAGAAAAAAATTCTAAGTTATGGAGTTTAACTATTTTTCATGTTAAACTTTGAAAAATCATAACTCTTTCAATTTTGATCATACATGTGCAAAATTTATATCATTGGAAAGATAAAATCAATATCTACAAGTTTTATCTTATGGGATCATGTCCAAAAAGTACTTATTTTGAAAGTTATTAATCTTTTGATTTCTGGTCATCATGGACATTTGGTAAGAGTTTCAGGTCATCTTCCAAATTCGGCATGCTTCGTGCCTCATTTTAAGAAGATTCCAATCATTATTTGTGGATAGCATCAACCATAAAGATAAAGATCAATATTTTCTTTACAACTTTGCTTCAGAAATTTTCTCAAAAGAGTCGCTAAAACTCAAGTTATCATGCTTCATAGTTGAATGACCAAACTGAGTTTGATTAGCCAAGACTTGGTCAAATGTTGACCATCATCATTCACCAATTTTCGGGCTCAGTTTAAGGTGTCCCCCAAGCCTCATTTCAAAAAAATCCCACCACCATTTCCATTCCTTGTTATCTTAGCTTTCTAAAGAGTCCATTGGTGCTCCATTTTATTGATAATTGAGAGAAAAGTTGGCATAAGGCTGGGACGAGCAAGGAGCCTGATGTGTATGGCTAGAATCAAGTCAACTAACGATTTTGTGAGCTTAAAACAAAATATGAGCAGAATTCTTGGGCATACCATAAATACATGCATACCATTCACCTCTATTACTAAAAATGGCCAAGCAAAGCCACCTTGTGCATGCATTCCTTTTGAGTGCTTAACCAAAATAAGAAAAGTGTGACCTCATACCAGCATGTCCTCTCTCTCTCTCTCTCTCTCTCTCTCTCTCTCTCTCATGTGCCACTCTCTCACACTTACTCCGTGCTCACTTTTTATTCTCCAAGACTCAACAAATACATCAACTACATCACTCAAAACGCAAGCAAAGAACTCATCACTCACTTTTTCTTCATTTTTCCAAAAGTATCCTCCATTGGATTTCTTTGCTCAATGACCACTCTGCCCTCTCATTCTCACTTTATATAAACTCATCTCTACTCTCTCATGACACACACTAAAAAGCACACATTGGAGGAGAGAGAAATCAGATCTCAAATTCTCTTGGCACCATTGAAGTTTTTCCTTCGAATCTGAGTTTTCCCCTGGGAAGCTTCACTATTTTTACTCGTTTTATTTCATTTGGAGCCTCACAAAGAAGATTTATGGGTTTATAATCTAATTGCAAGCTTAAGAGTTAGTGGATTTATTTTCCACTAAGGTAAGGTTCCTCACAAATCTCATTCATGGATTCACATGCATTAAAATGATGTAAATATGTTCATAAGCATATAGTTGGCCATACATTAGTTATGATGTGGATAAATGTATGCATTTGTACTTGTTTTTTATGTTTGAAATTTATGAAAAATGTATGAATCAAAAGTTTTCATGTTTGATTTTCTGTGTGTTTAAGTGACCGTTTGGTGAAATTCTTGATGCTATGATGTTCTACACTGTGAGTATTATCACTTTGGTGATTAGATTTTTGCATATGGTTGAGAATCAAAGGATTTATGTCGATTTGAATATAGCATGATGAACACAGGTTAGGGCATCTATTTTATATTCATATTTGATCAAGGGAAGAAGATGAAGTGTGTCGCTTCATCATTGGTTCATAAACTTATCATGCTCCCTCTCTCTCCTTGCCACATTTATTCTTCTTTTTCTTTTTTGTTTGTTTTAATTAATAAATCAGAAAATAAAATAAAAATTGGAGACAAGGGTTGATGTATGTCTTGGGCTTAGCACGCTTCCTTTCCATACCCCCTGGTTGAGCCCAACCGAAGCGCCTATTACTATTTTCAGTTCATTATGAGAATTTGGTTTCATACCCCCCTGACTTTGTTAGTTCACTTGTTTTGCTTTACTTTCACTTTAAATTTCGATTTTGAAAAAATACTTCTAATCATTAGAAAATTCCAAAATTGTTCATGAGTGTACTTTGACTTCTTATTTAATTTTATTTAATATTTATTTTAAAATTTTCCTAATACTGTGCAATATTAAATAATTATTTTGATTAAATGTATTGTTTGATGAAAACAATTGTTTTAATTTGTTCTTTTGATTTTATTTTCCACCTTTCCTTGATCTGAAAACTCCAAAATAATTTTTGTATGTTGTTGAATTAGTTGAGACACTTAGAATATTTTTTCCATAATTTTTATTGTTGATTTTATTCTTTTTTGAATGGAAATTTATGTGGCTAGTTTCCAACTTTCAATTTAATTTTCCACTTTCCTTCAATGTAAAGATGATTCAAAGAGGTTTTTCTGACTTGTAATTGTTTGATGATCATATCCATGATTTTTATTTGAATTTTAAAACCACTTTTCTATTTTTACTTGATTTAAATTGAAAACATGTCCATTGGTGTTTGTCTCAACAAATAGTGTTTTCAACTTTAGTGATTTTTGGACACGTGTTGATGCTAACCTCTGGTCACATTATGGATACATGTTTGCTTGAGGATCATGTCAGATTGATTCAAATTATAGGTACTTTTAAGGTAAATATTTGATTAACCATTTCTTGTGTACATTATGTACCTATCTTATGAAACCCTAAAGGTGTTCTAATTGGTATTTTGAGTCAATTCTCATGATCTTTTGTTTGTGAATCAATATTTGAGGGATGATAGATTCAAGTATATATCCTTTAGGACTTGAGAATCATATGACTTCATTTGGTCTATTATGTTTTTCCTTACTATTTTGAACATATTCTTGCCTAGATATTTTGTTGCTTGAGATACAAGGAATGCATCTATGCAACCTATAATGAATTAAATTCCTTTCTCTTATTCTTATTCTCAAACCATGTTATAATTATTAATTTTATCTTGATTTAACAATTTAAACACCTTAACATTTCTTAAGCACATTAACAATTCTTCTTTACTTGCTTAATCTTTGAAATTATTTGTCCATCTTTGAGACTTTGATTTGGAATGCATTGGTGCATTTCCTTTTTGATAATCATAGGTCCATTTTGATGTGAATTACTTGAGTACGTTTCTTATCTCATGACCTAATCTCTTCTTCTATTTCTCCTTTGATTCTTTGATTAGAATTCAATTGTTAACTAATCATGATGACAAGTTAGGAGCCACATTCACTTCTTTCTTTAAGCTAATTTTTGTGTGTTGATATTTCCTTGTGGACTATATTTAATTGCTTACAATACCAGAAACCTCACCCCTTTATGCTATGTCATGTCACTTGACTTAATCTTTTCCTACTTGTTTACTTTTAGAACTTCTTCAACCACTTGCTTGTTTTTGCCTAATTTTGGTGTGCTAATTTTAGGTTTCTCGTGTCATATATTATGGTTGTTTGTAATACTTGAATGTGCAACATTATAAGTCATTTTATTCTAAATTGTTTGGTTTAGAACCCCATTACCATGTTCCTCCTTCATCTATCCATTTCTTGATGCTTACATGCCTTGAGGGACATGTTAGGGTGTGCTTTTGACCACTTCTTGCTTCAATCTTTGAAAGTGCTTAATTATGATGCCTTAGAGAGGTTTATAGGTTATTTTTATGCATTAAGAACATGTCTTAGCTTCTGAATTTACTCATTTCAATACTCAAATCCATTCCTAATTGTTCATACACATGCGTTTACCTCACTCAACACCTTTGAATGAAGTTTGTATACTTGAGGTACTTATACCATGATCTTAATGCCTAATTGGTTTTCCTCTTGAACATGAAACTTGTGTTGATTAAATGACATTTATATCCTTGCTCCTCTCTTGTCAAGTTGTCGTTTGCTTGTGTGGTTTAGTTGTGATTCTTTCTCAAGCATGCTTGTGTTATAATGATAAGATCTTGATGTATGTGCTACTGACCTCTACCCTTCTTCATCTCCTTTCACTTCATTTCACTTCATTATGCCATATTAGAATAGGTACTTGATACATAAGCCTTCACTAGCTAGTATATTCACATGTATGACTTCCCTTGTGACTCTTAAGTCCTTACCTCTTGTACATAACCCTTAATGACTACCTTGATGCAACGTGGTTGTCCATTGTATGCTTACTACTTGCTTTAGACTTAGGTCAATTCTTGTCACTTATTTGAGTTACACTTTCCTCAATTATGCATGTTTGCTTGATTTAGACATTGTTTGTTAACATGATACCACATATTGATAACTTTTGATGTTTAAATCATGTTTAGGTCTAGGTATTCACGCTTTCCTCTCATTTTCTTGATGCCTTTAACATTGTTTGAAGTTATGTTCCATAATTGCTTAATTTCACTTCTACTTGTCTATCTAGATGATTTTATCTTCTTCTTGACCCATGATGTCTTGTATAGAGTTTGTTTAGTAATTTAACATGTTAGGGGAAGTAGCCTTGAATTTTTTTGATGTACTTTTATAACATGCTTTCTTGGGTTGACCATTGCTTGCTTGCCTCTCTTAGTTACTTGCTCAAAGTACTTGTTTGTCGTTCCCTTTCTTCTTTATTATTTCTTCTTGTATGAATAACATGTTCCCTTAGGACATTAGTTTCATCTTTTTTAAGGTTTAAACTAAATAGACCTTTGGTACTAAGTTGAGGTTGAGTTCCACATATCATCCACAGACAGATGGTCAGACAGATAGAATTATTCAGTCTTTAGAGGACTTGTTGAGGGCTTGTGTTCTAGAACAAGGAGGTTCTTGGGATAGCCACTTGTCGTTGATTGAATTTACTTATAATAATAGTCTCCATTCTAGCATAAGAATGGCACCGTATGAAGTTATGTATGGTAGGAGGTGTATAACTCTATTGTGTTGGTATGAGAAGAGCGAGAGTGTTGTGCTTGAACCTAAAATTGTGTCGGAAACAACTGAAAAGATTAAGATAATCCAAGAAAGGATGAAAGCTTCCCAGAGTCATCAGAAGAGTTATCACGATAAGAGGAGGAAGGCACTTGAGTTCCAAGAGTAAGATCATGTGATTTTTAGAGTTACTTTGGTAACTGGTGTTGGCAGAGCTTTGAAGTCGGGAAAGCTTACACCTTCTTTTGTTGATCCATATTAGATATTAGAGAAGATAGATGAGGTGGCTTATCGGATTACTATACCATTGTCGCTTGCAAATCTTCATGATGTGTTTCATGTGTCTCCGTTGAGGAGATACATTCCAGATCCTTCGCATGTGATCCAAATGGATGATGTACAAGTGAGAGATAACCTGACTGTTGAAGCATCGCCCGTGGAAATAGAAGGTCGGGAAGTGAAGAAATTTGGGGTAAATTCATTGCCTTAGTGAAGGTATTGTAGGGTGGACCAGTTGGCGAAAGTAGGAGTTGGGAACGTGAGGATCAGATGAGAGAGTCTTATCCAATTTTATTTCTTCTAGGTAATTTTTTAGGGAAAAAATTCTTTTAAGTGGGGGAGAGTTTTAACACCCCAAATTAATTAGGAGTATTTATTCAATCGATTATATGATGAATATTCGCGAATATATGATGTTTTTTGAATTATGACGTGTGATGTAATTATGTGTGAATTATTGATGATTTGATGTGTGATGTATATGTGGTGTATGGTGGGATAGTATGAATTAAGGTGGAAATTAGAATAATATAATAATTTAGATAATTAGTATAATTGTTTAGAATTAATAATTAGAATTATTATTATTTAAAATAAAATAAAATATAATAATTGGAGTAGCGATGTTAAGAGCTTATTAGTCATGTTATGTGGAGAAAGTGAGAGCAAGAGTGAAATAACATATTAGGGGTCCAAGGGGTAAGTTGGATAAAAAGGGAAAAAGAGAGGGTAAATGTTTCATTCTGCACGATAGTGAAAATTGGGAAGAGAACAGTGAAGAGTTAGGGCATGAAGAGAAGAGAAGAGAATCAACCGCAGAGCTTGGAACAGGAATCAAAGCTAGAATCTAAGGTAAGGGGGTGATCCTTATTATTATGATTGATATGGGATGTAGGTATATGTAGGATTGTGTTTTAGATTTTTGATGAAATTGAACACACGATGATTTTGATGAACCCATGATGAATTTGATGAATTTGACGCTAAAATCTCATAAATCGGTGCCCATAACATGTATGCTGATGTACTATTTTTGTATGATGATTAGATGTGGAATTATATAAGTTTTGGACTATATTGGTATAGAAATCGCTAGGGTTTTGGGACTGAACTGGTGCAGAATCACAACAAAAAGTTGTTGTCAGGGGCCAGCACCGGGAGAGCCAATAGCAACACCGGGCAACATGACCTCCCCTCTCCAGCGCTAGGTGAGCTCCTGGCGATGGGACTTGGAAAATGATATATTTATAGAAAATAAGTGAAATGCCTCAGCATCGTCAGGCGAACGGTCATGTGCGCCACTAGGCGGTACTCAATTTTGTGGTCTGCTTCATCGGGCGAGCCTCTGGCGAGCAGACTGGGACTGGACTATTTTAAAAACTTTAAAAATTCATAACTCGAGTTATGAGTGACTGATTAATGTGTAGTTCAGATCATTGGAAAGCTGGTTTAACGTACTTTCTCTTAAAAATATTTTTAGTACCTGAATTCCAATGGTTTAACGCATGGGTAGGTCTTTTATACTATCGAGTTATGTCATTTTGTGAGATTGCACGAAAATACTTTGTGAATTTTATAATTGGTGATGCTTTATGGCTAATGATAGTAATGATATTTTTGGGAAGTTAATTATGATAAATTTTAATAAAGTTGTGATGTGATAAATGCTACTTGTAGTGATGTTTTATGATGTGCATGATAATTATATGTATTCATGCTATATGATGATGATTATGTGGTGGTGAAATGTGATTATATTATGATGATTACATAGATGATGATTGGTTTTGACTAACAGTGGTCAAGTGTTATATATGTTATTGTGCATCATGGATTCCTGGTATATTTTAGGACATTGGTCCAATGATGTTATTAGGATGTTGGTTCAATGACGACCTCAATCCCATGGTGTGGATAGAGTGCATGTTTGTGAAGTGCTCTGGTTCCAAGCGGGAATCGATCCTAAGGTAGGGATCTTTGGAGGAAAAATGACTCGGTCATCAGTGAATTTTGGTACCACATGCATGAGTCAATGATGTTGCATTATATTCTTTGTGACATTTCTTGATTGTTAATTGAGTAATGTTGTGATCTAAGAGATGTTGGATGATGAATGTTAACTTGATGATATGATGATATATTATATGTGTATTGGTGTTACGTAAGTGTGAGTACATATGTGAAGTATGATGAATATGTGGAATATTTGATGATTGTTATTGTAACTACTATATTTATTCTATATATCTTTTATAATGATTTATGATTTCTCACCCTTGCTTCTTTGAAATGTTGCCTCGATACGTGGATAACTTGTAGGTAATTAGGAACAGCCGTAGTAGCACGTGGATAGCTTTATGGAGTCATTTATTTTGTTTCTGTTGAATAAAGAGGGTCTTGCTCTAATATGTAACATCGGTGTTTGAGAGACGTTTGATTTTAACCATGTGTTCCCTTTTTATTCACATGAAGTATTGAGGCGTTTTATTCGTTTTAAGTTGTTTTTAAATTTAACTTATAAATGACAAAGTGTAATGAAGTTCTCTTGAAGTATTTTAATCAAGATGTTTTGAGACAATGATTTCTCTGTGAAGTTTGAGTTATGAGTTAGGTGTTTAAATAAGATAAACGTTTTAATTCTATTGAAAACCCGTGTTACAGTGCATGGTGGTTTATATTGATGTTTTTATGAAGATGTGACACCTTTGCTGGTGATTTATGTTTAATTTAATAATAAATTATTTCATGAAATTAATTGTTGGGTTAGAAGGGTGTTATATTATACGGTAAGAGGTGTAAGACTCCATTGTGTTGGTATGAGTCAAGCGAGAGTGTTATGCTTGGACTTGAGATTGTGCAAGAAACGACCGAGAAGATCAAGATGATCCAAGATAAGATGGGAGCTTCTCCGAGTTGTATAAAGAGATATCATGATAAGAGGAGGAAAGAACTTTAGTTCCAAGTGGGAGACCATGTGTTTTTGAGATTTACTTCGGTAACTGGTGTTGGTAGAGTCTTGAAGTATAGAAAGCTTACACTGTATTTTGTTGGTCCATATCAGTGCTAGTGTGACTGAGTATGCTTCGAGGTTCGTAAACATGGAAAATTATTATCCGTATTATAGTGAAGTGTCTACTGAATTCTCGAAGTGTATCGAGTTTGAGAATGGGTTGCATCCGGAGATCAAGCGAGCAATTGGATATCAACAGATCCATAGATTTCAAGAGTTAGTGAATAGCTGAAGAATTTATGAAGAGGAAAGTAAGGAACATTATAAGATCATGAACGATAAGAGAGGGAAGAAATAAGATTGTGGGAATCCTTATAATGCTTCAACTGATAAAGGGAAACAAAATATTTTCTATGGGAAGAAGACAAGTTGGGGAGGGGCTCCCTCTCTTGTCAAGTGCTTTAGGTGTGGTGAACAATGTCACTATTCCAATGAATGTGAAAATAAGGTCCTAAGATGTTACAAATATGGTAAGATGGGTCATCGTTCTTCTGAATGCAAGAATGATGGTCCAACTTGCTTTAATTGTGGTGAACAAGGTTATATCAGTACTCAGTGTCAAAAGCCAAAGAAGAATGTTGTTGCTACCCAGACCAACAGTAGAGTGTTCTCTTTGAGTGGATCAAAGGATTCTGAGAAGGACAACTTGATTTGAGGTACTTTGTTGCACCCAAAAATTTGCCCTCTCATTTCCAAAAGGATCATCCTGGACCATCAGATTTACTTCTATCAAGTTTCAAGTCTTGAATTACAACTTTTCAAGAAAATCATTCACAAGGGAAAAATGGTCAAAAGTATACTGAAAAGTCAAACTTTGACTTTTTAATCAAATCAAGTTTCAACAATTATATTTCATCAAGACATGAAATTGGTTCATCGAAAAATCAGAAGTCAAAACTTACTTTGAAAAAATCAAATTTCTAAACATTTAGAAAATTTTCTAAGTGTTAAGAGAATATGATACTTCAGAACTTCTGAGCCAGCCTCTATGCAAGTGCAGTCAGAAGTTGCAAACATGGTGCAGAACATAGTTCCTTAATCATAACATGACTCTTCAGCATATGCTTCGATCAGAGCATCACCCTTCGAGTTTCACTCTGGTCTTCTTCGATCAGAACATCACAAAGCCCCAAAACCTCGTTTAAGCAGCCTACTTCCCTGCTATATCACAATCCTGCAATCAGCTGCTGATCCAGTCCACGCCAGCACTTTCTCAAACCCCATATTTGCATCAAATTAGCATACAAAAAATGTTATTAAAAAGAAATTGAACAGTATGCCAAAAAGGTTAAAAATCCCTTTTTTTCTCCCCAAAACCACAACAAATCCATCTATAAATAAGTGGCTCCATCACACGTTCAAGGGGCTATTTTTTTAGAGAGAAAATTGTAAAAAGAGAGAAAATAAAATTGTGAAACCTTCGTAAAAATCCAGAATTCCCAAACAGAAAACCAAATCATTATTCTCCCCTTTGAATCAAAGAACTTGGCATTTTCTCTTCCGTTGCTCTTGCTGACTCCAGAACATTTGAAGGCAGCAGTTCAAGTTCCAAGAACACGCTCCAGATTCAAGGTAAATCTTTCTGACTTTGCATCTTCTCATTCATAACATCATTAAAACATGTAAATATCACAGTATTAATGTTTGTCCATATCATTGCATAAGTAGGAAAATTGTGGATCATAACTTCTTGACTAGGGCTAGGCTCAGATTTAGGATTAGAACTTCTATAAACTGTTGTGCTTTTATCCTTCTGATTTGCTGTTTGTTAAGAACTGAGTAAATTGTTGATGTGCTGATTAATTTGAGGAAAGAGTTGAAATATGGTACAAAACCTTTGATTCTCCCTCACTTTTTTAGCACAACACAGAACTTCTGAGTTCTCCTTACTGTTAAACACACAGAACTTCTAGGCTTTCTTACTGTTAAACATACTGAGCTTCTGATGTTTCCACTCACTGTTTTAACACTTAGAGCTTCTGATTTTCACATGCTGACAACACACTGAACTTCTGATTTTTCACTCACGGTCTTAGCACAACACAGAACTTCTGAGTTCTTCCCACTGTTTTAACACGTACGAAGCTTCTAAGATTTTCTCACTGTTCTCACATTCAAAACTTTAGCACGTAGCAACCCAAAACTTCTGTGTTTTCCCTATAACGTTTCTTGCAGGGCCTTAGAGTGTATCAATCTAGAACTTCTGATTCCAGTGACATTCCTTTCTGAGTCACTACGTGCTTGGCTTTAGAACTTCTGATCCTTGTTGTTTTGCTTGCAGCAGCACGCTGTTTCTATCTTTCATTTATTTTCCTTTTATCATTTTCAATATTAATCCCCTTTTTTATTAATATAAAAGAGACATAAAAATATTTTCTTTTATTGATTAATTTATTTCTTTTTCTTAGTTCATTAAGACAAAAAACCATTTTCTAAACAAGTCCTTTTTCTCTCTTGCAATGTACATTTCAATATGGTTGTAATAGTTAAATAGGATTTAAATTCTTGCAACCCCTCATTTGTAAACATGTACCCCCATCCCTAAAATATTGTAATAGCGTAGGACTTTTATATTTCCGCAATCTAATGCTTTTCCAAATATAAAATGCTAGTAATTAGGATGTATATGGAAAGATATGAAATCAACAAATAGATAACCCTAATCAAGACTAAAATGCATGCAATCAAACACACTTGCACACTAGCACCCTTAGGGTAATCCCACCTTGTTGCCTATCGGAAAAATAGTCATGTCCCTCGAACATGGGCGTTTTAGAAAAAGACCCTCGATAAAAGACCGTAGTCCCTCGATGACCCTCAATGTTGCCTTTGATAAACGATCTAGTCCCTAACATGACATTGCTAAAATGTTCCATGGGTTGCCTTCTATGACTATACAAAAACGTCCCGCACCCGTCCCTTCACATCTAACGATGGGGCTTCTTACTAAATCAATGGTAAGATAGCAACATCTAAAGGAGGAGGAAAAGAACATCTAAGAACTTTTAAGTAGGTAGATTCTCTCCTAGTTGCTCGCTTGCTCACAACAAAAACATTTTTATACACCAACACTTTCAGCTTGAAACATTTTCAAAAATTGTACGTGTTCTTATAGAAACGAGAGCCATTACAAAGACACCTTTTCAAAATCACTTTCAAAAAAACATTTCACAAACACCTCTTTGAATTATTTTCAAAACAACACTTTGTATGTGTTCTTATAGAAACGAGAGCCATTACAAAGTCACATTTTTAAAATACTTTCAAAACCCACATCACAAGCACACATTCAAACAAAAGCAAGTGATATAGCGAGTAAATTAAGAGCCCATGGAAAACCATTGATGAAAAGGGTGCTAATACCTTCCTTTTCATAATCTACCCCCTGAACTCAAGAAAACATCTCTAAAGATCTTTCCTGTGCTTTTTCACCATTACTTATTGGATAAAAGAAAAGTCAGTGGCGAATCTTGCTATCCGCAACATATGCGATCAAAACGCAAAAGAATAAGTCAGTTCTCCCACCTTATCACAAAACTGGAGACTCTGCTGGGGACTTTAAAAGTGGGATTACCTTAGGGTTAGATCACCTTTACTTGCTTTTCTTTGTTTGACTTGTTTGCTTTACATTTAAGGGTTTTTCTGCTTGGGTATTGTTAAAGATCGTACACCCGAATTTGGGGGCACTTATTAGATAAACATCAAAAGATCGTGGAGACTGTACTGCGTAGACCGATATGGTTTAAGCGATGTCTGTGTTGGTGTGACACTTTGGTTGGTACCAGTATCCTTCGTGTGGAAACAAAGAGAATACGGGGCCTCCGTGTGGTGTCGTGAAGCACTAACGGACCTTAGAACCTTAGTTGAACAAACTTGGCCATTAGAAAGTAGTGAGATAGCTTGCCTCGGTATAAAGCTAAGGATTGGTTGATACTCGATACTACACTCGTTGAGATCAAACATTTGGGATATTTCGGCCGCAAGAAAAAATTTCCTGAGCTAAAACAATGCCCGATAGAGGATGATCAGTGATATCAAGAATCCTTAGAACCCGGTTACCTTTCTAAGACAGGTTTGAAACCAACTAAACTTCAAGAGGGTACTTACCTTTAATCTCATGCAAGCTTTTGAACCTAAGGTATATTGTGTGCTTTTCTTGTGTGTGATTTACTCTGTTTGAACATAGCATCATGCATCATAACATAGCATCCATTCTTATTACACTAACCATTTCAAGGACAGAGGGAGTTTATCTTTGTTCTATTTTGTAGGTCATGGCTTCTTCTCTTAGAAACACTGTCCGAATCAGCTTTGTAAGAATACCTCCCCAACTTAAGGAACTAGTATCGAGGGTTCCTGAAACTTCTATGTTCCCCAAGAGACATGGTCGACTTCTCAACCTGGTTACTTCAAGCTTTAATGAAAAGATAATGGATGTACTCTTTCAATTCTTTGATCCCGAGCATCATTGCTTCACCTTTCCATACTATCAGTTGGTGCCTACCATGGAAGAGTTCTCTCAGTTATTGAATATACCCATTCTTGACCAAGTGCCTTTCATAGGTTTAGAAGAGGTTCCGAAGCCAGAAGTCATTGCCTCAGCTTTGCATCTAAAATGGGCCGACGTGGTATCCAATTGGGAAACAAGAAGTGGAGTCAAGGTTTTTCTAGCCAAGTTCCTAATAGACAGGGCCCAGGTGTTTTGGGATGATTTGGACTTTTAGGCTTTTGAGGAGGTCTTGGCCCTTCTAATCTATGGGTTAGTGTTATTCCCTAATCCAGAATTACTCATAGATGTGAATGCTATTAAGATTTTCCTCTCTCGCAACCTTGTGCCTACCTTGCTCGGAGATATCTTGCACGCTCTCCATACTCGTACCATGAAGAGAAGAGGGGTCCTTATGTGCTGCATGCCATTATTATCGAGGTTATTTATTTCTCACCTCCCTAAGCCAGTGCTGAAGAATGAAAAAGGTTTGCGTTGGTCGCAAAGGATAATGTCACTTTCTCACGCAGATATTCTCTGGTATTCCCGATTTATGGGAGATGTTTCTATTATTGACCGTTGAGGGGAGTTCCCTAATGTCCCACTACTTGGCATTAGGGGAGGAATAACTTACAATCCTTATTTGGCTTTGTGACAATTTGGTTACGCTCGAAGGGATGGTCCTCATGAGTTACTTATCCAGGGAATTGTATTTAACTATGAGGGGGGTATTCAAGGGTCTCGCCAGAGGTTCATACGAGCTTGGGGCATGATAAACAGATTTGAAGCCAAGACTTTCAGGGCCGAAGAATTCCATTCCTATGGAACCTTATCTCTAATGGGTACGAGCTCGCACTCAAAAACTTATGATGCCCTACATAGCCCTCTTACCAGTGATTGTGGAGCCCATTACTGAAGGGGATATTCCCTACACGGTTCTTCATCCTGATATGCCCACTGATCTTGAATAACTACAGAGGTCTTGCATCCAGTTGAAGAAGGAGCAGGATACTTATAGGGACTAGTTCTATGCCCAAAAGAAGAAGGTTTTAGAGCTCACAAAGCAGTTTCATGAGGAAAGAAGCCTTAATGACTATCTCGGCACGAAGAGGAAGCATCCTTGGGAAACTTGATTTTTTTAGTTTTTTAGAATTTTTAATTGTAACGCCTAAGAGGCAATTGTACCTTGAATTCTACTAATAAAATCTTTGTTTCATTTTGGTTTGAAAATTTAAATTTCCAAAGTCCTTGAAATTATAGCATACGCATCCCATCCATAGCATTGCATAAACAGGTACCATTACAGGTTTCTCATCTTCTTCGCTGTTTATTTCAGCAAAGATGTCTTTTGAGCAAAGCATCAAAGATCTTCAGACACAAAATGCCCAATTTCAACAGATGTTCATAACTCTGGCAAAAGGGCGGGAGGATTTGAAGGGCCTCATCCTGAAAGAGAAGAAGAAGAAGAAGAAGAAACCCGTTGGTATCCTTAATATGGGCAGAAGATTCGGGGGGCCGCTAAAGCAATCAGTCGATCTGACCTCCTCGTCCAAAGAAGGGGAGAATCAAGAGAGCCAGACAAGGGAAGAGGACCCCAGTCCTGAAGTTTCTGACAATGATACTGACTATAATGATGAGAAATATCCTCCCATTGAGGATAGATACAAGCAGTTAGAGGATCGGCTGAGCGCCATGGAAGTCCAGAGAACACCTAGGTTGGACTTCAAAGAACTGGGATTGGTGTCAGGAGTGGTCATCCCGCAGAAATTTAAGGCTCCAGTTTTCGCAAACTATACTAGGGTGTCTTGCCCAAAGCTTCATCTCCGTTCATATGTAAGGAAGATCTAGCCCCACACCGCTGATAGAAAGTTGTGGGTTCACTTCTTTCAAGACAGCCTGTCAGGGACTCAGCTCGAATGGTTCTACCAATTGGAGGGAACCGATATTCGAAACTGGGAGGATTTGGCTGCTGCTTTTTACAAGCAGTATCAATACAATGCTGACCTGGCCCTAACTCGTACTCAACTCCAGAGTATGTCCATGGGAGCAGGTGAAGGCTTTAAAAAATATGCGCAGAAGTGGAGAGATTTGGCTGGGAGAGTCCAACCCCCTTTGTCTGATAGGGAGTTGGTCGACATGTTTCTTGGGATGCTGTCTGGTCCATTCTTCAACCATTTAATCGACAACTCATCAGCTGGTTTTACGAAGCTGATCTTAACTGGAGAGAGGATAGAAGTTGGAATTCGGAGCGGTAAAATACAGAAAGACACCTCCTAGAGTTCAATAAAGAAGCCCTTCGCTGGTAAGAAGGAAGCCAGTGCTATCTATAGACCAAGAGGTCATGGTAGAGCTGAACATCGTACGACAGTAAATGTTGTAATGATACCTATGCCTACAGCTGCCCCACAATGCAACAATCAGCAAAGGATGGAAAGACCACAAAGGCAGTTTACCCGGATTAACATGACATTGATAGAGGTTCTACCCCATCTGCTGAGATCCAACTTGACAACTTTAAAAGAGGCTCCCAAGAATCCTAATACCTCCTCTCCTCGGTACAATCCAAATACTCGGTGTACCTACCATTCTGAGAGTCCTGGTCACGATACAAATGACTGTTGGGCTCTAAGAAATAAAGTACAAGATCTGATTGAAGCAAAGGAGATTGAGTTCGACGCTCCAGAGAAGCCCAATATCATAACTACTCTCATGCCTAGGAACAACCATGGAGTTAATATCATTGATACCGATCTGTTTGTGACCTCAGTTGATGAATTTTCTACTCCCCTTATAACTGTTAAGAAGAATTTGTTGCTGGCCGGTTTATTTTTGGGTTGTGGTGAAGGTTGCCACATGTGTTCATCTTTTCCTTCTGGTTGCTATCTGCTAAAGACAGGTGTCCAGCGCCTGATGGACAACAGAGAAATTTTGTTCGAGAAAACTTTGATTCCAGCTGTTCTGTTCGAAGATGTTGCTATCATAACCATTTCCTCCAATCCTTCCAAAGCCTCCTCTAGAAGACCTGTTAGGATTACACCCGCTCCGAGAGTTACTCCGTTAATAATCACCTGTCCGGGTCTTGTCACGTACACCTCAGATAAAGATGTCCCTTGGCATTATGGCATTGATATCTTCTATCATGGCATTAAAGAAGACCTGAAGAATGAAGAGGCTGATCCTGATGTCAGTAACATTGTCAGGACCAGTAGGATTACTAGAAGTGGAAAGGTTTTCTCTCCTGAGATCTCCCCAAAGAATGTCGCTAAGCCTGTTGTTATTTCATCTGTTGTTCCTACCAGTACTTCCGTTGCTACTCCTGTTCTTACTCCAGTTGTTACTTCCGTCGTAGAGTCATCTGGGACTCGAGGAAAAGAAGCTATAGGTGATCCTTCCCCGACGGAGGCACCTAGAAAGGTTACCGTATAAACCTCTAAGAAAGAGATAGAGGAAATCTTAGAAATAATCAAAAAGAGCGACTACAATATGGTCGAGCAGCTGGGGATGACCCCTTCGAAGAAATCGATGTTGTCTTTGCTATTATACTCTGAGGCCCATACAAAGGCTTTGATTTCCTTCCTCAAGACTGCACATGTGGCATAAGAAACCTCAACCGATCAATTCAAAGATTGTGTGGCCAGCTTGACTGTTGACAATGGGATGGGTTTTTTGGATGCCGACTTAACTCCGAAAGGGAGAAAACACAATAATGCTTTGCATGTCTCGATCGAATGTAGGGGCACCACTATGGATCATGTGCTGGTGGATATTGGGTCTTCACTGAATGTCCTGCCTAAGAAGGCTCTCGATCGGCTAGATTGTGAAGGCTTAACCCTAAAGCCCAGTAACATTGTGGTAAGGGCTTTTGAAGGGTCGAAGAGAATGGTGCATGGAGAGGTGGACATCCCTGTCAAGATAGGCTCTTAAAATTTTAAGTCCACCTTCTACGTGATGGACATCAGTCTATCGTACTCTTTTTTGTTGGCTCGTCCTTGGATCCATGAATCTAGGGCTGTTACTTTTACACTACACCAAATGTTGAAGTATCCGGTGAAGGGGAAGATAGTCACTGTGCATGGCGAAGAGGAGTACATGGTGCGCTACCTGAACTCCTTCAGGTATGTGGAGATGGACGGGGAATTCATAGAGACCCCTTGTCAAAACTTTGAAGAGGTTCCCCAGATTTTGGCGTCCACCGAGACTACCACCAGTACCAAACCTCCTCTGAAGATGGCTTCTCTCAAAGACGCCAGAACAGTGGTTGAGGAAGGTGGGTGTACCAATTGGGGATGGCTCCCTGATTTTACTCACAAAATTGACAAATTTGGTTTGGGCTTTACTTCAGGGGCTCAAAGGGTTGTTCGACGCGCTCGGGCTAGAGGACCTCCCCTACACATCAGCAATCGTGGGGTCAACGCTATTGAAGACAGTGAGGAAGACCCTGACATTGACATCTGGATCTACCCGACTACCAACAGTGGACCGAATAATTTCACAGCTAGAGATTTTATTCCAGTTTCTTTTATTCCGCAGTAATTGTCTTACTTATGTTCTGAATTTGTAATGAACAATTTTTAAAAACTTTTTGGCCTTGTGTCTTACCCGAGGCACAATGTTTCTATCTGTGAGGGTTATTATATGTCATTTCATATATCATCAATGAAGCATTGGGCATTCTTTGCATACAAATTTTGCGCTCTCTGTTTTTTTTCTTTTCTGTTTTTACTTTATCAATTCAGCTATGCTCTTACACACACGCACGTATCAAACTGCAGATCCCTATCCACTCTGGATCCCATTGATAACAATCCTGCTATTACCAGCTATGACTTTGAAAATCCAATCAACCGAGCCGAGGACGAAGGTGAGAAAGATTGTGAGGTGCCTGGAGAAGTGGCTAGACTATTACAACAGGAAGAGAGGGTTATCAGCCTCATGAAGAGCCAGTTGAGACAACAAACTTGGGTACAACGACAGACAGAAAAGAAGTCAAGATAGGCGTAAATCTGGAAGTTAAGATCAAACAGTAGTTGATACAGATGTTGCACGACTACATTGAAATTTTTTCCTGGTCATATGAAGACATGCCTGGGTTAGACACTAACATCGTGGTACACCATCTTCCAACTAAAGAGGATTGTCCTCCAGTTAAATAGAAGGTCCACCATATGCATACTGAAATGTCAGAGAAGATCAAGGCAGAGGTCATGAAGCAGTTCGACGCAGGGTTCTTAGTTGTCACCTCCTATCCGCAGTGGGTTGATAACGTCGTTTCGGTACCTAAGAAGGACGGCAAGGTACGGATGTGTGTTGATTATAGATATCTGAGCAGGGCAAGCCCCAAGGATGACTTCCCGCTTCCCCACATTGATGTTCTGGTTGACAACACCGTGCATCACAAAATCTTCTCCTTCATGGATGGTTTCTCTGGCTACAACCAGATCAAGATGGCTCCTGAAGACATGGAGAAGACGACCTTCGTCACACAGTGGGGCACCTTCTGTTACAAGGTGATGCCTTTTGGGATGAATAATGTTGGGGCAACCTATCAGCGAGCCATGGTCATTTTATTCCATGATATGATTCACCATGAGATTGAGGTTTATGTTAATGACATGATAGCCAAGTCTAAAACTGAAGAGGAACACCTGGATCATCTACAAAGGTTGTTCGATAGGTTGTAGACATACAAGCTGAGGTTGAATCCGAACAAGTGCACCTTCGGGGTAAGGTCTATTAAGCTTCTGGGTTTCATCGTCAATGACAAAGGTATTCAGGTAGACCCCGCGAAGGTAAAGGCCATACAAGAGATGTCGGCTCCCCATAATGAGAAGGAAGTTAGAGGTTTCTTGGGACGCGTGAATTATATCTCCAGGTTCATTTCACATCTGAATGCTACTTGTGAGCCCATCTTCAAGCTTCTGAAGAAAGATCAAGTTGTAAAGTGGAATGACGAATGCCATACTACTTTCGAAAGGATCAAGGAATACCTTCAAGAACCGCCAATTCTAATGCCTCCGGTCGAAGGAAGAACTTTGATATTATACTTAACAGTTCTAGACAATTCAATGGGGTGTGTGTTGGGGAAGCTTGACGAGTCTGGTCGAAAAGAGCATGCAATATACTACCTTAACAAAAAGTTTACCGACTGTGAGACAAGATACTCACTGCTCGAGAAAACTTGTTACGCTTTGGCATGGGCTGCTCGCCGACTAAGACAATATATGTTGACCCACACTACTCTATTGATATCTAAGATGGATCCAATCAAATACATCTTCGAGAAGCCCGCACTCTCCGAAAGAATAGCGAGATGGCAGATGATCTTAACTGAATTCGATATACAATATAAAACCCAGAAATCAATCAAGGGAAGTATATTGGGTGATCATTTGGCTCATCAGGCCGTGGATGACTACCAGTCCATGAATTTTGAGTTCCCGGACGAGAATATTATGCTGGTGACTGACTACGAAGAACCTGGACCAGATGAAGGACCTGAAGAAAGATCCCGATGGACTATGGTCTTTGATGGAGCTTCGAATGCGCTTGGTAATGGCATCGGCCCTATAATCATATCCCCTAAGGGCTATCACACTCCTTTCACTGCCCGGTTATGTTTCAACTGCACTAACAACATGGCGGAGTATGAAGCCTAAATCATGGGTCTCAAAGCCGCTATTAACCTCAGAATGAAGTTCCTAAATGTCTTCAGGGATTCAACCTTGGTGATAAGTCAGATCAAAGGCAAATGGGATACGAAGCATCTGAATCTCATCCCATACAAAGAGCACGTACTGACATTTCTCCCACACTTTGAGGAGGTGACTTTTGAACATTTCCCACGAGAGGAGAATCAGTTAGCGGACGCGCTAGCTACCATGTCTGCTATGTTCAAAGTTAGGTGGGATAACGAAGCTCCCCGAATCACCATTGAAAGGTTAGATGAACCAGCACACTGCTGTGAAATTTATACCGAGGAGGTGGAAGACAAACCCTGGTTTCACGAAGTCAAAAGGTATCTCGAGGCTCAAGAGTATCCCGAAGGGGCATCTGTTAACGATAAGAAGTTTCTGAGAAGCTTCGCTACGAAGTTCTTCCTCAGTAATGGAATCCTCTACAAGAGCAACCATGACTCTACCTTACTACGGTGTGTAGAAAAGAGCGAAGTAGAGAGAATCATGACAGATCTACATGAAGGTACCTTCAGAACCCATTCCAATGGACATAACATGGCTAAAAAGATCCTACGGGCAGGATACTATTGGTCCACTATGGAAGAAGATCGTTATCAACACTCCTGAATTTGTCATAAGTGCCAAATTTATGCTTATAAGGTACATATTCCTCTGGTTCCTTTGAATGTCTTGACAGCTCTGTGGCCCTTTGCAATGTGGGGCATTGGCATGATCAGAGAAATCAGGGCCCACCGCCTCCAATGGGCATCACTTCATCCTGGTGGCCATCGATTACTTCACGAAAGGGGTTGAGGCGGCCTCTTTTTCTACTATTAGCAAGAATGTTATGGCACGGTTTATCAAGCATAACTTGATCTGTCGATATGGTGTGCCAGAGAGAATTATCAGTGATAATGGTACGAATCTCAATAACACGATGATCACCAAACTCTGTAATCAGTTCAAGATACAACATCATAACTCTTCTCCCTACCGGTCGAAGATGAATGGCACTGTTGAAGTAGCTAACAAGAACATCAAGAAAATTGTATAGAAGATGACAATGTCATACAAAGACTGGCATGAGATGTTACCATTTGCTCTGCATGGGTATCGTACCTCAACATGGACGTCGACAGGGGAAACGCCCTACTCTCTGGTATATGGCATGGAGGCAGTCCTACCCATTGAGGTCCAGATCCCTTCTCTGAGAATCATGAAGGATGTAGGTCTGAATGAAGATGATTGGATCCAGACTCGACTTGATCATTTAAATCTGATCGATGAGAAGAGACTTACTTCTATCTGTCATGGTTAGACGTTTCAAAAGAGAATGATCAAGGCTTTTAACAAGAAAGTCAGGCGTCAAGAATCTCAAGTCGGGGATCTAGTGATCAAGCGTATCATACTACCGCAAGGTGATCCCAGGGGCAAATGGACTCCCACATACGAAGGGCCATTTGTGAATAAAAACATTTTCTCGGGTGGAGCCATGATTCTGACCACCATGGACGGTGACGAATTTCCTAACCCTGTCAATGCAGACATAGTGAAAAGATACTACGCATGATAAAAGACCCGCTAGGTCGATTGGCCTAGGAAAAAATAAGGGCTTCCAAAAGAACCAAAATGTTTCGGCAAAAATATGGGATGAATGAAAAATTTGTACACCCGACAAGTTGAAAACCTGAAAAGGAGACTTGGGCAAAAAAGGGTATCCCGGTGGACTGAAAACCTGAAAGGGCAGTCCAGACAAAAGTTAGGGATGAAAAGCATATCACTATGTCCCATTGGATCACCCTGCGATCTGACCTCAGTATCAATTGTCAAGCTCAAACAGCATCGATCAACCTAATCAGCTTCAGACAAGCAGCAAAGTGATGAGACGCTCGAAGACATAGCGGTGATAGCAGAATTGGAATCCAATTGGATTGTTGTACATAGCTATTTTCTTTTTAAACATTATTGTATAACTTCTATTTTTACGACGGTGTTCTCTTACTAGAACATCAGTCTCCTTGTACGAAAACGCCTATTACAGGCCAACTTCGAAAAAATCAATACAAAATCATTTCCATAAGAAACTTTGAGTTTTTCTTTTTTCTGTTTTATTTTGCAAGAACGTCCATTGATTTATTTTTGACATATGCATATAAATATGATCGCTTCTCATAAATATTTACATAAAGG
This sequence comes from Vicia faba, assembly GCA_948472305.1. NCBI lineage: Eukaryota > Viridiplantae > Streptophyta > Magnoliopsida > Fabales > Fabaceae > Vicia > Vicia faba. Next base: position 231,927,030 of record OX451738.1, read on the forward strand.
AAAAAAAGACAATTACTCGTAATTCCATAAACAGGGGCAAAAATAAGAAATGTCAAACCTGACGGTTACTCTGTCTAGCAGCTACCAGGGTAGAGACAGCTTTGGAGCACCGTCATCAATACATGCGACTTTGTAACATTTGTATTCCCCACAGAGTAAAGGTAATTAAAGCATTGATATCAGTTCTCTCAAAACGGGAAGTAATCTCCCTAGCCAGGGTCATCCAGAAACCTGACATCTATATCCCCCGGCTGAATTACATGATCGCGAGCGGATCATCATAAATTATTATCTCCCCAAGAAGAGTTTGTTTCTCTAGATACAGAAGCTCAATCCCCAACAGAACTTAACAAGAGTCATTCCCCCATAGAGCTATTCTCAAACAAAGTCTCTCCCTGGCATAATATTCATAAATAACAAAGAGCAAATCTCTGGCACAGTCATTTCCGTTCACCATCTCCAACAGAAGTAGAAGAACCACAGTTCTCTACAACAGTCAGAAATGTTATATTCTCAAGAAGCAGTCATGGATTTAGTTTCCTAGAGTCGGATATGTCACAAATAACACCTCATGTTCATACATCATGACATGCACACACATATCACATACAACATAATCTCATTTATTTGGAGAACATCATCTCACAATGCATTTCATGCATCGCATATGATTAACCCTGTTGTATTTTCAGGAAAGACAATTATCACCAACAATTCCAGCAATTATACATGTCATATCTGCAGACAGCTAATGAAAAAAACTAGTTCCCGAAACTAAACGGGTCAACTAATCTACATGATCAAGCGGAGTAACCCTACTACCCAGGTTCCTTCTCATAGCCCTACCATCCAGGTTGTTATCTCGAAGTAACCTTACTACCAAGGTTCCTTCTCATAAGCCCTACTACCCAGGCTTTCATTTCGAAGTAACCCTACGACCCAGGTTCTTTCTCAAGGCCCTACTACCCAGGCTTTCATCTCGAAGTAACCCTACTACCCAGGTTCCTTCTCATAGCCCTAATATCCAGGTTGTCATCTCGAAGTAACCCTACTACCTAGGTTCCTTCTCATAAGCCCTACTACCCAGGATTTCATTTCGGAGTAACCCTACTACCCAGGTTCCTTCTCATAGCCCTACTATTCATGCTTTCATCTCGAAGTAACCCTACTACCCAGGTTCCTTCTTATAGACCTACTATCCAGGCTTTCATCTCGACGTAACCCTACGACCTAGGTTCCTTCTCATGGCCCTACCACCCAGGCTTTCATCTCGAAGTAACCCTACTACCCAGGTTCCTTCTCATTGCCCTACTATCCAGGCTTTCATCTCGAAGTAACCCTATTACCCCAAGTTCCTTCTCATAGCCCTATTATCCAGGCTTTCATCTTGAAGTAACCCTACTACCCAGGTTCCTTCTCATAGCCCTACTATCCAGGCTTTCATCTCGAAGTAACCCTACTACCCAGGTTCCTTCTCATGGCCCTACTATCCAGGCTTTCATCTCGAAGTAACCCTACTATCCAAGTTCCTTCTCCCTTATCTCCAGACAACATTTTACAACACTGTAAGGCCCCGACCCGACCAGATACGGTTGATTTCCCATTTCCCTAATAAGCCTATGTACAGCCCGGACCCTGACCAAGTATACATTCTACTTTCACCTCCTCAATCGATATTTAATTCCACAGCAGAGTGATGGACAACTGAAGCTCCCAGACTCTACTTCCCAGGACATAAATCAACATTCCCCGGTGAAGTCCTCCTCAACAGAAGGTACATGAATTCTCGCCAAGGAATCTTTTAAGCAACCGATCTTTTTTGGATGGCATCTTTAATCCCATCTCTGACGATTCCCCGTCGCCTTCCAAATGGCATCAGTAAGCCCATTCCCGATATCACCAATCAATATTACTTCATGCGAGTGCAAATTTTTGGGCACTCTAGTGTTCAATCATCTTCCACCTTCTGATCACGAAAGGCAGACCAGCCAATCTACATCCTCAGGTTTAAGAAGATTGAACAGGGGCAGCTGTTGTACCCTAAAATTTTCCCTCTCATTTCTCAAAGGATCATCCTGGACCCTCAGGTTTATTTCTATCAAGTTTCAAGTCTTGAATTACAACTTTTCAAGAAAATCATTCACAAGGGAAAACTGGTCAAAAGTACACTAAAAAGTCAAACTTTGACTTTTAAATCAAATCAAGTTTCAACAATTATATTTCATGAAGACATGAAATTGGTTCATCAAAAAATCAGAAGTCAGAAATTACTTTGAAAAAATCAAATTTCTAAACATTTAGAAAATTTTCTAAGTGTTAAGAGAATATGATACTTCAGAACTTCTGAGCCAGCCTCCACACATGTGCAGTCAGAAGTTTTAAACATGGTTCAGAACATAGTTCTTCAATCAGAACATGACTCTTCAGCATATGCTTTGATTAGAGCATCACCCTTCGAGTTTCACTCTGGTCTTCTTCGATCAGAACATTACAAAGCCCCAAAACCTCGTTTAAGCAGCCTACTTCCCTGCTATATCACAATCCTGCAATCAGGTGCTGATCCAGTCCATGCCTGCACTTTCTCAAACCCCATATTTGCATCAAATAAGCATACAAAAACTATGATTAAAAAGCAATGGAACAGTATGCCAAAAAGGTTAAAAATCCCATTTGTTTTTCTCCCCAAAACCACAACAAATCCATCTATAAATAAGTGGCTCCATCACACGTTCAAGGGGCTGGTTTTTTGAGAGATAAAATTGTAAAAAGAGAGAAAAGAAAACTTTGAAACCTTCATAAAAATCCAGAATTTTCAACCAGAAAACCAAACCTTTATTCTTCCCTTTGAATCAAAGAACATGGCATTTTCTCTTTCGTTGCTCTTGCTGACTCCAGAACATTTGAAGGCAACAGTTCAAGTTCCAAGCACACACTCCATATTCAAGGTAAGTCTTTCTGACTTTGCATCTTCTCATTCAGAACATCATTAAAACATGTAAATATCACAGTATTAATGTTTGTCCATATCATTGCATAAGTAGGAAAATTATGGATCAGAAGTTCTTGACTAGGGCTAGGCTCAGATTTAGGATTAGAACTTCTATAAACTTTTTTGCTTTTATCCTTCTGGTTTTCTATTTGTTAAGAACTGAATAAATTGTTGATGTGCTGATTAATTTGAGGAAAGAGTTGAAATATGGCACAGAACCTCTGATTCTCCCTCACTGTTTTAGCACAACACAGAACTTCTGAGTTCTCCTTACTGTTAAACACACAGAACTTATAGGCTTTCTTATTGTTAAACACACTGAGCTTCTGATGTTTCCACTCACTGTTTTAACACTCAGAGCTTTTGATTTTCACACGCTAACAACACGCTTAACTTATGATGTTCACTCATGGTCTTAGCACAATATAAAACTTCTGAGTTCTTCCCACTGTTTTAACACGTACGGGGCTTCTATGATTTTCTCACTGTTCTCACATTCAAAACTTCAGCACGTAGCAACCCATAACTTCTGTGTTTTCCCTCTAACATTTCTTGTAGGACCTTAGAGTGTATCAATCCAGAACTTCTGATTCCAGTGACGTTCCTTTTTGACTCACCACGCTCCTGGCTTTAGAACTTCTGATCCTTGTTATTTTTCTTGCAGCAGCATGCTATTTCTATCTTTCATTTATTTTCCTTTTATCATTTTCAATATTAATCCCCTTTTTTATTAATATAAAAAAGGCATAAAAATATTTTCTTTTATTAATTAATTTATTTCTTTTTCTTAATTCATTAAGACAAAAAAAACCATTTTCTAAACAAGTCCTTTTTCTCTCTTGCATTGTAAATTTCAATATGGTTCTAATAGTTAAATAGGATTTAAATTCTTGCAACCCCCCATTTGTAAATATGTACCCCCGTTCCTAAAATATTGTAATAGCGTAGGACTTTTATATTTCCGCAATTTAACGCTTTTCCAAATATAAAATGCTAGTAATTAGGATGTGTATGACAAGATATGAAATCAACAAATAGATAACCCTAATCAAGACTAAAATGCATGTAATCAAACACACTTGCACTCTAGCACCCTTAGGGTAATCCCACCTTGTTGCCTATCGGAAAAATAGTCATGTCCCTCGAACATGGGCGTTTTAGCAAAAGACCCTCGATAAAAGATCGTAGTCCCTCGATGACCCTCAATGTTTCCTTCGATAAATGATCTAGTCCCTAACATGACATTGCTAAAATGTTCCATGGGTTGCCTTCTATGACTATACAAAAACATCCTGTGCCCGTCCCTTCACATCTGACGATGGGGCTTCTTGCCAAATCAATGGTAAGATAGCAACATCTAAAGGAGGAGGAAAAGAATATCTAAGACCTTTTGAGTATGTAGATTCTCTCCTAGTTGCTCGCTTACTCACAATAAAAAATGATTCTTTGCGTGTTAAGCTTCGTTCTTGATTGCAATGGCTTCCTGGAAGGTCCAGCAATGTATTGGAAACAATTTTACGCCTTGAATTCACCTACAATATTGATTTCAGTTTCCAAGTTTTTCTTGAATTTTTGCAAATTAGTTATGGCTTTCTATGGCAGCTTTTTCGTGTCTGGCTTTAGGGTTAGCTCTTGGATTTGTATTGGAACAAAATTAGTTTAAGATTAAGCCCATAAATCCATTGCAATAATGTTTTCAATCCTTGATTTTCCATCATATAATTTCCAATCTTTTTCAATGAAAACCTTGCCAATTATGGATGATTTTCCTTTTGTGATTGAGAAACGAGTTTGCCAGCTTGCCCTGATCTGATTTGCTTCACCAAAGATCCAAAAAACATATCTTTTTTATTTTCCTATAATTAAAACCAATTAAATGAGTTAATATTAATATAAATTCAATTAATTAATTAAAAATAAGAAAATAAATTATTTTGAGCTCAATGGGTCGTGCATAGGCTTTGGGTAAAGATCCAAGAAACAATTTGAGGCCCATTAGCAAAAATGAAGTGTTTTAGGCAAAGTTGACTTTTGAAAGTTCCCAAATATTTCCCAACTTCTCCAATGCATATCTTGCTCAATTTTGAAGCTATGCACACGTTCTTTGACATTTTGGAAAGGTCTTGAAGTCCTCTAACTAATTCCTTTGGTCCCATGTCATTTTGATTTACAAATCTCAAGTTATGGTCTTTGACTTAAAGTGCCTTTTTGTTGACTTTTGAAAATGACCTATAATGTTGAAATTGATAACTTTTTGTGAGAGAATTTCATGGACTTGGAGTGTGAAGATGAGTTGTAGGAAATGTCATCCCCTTCAAAATGAGCTTTGGATGGGATTTTTCTGATAAACCATGAAGAAGTTATGCCTTGGTCAATTTGCAGTAGACTTTTCAACTGTCCAGAAATAGAAACTTTTGCATCTTGAGACTTTTTGAGTCATGCTTGAGAAATCATGATCAAGAATTGATCAAATGATGATCGTGGCTTCAAAATAAGATGTTGATAAAAAATTTTGACTTTTGACTGTCAAATGACCATTTTACCCCTGTAGTTGACTGTGAAGCAATTAGGGCTTTTGACTGTGCAACTTGATGCTGTGAGTCTTGAAACTTGACATATGGATGCTTGACAATGTATATAGGCACATGGGACTTGATTGGACCTTTGAAAACCTCAATTTCTTTGCAAGAACCAAAACCCTAATTTTGACTGTGTTAGGAGGCAATTGGATTGTGCGACCCTTGAGAGATTTTGAACCATGATCTTGCCAAATCTTGAAGAATATGGGAGGGAAAATTTTGGGGTACAACAGTTGCCCCTGTTTAATCTTCTTAGACCTGAGGATGTAGATTGGCTGGCGTGCCTTTCGTAATCCGAAGGTGGAAGATGATTGAACACTAAAGTGCCCAGAAATTTGCACTCACATAGTAGAGCGTTAGCAGTGTGATGTTGGGAATGGGCTTACAGATGCCATTTGGAGAGATGATGGATAGGGGGATGGGCTTGTAGATACCATCTGGAGCTGTGACGGAGCCTTGTCGAGAATGGGCTTATAGATGCCATTTGGAGACTGTAATGGTAGTTGTGGAGATGGGCTTATAGATGCCATCGGGAGGTTGTCGATCGCGTAAGAGATTCCTTAGCGAGAACTTGCGTACCTGAGAAAGAAAGATAATTACCTGGCCTGTTACAGGGATTTATCTTCAAACTCTTCATGAAGACATGCCCTGGCTGGATGCAGGCGTCGAATCTGGAATTAGTCGTCAACAGATTTGCCCTGGCTAGATACAGGTATCGAATCTTCAAACTCTTCAGACGTGCCCTAGCTGGATACAGGAATCGAATCTGGAAATAGTCGTCAACAGATTTACCCTGGCTGGATACAGGTATCGAATCTTCAAACTCTTCAGACGTGCCCTGGCTGGATACAGGAATCGAATCTGGAATTAGTCGTCAACAGATTTACCCTGGCTGGATACAGGTATCGAATCTTCAAACTCTTCAGACGTGCCCTGGCTGGATACAGGAATCGAATATGGAAATAGTCTTCAACATATTTGCCCTGGCTGGATACAGGTATCAAATCTTCAAACTCTTCAGACGTGCCCTGGCTGGATACAGGAATCGAATCTGGAATTAGTCGTCAACTGATTTGCCCTGGCTGGATACAGGTATCGAATCTTCAAACTCTTCAGACGTGCCCTGGTTGGATACAGGAATCGAATCTGGAAATTAGTCATCAACAGATTTGCCCTGGCTAGATACAGGTATCGAATCTTTAAACTCTTCAGACGTGCCCTGGCTGGATACAGGAATCGAATCTAGAAATAGTCGTCAACAGATTTACCCTGGCTGGATACAGGTATCGAATCTTCAAACTCTTCAGACGTGCCCTGGCTGGATACAGGAATCGAATCTGGAATTAGTCGTCAACAGATTTACCCTGGCTGGATACAGGTATCGAATCTTCAAACTCTTCAGACATGCCCTGGCTGGATACAGGAATCGAATCTGGAAATAGTCGTCAACAGATTTTCCCTGGCTGGATATAGGTATCGAATCTTCAAACTCTTCAGACGTGCCCTGGCTGGATACAGGAATCGAATCCGGAAATAGTCGTCAACATATTTACCCTTGCTGGATACAGGTATCGAATCTTCAAACTCTTCAGACGTGCCCTGGCTGGATACAGGAATCGAATTTGGAAATTAGTCATCAACAGATTTGCCCTGGCTAGATACAGGTATCGAATCTTCAAACTCTTCAGACATGCCCTGGATGGATACATGAATCGAATCTGGAAATAGTCGTCAACAGATTTACCCTGGCTGGATACAGGTATCGAATCTTCAAACTCTTCAGACGTGCCCTGGCTGGATACAGGAATCGAATCTGGAAATAGTCGTCAACAGATTTGCCCTGGCTGGATACATGTATCGAATCTTCAAACTCTTCAGACGTGCCCTGGCTGGATACAAGAATCGAATCTGGAAATAGTCGACAACAGATTTGCCCTGGCTGGATACAGGTATCGAATCTTCAAACTCTTCAGACGTGCCCTGGCTGGATACAGGAATCGAATCTGGAAATTAGTCATCAACAGATTTGCCCTGGCTAGATACAGGTATCGAATCTTCAAACTCTTCAGACGTGCCCTGGCTGGATACAGGAAACGAATCTGGAAATAGTCGTCAACAGATTTACCCTGGCTGGATACAGGTATCGAATCTTCAAACTCTTCAGACGTGCCCTGGCTGGATACAGGAATCGAATCTGGAATTAGTCGTCAACAGATTTACCCTGGCTGGATACAGGTATCGAATCTTCAAACTCTTCAGACATGCCCTGGCTGGATACAGGAATCGAATCTGGAAATAGTCGTCAACAGATTTTCCCTGGCTGGATACAGGTATCGAATCTTCAAACTCTTTAGACGTGCCCTGGCTGGATACAGTAATCGAATCCAGAAATAGTCGTCAACAGATTTGCCCTTGCTGGATACAGGTATCGAATCTTCAAACTCTTCAGACGTGCCCTGGATGGATACAGGAATCGAATTTGGAAATTAGTCATCAACAGATTTGCCCTGGCTAGATACAGGTATCGAATCTTCAAACTCTTCAGACATGCTCTGGATGGATACATGAATCGGATCTGGAAATAGTCGTCAACAGATTTACCCTGGCTGGATACAGGTATCGAATCTTCAAACTCTTCAGACGTGCCCTAGCTGGATACAGGAATCGAATCTGGAAATAGTCTTCAACAGATTTTCCCTGGCTGGATACATGTATCGAATCTTCAAACTCTTCAGACGTGCCCTGGCTAGATACAGGAATCGAATCTGGAAATAGTCGTCAACGGATTTGCCCTGGCTGGATACAGGTATCGAATCTTCAAACTCTTCAGACGTGCCCTAGCTGGATACAGGAATCGAATCCGGAAATAGTCGTCAACAGATTTTCCCTGGCTGGATACAGGTATCGAATCTTCAAACTCTTCAAACGTGCCCTGGATGGATACAAGAATCTAATCCGGAAATAGTCGTCAACAGATTTGCCCTGGCTGGATACAGGTATCGAATCTTCAAACTCTTCAGACGTGCCCTGGCTGGATACAGGAATCGAATCTGGAAATTAGTCGTCAACAGATTTACCCTGGCTGGATACAGGTATCGTATCTTCAAACTCTTCAGACGTGTCCTGGCTGGATACAGGAATTGAATCTGGAAATAGTCGTCAACAGATTTTCCCTGGATGGATACAGGTATCGAATCTTCAAACTCTTCAGACGTGCCCTGGCTGAATACAGGAATCGAATCTGGAAATAGGGACAGTTGATAGTAATCATCTTTGGATTGACCTTTTTCCTGAAAGGCGAAACATCATTTGTATGCAATGTCATAATGTATGAAATGCATGATGTCATGACGTCCCAAAATAAATGAGATGGTGTGTTATGATGCGTATATGCATATGTCATGTATGAAGATGTAATGTTTATGAATGTATTTTCATCTAGGAAAATAAATCCTTGACGCATGCCGGGAGCTTGAATCCTGGGCTGACGTTGAAGAGTAGAGTTCTTCGTCTCCGCTGGGGATGATGGTTGCGAGAATAAACCTGTAGGAGAAGATGACTCCGTTGGGTAATAAACTTGTTGGAGAGATTATTCTGCGGGGAAATATTCTGTGGGAAGAGAGGTACTTTGCTGAGATGTTGATGATAACTCCGTTGGGGATACCGTTGATAAGTTTTGTTGGAAGATTTGATGAACTCCGCTGGGGGATAGGAAGAACTTCGCCGAGGACGATCTTTCCGTGGTAATTAGCTGAGGATAACCCAGTTATAAGCCCTGGTGGGGAATGACTTTTTGAATAAAGCCGTGGAGACGTGTTCGTGCTCTGCAGGGGATAAGCTTCTAGAATCTACTGGGGATAAGCTTCCTACTGGGGAGATTGATTCGACTCTCCTGGGGAAACTTTGGACTGCACTGGGGAATGGCTCCGCTGGGGTGTCTTGTATTCCGCCGGGGAACAATCTTAGATCAAGGTTGCCGGGGATGCTTGTTAGGAATGTCTGTATACTCCGCTGAGGAATATTGAGATTTTCTGGGGATACCCAACTTCCTTAAGGCTGATAGTAGGCTAACTCTGCTTGGGGAGAGCGTTGACTGACTTGTTGGAGATACAGTGCCTTGTTAGGGCTGACGAGAGACCAACTTTGCTTGGGGAGAGTATTGTTGATTCGTGTCTTACTCTACGGGGAGTGGAGGTATCTTGGTCATACTCTTCAACTGAATCTACCTTGGTACCTCGGCGGACAGAGCGACTAGATCGCTTAGACAACTCTTATTGCCCCAGTTTCTGTGGGAGAAGGTACCTGTGGAGGAGCTTGATAACCGCCGATTGACAAATCTTCTTCTGGTAGGCTAGTGACGAGATGACGGGACATAGTCGTACGCTTTGATCCCTAATTTTTTCCTGGACCGCCCTTTCGGGTTTTCAGTCCACCGGGATACCCATTTTTGTCCAAGCCGCCTTTCAGGTTTTCGACTTGCCGGGTGTACATATTTTTCATATTCATCCCTTATTTTTGCCCGAACCCTTTTGGTTCGCCGGGAAGCCCTTATTTTTGCCTAGGTGTGTCAACCTAGCGGGTCTTTGATTATGCGTAGTATTTTTTCGACTATATCCGTGCTCTTAGGATACAGGAAGTTGTCACTGTTAGTAGTGCAGTGTTACCATACCACCAAAAGATCTTCGTTTGATCGTCCGATGCCCCAAATGATCCGGATGGAGATTTTCCCCAAGCTGGTTGGCCTTTTGAGAGATTCTCCGAATCTTGACTTAACTGCCCCAGATGATGGACAATGATCATGCCATACCCCTTGCTTGGAGGTGCTTTTGTTCATTAGACATTCGTCGTGCGAACTTCTATGATGTTCAAACAAATAGTCATATGCAAGCAATTTTATATTAAAAATGCAAAGCTTATGTTTGTCTTGAAGTTTTTGGAAATGTATTTTTCAGTAAAACAAGCAAATTTTGTAAAATGTGATGTTAACTCAAGATTTTACAGCGAGCCCTAAGGAGTCGGGATACCTTTTGTAACAGTATGCTTTCGAACTAACCCATGCTTCAGCTAGGACTTTTAAGGGTTGTAGCATGGCCTGGTTCATGGTTTAATAAACAAAGGATAAAGGCTCAAATTATATGCGTACCCACCCGTTCTTCGTGATGTTCTTCAAACCTAAACTCAGTTGATCGTACGTTGGACCTTGTTTGAGTCTTTGTCCTGATATTATGGTGATGGTTCGGATATTGACAATTTATTTTGAATAGGCAGTCATTTCTTTTTGTTGAGGGTCTGTAGGACCTCTTTCTTTTTTTGATTTTTGTCATCCCTGTTTTTTTGCCTGAACTGTTTCCTTTTTTTGGAATTACAGTCAGTGGGATGCCCCAGCTTTGTAAGTCTCCTTCATAGGTTTTGACTTATTGGGCTTTTGTTTTTGAAAGATAATGACTGCCTGTCTTTATGATTATTCGGAACCATCACTGTCTTTTGTTTTGGAAGGACTCCTTTGATACCATTTGTTATGCACTTGGATCAACTGAGAGAACTACCTTGCCCCAGGTTATGATTAAGGGTTTTAATTTTCGAAAAGAAAAACTCCTACTTCTTTGGCTCAGAGGGGTTGACGAGGGATTATCTTCCTTATAACTCCAGTGTTTAGGGATTGAAACAATGCTTGTACCTCATCAGCGGGGTTTGTCCAAAAGCATACTGTAGATCGTGGTATCGTTTTCGTCATCCTCCCTCAAGAGGCTTAGAATTATTAGTCGAGCGTTGAACATCACAAAAAATGAAAGCAATTTTGAATATAGAGAATGCGAATATATTGATTCAAAACAGACATATGCGATGCATTGATAAAGTAATAAAGTTTGTTATGACAATAATTGTTTGAACAATCAAAAGAAAATTACAACTTGAAAATTCTAATGGACAAAAAGTCTTCTCATCTCAGGACTTGTTACTTCAAATGGTGAATCCTGTAGGGATGGTAGAAGAACTCATCCTGACCCTCTCGGGTGAAATCCACTGCTCCTTCATTAATCAGGTCCTGGACCATGTTCTTCAGAGCCCAGCAGTCGGCAGTGTCATGTCCAGGACTATCAGAGTGGTATGCACATCTTTTGTTGGGATGATAGTTAGGAGCAGAGATGTTGGGATTCCGGGGAGGAGCTCTTAGTGTAATCAAATTCAATCTCAACAGGTGTTGTAAAGCTTGAAACAACGACACGTTGAGCTGGGTGAATTGCCTCCTGGGCTTGTTTGGCTTACTCTGATCAACCTGTTGCTCTGGGCGTGGTTATGGTTGGACCTGTGAAGTGGTAGGAATTTGGAGAGGTTTATTCTCTACCATACCAGACTCTTGTCCTCTTGGAAGCTGATCAATGACCTGGTCCCTGACTTGGACTATTTGCTTCATGTTGTGTCTCTCCTGGTGGAGCTGGTTGACCATGGTTCTCAACTCTTCTTGCTCCCGAGCCAAGCCTTGGATAAGAGCTGTTTGCCCCAGCATCTGGGTTCTCATAGTATCTACCTCAGCTTGCAACCGTTTTAGCCGTTCTTCTTTATCGTCCTCTGGACTGTTCCTGACCAAAGTCCCCATGAGGAGTGTTCTCAGCTCTTCCTGCCCCTTGGATAGATTTAGGAGGATCTCCCCAAACCGAGTCTCTTGAGCATGAAGACCCTGGTTATCTTGTTGGGAAGCCATTTCTGAAATAAACAGCGAAGAAGGTAAGTGACCTGTCAAAAAAGAGTACCTGTAATGCAATGATATGTATGATATGCATGCAATGTTTTCAAGGATCTCGCGGGGTAAACAAGGAAATTGTTAGAGTGGGGACCCGGTAGCTTGGTTGAAGGAACTGCATATTGTAGAGAGTCCTTCTTCAAGAGTCAAGGCTCACCATATCAAGTGGGTCATAGCCCCTGACAACCTTGGCTAGAGGAAAATAAATCCCCTTTGCCCCTTTCTAGATAGTTGGTTCATTATGACCTGCATCACAAACCCTTGAGATCCTTGAAATGGATTAGTCTCTATGTAGGATGTATGCAATGGCATGATGGTATGATTTTATGCTATGCGTGGAGTAGGTAAACCCTGTTATGAGCCCAGATTAAGGACTGTAAACAAGACCTGCAAGAAACTCAAGTGTCAGATAACAAGCATGCAAGTAGTCAAGTTTGAAGGCAAACAAGTCACACAGAGAGCCCTTAGATTTTAGGCCAGCATGAAGTTTGGGGTACTACCCTCTTTCAGTTTCGTTGGTTAAGACCTGTCCTATCAAAAGTAACCGGGTTCTAGAGGATCCCAATATCACTGACTACCCTCAATCGGTCATAACTCCAGCATCGCAATCTTTTCTTGCGGCCAGAACCATCGCGAGAGTTTAGCCTCAATGGGTGTAGCATACTGCTACTGTTCTATGGCCAAGTTGGGTCACATTAGGGTTCTAAGGTCGGTTGGTGCTTAATGACTCCTCAGAAGACCCATATTCTCCTCGTTCCAACACAAGGGATATCGGTACAGACCAAGGTGCCACACCAACGTAGCCACTGCTTCACCCGTGTCGGTCTACGCCGGACAGGTCCCTCACAGCTTATGCTACCTAACAGGGTATCCCCAGATCCGGGTTAGGATCAATGAAACTCCAAGACAATACCCACAATAATAAAGCAAACAAACATTCAATTGAAAACATAAGTATGATTTATCCTAAGGTACACCTCACTTTAAGTATCCCCAGCAGAGTCGCCAATTCTGTGATCGGTGGAAATAAAACTGACTATTTTTAGCTGGATCGCGTATGTCGCGGTAAGCAAGAGTCGCCACCATCTTTTATTTTCTCCAACATGGACTAGACAAAAGCACAGCAAAATTCCTTATGAGAATGTTTCTCGGTTCGGGAGGTAGATTTATAGAAAGGGAAGGTGTTAGCACCCTTTCTATCCGTGGTTATCCACGGGCTCTTAGGTACTTGCTCTTATGTTTTCAAAAATGTTTGCTTTTCAAGTGTGTGTGGGTTTGGAAAAAAGTTTCGTTTTGAAAGATTTCTAAGTGACTCTTGTATCTGTCCTTAAGAGTGTTTGAAAAATTTGTTTTGAAAACTTTTGAAAGTGTATGTGTGAAAAGATTATTTTGTTTGTTTTTTAGAGAGCAAGTACCCATGAGTCATCTACCTACCCTAAGGAATTAGGCTGTGTAAGAGTCCTTAAGGTAGTGCCATCCCACCATTGAGAGGCAGGTAGCACCACCGTTGGAGGTGTTCGGGTCAATTCGATTTTAGGGACAGTGTGGTCACCGAAGTAATAGTAGGACACCTTAGAAGTAACCCTAATGTCCTAGATCCTTTTATCCGAGGCAACCGTTTCGAGGCAACTGTTTCGAGGCAACCGGATCTTGGACATAAGAGTGACCGCTAAAACGTCCTATACTTGACGACCACTTTCGAAGGCAACGAGTGAGGCGTACCCTAGAAGTGGCAGGTGCATTGTGTCTTGTTTTCAGTTTATATTTATCTTGGATTAGGCAATCGTGAGCTACGAGTTGTTTTTAATTAACATACATTCTTTCATGCAATTAGCAGTTAGGAGTGCGGAAAATTAAAATACGGAAAGGTAAAAGCTACGCTATTACAAGGCGCGGGTCTATACATCGCCAAAATACAAAGACCCGTTTTTGATAAAGATACGGAAAGTAAAAACAATAAACCTAATTACTATTACATCCTTGAACAGTTACATAATAATCAAATAAGAAAATAGTGCGCGAATAAATTAAACTGGACGTCCGAGGGTTTTGGACCCTTTGCTTGAAATTAAATTAAATTAAAACCTAATTAATTATTTAATTAAAGAAAAGAAAGTGTTTTTTTATGTTTTTTTGTATTTATGAAAATAAATAAATTAAAATTAAAAGGAAACCCTAGATCTAAGTTTATTTTACTTATTAATAAAAAAGGTCAAAATTAGGCTAATTAACTAAATTATTCAATTTACATGTTTATTTACAAAAATAATAATTAACAAATAGTAATAATGATGATTAAAAAAATATGATTAAAAAAATATCAAAACCTAATTCTATGTAATTTTTATTTGTTAAGAAAAAGATTAAAATATAAACCTAAATTAAGCTAAGTTAATTGTTAATATTTATTTACAAAAATAGGTTAATGGTGAAATTAAGAAATTAAAATATTTTACAATTTTTGAGTTTCTGATTTTTATTAGGACAAATTATTTTATGGTGAATTAACAATAATTAAACAATTAAAAGAAATTAAGAGAAAAGAAAATAAAATAAAAAAGAACAAAGCAAACCAAAGGGGTGTCTAGCCCAAAGTGGAGGTGAACTTTGAGAAATTCTGGCCCATTAGACAAAGTCACGTTTGACTTTCTGGCATCACGCGCATGCTGTTTGACTGGGGTACACCATGGACTTCACCTTCTGGCCCCTGGATGGATCTCATGGCCACTTGGCAGGCTCAGGCGTGAGGGTGCAAGATGGAATTCTGGGCGTGTACTGCATGTGAATACTTTGTGAAAAAATAGAAAGAATTATATGGGGGACCTGGGAATCGAACCCAGGTCCCAGTACCTCTTGCCATTATGCCTTTGCCAACTGAGCTATCCAGCGCGTTTGTTATATGAATGGACAACAATTATTATATAAGAAGAATAATGGCCAGGTTGGAAATACAAAAAGCGCGTGCCATGTTTGAATCCTCCAGTCGCGCCTTGCCACCTATTGTCTTCCTCGTTTGCCCTATAAAAAGAAAACAAGATAGCGGGTGGTTTTAAACCCCCACAAACCAAAAGTGCAAAAAATAGCGATTAGCAGCATGGATGATATAAAAAGAGCGCGATAGTCTGGTTGAATTCGTCTGGCCTTGACGAATTCAACCATGGTCATGACATGGTCCAATTTTTCCTCATGAGTGAAGCCCCAATTTGCTAGCTTCGGAACCCTAGATTTTACCCATGGTGGATTTTGATTCAGAGGGCTATAACCAAATTGGTTTGTACCAACAGCTTCAGAAGGTCCCTATTAACGTAAATCAATCCAAAAATATGGTCAAAAACACATGAATCGTGATATGCAAATCTGTAAAATAAAGCAAACTGTGTCACTTGTATTCTCTGATTCTTTGCGTGTTAAGCTTCATTCTTGATCGCACTGGCTTCCTGGAAGGTCCAGCAATGTATTGGAAACAATTTTAGGCCTTGAATTCACCTGCAATATTGATTTCAGTTTCCAAGTTTTTCTTGAATTTTTGCAAATTAGTTATGGCTTTCTATGGCAGCTTTTTCGTGTCTAGCTTTAGGGTTAGCTCTTGCATTTGTATTGGAACAGAATTAGGTTAAGATTAAGCCCATAAATCCATTGCAATAATGTTTTCAATCCTTGATTTTCCATCATATATTTTCCAATCTTTTTCAATGAAAACCTTGCCAATTATGGATGATTTTCCTTTTGTGATTGAGAAACGAGTTTGCCAGCTTGCCCTAATCTGATTTGCTTCAACAAAGATCCAAAAAACATATCTTTTTTATTTTCCTATAATTAAAACCAATTAAATGAATTAATATTAATATAAATTCAATTAATTAATTAAAAATAAGAAAATAAATTATTTTGAGCTCAATGGGTCGTGCATAGGCTTTGGGTAAAGATCCAAGAAAGAATTTGAGGCCCATTAGCAAAAATGAAGTGTTTTAGGCAAAGTTGACAATGCATATCTTGCTCAATTTTGAAGCTATGCACACGTTCTTGGACATTTTGGAAAGGTCTTGAAGTCCTCTAACCAATTCCTTTGGTCCCATGTCATTTTGATTTACCAATCTCAAGTTATGGTCTTTGACTTAAAGTGCCTTTTTTTGACTTTTGAAAATGACCTATAATGTTGAAATTGATAACTTTTTGTGAGAGCATTTCTTGGACTTGGAGTGTGAAGATGAGTTGTAGGAAATGTCATCCCCTTCAAAATGAGATTTGGATGGGATTTTTATGATAAAACATGAAGAAGTTATGCCTTGGTCAATTTGCAGTTGACTTTTCAGCTGTCCAGAAATAGAAACTTTTGCATCTTGAGACTTTTTGAGTCATGCTTGAGAAATCATGATCAAGAATTGATCAAATGATGATTGTGGCTTCAAAATAAGATGTTGATCAAAAATTTTGACTTTTGACTGTCAAATGACCATTTTACCCCTGCAGTTGACTGTGAAGCAATTAGGGCTTTTGACTGTGCAACTTTATGTTGTGAGTCTTGAAACTTGACATATGGATGCTTGAAAATGTATATAGGAACATGGGACTTGATTGGACCCTTGAAAACCTCAATTTCTTTGCAAGAACCAAAACCCTAATTTTGACTGTGTTAGGAGGCAATTGGACTGTGCAACCCTTGAGAGATTTTGAACCATGATCTTGCCAAATCTTGAAGAATATGGGAGGGAAAATTTTGGGGTACAACACCAGCAATGGGAGGAATTAGGAATCTATAATTTGATTAAGTTATCGAAACCAGGCTTCACCTATAGTCATCCATTGTTATTTGCATCCTTATATTTCTGGGACAGCACCTACAACACCTTTCATCTCCCTGGGGGAATGATAATACCCACATTCTTCGATATAGCAGCCATCACTGGTTTGTCACCAGTAGGAGAAACCTACATCCCTGATAATGAAGAACACTTCAGCATTATTGACTTCGAAGTCAAATTAGCCAGTTTTTCCAAATTCATTAGCCATTACCACACTGAAGGAGATAATGTGTCAGATGTGGAACATATTACTTTCCTCACTTTATGGTTATCAAGATACGTATTCTGCAGCAGGTCCTTACAGGTAGCGAGCAGGTTCATCCCTCTAGCTAGAGACTTACATGAGAATAGGAGGGTGTGTTTGAGCGAACTGTTACTTGTTGATCTTTGCGAAAGCTTAAGATCAGTCGTTTCAAGTTTGAAATCCCATACCCCCAAAAACATCCTTCTAGCTGGCCCCTTCTGGTTAATCCAATTATGGCTTAATGCCATGTTTGAACCCTCATTATCCACTGCTGACACCGTTGTTGAACAAGATCCGGAGATAGCGGATAGAATTATTGAAGGTACCAGGCTGCCAAAACTGACCCCAAATGATGATAAAGATGACTTCAAAGTCCTTTTCTCAAAATACATCATGATTTTTTCCAAAAGACACAAATTTGAAGAGACCATGGCACCCTTTGCTTCAAGGACTCATGGACCATCATGGTTCACCATGGCTCTTTCAGAAGCAGTTAAAAGCAAAGAAATTCAAGATATTTGGAAAGCCTTTTTGCTTCCTAGATTAATTTCCTCACGAATCACTCCTTCCAAGAATCAAATCTTCCTCTTTGCCTATCAACCTAACTTTGTTTCTAGACAATTTGGCCTGTGCCAACTAATCCCTGAACCTCTGTTCCAAACAGAGAGTGCCATCACTTCTGGTCGAACATTTAAAGCAAGAGAAGCCAAACTGCAACAGGAACAATATCAAGGCTTCGCTCAATTTGAACTACTACCCTTTGAACCCACACACTTCACAGCGAAGGGTTTTCTGGAATGGTGGACTAAGTTCTACCAATCTTATATGTTCGATACCCTCTCCATTCAACAGAAACTAACTGATGCGTTTGATGTGCAGGTACACTCCAAGAAAGGTATGTTCACTCACGCCAAAGAGATTAAGGCTTTTCAAAATTATTTCGAAACCACTTATGATCCCACACACTTGGAAACCACTGTGCATCAAGCGGCTGAGACCTTGAAGGAAAAATTTACAGAAAAAATTTCTAAGCTCAAACTTCCTTCAGGGTTGTCACCTGAGGATAGGTATAGGTTGGCACTCGAAATGCATCCACCTAAATTCCCTAGATTTCCTACCTCAGAACTGGCTCTGGCTTGGTTTCCTCCATACCCTTGGTGGTTCACTTGCAAAGAAATGTTCAAATACCTTCAAAAGAAACCAAAGCCATCTGAGACTGTGACATGGGCTCGTCATTGGCTCCATGATTTCCCAGGACATCTTCGCTATGACCTTTCTGCCATGTCGATTATATCTAATCAAGGCGCAGGTGCGAATGCTTGGGGAAATCCCAAATGTTTCTTACTTTCTTCATTTTTAACTTTTACCTTAATTGTTTCGATTTTCAGCCATCAGAATAAAGTCTGTTGCTTCAAAGTCTAAAGAAGGAAGTGCCTCCCAACAATCTGTCGAAACCACCGATGATGTGACCTTATCTATACCAATAACAACTACTGCAACAACAACAACACCAGTAATAACAACTGTTCCAACTCCACAGGTAATCAATTAGCCCTGATGTTTAGAATAAACTAAATTTCATGATTTAGATCTAACTCATGTTTAAATCTTTTCAGACTAACAAACTCCCACCAACCACTCCGAAGAAAAGGAAAACAAGCACTACTAGGAAGAATCCCAATGCTGGAGGGAATTCACCAACTACTTCGAAGAAGAAGCAAAAGAAAGAAATTTCCAAAGGCGCTGAACCAACTGGCATTTCTGGACTCGATTCCAGAGATGCTGCTCCCTCAACTAAATCCAAAAATCCACCTTCGACCTCCAACGTAATGTTGGAACATATAGATAGCAACCTCTCCTCTGAGAATCCACAGGTAAATTGAACTCGAATTTTTAACAAAAATAGTTATTAATTACCTTGGTGCATGCTCTTAATATTCTTTGTCTCTGTAGGGCATTTTGATCCCAACTCTTACCACTTCGACTTCTCCATCAAAGACTGCTGCTCCCATCAACTCTTCTCCTCATGGGGACTCCAGTAACCTGGTGCAAAACAAAGGATCCTCCAACATGGCGGTTCCGACTGGGGCTTCAGAGCAACAAGATGACCAAAGCACTTCTCCTCCTTTGAAAGAAACGAATGAAGCGACGCTTCATGAATCTGCAGAGATTTTACCAGAAACCTCTCTTCAAAAGTCTCCTCTCGAAACCCTTCAAGAGAACCCAAAGGACATTCATGATGAAGAGGAGAAGGTTGATTCTGATCAAGAGAACGAAGAATCTGCAGAGGGAGGATCTGAGGAAGAAGATGCCAATAGCAGTGAGAACAATGATATCGAAGTGGTGGATCTGGTTGATAATGAAGAAGGCAATGAGCAGGAAACAAGTGAAGGTGATGGTGACCAGACCAATGAGCCTATGGAAGTCGAAATGGATGTGACTCCCTTGCGCATGGAACTTCCTCAATCGTCTCAATCTCAAATGACTGAAGAGGAGCTAGCTCTCCTAAGACGAAATGACCCAATTGGGTATATGAAGGCAAAACTAGCTCAAAGGGATATTCCTCTTGCTAGGGATGGTACTAGTTCGACTAACAATCCATTGCCCTCAGATGATAGAGTTGTACTCCTTAACAGAATTAGGAGAACAATCCTTGATGTGGACTTGTTAGAAGTGCTCAAACAGGATAGTACAGCTTGCTATACCATGAAGGAGATACTTACGCAAGTTAACCTCACCACCTACTCTTTGCCAGTCAGCACCATATTATTCGATCTTCAATCTCTGTTAGATAACGTGACTGGGTGTCTTCTTCAAGACGAATTTTCTACTAGAAAGGTCCAAGAGAAACGAACTGCCATGGACACTGCTTATGAGCATGCTTCGAAGCTCTCTAAAGAAGCTGAAGACCAAGCCATGCATATAAAGCAAGCCAAAATTGACTATGAAGCTCGAGCAAAGTCTATTCTTCTCTGGGAAAAGCAAATTCAAGAACTTCAACAAAAGGTTAAGGAGGCTTAACAACAACAATTGGCCTATGAAACAAATACTGCTGACAATCAGTTTGAAGAGCTCCTCAACAAAGGACTTGCAGAAATGGAAGCAACAGAGCAGCTTAAGGGAGAAGTAGCTACCCTAGAAGGAGCAAGGCGTTTTACTCAACAAAGGCTTGAGTCCTTTCGGAGTACTTTTAATAGATTGAGGAACAATGCCTATTTTTAAATCTCTGTTTATTTAATTAGTTTTGAAACTTGGTTGAAATTTGGTCTGTAATATCCAAACAACGCCATTTTGGCAATCTATATTACCATTTTGGCATTCCTTTATGATGTTTCGATTACGTTGTTATTATTCGAATCTCTTGCAGGCGTGGTTTATATTTCTTTAAATATTTCCCATTAACCTTTAGGATTCGCTTATCATCAGCCAACTCTTCGATTTCATATGCATTGTTTGAAAATATATTTACTATTCGAAAAGGTCCTTCCCAATGAGGTGACCATTTACCTAATGTTTTATTTTTCTTGTCCATGGGAAATATGACTTTCCAGACTAAGTCATTAATAGTGAATGCTTTTCCTTTCACCCTTTTGTTATATGCCATGGCTACCCTTTCCTTTTGTCTCATTAGGATTTCCAATGCATGCAATCTAACTTCATCTAACTCAACTAACTCATTCATCATCATCTCCCAATATAATGCAGATGGGATTTCGTTTTGTCTTTGAATTCGAACTGATTATAGATGAATTTCTACTGGTAGAACTGCATCATGACCAAATGTTAGTTGGAAAGGCGTGGTATTAGTAGCTTCTTTAGGATATGTTCTACAGGCCCATAGTATTTTGTCCAAAGTCTTGTGCCAGTTCCTTGGCTTTTTACCAACATGTTTCTTAATTAACCCTATTATCACTTTATTGGCTGCTTCGACCTGACCATTTGCTTGAGCATAATATGGTGTTGATGTTAGTAATCTAAACCCCATCTCTTGAGCAAATTCTTGCATCTTCCTACCAGTAAACACAGAACCTTGGTCTGTGGTTATGCTCTCTGGCAATCCGAACCTATAGATAATTTGTTTCTGTATGAACTCAATAATAGCCTCTTGATCAGCAGCTATTAATGGTATTTCCTCGATCCACTTGGTAAAATAATCTATTCCCACCAAGATATATTTCTGTCCTTTAGACGAAGCAGGATTAATTTATCCTATTAAATCTAATGCCCATCCTCTAAAGGGCCATGGTTTAATGATCGAATGTAACTCACTTGCAGGAGAATGTTGAATCCCTGCATGTTTCTGGCATTCTTCACACCCTTTAGCAAAGTCTATACAATCTTTGAGCATGCTGGGCCAATACATGCCATATCGAAATAACAACCATTTCATTTTATGACCTGCTTGATGTGCCCCACATGCCCCTTTGTGGACTTCTGACAATGCTAAGTATGCCTCACTTTCTCCTAGGCATTTCAGTAACACGCCTTCCTGGGTCTTTTTGAACAATTCATTTCCCATGAGGACATATGATAACGCTCTATATTTTACCTTCCTATCAACATTCAATGTTGGATTTGTTAAATAACTCACAAGTGGACTTCGCCAGTCTGCATCTGATAAGGTGTCTATGACTAGTACTCCGAATCCCTATTTACCAGCACAACCTAATTGTATGCTCTCTAGATCTGATGGTATAAGTCTAGTAGTCATAACTCTACCTCTTAATTCGACCAAATCCTCAAAGTTTTTGGTAGAAACTTTATAACCTGAAGCCAACTGTGCTAAGTCATTTGCTTCTTGGTTTTCTATTCTTGGTATATGTTGAATATCCATGTATTCGAATTTTCTAAGTAGCCTGTTAACTATGACGAAGTATGTCATCAGATTTTCCTTTATGCATTTGTACTCCTTTGTTATTTGCTTGACCACTAACTCTGAGTCTCCTTTAATTTCGACTCTAGTTGCCCCCAATTCCAACAAAGCTTCGAGTCCAACAATAAGCGCTTCGTACTCAGCTTCGTTGTTCGAGCAACGAGGACCATCTAACTTATACTTGACTTTTGTTGGAATTCCTTCAGGAGAAATTATAAGAACTCCAACACCACTACCATCCCTATGGGTCGAACCATCAAAGTATAATTTCCAAGGTTGCATTTCAACATAACCCATGACAGTCTTTTCAACCAGTGAATGGTCCATAATGAAATCAGAAATTACTTGGCCTTTCACAGCTCTTAAAGGCATGAAAGTCAAAGAATATTTTGTTAAGGCTAAAGCCCATTTACCAACTCTGCTATGCATTATTGGTTTCGAAAGCATGTGTTTGATAACATCGAAATGAGATGAAACTTAAACATCAACAGGCTTTATATAATACTTAAGTTTCATACAAGAAAAGTACAAACAGAGACAGAGCTTTTCTATATTGCTATATCTAGTCTCTGCATCATTCAATACCCTACTTAAATAGTATATGGCTCTTTCGATGCCATTGCTATCTTCTTGTGCTAACATACTACCTATACTAACTTTAGAGGCAGATATGTACAATCTCATGGGCTTTCCCCATGAAGGTGGAGACAAGATGGGAGGCTGAGAGAGATATCTTTTTATCTTGTCAAATGCCTCCTGATGGGCTTCGTTCCACTCGAAGGCTTGGCCTTGCTTCAAACGAAGCAACGGAGAGAAAGCTTGGGTTCTTCCACTTAGATTCGAAATGAACCTTCTGAGAAAGTTAATCTTCCTTAGCAAAGATTGCAACTCCCTTTTTGATGTAGGTGCTTTCGTATCCATTATGGCTTTGGTCTTATTTTGGTTGATCTCGATTCCTTTTTTATGAACCACAAAGCCAAGGAAATCTCCAGCCTGCACAAAAAATGCACATTTAAGGGGGTTCATTTTTAAGCCATGTTTTCTCATTCGTTCGAATGATTGGCTCAAATGATGCAAATGGGTTTCTGCAGATATAGACTTGATGACTATATCATCAATATACACCTGCATAAAGGTTTCAATGAAATCATGGAAGATCGAATTCATCGCCCTTTGATAAGTTGCCCCAGCATTCTTTAAACCAAAAGGCATCACTACCCATTCGTAGGTGCCTAAGGCTCCTGGGCAACGAAATGCTGTCTTGGCAACATCTTCTTCAGCAATAAAAATATGATTGTACCCAGAATATCCATCTAACATACTTAAATATTCGAATCCTGCAGCAGAGTCTACTAACATTTCTGCCACAGGCATGGAGTACTCATCTTTAGGGGTTGCAGTATTTAAATCCCTAAAATCTATGCAAATTCTCAGAGAGTCATTTTTCTTAATAACAGGCACTATATTTGCTAACCATTCGACATACCTTGTGGTCCTGATGAATCTGCAGCGCAGCAACCTTTCGATCTCAGCTTTGATCTTTGTGAGGACCGCTGGTGCGAATCTTCTAGGAGTTTGCTTGATGGGCTTCTTGCCATCCTTGATTGGAAGTCTATGCTCCACTAACTCCCTCTTTAAACCGGGCATTTCATCATAGTCCCACGTGAAGCAATCTTTGTTTCTCTTGAGGACTTCGATCACTTCCTGCCTGAGGCCTGGATTAAGTTTTGCGCTTATGTAGGTTATTCTTTTCGTGTTCTCATCCCCCAGATTCACTTCTTCGAGCGGATCCTGCGCCAACATTTTGGCACCTGAGTCTATGGGGTCCTTCTCGAAGCCTAAGGGTTCTTTATCATAGATGGCATCCAGCCTTTGATCTATTTCGTGTTCTTCAAAGGGTGAGCCTTTCGAACCATCCCCATTTATTTCGTTCATTTCTACAGCCAATTTATCTATTTCAGCCTCTAAGGCCGCTTTTGATTCGTTCTCAACCATATAGGCCGAAATCCTTTCGAAGAAGGAAGACTCAATCATGAGCAAGATTGTCGAACTCCCAGCTTGCTGGTCGTCTTTGCGTAGTACCTTCGACTCCTTTATCTTCACTGACTATTCTTCTATCCCAATACATGCCATCATGGCGAAGGGTCATATAATAGTGTGCATTCCTGGTTTCGTTGATTTCGTCATTAGGGACACAAGGAGCAATCTTGGCCAAATGTTTGTCATAATTCCTCTTGTCAACTAAGTTGACTGCTGTCATGAAGTAACTCTGGTCCGCTTCAATGTTCTCCACAATCCCATCTTCTCTCCATAAAACCAACCTCTGATGCATTGACGAAGGAACTGCTCCTACGCCATGGATCCACTCTCTTCCCAACAACAAGTTGTAGTTGGCTTTGGCTTTGATCACCATGAACATGGTGGGCTTGCAGCTCGATCCTATCGTCAAGTCCAGTTGAACTACCCCCAATGTTTGACCTACTTTCCCTTCATAATTGGATAGAACCATGTTGTGTGGTTTGATGTCACCCTCGCGTATTTCTAACTTTTTCAGCATGAAATGGGGTATTAAGTTAACTGCAGCGCCCCCATCTACTAAGACCTTATTTACGCCATGGGCACCAACCTTTGCCTGAATGAATAATGGCTTCAGATGATTTTTCATAGCTGGCTCTGGGCGCTCGAAGAAAGCATTCTGCTCCTCGACAGCTCTGTTATCCATTACGTAGTAACACACGGGCCTATGCTTCATCAGATCTATTGTGTCATCCTCCTCATATTCTTCAATTTCAGTTTCTTGTCCAAACTCACAAGGCAGTACATATACCACATTGCAATTAATATTGAGTGAAGACTCTCCCTCTGATTCAAAGTTGTCCGTTAGCATATCCTCGTCTTCTTATGGACCTTGTGTGTACTCCTTCGATTCATTTGGTTGTGTTTCAGAGAAGAGTCTCCTACTAACTGGGGGTTTGTCTTCAGGTTGATTATTTGGTGTAGGTTTGTTGGTGCTTGATTCTCCTTGGTTTTTTGTCAAAGTTGCTCCTTTATTTTCCATAGCTTCCCTTTCAGCCTTTCGAATTCTCTGTTGCCTTCGCCATTGTGATCTTGACATAGGGTTTCTTCCTTTGTAGTTTTCTAGCCTCACTTCTTCCCTCTTCGCCATGTTGAACTGCCTTCTATATGTCATGGTGTGGCGTGCGTTTCGTTCATTGTTTCTCCATTTGTCTTTGCCCTTGTCAGTTCTGACTTGCAGCCATTTGTCTGTTGGTATTTCAGCAGGAATTTTGAACGTTACCCTTCGTGCGCCTTTGGGATAAGGACTATCAGGCCTTCATTGAGTGTATTTGCTATCGAAACGTTGGCCCATCTGACCAGTCTCTTGGTGGTTCCAGCATGGGGCGAAAGGGATTGTTTCGAAGGCTCTGGCCATACTTTGATCGTACACTGCAGAACACCTTGGGCATACTAGGCATTTGGTTTCCCCTTTGTAACAGCGAACCAAAAACTCCAACAAACTTTCTCCAGCTTTAGGGTAACACCTGAATAACTGGTTATCCTGGCGCCAGTTGATGCTAGTTCGTGCCCTTTGTTTCCTCTCGAAGTTTGCAGCAATCCTCTGGTTGCAGATGATGCTGCATTTAGGGCATAATATCATTTCGGCATCTCCTTTGTGGCACAACATGAGGTAATCTTTAAGACTGGCATCCCCAGCATAATTATCCTCCATTTTGTATTTTTCTTTTTCTAAGTATCTCTCCATCTCCTCCATTTCAGAACGAGGTCTCTCCATATCCACCATGTTGACATCTACATCCTCCCCCTTTATGTCATCATCTCCCCATCCTGTAGGTTTTACATCTTCGATTTTGATTTTTGAACTTTCTGGGGCAGAATACTTCACCAAGTAGTCAAACTTTCCACTGGGCTCTCCTAAAGTATCCCATATTTCTTTGAGGGGAGGATGGCTTTGTGATCTGGACTTTCTCCAGATTTAGCCTCAGGTCTTCAGTAACCTGTGTCAACTCTTGCTTTTGGTTCTCCTGGCCTTCAGTAGCCTGGATCTCTTTCGAAACAGCCAGAGGTACTGCTTCGATCGAAGCCTCTAGTTGCTTGTGGACGTCCTCAGTGACCCCCTTGTTTACTTCGACTAACACCCAGTTTTCATTCTCAGTGCCTTTTTCTCCCAATGGAGTGTCATCTTGATCTGCTTCCACCATATTGATTTCACCAATGCATGCAGGCTCGGAGTAATTGGTGTCTGCTATATCCAAAGGATCTTCATCTACTTTCATTTTTGGTTTGTCAGCGAATTTCAGTCTGCCATCCTTAATTGCATTTTGAATTAGATCCCTGAAAAGAAAACACTGTGAGGTTTTGTGGCCTAGGAAACTATGATACTTACAAAATCCTCTTTTTTTCCTTTGATCTAAAGGAGGTATTTTGACATTCGATGGCACAATGAGTTGGCCATCTTTGACAAGCAAATCAAAAATCTCGTCACACTTTGTTACATCAAAAGTATAAACCTTCTTTGGGAATTTGTCACTTTTCTCATTTTCAACAATTTATTTCCCTTTTGTGGGAACTAATAATTTACAAGAGTAAGGTGGAGCCTGTTTCAATTCAGCGAGATCAATTTCGACCTCTTCGAATTCAGGGTAATCTTCTGCTTCCTCAGCTCCAACATAGGAGACCCTTTCTTTCTTGTTATTTTTAAAAACTCAGGACTTTTCGGTCTTTAGCCTTTCGACTTGTCGAACCCTATCGGCTAATTGAGCCATGTCCCTCAAGTATTGTGTGTCTAATTTCTTTCGAATAGAGTAATCCAGGCCGCCAGCAGCCATTTCGACTAACTCATGTTCAGGAACTACTGTGAAGCACCTAGATTTCAAGAGTCTGAACCTATTCAGATAGTCATCTATGGGTTCAGTAAATTTCCTCTTAACACTGGATAGTTCCTTCAGACTTATTTTAGATTGTCCCATGTAGAACTGTTCATGGAATAATCTCTCCAACAGAGCCCAAGTATCTATGGAGCCAGGGGGCAAAGTGGTGAACCATGTGAAAGCGTTCTTAGTTAGGGAACTTGGGAAATATTTGATCCTAAGGTCTTCATTATTTGTTATATCTCCTGCTTCAGTTAGATACCTGGTTATGTGTTCGACTGTTGATTCGTTGGTATCTCCAGCAAACTTTGTAAACTTAGGGACCTTATATCCCCTTGGTAAATCAGTATGCATTATGTAATCTAATATAGGAGAGGCATAATTTGGCCTTCTAATTCATGTATTGAGGCCATTTTGGGCCATGATTCTCTCTATCATGGTGGTTAAATTATTTTCTGCCAAGATATTATCGTTTCGAATTCTGTGAACGACTGCATCAGCATCTTGATTTCGACCCACCATGACAACTCCTCTAGGTTGTTCTTCTCGAAACTCTGGGACTTCTAACCTTTCGATCCTTGCCCCTGGTTCTATAATTTCCCTTTGTGGGCCTTGAATCATTGGGGCTTCTAACCTTTGTGCCCTTGCCCCCAAATTAACCCCCTCCCTGGCTGGTCTATAGGGTGGGTCATCAGCAATTTGTTCTATGATAGGTACATTTGCTCGAACTCCCACCTGATTCTGCCTACGCCTTTCTAGGGGAGCGAAAAAATCTGCTATTCGACTCATGTTATCCGCGTTTTCTCTGTTTGTCACAGTTACATTTTGTAATATTAGGGCAAAGATTTCTTGCATAGTTTGTGCTAACACTCCTATCATATTATGGTTACTATCATCCATTAATTGCCTAAAAGCCATCTGATTTTCTGTGGTTAAGATAGGCATTGCACTATAACCCACTGACCCTTGGTTATTTGTCATAAATTGATTAGCCCCAGATCCAGACCCTAATTGTGGTGACGTATTCGATGTCGAAGTGTGCAGACCCGCCATAAAAGATGTTGGCATCCCATAAGAGGAATTTTTGTGTCTGTTACCATCGAAACTGGGTGGTCTAGTTAGTGGGGTGGCGAAATGGGTTTGTGTCCCTGATGGTGGGACGAATCCCCCAGGATAACCAATGGTTCCTGTATTTCTTAGGATCAAACTGTTAGTCGACATGCCACTTGTTCCATTCGTGGCTACACTACTGGTAGGAGATGCAACAGACTGTGCGTTCGAAGGGATCACATTAGACGTTCCCGTCGAAGCGGACATATTAGTTCTTGTTCCATGTGGGATATTTTGTTCCCCTTGTTGATTGTTTGGATTAGACATCTTGTTATTACGTTTTCTTCTGGGTAAGGGTTGGTTTCTATTGGTTATTCTACCACTTCTAAGGTTCATATAACAACGAACTTATCACTCAGAAAGCACTTTTACAATGATTATGTCCCAACAATCTTTACTTTGTTCTAAATTTCGTAACGACCAACGACGGTCCCACCGGGTGTGCCAATTTGTTTACAGTGATTTCTGGTAAACAACCGCTAGTACTCCAAACTATCAAATAAACTTAATGACTGTTATTTAATCTCTCTGGTAACTTGCAGGATCGACTAGATTGATCCTATGGGGTATTGGTCGTTTGGATAATTCTAATT
This sequence comes from Vicia faba, assembly GCA_948472305.1. NCBI lineage: Eukaryota > Viridiplantae > Streptophyta > Magnoliopsida > Fabales > Fabaceae > Vicia > Vicia faba. The sequence goes on from OX451738.1 coordinate 231,955,851, forward strand.
GTAAAACTGATATTCATAGTTAGGATTTGTATTTGGAATGTTTTATAGGCGTTCAACTCACTTCGATTACCATATTAAAAGGATCTAATGACATAATCAAGTAAAGACATACGAAACTGAATTGAATGAATAAAGATTCGATTGCAAAGAAATGTTCACGTGCAGAAACAAGTAAGTAACTTTGAAATATAAAGACTTTAATGTAAAAAGCATGAATATAAAAGCATGAAATGTAAAAGAGTTTCTGAAATGTAAAGGATTTGAAATAGAAGGAAAGCGTTTAAATGCAAGAAATCAGTAAATGACTTTGAATGTAAAGGTTTTTAATGTAAAAAGCATGAATATAAAAGCACGAAATGTAAAAGAGTTTCTGAAATGTAAAGGATTCGAAATAGAAGGAAAGCGTTTAAATGCAAGAAATCAGTAAATGACTTTGAATGTAAAGGCATATGAATGACATTGACATGAAAATGGAAGGTAAACTGGAAAAGATAAAGAGTTTTACTGAATCATAAATGTTTGGTGTTATCATACGTACATTGTTCGAGCATTCGTTTCCCTAGCCATGTGGTATTTTGAATGTTTACTGAATTTTGTACAATAGATATAACACACGAAATCCTAATACTAAGACTTCTATTTATACTACTTAGACCATAACGGTCTTGCCTATAAGATTCTGCCATGTTCAGAACATGCAGAGCACTGCTCCTTTCTAGCTTCCACGCGTCTTCGAACGCTCCAGCGCATATATATTTGAATTTCCAACATCCCGCTTGCGTTTGAATTTCAAATGCTTTGGCACTCTTCGCTTCGAACTCATTTCTTAGACACAATCTCGTTACCACTTCGAGGCTTCTTTTAAATATATCTTCACAACTGTCACTCGAAGCTCCGAGCTTTGACATGTTCGTTCGAAGAACTGCTTCTACCATTCCGAACCGTAACATCTTGCTTTATTCCAACGAAACATCCAACTTGTTTCATTTCGAACTGTATCATCAAAATCTTCAGCCAACAGGTATACCTTAGGATCTAGGTCATCATAATTGCTTCTCTTGATTGCTTTGTTTGCTTTACTTTTAAGGGTTTTGTTTGGGGTTACTATAGATCCTACACCCGGATCTGGGGAATACCTTTTAGGTAAGTAGCAATAGACTGTGAGGGAACTGCACGGTGTAGACCAATACGGTTGAAGCATTAGCTACATTGATGTGGCACTTTGGTTGGTACCAGTATCCCTTGTGGAGAAACGAGGAGAATACGGGGCCGCTGTGTGGTGTCTTTAAGCATCAACTGACCTTTGAACCTTTAATCGCCCAACTTGGCCATTAGAAAGTAGCGAGATAGCCGACCTCGGTGTAGAGCTGAGAACTGGTTGATACTAGATGCTACACTCATTGAGACCATACTCTCGGAATAATTTTGGCCGTAAGAAAAGATTGTGTGAGCTAAAACCATGACCGATGGAGGATGGTCAGTGATATTGAGATCCTCTAGAACCCGGTTAATTTTCTAGGACAGGTTGAACCAACTAAACTTCAAGAGGGTACTACCTTAAAACCCATGCAAGCCTAAACCAAAGGTTGTTTGTGTGACTTGTGTGCTTTCAACTTGAACTACTTGCACAGTTTTATTATCTGACAACATGAGTTCCTTGCAGGTTTTGTTTACAGTCCTTATCCAATAACTTGGATTTCTTTTCGGGTTTACTTGCTTACATCACCTCGCACTTTTGCTTAAACGCATAGAATACACATCATAACATCATGCCTTAACATTTCCTTAACCATTTCAAGGATCTCAAGGGTTTGTGATGCAGGTTATGATAAATCAGACGTCTAGCAAGGGGCAAGGGGATTTATTTTCCTCTAGCCAATGTAGTCTAGAGATCAAAACATGATAACTTGAGTCAGGGGCTATGACCCACTCGATATGGTGAGCTTGACTCTTGAAGAAGGACTCTTAACGACACGAAGTTTCTTCAATCATGCTGCAACCAAATTCTAATAGTTTCTTGTTTACCCCGCGAGATCCTTGAAAACATTGCATACATATATCATACATATCATTGCATAACAGGTCTTCTAGTACAGGTCTATCATGTTCTCGCTGTTTATTTCAGTAATGGCTCTCAAACAAGACAACAGAGATCTTCAAACTCAAGAAGCTCAGTTCAGGGACATATTCCTAAACCTATCCAAGGGGCAGGAAGAGTTGAAAACACTCCTCGTTGGGAACTTGGTCAAGAAAAGTCCTGAAGACAATAAGGACGAACGACTGGAACAACTGCAAGCTGAGGTAGGTGCAATGAGAACCCAGATGGTGGGGAAGATGGCTCTTATCCAAGGCCTAGCCCGAAGGTAAGAAGAGCAGAAAGCCATCATCAACCAACTTCATCAAGACGGATACAACAGTATGAAGCAAACAGTCAAGGACGGGGACCAAGTCATTGATTAACCTCCAAGAAGATAAGAGTTTGGTTTGGTGAAGAGTGGACCTTTCCAACTTTCTACTACCTCACGGGTCCAACAACAACCTCGCCAAAAACAACGGGTTAATCAGAGTAGGCCAAATACACCCAAGATGCAGTTTACCAAACTCAACATCCCGTTGTCTCAAGCTTTACAACACATGTTGAGGATGAATCTGGTTACGTTGATAGGACCTCATTCGAATCCCAAGACTTCTTCGCCTAACTATAATCCTGATGCAAGGTGTGCATATCACTCCAACAGTCTGTGGCATGATACTGACGACTGTTGGAGGTTGAAATACAAAATTCAAGACCTGATTGATGAAGGAGCATTAGAATTTGCACAAGATGGTCAGGCTGAGTTCTTCTACCATCCCTCCAAGGCACGTCCTCTGAAGTGACAAGATCAGACGAAGAGGCTTTTGTTCATTAGAATTTTCAATTTTCAATTTTCTTTTGATTGTTTGAACATCTATTCATGTCAAACTCTGTTACTTTATCAATGCATTGCATATGTCTGTTTTAAATCAATTCATTCGTATTAACTATATTTAAATTGCTTTCCTTTTTGTGATATTCAACTCTCGAACAAAAGCTCTGAGCCTTTAAAGGGAGGATGACAAAAACGATACCACGATCTCTATAGTCTGCTTTTGAACGGACCCCGCTGACGATGTTTAGGCATTGTTTCAAATCCTAAACAGTGGAGTTATAAGGAATATAATCCCTAGTCAACCCCTTTGAGCCAAAGAAGTGGGAAACTTTCTTTCACACAAATTAAAACCCTTAATCACAACCTGGGGCAGGGTAGTTTTCTCAATTAATCCAGGTGCACAATGAATGACATTAAAGACGTCCTTCTGAATCAGAAGATGGTGATGGTTCCGCATAATCATCCTAGCAGGCAGTCATTACTTTTCAAAATAAAGGGCCATTAAGTCAAAACCTACGAAGGAGACTTAAGAAAAACTGGGGCATCCCGCTGACTGTAATCACAAAAAGAAATAGTTCAGGCAAAAAAGAAGGATAATAAAATCAAAAAGAAAGAGGTCCTACAAACCCTCAACAAAAAAGAAATGACTGCCTATTCAAAATAAACTGTCAGTATCCGAACCATCACTGGAATATCAGAGCAACGACTCAAACATGATCTAAATGCACAATTAACTGAGAATAGGATCGACGAACATCACGACAAACGGGTGGGTACAAATAAAATTTGAGCCTTTATCCTTTGTTTTTTAAACCGTGAACCGGGCCACGTAATAACCCTTAAAAGTCCTAGCTGAAGCATGGGTTAGTTTGAGAGCATACTGTTACAGAGGTATCTTGACTCCTGTAGGCTTTGTTACAAATCTTGAGTTGATATCACATTCTCGCAAATTTCGCTTTACTACATAAAACACATTTTCAAAAAAAATTTCAAGACAGACATGAGTTTTGCATTCTTTAAATGACATTGTTTGCATATGACTAATTGTTTGACAGCAGAGAAATCCGCACAATGGATATTCAATGAACAGACATCCTCTCAATGGACAGAATCACCTCAGCGGGAAAGACACTTCCAAAAACAGGTCTTCCATAAGCAAGGGGCATGACCTGATGTTTAAACACACCTGGGGCAGTCTCTCCAAAAGTACCAGATAGCCAGGGGCAGATCTCCATCTGAAACACTTGGGGCATTGGGCATGAATCCCAACAACGAATACTGTATAATCAAACACACATCTTCTGGTAGTATGGTAACACTTACTACTATGGACAGTGAAAACTCCCTACATCCCGAGAGCGTGGACATAGTCAGAAAATACTGCGCATGAACAAAGACCCGCTAGGTTGACTGGCCTAGGCAAAAATAAGGGTATCCCGGCGAACCAAAAGGGTTCGGGCAAAAATTAGGGATAAAAACAAAAAAAAGATATGTACACCCGGCAAGTCGAAAACCTGAAAAGGCGGCTTGAGCAAGAAAGGGTATCCCGGTGGACTGAAAATCTAAAAAGACAGTCCAGACAAAAGTTAGGGATTAAAGTGTACGACTATGTCCCGTTATCTTGTCACTTGCCTATCAATAGAAGACTTATCATTCCGATCGGCAGTTACCAAGCACCTCATAAGTTGGGATGACACTCAATCCACATGGCCTCCACAGGCACTTTCTCAAGCAGGTACAGGGGCAGAAAAGTCTTGATGCGAAGTCATTGTCATATCCTCAGCATGCGTCCCAGTAACATCTACAGTCCCCAGAGTATAGGCAACCAATGTTTTGATCTCTGCCTCCCCAAACAGGAGTTACTTTCCCCAGCCAAGCTCTTTCGGAGAGCCGACGTCTATATTCCCCAGCCGAATTTTGTAATCGCAAGCGGTTCATAAAGTTTTCTCCCGAACAGAGTTTATTTCTCTGAATACAGAAGCTCAATCCCCGACAAAGTTTATCCCTTCAACTATGGAAGCCTCTCTCTCCAACATAATTATTCCCCCGCAGAGTTATTCTCAAGCAGAGTCTCTCCTCGGCAGAATACCCGTAAACAAGGGGCAAATCCCCGGCGTAGTCATCTCTGGTTCACCATCTCAAGCAGAAGTAGAAGAACCACTTTTTCTATGACGGTCAGGAACTCAATTTCCATTACTCTCCAACAGCAGTCAGGGATTTATTTTCCCAAACTCGGACGTGTCATAATAGCATTTCATGTTCATACATCATGACGTGCACATACATATTGCATCCAGCATAAGCTCATTTATTTTGAGAACATCATCATACAATGCATTTCATGTATCATATACGATTAATCATGTACCTTTTTAGGAAAGATGGTTATCATCAACAACTTCCAGCAAGTTCAAGATTAGCTCCTGAAACTAGACAGAGTAATTATTTGTGCAATCAAATGCAGCTTTATGCGGGTTCATCACGAAACAACCTTACCCAGGTTACTTCTCAGTTCCGATGCAGTTTTACCTAAACTCCTCACAAAGCAACCTTACTCAGGTTCCTTCTCAATTCAGATGCAGTTTTACCCAGACTCATCATAAAGCAACCTTACCCAGGTTCCTCCTGAAGTCCCACAACGACTCATCACAAGGCAACCTCACCCAGGTTCCCTCTGCAGTTTTACCCAAACTCATTTCGAAGTAACCCTACTATCTAGGTTCCTTCTCATAGCCCTACTATCCAGGCTTTCATATCTAAGTAACCCTACTATCCAGGTTCCTTCTCACAACCCTACTATCCCGACTTTAATATCGAAGTAACCCTACTATCTAGGTTCCTTCTTACAACCCTACTATCCAGGCTTTCATATCAAAGTAACCCTACTATCCAAGTTCTTTCTCACAACCCTACTATCCCGGCTTTCATACAGAAGTAACCCTACTATCCAGGTTCCTTCTCAGCCCTACTATCCAGGATTTCATATCGAAGTAACCCTACTATCTAGGTTCCTTCTCACAGCCTTACTATCCAGGCTTTCATATCGAAGTAACCCTACTACACAAGTTCCTTCTCACAACCCTACTAACCAAGCTTTCATACCGAAGTAACCCTACCATCCAGGTTCCTTCTCACAGCCCTACTATCCAGGCTTTCATATCGAAGAAACCCTACTATCCAGGTTCTTTCTCACAACCCTACTATCCAGGCTTTCATATCGAGGTAACTCTACCATCTAGGTTCCTTTCATAGCCCTACTATCCAGGCTTTCATATCGAAGTAACCCTACTATCCAGGTTCCTTCTCACAACCCTACTATCCAAGCTTTCATATCGAAGTAACCCTACTATCCAGGTTCCTTCTCATAGCCGTACTATCCAGGCTTTCATATCGAAGTAACCCTACTATCCAGGTTCCTTCTCACAACCCTACTATCCATGCTTTTATATCGAAGTAACCCGACTATCTAGGTTCCTTCTCAAAGCCCTACTATCCAGGCTTTCATATCAAAGTAACCCTACTATCCAGGTTCCTTCTCACAACCCTACTATCCAGGATTTCATATCGAAGTAACCCTGCTATCCAGGTTCCTTCTCACAACCCTACTATCCAAGCTTTCATATCGAAGTAACCCGACTATCTAGGTTCCTTCTCACAACCCTACTATCCAGGCTTTCATATCGAAGTAACCCTACTATCCAGGTTCCTTCTCACAGCCCTACCATCCACACTTTCATATCGAAGTAACCCTACTATCCAGGTTCCTTCTCACATCCCTACTATCCAGGCTTTCATGTCGAAGTAACCCTACTATCCAGGTTCCTTCTCATAACCTTACCATCCAGGTTTCTTTTCTCTTATCTCCAGACAGCAGTCCACAACACTGTAAGACCTGGACCCGACCAAATACAATTGACTTCACATTTCCTCAGTAAGTCGCGGTGCAACATGTACCCCGACCAAACACAAGATCACTTCCACTTCCCAAACCAAAATTATTCCCCAGAAGAGTAGCGGATAACTGAAGCTCCTAAAACTCTGTTTTTCCCAAGAGACCAGCATCCCCCAGCGGAGTCCTCCTCAGCAACAGGTATACGGGTTCTCGCAAAGGTATCTCATATGCAGTCGACACTTCTTTGGATGGCATCTTTAAGCCCATCTTCTGTCATTGACTTCCAAATGGCATCTATAAGCCCATTCCCGATATCGCAAGAAAAGTATCACTTCATGCGAGTGCAAATTTCTAGGCACTCTAGTGTTCAATCATCTTCCACCTTCAGATCACGAAAGGCAGACAAGCGAATCTACATCCTCAGGTTTAAGAAGATTGAACAGGGGCAGCTGTTGAACCCAAAAATTTACCCTCTTTTCATACACGCATATTGTTGGTTTTATGGTTATAGTATAAAGGTATATATATCAAGCTTCTTCAGGTTACAAGTGATGTTTATTTCGCCAATGTATGTTCTCAGAGTATTTTCTGTGCTGAAGATCGGTTCGCCGTTTCGCAATGATTCGTGGTTCCAAGATTCACAAGTCCAACCCGACGTGTCATATTCAGGTGTTCTTTCGTCAAGATATCTCCGATAACATATTCTCAAATTCAGGTTCGGCTCAAGAGTCAATTCTTTAAAGAAGGTCTCCGAATGTGTGAGTTTTCTCAAAGAAATATGGTGAAAAAGTGTGTTGAAAATGTTGTTTTTACGCACTAAAAAATTCATAACTTGAAGATCGTGGCTTGTTTTGAACTCGTTTCGGTGGCCAAAATTCCTTCTTGACGTTATCTATGTTTTCATCTCTCGGCTGGAAGCCAATTTCGATCAGAAGGTCTTCAAAAATGCGGATTTATCAAGTATTTCCGTACAGAAAATTTGTGACAGAAGTTTATTTGCGTCATGTTCAGAAAATCATAACTTAGTCGATTTTCATTGTATCGAACTGGTTCCAGTGCCAAAATTTTAAAAATTGAGTTGGATAAGTTTTCACAGAAGGTATTGAGTTTGAACGGTATCCAAAAGGCCTTTGTTTTTTGCTCAGAGTGCGCGTGACGCGCCGAAAATCCTGAATGCTGAATATTATTTCATCTGGGTCGAAACTTCGAAAATTCATAACTCATTCAATTTTTATCGGATTGGGCCCATTTTTTTATACAAGGTCACTGACTCAGATATCTACAACTTTTCTTCCAAAGTCGAGACCGAGTAATGCCCCGATCAATACCAGTTTTTTATTAAAGAACGTGTCAGGGTTGACACTATAGCCCAAAATAAGTTTGTCTGAGCAAAAACTTCAAAAATTCATAACTAATTCACCGTTTATCCGATTGAGCCCATTTTCAGACAAAAGTTATTTCTCGATGTCGGCTATATTTTTTTTTCACATTTCAACTTTAAAAATTTCACTTAAACCCCTGCGGTTTAGCCTGGAACGCGACGTACTCAAGTGAACATTGGAGGCCCAATTGCACATTCAAAGCCCATTTTTTTCTCTAATTTCCATTATATAATCTCATTCTTTTCACAAAGAACAGGAGAGAGAAAAAAAACCTTTGCCACAAACCTGTCAGAATATCAAATTCTTTCAAGAACCCTAAAACCTTGAGATCCTTGTCACAAACCCGCATCTCACTACTTCTCCAGTAAGGGTAAGGCTGGTTTGATCTCCATGATCAAAAGGGCATAGAAGCATTCATCTCACTACTTCTCCAGTAAGGGTAAGGCTGGTTTGATCTCCATGATCAAAAGGGCATAGAAGCATTCATACAGCCCATATCGGTTTTAACATTAAAAAATGTTTATATATTTATTTTATTTGTATTTCATGATATAGTAACTTATTTAATGTGTTCATGAGATTCAACACTGCAGATTTAAACAGGATCCCATGCAGGACTATTTCAAAACGCTGATGGCTAAAATAGAAATTGATGGCCAAAACAGAAGAACCACCAATGCATGGCGAGACAGACATCCTGAGAAGGTTAAGGGCGTGGGTTCAACAACCACGCTTATTGGTTTTGGTTTTCTTCCTATATTTATCCTTTTACTTATTTTCATTCTTTCTGTTTAAAACTTTTTTTTTTCATAAAACTTAACATTTTTCACAAACCTTTGATTTTTCCTCCTAAACTCCAATAATTAATTTTAGGTCTTTTTTTAATTTAATTTTAGGTTTTAAATTAATTTTTGGTTCAACAATCACTTATGACATTTGCATTATCTTTATTTTCTAACCCTATTTTTCATTGATGTTTCTTCCCCTATCTATTTTTTGGCAAACTTAATTCTTTCTTATTAATCATTACACATAAATCTTTTTTTCAAAACTAACTTTTTTTTTATTAAAATTAGTTTGGTTTTAGGTTTTAGGTTTTTTTCTTATTAACCTTTTTTTTTCTTCAAAATTAACCTTTTTTTTAATTAAAACTAATTAGGATTTAGATATTTTAATTAACTTTTTTCAAAATTAACATTTTTTATTGAACAATTAGGTTTTAGGTTTTCTTTGTAATTAACCCTTTAATTAACCTTTTTTTAACAAATTAGGATTAGGTTTTTGTTTTAGTTAGTAACTGAATTTTTGCCCTTTTTCATTTATTAATAAATTAAGTTAATTAACTATTTTATTAAAATTAGTTAGAATTAGGTTTTTTAATTAACTTCAAATTATTTTCTACAAAAAAACACCAAAAACATTAACTTAGAATTTTCGGTTTTAATTTTTCCTTAATTTCTTTTTATTTATTCTTTTACATTTTTATTTCTAGGAAAATTGTATAGGTCGCATTATCAATGTAATAGCGTAGATTTATCTTTTCTCACATTTTTTTCTAATTATGTAATTGCTCCGAGGTTGTAATAGTCTTTTAAACTAGGGTTTTTTTTACTGTTTAATTTTCCCCCAAGTTTTGGTTATGTAATTCCCATTCCCCGAAGCCTTGTAATAATTAGATTTACTTTTCCGCTTTTAATTTCCGCAATCTTTAACTGTCTAGATGTATGGCTACTAGGATTGTATGGCAAGAATGTCTGGAAAATTAAAACGGTAAATCACCTATTATGCAAAGATTAAATAACTGAAACAAATCATATGCACATATTCACTCCTAGGATACTCCTCACTTGGTTGCCTCGAAAAACAATGGTCATGTCCCTCGAACATAGGGATATCTTAGCAAAAGACCCTCGATTAAAGTCATCATAAAGATCATGGTCCCTCAACGTCCCTCGAGTTGCCTACGAGAAATGATCTTGTCCATCAATGTTACCTACGAATATATGATGATAGTCCCTTCGAAATGCTAAGGTATCCTTACATGTTGCCTTCAATGACCATTACGTCCCTTTCGATAGTCCCTCAAACTCCAACGACGGTGCTACCTATTCCTTAATAGTGGGATAGTGCTGTCTAAAGGAAACAAGAATATAAACGATCTTTTTTCGAGTAGGTAGATGCTAGTAGGTACTTGCTCAAATAAAATTTTGTTCACACTTACACCTTTCAAAACAATTTTCAAAAAGACAACTTCGTCACACCTTTGAGGACTGATACGAGGGTTATCACGAAGTCAAAACTTTTCAAAACAAAGCACACACAAACAATTTCAAAATGAGCAAGTACCTAAGAGCCCGTAGAAAACTACGGATAGAAAGGGTGCTAACACACTCCCTTTCTATAATCTACCCCCCGTACTCAGAATATCTCGAAAAAGGATTTTTTTTCTGTACTTTTTTCCTTTCCGGTTGGATGAAATAAAAGTCGATGGCGACTCTTGCTTACCGCGGCATTTTGCGAACATAAAAACGCAAAATGCAAACCAGTATTTAACAGTCGGTTCTGCCACCGTATCACATTACATCATTAAATATTAGCCTCTAATCTTAAAATTACAGTCAAGACTTCATCATCACTGGTTCACATATGCATCAATATGCCCAGGAATGCGAGAAAAGATAAAATTTGCAAGTCGATTCAAAGCACTTTGACCAAAAGTCAACCTTTTCAAGGTCAAGTTCAAACGATTATAACTTCTTCATTATTCAATATTTCTGAGTGGTTGTTTTTATGTATGACTCTCCTTGACGTCATCTCCAACTTCTCTTTATAAGTCAAGAGTTAATTATATGCAGAAGATCGTCGAAAATTTGAATACTTTAGAGGTCATTATGTGGAATTTGACCTAATCTCAAAATAGTTGTGCCCAACTTCCAAGGATCATAACTTCTTATATTCTTGACATTTTGAGGCGATTATTTTTTCACATTGTCATGATTGATGTCGTCTACAAGTTCTCTTCAATGATCGAGAGTTAATTGTGCATAAAAGATCATGAAAATTATTGAATCATTATAGGTCATTTCTTAACTTTAGAATGATCTTAACTTCTAATTTTAAATCATGCAGTAATCATTTCTTCAAATATGTTAAGATAATTCATGAAACAATAGTTTGAGTTTGAAGGTTCATGGATTATTTGTTATTCGTGATTTAAATCGCTTGCGTTTGAACATTAGTGATTATTGGATCGAAGTGGGATTTTGATAAAAACTTTTAAGAAATTTATTTGTTCATTAAGCTTGCAAGGTTGGAAAGAAAAAACACACCTAGATTTCTTAAGATTTAAGTAACAAGACTTTCAAATTTAATTCAAGCTCATTCAAAAGTCAAAACTCATTCAAGTCCATTCATGTGGATTATCTTGAATTTAAGCATCAAAGAAAAAGTGTACATCTTGATCTCAAGAATCTATTTGAGCATGTAAGATTGGGAAGTTCATGATTACTTGAGATTTAAGACATTCATCAAATTCATTCATGATTTAAGAACTCATTCCATATGATTTTATCCTAATAAATTGCAAGATTGAATCCAAAAGTTCAAAGGCTTTAAGAGATTTCTCATACAAGGCCTCACTTTATTTCAAATCCTCTAATTCCATCATTCATGTTACAAGGGGATAATTTCAAGTTACATCAATACCATAAAATTTTCCTTTTACACTTAAAGAAATTACAAGAAAAAGTTACATGTTTCTAAGCCTAAATCTAAAGACTTCATGATAATTCTTCAAAGTTTATGCCATGATCATTTTAATCCAATTTGATGCCAATTTTCTTGTCTAATGAGCAGTCAAATTTATCCACAAAGTTACACAAAACCAGTTCAAAAACTCAATAGAAATTAGAGGGAAAATGCAGGAATTATCACATGGAAAGATTAGAAAAATACAAAGTGGAAAGGGACTTCTCCATGACACTACATTCCAAATTCAGCTCCAATATGTTTGCTCTCCTCCTGCATAATAAGCTCCAAACCAGCTGCTATGAACCCTACAAAGAATGCTTCATAAACCTCCAAAATCAGTCTCGAAATAAAGAACTAAAGCCATGTTGTACTGCTATACAAACTAGTCCACAAACTTGCCAAAAACCTGTTGCAAATTGATCCAAAACCTTCCCTAAAACATCCATATAAAACATGCATCAATAAAGTAGTAAAACAGTACAAACATCAAAATATTACAAAGTTGACAGCTCATTTGAATCAAACAAAGACAAGAGAATGGCAAAGAAAAAAATCATAATTGTGCCAGAAACTTGTTAACAAAGTTTTGATTTTTATCGATCTGATCCTTTCATGCCAAAATACCATTCTTCCCTCACTCCTCTTCATCTATATAACATACCACATTCTTTGATACTTGGGGGAAGACAACCTCCATCTCTCTCACTCTCCATAACCGAATCTATGCAAAACTCTCATCATCAAATACATCACAACAATATCTTCAACCTACTTCATCTTCATACAATACCACCACTGAAACTCCTCACAACAACAATCCATAAAACTTTCAACTCACTCAACTCATTCTAATAACAACCTTTACAATATATAAGATCTCATTCACCTGTTAACCTCCATCTTCATTCAACATAATTGATTCATCTGTCAAAAACATAAACTCATGACAAGTCTACAAAACTTCCATAATCCAACATAGACCACCAAGATTCTTCACCAGAAACATTGAAAAAAATAAGGAGAAAGAGATAAAGAAAGGAAGAGGATCGCAATAAGTAGAACAAACAGAGGTTCGAGCTTACCTTTGGATTTCAACCTCTGAGAACTTTCAGGGAAAGTAATTTCTAAGTTCTTATGCATTTTCTTTTTTGTCAATATTATAGCCTAGTCTGATTTTGTAAGCCTTTTTGTTTGTCTATATACTTGTGAATTTTGGTTGTTTAGTGTAATACCATGATGAGCGTATCACCCTGATTTCCACAAAATCATCCTCTAAAATATCACTACTTACCCCACCATTTTCTCATTCGCTTAAAAGTTTCAGTTACTGACACCACCTCCTCACCTGCACTCTTCAACGCGAAACCACCATTCCAATTTTTGATCTCAAATCGAGAGAAACACCGTGAGGAATGATGTTGTTGTTATCGTGAACTGAAAACAGAGATGATGAAACCCATTTGAGGGAGATGAGATCAAGAGAGAGTGAGTTTGAGGGAGTTTTCAGTGATGAGGAAGATTTAGAGATTGTGAGAGAGAGGACCGATGAGAGATATAAATTGAGAAACCATGAGAGGAAAACGTGTGAGAGATAGGAGATTATGAAGCCTGAATCGGAAAAGAGAGTTTGAAAGAAGAAGTAGTATTTTTTGACAGCGAGAAAGATCGTGAGGTTTGAGAGAGAATTATGATTTGTTAGGCTTTAATTAGATTTTATTAGGGAACTAATTAATGATTAATTGGGATAAAAAAATTAGTTTCAACCTTTCCCTTCCCCGTATGAATCCAGGGACGCATCTTCATCTCCAGATTAGGGTTTCAAAAACCCTGTTTATTCCCTCTAAAGTGGATCCGGGTTTGGGCTTGAATTTTTAGCCCAACCCGTTTGTCAGTTTTAATTTTATAGTTTTTTATTAAATGTTTATAACAATTGAACAACATGGTGCAGTGGTTGGAGTGTGAGCCTTGTATTTGTGAGGTCCTGGGTTCGAGACTCATTGCGACACTTTTATCACTATTTTGTGCATTTTATCCTCTTTTAACCCAAACTCTATTTATTTTAATTAAAGTGTATATACAACTGAAAAATGAACACGGTGTAGTGGTAAAGCATATTTATTGAAACCTATGGAACCTGAGTTAAAGTCCTGGTTGTTTACCCTTTATTTTTTTATTTCTAAACTTTCAAGTTTTTGTTAGCCTACTTCATTTAAAATCCGTACAAGAAAAATACAAAAAACATTAGATTAGGTTTATAATTATTTCTTTCTTGCCCTCATTTAAAAAATACCAAAAATATATAGGAGTATAATTTTGTCTTTCTTTATTTTAATCAATTTTTGGTTGTTAATTATTTAGTTATTTAATGGTTATTTATTTAAATTCTTTTTGATTATTTAGTCTTTATATTTTTGTTTGCATCTAAATCCAAGGAAAAGATCGTCTGGTTAACCCCGTGTCATTGTGCGTCTTTATTTTGATTTGTCTATTCTATCTATTTCCTTTTAGTTAAAACCTAAAAAAATCAATTTTTAAACTCACACTCTTTTAAGCCAAAACTTTGACACTAGGTCGTCGCGTTTTCAAAATCTCATCCCCACACTCATTTTACAAGTAAACCAATTTTAACCAAAAAACAAATATTTCAAAAGGTTCCTATAGGATAATATAGATACATAGGGTGCTAGTACCTTCCCTTTGTATTGTGGGTGCACAAAGGAGAGTTGAAAGAAGAAAAGGAATATATTTAATGATGGCTAAAAAATAAGGAATAATGAATTTACAATGAATTATATTGACCTACCTACTATTAGGCTATTTTTATACAAAATTAGGGTATAATAAAATACTAAAATACCCTCTAACAAAGATATAAACAGATATTCCTAGATATTCCTAAAATATAAATTATTTCCAACACCATCCCTTAATTTATATTTACCTAAAACTGACAACTCCAATTACATCCCTCAAACGAAGAAATTGATCAGTTTTGATAGCCTTTGTCAGTACATCTTCCAGCTGCTTCTGGGTGCTACAGTGTACAACTTCTAATATTCCACTATAAACCTGATTCCTCAGAAAGGGATACTTGGTCTCAATATGCTTGCTTCTCCCATGCAACACTGGGTTCTTGGCAAAATTAATTGCAGACTTTTCATCAATCATCAGCTTCATAGGTTTGTCTACCTCAATCTTCAGATCTTGCAGAAAGTTCAGAATCCACACAACATGGCATGCAATCATATTTCCTGCAATATATTCAGCTTCACATGTTGACAGTGCAACAACAAGTTGCTTCTTGGAACACCAAGAAATATGACCTCCCTGAAATTTGAATAAGTACCCAGAAGTACTTCTTTTGTCAACTCTGTCTACACACCAATCAGAGTCTAAATAACTTAGAAGTTCTGATTTGATCTTTCTTCCAGAAGGAAATAACACTCCATACTTTAGAGTTCCTTTCACATACCTCAGAATCCTGACAGCAGCTTGGTAATGAGACCACTTTGGTTTACTCATAAATATGCTAACCATTCCAACTGCATAGCAAATATCAGGTTTGGTATTACAAAATTACATCAGAGAACCAACCATCTGTTTGAAGGTTGTAGCATCCACATCCTCTCCATCAGAATCAGAGTCCAACTTTTGATTTGTATCAACAGGTGTGATAGAAATTTTGCAATTCTCTATCTCAAATCTCTTCAGAAGCTCAAGTTCATACTTCATCTGATGCAAACTAACTCCTTTCTCAGAGTACATAAACTTCATCCCTAGAAAGAAACTCATTTTCCCAAGATCTGTCATCTCAAACGCATTTATCAAAACCTTCTTGAACTCAACTATCTCTTGTTCAGAACTTCCTGTGAGTAATATGTCATCTACATACAAACATACCAGAATCATATGACCTTCTGAAGTATGCTGAACATAAACACCACACTCCATCTCACACTTCTGAAACCCTTGTCCCTTGAAAAATGAATCAATCTTCAGATTCCAGGCTCTGGGCGCTTGCTTCAATCCATACAAGGCCTTGTGTAATTTGAACACCATCCCTTCCTGATTCTTTTTCTCAAATCCAGGAGGTTGTGACACGTATACCTCTTCTTGTAATATACCATTCAGAAATGTATATTTTACATCTAAATGCATCATAGGCCAATTCCTATCAGCAGCTATTGCAATCACTAGTCTGATTGTTTCATGTCTTGCTACAGGTGCAAACACTTCAGAGTAATCCAGCCCAGGCTTCTGTAGAAAGCTTCTTGCTACTAATATTGCTTCGTGTTTTCCAATTGATCCATCTGGCTTTAGCTTCTGCTTCAAAACCTATATAACGCTGATGGCTTTCTTGCCTTTTGGAAGTTCTGTCAGCTTCCAAGTCTTGTTTCTATCTATAGTATCAAACTCTTCTTTCATGGCCAACAACCAGACTTTCTGCTTAAGAGCCTCTTTTGTACTCACGGGTTCAGAGTCAACTAACATTGCACACTGAATAACTTCTCCTTCAGAGTATATTTTACTGTCTTGTAACATGTCAAACTCTGCAAATCTTCTTGGGATTCTTCTAACTCTTTGTTGCCTCTGAATTTGAACTTCAGAACCTCGGACACCAGAGCCTTCCTGTTGTACCCCAAAATTTGCCCTCCCATATTCATCAAGATATGTCAAGAATCATCTCCAAATGGTTCAAGATTGCTCAAGGATTGTACAGCCAAACCACCTCCTAAGACAGCTGAAATTAGGGTTTTGGCTCTTTCAAGGAATTTGGGGTTTTCAATGGTTCAATCAAGTCTCATAGGCCTATATACATTCTCAAGCACCTACATGCCAAGTTTCAAGACTCACAGTGCCAATTTGCATAGTCAAAAGCCTCATTTGACCTACAGTCAACTACAAGGGCAAAATGGTCATTTTGCAGTCAAAAGTCGGAATTTTTGGTCAACATCTTATTTTGAGTACACAATCATCATTTGATCAAGTCTTGATCATGATTCCACAAGGATAGCTCAAAAATCATCAAGATGCAAAAAGTTACTATTTTTGGACAGTAGAAAAGTCAACTGTATCTTGACCAGGGCATAACTTTTTCATGGTTCATCAGAAAAATCTCATCCAATGCTCATTTTTAAGAGGATGCCATTTCCTACAATCCATATTCACACTCCAAGTTCAAGAAATTCTCTCACAAAAAGTTATCAATTTTTACATTATAGGTCAAATTCAAAAGTCAACAAAAGTACACTTTGAGTCAAAGGCCATAACTTTGAGTCGAAGTTCTTTCTATCCCCAGCGGAGTTCATCATCAAAATCCCAGTAGAGCTTATCAACGGAATCCCCAGCGGAGTTATCGTTAAAATCTCAGCGAAGCATCTCTTCCCACAGAGTAATTCCCCGCAGAGTAATCTTTTCACCAGGTTTATTCCCCAACGGAGTCATCTTCTCCTACCGGTTATTCTTGCAATCATCTTTGTTCATCATCCCCAGCGGAAACGAAGAACTATACTCTTCAACATCAGCCCAGGATTTAACAAACTCCGCGACATTCGTCAAAGATTTATTTTCCCAGATGAAAATGCATTCATAAACATATCACATTTCACATCTCCTAGTTACATACATGATAAAGTGCATACGACACGATCTCATCATGACATCATGCATCTCATACATCATGACATTGCATAAAACTAACTCTTTACCTTTTCAGGAAAGATCCATCAACAGATAAAAGTCATTACCCGCTGAGGTAGAAGTCATCCAAGATTCCTTCATCATCCCGTTGAGGTAGTAGTCATCCAAGATTCCTTCATCATCCCGTTGAGGTAGTAGTCATCCAAGATTCCTTCATCATCCTGTTGAGGTAGAAGTCATCCAAGATTCCTTCATCATCCCGTTGAGATAGTAATCGTCCTAGATTCCTTCATCATCCCGTTGAGGTAGTAATCGTCCTAGATTCCTTCATCATCCCGTTGAGGTAGTAATCGTCCAAGATTCCTTCATCATCCTGCTGAGGTAGTAATCGTCCCAGATTCCTTCATCATCTATTTGGGGTGGCAATCGTCTCAGATTCCTTCATCACATCATTATCAAAAAGCCTCCTCTGGTCCAGTTAAATCGATTCCTAAATATTTTTCTGACGCCAAACTCGTCAATGAAGACAACCCGTCAATGAAGACAACCTGTCAATGAAGATCAATACCTGTAACAAGCCAGGAAGACTATCTTTCTTTCTCAGGTCAGAGATTAACACCTGAAACCAGCCAGGACAACTATCTCCTCGACCAACCTTTCTTAAGTTCCAGATCAACACCTGTAACTATCCAGGAAATATCTGTGGACGACTGATTGTAGATCTATACCTGTAACAAGCCAGGAAAAATCTGTGGACGACGGATTGTAGATTAATACCTGAAACCAGACAGGATAACTATCTACTTGATCATCATCAGGCAACCCTACACCAGTTCCTTCTCTTCCAAGATGCAGTTTTACATGGACTCATCGTCAGGCAACCCTACACAGGTTCCTTCTTTCAACCTACCAAGTTACAATTCAACAAATGATCTCCAGATGGCATCTATAAGCCCATCCTTCTACCAACAATCTCCAGATGGCATCTATAAGCCCATCCTCCTATCCACCATCTTTCCAAATGGCATCTGTAAGCCCATTCCCGACATCACATTGCTGATACTACGCTATGCGAGTGCAAATTTCTGGGCACTTTAGTGTTCAATCATCTTCCACCTTCGGATCACGAAAGGCACGCAAGCCAATCTACATCCTCAGGTTTAAGAAGATTGAACAGGGGCAACTGTTGTACCCCAAAATTTTCCCTCCCATATTCCTCAAGATATGTCAAGAATCATCTCCAAATGGTTCAAGATTGCTCAAGGATTGTACAGCCAAACCACCTCCTAAGACAGCTGAAATTAGGGTTTTGGCTCTTTCAAGGAATTTGGGGTTTTCAATGGTTCAATCAAGTCTCATAGGCCTATATACATTCTCAAGCACCTACATGCCAAGTTTCAAGACTCACAGTGCCAATTTGCATAGTCAAAAGCCTCATTTGACCTACAGTCAACTGCAAGGGCAAAATGGTCATTTTGCAGTCAAAAGTCGGAATTTTTTGTCAACATCTTATTTTGAGTACACAATCATCATTTGATCAAGTCTTGATCATGATTCCACAAGGATAGCTCAAAAATCATCAAGATGCAAAAAGTTACTATTTTTGGACAGTAGAAAAGTCAACTGTATCTTGACCAGGGCATAACATTTTCATGGTTCATCATAAAAATCCCATCCAATTCTCATTTTGAAGAGGATGCCATTTCCTACAATCCATCTTCAAACTCCAAGTTCAAGAAATGCTCTCAGAAAAAGTTATCAATTTTTACATTATAGGTCAAATTCAAAAGTCAACAAAAGTACACTTTGAGTCAAAGGCCATAACTTGAGATTGGTAAATCCAAATGACATGGGACCAAAGGCAATGGTTAGAGGACTTCAAGAGCTTTCCAAAATGTCCAAGAACATCGTCATATGATCAAAATTGAGCAAGTTGTGCATTGGAGAAGTTGGGAAATTTTCATAAATTTGCAAAAGTCAACTTTGCTCAAAACACCTTATTTTTGCTAATGGGCCTCAAATCTCTTCTTGAAACTTCATCCATGGCCTATGCACGACCCATCAAGCTTAATTGAATTTATTTTCTTACTTTTATTGATTAATTGGATTTTTAATTAATATTAATTCATTTAATTAATTTAAATTGTAGGAAAATGCAAGATTTGATTTTTCAATCAATTTGTGAAGCAAATATGGTCAAGGTATGCTGGAAAGTCGTGCACAAGTCAAAGATACAAAAATATCCAAATTTGGCAACATTTTCCAATCATGAAAAATCAAAAAGATTTGATTTTCAATCAAGGATTCAAACATCAATGCAATGGATTTTTGCCCATGTTTTTGACCTAATTTCATTCTCTTATACATAAGCAAGCTAAGCCTGACCTAATGGACGTGAAAAAAGCTGCAGAAAGACCCCATACAATTTCAAGAAATTCCAAGAAAATTGAAAACTGACTTTTGCATTCTAGGGCGATTCAAGGGTTTTTGTTGATTCAAACACCTTGCAGGAGTTCCCATAAGTGTTTTGCAATCAAATTCCAATACCAAAGCTCAAGGAATCGTTCATTACAGAACCACGGTTTGCAATTTCTATTCAAAATTGTATTTCTTAATTCATGCATATTTGACATGTTTTCTTGATTGTTTTGCATTGCTAGAGGTCATACCAAGCTGATGGAATGGTCTAATTAAACTGAAACGCACTGAATCCAAAGATGCCATGAACGATTTTCTAGGGTTCTTAAGCTTTGAATTGGGGCTTTCTTAACCAGGCAAAATTAGGACTAGTGAGACCCATGGTTGAGATCATGAGACCCAAACGAACCTGACCAACCCCTCGCGAAATATTTATATGAACTGTGGTGCTAATCGCTATTTTTCCCTGTGGTGGTTAGTGGGGGTTAAAAACCCCCGCTATCTGATTCTGTTTTTGCAGGTACAACGAAGAAGATGATGAGGTGTTGGTGTCCCATTGGACAGTTCGAAAAACACGCGCGTTTTTTTTGTTTTACACCATATTGATTATTTTCTTATATAATTATTGCTCTTTATTTTAATAACAATTGGAACAACTTGGCTGAGTGGCAGGGACGCGTGCATATGATCATTGGGACCTGGGTTCGAATCCCAGGTCCCCCAAACGTTTATTTGCTATTTTTCTTCAGGCGCTCTTGTGTACGCTTGCAAAAGGATGTCCACCATGTGCTTCAGATCTCAGCACGCCAAGTGGCCTCAGACCTGATCCAAGGGTCTAGATGGAAGGATTACCATGCTCCCTAGTCAATCAACGCATAGACCAACCAGAAAGTCAAACAGACTGGCATATTGTTGGGCCTGAAAATTGCAAAGACACCTCCTAATTGGGCCAACACCCCCTGGGTTATTTTCTATTATTTTCTTCTTTTATATTTTTTCACTTAATTATTATTAATTATTATTATTATTATTTAATTAACCAAATTAATTTTTTCATAATAAAATCAGAAAACTAAAATATAATATTTTTTATTATTATTTATTTAATTCACCCTTAATTTAATATTTTTGTAAATAAAAACTAACATAATTAATTTAGTTGTTTTAATTAGGTTAATTCTAATATTTTCACAATAAATAAAATCAACATAGAATTAGGGTTCTTGACAACTTTTAATCATGTTTTCTTTTTTTATTTATTTCCTTAAAACATTAAAAAACTCAAAAAAAATATCTTTCTTTCTTTTTATTAATTAATTAGTTTTAGGATTAATTTAATTAAATACCAAATAACAAAAAAAAAACTCTTTCTTTCTCAAAAAAGGGTCAAAACCCTAGGAACTTCTCCGATTCAATTTTTTCTCGCGTGTGATTTTTGATTCACATTTTTGATCCATATTATGTAATTGCTCCGAGGATGTAATAGCTTTAATTAGGACTTTTTATCGCTTTTATTTATTTTCCGCAATTTACTTTTCAAGGGTTTGTTTTTGGCGATGTAAATACCCGACGCCTTGTAATAGCGTAGATTTATTTTCCGCAACCTTTAATTGCTAGATGTATGTTAACTAGGCTATGCATGACAAGACTTCTCTTAAAAATAAAATCAATCGTAGCTCACCCTAACATGTACAAAGATAACTTAACATGAAACCTGACACACTCGCACATGCCACTCCTAGGGTACGCCTCACTTGGTTGCCTCGAACGTGGTCATTGAGTATAAGGTGTTTTAGAGGTCGCCCTCCAGTCTAAAGATCAAAGTTTCCTCGAAACGGTTGCCTCGGATAAAAATGATCTAAAACATTAGGGTTACCGCTAAGGCGTCCTACTATTGCTTTGGTGACCACATGTCCCTATAATCGAATTGACCCGAAAAACTCCAACGATGGTGCTACCTACTTCTCAATAGTGGGATAGTACTGTCTAAAGGACATTTACACAGCTTAATTTCTTTTGAGTAGGTAGAGGTTCTCAGGTATTTGCTCTTTCAAAACAAAACAACTTTTTCGCACTTACACTTTTTCTGACAAAAGTTTTCAAACAACACTTCATACACTCTTGAGGACAGATACAAGAGTTAAATCGAAGTTTTCAAACAAACTTTTTCAAAACCCACAAACACAAGAAAAGCAAAACTTTTTGAAAACATAGTAAGCAAGTACCTAAGAGCCCGTGGATAACCACGGATAGAAAGGGTGCTAACACCTTCCCTTTCTATAATCTACCTCCCGAACCCGAGAAACATCTCGAAAAGGAATTTTGCTGTGCTTTTGTCCTTTCCTTGTTGGAGAAAATAAAAGACGGTGGTGACTCTTGCTTACCGCGACATTTCGCAAACCAGCATTCCAAAACAGTCAGTTCTATTTCCACCGATCTCACTTCCCATTCAGAATCTCTTGCTTCAGAAATTGGACTTTTTCCAGAACCTTGATTGTCTTCAGAGTCTGGAAAGTTCCTCGAGTCTAAATCACCATCGGAGTAAAGGTCAGAATCATCTTCACCTTCTGAATCTTCTTAAGAGTCAGAGTCTTTACCAGCTTCTGAAACATGTGTTACTGACTTTTCTTCAGGAGTTCTCTCATTATAGTCAGGAAAAGACCTTTCCCAATTCTAGACTTCTGATTCTTTTACAATGACGTCTCTGTTGAACTCAACTTTGTTAGTTTCTGGACAATAAAGTTTGTTCAAACCTGTACTGTGGTATCCCATGAGTAACATTAATTTACTTCTATCATACAGCTTTTGTCTTCTGGATTCTGGGACATGTTTATAACATAAAGAACCAAACACCTTCAGATGACTAACACTTTGCTTATCTCCAGTCCACTTCTGAATATGAACTATTTCCTTCAGCTTCTTCATTGGACATCTGTTGAGCATATAACATGCAGTGGAAACAACTTCTCCCTACAGAGTATGAGGAAGCTTCTTCTCTTTCAGTATGCTTCTCATCATATCAAGCAAACAATTTCTTATTTCAGCATGACCACTATATTGAGGAGTATAGGGATCAGTAACCTCATGCTCAATTACATTCTCCTCAAAGAACCTTCTGAATTCTGTGGAGTTATACTCACCACCACCATCAGTTCTAAGAATCTTCAGAGTCTGGCCACTCTGATTCTCAAACTTCAGTCTAAAATTCTTGAATTCAGAAAACACCTCGTGTTTGAACTTTATGAGAGATACCCATGTCATTCTGGTGAACTCATCAACAAATGACACAAAGTATTTATTCCCTCCAGTTGATGCTACTGGAAATGGACCGCATACATTAGAATGCACTACTCCCAAGGCATGCTTTGCTCTTGGAGCTACTTCTGATGCAAATGGTAATCTTGGTTTCTTCCCTTACATGCACACCTTGTATGGCTTCTTAGGATTCTTGATTGTAGGAATTCCATGTACCAACTTCTTTGATTTCAGATGCCCTAAGCTTCTGAAATTTAGATGATCAAATCTTCTGTGCCACAACTCACTCTCATTGACAACACTTGTTGCACTAAGACATTCAGAGTCTGAAGTTCTAACATTCACCTTGAATGTTTTGTTCCTTCCCTGTTTTGACTCCATAATCAACTTCTGATTACAGTCACATAGCTTAAGAAGATTGTCCTTCATGGTAACTGAAAACCTTTCTCAATCAGTTGTCCCACACTCATCAGATTGCTTTTCATGCCAGGTACATACCATACATTCTGGATCACTGCTGCTTTCCCATTGTTTAGAATGATTTTGACATTTCCCATACCTTCTGCATTGAGGTATTTATCATTAGCACATCTGATCTTTGTACTCTTCCCAGAGTCAAAATCAACCAACCATTACTTGTTTCCAGTAAGATGGTTTAAACACCCTGTGTCCATATACCACAATTATGATGGATTCATATTATCAGGTCCAGAAGCCAACAATAGCACAGGTTCATCATCAGACTCTCCTATGGCTATATTTATTTCTTATTGAAGGAGTAAGAAAACACTTAGAGGGGGGGGTTGAATAAGTTACTCTTTTCACTCTTTCAAAACAAAGCTCAAAACAATAATGGAATAACACAGTTATTTTTATCCTGGTTCTTTTGAACTCAAACTACTCCAGTCCACCCGTCAAGGTGATTTCGCCTTTCTCAACAAGGACTTAATACACTATAATCAACTGATTACAATCACACAACAACTATTGTGACTAACAATTCACAAGTAAACTTACAAGTGACTAACACCACTAAGACTTAAATCTAGTCCTAGTCTGCTTGAGAAATCTGACCAAACTTGGTCTCTCAAGGAACAAATACAGAAGAATAATCTTTACAGATAATTGAAATAGAGTTTGCTTCTAATCAAGCTATATCACAACTTTGATTTTTCTAGAATGTAATACACAAAAATGTATGAACTATGAGTTTGTAAGCTTTTGAATCTTTCACGTAGTTTCTTGTTTGAACGTTGTTGTTGGCTTGAAATAAATGTCCTTCTATTTATAGTAGGAGTAATAAGACCGTTGCTGTCTTCAGAGGAAATGGAGAGCATTAAATGCTTTGCGTGTATCCTTGCAAAATTCCATTCTCCAAGAAACAAGTTGTAGGCACTTGAGTGCTTTCAGCCGTTTTTGCATTAATTAGCAAACGTCAGAATGTAAGAACGTGTTTCCTTTGCTTTGACAAGACACGTTGATTAAGATGTTGTTTTAGTATTTGCTTTAACTCAGAACATGCTTCATTCAACTTCTGGTCAGAGCGTTGCTTGCTAAGATCTTTGAACAACGCTTGCTTTCAAGTTATCTTCAGAATCAAGAAGCCTGCTAGAAGTTAGAAGATACATTTAAAAAGTAAAGGTTCTTACCAGAGTCAACAAATGTGTTTGAATAAAAGATTCTTTTATCAAAGAACTTCTTCATAATTTTTGCTTAGTACTTTGGAATGTTTCTTTGTCAGAATATTAACTAAGACATTCAAAACACATTCATTAGAGCATAAATTATCTTAAGTATAATTTAGTTATCATCAAAACACTTGGGATAGGTCAGAACTAATCTTGTTCTTTCACTTATGATTTCCTATCCTTGTTCGACCAACAATCTTTGGCATAGTGACCAAAGTTCTTGCAACAATAACACTGAACATTCTTCTTGTCATACTTCTCCTTTCCCTTCTGGACATTCTTCTGCCTATCAGAGTTTGAATATTTTGACCTTTGACTACCATTATTGTTCTTCCTTGCTTATGACCAAGTCTGCTTCTGATACTTCTTACTAGAAGTTACTTTTAGAGCCTGCTGCTCTACTTTCCTCTCATAAGTTCTCTCAGTTATACGCAACTCATGTGCCTCTAGACTGCTTTGTAGCTCTTCAACTCTCATGGTGCTCAGATCTTTGAAATGTTTAATTTCTACCACAATGTAATCAAACTGAGAAGTTAAATATCTCAACATCTTCTCAATGATTATTTGTTCAGAAAGAGTTTCTCCACAAGCTTTCATCTCATTGGTGATCAGAATCACTCTAGAGATGTACTCATAAACCTTCTTGTTGTCCTTCATGTTGAGATTCTCATATTGCTTTCTGATATACTGAAGCTTCACCTTCTTCACTAATGCGCCACCACCGTAACATCTGACTAGTGTGTCCCACGCAGCCTTTGCTGTTTTAGAATCATCAATCTTCTCAATATTGTTCGCATCCATACATTGATGGATGTAAAACAACGCGGTCTGATCTTTCTTCCTTAGCGCCTTCTTCATAATATTCTGAGCCTTTTTTGCGTCTGCTCCTAATGGAGCATAGCCATTGGTGACAAGATCTAACACATCTTGAGAACCAAACAACAAACACATCTGGATCTTACAACGATTCCAATTTTTGCCATCAAACGCTGGAAGCTTGGAATTTATATCACCATTTCTGTTCATCTTGAACCATGTGCAATTCACTAAAAGTGTTTCCCAAATCCCACAAAAACGAAAAATGATTCTCAGTAATACCTCATTGTTCACTCTTGTTTCCCGTTTCCCCATGGATTTTAAATCGGAGCTCTGATACCAATTGTTGGTGCACAAAGGAGAGATGAAAAAAGAAAAGGAATATATTTAATGACGACTACAAAATAAGGAATAATGAATTTACAATGAATTACATTGACTTACCTACTATTAGGCTATTTATACACAAAATTAGCGTATAATAAAATACTAAAATACCCTCTAACAAAGATATAAAAAGATACAAAAAACTATTCCTAGATATTCCTAAAATATAAATTATTTCCAACATGTATAACCAACCCCCGAAACTCCGATCTCTTTCAAATGCATTGTATTTTTCTTTACTTTTAGTATTATTCATACTTTGCATATTTATGGGTTTTATTCCGCACTTTTCCCTTTTCCCTTGGAAATAATAAAGTGCGGTGGCGACTCTTGCTATTTGCGATTCAAGTTAATCAATAGGCTGATCTCTGATTTTCATCGCTACACTTGGATATTATGTTTTTAATGTGGCTGAAGGACTGCAAAATAAAAGAAGAAAACCTTTCAGGGAGGCACTTGAAAATAGGTGGAGTCAAGGGTGGTTGAAAAATCATACTTGTAGGGTTGTTAAATTACCTAGGTAGAAAAAGGTAATTAGAAACAAGTAGATGCAAGTGGCGAGATCAAGATTCAAAGATTGTTTAAATTTGATCAAGGTTACTGATTAGAGTTTTAACCTGGTAGAGGGCAACAATGTTGTTGATAGTTAAATTGGTATCAACACGATTTAAAGTCAAGGTGGATATTATTGGAATATTCCTTAAAACCTTTGTTGATTAAGAGAAAGAAAAAATATTTTGAGATTGCCAAAAATTAGAAATCCGGAAAGTAATCTGGTCTGAGAGATTTACGGATATCGGGTTTGGTCGGTTTAGTTCATTGATTCATTCATTAATGTTAGAATATTTTATATTAATTTGAAGGTCATATAAATTAATACTAGTAAAAGACTCATGCGTCCGCACGGGTTACTTCATTTTTTAGTTTAAACATTTTGCTGGAAAGGTAATGATAATATTGGTAGTAAGTCAAAATGTTAAAGAAGTTGTTTAAAATATAGTCTAAAAAAGAATTGTATACTTAGAGTCATTGTTACCTAGGAAAGACACAAAAATAACTAATGAAGGGGTTGTTTTCAAAGTTAAAAATGTGGGGTCAAAATGACTTCAATGGTAAAGGAGAGAGTTCCCAGAAACATGCAAGAAGAAATCGGTTAAGTTAGTGCAATGACAAAATAAAATACCCTATATAAATCACAAATAATATGCAAAATAATTGTAAAAATTATTAAAGTTGTAGTCATTAAGAAAATCTAAATATTTTACGGAAGTGTTTATTATAACATTACATTTAAAGCTTTCAAATAAAATTCAAAATCATGTAATGATCAAAATAAGCAACCCAAGAAGCATATCTAAAAGGCATGTGAAAATAATTTGTAGGTTGATTGTATTATAAAATAAATAATAGAATGAGCAAAAAAAGATATAGAATACCTAGATGGCGTTGTGAAAAACTTCCTTAAAGACAACATTAGTTGTGTGATTTAATGGATTCTTGTCTTTGTCATGAATTAAGATTTTCAAGTCGACTTTACTTTTCACTCTTGACATAGAAACATATATCTGTTCGTGACTGAAAACGTCTTTTGGAAAATATAGACCAACATAGTCTAATGATTGTCCTTGAGATTTGTTTATTATCATTGCAAAGGACCCAATGATTGGAAATTGCCTTCAAATAAGTTTTCTTGTGTCATTTCAAAGTCCTTCGGATTGATCCAAATTTCATATCAATATGATAGTTGTTCCGATCTTTAATTTCATTAAATGGTTTGACAATCCGGAAGTCTTCAAACAACTTAAGAATTCAGGTGTCAAATGCTCGAAAACATCATTGTCATTAGCTTCAGATCTGTCAATGGAATCACTAAGTAAATACTCTTTTTCATCACCTAAGCAAAAGACAAAATGACAATGAGAACAACATAATCATAAGTCATGATGTTCACGAGTTCTTTCTTAAAAAATAAATAATAGTACATGGTATGAAACTCATAATGTAATCATTAATTTCATCGACTATCTCAATATTTGATGCTAAAATAGCTCTACTCTGAAGGAAATTAGAATCTGTGTAATTTTCCATGAGGTTTGGATAAGTACTTGTAACAATATTTTCAATTGGATCCACATAATTTGTAAGAAGTAACTCAGATGGAATATTAATTGCAACATAAGCATCATTCGGTTCACAAATTTTTCCATCTCTCACTTATAAAATCCATTTAGAAAAGTTCTCAATCTCGGTTAAATTGGTTGAATTAGACCTAACTACCAAACACATATTTTTTACAAGTGTTAGAACCTTGCAATGTTACCAAATATATGAGGCATTGGTTATTGAACGCACTATATCTGACCTAGTGCCTCTGGGTACAACATGTAGAATTTGTCTAAAATCACCACAAAAAGCAACTACTTTCCCTCCAAAAATGTCTTTACACGGGTGCTTCCCATTACCCATGATATCTTTCAAGGACTTGTCAAGAGATTCAAAACAATATTTGTTTATCATAGGAGCCTTATACCATATGATAAGCTTTGTGACATTTAATAGCCCAACAATGTCTGATTTCTATTCAATGTCACAAATGGATGATTCCAAACATGGAACCGGAATTTTGAATCTTGAATGTGTGATTCTTCCTTCGAGTAATACTAAACTTGTGATTCCAATTGAAGCAACATTCAAAACAATATCATTTTGAATGTAAAGCTACCGAAAGAGTTTTCCACATGAAAGTTTTTCTAGTTTCACCATAACCATATAAAAAAAATACACTATTTTTTTGTTCCCGTCACAGCATGCATAATATCATTAAAATTTTGGAGTTCTTCATCCGAGTGAAAGATTATTATGTGTATGAATCATAATATTATGCTATGTGAATAAAAATAATAGGCCACTGATATTAATGGAAATACCTTTTCAAGGACGCATGCTCATATTCTAAAATAAACTCAGGACTATATTGTATCAAAACAATTTAATGTAAATTATTCCAATAAAATTCTCACACATTAATAATTAGTGTAATTTCAACCTCCTATTAAATACCAACCTACTAATAATGGAATTAATATTGAAAATTAATGTATTATTAAATGGTCTTCCTACCTTGAAATTGATATTAAAATGTGATATTAGGTTAGATGAACAACCAAGCAAGTAATAAACAGTGTCATAAGGGACTCAACATTCTACACTTTCCCAAGTCGATAAAAGGAGTGTTTTCACTAACTTTCTCTACACAAACCTTACATAAATCGCTACTGGAACTGTCTCCTATAGAAATTTCTTCTGATAGCAGGTGTTGTGTTTGAAGAATTGTTCCATGTTATGTGTATCAATGATCTGGTGTATGTTCTTGTGTTGCATGTTCTGTGTATGTCCTAATTTGATTTATATTTGTATACTGTAAAAACCAAGTTGAGCCTTTTATTTGTGTTAACTTTATAGTGGTAGCAGTAATGTTTCTCAACCACAATTGTTATATTGCATATACTTAAAGTTATCTTATTACACATTACGGTTTAAGAAAAAATTAAGAATTGGCCCTGAATTAAGAATAAAGTTAGGTAATTATTTCTAACTTAACATTCAAATGAGATTTGGCTAGAATTTGTGATCTAATCTATAACTAGCAGGAAGTAACAAAAATAAGAATGAATGAAGATTATATAATACCCGTTAAAGATTGAAATAAATCTTGGTATTTAGCATTTTGATCAGAAATATCATACTGCCTTTCATCATATATCAATCTATTTCCAAAAATATCAGTGACATGATCTTTGGATATGGCATTGGCTTAAACTCATAAAGCTCCTTCTATTTTTTTGTAGTTGCTTCTCAATTTTTATCAAAGTTAGTTATTGTATTTCTTGATCAGTCAATGATAACTCTACAAATAATGGTTAAGACATTTAATTGAGTTAATTATAATTAGTTAACTATAATTTGAGTTAAAAAGGATAAAGAAATTTAAGGTCATTCAAAGTTATTAGGGGTATTTAAAAGTATCTGGATTCATTGACAATCTTCTATGTTCATAAATAATCTCATTAGATAAGTATATCTATGTGTTATCCCATTTATAAGCTTCATTTATACCCTAAATGGACTCGTTGTCATATTGTAGAACACCCATTGCAAAACATGCTTCTCTGAAACTTGGATGTTTAAATCCCTCCAAAGTTTTGAGATCGTCATAACTTGTTAGACCTTTTTTTATAGGTAACAACATCCTCATGTAATACAATTCACCAGTTTTTAGAGGCGCCCAAATTAAGCGACCAATTGAGTAACCTCGATTCCTAGGTTTCCAACATCTTGTTTTCTTGACATAACCAAATTTTGACACAAAATGTCCATATGTCAATGGCTTGGCTTCCTCATATTCTCCATTTTTCACAAACCATGAAGTAAACATTGACTCAGTTACACTTGCATTTAGAAGGACATTTCTAATTTGTTCAAAATATTTATAGTAAAATGATTTCTCTCCTTCCATGTGAAAAAACAATCTTTCTACAGTCGGTTTCGTCCCATGAATAGAATAAGAAAAAAAAATCTCCAACATGATTCCCTTGGGGATACATATATACAATCTAGGTATTGTTTGATTTTGTAAACATCTCCATCACGAGTCGTATTGGTTGGAACAATAACAGCTAGAATTCAATAGAAACCTTGTTGATGTACTTGAAGAGGTATTTGATTTAAGTACTTTGATTTCACCACTCCATTTTAATGTGTGCTTCATACTTCATTAATAAACTTGGGGATACATATCTGCAATCTAGGTATTGTTTGATTTCGTAAACATCTCCATCACAAGTCGTATTGGTTGGAACAATAACAACTAAAATTCTATCAGTGCCCTTGTTGATGTACTTGAAGAAGTATTTGATTGAAATAATTTGATTTCACCATTCCATATTAATGTGTGATTCATACTTCATTAATAAACTTGGATTGTATGGCACAACATGTCTGTTGTTAAGTTTATTCCATTCTTTTCGATTGTAAGGCCATTATCTCTTTTTCTATAAACCGAATAACCATCTTTGTTAACTATGGTTACATCTTGAAACTTCTTAGGAAAAAATAATTGGAACACCTTAAATCCTTCATGCATGGCATTTTTGGTTTGCCAAACCACAAAGTCCATATACCATGTGGTTTTTCACCAGATTATACAATCTTGGATGTTTCAAAGGATCTGATACCTCAGTAGAGATAATTTTATCAATATCATCAGGTGTTGAATATTTATTGGATGGAGGCAAGAATATAATAATGTGGCCATGTGGCAAACCTGTCTTCTGAAACTCTATTATGTACATATCTGAAATGAATTTCATCAATTATATTAAAACTAAAATCACACAGCATATTAAAACAAAAATTTAACGATCAAACAACTTACATGCAAGAACTTTTCCAAGGACACTTTTTTTGTAACGCCTGATAAAAGGTTATCAAAATTCATTTTGAAAACCCTAGAAATGATGTCAGGCTATCAGGTGTCTTCAAGTTGAGGGTATGTAAGGATCTTTTGAATTCATGCCAATTAAGGTTGATAACACATAAATATATTGCATATTTAGCTTGATTTAACTAAATTATTTTCCATTTTTATTCCAAATTAAATCACTTTGTAGTTGGTATATGCCGGTATTTTGCAATTTTCCAGGTATCAAATTAATTATGAGAGAAAGAAGAAAAAGGAAGAAAAAGAAGAAAAAGAAGAAAAAAAGGCTACAACAAAAGTCAACAACAAGCCCAAGCCCAAAAGAAGGAGCGCGCAAGTCAACAAGCGTGACGACTGGCAAGGCAAGCTTGACGAACGACATGCATTGACCAAGTAAGTGACGAACGTCACTAATCCTTTTGACGAATGTCACATCCCCTATTATTTTTCTCACGTCCCTAAAAGCTTGCAACGAAACTGTGTTAACTGCTTCCACCAAGTCAGATACGCGAAGATTCAGCATCCCTATAATCTCTCCAACAAATCCTCACGAACAGTTACTCGAGATGTATATAAATAGTAGACCTCATGCACTAAAGGAGGTTCACGCGGTTACTGCCCTTTTGTTTTTCATGCATATTTCACAGAGCTTCTACTTTCCAGAATTATTTTTCCTTAGCTATTATTTTCCTTAGCAATTTTATTTTCCCAACCCGTTTTAAGCAATAGATTTTACACCGGAAATCTATTGCCCAGTAGTTTATTTCAAGACCTCCAGAATTGTTATTTAAGTTTATTATTTTATTATCGCAATTGTTCCTGTTATGTATCGAAGCAAAACCTACCAACCTGTGGAGGAGTGATTCCTTTAGAGCCAGACGAAATTTTATCAGTCTTCAGTCAATTTATTTCCAGGTTTTTATTTTAATAAATTATTATTTTCCTTTAATTCGATAACCATGTTTACTTTGTTGTCTGGCTTTTATTATTCTGCGATTGAGTTTTATAATATGCTAGGCTAGATTTCTATACCGATATGTAAGATCATAAAACTGAGGGAATTTGGTAATACTATTGGTTGTTTAACTGTTGAACTATTTTCTAGACTAAATTACTTTGTTTTTAATGATGAACCGTTTTGTTACGAGAGTAAAAAATGAATAGAAGTTAGGTTCAATAAAGCGAGAGTTTTAGGATCTTTAACTGGACGTAGTAACTAGGCATTGGCTTTAAAAATAGCGAGAGTGATTTAAAGCGAATTAGAGTTTATTTGTTTTCAAAGGAATGTTTCTAACTCCGACGGGATAGCGAGAGCATACGTTAGGACTTAAATTGCGTAACTTAAATCAACAACCACAACAGTGTGAGATGAGGGTTTTTAAACTGATAAATTTCTACTGAGAATTGTTAGAAACTGTAAGTTACCAAATAGGTTACTAATTCCCGAAGCCCGATCATTACATACTGGTTGTTTACCCCCTCAGATTATTTAACTAGATTCAAACTTACTTTTAGTTCCCCTAATCTAAACCAAATATTTGTAGCCTTAGATTTACACTGTAACGCTAGATAACGATACGTTTGACTTTTGGTCCTTTGGGTTCGATAATATTTAAAACTATGCGATAAGATTATGCACTTGCAGTCCAGATCATTTAGACTACCATACCAAATAGATCAAGTTTTTGGCGCCGTTGTCGGGGACCAATTTAGTCAATATCGTAATTCTGTTGTTGCACCGTATAGACTAGGGCAACATTTTTCCTTTCTTGGAATGATTGTATGCCAAATACTCATTTACAAGGAGGGGAATTAGTACAACGAATCAACGAAATCGAACGTTTTGTTAACATAAGACGTCAAATCCTCGATCTTCCTGAAGTAGCTCCAATTCCAATTCCCATTCCTGAAGAACCAACTCTGAAACTAGACATGGCTGAACTAGGTAATCGACCTCTTAAGGAGTACGCTGCTCCTTCTCGAGTTGAACCGCACTCGAGTATTTCTCCTCCTGCCATCGAGGCGAATAACTTCGAGCTTAAACCTTCATTGTTGCAAGCCTTGAAACAAAATAAATTCTCCGGAGGCCATACGAATGATCCAAATCTCCATTTATCTATGTTCGTACAATACCCCGACACAGTAAAAGCTAATGGTGTTAATCCTAAATAAATTCGATTACGTCTTTTTCCCTTTTCTTTAAGAGATAGAGCCAGAGCGTGGCTCAAATCCTCACCTTCAAACTCCATAACTACATGGGACGAATTGAAGAAAGTCTTCTTAGCAAGATATTTTCCACCAAGAAAAACTGTAATGCTGAGAGGCTAAATAAACGGATTTACACAAAAAGACGACGAATCACTTTTTGAAGCTTGGGAGAGATACAAGGACATGCTGAGACTTTTCCCACATCATGGACTTGAACCATGGATAATCATCCACATCTTCTATGGTGATCTCCTATATAACACAAAACTATCTCTAGACGCTGCCGCTGGTGGTGCACTAATGGACAAACCTTATAATGAAGCTTATCAACTAATTGAAAACATGGTGCAAAACCATTATCAATGGGGAGGAGAACGAGCCTCCACACAAGGATTGCACGAAGTTAGTGGCATAGACCATGTCAATGCTAAGGTTGACGCCCTGACTCAAAAGATTGAGAGTTTAGAAATAACCCCAACCCCCGCAGCCATCGTGGCTGCCGTAGCTCGAAACTGTGACTTGTGTTGAATACCTGGACATATCGTTTCCGAATGCCAATTGCTAGTTGGGATACCCCCTGACCAGATGAACTATGCTCAAGGAAACCCGTATTCTAACACCTATAACCAAGGTTGGAAGAATCATCCTAACTTTTCCTATAAGAATAACAATGCGTTATACGCCCCTCAAGCACCTCCTGGTTTCCAAAAGGCACCTCAAGCTGCACCTCAAGTTGCACCCCAAGCATCCCATAAGTCCAACCTTGTGATAATGATGGAAAACTTTGTTGCTGCTCAAACACAACAAAATAAGGAATTTATAAACCAAAACGTACACACCTCCGAATTAGTAAAACAATTAGCAACAAAAGTAGATGCCTTGGCTACACATAACAAAATGTTAGAAACCCATATTTCTCAAGTAGCCCAACAACAAGCAAAAAATGTCGCTCCAGCTCGGGTGTTTCCTGGTCAACCACAACCTAACCCGAAAGGTCATGCTAATGCCATTACATTAAGAAGTGGGACTAAATTAGACGGACCGGTAGATCCGAAAATATCAACTAAGTCGATGTCTTAACAAAATGAAAATGAAACCAAAAAGGAAAAAAACAATGACGAACTGAATAAAAATATTGAGTCAGAAATCATAGTCCGAGATGAAGCTGAAAAGGAAAAACCATACGTACCCCCACCACCATATAAGCCGCCTATCCCATTCCCTCAAAGATTAGCCAAATCTAAAATCGAAGGACAATTCAAGAAATTTGTGGAGCTCCTGAAACAATTAAACATAACAATAACATTTACAGAAGCCATAACACAAATGCCATCTTATGCCAAATTTCTTAAAGAAATATTGTCTAATAAAAATAAACTCGAGGATAATGAGACAGTGATACTTACTACAGAATGTAGCGCTATTATCCAGAACAATATGCCACCTAAGCTGAAAGACCCTGGTAGTTTCTCCATAGCCTGTGTGATAGGGAAATTCGTAATAGACAAAGCACTCTACGATTTAGGAGCTAGTGTGAGCTTGATGCCCCTTTCAATCTGTGAAAAGCTGCAACTAGGAGAACTACGACCAACTAGGATGTCCCTACAACTAGCTGATCGATCTGTGAAATACCTAGTGGGTATGCTAGAAAACATCCCCGGTAGAATAGGTTAATTCTATATTCCCACAGATTTCATTATAATGGACATTCAAGAAGACTCAAACATTACCATCATATTAGGAAGACCGTAATTAGCCATCACTGGCGCCATCATTGATGTGAAACAAGGGAAATTGACTTTTGAAGTCGGAGAAGAGAAAATTGAATTGATTCTTTCTCAATTCCTTAAAGCCCCTGTAATAAGCGACACATGTTGTTTTCTTGACATCATCGATGAATGTGTGAAGGAAATAAAGTCAGAACCAACAAAGGATACTGAAATCCCAAGAATTCCAATACCGCCTATTTTTGAAGACGACAACTGGCATGGGGAACGCCAGGATAACCACCTAAGTGAATGCCTAACACTTACTCCTGACCCCATGCCTGACCTCAAGAAACTTGTTGTAGAACTTAAAACATTACCAAATTATCTAAGGTACGAATTCCTGGATGAATAATGTAAACGACCCGTCATAGTCAATGCTGACTTAGGACGAACCGAAATCGAAAAATTACTTAATGTCCTGAGGAAATATCCAACCGCTCTAGGCTACAACATCTCAGATCTAAAAGGAATAAGTCCTTCTATATGTACACATCACATTATGCTCGAGGAAGACTGCAAAACCTCTAGAGAGCATCAAAGACGAATCAATCCCATTCTAAGCGATGTAGTTAAGAAGGAAATTTGTAAGTTGTTGGAAGCCAGAATCATATATCCTATATCCGACAGTAAGTGGGTCAGTCATGTACATGTCGTACCTAAGAAAGGAGGAGTCACCATAGTCACCAAAGAAAATGGAGAATCTGTAGCCCAACACACTAAAACTGGATGGAGAATGTGCATCGACTATAGGAAGCTAAAAAAAGCCACTTGCAAGGATCATTTTCCTCTACCTTTCATAGATCAAATGCTCGAGCGTTTGGCCAGACATTCCCATTTCTGTTACTTAGATGGTTATTCTGGATTTTTCCAAATCCCTATCCACCCCGATGACCAAGAAAAAACCACATTTACATGCCCCTATGGTACATTTGCTTATAGATGAATGTCTTTCGGACTTTGCAATGCACCCGCAACCTTCCAGAGATGCATGATGGCGATCTTTGCTGATTTCTTGGATGGAATGATGGAAGTATTTATGGACGACTTCTCCATCTATGGAGAAAGTTTAGAAGGATGCTTAGCAAACCATGAAATGGTACTCAAACGATACGTGAGCGTCAATCTTGTTCTCAACTGGGAAAAATGCCATTTCATGGTCCGACAAGGGATTGTACTTGGACACATTGTGTCCGATAGAGGAATCGAGGTAGATAAGACAAAAATAGAAGTGATAAAAAACCTTCAACCTCTTAAAAATGTTCGAGAAATAAGAAGTTTTCTAGGACACGCCTGTTTTTACTGACGTTTCATCAAAGATTTCTCTAAAAATAACCAAGCCACTAACTGAGTTGCTGATGAAAGACGTTGAATTCATCTTTGATGACAAATGTTTCGAATCATTTCAAACGCTTAAACAAGAACTAATCTATGCGCCAATTATGCAGTCTCCAGATTGGAGCGAACCGTTCGAGATAATGTGCGATGCAAGTGATTATGCTGTAGGTGCCGTTCTAGGACATCGAAAAGAAAAAAACTCCATGTAATATACTATGCGAGTAGAACCCTTGACGAATCCCAAATGAATTATGCTACGACGGAAAAGGAACTTTTAGCAGTTGTGTTTGCATTAGATAAATTTCGTTCATACTTGGTGGGAGCCAAAATTATCATCTACACCGATCACGCCGCTATTAGATACCTCCTAACTAAGAAAGATGCCAAACCTGGACTATTGAGATGGATCCTATTACTACAGGACTTTGATTTGGAAATCAAAGACAAAAAGGGAACCAAAAACGTCGTAGCAGATCATCTTTCTAGGCTTGAAAATCTGAAGACCGAACAAATACCAATTAACGATGATTCCTCATATGAGAGACTTATAGCTCAGTTGGAAAACAATGAGGTTGAACATTATCAAGCCAACTAACTTTAGAAATAGAGGCCTCAAGTCCTGAAACCAACAACTTGGTAAAAGTGGCATTAGCTCACTCCATTGCACCACGGTAAGTTGATTTCGTAAATTACCTCGCCGCCGGTGTCCTTCCACCTGAGCTAATGTACCAACAAAAGAAGAAGTTCTTCCACGACCTTAAACAATACTACTGGGATGACCCCCTCCTCTTTAAAAGAGGTTCTGATGGGATTTTTCATCATTGCGTGCCCGAGAAAGAAATCGAAAGTATTATAGACCACTGTCACGCTGCACCTTATGGAGGGCATTTAAGTACATCAAAAACCTGTGCGAAAATCCTATAATCTGGTTTCTTTTAGCCTAATATATGGAAAGATGTGCACATTGCTGTTTTAAACTGCGACCGTTGCCAACGCACTGGCAACATCTAAAAACGCAATGAAATGCCTCAGAAAGGTATTCTAGAAGTCGAAATCTTCGATGTATGGGGAATTGACTTCATGGGACCCTTCCCATCTTCTTTTGGTAACAAATACATACTCGTGGTTGTCTATTACGTATCCAAATGGATCGAGGCTATAGCCTCTCCAACAAATGACACACGAGTAGTAATCAAGTTTTTCAAGAACATAATCTTTCCAAGGTTCGGTGTGCCGAGACTCGTCATCAGTGACAAAGGCTCCTACTTCATCTCCAAAATCTTCGAAAAACTCTTAGTGAAATATGAAGTTAAACATCGTGTAGCAACACCATACCACCCACAAACGAGTGGCCAAGTAGAGGTCTCAAACAGAGAAATTAAGCAAATACTTGAGTAAACAGTTGCCACATCTAGAAAAGATTGGTCCTCTAAGTTACACGAAGCGTTATGGGCATATAGGACAACTTTTAAAACACCCATAGGGACCACACCTTTCAAGTTAGTCTAAGGAAAATAATGTCATCTTCCGGTGGAACTAGAGCATAAGCCTTATTGGGCTATTAAAACCCTAAATTTAAATTACTCTGCCGCAGTAGGAAACAGAATCCTAGATATCAACGAACTAGAAGAGCTTCGACTAGACGCTTACGAAAATGCCAAGATCTATAAAGAAAGAACAAAAAAATGGCGTGATAAACGCATTTCTAGGAGAGAATTCAACGAGGGAGATTTAGTACTCATATTTAACTCCCGACTTAAACTTTTTCCCGGAAAACTACGCTCTAGGTGGTCTGGCCCTTTCGAAGTCACTATGGTTTTCTCAAGTGGCGCCGTAGAAATTAAGAGTAATTCTAGTGACCCATTTATTTTAAATGGGAAACGTTTGAAGCATTACCATCATATCGAAAACAAATATTACTCAGCTACCTAAAGCTTCTATAACCATCGGCTGAACCAAACGACTAATTCATAATTGAAAATGTGTTGAGCTTGCGACATAAAACAAAGCGCTTTGTGGGAGACAACCCACAATTTTATCTTTATATTTTTCTTTAACTTTTCATTTTTTTAAAATGTTTTATTTATTCTCATCTTTATTTCCTTATTATCATTTTCTTATTTTTCTTATTTTTTTACTCTAAAAGGCATTTGGCCGATGCTAACTGGATGTTTCTATAATCTACTTACTTTTCAGGCTAATTTACTTTTTTTAGCTAGTGACTAACTCTCGAAATGAAAAGAGTAGATTATATAAGTATTTTTTTCAGGGGAAAAGATCAAATGAGGAGGTTTAAGGACTTGTTCGATAGAGAGATGACCCCCACCATCTATGCTGATGACCGTGCTATGACCGCCCTAGGCATTAAAGAAAGTGTCTATACCTGCTGAACCAGATAGGTTGAGATAGATCCCCTGTTCGGAGGATATTCAGTTTATATCATAGGCTTACCCTAGAGTTCTTGATTTCTTTGAATTATGTGCCTAACCATGGACTAGGGTTTAACCGTAGCCTGATTCGGTTTAGACTGTTTAGCATTGATTTCCGTTATAACAATAGTGAGTTTGCTAACCTTTTAGGTTTCCCTAGTGTCCCTTATGTCTTTACTGTCACCCAAGAGGATATCCTCTCCAACCATGAGCTTAATTACTTTTGGGGTAGCATAACTGGTAACAACCATCCTGAGCCTGATGATATGCATTCTGACAGCATCCATAACCCTGCTATAAGATATTTCCACAAAATCCTAGCCCATACCTTGTTTGGAAAAGAGAAAAACATTTCTTTGGTGTCCCATGATGAGCTTTTCATTTTTTTTTTGTGCTTCAAAAAACCGTCCTGTCAATGCGGCTACCTTCATGTTAGCCAATTTTATTCGCATTATAGAGACCGCTCATACACATATCCTTATAGGAGGCCTAGTTACAATGATTGCAAATGCTATCGGAATGAGACAACCACTCCTAAGATTAAACCCCTATGGAGGAATTCAACCCATGAACATTCGTTTTTGTTTCAACACTCACCTTATAGGAAACCTTGGACCACTTCAGTTTGACTTGCTCATTAACCATAACATTGTCCACCAATTTGTTTTACCTAATCCTATAACGAGTGTTCATAACAGAGATAACTGGCTTTTTGACTTGGATCCCCCATCTGCCCCTACCTCACCCGAAACACCTCAACCGTATGAGATCTCCAATGATTTTAACCCTGAGACTCCTCCTCATTATTATGATCTTTCTTCCCCTGTTCGTCATGAAGTTACACCAGATCCTTCTCACGTGTCTACTGTTGTTACTATTCCGGCTAATGCTGGACCTCCGCCTCCTGATTTTACTACCGCTATTGCTAATTTGGAGACACAAATTAAATGTTTACACGAAGAATTCACCACTTTGCGTTCAAACTTTTATGGTTTCATGGATATCATAGCAGAACATTTTGATCATCTATATCAGCACTTCTATTCTTTAATGCACCTCCTGGAGGCCCACGTCGTGGCTAGGTATACCCTGCTATTTTTATTTTTTCTGTTCCTTTTTCTTAAGGCAGTGAGGGCACTATCTATTTAAGTTTGGGGCAGGAAACATTATTGTTTGCCATTACTGTTTTGTTTTCTCGTTTTTGAATACTCTGTTATTTCATTTTTTTTGTTTTGTACCAGTTCTTTACCCAATAACATTATTTCTTATTATTCTTATTTTTAATGTTTTTGGTTAATTAACGCTATTGAGATCTTATTACCTTCATTATACCTACTGTTATTATCATATGTATGCTTTAAAGTACAATTATTAATATTATATGTATAAGTGTCAGTAGCGGTCCAATGAAATCGCATGCATCCATTACTGACCATCTAGCCAGATGTGACGTTTGTCACATTTTTCCTAGCAAACTGCCGACCGTCAAGCTAGACGTGACGACCGTCAGCCAGTCCTTCCATGCATGTGACGATCGACAGCTTTGTCTAACTTTCGTCAGCCTTGCTTCCCACGCCCTGATACGCAAGTGACGACCACCAGCCTTGTCTCCCACGCTCTTAGATCTCGTGACCACATAGTTTGACTACAATATACTAACACACTCAATCCACACAATGGGATTGAGGCCAACACGAGACCATCTTCCAAAAATGAGCGAATCAACATCCAAAATTTAGCGGACCAACACCCAAAGTATGCCATGAATGCATGATGCGCAACAACATAATAAAACACGAACACTGCTAGTCAAATCACATCATCATTCATGAAATCACTATAAACATCATTCATATATCATGTATACACATCAAACATGCACATACTATACTTCATTCAGCATTTTATCATTGAATACATCATAGCACGACATAATATCGTCATAGTAACAACAACTCATCATACACCATTACATTATTATAATTCATCACATAAAAGTCTAATTTCATTATAGCAAAGGTATCAAAAAAATATATCGTTTTACTCATTTGATTCCACCAAAATATAATTCATCGTGTTAGCTTTCCAATGCTTTGAAGTGCACGTCAAACAAAATCCGGAGACTCAAGTTACGGCCTTTACAAAAATGCAAGCAGTTTCGCTCGCCTGAGGCTCGCCCGACGACACAGAGGCGGTGGGCCTCGCCCCGTGCTCACCTAGAAAAGCAGAGGCGCTTCACTTAAAAACTAGAAGCACCCAAATTTTCCCTTCCCTCGCCATCTATCTCGCCTGACGAAGTCTGGACAAAGACTCTCGCCCGGCGACGCAGATGGCTCGTCTGACGCTGGCTTTATGATAACCATTTGCTGTTGTGTTTTCTTCACAGTTAAGTCCTAATTTCCATATGATTTCAATGCAATTTCGGTCAGACTCATATAATTCTACATCTATTCATCATACAACAATAGTACATCAACACACATGTTATGGGTATTAATTCATGGCATTTTAGCATAAAAAATTCATTATGATCATGTCATCCTATTCATCAAAACACCAAAATACAATCCTAAACACATCTAAATTCCTATATCAATTATAATAAACGGTTTACCCCCTTACCTTGGATTTTCATAGAAATGATTCTTCCATTTGCGTTCTACGGTGATTCTCTATGTTCTTTGTGCCCTGGCCTTTTTCTTCGCTTCCTCCCATAATACGATCGTAACAAATGAACACAAAAACCCCTTTTCCCTTGTTTAACCCAGGGACCATTTCTATGGTCTTCCACCTTTGGCCTCACTAAACCTCTTACAAATGACCACCTTGTTCTTATTTTTCTATACAACATATCCTTTTTATTTTATTAATGATAATTCTAATTAATAATTCTAAATAATTATACTAATCATCTAAATTAATAAAATACCCAATATCACTTTAGTTCCCACTATTCGACACATGGCATCGCAACGCACATCATATTCAAAAAAACATCATATATTCACTAATAATTCACAAATACTAATAATAAATCAATTAAATAAATAATATAATTATTTTGGGGTGTCACAACTCTCCCATACTAAAAGAATTTTCATCCTAAAAATTATTTGAGGAAAAAAGAGTCGGATACGACTCACTCATCTGATCCTTATGCTCCCAAGTCAAACTTCCACTAACTAGTCCACCCCACAATACCTTCCCCATGACAATCTCTTTACCCCGCAACTGCTTCACTTTACAACCTTCTATCCGCACATGTGATGCTACAACTGTCAGGTTATCTCTCACATGTACATCATCCATTTGGATCACATGCGAAGGATCCTAAACGTTCTTCTTCTGATTTAGAATAGATCATAATATCATTAATGAAAACTACAACAAAATTGTCTAGATACGAATGTAATATTCGATTCATATACTCCATGAAAACAACTGGCGCATTAGATACACTAAACGAAATCATAGTGTACTCATAATGACCATACCTTGTTCGAAAAAGCATCTT
This sequence comes from Vicia faba, assembly GCA_948472305.1. NCBI lineage: Eukaryota > Viridiplantae > Streptophyta > Magnoliopsida > Fabales > Fabaceae > Vicia > Vicia faba. The sequence goes on from OX451738.1 coordinate 231,998,722, forward strand.
CGGAATATCATCTGGTTTAACACGAATCTGATGATAACCCGGTCTCAAATCAATCTTGCTGAAAACACAAGCACCCACGACATGATCCATTAAATCATCAATCCACAAGAGTGGATACTTATTCTTAATAGTCACTTTATTCAATTGCCTGTAGTCCACACACAATCTCATACTTCCATCTTTCTTCTTAACTAACAACACACGTGTATCCCACGGAGAAACACTAAGTCTAATGAACTTCTTCTCAAGCATTTTTTCTAGTTGTTTCTTCAACTCACTCAGCTGTGAAGTTAACATTCTGTAAGGAGCCATCGACACTGGACTTGTACCTGGAACCAACTCTATAGAAAACTCTACTTAACATGGAGGTAAATTACTTATATCGTCTGGAAAAACCTCTGGAAATTCACAGACAATAGGTAGATTAACACTCATAGCTTCCCGATTAACTTGCAGCAACGCAAACATCACAAGCATCAAGGCTTCATCTTTCAGGAGTTCATTCACTTGCTTAATAGGAAACAACCCCAGTTCTCCATTATAACCATATTTACAGAACCTCAAAGTTTTATTATAACAATTGATATGAACATAGTTTAACTCCAACCAGGTCATCCCAAGAATATCATCAATTTTGTGTAAGGGTAAACACACCAAATCAGTCACAAAACTCTCGCTAAAGATAGTAAAAGGACATCTCGAACAAACAAAAGTAGTAGTAACAGAACCACTAGCAGGAGTATCTATTACCATACTACCATTCATATAAGACAATTCCAATCCTAACGTAATAGCACATTCATGCGAAATAAAAAAATGAGTAGCACCAGTATTAATAATAGCAACCAACACAACATTGTTAATAAAACAAGTATGTGATACAATGGGAGAACTGACATGTTATTTTGCGTTTTGTTTGCAAATGTTGCGGATAGTAAGAGTCGCCACTGACTTTTCTTTTATCCAATAAGGAAAGGTGAAAAAGCACAGGAAATACCTTTAGAGATGTTTTCTTGAATTTGAGGGGTAGATCACTTTCTTGTGTTTGAATGCGTGCTTGTGATGTGGGTTTTGAAAGTATTTCACAAATGTGACTTTGTAATGGCTCTCGTTTCTATAAGAACGTGTACAAAGTATTGTTTTGAAAATAGTTCAAAGAGGTGTTTGTGAAATGTGTTTTTGAAAGTGATTTTGAAAAGGTGTCTTTGTAATGGCTCTCGTTTCTATAAGTACGCGTACAATTTTTGAAAATGTTCCAAGCTGAAAGTGTTGGTTTATAAAAATGAAAATACAAGTGACACGGTTTGCTTTATTTTCCAGATTTGCATATCACGATTCATGTGTTTTTGACCATTTTTTTGGATTGATTTACATTAATAGGGACCTTCTGAAGCTGTTGGTACAAACCAATTTGGTTATAGCCCTCTGAATCAAAATCCACCATGGGTAAAATCTAGGGTTCCGAAGCTAGCAAATTGGGGCTTCACTCATGAGGAAAAATTGGACCATGTCATGACCATGGTTGAATTCGTCAAGGCCAGACGAATTCAACCAGACTATCGCGCTCTTTTTATATCATCCATGCTGCTAATCGCTATTTTCTGCACTTTTGGTTTGTGGGGGTTTAAAACCCCCGCTATCTTGTTTTCTTTTTACAGGGCAAACGAGGAAGACAATAGGTGGCAAGGCACGACTGGAGGATTCAAACATGGCGCGTGCTTTTTGTATTTCCAGCCTGGCCATTATTCTTCTTATATAATAATTGTTGTCCATTCATATAACAAACGCGCTGGATAGCTCAGTTGGCAAATGCATAATGGCAAGAGGTACTGGGACCTGGGTTCGATTCCCAGGTCCCCCATATAATTCTTTCTATTTTTTCACAAAGTATTCACATGCAGTACACGCCCAGACTTCCATCTTGCACCCTCACGCCTGAGCCTGCCAAGTGGCCATGAGATCCATCCAGGGGCCAGAAGGTGAAGTCCATGGTGTACCCCAGTCAAACAGCATGCGCGTGATGCCAGAAAGTCAAACGTGACTTTGTCTAATGGGCCTGAATTTCTCAAAGTTCACCTCCACTTTGGGCTAGACACCCCTTTGGTTTGCTTTGTTCTTTTTTATTTTATTTTCTTTTCTCTTAATTTCTTTTAATTGTTTAATTATTGTTAATTCACCATAAAATAATTTGTCCTAATAAAAATCAGAAACTCAAAAATTGTAAAATATTTTAATTTCTTAATTTCACCATTAACCTATTTTTGTAAATAAATATTAACAATTAACTTAGCTTAATTTAGGTTTATATTTTAATCTTTTTCTTAACAAATAAAAAGTACATAGAATTAGGTTTTGATATTTTTTTAATCATATTTTATTAATCATCATTATTACTATTTTTTAATTATTATTTTTGTAAATAAACATGTAAATTAAATGATTTAGTTAATTAGCCTAATTTTGACCTTTTTTATTAATAAGTAAAATAAACTTAGATCTAGGGTTTCCTTTTAATTTTAATTTCTTTATTTTCATAAATACAAAAAAACATAAAAAAAACACTTTCTTTTCTTTAATTAAATAATTAATTAGGTTTTAATTTAATTTAATTTCAAGCAAAGGGTCCAAAACCCTCGGACGTCCAGTTTAATTTATTCGCGCACTATTTTCTTATTTGATTATTATGTAACTGTTCAAGGATGTAATAGTAATTAGGTTTATTGTTTTTACTTTCCGCATCTTTATCAAAAACGGGTCTTTGTATTTTGGCGATGTATAGACCCGCGCCTTGTAATAGCGTAGCTTTTACCTTTCCGTATTTTAATTTTCCGCACTCCTAACTGCTAATTGCATGAAAGAATGTATGCTAATTAAAAACAACTCGTAGCTCACGATTGCCTAATCCAAGATAAATATAAACTGAAAACAACACACAATGCACCTGCCACTTCTAGGGTACGCCTCACTCGTTGCCTTCGAAAGTGGTCGTCAAGTATAGGACGTTTTAGCGGTCGCTCTTATGTCCAAGATCCGGTTGCCTCGAAACAGTTGCCTCGAAACAGTTGCCTCAGATAAAAGGATCTAGGACATTAGGGTTACTTCTAAGGTGTCCTACTATTGCTTCGGTGACCACACTGTCCCTAAAATCGAATTGACCCGAACACCTCCAACGGTGGTGCTACCTGCCTCTCAATGGTGGGATGGCACTACCTTAAAGACTCTTACACAGCCTAATTCCTTAGGGTAGGTAGATGACTCATGGGTACTTGCTCTCTAAAAAACAAACAAAACAATCTTTTCACACAGACACTTTCAAAAGTTTTCAAAACAAATTTTTCAAACACTCTTGAGGACAGATACAAGAGTCACTTAGAAATATTTCAAAACGAAACTTTTTTCCAAACCCACACACACTTGAAAAGCAAACATTTTTGAAAACATAAGAGCAAGTACCTAAGAGCCTGTGGATAACCACGGATAGAAAGGGTGCTAACACCTTCCCTTTCTATAAATCTACCTCCCGAACCGAGAAACATTCTCATAAGGAATTTTGCTGTGCTTTTGTCCTGTCCATGTTGGAGAAAATAAAAGACGGTGGCGACTCTTGCTTACCGCGACATACGCGATCCAGCTAAAAACAGTCAGTTCTATTTCCACCGATCACAGCTGGGATTTCTTGGCTTCTACTTTGGTAAGCCAGTTTTGGTAAGCTATGTTAGAAGTAGGGCAGGATCGGAATGGTTTAAAGTTGCTCTTCACATAGTCTAACACAAAGGGATCTTTTGGGGGAACAGTTGGAGTTTCTATGGTTGTCGAATCAAAAGACTCGCCTATCTTAGGGATATCCATCTTGTTAAACAAAGGTTTAAAGTTGTAACAAACAGGGAAGATTTTTCTGGTATTTTTTAAGATTTCAAAGACTGTAAGAGGACCCATTAGAGCAAACCTCTTTCCAGCAGCGTTAGTTGGAATTAGTACCTGAGAGGCGTATAGCATTTCCTTTTCCTTGGAGATCATTTGGGGGATAAGCACAAATTGACCTTGATAAGTACCAACCTTGCTTTCCATTATTGTTCCTGTATTCTTGCCTTTCTTTTTGGAAGTTTTCTTCAGTTGGGATGATGTTGTAGAAGACATTGTTGAAGATTGTTGGAATTTTTAGGGTTTCAGTGAGAAGAGAGGAAGAAAAGTTTCAGAATGTGGAAAAGAATAAAAGACTAAGTTGATTGGTTTTTATAGTGTGGAAGTTTAAACATCCACTAAGTGAGACTAGGATACGTGGGAGTCGTGGGTTGGATTGAGAAGGAGGTGGCGTAAAGGCTGATATTTTGGTAATAAGCGTGATTAATAATAATCATTGTTTTATAACTGCACCATGCTGTGAAATACTGATTCAAGACGGTTAAGAAATCCAAGAGGCGTCGTGATTGACGTGATTGGAGTCATACACAATAAATGTTACGATTACTCAAAGGTCACATCAAAATCTTGCAAATATATTTAAAATAAGTGTTTCTCAAGGGATCGAAATACATATTTTAAAGGGGCATTTTGTTGGCTGAAGATTTTGATGATATAGTTCGAAATGAAGCAAGTTGGATGTTTCGTTGGATTAAGCAAGATGTTACGATTCGGAATGGTAGAAGCAGTTCTTCGAACGAACATGTCAAAGCTCGGAGCTTCGAGTGACAGTTGTCAAGATATATTTAAAAGAAGCCTCGAAGTGGTAACGAGACTGTGTCTAAGAAATGAGTTCGAAGCGAAGAGTGCCAAAGCATTTGAAATTAAAACGCAAGCGGGATGTTGGAAATTCAAATATATATGCGCTGGAGCGTTCGAAGACGCGTGGAAGCTAGAAAGGAGCAGTGATCTGCATGTTCTGAACGTGGCAGAATCTTATAGGCAAGACCGTTATGGTCGAAGTAGTATAAATAGAAGTCTTAGTATTAGGATTTCGTGTGTTATATCTATTGTACAAAATTCAGTAAACATTCAAAATACCACATGGCTAGGGAAACGAATGCTCGAACAATGTACGTATGATAACACCAAACATTTATGATTCAGTAAAACTCTTTATCTTTTCCAGTTTACCTTCCATTTTCATGTCAATTTCATTCATATGCCTTTACATTCAAAGTCATTTACTGATTTCTTGCATTTAAACGCTTTCCTTCTATTTCGAATCCTTTACATTTCAGAAACTCTTTTACATTTCGTGCTTTTATATTCATGCTTTTTACATTAAAAACCTTTACATTCAAAGTCATTTACTGATTTCTTGCATTTAAACGCTTTCCTTCTATTTCTAATCCTTTACATTTCAGAAACTCTTTTACATTTCATGCTTTTATATTCATGCTTTTTACATTAAAGTCTTTATATTTCAAAGTTACTTACTTGTTTCTGCACATAAACATTTCTTTGCAATCGAATCTTTATTCATTCAATTCAGTTTCGTATGTATTTACTTGATTATGTCATTAGATCCTTTTAATATGGTAATCGAAGTGAGTTGAACGCCTATAAAACATTCCAAATACAAATCCTAACTATGAATATCAGTTTTACAATTAGAATTATCCAAACGACCAATACCCCATAGGATCAATCTAGTAGATCCTGCAAGTTACCAGAGAGATTAAATAACAGTCATTAAGATTATTTGATAGTTTGGAGGACTAGAGGTTGTTTATCAGAAATCACTGTAAACAATACCCCACTTATAACATCCCCAACAGAGTCGCCAATTCTGTGATATGGTGGAAGAACCGACTGTTAAATACTGGTTTGTGTTTTGCGTTTCTATGTTTGCAAAATGTCGCGGTAAGCAAGAGTCGCCATCGACTTTTATTTCATCCAATCGGAAAGGAAAAAAGTACAGAAAAATTCCTTTTTCGAGATATTCTGAGTACGAGGGATAGATTATAAAAAGGGAGGATGTTAGCACCCCTTTTATCTGTAGTTTTCTACGGGATCTTAGGTACTTGCTCATTTTGAAATTTCTTGTGTGTGATTTGTTTTGAAAAGTTTTGACTTCATGATAACTCTTGTATCCGTCCTCAAAGGTGTGATGAAGTTGTCTTTTTGAAAATTGTTTTGAAAGGTGTAAGTGTGAAAAAGTTTTGATTTGAGCAAGTACCTACTAGCATCTACCTACTCGAAAAAAGATCGTTTCGATTCTTGTTTCCTTTAGACAGCACTATCCCACTATTAAGGAATAGGTAGCACCGTCGTTGGAGTTTGAGGGACTATCAAAAGGGACGTAATGGTCATTGAAGGCAACATGTAAGGATACCTTAGCATTTCGAAGGGACTGTCATCATATATTCATAGGCAACATCAAGGGACAAGATCATTTCTCGTAGGAAACTCGAGGGACGTTGAGGGACCATGATCTTTATGATGACTTTAACCGAGAGTCTTTTGCTAAGATATCCCTACGTTCGAGGGACATGACCATTGTTTTCTGAGGCAACCAAGTGAGGAGTATCCTAGGAGTGAATATGTGCATATGATTTGTTTCAGTTATTTAATCTTTGCACATTAGGTGATCTACCGTTTTAATTTTCCAGATATTCTTGCCATACAATCCTATTAGCCATACATCTAGACAGTTTAAGATTGCGGAAATTAAAAGCGGAAAAGTAAATCTAATTATTACAAGGCTTCGGGGAATAAGGATTGCATAACAAAAACTTGGGGGGAAATTAAACAGTAAAAAAACCCTAGTTTAAAAGACTATTACAACCTCGAAGCAATTACATAATTAGAAAAAAAATGCGAGAAAAGATAAATCTACGCTATTACATTGATAATGCGACCTATACAATTTTCCTAGAAATAAAAATGTAAAAGAGTAAATAAAAAGAAATTAAGGAAAAATTAAAACCTTAAATTCTAAGTTAATGTTTTTGGTGTTTTTTTTTAGAAAATAATTTTAAGTTAATTAAAAAACCTAATTCTAACTAATCTTAATAAAAAAGTTAATTAACTTAATTTATTAATAAATGAAAAAAAGTCAAAAATTTAGTTACTAACTAAAACAAAAACCTAATCCTAATTTGTTAAAAAAAGGTTAATTAAAGGGTTAATTACAAAGAAAACCTAAAACCTAATTGTTTAATAAAAAATGTTAATTTTGAAAAAAGTTAATTAAAATATCTAAATCCTAATTAGTTTTAATTAAAAAAAGGTTAATTTAAAAAAAAAGGTTAATAAGAAAAAAACCTAAAACCTAACTAATTTTAATAAAAAAAAGTTAGTTTTGAAAAAAAGATTTATGTGTAATGATTAATAAGAAAGGATTAAGTTTGCAAAAAAATAGATAGGGGATAAAACATCAATTAAAAACAGGGTTAGAAAATAAAGATAATGCAAATGTCATGGGTGGTTGTTGAACCAAAAAGTAATTTAAAACCTAAAATTAAATTAAAAAAAGACCTAAAATTAATTATTCGAGTTTAGGAGGAAAAATCAAAGGTTTGTGAAAAATGTTAAGTTTTATGAAAAAAAAAGTTTTAAACAGAAAGAATGAAAATAAGTAAAAGGATAAATATAGGAAGAAAACCAAAACCAATAGGGGTGGTTGTTGAACCCACGCCCTTAACCTTCTCAGGATGTCTGCCTCGCCATACATTGGGGGTTCTTCTGTTTTGGCCATCAGCTTCTGTTTTGGCCATCAGCATTTTGTAATAATTATGCATGGGATCATGTCTAAATCTGCAGTGTTGAATCTCATGAACACATTAAATAAGTTACTGTATCATGAAATACAAAGAAAATAAATATATAAATATTTTTTAATGTTAAAACCGATATGGGCTGTATGAATGCTTCTATGTCCTTTTGATCATGGAGATCAAACCAGCCTTATCCTTACTGGAGAAGTAGTGAGATGAATGCTTCTATGCCCTTTTGATCAAGAAGATCAAACCAGCCTTACTCTTACTGGAGAAGTAATGAGATGTGGGTTTGTGACAAGGATCTCAAGGTTTTAGAGTTCTTGAAAGAATTTCATATTCTGACAGGGTTGTGTCAAAGGTTTTTTTTCCTCTCCTATTCTTTGTGAAAAGAATGAGATTATATAATGGAAATTAGAGAAAAATGGGCTTTGAATGTGCAATTGGGCCTCCAATGTTCACTTGAGTTCGTCACGTTCCATACTAAATCGTAGGGGCTTAAGTGCAATTTTTGAAGTTTAAATGTGAAAACAAAATGTAGCCGAAATCGAGAACTAGCTCCTGTCCGAAAATGGGCTCAAACGGATAAACGGTGAATTAGTTATGAATTTTTTAAGTTTTGGCTCAGACAAATTTATTTTGGGCTCCAGTGTCAACTCTGGCACGTTCTTCAATATAAAAATGGTATTGATCGGAGCATAACCTGGTCTCAACTTTGGAAGAAAAGTTGTATATCTATGAGTCAGTAACTTTGTGTAAAAAGATGGGTCCAATCCGATAAAAATTGACTGAGTTATGAATTTTCGAAGTTTCGACCCAGATGAAATAATATTCAGCATTCAGGATTTTCGGCGCAGCACGCGCACTCTGAGAAAAAAACGAAGGCCTTTTGGATACCGTTTGAACTCAATACCTTCTGTGAAAACTTAGCCAACTCAATTTTTGAAATTTTGGTGCTGGAACCAGCTCAATACGATGAAAATCGACCAAGTTATGATTTTATGAACATGACGCAAATAAACTTCTGTCACCAATTTTCTGTACGAAAATACTTGATAAATCCACATTTTTGAAGACCTTCTTCTCGAAATTGGCTTCTAGCCATGATAGATAAAAACGTAGATAACATCAAGGCGGAATTTTGGCCACCGGAACGGGTTCAAAACAAGCCACGATCTTCAAGTTATGAATTTTTTAGTGCGTAAAAACTGCATTTTCAGCACACTATTTCACCATATTTCTTCGAGAAAACTCACACATTCGGAGACCTTCTTTAAAGAATTGACTCTTGAGTCGAACCTGAATTTGAGAATATGTTATCAGAGATATCTTGGTGAAAGAACACCTAAATATGACGTGTCGGGTTGGACTTGTGAATCTTTGAACCCCGAATCGTTGCGAAACAGCGAACCGATCTTCAACACGGAAAATACTCTGAGAACATCCATTGGTGAAATAAACGTCACTTGTAACCTGAAGAAGCTTGATAAATATACCTTTATTCCATAACCATAAAATCAATAATATGCGTGTATGAAAAGAGGGTAAATTTTGGGGTATAACATGTAGCCTTTGAGAAACAGTGATCCATTATACTTGAACACTTAAGGGATCAGAAACCCTAACTGAGGTGTAATGCCTGATGCTTTTGATTCAGACCTGTCCCTGCATATGGAAAAAAAAGAAGAAAAACACACACCTTTGTATTTGATTAGATGTTAGTGATGCATATGATAATATGTTCGCAGCACTTGATAATATTTACACAAGAAATTCCCGAAGGTGAGTGAATTAAAATCATATGTATCTCATGACCTTGATGCTTTATGAAAATGAAAATGAAGGTGAGATCTTAGGTCAAAAATTTTGGTATGTCAGTTGCCCTTATTTAAGTTTCTTCTATTCAGAGATATGAAGATTGAAATATTTGTTTCGACGAGATTGAAGAAACTTAAATATAGAATACACAATTTTTTGTCCTAAGATACCACAATGATGTTTATAATATGATACGAATGCAATGCTCTGAATTTATGGGGAATGACACCATATGAGACAAACTACTGCTTGAGAAACCAATCACATGATAAAGTAATCCCACAGGGGAAGAGATTATAACTCCATTGGGGAACAGAGCCAAAAACATCAAAAGAGAGACTCTTATTGTGAAACGAATTCGAGAGAAGAAAAAATACTGACTCTATCAGGGAAGACACCTTGCATAGGCTGTGAAAATATAAATGGTGTGATACGGTGGAAGAACTGACTTGAAGGTTTTTGCGTTTGATTTCAAATGTTGCGGTTAGCAAGAGTCACCACCGACTTTTCTTTTATCCAAAAGGAAAGGTGAAAAAGCATAGGAAAGACCTTTAGAGATGTTTTTGAGTTCGGGGGGTAGATTATGAAAAGGGAAGGTATTAGCACCCTTTTCATCCATGGTTTTCCATGGGCTCTTAGTTACTTGCTAGATCACTTGCTTTTGTTTGAATGTGTGCTTGTGGTGGTGATTTTTGAAAGTATTTTGAAAATGGAACTTCGTAATGGTTCTCGTTTCTATGAGACCGCCTACAAAGTGTTTGTTTCAAAAATAGTTCAAAAGTGTGTTTGTGAGATGTGTTTTTGAAAGTATTTTGAAAATGGAACTTCATAATGGTTCTTGTTTCTATAAGAACGCCTACAAAGTGTTTGTTTCGAAAATAGTTCAAAGGTGAGCGTGTGGGTGTATAAAAATGTTTTGTTGTGAGCAAGCGAGTAACTAGGAACGCATCTACCTACTCGAAAGGTCTTAAATGTGCTTTTCCTACTCCTTTAGATGTGGCTATCTTACCATTGATGTGGTAAGAAGCCCCATCGTTGGATGTGAAGAGACAGGCATTGGGACGTTTGTATAGTCATAGAAAGCAACATATGGGACATTTTAGCAATGTCGTTTTAGGGACTAGATCGTTTTACCGAATGCAACATCGAGGGTCATCGAGGGACTATGATCTTTTATCGAGGGTCTTTGCTAAAACGCCCATGTTCGAGGGACATGACTATTTTCCGATAGGCAACAAGTGAGATTACCCTAGAGGTGCATGTGTGAATAATGTGTTTGATTAGCATGCATTTAGTCTTTGATTAAGGTGGCCTATTTTGTTGTTTTTATCTTGCCATACACACTTATTTACTAGCAATATATGAAAAGCAAGTAAAATGCGGAAAATAAAATCTAAGCTATTACATCACTTTAGGGGGATGAGGATACAATTTAACAAATGGGGGTGAAGTAGAAACTAAAATATTACAACCATATCGAATGGTAATGAAAAGAATGTGAAAACAGTGTAAAATAAAGGGAAAATGCACTTTTGAACTGCTATGTGTCGACTCATGCTGCTATGTATCGACACATAGCTTCTTCCTGCCCCTGTAAAACAAAATTAGTTCAGTATGGGTCGACACATAATGGGATGTGTCTACTCATGCACCTTCTTGTATCGACGCGAAATGCGCATGTATCGACTCATAGGATTTTCCAGCTTCTGTCAAGTGAAATCTGTTCAGTATGTGTCGACACATAATGGGATGTGTCAACTCATACACCTTTTTGCATCAATGTGAAATGCGTATGTGTCGACTCATAGTCCTTTCCAGTTTCTGTTTTGTGACCTGAACTCAATATGGGTCGATGCATGAGGGTCATGTGTCGACTCATACCCTGTATTTTCACTAAGATGGGTCGACACATGTGAATATGTGTCGATACATCCTGCATTTTTCTGCCTTAAACACCATTCTTTGCATACATCAATTAGTTTTTAACATATGAATGAATAACATGAACAACAAATAAATGATTAACTTCAAAACAGTGATTGCTACATCCTATAAACAGAAAAGTTGATGTATGGAAAAGGTAAGGTAAAGACGACTTACCTTAAAACTGCACTTTAGGTTTTGAAACCAAATATCCTTCAAGATGTTGTATGAACCTTAAGGAAGCTCCAACCAGCTGCTAGACTTTCCTTTTTGTTGAAGGTTACTAAATAACCTCTGTATGATATGAAATGTTTGGATGGTTGGGCAGAACTTGCCAAGTATGAGAGGTTCAAAGGTTTGGACTTTAAAACCCAAGAGTGGAAGTTTTGTGGACTGTTATGGCTTTTGTGAATATGAGATTTTTGAGGGTTTACCAATATAAATTCTGGCTTTTCTCTCTATTTTTTCTAGCCTCTTTCCAACCTCTTTCCCTTGCAAATGCTTCTTCTATTTATAGGCAAGAGGTTTGTGCAAAGGCTTAATATGTTTACAACACCACATGCTTATGATTTGGTTAGGATGTAAGTATCAAACTATGTCAAGTACTCCATGGTCCCAAGGTGAAGTACCAATGTTTCTGGTTTAGAGGGGTTGGTTTCCATGTTTTATGGTGGAGTGAAATCAGAAACAAGCAAGGTATGGGCTCAAGACAAACTTTGTACAAAAAGTTTGCTTTTCAAGAATAGCAATGATGCCTTTATGCCATACATGGAAAGATCCTTTGGACAATGGCTCAAATACTTGGGTAATAGCTCAAGCTCTTGTGTAAACATTAAATTATGTTGATATTTGCAAGTCACAAGACTTGCAAAGTGAGATTATGCAGCACATCATGACAATTGGATTATGTGTTCTTCAACAAAAATGGCTTGTAATTCAAGAATGGATGCTCAACTTCAGATCCTTGTATCTTCTAGCTCAAGTATGATAAATTCATGCTCTTGGATGTTTTGGAAATATTGAAACACCCTCTATAACTTTCATCTTGGCCATTTTGACAAAATCATCTTGGAACTATGTGAAAAAATGCCAAGAAGTTGGGATAAAATCCTGCACAAAATCTGTTGAAAAATTCTCTAAGTGTTAAATGAAAATGTCATGACTTCATGAATTTATAACTCAAAATCCAAGCACTTCTAGGAGGAGTTGTGTAAAGCAATGTTGTAGATATCATGGAGGTCTACAACTTTCATGTTGAAAGTTTCCCTTGAACTGTCTTGCATCTTGGTGAAAGAATGACATGAAGTGATGAAATTATCATGTATAAAAACACTTAGGAAATTTCTAAGTCTTGGAAATATTGACTTTTCAAGTTGACTTTTGACTTTCTTAACTTCTTGATGATCAAGCTTGATATTTTTGAATGTCTTGATGAAATTTGATCTTTGAAATGTAATGTTGACCAAAAAATCAAAGTTTGACTTTTCAGTATGCAATTGACCATTTTGCCCTTGTGCCAATTTCAAACCTAAATTGATGTATCAGTGCTGCAAACTTGACATCATAGAATATCTTGTGAGCAAATACTTGACAAATGAGAAGGCAAATTTTGGGGTATAACAACTGCCCCAGTTCAATCTTCTTAAACTTGAAGAGTTAGATTGGCGAGTTTTGCCATTCGTGACTCGAAGGTGGAAGATGATTGGACACTAGAGTGCCCAGAAATTTGCACTCGGTGACGCGCGGTTGAAGGAATGGGCTTAAATATGCCATTTGGAGAGGTGATAACATCTTTTTGGGGATGGGCTTGTAGATTCCATCCAAGAGTGTTTGACTGTCAGAATGGTGTCCGTGTCTGGAGCGGATCTAAACTGTATCTGAAGTCTGAATCTGAATGAGTAACAGGATGGCATCCGTATCTGGAGCGTATCTGAACTGTATCTGAAAGTTGGGTTGTTTGATGATGAGTCAGTGTAAAACTTCATCTGAAAATTCCTGAGAAGGAACCTGTGTAGGGTTGCTTCATGATGAGTCTGTGTAAAACTTCATCTTGGAAAGAAGGAACTTGTGTAGGGTTTCTTGATGATGAGTCCGTGTAAAACTGCATCTGGAATTGAGAAGGAACCTGTGTAGGGTTGCCTGATGATGATGAGTTCGTGTAAAACTGCATTTTGGAAAGAAGGAACCTGTGTAGGGTTTCCTGATGATGAGTCCGTGTAAAACTGCATCTTGGGAAGAAGGAACCTGTGTAGGGTTGTTTCATGATGAGTCCGTGTAAAACTTCATCTTGGAAAGAAGGAACCTGTGTAGGGTTGCTTGATGATGAGTCTGTGTAAAACTCAATCTGAAATGGAAGGAACCGGTGTAGGGTTTCCTGATGATGAGTCCGTGTAAAACTTCATCTAAAATTTCCTGAGAAGGAACCTGTGTAGGGTTGCTTCATGATGAGTCCGTGTAAAACTTCATCTTTGGAAAGAGAAGGAACCGGTGTAGGGTTGCTTCAGCTGGTCAAGTAGATAGTTGTCCTGTCTGGTTGTAGGTATTAATTTACAATCAGTCGTCCACAGATATTTTTCCTGGCTTGTTACAGGTATTAATCTGGAACTTGAAAATGGTTGATGGTAACTATCTGTTGATCAATCTTTCCTGAAAAGGGTAGAACATTAGTTATATGCAATGTCATGATGTATGAAATGCGTGATGTCATGATGTTCTCAAAAATAAATGAGATTGTGTTGTATGCACTTATCATGTATGTAAATAGGATGTATGAAATTTGAATGAATGTATTTTAGTCTGGGAAAAAAATCCTTGACAAATGTCGGGGAGTTTGTTAAATCCTGGACTGATGTTGAAGAGTATGTGTGTCTTTAAGCTTTGCTTAGAATATTTCTACCGGGGATTCCTACTTTGTTGTTTTGAGGAGAACTCCGCTGGGGAATATTGAAAACTCTGTGGGGAGAATGTTTATTCCTGCTTGGGAAAAAAGTTCAGGAGTCTCGGTTGTCCGTTGCTCTACTGGAGAGTCGAAGTTGAACTGATATTTGGTCGGGTCCAGGTTTCGCAGTAACTTGGCGGGGATTGTAGAGTAGCCTTCTGGGGAAGAGGAGTTGTGGTCCCTTGATTTTTAGTAGTCGGAGAGGCAAACTTAAGCTGGGGAATCCTACCGTTTGTTGGGGAAATAAACCCTGTTACCGGTCTGCTTGAGAGGTGATGACTTCGTTGGGGAAAGTCCTCGAGGACTCTTGATGTTGTCTTAGCTGGAGAAAGGTTTTCAGAGACTAAACTCTTGCTAGGGAATCATCCTATGAGGAGGATTTAGGGGTGATTTGTCACTGCCTCTAGTAGTGAGTGTTTGTGGCACTGCCTGGAAGTTTGACTGTACGTAACCCTTTGTCGGGATTAACATTCAATGCCCTGAGTGACGGAGATGGAGACTTGCCCCTGGTTACTCTGCACTTCTTGAGAGGTTTCCTGGAATCTTGACTGGACTTCCCCAGGTGTGCTGGATAGTGACATATCATGTCCCCTTGTTGATAGGAGTTTTGACAATGGAAGTATCATCCTTCTTGAATTGATTTTGTTCACTGAGAGAGCTTTCGTTCACTGGATATTCGTTGTGTGAATTTCTCTGCTGTCAAACAAATATCCATATGCAAACAGTGATATTCAAATAAATGCAAAGTTTATGCCTGTCTTGAAGTTTTGAAAAATGCGTTTTTAGCAAGTAAAGAAGTTTTGTAAGAAAAATTCAACTCAGGATTTTGAGTAAAGCCCTACAGGAGTCAGGATACCTTTTGTAACAGTATGCTTTCGAGCTAACCCATGCTTCAATTAGGACTTTTGAAGGGCCGTAACGTGGCTTGGTTCACGGTTTAAGAAACAAAGGATAAAGGCTCAAAGTGTATTTGTACCCACCCGCTCTTCGTGATGTTCTTCAGTCCTAAACTCGGTTAATTGTATGTTTGAACTCCAATTGAGTCTGAAATGACGTTTTGGTGATGGTTCAGACGATTTAAGTTTGTCGGAAGACAGTCATTTTTGCAACATTTTTCATGTTGTTGAGGATTTGTAGTAACCTCTTTTGATTGATTTGTTATCCCTGGTTTTTGCCTGACTGTTCTTGTTTTGAGATTACAGTCAGCGGGGTGCCCCATTTCTCTTAAGTCTCCTTTGTAGGTTTTGACTTAGTGGGCCTTTCCTCTTTTTTTGAGATATATTGACTGCCCATGTGATAGGGAACCATCACCGTCTTTTGATTCCAGAGAATGTTTTTGATGTCATTCGTTATATTATGAAATGAGAGTTTACGGCTAAACGCGCGTTTGAATTAACTAAGAGACTACCCTGCCCCAGGTTTTGATTAAAGGTTTCAATTTGTATACAGAAAACTTCTACTTCTTTGGCTCGAAGGGGTTGACTAGGGATTATCTTCCTTATAACTCCAGTGTTTAGGATTTGAAAGAACGCCTGTACATCGTCAGCAAGGTCTGTCCAAAAGCATACTGTATGAGATTATGGCATTGTTTTCGTCATCCTCTCTCTAAAGGCTTGTAACTTTTAGCAAGAGTTAAATGTCATAAAAAGGATAAAAAGCATAATTTAAATACAGTGAAAATGAAAGGATGAATTCAAGAAAAACATATGAAATGCATTAATGAAACAGAGTTTGACATTAATAGATAATTGTTTGAATAACAAAAGAAATTACAATTGAAAATTCAAAATGCACAAGACGCTCTAAATGTTTTGGCAAAGGAGTAGTGATCACGTTTGGAGTCTCCGGAGGGTTGAACTCGATCTCCTTGGCATCAATCAAATTCTGAATCTTGTACTTCAATGCCCAACAATCGTTAGTATCATGCCCGGGACTGTCAGAATGATAAGCACATGTTGCATTAGGATTTTAGTTAGGAGAAGAAGTTTTGGGGTTTGGATGAGGTCCTATCAATGCAATTAGATTCATCCTCAACAAGTGTGAAGCGCTTGAGACAGAGGCATGTTGATGTTGGTAAACTGTCTTTTAGGCTCGTCCGGCCTTTGTTGATTTCCCTTTGGCTGTTGTCGGTGTGACGTAGAACCAGAGATTAGGACTGCCCCTACGTGTTGGTCACGACGACTCTTTTGACTGTACACAGCATTGGACTCTTTCTTCCCACTGTATGGCTTTTTCTGAGCATCAGAAGGTGTAGCTTCTTGAATCTTTCAACTTTTTATGCCAGCTTCGACCCTTTCTCCGGTCAATATTAGCTCGGTGAACCCGGCTGGGGAGCTTCCGATCAAGTGTTTGAAGAAAGGCCCTGTCAAAGTTCCCATGAAGATGTCAATCAGCTCCCTGCCAGTTAAAGGGGGTTTCACCCTACCAGCCAGACCTCTCCACTTTTGGGCGTATCCTTTGAAGCTCTCGTTGGAACCCATGGTCATGTTTTGCAATTGCACACGAGTTAGTGCAAGATCAGCATTGTACTGATACTGTTTGTAATAAGCAGCAGCTAAACCCTCCCAGGTGTGGATGCGAGAACTCTCCAATTGATAGAACCACTCGAGTTGAGTCCCTACTAGGTTTTCTTGGAAGAAATGGATCCAAAGCTTCGGATCAGTTGCATATGGTTGAATCTTGTGGACATAAGACTTTAAGTGCATCTTAGGGCAAGAGACTCCATCGTACAGGGAAAAGGTAGGGATTTTGAACTTTGGCGGGATGACCACTCCAGAAACCAAACCCATGTCTCATAAATCCAAGTCAGGTTTCTGTTGAATCTCCATAGCATTGAGGCAATCCTCCAACTGTTTGTACTTATCATCAGTGGGAAGATATTGTTCTTCAGAGTAGTCAGCTTCGGCTTCATCAATCTCCAGACTATGGTCTTCTTCAAGACTATCCCCCATGTTGGATGGAGTTGAAAGATCTAGGGCTTTAGGTCTTCTTCTCAAGTTCAAGATGCCTACTGACTTCTTGGATTTTTTCTTCTTTTCTTTGAGAAGGAGAGCTTTCAGGTCCTCTTTCCCCTTAGCCATAGCCAGAAGCATTTATTGGAATTGAGCGTTTTGAGCTTGGAGATCTTTCACCATTTGTTCCATATCCATCTTACTGAAATAAATAGTAGAAAGATAAGGAGGCCTATATGGGAGAAACCTGTCATGATATGATGCATGATATGCGGATGCATGTTTTCAAGGATCTCGCGGGCTAAACACAAGAAAAAGTTAGAGATTGCAATTTGATCAACATCTTTGATTGGAGAACTTTGTATCGGTGGATGTCCTTTCACGAGAATCAAGCTTACCATGTCAAGTGGGTCATAGCCCTTGACTCAAGTTTGTTGTACTTGATCTTTGACGGTGTTTGTTTAGAGGAAAATAAATCCTCTTTCCCTTTGGTAGACGTCTGGTTCAACATAACCTACATCAAAGACCCTCGAGATCCTTGAAATGGTTATTGAAAATTGTGATATGGTGGGAGAACTGACTTGAGGTTTTGCGTTTGTGTTCGCAAATGTTTCGATTTAGCAAGAGTCACCACCGACTTTTTATTTTATCCAAAGGAAAGGTCAAAAAGCACAGGAAAGACCTTTGATATGTTTTCTTGGGTTCGGGGGGTAGATTATGAAAAAGGGAATGTGCTATCACCCTTTTCATCCATGGTTTTCCATGGTCTCTTAGTTACTTGTTTAGATCACTTGCTTTTGCTTTTCAATTGTTTGAAATGGTGCTTTGGTGTGTGGCTTTGAAAATATTTTGAAAAGAGGCCTTTGTCTAGGAAACCTTTGTAACAATTCTTGTTTGAATGTTTTAAAAAGGTTTTTGTCTTTTGAAAAATGTTTCAATGTTTGAAAGTTTGTTTTGGGAAAATGTTTTGAAATTGTGTTGAGTGTTTTTGAAAATAGTAAGGATGTTTGCAAGAGATCAAGTAACTAGGAGTTGTCTACCCTACTCAAAGATCTTTCCTACACATTTTTAACCCTTTTACATTGTTGTTTTACCATTGTATTTGGTAAACAACCTTATGTTTGGATGTTAAACGGAACAGGCGCAGGTCAATTATACAATCATTGAAAGCAACTTGTGAAACGCTCTAGCAATTTTGTAAGGGATGAGATCGTTTTATCAAAGGCAACATCGAGGGTCATTGAGGGACTACGATCTTTATTTATCGAAGGGTCATTTGCTAGAGTGTCGTCTATTTGAGGGACATGAATGTATTTCCGAGGCTACAAGCGAGGTTACCCTAGAGGTGCGCGTGTGAGAAGTGTGTTGATTTCAAGTTATTTGTTCTTGGATTAGGTTATCTAGCGATTGATTTTTGAATCTTGCCATACATGCCTAATTACTACACAGTATATGGAAAGCAATAAATTGAGGGAATTAAAATTCTAAGCTATTACAAAATGTTCGGGAATGGGGGTACAATTGTTACAAATGGGGATGAATCACATAAGAATAGTGATGTCCAAATATTACAACCAAATCGAATTGTTGTGCGATTCAATATGAAGCTATGGCAATTTATGAAATAAAGAAATCAATAAAGTATGGAATGTATGTATTTATTTGAAAAGAGAGAAATAAAATCTATTCTAAAAATAAAGATTAAAATTTTATTATTATTATTCCTTTTATGAATTTTTATTAATTATGAAAAAGAAAAGTTTAAAGAATGAAACTAATTAAACTAACTCTTGATTTTTTGGTATTTTAATAAATGCAAGAAAATTAAGAAAAATAAGTTTCTATTAAAAGGAGAAAATGGTAAAAGAAAATTAATCACTTTAAAAAAAACTAAACCAATTTAATGAAATGAATTTAAAAAAAAACATTGGTATATTATTAACAAAAATAAAAGAAAAGAAAACAAATTAAATGAAAATGGGCTTAAGATTTTAAAGGGAAGTTAGGCCCAAAGGTATATTTGTCTTGCTAAGACAAACAAAAAAACAAACAAAACCAGATAGGGGGGGGGGGGAGCCAGTATGCGTTATGGGCTTAAGGGTTAGTGCAACAGGAATGGCCCAATTTTTTTTAGCTTTTCTATTGTTTGATTAGGGTAAATGTAAATTAGGGTTTGTGAAACCGTTTCCCAGCGGCGCCGTCGTCCCTTTCTAGTTCATCTCTCTCTCACTCTATTACTCACAACATCTTAAGCTTATGGCCGAAACAAACTAATCTCTCCTCATCTCACCATAATTCGCGTTTTCTATGAAAATCTAAAGTCAAAATCATGCTTGAAGGGCTCTCTCTGATCTTCCCTTCCCCGTTTCCATTGCCGGCGTATCTCCCACTCTCAACCCTTTAAACGATTCTCAAAGTTTTTTGTGAAAAGGTACGGTTCTGCTTTGGCTTAACAGTTTCGTTGATTTTTTGTGCGTTTTGTTCATGTTTGCTTGTTAATCAATTTAATACTTACTGAGATGCAGGAAATGGTTTGAAAGGAAACGTACCTTTGGGACTTTTGCGAAATGGAAATGGATATTGAGATTGGGATGAGGATGCACCTTGGTAGCTGGACACGAGGGGAGGGAAGAAATGATGATGGATGTGTGAGCTTCTGGTAATCTTTTTCTATCCCTTGAACTTGAATGATGATGGTGTTTCTGACTTCGTTATTTCTTTCCTCTCTCTTGAACTTGAATGATGATGGTGTTACACTTCTTACTTTGTTGGATATTGTTGCTCATTGAATGTTCTGTATGTTTTGATTCTAAGTTTTGTGAGTTTGAGTTGTTGTTTGGTTCTTCTTTGACAGTTTGGCCAAATGTTCTGAGTTTTGTTGTTGTTACAGTTTTGATACTTTTCTGAAGGTTGTTTGAACTTGCTATACAGATTTTGAACTGTTTTGAGCTTGTTATGTTTGGTTTTGGTTGTTTTTGAGAACTGGTTGGAGTTTTTTTGAAATGAGTTGCAAGTTTTGTTAGTGTTTGATGGAATGATGCAGGGGATTTTTGATACCTGAACTGAGTTATGCAGGTTTTGTCAGGTTTTGTGAAAGCTTGAGATTTTGTAGCCCTGTTATTGAAGATGGTTTTTGATTTACGAACTGGTTGTTGTTGAGGATTTGATTTTGTTGGAAAATGGTTTGTTGAGTTTGATAAAATGTTGAGTTTGCAGGCTTTGATTCAACAGGTCTGGAAACTGGTTGTTGTGTTTGGAGTTGTTTTTGTTTTGGGTTGATAGTTTGTTACAGTTTTGTTTTAACTGTTTGGACTTGGATATTTTGCTGCTTGGTTCTGCAAGTATTGGAATGTTTTGCAGCTTGATTCTGCAAGTTTTTCAATGTTTTGCAGCTTGAGGGACTTTTTAAAAGAGTTGCAAGTTTTGAAATGTTTTGCAGCTTGGTTTTTCTCTGACTTACAAAATGTTCCCCCTTTTTTTGCAGTCTCTCTACTGTTATATCTTGATTGCTTGTCTCTTTTACAACCCGTGGGTAGGATGGCCAATCTGTACCTTTCCAATAATTTAGGTGATATTTCTCCTCTCTCTCCTCTCTCAATGATAAAAGCGAAAATGTTTTTTCCCCTTTTTCTGAAAAGTTTTCCAAACTTTGGAAAATGATGAAAGGCTATAGAAAACAAGCCCCTTGTTGTTATTTGGTTTACCATACTGCTGTGCTTTTTTCTGCTATGCTACTGTCTAGTTTGCTGCATTGTACTCTGTTTTGTTGCTGTCTAGTTTGCTGCATTGTTTGGCCTTGTTCAGTTTGCCTTGTTCAATTTGAATTTGTTTGGCTTGCTTGTAATTTGCGCGCCTGCTGCTGTTTAGTTACTGCATTGTTTGGCCTTGTTTAGTTCAGTTTGGCGCCTTGTTTAGTTTGCCTAGACAACTTGCTGCATTCTTTTTTACTTGGACAACTTGCATTTTTATTTTTCTTTTTGTGAACCAAGAAGCGTGATCTTCTTGTGATTTGCAAAGAGAAAAATAAAAACGTGATGAATTGAAAATAACTCTCTGATTCCAAACGGCAAACTTTAATGATGAACATATTGTTTCTTTTTTTTTGAAATTTTTATTCATGTTCAATTAACTGTACTAATCTTTTTTCTGTCTTTCTTTCATGTGAGCGCAAACTGGATGATGGAAAAGCAGAGAAAGCAAGAGACTTTGTAGCAAGAATGGAAGAAATGGAAGCATAGTTATCCTTAGGATTAGATTCAATTCTTTGTAACTTAGAGAGAAATACTCAAACAATTGTACTAATTCATTTTTTCAAATACAATAAGTTGTAAAACTTAAAGCATAATAAATTGTATTGTAACAATTTTTTGAAATAAATGAAAAAGTCTTTATGAGATAATCTGATGTTCAATAAAAATCCATTACTGTTAGTAACTTGCAATTTTTCTTTTCGCATCTTCACTAATTCTCAAAGATTCCCTGATCGAGATAATTGAACTGTATTCCAATAATTCCAATCAGGATAACTTAAACTCCAAGTAACCCAATAACTCTGTAATCTTGTAACCTTGCAACTGTACTCCAATAAAAACACACACTGTGTATTCCAATAAACAGGCAAATGTTTATTCCATAAACAAGCGGATGTTTTAAAAGACGCAAATTAACTGGTTAACCTGGATCAAACAAACATTGCCTTATCAGTAAATTTGAAAGAGCATGAAAACATGTGAAAATCAATTGAATTTTTGAGAACTCAATTTCTTCTGAGAAATGCGAGAAAAACCCTAATTTCTGATTTACTGCCACAGGAGAAAATCTGTCTGATCGGTTCCTGAGCCAATCTTGGATATTTGAGAACCCTAGGGTTGTGATTTTTGTGAAAAATGGGAGGGCAAATTTTGGGGTACAACAAAAATGCTATGGTATGATGTTATGATGTTATGTACAAGTATGCGAGGTAAGCAGATTTACATACAAATAATCATATTCACACAAAGAAAACAAATCCTTAGGTTTAGGCTTGCATGGAGTTTGTAGGTAAGTACCCTCTTGAAGTTTAGTTGGCTCAACCTGTCCTAGCAATAGTAACCGGGTTCTAAGGAGCTCAATATCACTGGATTGTTTCCTTGGTCATTGTTTCAGCTCAAGCCTCTTTAATGGAGACCGAAATATCCCAAGAAACCAACCCTCAATGAGTGTAGTATCGAGTATCAACCAATTTTCAGCTCTACACCGAAACCGGTCATCTCACTACGTCCTAATGGCCAAGTTGGTCAAGTAAGGTTCTAAGGTCAGTTGATTCTTCATGACACCACGCGGCGGCCCCGTACTCTCCTTGAATCGACTCAAGGGTTACCGATACCAACCAAAGTGCCACATCAATGTAGCTACTGCTTCAACCATGTCGGTATACCCCGCACAGTTCCCTCACATTCTATTGCTACTTATCTAAAAGGTGTCCCCAAATCCGGGTGTAGGATTTAAAACAAACCCAAACAAGGAACCAAAATGTGAAGCATACAAATCAAACAATGAAAGCAAGTAAAGGTGATCTAACCCTAAGGAAACCCCACTTTTAGAATTTTTCCCCAGCAGAGTCGCCAGTTCTGTGATACGGTGGGAGAACTGAGTTGAAGGTTTTATGTTTGATTGCAAATGTTGCGGTTAGCAAGAGTCACCACCGACTTTTCTTTTATCCAAAAGGAAAGGTTAAAAAGCACAGGAAAGACCTTTAGAGATGTTTTTGAGTTTGAGGGGTAGATTATGAAAAGGGAAGGTATTAGCACCTTTTTCATCCATGGTTTTCCATGGGCTCTTAGTTACTTGCTAGATCACTTGCTTTGGTTTGAATGTGTGCTTGTGGTGGTGATTTTTGAAAGTATTTTGAAAATGGAACTTCGTAATGGTTCTCGTTTCTATGAGAACGCCTACAAAGTGTTTGTTTAGAAAATAGTTCAAAAGTGTGTTTGTGAGATGTGTTTTTGAAAGTATTTTGAAAATGGAACTTCGTAATGGTTCTTGTTTCTATAAGAACGCCTACAAAGTGTTTGTTTCGAAAATAGTTCAAAGGTGAGAGCGTGGGTGTATAAAAATGTTTTTGTTGTGAGCAAGCGAGTAACTAGGAGCGAATCTACCTACTCGAAAGGTCTTAAATGTGCTTTTCCTACTCCTTTATATATGGCTATCTTACCATTGATTTGGTAAGAAGCCCCATCGTTGGATGTGAAGGGACGGGCGTTGGGACGTTTGTATAGTCATAAAAGGCAACATATGGGACGTTTTAGAAATGTTGTTTTAGGGACTAGATCGTTTTACCGAAGGTAACATCAAGGGTCATCGAGGGACTACGATCTTTTATCTAGGGTCTTTGCTAAAACGCCCATGTTCGAGGGACATGACTATTTTCCGATAGGCAACAAGTGAGATTACCCTAGAGGTGCATGTGTGAATAATGTGTTTGATTTGCATGCATTTAGTCTTTGATTAGGGTGGTCTATTTTGTTGTTTTTATCTTGCCATACACACTTATTTACTAGCAATATATGAAAAGCAAATAAAATGCGGAAAATAAAATCTAAGCTATTACATCACTTTAGGGGGATGGGGATACAATTTAAAAAATGAAGGTGAAGTAGAAACTAAAATATTACAACCATATCGAATGGTAATGAAAAGAATGTGAAAACAATGTAAAATAAAGGGAAAATGCACTTTTGAATTGCTATGGGTTGACTCATGCTGCTATGTATCGACACATAGCTTTTTCCTGCCCCTGTAAAACAAAATCAGTTCAGTATGGGTCGACACATAATTGGATGTGTCGACTCATGCACCTTCTTGTATTGACGCGAAATGCGCATGTATCGACTCATAGGATTTCCAGCTTCTGTCAAGTGAAATCTGTTCAGTATGTGTCGACACATAATGGGATGTGTCGACTCATACACCTTTTTGCATCGATGCGAAATGCGTATGTGTCGACTCATAGTCCTTTCCAATTTCTGTTTTGTGACCTGAACTCAATATGGGTCGATGCATGAGGGTCATGTGTCAACTCATACCCTGTATTTTCACTAAGATGGGTCGACACATGTGGATATGTGTCGATACATCCTGCATTTTTCTGCCTTAAACACCATTCTTTGCATACATCAGTTAGTTTTTAACATATGAATGAATAACATGAACAACAAATAAATGATTAACTTCAAAACAGTGATTGCTACATCCTATAAACAGAAAAGTTGATGTATGGAAAAGGCAAGGTAAAGATGACTTACCTTAAAACTGCACTTTAGGTTTTGAAACCAAATATCCTTCAAGATGTTGTATGAACCTTAAGGAAGCTCCAACCAGCTGCTAGACTTTCCTTTTTGTTGAAGGTTACTAAACAACCTCTGTATGGTATGAAATGTTTGGATGGTTGGGAAGAACTTGCCAGGTATCAGAGGTTCAAAGGTTTGGACTTTAAAACCCAAGAGTGGAAGTTTTATGGACTGTTATGGCTTTTGTGAATATGAGATTTTTGAGGGTTTACCAATATAACTTCTGGCTTTTCTCTCTATTTTTTCTAACCTCTTTCCAACCTCTTTCCCTTGCAAATGCTTCTTCTATTTATAGGCAAGAGGTTTGTGCAAAGGCTGAATATGTTTACAACACCACATGCTTATGGTTTGGTTAGGATGTAAGTATCAAACTATGTCAAGTACTCCATGGTCCCAAGGTGAAGTACCAAAGTTGCTGGTTTAGAGGGGTTGGTTTCCATGTTTTATGGTGGAGTGAAATCAGAAACAAGCAAGGTATGGGCTCAAGACAAACTTTGTACAAAAAGTTTTCTTTTCAAGAATAGAAATGATGCATTTATGCCATACATGGAAAGATCCTTTAGACAATGGCTCAAATACTTGGGTAATAGCTCAAGCTCTTGTGTAAACATTAAATTATGTTGATATTTTCAAGTCACAAGACCTACAAAGTGAGATTATGCAGCACATCATGCCAATTGGATTATGTGTTCTTCAACAAAAATGGCTTGTAATTCAAGAATGGATGCTCAACTTAAGATCCTTGTATCTTCTAGCTCAAGTATGATAAATTCATGCTCTTGGATATTTTGGAAAGCTTGAAACACCCTCTATAACTTTTATCTTGGCCATTTTGACAAAATCATCTTGGAACTATGTGAAAAAACGCCAAGAAGTTGGGATAAAATCCTGCACAAAATCTGTTGAAAAATTCTCTAAGTGTTAAATGAAAAAGTCATGACTTCATGAATTTATAACTCAAAATCCAAGCACTTCTAGGAGGAGTTGTGTAAAGAAATGTTGTAGATATCATGGAGGTCTACAACTTTCATGTTGAAAGTTTCCCTTGAACTGTCTTGCATCTTGGTGAAAGAATGGCATGAAGTCATGAAATTATCATGTATAAAAACACTTAGAAAATTTCTAAGTCTTGGAAATCTTGACTTTTTAAGTTGACTTTTAACTTTCTTAACTTCTTGATGATCAAGCTTGATATTTTTGAATGTCTTGATGAAATTTGATCTTTGAAATGTAATGTTGATCAAAAAGTCAAAGTTTCACTTTTCAGTATACAATTGACCATTTTGCCCTTGTGCCAATTTCAAACCTAAATTGATGTATCAATGCTACAATTTTGACGTCATAGAATATCTTGTGAGCAAATACTTGACAAATGAGAAGGCAAATTTCGGGGTATAACAAATGGCTACTGACTCAAGATGATGGTAAATTTCCAACTCAGTGTCATACGTAGAAAATCAAAAAGATGTCGAATCATGAATGACTATAAACTACCAACTCAATAGTTGAAGGTAGAAGATCAATAAGACACTGACTCACAGATGATGGCAAACTACCAACTCAATGGTCGAAGGTAGGATAGAAAAAAATACCAACTCATAGATGAAGATAAACTACCAACTCAATAGATGAAGTTAGAAGATCAATAAGATACCGACTTACAGATGACGATAAACTACCAACTCAATAGTTGAAGGTAGAAAAGTAAGAGATACCGACTCACAGATGACGGTAAACTACCAACTCAATAAATGAAGGTAGAAAATCAAAAAGATACTGAATCACATATGACGGTTATAATACGGTGGGAGAACCGACTGTTATACTGGTTTAGCGTTTGTATTCACAAATGTTGCGGTAAGCAAGAGCCGCCACCGACTTTTCTTTTATCCAACAAAGGAAAGGGTGAAAAGAACAGAAAAAGACTTTTCGAAATTATTTCCGAGTAAGGGGGGTAGATTATGGAAAGGGAAGGTGTTAGCACCCTTTACATCCATAGTTATATACAGGCTCTTAGATACTAGCTCATTTGAAAATACCTTATGTTTGTGTGTGTGAAAAAAATTATTTTGAAAAGACGCCTTAGTGCGGTGAACTTTGTAATGTTTCTCGTATTGTTGAGAACTTATACAAAGTATCTTTGAAAATATTTTTGGAAAGGAGTGTTTGTGTGAAAAATGTTTTGTTTAAGCAAGCACATAAGAACTATCTACCTACTCTAAAAGGTTTGTTCTTTTCTTCTTTTCCCTTAGACAATGCTATCCTACTATTAGTGAATAGGTAGCCCCATCATTGGATGTTTGAGGGATAATCGAAGGGGCATCATACAGTCACAAACACAACTGCACAAGATACTTTAGTAACTACCCTAGGGTGTTAAGATCATACCGAGGAAACATCGAGAGGATCATTTTTGCGATCTTTAAACCAGAGGGTAGCTACTAAAATCTATCACGTTTCGAGAATTGTGACTATTTTATTCCGAAGGCAACCAAAGTGGGAGTACCCTAGAGGTACTCGTGTGCAAAGTGTTTTATGTTTCAGTTATTTATCTTTATGTTAGGTTTGCTAACATTTTGTTTTTAATTCTTGTCATGCAATACTATTACCATACATCTAAATAGTTTAAATATTAGTGCAAGAATTTAAAATGCAGAAATTAAACCTAGCTATTACAGGGCCTCGGGGCGGGGGATTTACAAGTCCAAAAATTGGGGGGATAAAAACAGTAAATGTCCTAGTTATTATGTTATAACCCATAAGTAGATACATTAATAATAAAATAAAATTAGTAATGCTAAAATAATAAACGCGCGCGAATTGGAAAGGGCGTAAAATCCTAAAACTTCTACACACTTGGAATATTTTTGTTGTTTTTGTTTATTTGGGAAAATAATAAATTAAATTAAATCTAAACTCAATTAATTAAAATAAAATAAAAATAAAATAAAATTATTAATTAAAATTAATTCTAAACAAATCTAATACTTTTGGCATTTTTTTGTTTAGGAAATATTGAAATTTTAACCTAATTCAAATTGGTTTTAATTAATGAAATAAAGTCAAAAATAATTAACTAAATTAATTTATGAAAATTAATTTTAAATAAATAAAACCTAGATCTAAGTTTTTATGTTTTTCTAATTTTTTGATTAAATAAAAATGGTTTTGAAAATAAGTAAATATAAAACAAATAACTAATAAACTAAAAAGAATAAAAAGAATAAAAATTAGAAAAAAGAAAGATGGGCCTGGTGTGCAAAGTGAAATGGGGGTGGAGTTTGGATTTTTTTTGTTTAGGCCCAAATAATCTGAACCCAACGTTTCAAACATAATCTGGTGAACCTCATCCTTGAGAATATAGGGTGGAAACGCGCCCTAGGATGGCTAGATCTTCTTGCATCAATATCTGATGGCCCGGGCACGAGGCGTAGGATACGAGTATGGACATGCATCTCACTGTATCTACAAAGTAAATATAATAAAATGAAAACTCAAAACCTGGGACCGAAACCAGGCCTTCCAGGATTATAAACGCACTCTTTACCACCAAGCCAATTAATAATTTCGTTATTTGAAACAACAAGGCAATATTATATATGAAACTCAGTCAATTTGTCAAACTTTCAAACGCGTTCCAGATTGGATTTGAATGGACCAATAGTGTAGCAACGCGTGGGCCATCGGAGTCAACCCACCGGAGTCAACCTTCAGGTTGCCTTCTTCGATGGGATCAAAACCCTAACCTGCAAAATAAGTGTAATCAAAAGATCAAAATACCCGTACCCCCTTAAAATGATGCCCTGTGTCCAAATCTGACGCTATTTTGGGCTAAAAGTCCTAGATTTTTCATTTTGAAGCAAAGCTACCGATTGGAGTCAAACATGGCATCTTGTGATTCTGGCCCTAAACCTTACATGTTCCACGTTCAACCTGTTCTAAATACGACTATGAACACACATGCAAATGTTAAAATGGACAATAATGCGGATTAAATGATATTGAATTAGAAAAAATATCTTACCCACGGTATGATTCATGTGTGCGATTCAAGCGGGCTTCAGGCTAGTGCAAGATGTGGAAATAATTTCTGGGGACCTCAGGAGCACGATGCAAGGCCTGGTTTCACAACTTTGAATATTTTTTGAGAAATTTTAGAGCTTCTTTCAGGCAGGGTTTTTGTGTGTCTTCTTGTTCTAGGGTTGTTGTGCGTATATATGAGACAAGATTAGGGTAACAAAAAGAGTCGGAAACCAAGTTGATCAATGATGTTTTAAAGTATAAAGATTTTTTATTTATATCTTTCAAAAAGAAGAGATTCACTTCCCTTCTTACTCCACACGGTTTTGACAGTCTACCATGAGCTTTTTGGCTTCAAAAAGATTTGAACCTTTTATATCTTACATATTTCTTGCATTTATTTAGTATTTATTTAATTTATTTTGAATTTATTTGAATAAAATCAAAACAAATAAAATAAAATAAAAACAATGGATATGTTTAGAGGTCCTTAGATATCTCATGAACACGTTTGGACTCTAAAAATTGGGTCCAATAGCTCAAAATTGCAAAGTTGCTCAATTGAGAATTCTTGCATTTCTAAAAAATGGCCAAACTTGTGCAAACCATAACTTGCTCAATTTTTATCCTTTGAAAATGATCTTAGACTTTTTGGAAAGCCTGAGATGTTATATTAAATATCTGTTTTTATCAATTTTGCATTTGAATAATTTATCTTTATGTAACTTGCCTTGACAAAAAATGCCTTTCTCTTGACTTTTAAAAAGACCTGTAATGTATTGGCTCATATCTTTCCAATGATGAATTTTTTGAACTTGAAGACTAATGAAAAGTTGTAGGGAATTGAATTTTCTTCAAAATGGGATTTGGTTTGGGCAAAATGGATGAAGCATGTGAAAGTTATGCCTGGTCAAAGTTCAGTTGACTTTTCCCAAGAAACCTTAATTTGGAAATTTTTTATTCTTTATTATTTAGGAGCATTCATTGAGGAATCATGATCAACCCTTGATCAAATGGTGAATATCACTTCAAAATGTTGATGTTGACCAAAAATATTGAAGTTTTATTGTATATTGGCCACATTTGACTTTTGACCTAGTATAGTTGATTTTCAGACATTTGAGTCATTGACTGAGCAAACTTATAATGCAAGGCATGGAACTTGGCATGGACATTATTGAGGACATATTAGGGACCTTGGAAATCACTTGGGCCCTTGAACCCCTAATTTATTTGTGAAAATTAAAACCCTAGTTGGAAGTCCATTGCTTTAGGAGGAGAATTTGTCTGATCAATTATTGGTCAACCTTGAGCAATTGAGGTTCTCTATGAGCATATCTTGAATAAAATGAGAGGACAAGTTTTGGGGTGCAACATCTGCCCCTATTCAATCTTCTTAAACTTGAGGATTTAGATTGGCTTGTCTTCCTTTCGTGATCTGAAGGTGGAAGACGATTGAACACTAAAGTTCCCAGAAATTTTCACTTGCCTGTGTGCGAAGTGATGTTGTTGGTTGATGATATCGGGAATGGGCTTACAGATTCCATTTGGAGAAGATGATGGAGAGTCGTCGAAGATGGGCTTATAGATGCCATCCAAAATAAATGTTGACTTTGAACTGGAAGAAGTACCAGAATAAACCTTTCGTCAGTTTACCCTGAGCCATAAGAGGTCTCTTTATCTGGCTTCGTACTAGAACAAGCTTTTGTCCAATTATATCTTAGCATATATGTTTGGGAATAGAGTTCAGGAGTTTTAGTTATCCATTGCTCTACTGGGGAATTATTTCTTGACCAGGGAGAGGGAAAGTTAGTTGTTATCTGGAAGAAATCCAGGCATCATAATAACTTGCTGAGGATAATGAAGTTGATTGTTATCTGGTCGTATTCCAGGATTCACAGCAACTTACTGGGGCATATGAAATTAACTATTATCTGGTCGTTTTCCAGGCTTCGCAATAACTTGCTTAAGGTTAAACTGTAATTTGGTCGAATTTTAGGCTTCGCAGTAACTTAGATGAAATGATGAAGCTAATTGCTATCTGGTCGGATTCCAGGATTTGCAACAACTTATTGAAATTAATATGTTATCTGGTCGAATCCAGGCTTCGCAGTAATTGAAGAAGTTGAACTGTTATCTAGTCGTATTCCAGGCTTCGCAACAACTTAAACTGTTATCTGGTCGAAATCAAGGATTCACAATAACTTGAATTGTTATCTACTCAGATTCCAGGTTTCACAATGTTTTATATGAAATTAAACTGCTATTCGGTCGGGTCCAGGCTTCGCAGTAATTGAAGAAGTTAGACTGCTATCTAGTCGGGCTCCAGGTTTTGCAGTAACTTAAACTGCTATCTGGTCAGATTCCAGGCTTCCCAGTGAATTGAATCAATTGTTATCTAGTCAGATTCCAGGCTTCGCTGTGATTGATGAGCTGTTACTTCAGATAGTTGCCCCGTCATATTTCAGGAATTAATCTGGAACTTGATTTTGTTGGTTGTTGAGATAGTTTGCCTGTTTGGTTTCAGAAATTAATCTCTAACCTAGTCTTGTATATAGTCGCCTCGTCTTGTTTCAGGAATTGATCTATAATCAATTGTTCACAGATAGTTGCCCTGTCTGGTTTCAAGAATTAATCTAGAACTGTTTAATATCGTTGGTGATATTCGTCTATTGATCTTTCCTAAAAAGGTAAAGAGTTAGTTGCATGCAATGTCATGATGCATGAAATGCATTGGGTAATGATGTTCTCAAAATAAATGAGACTGTGCTATATACATTTTGTATGTATATGCTATGACGCTTGTAAAAATGATGTATGAATGCAATATGTGAACGTATCAGTTGTTCTTTGCAATGTCGTTGAACTGGGGAAAATAAATCCCTAACTGCTGTTGGGGATGAAGAATGTAGTTGAAGTTAAATTTACTGAGAGATGGATTTCCGTAACTAGAGAAATAAACTCTACTGGGGAAGGAAAACTTCGTAAAATTTTTGGGGATTTTATGAAACCCTGCTGGGGAACCCAATAAAACTTATAGACCATGCTGAGGAATGCTCTAAGATGCTGAAGAGATGATTGAAACTCTCGATCTGTTTAAGAAATGCCGGAATATCTGAAATCATTAGGCTATACGCTGAAGATATGGTAGTGACCTGCGAGGAGATGTCCCTGCTTCTGTACCTACTGAGGAATGCACGCTCGTTGATGATGAATTTTGTGAAAATGATCCGCTAGGGGTGTTCTGTGGGGATTTACAGATGGCTTTTCGACATTGTCCCGATTCTTAAAAACCCTTAGCAACTGTCTTTCTATTTTTATGCGTGTATTTATAAACGGTAATTACATTCAAATGCATATGTTCAAAAATAATCACTGGACGTTTAAACAAAACAGAAAAAAACAAGTGGTTTTGGACTTTCAAAGAGATGGTTTTGTATTAATTTGAAGAAATATGCCTACAACAGGCGTCTTTGTACAAGGAGACGAACATCCTAATAAGAGAATGTCGTCAAAAATGAAAGTTATACAAAGTAGTATACAAAGAGAAAACAACTATGTGAAATAACCCCATTGAGTTTCAATTATGCTATTGCCTTTATATCTTTGAGTGTCTCATCACTTTGTTGCTTTGCGGAAGTTGACTGGATTGATCCATATCATTCAAACTTGTCAATTTGATAATGAAATTTGGCTGTAAGGTGATCCACCAGGACATAGTCATACGCTTTTAATCCCTAATTTTTGCCTAGACCACCCTTTCGGGTTTTCAGTCCATCGGGATACCCTTTTTTGCCCAAACCGCCTTTTCAGGTTTTCAACTTGCCGGGTGTATAGATTTTCATATATATATATATATATATATATATATATATATGCCTAATATTTGCTCTACCCCTTTTGTTTCGTCGGGATACCCTTATTTTTGCCTAGGCCAGTCAACCTAGCTGGTCTCTTTTCATGCGTAGTATCTTTTAACCATGTCCACGTTCACAGGATGTTGAAGATCATCACCTTCCATGGTGGTTTATATCATAACTCCACCAGAAAATATACTCTTGATCACAAATGGTCCTTCATATGTTGGAACCCATTTGCCCCTAGGATCACCTTGTGGCAGGATGATGCACTTGATTACTGGTCACCAACATGATATACCTGTCATCTGACCTTCTTGTTAAAAGCTTTGATCATACATTTCTGGTACATCTGACCATGACAAACAACCACAATCCTTTTCTCGTCAATCAGGTTCAATTAGTCAAGTCGAGTCTGAACCCAATCGTCTTTGTTTAAATCTGTATCCTTCATGATTCTCAGGGAAGGGATCTGGACTTCAACGGGTAAGACAACTTTCATACCATACACAAGAGAAAAGGGGGTTTCCCCTGTTGACGTGCACACTGAGGCACGGTAACCATGAAGAGAAAACGGTAACATCTCGTGCAACTCTTTATGTGTCACTGCCATCTTCTGTATAATCTTTTTGATATTCTTATTGGCAGCCTCCACAGCGCCATTCATCTTCGACCGGTAAGGAGAAGAGTTATGATGCTGGATCTTGAATTGCATACAGAGCTTGGTGATCATAGTATTATTGAGGTTGGTATCGTTATATGTGATAATTATTTCTAGGATACCATACCGACATATAAGATTATGTCTAATGAGCCGTTCCACGATGTTCTTAGTAACAGAAGCAAATGAAGTTTCCTCTACCCACTTCGTTAAGTAATCAATGGCGACAAGGATGAAATGGTGTCCATTGGAAGTGGTAGGTCTAATCTATCCAATTATATCAATACCCCACATGACGAATGGCCAAGGAGCAGCCAAGACATTTAGCGGAAACGGAGGCACATGTACTTTGTCAGCATAGATTTGGCACTTGTGACAAGTTTGGGAGTGATGATGACAATCTGCTTCCATAATGGACCAATAGTTCCCTTCATGTAGGATCTTTTTAGCCAGTGTATGCTAACTAAAATGGGTGCCAAAGGTACCTTCGTGCATGTCCTCCATAATTTTCTCCACTTCTCTCTTATCCACACACCGCAGTAAGGTAGAATCATGGTTGCGCTTGTAGAGAATTCTTTTACTCAGGAAGAACTTGGCAGAGAACCTTCTTAAGAACTTTTTGTCACTGACGGATGCTCCGTCAAGGTACTCTTGAGCTTTGAGATACCTCTTCACCTCTTATAACCAAGGCTTTTCCTTTAATCCCTCAGCATCAATCTCATAACAGTGGGTTGGTTCGTCTAATCTTTCAATAATGATCTGAGGGGCTTCATTATCCCATTTGGCCTTAAACATGGATGACATGGTGGTTAGCGCGTCCGCTAACTGATTTTCTTCTCGTGGAATATGTTCAAAGGTAATCTCTTTAATGTATGGGATCAATGTCAATACATGCTCTCGGTATGGGATAAGATTAGGATGCTTCGTGTGCCATTCTCCATTCACCTGGCTAATCACCGGGGTTGAATCTCCGTATATTTGTAAGAACTTGATCTTCATATCAATAGAAGCCTTGATACCCATAATGCATGCTTCATATTCGGCCATATTGTTGGTACAGTTAAAGCATAATCTGGCAATGAAGGGTGTATGGCATCCTTCTGGGGATATAATTACAGCACCAATGCCATTGCCGAGTGCGTTGGAAGTTCCTTCAAAGACCATAGTCCATCGGGATCCTTTTTCAGGTCCTTCATCCGGTCCAGGTTTTTCATAATCAGTTACTAGCATAATATTCTCGTATGGGAACTTAAAATTCATTGAATGGTAGTCGTCTACAGCCTGGTGAGCCAAATGATCCTCTAGTACACTCCCTTTGATTTCTTTTTAGGTAGTGTACTAAATGTCGTATTCGTTCAGGACCATTTTCCATCTTGTTAGTTTTCTGGAGAGAGTAGGCTTCTCGAATATGTATTTGATAGGATCCATTTTAGATATCAATAAGGTAGTGTGAGTCAACATATATTATCTTAGTAGGCAAGCAGCCCATGCCAAAGCGCAGCAAGACTTCTCGAGCAATGAGTATCTTGTTTCACATTTGGTAAACTTTTTGCTAAGGTAGATATTGCATGCTCTTTTCGACCAGACTCGTCATGCTGCCCCAGCACACACCCCATTGAAGTCTCTAATACTGTTAAGTACATGATCAGAGGTCTTCCTTCAACCGGAGGAATCAAAATTGGAGGTTCTTGAAGATACTCTTTGATTTTGTCAAAGGCTGTCTAGCAATCCTCATTCCACTTTACTACTTGATCTTTCTTCAGTAATTTGAAGATTGGTTCACAAGTAGTGGTTAGGTGGGAAATGAATCTGGGAATGTAGTTTCAACGTCCCAAGAAACCTCTAACCTCCTTCTCGGTGCAGGGAGTTGGCATCTCTTAAATAGCTTTAACCTTCGCAGGATCTACCTCAATACCTTTACCACTGACAACGAAACCTAGGAGCTTGCCATATCTTACTCCAAAGGTGCATTTGTTTGGGTTCAGTCTTAGCTTGTACTTCTTCAACCTTTCAAACAGTTGTTGCATGTGATAAGGTATTCTTC
The DNA here is from genome assembly GCA_948472305.1 of Vicia faba. Lineage (NCBI taxonomy): Eukaryota > Viridiplantae > Streptophyta > Magnoliopsida > Fabales > Fabaceae > Vicia > Vicia faba. Next base: position 232,033,944 of record OX451738.1, read on the forward strand.
TTTAGTCTGAGATCTGGATATCGTATTGTCAACGTAGATCTATATTTCGTGATGGATCATATCGTGAAACAAAGCTACCATAACACGCTGATAGGTTGCCCCTACGTTCTTCAATCCAACTGGCATAACTTTGTAACAGAAGGTGCCCCACTGTGTGATGAAAGTTGTTTTCTCCATGTCTTCAGGTGCCATTTTGATCTGATTATAACCAGAGAAACTGTCCATGAAGGAGAATATCTTATGTTGTGCGGTGTTGTCAACCAGAACATCAATATGGGGGAGCGGAAAGTCATCCTTGGGGCTTTCCCTATTCAAATATCTGTAATCCACACACATACACACCTTACCGTCCTTTTTAGGTACCAGTACCACGTTCGCAACACATTGTGGATAAGAAGTAACAGCTAAGAATCCGGTATTAAATTGTTTCATGACTTCATCCTTGATATTTTCTGACATCTCAGGATGCATATGACAAACCTTTTGCTTCACTGGAGGGCAGTCTTCTTTCGTTGGCAGACGATAAACCACAACATCAGAGTCTAGCCCCAGCATGTGTTCGTATGACCAGGCAAAGATCTCAACATAGTCATGCAACATCTGAATTAAGCATCCTTTAACACCGCTTTCCAAGTTGGAACCTATCTTGACTTCCTTTTTATTCTCATCAATACCCAAGTTTATTGTCTCGACCGGCTCTTCCTGAGGTTTTATTGCTCTTTCCTCTTGTTGTAACAACCTAGCATGTTCTCCTGGTACTTCACAATCTTCCTCACCTCCGTCCTCGGCTTGGTAGATCGGGTTTTCAAAGTCATAACTGGAAATAGCAGAACTGTTATCAATGGGATCCAGGGTGGATGTGGATCTGCAATTTGATATGTCGGTGTGTGAGAGAGCATAGTTATTTTGTCAAAGTAGAGTAAAAAGAAAGACAAAGAGCATAAAATCTGTATGCAAAACGTTTAATGATTTATTAATGACATATGAAAATGAAGTGATAACCCTCACAAATAGACCGTTGTGCCTCGGGTAAGACACAAGGCTTTTAGAGTTTAAACTGTTCAAAAATTGCATATCCTCAAAAAATAGAAAAACAATTACTCCTGGATAAAATAAATAGGCACAAAGTCTCTAACCGTCCAATTATTGAGTCCACCGTTAATAGTAGGGAAGATCCAATTGTCCAGGTCACAGTCATTGTCAGTGTCTTCCATAGCATTGACTCCATGGTTGCTGATGCATAGTGGCGGTCCTCCGATGCGAGCACGACGAATATCTTTTTGAGTTCCTGAAGTGAAACCCAAGCCAAATTTGTCAGAATTATAGGGGATGTCAGGTAGTTGGCCCCAAATAGTACACCCACCTTTTTCAACTACAGCCTTAGCATCTTTTAGAGAAGTCATCTTCAGTGGAGGTCTGGTAATCTTTGGAGCAACAACAACAACCTTAATAACAACGTTCGTCTGAGGAACCTCTTCAAAATTTTGACAGGGGGTCTCAACGAACTCGCCATCCATCTCGAAATATCTGAAAGAGTTCAAGTGGCTTACCATATACTCTTCTTCGCCATGGACTGTAACAATCACTATGCCAAAATTGACTTTAGACAGTGCCACATAGACAGCGCTTATGCCCTAAGCGCTGCTATAGGTTTTCAGTAAAAAAAAATTAAAAAATTAGAATAAGCGCTGCTAAAGGTATACTATAGACAATGCTTACTAAAAGCGTTGCTAAAGGTGTTATTCTAGGAAGCATTGCTAAAGCCTAAAGCGCTGCTAAAGGGTATACCTTAGACATCGCTTTCCAGAAGCGCTGCTAAAGGGTATACCTTAGACAACGCTTTCCAGAAGCGCTGCTAAAGGCATTACTCTAAAAGCGCTGCTAAAGCCTAAAGGGTTGCTAAAGGTAATACCTTTAACAGCGCTTCTTGAAAGTGTTGTCTAAGGTAATTAAATAGTGTCTAAATCCCTAAATTGTTTATCAGATTTCCAGAAATCCCATATTTTACAAACGAAACCCCACACCCAGAAAATGCTCCTATTCATCTCCTTCTCCAACTCGTCTCCTCCCTCCTCACCGTCCAACCGCGGTTCTTCCTCCAACTCGTCTCCTCACCGTCCAACCGTGGTTCATGCCTGAAAGCTTTTGATTTGTTGTCTCGTTACAGAGAAACTGATTTGCATATTTTAGACACTTGTGAGTTGTTATCTTTCTTTAGTATCTCAGTTTGTTTGTTGCCTTAAGAAGAAAATGCACTATTTCATTCATACACTCTTTAGTATCTCAGTTTCTTTGTATATTTACGACTTTTTGATGGCAAGGGCCAGAGGCACGTGAGGGTCATAGTGAGGCTATTGTTAGGAAACGGCTTTACATTTTTGGTGGTTGTGGAAAATCCATTGATAATAACAATGAGGTTTACTACAATGATCTTTACATACTGAATACAGGTAATGTTTGCTCTTCATACTGCGATACTGACTGTTATTTATTGATCGAGTTAGTTAGTTCATTACACAATAAATCCCCTTTGACATTTAAATGAGATCTTATGTAAGTGATACAAAGTATGGTAAATTGAATGGGAACGTTTGGATTCGAGAATTTGTCTTTTGCTTTTGATTATAGTATCTGATGTGGATTATTCTAATGGTTCAGTTTTACTGTTTCACCCGCAGAGACACTTATTTGGATGCGCCCTACAACATCAGGCACACCACCATCTCCTCATGATAGCCACACTTGCTCATCTTCTTCTCCAACTCGTCTCCTCCTCGTCCAACCGTGGTTCATGCTAGAAAGCTTTTGATTTGTTGTCTTGTTACAGAGAAACTGATTCAAAAACAGTGTGAGCCTTTACCTAGAAGAAGTTTCGCAAAATCGGTTTCATCTAAGGTAAAATTTCTTCATCCTTTTCCGGTTTCACTATGGAAGCCTGTTAGTAATAAAATAGTGAATTGGAATGGTTTTAACTGCAAGAGTTTCAAGTGTTTGAATGGTAGGAAACTGAATAGAGATTGTGTTCATTGCTTTGATTTGGTTAATGGATATGAGAATCAAAGATTTGTTAAGTCTAAGAGTAAGAATGATTTTCTTGTTGATGATGTTTTGCAATTAGGAAATGGTGGGATTAGAATAGGTTTTGATATTGGAATTGGTTTGGGGTCTTTTGCGGCGGTTATGGATGAGAGGAATGTTACCGTGATTACTAGTACTCTTAATGTTAATGGTCCTTTCAATGAGTTTATCATGGTGAGAGGACTTTTCCGGTTTACTTGAGTTTGGATCATAGGTTTCTGTTTGTTCAATCTAGTATTCAACTTAGTAATAGTAAAAAATAACACAAATCATGAATCTTCGAATGAGTTCACAACTAAGCTAATGTCTCTAAAATTGTAACATTGATGATCATTGATTGAATATATTATAGGACCACAACAGTAACATGAACTAGGCCTCTAAGGTTGGACCACATTCGTGGCTATGCTTCTTTCACTCACACGTTACAATCCTCATTTCTAGAATTGTTCTAATCACATGTTTGAATTTTGTTGACAACACACACTCTTTAAATTCATTTTACTCCCACCATATTTCTTATAATCCAAGTTAGTAATAATCAACACAAGAGGTTCACGTAACAATGACATATTCACTTGAATAATAAAATCCGTGTATACTTTGTGTTTTGGAAGAAACACATTATACCGTTTTGTGCCCTAATTAGTGTTTTTGTTTAACTTAGATAATAGTTAAAACCATGGATAAAAAATGGATGTGTGCCGATCGATTGTCAAAAGAGTACGAGAATGGGGTATTAGAGTTCGTTAAGTTTGCTGTTGAACATGCTGAAGACCCGAATAGAATGAAATGTCCTTTCTTGGGTTGTTGTTATGCGGGTCAGGTTGACGCAGATGGATTGAAATCGCATTTACTAATGCGTGGAATTGATCGAAGTTATATGTGTTGGATATTTCATGGTGAGAAAAGCATCGAGAATGTTGAACCGGGGGTGAAAAGTAATGTGACCTATGTTTCATACGACAATGCCATGGATACATATGATTGTGATCGAGTCAAATAGATTGCAGAAGCACTTGAAGAAGATCTTCAAGATTGTCCCAAAATGTTTGAGAGGTTGGTAAGCGATGCGGAGAAACCGTTGTATAAAGATTGCCCCAAATTCACAAGATTGTCTGCGGTATTAAAATTGTACAACTTAAAGGCGCGCAATGGATGGTCGGATAAAAGTTTCACACAGTTATTAGCCCTTTTGAGAGATATGCTTCATGAGGATAATGTTCTTCCTAATCGAACCTACGAGGCCAAAAAAATGTTGGGCTCTATTGGCATGAGCTATGATAAGATACATGCATGTCTAAATGATTGTATTTTGTTTCGAAACGAACATGCATCATTGAATGAGTGCCCAAAGTGCGGTTTATCTCGATATAAGAAAAAATTACCTCCAAGGAAAGTCTTATGGTATTTTCCTATTATTCTAAGATTTAGACGCATGTTTCATAGTGAAACCGATGCTAGACACTTGACTTGGCATGCAGATGAAAGAATTATCGATGGAAAGTTTCGACATCCGACAGATGCACCACAGTGGAAGAAAATTGATAATGATTATCCTGATTTTGAAGGAGAAACAAGAAACCTTCGCTTGGCATTATCTACGGATGGAATGAACCTGCATGGTCTTCAAAGTATCTCACATTCCACATGGCCTGTGATTCTTATGATTTATAACCTACCTCCATGGCTATGTATGAAGCGCAAGTACATGATGTTATATATGTTAATTTTTGGGCCTAAACAACCAGGGAATGACATAGATGTATACTTGAAACCTTTAATCGAAGATTTGAAGATTTTGTGGGAGAACGGTGTGGAGGTTTATGATGGATATAGGAAAGAAAGTTTCAATTTGAGGGCGATGTTGTTGGGCATAATTAACGATTTTCCAGCATATGGAAATATATCCGGGTATAGCATTAAAGGTGAAAAAGCGTGTCCTGTCTGTGAAGATGGAATCGATACGACACGATTGAAACTTTGTCAGAAGAATGTCTTTCTCGGTCATCGTAGATTATTAAATTCAAAACATCAATATCGTGGATGGAGAAAAGCGTTCAATGGAAATACCAAACAACGTAGAGCTCCACCTGGATTGACATGTGATCAAATTTATGAAAAGGTGAAAGATGTGAGTATTCAGTTTGGCAAGCCTTTTGCACATAAAGTTGTCACAGGTGGGTGGAAGAAGAGGTCAATTTTTATTAAATTGCCATATTGGAAATCTTTGTACGTAAGACATTTTCTTGATGTTATGCATATTGAAAAAAATGTATTTGAAAGTGTTATTGGTACGTTACTCAATATAAAAGGAAAGTCTAAGGATGACCTTAAAGCAAGAGAGGACATGGTAGAGATGGGAATAAAAACTGAATTAGGACCCATGAAGAAAGGAAGACGAACATATCTACCACCTGCTCCTTATACTCTATCTAGAAAGGAAAAGAAAATATTGTGTAAGTTTTTGAGTGAAGTTAAAGTTCCAGAAGGTTACTCCTCATACATTAGAAGACTCGTGTCCATAAAAGACCTCAAGTTAAAGAGTTTGAAGACACATGATTGCCATGTCATAATGGAATATTTTCTACCAATAGGTATACGTTCTATTTTGCCAGAAAAAGTAAGAAGCGCTATAACTAAATTGTGTTTTTTTTCCAGGTCAATTTGTAGTAAGGTGATCGATCCTGAGATCTTACCAGTATTACAAAAAGAAATCGTTTTTACTCTGTGTGACCTTGAAATGTATTTTCCTCCATCATTTTTTGACATTATGGTACATCTTGTTGTTCATCTTGTGAAAGAGACACAATCGTGTGGACCAGCTTATATGAGATGGATGTACCATGTTGAACGTTATATGAAAATATTAAAAGGGTACGTGAAAAACAGAAGTCGTCCAGAGGGTTGTACCGTTGAGCGATACGTTGTTGAAGAAGCGGTTGAGTTTTGTACTGATTTTTTGTCCAATGTGCAATCCATTGGACTCCCCAAATCTCATTTTTTCGAAAAAAAAAAGGTAAAAAATTAATTGGAAATGAAATTGTGACAGTATCAAGGGATGAACGGGATCAAGTGTATTTGTATGTTATGCACAATGACACTGAGGTTGAGCCGTTTGTTGAAATGCACAAGGCTATACTCCGAGGTGAGAATCAAAGTAGAAATGAAAATTGGATAGTACGAGAGCACAATCAAAGTTTTATACAGTGGTTAAAGGATCATATGTATTCAAAGTTTCATTCAGATCGCGCTTCAATATCAGACAGGTTATGATGTTTGGCATATGGTCCAAGTTCAATTGTGTTCTCTTATAGAGGATACAAAATTAATGGATACACATTTTATACCAAAGAACAAGATGAGAAAAGTACTATGCAAAATAGTGGTGTCACGGTGGTATGTGAAGCAATGCACATTTCTAGTATGAAGGACTTAAACCTAAAATATGAAAATTTGTCATATTTTGGAGTTATCAATCACATCTGGGTGTTTGATTACGAGAAGTTTCAGATTCCTATCTTTGGTTGCAAGTGGGTACATACTAGTGGCATACGAATGAATAAGTCAGGGTTTTTGCAAGTGGATCTTAGTATGGTGGGGTACAAAGATGAGCCTTTTATTCTAGCCTCTCAAGCTAAACAAGTGTTCTATGTCACCGACCCGAAGAGTACGAAATGGTTTATAGTGATTTTATCTAACAAAGTGATTGATGATAAAAGTGTGGATCAAGGTGATGTTGATGTTGAGAATGAGTCGTATATTAGAAACGATCGAGATGAAAATACTACAGCGGATGAATCATATATCAGAAAAGATCATGATGAGGGAATTTGGATCAATCCCTCCGTCCGCGTTCTTAAGAGACAAGTAATTCGGAATCCAACCAAGAAAAGAAAGAGATGTTAGTGAAAGAGGTAATATATATTCCTCCATACCTGTTAACACTTAGCAAACTTCTAATAAATTATATATTTGTCATTTTATATACTCAATTGATATTTTTCATTTTATATACTGAATAAATATTTGGAATTATATATTTGGAATTAAATATTTGTCATTAGATACTAATGTTTTTATTTATTACAGGTTAGATGGCTAGTAACGAGGAGCACCCACACGATGATTCTATTAATGATGGAGACAATGATGGAGGAAAATCCAGTAAGGGAGTGGAAAAAGAAATTAAAAGAGGAAAAACTATTATGAAGAATATCATTCGTGATAGAGATAGAAGTATAAAATACGATGTGCATTAGAGTCCAAATGACGAATTAATTGAGCCTAACGGTTCTAAATTGACAAGTTACATTGGTACACTTGTAAGGAGAGAAATTCTAATAACTTGTGATGAGTGGAGAGATGATAAGCTGGATGATGCTAAAAACAAAATCTGGAGTGAGATACAAGTACTTTAAATTATGTCTTTAAATTACGATTATGTACTTTAAATTATGTCTTTAAATTACTTATACTAACGCACTTTGTGTATGTTTTTTGTAGAGGTCTTTCAACATTGATGACAGAAGAAAAGATTATTGTCTTGGATTGGCCGGCAAAATACTAAGAGGGTTTAGAACATATTTAAACAGAAAATATCTTAGAGATGCCGAAAAAAATTTGTTGATGCAGAGCGTCCAGCAGAATATGCAGATGGGATTTCATTTAAAGAATGGGATGTTTTTAAAGCCAAACAGAAAACCCCAAAATTTCAGTGTGTAAGTGACGTAAATCGTCAAAGAGCATCATCTCCCGCATATCCATACAAAAAAAGGGCGTTTGGGATATGCACGATTAGAACAAAAAATAGTAAGTATTTACAAATTGCAATGATATACTTGTTCATCAAGAGTTATAACTGAGCTTGTTTTTTGTGTTAATGTGTAGTTAAAAGAGGAGAGTAGTTCTAAAACATCTCTTCCAGAGCATGTTTTGTGGAAGGCTGCCCGTGTGGGTAAGGATGTAGTTCTTAGAGAAGATGTACAACAAATTTTTGAAAAATGCGTAAGTATAACATTAATTCTAATTAAATCAAAATTTTATTAACATATAGTATTCATGTTTTTCCAATATTCATATGAATTTCAGGAGAGTCTGTCTCAGTCTACATCTCCACCAGATGATTGCAGGAGCATACTTAGTCGAGCAATAGATGTTCGTGAGTATTCTGGTCGAGTGAGGGGTAAAGGACACGGGGTTACTCCAAGCTCCTTGAAAAAGAACAACCCAAAGACAAAATCTGCTAGCAATAAAGAACAGCAGGCAAGGTTGGATGCATTAGAAGCTGAAGTTCTTGAATTGAGGAAGGAAAAAGCAAGATAGTACCAATCAGAAAGGGAAGCTTCGGGTGTTAAAAAAACTAGTGACATAGCTAGTGTCAATTGTGCAGCTCAACCAAGTATTCCCGAGGTACTTACATATATTATTATGAAATTAAACTAGTGTAATTTATTTAACTGACATATATACACATTAACGATGTCATATTTATTATTGATTTTAGGGCATTTCACCTTGTCAACTCTTTTTAGAGACACCAACTTATCGCATGGTTGGCAAGGGAAAAGTCCATAACACTCTGGGAGAAGTACTTCATCATAAACCTCTCCCTTCTGGATATTTGAAAGTGTCGATTGATATTGGTTTAGAGGAGGGTGCGTTATTACCAATCCCAGATGAAGTTTCGGATGCAACATTGGTGAGAGAGGCAATAGGAGCTTTTGTTGCATGGCCATCAAGACTCGTTCGCATAGATGATGAGGTATAATTAAAACCATTATGAACCTTTTAGTACTCAAATTTTTTACGTTCGTTTTACTTACATTTTTTTTTTGCATGGTAATGTTAGACTCCTACAAAACCCAAACCAGAAGATAAAGGGATTACGCGGCCAAAGGAGTCAGTGACAGCAAAAAAACAGGTACAACACAATTATATGATATTTATGCTTAGATAATGTTAATTTGTCATCCTATACTTGACCACTCTAATTTTATGATATTTAGATTATTCCTGCTAAAGAGATTGAAGCTGTAAGTAGGGGTAAGGAGCCTGTAATTAGCAACATTCCCACAGAAACAAAGAGTGTTTCTAAGAGGACCGGGACTAGAAAGAAAACTACTTCACAATATAGGTCATGCCTTCAGACATTTATAAGCTTCAAAACTATTTCGCAAGGTGGTACTTCTCTTATACCCCTGGATGAAGGGATTTATGGTTTTGAAGGCATGACAGCAATTGGTAAGGAGGATTTGGAAGAAGTTTTTGGACACTTGACATTAGGCATGGTTGTTATCAATACATACATCAGGTATACTCCAATCAACTTTGTTTAATTAATTGCAGAATTTATTTACTCATTTCAATGAATAATTAATGTTAATGATGTTTTTATTTAAGGTTTCTGTATGACAAGTTGATTCGCCCGCGTGGATTGGAGTCCAGATTCACTTTCATAAATCCCAACATTGTCCACGCAGGGTCAATCATCTCAAAACCAGATGAAGTAATAGCATTTGTGCTCAGTTTATTTATGGCCAGCAAAGATACAGAAAAATTGTTCTTTTTACCATATAATACTGGCCCCAAGTAAGATTTTCATTCTAAATTTCCTCTGTTATAATTTTTCGTTTTTTAACGTTGTGCAGAAAATTTCCATCTAACCTTTGTTTAATATTCCAGTGGACACTGGTTATTGGTTGCAATTAATCATGTGAGAGAAATTGTATATTATCTGGATTCATTGGGAAATGATTGGACAACATACCCAGATATGAATAAGACGATTGACACGTAAGTGAGATTGTTCCAAAATATTACTGTGTATATTTAATTATTTATGTGCGATAGTTCTAAATATTCGTTATTATTTTATTATAGCATTCTACAAAGTTTTCGAGCACAAAGAGATATTCAAGTACCAAGGAGTAGAGTCAACAATATTTCTTGGATCAAAGTGGAGGTATAGATTTTCACAATTTTGATTATATAGCGATGATACTCGATAAAACAAGTTAAGGTGTATATCTTGATGTATATCCGTATTTTCTTTCCATGTGTAGTGTCCTCGTCAGTGCAATGGTTTAGATTGCGGTTATTTTATGTTGAGGTTTATGAAAGAAACTATTCTTTTGGATCGATTAGAGATTCCATTCACGGTATGAATTTCTAACTTAGGAATTATTTTAATATTTCCCATAAAATGACTTAGTATTTTAATTAAATCATACTATGTTATATTACTATGTAGTACTTTGATGAATTCAAGTGTGCTTCATACTCAAAAGATCAATTGGATGAACTTATGGAGGATTGGTGCCAATTTGTTATGGAGTTGAGAGTTTTATTATAAGGTATAACTTTGAGATTTGAGAATATAATATATGTCGTTATAGTTGTGTTACAATATTATTGTTTTTGTTGTTTTTATTTGGTAACTTGTATGAATTTTGATTTTTTGATTTTGTTTTAGGTTATATAGGTGCAGCTCGATGTAGAAGATAGAGTTATTTTGTAATTCATTGTAGATTTTGTTTCATTGTTGTATATACTAATGTTGTTGTTGTGTATATTGTGCAAAAAGGATTGAAGAGATGAATATTGATGTTGTTATAATATTGTTTCATTATGGTATATTGATGTTGTTGTTGTTTAAAATGTTATAATGAAGCTATAAATTCTGGTGTACAAAAAGGTGAGATTAAATTTGATAGGCAGCGTTTTGTTTTAAATGGAAAAAAAAATTATATTTTAAAAAATAGTAAGGAAAAGCGCTGCTAAAGGGGGGAATAGACAGTGCTTTTAATGAGAAGCGCTGTCTAAAGTGTTAGAAAAAAACTTATATTAAAAAAATAATAAGGAAAAGCACTGCTAAAGGGGGGGGGGGGGGGGGGGGGGATAGATAGCGCTTTTAATGAAAGCGCTGTCTAAAGTGATTGAAAAAAAAATATTAAAAAATAATAAGGAAAAGCGCTGCTAAAGGGGGGGGGGGGGGGGGAATAGACAGCGCTTTTAATGAAAGCGATGTCTAAAGTGATTGGAAAAAAAAATATTAAAAAATAATAAGGAAAAGCGTTGCTAAAGGGGGGGAATAGACAACGCTTTTACCAAACGCTGTCTAAAGTTCCACATTAAAAGCGTTGTCTAAAGTGTAAGCGCTGCTAAAGGGGGGTACCTATAGCAGCGCTTTTGAAATTACATAAGCGCTGTCTATACCTTTAGTAGCGGAGGTTTTAGCAGCGCTTTTAAGCGCTGTTAAAGGCCTAAAAAAGCGCTGTCTAATCCCTTGTTTGGCATAGTGAATCTTTCCATTAACTAGATATTTTAACACCTGATGCGAAGTGGGAGTGACAGCATTGGCCCCATGAATCCAAGGGCGTCCCAATAATCAAGAGTAAGATGGGCGGATGTCCATCACATAGAAAGTAGAATCGAAAGTCTGGGAACCAAATTTAATAGGAATGTCCACCTCCCCGTGTACCATTATCTTGGAACCATCAAAAGCTATCACCATAATATTGTTGGGCTTCAACGTAAGTCCTTCACAGTCTAATCTGTCTAAGGAATTCCTGGGTAGAACATTTAGAGATGAGCCAGTGTCCACCAACACATGAGCTAGAGTAGTGCCCTGCATTCAATAAAGACATGTAGGGCATCATTATGTTTTCTTCCCTTAGTAGTCAAATCAACATTGGAGAAACCTAGTCCTTTATCAGCAGTCAGACTGGAAATGCAGTTCCCAAATTGGTCGGTAGAAGTCTCTTGTGGCACATGAGCAAACTTCAGGAACATCACCAAAGATTTAGCGTGGGCCTCAGAGTACAACAACAAATCCAGCATTGAGATCTTCGAGGGGGTCTGCCCCAATTGCTCCACAACATTGTAGTCACTTTTCCGTATGATTTTTAAAATTTCCTCCATTTCTTGCTTGGAGGCCTCAGGAATGGCTTCTTTAGGTGCCTCTGTCCGGGCAGGCTCAACTGATACTTCTTTGCCCCGAGTCTCAGCTTATTCAGTAGCAGGAATAACAATAGGAGTAACAATAGGAGTGGTAAAATGAGTAACAATAGGAGTAGCATAAGGAATATTAGCAGGAATAACAAAAGGAGTGGAAACAGTCTTTAGAGAGATTTCAGGAGAGAAAATCCTTCTGCTTCTGGTGATTTTACTGGTCCCAACAATGTTATCAACGTTAGGATCAGTATCTTCAATAACTTCATTCTTGATGGCCAACAGGTCTTTCTTGATGCCATGATAATAAACGTCAACTCCATAATTCCAAAGAATGGCTTTGTCGGAGGAATATGGTATGGGCCCTGGAGAGGTAATGATCAGGGGAGCAATTTTAGGGTTTCCAGTGATCCTTATAGGCCTTTTGGAGGAGACCCTTGTAAGATTATTAGAGATGGTAATAAGTGATGCATCTTTGCACAAACTTTTCTCATAAGTAACTTTCTCAAAGAGGATCTTTCGATCATCTATCAAATGTTGAACACCTATCTTTAACAAAAAACAACCATTGGGAAGAGACGCACACAGGTGGCAACCTTCACCAAAGCCCGGAAATAAACCGACTCGTAAGAGATTCTTCTTAACAATTGGAAGAGGAGTAGTTAATTCACCCGTATAAGAAATAAACAGAACATTATCAACAACATTGATACCCCTATCATGCTTGGGAATCAGTTCAGTTATTACATTGGGAGTTTCAGGAGGGTCAAATTCAATCTCCTTTGCATCAATAAGATCTTGAACTTTATTCTTCAGAGCCCAAAAATCATTGGTATCATGCTCAGGACTGTTGGAGTGGTAGGTACACCGAGCATTTGGATTATAACGGGGAGATGTAATGTTTGGATTTTGAGAAGGCTCCCTCAGAGTGACCAAGCTAGCCTTCATTATATGCTGCAATACCTGAGATAAAGGCATATTGAGTCTGGTGAATTGTCTTCTATGCGCATCCTTCTTGCGATGTTTGTTTTGTCGTTAAGTTGATGCAAGGTTGGAGATCATTATAGCTCATACCGTTGGACGGTGTTCAGCTTTACCCTGATTTCTCTGGCCATAGGAAGCACTAACTTCCTTCTTCCCACTGAAAGGCTTCTTCACAGCACTCGAAGATGCAACCCCTTGAATTTTGCAACTTTTGATGCCAGCTTCTACTTGTTCTCCCGTCAATATCAGTTCGGTGAACCTAGGTGAAGAGCTTCCGATCAGATGGTTGAAAAATGGGCCTGACAGAGTACCCAAGAACATATCTACCAGCTCTCTATCAGACAGTGGAGGCTGGACTCTTCCTGCAAGATCTCTCCACTTTTGAGCATAATCTTTGAAACCCTCACTAGGACCCATAAACATGTTTTGAAGTTGCGTATGGGTTGGAGCGAGGTCAGCATTGTATTGGTACTACTTGTAAAAATCAGGGGCCATATCTTCCTAATTGCGAATGTTGGTTCCTTACAGTTGATAGAACCATTCCAACTGCATCCCTAACAAACTTTGCTGGAAGAAATGAACGCATAATTCCTATCAGTTGTGTGGGGTTGGATCTTCCTAACATAAGACCTTAAATGCAGCTTAGGACAGGAAACACCATCATACTTTGTGAATGCTGGAACTTTGAATTTCTGCGGGATGACCATCCTGAGACTAGTACTAACTCTTCAAAATCCAGACCAGGTACCCTCTGAATCTCCATAGCATTGAGACGATCCTTCAGTTGTTTATACTTGTCATCGGCAGGAGGATATTGTTCTTCAGCATAGTTTGCTTCCTCTTCATCAGTCCCCGGGCTGTTATCTTCTTCTTAATTTCTTCTTGTCATCCTCTTCCTGATTATCCCCCTCATTTGATGGATTTGTAAGTTCTAGAGCTCACTTGGCTGGTCCTCTAAATCTTCTTCCCATATTCAGGACGCCAGCCAGTTTCTTTGCCTTCTTTTTCTTCTCTTTGATGATGAGAGCTTTCAGATCTTCTTGTCCCTTATCCAGAGACAGGAACATTTGTTGGAATTGAGCGTTCTGTGCTTGAACATCCTTAATGTTTTTTTCAAGAGCCATTTCTTTTTGTTGAAATAAACATCGAAAAGATAAGAAACCTGTCTTGAAATACCTGCTTATGTAATGATATGCATGACATGTTTATGCGATGTTTTCAAGGACTTCGAGAAATTTAAATTTGTGATCCAAAATGAAACAAATATTTTATTAGTAAAAATTAAAATTACAACTGCCTTTTAGGCTTACAATTGAAAATTAAAAACTCTTAAAATCTAAGAATCAAGTCTCCCATGGGCGCTTCCTCTTCGCGCCTAGATAGACATTAAGACTTTTTTCTTCGTGAAGTTGCTTCGTGAGCTCCAACACTTTCTTCTCATTAGTGTATAATTGATCTCTAAAGGTATCCCGTTCTTCCTTCATCTGAATCCAGGACCTCTGCAACTCTTCAAGATTAGTGGGCATGTCTAGATGTAGAACTGTATTAAAAACATCTCCTTCGGTGATAGGCTCCACAATCACTGGAAAGATGGTTGTATACGGCATCATAAGGTTTTGGGCGTGAGCTCGTACCCATTTGAGATAAGGCTCAATAGGAATGGAATTCGTATGCCCCAGAGTCTTGCTATCAACCTTGTTTACTATGCCGCAAGCTCGTACGAACCTTTAACGATACCCTTGAACATCATCCTCGTAGTTGAACATAATGCCTTGGATAAGCATATCATGGGGACCATCCCTTCGAGCATAACCGAATTGTCGTAAGACAAAGAATGATTATAAGTGATGCATCCCCTAATGCAAAGGAGTGGGACATTAGGGAATTCCCCACAGCGGCCGATGATAGAGACATCTCCCATAAACCGAGAGTACAAAAGAATATCCGAGTGAGAAAGTGACATTATCCTTTGCGAATAACCCAAACCTTCTTCGTTCTTCAATACTAATTGAGGAAGGTGCAAAATAAACAACCTAGACAGCAATGGTGTACAACACATAAGTACCCCTCTTCTCTTCATGGTACGAGTGTGGAGGGAATGCAAGATATCTCCGAGCAAAGTAGGCACAGGGTTACGAGAGAGGAAAACCTTGACAGCATTCACAATGATGAGTAGGTCCAGATTAGGGAGAAATACTAACCCATAGATTAGAAGAGCCGAGACTTCTTCGAAATCTTGGAAATCTAAATCATCCCAAAACAATTAAGTCTTTTCTAATAGGAACTTGACTAGGAAACCCTTGACTCCGCTTCTTGTTCCCCAGTTGGATATAATGTCAGACCCTTTCAGATGCAAGGTTGTTGTAATGACCTCTGGCTTCGAAGCTTCCTCTAAACCAGTGAAAGGTGTTTAATCAAGAATAGGTACACCCAATAATTGATAAAACTCTTCCATGGTGGGTACCAAATGATAATCGGAAAATGTGAAACAATGGTGTTTGGGGTCAAAGAACTGAAATAGTACACCCATCATCTTCTCACCAGAGCTTGAGGTAACCAGGTTGAGAAGTCGACCATATTTCTTGGTGAATGAGAATGTCTCAGGAACCCTTGATACTAGCTCTTTAAGTTGGATAGGTATTTTCACAAAGTTGATTCGGACTGTATTTCTAAGAACGGAAGCCATGATCTGCAAAATAGAACAAAGATAAATTCCTTTGGTCCTTAAAATGGTTAGTGAAATGAAAATGGATGTTATGATGCATGATGTTATGTTTAAACAATTTAATCACACACAAGAAAAACACATAAGATCTTAGGTTTATGCTTGCATGGGGTTTATAGGTAAATACCATCTTGAAGTTTAGTTGGTTCAACCTGTCCTAGAAAGCTAATCGTGTTCTAAGGAGTCTCAATATCCCTGGTCTTTCTTTATCAGGCATTGTTTCAGCTCAGGCGGTCTTTTCTCGTGGCCGAAATATCCAGAAAGTCTGATCTCAATGAGTATAGTATCGAGTATCAACCAATCCTCAACTTTATACTGAAGCCGGCTATCTCACTACTTTTCTAATGGCCAAGTTTGTTCAACTAAGGTTCTAAGGTCAGTTAGTGCTTTATGACACTACACAGCGACATCGTATTCTCCTCGATTTAACACAAGGGATACTGGTACCAACAAATGTGTCACACTAATGTAACCATCACTTCAACCATATTAGTCTACATCGTACAGTCTCTACGATCTATTGCTTCTTTCCTAAAAGTGCCTCAGATCTGGGTATAAGATCTTTAATAGTAACCCCAGCAAACCCTTTAAAAATAAAGCATACAAAACACACAAGGAAAGAAAATTTAAAATGATCTAACTCTAAGGAAACCCACTTTTTATATTTCCCCAGTAGAGTCTCTAGTTCTGTAATACGATGGGAGAACTGACTGTTATACTGGTTTTATGTTTGTATTCGCAAATGTTGCGGTAAGCAAGAGTCTACACCGGCTTTTCTTTTATCCAACAAAGGAAAGGGTGAAAAGAACAAAAAAATATCTTTTGAGATTATTTTTGAGTAAGGGGGTAGATTATGGAAAGGGAAGGTGTTAGAACCTTTTCCATCCTTAGTTATCTATGGGCTCTTAGATGATAGCTCATTTGAAAATACCTTGTGTTCGTGTGTTTGAAAAAAAAGCATTTTGAAAAGAAGCCTTAGTGCGGTGAACTTTATAATGTTTCTCGTATTGTTGAGAACGTATACAAAGTATCTTTGAAAATATTTTTGGAAAGGAGTGTATGTGTGAAAAATGTTTTATTTGAGCAAGCATCTAAGAACTATCTACCTACTCGAAAAGGTTTGTTCTTTTCCTCTTTTCCCTTAGACAGTGATATCCTACTATTAGTGAATAGGTAGCCTCATCAATGGATGTTTGATGGATAATCGAAGGGGCATCGTACAGTCACAAAGGCAACTGGGCAAGATACTTTAGTAACTACCCTAGGGTTTTAAGATCATACCGAGGCAAGGTCGAGAGGGTCATTTTTGTGATCTTTAAACCGGAGGGTATCCACTAAAATCTCTCACGTTCTGAGAGTTGTGACTATTTTATTCCGAATGCAAGCGAAGTGGGAGTACCCTAGCGGTGCTCGTGTGTGAAGTGTTTTGTGCTTCAGTTATTTATCTTTGCGTTAGGTTTGCGAATGTTTTGTTTTTAATTCTTGTCATGCAATCCTATTACCATACATCTAAACAGTTCAAATAATAGTGCAAGAATTTAAAATGCGGAAATTAAACCTAGCTATTACAGGGCCTCGGGGAAGGGGATTTACTAGTCTAAAAATTGGTGGGATAAAAATAGTAAATGTCCTAGTTATTATGTTACAACCCATAAGCATATACATTAATAATAAAATAAAAGTAATAATGCTAAAATAATAAACGCGTGCGAATTGGAAAGGACGTAAAACCCTAAAACTTCTACGCACTTGGAATATTTTTGTTGTTTTTGTTTATTTGGGAAAATAATAAATTAAATTAAATCTAAACTCAATTAGTTAAAATAAAAAATTATTAATTAAAATTAATTCTAAACAAATCTAATATTTTTGGCATTTTTTTGTTTAGGAAATATTGAAATTTTAACCTAATTCTAATTGGTTTTAATTAATGAAATAAAGTTAAAAATAATCAACTAAATTAATTTACGAAAATTAATTTTAAATAAATAAAACCTAGATATAAGTTTTTATGTTTTTTCTGATTTTTTGATTAAATAAAAATGGTTTTGAAAATAAGTAAATATAAAACAAATAACTAATAAACTAAAAAGAATAAAAATTAGAAAAAAGAAACACGGGCCTGGTGTTCAAAGTGAAATGGGGGGTGGAGTTTGGACTTTGTTTTGTTTAGACCCAAATAATCTGAACCCAACGTTTCAAACATAATCTGGTGAACCTCATCCTTGAGGCTATAAGGTGGAAACGCGCCCTAGGATGGCTAGATCTTCTTGCATCAACATCTGATGGCCCAGGCACGAGGCATAGGATACGAGTATGGACCTGCATGTCACTGGATCTACAAAGAAAATATAAGAAAATAAAAACTCAAAACCTGGGATCGAACCCAGGCCTTCCAGGATTATACACGCACCCTTTACCAGCAAGCCAATTAACCATTCGTTATTTGAAACAAAAGGCAATATTATATATCAAACTCAGTCAATTTGTAAAACTTTCAAATGCACGCCAGATTGGATTTTAATGGACCAATAGTGTAGCAACGTGTGGGCCACCGGAGTCAACCCACCGAAGTCAACCTTCCTGTTGTTTTCTCCGGTGGGATTAAAACCCTAACCTGCAAAATAAGTGCAATAAAAAGATCAAAATACCCTTACCCCCATTAAAACGATGTCCTGAGTCCAAATCTGATGCTATTTTGGGCTAAAAGACCCTGTATTTTGCATTTCAAAGCAGAGCTACTGATCAGAGTCAAACACGGCATCTCATGATTCTGGCCCTAAACCTTACATGTTCCACGTTTAACCTGTTCTAAATATGACTATGAACACATATGCAAATGTTAAAATGGACAATAATCCGGATTAAATGAGATTTAATTAGAACAAATATCTTACCCATGGTGTGATTCGTGTGTGCGATTCAAGCAGGCTTCAAGCTAGTGCAAGATGTGGAAATGATTCCTGGAGTCCTCGGGAGCACGATGCAAGGCCTGGTTTAAATTGATGAAGGATGGAGAAAGATATTTGAATTTCACAAATTTGAATAATTTTTGATAAATTTTGGAGCTTCTTTCAGGCAGAGTTTTTGCGTGTCCTCTTGTTCTAGGGTTGTGGTGCATATATATGAGACAAGATTAGGGTAACAAAAAGAGTCAGAAATCAAGTTGATCAATGATGTTTTAAAGTATGAATATTTTTTATTCAAATCTTTTCAAAAGAAGAGATTCACTTCCCTTCTTACTCCACACAGTTTTGACAGCTTGCCATGAGCTTTTTGGCTTCAAAAAGATTTGGATCTTTTATATCTTACATATTTCTTGCATTTATTTAGTATTTATTTAATTTATTCTGAATTTATTTGAATAAAATCAAAACAAATAAAATATAAAAAAATAATGCATGGATATGTTTAGAGGTCCTTAGATACGTCATGAACAAGTTTGGACTCTAAAAATTTGGTCCAATAGCTCAAAATCACAAATTTGCTCAATTGAGATTTCATGCATTTCTCAAAAATTGCCCAACTTGTGCAAATTATAACTTGCTCAATTTTTATCCTTTGAAAATTATATTGGACTTTTTTGAAATACCTAGATGTCCTTTTCAATCTATCTTTTGATCAATTTTGCATTTGAAGAATTTATCTTTATGTAACTTGCCTTGACAAAAAATGCCTTTTTGTTGACTTTCAAAAAGACATGTAATGTATTGGCTCATATCTTTCCAATGATGCATTTTTTGAACTTGAGGAAAAATTAAAAGTTGTAGGTAATTGAATTTTATTCACAATGGGATTTTTTTGGGGCAAAATGGATGAAGCATGTGAAAGTTATGCCTGGTCAAAGTTCATTTGACTTTTCCTAGGAAACCTTAATTTGGCAATTTTTTATTCTTGATGATTTAGGAGCATTCCTTGAGGAATCATGATCAAACCTTGATCAAATGATGAATATTACTTCTAAATATTGATTTTGACCAAAAATCTTGAAGTTTGGCTGTATATTGGCCACAGTTGACTTTTGACCTAGTACAATTGATTTTCAGACATTTGAGCCATTGACTGGGCAAACTTGTAATGCAAGGCATGAAACTTGGCATGGACATTCTTGAGGACATATTAGGGACCATGGAAATAACTTGAGACCCTTGAAACCAAAATTTATTTTTGAAAAGTAAAACCCTAGTTGGAAGTCCATTGCTTTAGGAGGAGAATTTGTCTAATCAATTCTTGGTCAACCTTGAGAAATTGAGGTCCTCTATGAGCATATCTTGAATAAAATGAGAGGGAAAATTTTGGGGTACAACAATGGAAAACTACCAACTCAATGGTCGAAGGTGGGATAGAAAAATATATTGGCTCACAAATGACGATAAACTACCAACTCAATAGATGAAGGTAGAAGATCAATAAGATACCGACTAACATATAATGATAAACTACCAACTTAATGGTCGAAGGTAGGATAGAAAAAGATACCCACTCATAGATGACGATAAACTACCAACTTAATAGATGAAGGTAGAAGATCAATAAGATACTGACTCACAAAGGACAATAAACTACCAACTCAATAGTTGAAGGTAGAAGATCAATAAGATACCAATTCACATATGACGGTAAACTACCAACTCAATAGTTAAAGGTAGAAAAGTAAGAGATACCGACTCACACATGACGGTAAACTAACAACTCCATAGATGAAGGTAAAAAATAGAATAAACCTTTCCACGACGAACGGGTTCCAGTTTCTTCTTTATCAAGTCTTTCACTTAAAAAGGATAATATACAAACTTCTCTGCGGGACTTTTCTGGAGAGATACCATTTATTGTTGAAGAGAAAACATCCCAAAAGAGATACCATTTGTTGTTGACGAGCAAACTTCTCAAAAGAGATACCATTTGTTGTTGATGAGAAAATTCTCAAAAGAGATACCATTTGATGTTGATGAGAAAACTTCTCAAAAGTGATACCATTTACTATTGATGAGCAAACTTCTCAAAAGAGATACCATTTGTCGTTGATGAGCAAACTTCTCAAAAGAGATACCATTTGCTGCATAAAACTCCCCAAGAACCCAGTCACAAGCCACGAACTAGTCTCAGTTTCTTCTTAATCAAGTCTTCCACTTGAAAAGGACAATATACAAACTTCTCTGCAGGACTTTTCCGGAGAGATACCATTTGTTGTTGATGAGCAAACTTCCTAAAAGAGATACCATTTGTTGTTGATGAGCAAACTTTTCAAAATATATATCATTTACTGTTGATGAGCAAACTTCTCAAAATAGATACCATATGTGTTGATGAGCAAATTTATCAAAAGAGATACAATTTGCTGTTGATGAGAAAACTTCCCAAAAGAGATACCATTTATTGTTGATGAGCAAACTTCTCAAAAGAGATACTATTTGTTGTCAATGAGAAAACTTCTCAAAAGAGATACCATTTGTCGTTGATGAGCAAATTTCTCAAAAGAGATACCATTTCTTGTTGATGAGAAAACTTATCAAAAGAGATACCATTTATTATTGATGAGCAAACTTCCAAAAAGAGATACCATTTATTGTTGATGAGAAAACTTCTCAAAAGAGATACCATTTGTTGTTGATGAGAAAACTTCTCAAAAGAGATATCATTTGTTGTTGATGAGCAAAATTCTTAAAAGATATACCATTTGTTGTTGATGAGCAAACTTCCAAAAAGAGATACCATTTGCTGTTGATGAGAAAACTTCCCAAAAGAGATGCCATTTGTTATTCATGAGCAAACTTCTCAAAAGAGATACCATTTTTTGTTGATGAGCAAACTTCCCAAAAGAGTTACCATTTGCTGTTATGAGCAACCTTCTCAAAAGAGATACAATTTTTTGTTGATGAGCAAAATTCTCAAAAGATATACCATTTGATGTTGATGAGCAAACTTCTCAAAAGAGATACCATTTGATGTTGATGAGAAAACTTCTCAAAAGATATACCATTTGATGTTGATGAGCAAACTTCTCAAAAGAGATACCATTTGCTGTTGATGAGAAAACTTCTAAAAAGAGATACCATTTGTTGTTGATGAGCAAACTTCTCAAAAGAGATACCATTTATTGTTGATGAGCAAACTTCTCAAAAGAGATACCATTTATTATTGATAAGAAAACTTCTCAAAAGAGATACCATTTGTTGCATAAACCTCCCCAAGAACCTGGTCACAAGCGACGAACTAGTCTCAGTTTATTCTTAATCAAGTCTTCCACCTGATAAGCATAATATACAAACTTCTCTGCAGGACTTTTCTAAAGAGACGATGTTTTATGAGTTAACCTCCCCAAGAACCTGGTCATAAGCCACAAACTAGTCTCAGTTTCTTCTTAATCAAGTCATCCACCTGATAAGGATAATATACAAACTTCCCCATGAGACTTTTTTCGAAGAGATGTCATTTGATAAAAAATCATAGTTGATAAGTTGGAGATAGACAAGCTGCTCATGAGGAGACCGCAATTTTCCATGAGGTAAAACTATGTTGGAAATACACCCAAGCTGCTCAAATAAAGAGGCTACCACTTGCTATTATGCAAAAGATTTTAATATAGTGTTATAAAGACACTGTTGGGAATGAGAATCAATAACTTCATTGGGGATAGACAAACTGCTCATGAAGAGACCACCATTTATCCTAAAAGAGGAAATCCAAAAATAATCAAGTTGTTCAAATAAAGAGACTGCCACGTGTTTTCATGTCGAGATTCCAAAAGAGTGTTGCAACAACACTACTGGGGAACAAAGTTCATCTTCAATGGGGAATCATGAATAGAATCTTCCTGAGGAGACAAAAGTATTTACATGCGCAAAATAAATGCACTCTCAATCTAGTTTTCACGACCTAGAGAAATTCATAGGGTAACATCCACGGGAGACGAAGCTCAATCCAAGAACAAGATGAAGAGAAACAAGCAAACAAGACTCTACCAGGTTAGGAATAAGCTCAACCAAGACTTATCCTATCGTGATACAGAAAGGAAGGCTAAAACAAACTCTTCCACGAGGAATAAACACAATGGGGAATTAGAAAGGAAGAGCACTTTCTGCTTAAGTTGACACTCTATTTGGAAAGAGAGAATACTTTACTTGGGGATAAACACAACCAAAGGAGATGGACCCAAAAACATCGAGAAATGCGAATGTGCATGAATGATGTAAGTGTGGATGAATAAATGAATGTCATGTATATGCTGACAAAACAGACAAAATAGATAAACTGGGGATGAAAAGACATCACAGTACAAACAGATACTCGACTAATCTCAACAAGATGGGAACATTACTGGAGATAGAATAAAAGCCATCGACGAAGCATATTTATGCTATAAGGCTCTAATCTCTCTAGAGAGGAAGATACTCAAAGTCCAATCAATAATCCATTGAAAGGATTACAACGCTTCATCTGGAGAAAAATCTTACTTAGTTGGAAATATTGGGGAACACCATCATCTGATAATATGTGCAAATCAGATCACATATCTTTACAAATCTGGATTTCCCCTGGAACTAATTTTGGGTGCCCCAAGTTTACTGCTGATAAATTGCATGATGCACAACATTTCTTGCAAATAACTCCAATTCTTAAATGCCCCAAGTTACATGATTTACGAGAAGAAATATTCTCAAGAGGATTTTACAAAAGACCTGGCATCCAAAATGCCCTAATGTCTTCAAACTCTTAGAGAGATTCGTTGAATCTTGGCGTGAATACCCTAGATTGATTGTATTTGACAAAACAGAGTCTTCAAATATTCTCTATGAGGATAAACGAACTATGAAGGCAGCAACCTGTTCATGTTGAAGGTCTTCAGGCGACATGCCCCTGGTTGTGATCATTCTTAGACACGATTCGCCAATTACTTAACAGCGTTGCAGACCTCAAAAGATTAAAATCATCACTGGTGCTTATATGTAAGCTTCCTTGACATTACGCAAATGTTTACAAGCAAGAAAAATTTATTCTGAGAATGAAAACTCTAATGCAACAGTTATGTAAGCCTTGAATTTTTTTTTGTTTTTTGAAAAAATGCCGCGAAGCTTGCGAATTAGTGCATCATTTATTTTTGTATGAAAGATAACAAAATCCTATGATACCAACACAAATATTTTAGTAAAACTTATGAGAGTCAGGAACGCAATCTTGTTGAAGTATGCTTTCAAAATAATCCCCGCTTCAATTAGGACTTTTGAGGGTTGTAATGTGGCATGGTTCACGGTTTTTAGAAAAACATTTAAGGCTCAAAATATTTGGTGCCCATCCTATTCATAATATTCTTCAGTCCTATATTTAGTTAATTTGATACTAGTGTTGATTTCTCAGAAAAAGATTTTGAGATGGTTAAGGAAGTGTGTTGCACCCCAAAATTTGCCCTCCCATATTCTTCAAAAAGTTGCCAAGTCAAGTCACAAAATTTCCCAAGGGTTGTGCAGTGCAACTGTCTCCTATACAGTCCAAACTAGGGTTTGTGTTCTGATCAAGAAAATGAAGTTTTCAAAGGCCCAATCAAGTCTCACATGCCTACAAATGTGGTCAAGCATCCTCATATCAAGTTTCAAGGCATTCAGCTCAAAATTGCACAGTCAAAACCCTAAATTGCACTACAGTCAACTGTAGGGGCAAAATGGTCATTTGACAGTCAAAAGTTCAAATTTTGGGTCAACATATCATTTTGAAGCCACAAACATCATTTGATCAATGCTTGATCATGATTCTCAAAATTTGGTTCAGAAATCATCAAAGATGCAAAAGTTGCTATATTTGGACAGCTGAAAAAGTCAACTGAAATTGACCAGGGCATAACTTTCACATGGATTATCAGACAAATTCCATCCAAAGCTCATTTTGAAGAGAAAGACATTTCCTACAACTCATCTTCATACTTCAAGTCCAAGAAATGCTCTCACAAAAAGTTATCAATTTCAACATTATAGGTCATTTTCAAAAGTCAACAAAAAGGGACTTTAAGTCAAAGGCCATAACTTGAGATTGGTAAATCAAAATGACATGGGACCAAAGGAATTGGTTAGAGGACTCAAAGACCTTTCCAAAATGTCCAAGAACATGTGAAAAGCTTAAAAATTGAGCAAGTTATGCCTTGTGGAAGTTGGGAAATTTTTGGGAATTTTGAAAAGTCAACTTTGATTCAAATGACCTAAATTTGCTAATGGGCCCATTTTTCTTCCATGATTCATCATTCCAAGCCTATGCACGACCACTTGGCCCAAAGGGAAGTATTTTCTCATTTTTTATTTATTTATTTGAATTTATATTAATATTAATTCATTTAAATTATTTAAATACATGAAAAATATCAAACTTGACCTAAAAAATCTTTTCATGCATGTTTTACTCTCAATATCACGTGCACATCCTAATTAGGCAAGTTTTGGTTTGATTTGAGCTGATTGAACAAAATTGCACATGAAAAAGATTGAAAAAGATCTTAAGGAAATCAAATATGCAAATCATTGAATGCCATGGATTTTATTCAATTTTGTTGACCTAAAAGCTTCAATACATAATCAGAATCACAACCCTAAGCCTTGGGGACTAAAAGCTGCGCCCAAGAACACTTTGCAAACTTGAATTTTTTCCATAAAACTCAAATACTGAATTCAACCCTGGAGGTCGATTCAAGCCTCCATTCTTGTCCCAATAGCTTCATTGTGGTTCTCTGAACGTGTGCCAATCACAAACAGCAACCAAAGCTCCAAGAATTGGTAGTTTGAACTCAGACTGTATCAAGCAATTTTTGAAATCGTATATCATAATTCATGCATCCTTTTGCATTTTTATTTATGAATTCTTGTTCAGTGTGAAGTTTCCAAGCTAACCATTGTATTTAATTGTATTTTTATTGACCATACACGATGATGCCATGAGTGAATTCTAGGGTTTTCAGGTTGTGATTTTAGGGCTTTTGCAAAGAGGAAAAATCAAAGCTTTAGACTATGACCATTGGACTCAACAAGCTTAGACGAAGCAAGTTCATATCTCGCGATGAATTTATGACCAATAGAATGCTAATCGCTATTTTCTTGAAGGTTGTCTACAGCCACGCGTTAAAACCGTTGCCTCATATTTGTGTTTCAGGAAAATTGAAGAAGACGATGTGTTGTCCATCAATGATTCGCTGATTTAAATATTCGCGCGTTTCCATCTACTAATGCGCTGGTTACTTTTATATTATTTGTTTGTCTATGTAATAATTGAATATGCGCTTAGCTCAGCTGGCAAACTCTCATTGTTTCAACCTCCAAGACCTGGGTTCGAGTCCCAGGTCTGTATAAATTCCTATATTATTTTGCTATGAACGTTCACATGCAGTGCTGAAGGGAGGAACCACGCTACACCTCCAGATCTAAGCGTACACGTGTCCATCCAATCCAGATCAAAGGCGTGGATTCAAAGAGTAGACTATGCCCAGGTCAATGCGCTGATACACAAGCCAAAAAAGTCAAACAAATTGCAAGCTTAATTGGGCCGGATTTGCTAAGTCCACACCTCCATGTTGGGACAGAAAACCCCCCTGGTTTGCTTTTTCTTTTCATATTCTATTTTTTTAAGTATTGTGTTATTTATTTTTGTTGTTTTAATTAATTAATTATTTTTCTACAAAATATAAAAACATCATAAAAAATCCAGAAAAAGATAAAAAATAATAAATATTTTTATTATAATTATTTTCTTGTAAATAAATTAACATATAATTATTTAGTTTTAATTAGGATTTTTGCAATTTTAATTATTTTCATATTAAATATAAAAAAGGTAGAATTAGGTTAATTGACAATTTTCATTCCTTTTAATTTTTCCTTTTGATCATAATGTTTATTTTATTTATTTTCTATAATTAAATTTTGCATGTAAATTAACTTAGATTTAAATTAGGTTAAAATTTAATATTTTCATAATAAATCTAAAAAACATTAGAATTAGGGTTTACATTTCAAATTTCATTTTAATTTTAATTAATTCTTTTTTCTTTTAAATCTTAAAAAACACAAAATACCAAAAACATTTGACTTTAATTTTAATTCCTCATTAACTTCAATTGTTTGCAAAAGGGTCCAACGCCCATGTTCGTAATTTATTTAATTTCGCGCATTTATTTTATGTCGTTTATTATAATTATGTAATTCTCCCAAAAGCGTTGTAACAATTTTACTTCTCGCACTTTTCTTTCTTTTGCTTTATTTTACTTTCCGTCAAATCGGGTCCGGTTTAATTTTGGCGATGTGGACCCGCGCCATTTGTAATAGCTTAGATTTATTTTTCCCGCAAATATTTTAATTGTTAAAAGCATGCAAGAATGAATGGCCATAATTAAAATCAAGCGTAGATCACAATGAACATGACAAGACAAATATCAATGAAAACGACACACAATTCGCACACACCACCCCTAGGGTACGCCTCACTGTTGCCTTTCGAAAGGTGATCGTCGAGTAGAGGACGTCTTAGTAAGTCCTCATGATCCGGGAACCTGGCATGAGGGTAGCTTCTAAGGTGTCTTTCCATTGCTCTGGTGATCACCATGTCCCTACAAACTCGAATTGACCCGAACACCTCCAACGGTGGTGCTACTTACCTCTCAATGGTGGGATGGCACTACTTTAAAGGACATTTACACAGACGAATTCCTTAGGGTAGGTAGGTTCCCAAGGATACTTGCTCTAATTTCAAAAACAAACTGAAATCTTTTCACACCAACACTTTTCAAAAGCTTTCAAAGCAAATTTTTCAAACACTCTAACGTACGAGTCGAACTGAAATTTTTCAAAGAAACTTTTTAAACCCACATTGAAAAGCAAACAAACAATTTTGAAAACACATTGAGCAAGTATCTAAGAGCCCATGGATAACCATGGATAGAAAGGGTGCTAACACCTTCCCTTTCTATAACCTACCTCCCGAACCGAGAGCAATCTCTTTAAGGAATTTTTATGTGCTTTTGTCCTTTCCATTTGGAGAAAATAAAAGACGATGGCGACTCTTGCTTACCGCGACATTTCGCGAACCAGCGTTAAACAGTCAGTTCCAGATCCACCGATCACAGAACTGGCGACTCTGCTGGGGATAAACTTAAAGTGGGGTGTACCTTAGGGCTAGCTTATAACTATGTTTTCAATTGTTTTCCTTGTGTGCTTTAAATTGTGGGTTGCTTGGGAGTTCTATAGATCCTAAACCCGGATCTGGGGGATACCTTTCTTAGAAAGTAGCAACAAGGCTGTGAGGGAACTGTGCGGGGTATACCGACATGGTTGAAACAGTCTGCTACATTGATGTGGCACTTTGGTGTGTACCGGTAACCCTTGAGTTCAGTCAAGGAGAGTACGGGGCCTCCGCGTGGTGTCATGAAGCATCAACAGACCTTAGGAACCTTAGTTGAACTATCTTGGCCTCTTTAGGGTAGTGAGATAACTGACTTTGGTGCAGTCCGAGGTTGGTTGATACTCGATACTACACTCAATTGAGGGTTGCTTTCCTGGAATATTTCGGTCGCCAGTTTAGTGGCTAAATCGAAACGATGAACAATGAAAGCAATCCCGTGATATCGGGAACCTTAGAACCCGGTTACTTTGATTAGGACAGGATGAACCAACCAACTTCAAGAGGGTACTACCCAGACCCCATGCTGGCCTTAAACCCTAAGGGCTTGTCTTGTGTGACTTGTGTGCCTTTGTACTTGCCTACTTGCATGCTTGTTAGCTGACACGTGAACTTCTTGCAGGTTTTGTTTATAGTCCTTAACTAGGACTCATGACAGGGTTTGCCAAATTTCTTGCAGGTTTTGTTTATAGTCCTTAACTAGGACTCATAACAAGGTTTACCAAATTTCTTGCAGGTTTTGTTTATAGTCCTTAACTAGGACTCATAACAAGGTTTACCAAATTTCTTGCAGGTTTTGTTTATAGTCCTTAACTAGGACTCACGACAAGGTTTACCAAATTCTTGCAGGTTTTGCTTTGTTTATAGACCTTAAGGGGGACTCATAACAAAGTATACTGAATTTCTTGCAGGGTTGTTTATAGTCCTTAATTGGGACTCATAACAGGGTTACTCACATTACCCCATGCATAGCATGACATCATACCATTGCATACATCCTAACCCATTTCAAGGATCTCAAGGGCTTGTGATGCAGGTCATGATAAATCAAACATCTAGCCAGGGGCAAAGAGGATTTATTTTCCTCTAGCCAAGGTTGTCAGGGGCTATGACCCACTGGATATGGTGAGCCTTTGACCCTTGATGAAGGACTCTCAACAAAATGAAGTTCTTACAATCAAGCTACCAGTTCCAAATGCTAACAAATTTTCTGTTTACCCCACGAGGTCCTTGAAAACATTGCATGCATGTCATACATCTCATTGCATTGCAGGTATCCCTTTGACAGGTTGCTTACCCTTCTTCGCTGTTTATTTCAGCCATGGCTTCCCAACAAGATAACCAGGACTTTCTTGCTCAAGAGGCTCGGCTCGGGGACATCCTCCTGAATTTATCCAAGGGGCAGGAGGAGTTAAGGACACTTCTCACAGGGACTTTGGTCAGGAACAATGCTGAGGATGACAAGGATGAACAGCTGAAACGTCTACAAGCTGAGGTAGACACATTGAAAACCCAGATGCTGGGGCAAAGGGCCCTCATTCAAGGTTTAGCTCAGGAGCAAGGAGAGCTGAGGGCCATGATCAGTCAGCTCCATCAAGACATGAAGCAACCAGCCCAAGTCAGGGACCAAGTCTTTGATCAGCCACCAAGAGGACCAAAGTCTGGTATGGTGAAGAATGAACCTCTCCAAATTGCTACTACTTCACAAGCCCAGTATCAACGGGGTAATCGACGCAAGCGATACACGCCTGGAAGACATTTCACTGAGACTGGCATACCACCATCTCTAATGCTGGAACACTTGTTGGAGGTCAATCTGATTACTTTAAAGGGTCCTCCCCAGAATCCTGACATCTCTGCTCCTACTTATAACCCTGATAAAAGATGTGCCTACCATTCTGACAGTCCTGGACATCACACCAATGATTGTTGGAGCTTGAAGAACAAGATCCAGGACTTGATCGACGGAAGGGTGCTGGAGTTCATGCCGGGTGGCCAAATGAAATGCTTCTGCTGAGAATCTCCCATCTGAAGTGACTAATTCAAACTAGAAAACTTTTGTTCATTCGAATGTTCAAGTTGCATTTTTCTTTGATTGTCTAAACATTTATTCATGTCAAACGTTGTTATTTCATTAATACATCGCTTATGTCTGTTTTGAATCAATATATTCGCATTCACTATATGCAAACCGTTTTCATATTTTTTCTGATGTCAACTCTTGATCTTTGATCCTAAGCCTCTTGAGGGAGGATGACGAAAATGATACCGCGGTCTACAGTATGCTTTTGAACGGACCCCGCTGATGAGGTACAGGCATTGTTTCAATTCCTAAACACTGGAGTAATAAGAAAGATAATCCCTCGTTAACCCCTCTGAGCCAAAGAAGTAGGAGTTTTTATTTTCGAAAATCAAAACCCTTAATCATAACCAGGGGCAGGGTAGTCTTCTCAGTTGATCCAAGTGCATAACGAATGGCACCGAAAAGATCTTTACGAAACGAACAAAGACAGTAATGGTTCAGAACAATCAAAAGGACAGGCAGTCATCATCAAAATTCATAAATGAAAAGCCCAAAAAGTCTAAACCTACAAATGGGACTTACGAAACTGGGGCATCCCGCTGACTGTAATTCCAAAAAAGGAAACAGTTCAGGCAAAAAAGGAAAGGGATAACAAAAATCGGACAAGGAAGAGGTCTTACAAACCCTCAACAAAAAAAAAGGAATGACTGCCTATTCAAAATAAGTTATCAACATCCGAACCATTATTAGAACATCAAAGCAAAGACTCAAGCAAGGTCTAACGCACGATCAACTGAGTTTAGGTTTGGAGAACATCACGAAGAGTGGGTGGGTACAAATAATTTGAGCCTTTATCCTTTGTTTCTTAAACCGTGAACCAAGCCACGTTATAACCCTCAAAAGTCCTAGCTGAAGCATGGGCTAGTTCGAAAGCGTACTGTTACGAAAGGTATCCTGACTCCTTAAGGCTTACGGTAAATACGGAGTTGACATCACGTTTTACAAACATTCATTTGTTTTATGAAAAAGAATGTATTTTCAAAATCTCTAAGACAGACATAAGCTTTGCATTTTTGATATAACATTGCTTGTATATGACTTTTTGTTTGAACAGCATAGAAATTCGCACAATGAAAGTCTAATGAACAGGAGTATCTCCAATCAAGGGGCATGGCATGAGCATGGTCCATCATCTGGGGCAATCCAATCAAGACTCGGAGAATCTCTTAAAGGCCAAATAGCCTGGGGCAAATCTCCGCCTGAGTCACTTGGGGCACTCCAGTAACAAATCTTGTCTGATCAAACACCTTCTGATGGTATGACATTACATTTCTAACAGGGGCAACTCCCCACATTCCCTGAATGTGGACATAGTCGAAAAAATACTACGCACAATCAAAAACCCGCTAGGTTGACATACCTAGGCAAAAATAAGGGCTTCCCGGCGAACCAAAAGGGTTCGGGCAAAATGAGGGATGAAATGAAAAAATCTGTACATCCGGCAAGTCGAAAACCTGAAAAGGCGGCTTGAGCAAAAATGGGTATCCCGGTGGACTGAAAACCCGAAAGGGCGGTCCAGGCAAAAGTTAGGGATTAAAAGCGTACGACTATGTCCCGCCATCTGTCTACCAGAAGAAGGTTTGTCCGCCAACAACTATCAGCTCCCCCATAGAAACAGGGGCAATAAAGAGTGGTCTAAGCAATCTGATTGATCTATCCTCCAAGGTATCAGGGTAGGTTCCGTTCAAAGGAATCCATTCCAATACAATTCAATACTTCCCCAGGAGAGTCCAATCCAGCTTCCCCAGAAAAGTTGGAATCCATATCCCCAAGCAGTAAGCTTATCCCCAGTAAATTCTGGTAGCTTATCCCCTCGCAAAGCACGAACGCGTCGTCCGGCTTTATTTAAAGAGTTGTTTCCTTAACAGGATATAACTGGGTTATCCTCAGCCAAGGGCCACGGAAAGAGCGTCGTCGACAAAGTCTTCCTATCCCCAGCAAACTATTATCATCACTCAACAAGGCTTCTCTATCCCCACAGAGTATCGCTTCCCAGCATGGTCGTCAGAGCATTTTCTCTCCCCGCAGTCTTCCATTCGCCAAGTTTATTCCCCAACGGAGTTATCTTCTCCTACCGGTATCCCTGCAACTATCATCCCCAGCGGAAGCAAAATCTATTCTTCAACATCAGCCCAGGATACGACTTCCCGGCACCCGTCAAGGATTCATTTTCCTAGACAAAAACATACATAAAACATCACATCTTCATACATTATAGCATGCATATGCATCATACTACACGAATCTCATTAATTTTGAAGACATACAGTTCATGCATCATGATTTTGCATACAATTATGTTTTGCCTTTTCAGGAAAAAGGTCAATACCAAAATGATTACTATCAACTATCGCAATTCTTTCTAGATATAGTTTCAGATATGACCCAGAGATGGTGACGTTCTGATACTGCTTCCAGATTTCCTTCTAGATATAGTTTCAGATATGACCCAGAGATGGTGACGTTCTGATGCTGCTTCCAGATTTCCTTCTAGATATAGTTTCAGATATGACCCAGAGATGGTGACGTTCTGATGCTGCTTCCAGATTTCCTTCTAGATATAGTTTCAGATATGACCCAGAGATGGTGACGTTCTGATGCTGCTTCCAGATTTCCTTCTAGATATAGTTTCAGATATGATCCAGATATGGTGACGTTCTGATGCTGCTTCCAGATTTCCTTCTAGATATAGTTTCAGATATGATCCAGATATGGTGACGTTCTGATGCTGCTTCCAGAATTCCTTCTCGATATAGTTTCAGATATGATCCAAATATGGTGACGTTCTGATGCTGCTTCCAGAATTCCTTCTCGATATAGTTTCAGAAATGATCCAGATATGGTGACGTTCTGATGCTGCTTCCAGATTTCCTTCTAGATATAGTTTCAGATATGATCCAGATATGGTGACGTTCTGATGCTGCTTCCAGATTTCCTTCTAGATATAGTTTCGGATATGATCCAGATATGGTGACGTTCTGATGCTGCTTCCAGAATTCCTTCTCGATATAGTTTCAGATATGATCCAGATATGGTGACGTTCTGATGCTGCTTCCAGAATTCCTTCTCGATATAGTTTCAGATATGATCCAGATATGGTGACGTTCTGATGCTGCTTCCAGATATCCTTCTAGATATAGTTTCAGATATGATCCAGATATGGTGACGTTCTGATGCTGCTTCCAGAATTCTTTCTTGATATAGTTTCAGATATGATCCAGATATGGTGACGTTCTGATGCTGCTTCCAGAATTCTTTCTCGATATAGTTTCAGATATGATCCAGATATGGTGACGTTCTGATGCTGCTTCCAGAATTCCTTCTAGATATAGTTTCGGATATGATCCAGAGATGGTGACGTTCTGACGCTGCTTCCAGAATTCCTTCTAGATATAGTTTCGGATATGACCCAGAGATGGTGACGTTCTGATACTGCTTCCAGACATCCTTCTAGATATAGTTTCAGATATGATCCAGATATGGTGACGTTCTGATGCTGCTTCCAGATCTCCTTCCAGATATAGTCCAGATGTAAACCAGATATGGCAACGTTCTGACACTTATTCCAGTTGAAGATATTTCAAGACCTCCTCTAGTCCAGCTAAATCGATGCCCAACAGATTTTTCTGATAAAGACGCAGTAGAAGTTATCTCTTATGGTCCCCTCTCCGGCAAGTGCGTGAGGTGATAATTCCTTCTTCAGATGTTTCCCTCTCCGACGATGAGTGTGAGGTGATAATCTCTTATGGTCCCCTCTCCGGCAAGTGCGTGAGGTGGTAATTCCTTTTTCAAGATGTTTCCCTCTCCGACGATGAGTGTGAGGTGATAGTCTTCTATGGTCCCCTCTCCGGCAAGTGCGTGAGGTGGTAATTCCTTTTTCAGATGTTTCCCTCTCCGACGATGAGTGTGAGGTGATAGTCTCCCTTGGTTCCCTCTCCGACGGTGTGTGAGGTGACAATTCCTTTTCCTATGGTTCCCTCTCCGACGGCGAGTGAGGTGATTCCCTTTCAGATTATAATTGTTTATGGTTCTCGTTCCGATCCTGCAAAGATGGTAATTCCCGCCAAGATTTTTCTCAACGAGCGTTGTTGAAGTTAAAATCAACCAAGGTTCTCTTACCATTCATGCTAAGGCAGTAACCATACCTGGTTCATTCATCATCTTTGGAAGCTCCAGACTCAGCTCCTGTAACCAGTCGGGACACATCTATACCAAGCATATAAAGATCAGCTCCTGCAACGTGTCAGGTACTCATTTTTTTTCCAGGTATGCAGGTTCTCGCTAAGGAATCTCCTACGCAATCAACATCCAGATGGCATCTATAAGCCCATCATCCTATCCAGCAATCTCTAAATGGCATCTATAAGCCCATTCCCCCATCACACTGCTAACATGTGAGCGCAAATTTCTGGGCACTCTAGTGTCCAATCATCTTCTACCCTCGGATTACGAAAGGCACGTCAGCCAATCTGCATCCTCAGGTCTAAGAAGATTGAACAGGGGCAACTGTTGCACCCCAAAATTTTCCCTCCCATATTCTTCAAAAAGTTGCCAAGTCAAGTCACAAAATTTCCCAAGGGTTGTGCAGTGTAACTGTCTCCTATACAGTCCAAACTAGGGTTTGTGTTCTGATCAAGAAAATGAAGTTTTCAAAGGCCCAATCAAGTCTCACATGCCTACAAATGTGGTCAAGCATCCTCATATCAAGTTTCAAGGCATTCAGCTCAAAATTGCACAGTCAAAACCCTAAATTGCACTACAGTCAACTGTAGGGGCAAAATGGTCATTTGACAGTCAAAAGTTCAAATTTTGGGTCAACATATCATTTTGAAGCCACAAACATCATTTGATCAATGCTTGATCATGATTCTCAAAATTTGGCTCAGAAATCATCAAAGATGCAAAAGTTGCTATATTTGGACAGCTGAAAAAGTCAACTGAAATTGACCAGGGCATAACTTTCACATGGATTATCAGAAAAATTACATCCAAAGCTCATTTTGAAGAGAAAGACATTTCCTAAAACTCATCTTCATACTTCAAGTCCAAGAAATTCTCTCACAAAAAGTTATGAATTTCAACATTATAGGTCATTTTCAAAAGTCAACAAAAAGGGACTTTAAGTCAAAGGCCATAACTTGAGATTGGTAAATCAAAATGACATGGGACCAAAGGCATTGGTTAGAGAACTCAAAGTCCTTTCCAAAATGTCCAAGAACATGTGAAAAGCTTAAAAATTGAGCAAGTTATGCCTTGTGGAAGTTTGGAAATTTTTGGGAATTTTGAAAAGTCAACTTTGATTCAAATGACCTAAATTTGCTAATGGGCCCATTTTTCTTCCATGATTCATCATTCCAAGCCTATGCACGACCACTTGGCCCAAAGGGAAGTATTTTCTCATTTTTTATTTATTTATTTGAATTTATATTAATATTAATTCATTTAAATTATTTAAATACATGAAAAATATCAAACTTGACCTAAAAAATCTTTTCATGCATGTTTTACTCTCAATATCACGTGCACATCCTAATTAGGCAAGTTTTGGTTTGATTTGAGCTGATTGAACAAAATTGCACATGAAAAAGATTGAAAAAGATCTTAAGGAAATCAAATATGCAAATCATTGAATGCCATGGATTTTATTCAATTTTGTTGACCTAAAAGCTTCAATACATAATCAGAATCACAACCCTAAGCCTTGGGGACTAAAAGCTGCGCCCAAGAACACTTTGCAAACTTGAATTTTTTCCATAAAACTCAAATATTGAATTCAACCCTGGAGGTCGATTCAAGCCTTCATTCTTGTCCCAATAGCTTCATTGTGGTTCTCTGAACGTGTGCCAATCACAAACAGCAACCAAAGCTCCAAGAATTGGTAGTTTGAACTCAGACTGTATCAAGCAATTTTTGAAATCGTATATCATAATTCATGCATCCTTTTGCATTTTTATTTATGAATTCTTGTTCAGTGTGAAGTTTCCAAGCTAACCATTGTATTTAATTGTATTTTTATTGACCATACACGATGATGCCATGAGTGAATTCTAGGGTTTTCAGGTTGTGATTTTAGGGCTTTTGCAAAGAGGAAAAATCAAAGCTTTAGACTATGACCATTGGACTCAGCAAGCTTAGACGAAGCAAGTTCATATCTCGCGATGAATTTATGACCAATAGAACGCTAATCGCTATTTTCTTGAAGGTTGTCTACAGCCACGCGTTAAAACCGTTGCCTCATATTTGTGTTTCAGGAAAATTGAAGAAGACGATGTGTTGTCCATCAATGATTCGCTGATTTAAATATTCGCGCGTTTCC
This sequence comes from Vicia faba, assembly GCA_948472305.1. NCBI lineage: Eukaryota > Viridiplantae > Streptophyta > Magnoliopsida > Fabales > Fabaceae > Vicia > Vicia faba. Next base: position 232,070,229 of record OX451738.1, read on the forward strand.
ATCTACTTATGCGCTGGTTACTTTTATATTATTTGTTTGTCTATGTAATAATTGAATATGCGCTTAGCTCAGCTGGCAAACTCTCATTGTTTCAACCTCCAAGACCTGGGTTCGAGTCCCAGGTCTGTATAAATTCCTATATTATTTTGCTATGAACGTTCACATGCAGTGCTGAAGGGAGGAACCACGCTACACCTCCAGATCTAAGCGTACACGTGTCCATCCAATCCAGATCAAAGGCGTGGATTCAAAGAGTAGACTATGCCCAGGTCAATGCGCTGATACACAAGCCAAAAAAGTCAAACAAATTGCAAGCTTAATTGGGCCGGATTTGCTAAGTCCACACCTCCATGTTGGGACAGAAAACCCCCCTGGTTTGCTTTTTCTTTTCATATTCTATTTTTTTAAGTATTGTGTTATTTATTTTTATTGTTTTAATTAATTAATTATTTTTCTACAAAATATAAAAACATCATAAAAAATCCAGAAAAAGATAAAAAATAATAAATATTTTTATTATAATTATTTTCTTGTAAATAAATTAACATATAATTATTTAGTTTTAATTAGGATTTTTGCAATTTTAATTATTTTCATATTAAATATAAAAAAGGTAGAATTAGGTTAATTGACAATTTTCATTCCTTTTAATTTTTCCTTTTGATCATAATGTTTATTTTATTTATTTTCTATAATTAAATTTTGCATGTAAATTAACTTAGATTTAAATTAGGTTAAAATTTAATATTTTCATAATAAATCTAAAAAACATTAGAATTAGGGTTTACATTTCAAATTTCATTTTAATTTTAATTAATTCTTTTTTCTTTTAAATCTTAAAAAACACAAAATACCAAAAACATTTGACTTTAATTTTAATTCCTCATTAACTTCAATTGTTTGCAAAAGGGTCCAACGCCCATGTTCGTAATTTATTTAATTTCGCGCATTTATTTTATGTCGTTTATTATAATTATGTAATTCTCCCAAAAGCGTTGTAACAATTTTACTTCTCGCACTTTTCTTTCTTTTGCTTTATTTTACTTTCCGTCAAATCGGGTCCGGTTTAATTTTGGCGATGTGGACCCGCGCCATTTGTAATAGCTTAGATTTATTTTTCCCACAAATATTTTAATTGTTAAAAGCATGCAAGAATGAATGGCCATAATTAAAATCAAGCGTAGATCACAATGAACATGACAAGACAAATATCAATGAAAACGACACACAATTCGCACACACCACCCCTAGGGTACGCCTCACTGTTGCCTTTCGAAAGGTGATCGTCGAGTAGAGGACGTCTTAGTAAGTCCTCATGATCCGGGAACCTGGCATGAGGGTAGCTTCTAAGGTGTCTTCCCATTGCTCTGGTGATCACCATGTCCCTACAAACTCGAATTGACCCGAACACCTCCAACGGTGGTGCTACTTACCTCTCAATGGTGGGATGGCACTACTTTAAAGGACATTTACACAGACGAATTCCTTAGGGTAGGTAGGTTCCCAAGGATACTTGCTCTAATTTCAAAAACAAACTGAAATCTTTTCACACCAACACTTTTCAAAAGCTTTCAAAGCAAATTTTTCAAACACTCTGACGTACGAGTCGAACTGAAATTTTTCAAAGAAACTTTTTAAACCCACATTGAAAAGCAAACAAACAATTTTGAAAACACATTGAGCAAGTATCTAAGAGCCCATGGATAACCATGGATAGAAAGGGTGCTAACACCTTCCCTTTCTATAACCTACCTCCCGAACCGAGAGCAATCTCTTTAAGGAATTTTTCTGTGCTTTTGTCCTTTCCATTTGGAGAAAATAAAAGACGGTGGCGACTCTTGCTTACCGCGACATTTCGCGAACCAGCGTTAAACAGTCAGTTCCAGATCCACCGATCACAAAGTGATAAGGCTTTTAGAGTAGCAGTTACCCTTCTAGTGTTTGTGTTTGTAGTCACACGAATCTATTCTTTGCTGAGGACTTTTCTTTGTAATCCTTACTTTTCAATTTTTGTTTTCCCTAACTTTTGCCTGAACTAATTCTTTTGAATTGATAGTCCAGCTGGATGCCCTGACTTTTGCCTAAGTGACTTATTTGTTTTCAAGTTTTGACTTAGCGGGGCTTTTTGTCTTTTCAATTTTTATCATTTTTTATTCATATTACCTTTTCTTTCCTTTTGAATGCATCGTGTGACTTCGAGTCATTTTTGACTTGTTGGAAGAATTGTGACTGCCTGAGTCCTTGGTGGATGACGGATAACCATTGTGGTATTGTCATTTGTTAATGCACACTACTGATAGGAGAAGATTGACCATTGCGATTTTGACTTTCCTCATCCTTTTGAAGGATAACCATTGTTGTATCCTTGGACGCGCACTCTTGATGAGATTTGAATACTTAATCAGATTAACTGAACACTACCCTGCCCCGGGTTAAAAATGAGGTTTTTTCGTATAGAAAAGAAACTCCTACTTCAAAGCTCAAAAGGGGTTAACGAGGGATTATCTTCCTTATATTTTAGGTGTCTTGGGATTTGAAATAATTCATGTACATCGTCAACAAGATTTTATTCAAAAGCATACGACCAAAGATTTTTGCTATTTCCATATCCTCACCCTCCCTCCAATCTCTGCCTACGCGAGAGTTTGGTTAAAAGATTTGGTATCATAATGCACAGAAATAATTCATAAATGAAAATGAATACGAGTGAAACGAATGGATTTCTTCAAGACAAACATACTAATTATATTAAGATAACCATTCAAATGCAAAAAATTTCTACATGCAAATAGTGCAATGATAAACAAGAAAGATTACAAATGAAAAAGAAGTAAAATGCTAATTAAATTGAGAAGACTCTCTTCTTTAAACTCCAAGGTATACTTTAATCATGTTTATTCTTTGGAAATAACTGGACTTGAACCTCAAGACCAATATCCTTAAATGACAAAATACAACTTATTACCAATTTCTGGACTTCTTCTTTCAATGAATAACAATGTTCGATACTATGCCCAGGGGCTCCTTGATTAAAGGCATAAGTCAAATCAACTTTGTAGTACCAAGGAATCTTCTCAAGAATCTTTGGTGGAGATCGGGTCTGAACCAAATTCCTCTACATCAGGACAGGGAACAACTCTGTAAAGGTAGTTGGAATTGGATCAAATTGAGTTTTTCCCTGATTAGGAACTTGTTGGTGTTGTTGACAAACTGGAGCAACAAGAGGTAAATTGAACACAAGGATAATAGGAGAAACACGTTGATTCTGATGATGATGATTGTTTCTTCCTATGGTTATCTTCTTGGGAACATTATTATCAAACTTCTTCACACCACTGGCTGAGCCACCATCTTCAGATAAACGTCCCATTCAGACATCCTCTTCTAGAAGCACTCCCACATTCACTTTTTCAGGGAAATTACTGGGTGCATTGACTATCACCTTCTAATGAAAGAATGATTTCATAATTTCTATGAAGACATTTTCCATCTCTTCTTCCTTCCTAGAAGGATTGACTTGGGTACCAACCAAAGTTTCAACCTGTGATACGGTGGCAGAACCGACTGTTAATACTAGTTTTGCATTTGTGTTCATAAATGTTGCGGTAAGCAAGAGTCGCCATTGACTTTTATTTTATCCAACAAAGGAAAGGGTGAAAAGAACATAAAAAGACCTTTTTCTATATTTTCTAAGTAAGGGGGTAGATTATGGAAAGGGAAGGTGTTAACACCCTTTCCATCAGTGGTTTTCCACGGGCTCTTAGGTACTTGCTCATTTCGAAATTTGCTTTCATGTTTGTGTGTTTTAAAAGATTTTTTTTGTTTTATGATAACTCCTGTGTTAGTCCTCAAGAGTGTGATAAAGCGTTTTTGAAAAGAATTTTGAAAGTGTGTAAGTGTAAAAAGACTTAGTTTTGAGCAAGTACTTAACAACTATCTACGTACTCGGAAAAGGTGTTCTTTTCCTCCTTTCCTTTAGATAGTGCTATCCTACTATTAGTGAGTAGGTAGCCATATCGTTGGATGTTGAGGTACTATCGAAAGAGACGTTTATGGTTATTGAAGGCAACATGTAGAGATACCATAGAATTTCGAAGGGGCTGTCATCATATATTCATAGGCAACATCGAGGGACAAGATCATTTCTCGTAGACAACTCGAGGGACATTGAGGGACTGTGATCTTTATGATGACTTTAAATTGAGGGTCTTTGCTAAGAGTATCCATACGCTCGAGGGACATGACCATTTTTGAAGGCAACCAAATTGGGAAATACCCTAGGGGTGCAAGTGTGCAATAGTGTGCTTTTTTCAGGTATTTTTATCTTTATGTTAGTGATCTAAGATTAATTGATTAGTTCTTTCCATACACGCCTAATTTACTAGCTGTTTATATACAGGCATATAATATAGTATAGAAAGAAAAACCTACAGCTATTATAGGGTTTCGGGACAATTACAATCATATCTGACTGAAAATGTAGAGTGCGGAAAGTAAAAATCCTATTTAGGCTATTACAAACCGGGCACAGTTACATAATTAAAAAAAATAATCGTACGAAAAATAATAACGCGCAAAAGTTAAAAACAGGAGTAAGTTTGAAACCCTAAAAAAAACCTAATTGCTTATTAAAAATATTTTTGGTATTTTATGGAAAAAATTTGAGATTTAACCTAATTTATAATTAATTTTAAATTAAAGAAAAACAAGTTAAAATCGATTAAATTAGTTTGCAAGATTTAATTTTAATTAAAAAAAACTAAATCTGTTTTTTTGTGATTTTTGTTGATTTTATGATAAATAAATGAATTTAAAACTAATTAAAAAAAGAAAATAGAGTAAATTAAAAATAAATGAGAATGGGGTGAGAAACCAAATTGGGGGGTGCATCACTGAATTTCCAAGGCCCAGATCTGATGGCTCATACTCATGCGCGTGATCCAGTAATGCTGCATCTGGAAGGTCTATGGTGGGGCTGCACCCAGGAGCGCTGGATCTAGAACAATGAAGATCTGATGGTGATGGTGTGAGGACACATGGTGTGCACGTTGGAGCTTGAAGCGTTGGATCTATAATAGGAATGTTAGAAAAATAAAACACCTGACCTGGGTATCGAACCCAGGTCTTTCACTTCACACGCATTTTTTCTTACCACCCAACCATCCTTCTCATTCGTGAACATAAATGAAATAAAATAAAATAATATGAAAATCAGGACAGATATTGACTTGTCCACGTGCGCCCTTCAGTGGGGCCCTGAATATTTGAATAACCAATTGAAAGAAGGGATCATGCCACGCATGCACTAGTGAGTCTAACCACCCCTCGCGGTGGTCAACTCTTTCTTCTCCGGTGATGTCAAAATTGGAACCTGCAAAATAACACGAATCAAAGCAAGAGATTAAGTCGTCCCTCCCTAAATCATATGCTACGAGTTTAATGGTGGCATCCATTTGGCCTAAAAGTCCCTGTATTGTAAGATTCAAAGGTTTCATTTTGTAATGCCCTAACAATGGCATCCTGTGATTTAAGCATCAAAGCTCTCATGTGAAATGTCTAACCTATTCTAGTGGATGTCCTGAACACAAAACAACACATCAAACATGTCAACAATGCATGAATTATTAATTTTGAATTTGTCAAATCTTGCCAAACTGGTGGCGCTTGGTTACAGTGATCTGGGGTGCTACGAGCTTCAAGGATGATAGGGATGGACTCCTGGGATCTTCAGGAGTATGATGGGGTGCTTGGGTTTCCTTCAAAAGGTTTGAGATTATTTGATACGAATTTCACTTTTTCTTTGAATTTTTGGAAAAGATTTCAGGGTGTTTGAAGGTAGCTGCGTGTGTGTCCTATAGGTCTGGAATAATTTGTGTATATGTAGTGAATCACATTAGGTTAACAAATGTGGAAAACATCCATGCTTTGATGAGAAAAAATCTTCTTTCAATTATGTGATTTTTTTGGCTTTTTAGAACAAATCCAATCTTTCTTTTTTTTCCACGAGCTTCCCTTTATATGCCAGCATATTTTGTCCCTTATTTGATAAGAAAAAGATTCCAAATCATATCTTCCATTATTTCTTTTATTTATTTATTTAATTTTGTATTTTAATGGGTAAAATATCAAATTAAATAGTATAAATAATAAAATAATGTATGAATGAGCTCAGAGGTCGTGGGCCATGTTTGAAACAAGTTTAAAGCATGAAAAGATGGGCCCATTTAGAAAAAATTCAAGTTTGGTCAATATTGGCTTCGTGCACTTTTCCAAATATTGGTCAACTTTAGCAATGCATATCTCTCTCATTTTTAACCCTAAGAGGGTGTTCTGAGACTTTTTAGAGAGCTTAAGATGTCCTCTAAACAACCATTTTAGTTTCATTTCAGTTGGATCTTCCATGTTCATGTAAGGAGCTTTTACCCAAAAGGTGTTTTTTGTTGACTTTTTGAAAGGACCTATAATGTCTGAGTTTGCATCTTTTAATTGGGGCATTTCTTGATCTTGAGCGCTGAAGAGAAGTTGTATGGAATTGGATTATATTCAAAATGAGCTTTGATGGAAAAATTTATGATAAAGTAAGGGAAAGTTATGCCTGGTCAAAGTTTGGTTGACTTTTCCTATAGAAACCCTAATTTTCCATTTTTGACTTTTGATGAGTTAGGGGCATTTCTAGAGGAATCATGATCAACCCTTGATCAAAGGATGGATATCACTTCAAAATTTTGATGTTGACCAAAAATCTTGAAGTTTGACTGTATATAGGCCACAATTGACTTTTGACCTAATACAATTGATTTTCAGGCATTTGATCAGTTGATTGAGCAAACTTTTTGTGCAAGGCATGAAATTTGGCATGGATGATCTTGAGGACATATTAGAGCCATGGAAAACATTTGAGACCCTTGGAGCTCATACATATTGATGAAAACTGAAACCCTAGTTAGAGGTTTATTGCCTTAGGAGGAGAATTTGGCTGGTCAATTCTTAGTCATCCTAGGCCAAGTTGGGGATCTCAATGGACATGTCTTGAGTAAAATGAGAGGGAAAATTTTGGGGTACAATAGCTGCCCCTATTCAATCTTCTTAAACCTGGGGATGTAGATTGGCTGGCCTGCCTTTCGTGACCTGAAGGTGGAAGATGATTGAACACTAGAGTGCTTAGAAATTTGCACTCGTCTGAAATGATACTTGACTATATAGATAATATCGGGAATAGGCTTATAGATAAAATTTGGAGAAGATGACGGAAGATCGCCAGAGATGGGTTTAAAGATGCCATCCAGAGAATATGACGGAGAGTCGTCGGAGATGGGCTTAAAGATTCCATCTGGAATAATGTTGATTTCATGAGATATTCCTTTTTGGGAATCCATATTCCTGTTGTTGAGGAGGACTCCACTGAGGGATGTTGCTCTTTGTTCGGGAAATAGAGTTCAGGAGCTTCAATTGTCTATTACTCTACTGGGGAGTCATCTCTTAACTAGAGATACGGAAGTGAACTGCTATCTGGTCAGGATCCAGGCTTCACAATTACTTGTTGAGGATAATAAGACTGACTACTATTTGGTCGTATTCCAGGCTTCACATCAACTTACTAGGGGAACGTGAAATTAACTGCTATCTGGTCGGACTCCAGACTTTTCACTTTCTTTAATTGGAATAGAAATCAGAAAAATCTTAGTGTCGATTTAATTGAACCAGAGGAAAGTCTTGAATTATCTTCTACTAGAATAGAAATCAGAAAAATATTAGTATCGATTTAACTGAACCAGAGAAGGTCTTGAATTAACTTTGACTAGAATGGAAATCAGAAAAATCTTAGTATCGATTTAACTGAACTAGAAAAAGTCCTGGGTTATCTTCAACTTCAACTGGAATAGAAATCAGAAAAATCTTAGTTTCGATTTAATTGAACTAGAGGAAAGTTTTGAATTATCTTCAACTGGAATAGAAATCAGGAAAATCTTAGTATCGATTTAACTGAACCTTAGAAGGTCTTGAATTAACTTTGACTGAAATAGAAATCAGAAAAATCTTAGTGTCGATTTAACTGAACCAGAAAAAGGTCTTGGATTATCTTCAACTAGAATAGAAATCAGGAAAATCTTAATATCGATTTAATTGAACCAGAGGAAGTATTTTGAGAATATCTTTCTGAGGAAGATGTTGAAATAGCTCTTCGTCAGACGTAGCTTTTGAGAAGACTACCAGGTCACGTAAGTAGTCAACGGTGTTTGTTGATTTGATCTCTCTTGAAAAAGTAAAGAGTTAGTCGTATGCAATATCATGATGTATGAAATGCATTGTGTAATGATGTTCTCAAAATAAATGTGATTATGTTGTTTGTGATGTGTATGTGCATGCCATGATGTACGAATATGGTATGTTGTTACGATATTTCTTAGTATGGGAAAATAAATCCCTGACTGCTGATAGGGAGTACTGGGAAGATGAATCCTAGACTGTTGTTTGCTAGATGAGGAAAGTGATTCCTTCGTTTTTGTTGGGGATGATGAATAAAGATGATTTGCTATGGACTCCCTCTTTCCGTTTGAGGATATTCAGCTGGGGATCTTTGATTCCTGCTTGAGAATTACTCTGTGGGGAGAAAGATGCTCTGTCAGAAGGTTTTTACCAATGTAGAGAAATAAACTCTGTTGGGGGATAAACTTCCGCAACTAGAGAAATAAACACCACCGGGTATAAGGCTTTATGAACTGTTCGAGATTATAAAAACTTAGCTGGAGAATATGGATTTCAGCTCTCTGAGTGAACTTGGTTGGAGGAGGTCATTCCTGCTTGGGGAGGCAAAGGTAAGGATTTTGGTTGTTTTTACCTTGCGGGGACATAAGCATCACTAGGGCGTATGCTGAGGATGTGATCGGAGGATTCCCTTGTGCCTGCTGGACAGAGTAACTATCGGGACTAAAAATGGATTTTTTAGACTTTTCCCCATTTCTTAAAGTCATTAGTGTAGCGGTAGAAATGTTTAAGACTAAGCCACTGGATTGACTAGACTTGTACAGATCAAAATAAAAATCGCCACCGCGCTTTATTATTTCCAAAAGAATGGGAAAAGAGTGAATAACCCAAAAAAGAGGGGGAAAGATTCTACGTAAGGGGGTTGGTTATGCAAAGGGAAGGTATTAGCACCCTAAACATCTACGGTACTCCGTAGGAATCTCTTTGTAAAATCTGTATATTTTGGCTATAAAATGTTGTATAAAAATGATGGTGGAGGTGAGAAAAGATATATATTTTTATGCTTTTTGCACCCGCCGCGGTTGCGAACCTTTAGTTCCTACATACCACCTTTCGTGCAATAGCGGATCAGGGTACACGTAGTTCCTCTTTGAAATTTTTTAAAAAAAAACACAAGTGTGTTGGTTGATTTTAAGGGATAAGACATCATCGTCATTGTCCGTGTGGAAAACATACTTACTACCCACGATCATGAGAAAGGAGAATTTGCATCATCTCAAAGTGGAGGATATGGCTTGGATTTTAAAATCAACAATGCCTCACTCAACACCCAAGTCGAAAATATCTCACTTTACTATATATCATAGAAGTACAATGGTTTGCATCACTACAAGGATTGACAAGAGTCGAATCTTTTGAGAAAAGTTTAAGATGAAAGCCAAGATGGTAAAAAAGTTTGAATGAGATTTATTGATTTTTAGTCTTCTCACAAAAAATGTTAAGGTATTATTAATGTTGATTGAAGTTTATTTGTGAAAGATGTCTAGAAAATGCATGGACCTAAGTCCAAGTTTATTATGAAAGTAGTTCAATTTTAAAAAATAAGAAGAATTTTCAAAAGGAGGGAGAATATTTTTTGAAATTTAAGAAGATGGGAGAAGAAGAAGAGGATATCCTAAAGCATAAGGTAAAAGCTAGGGATAAGAACCATCTAACCAACAAGAAGCCAATACTTGATATTATGAGCCAAGATAGAATTCTCATTCTTTGGATTAGAACAAAGCAAACAAAGATACTAGACCTCTTGTGAGAACCAAACTTCAAGTGCATTAAGTCTTCATAAAAAAATTGGGCAGAGTAACGGCTGTATACGGGTGAATTCCAGATTACAAACAAAGAATGTAATCACAATAACCTGCACACAAAACAAACAAACAACCCAACATCTTGAGGTAAACCTCAAGAACTCCAGACAAAATATCAATTAAGGTCATAAGGTCTCCAACATAGGCCAAGGTTTCTAATCCTAAGTTCAATAAGTCCAATATTCCATAATACCAAGGATAGTAGCCAAATAGTCCAAGTATCATTAAAGTTTTTATGGTTCATGTTGATTATTAGGTGTCTTATAAGAGAAAAGAAAAGGCTCAAGTGAGCAAAATAAAAATGACACGAAATGTAATTCTTAAAGTAAATGGTACACAAAGCATAAAAAATAAAAGGGTATAAAGTAAAAACAATTTAATAATTAGTGGTTAGTTGGATGACCATCTTAAAACTTGCATTTGGAACTCATTAAAGGATTGGTAGAACCAAAGTCTCGACACAACAAGTTGCATTTTCTTTTTGTCAAGTATATCATCCATTTGAAATCCTCAAAAGTACCATTTAATGATCAACGATGTTTAAGTGATCCGCGTTGACCAAGAGTGTTTTAGATCCATTAGAGGATTGGTAGAACCAAAGCCTCCATACAATGAATCTCAAGTTTATTGGACCAAAGAGATAAAATTAACATACTTGGGCTTGCAAACATAGATTTGGGCCACGAATGATCATTTATTCGAATCGGGACAAAATTTAGCACTATGTTATACAATCGTAAGTGGATTTATGTAGAAGTCGCACCTATTTTGAGGCCGGTCAATAGCAACCTATGCATCATTTGTTTTAAGACATGATATAGAGATCATGCTCCAATAACACTTAGTGTAATGAGAAAGGGATGAGATGAAGAGGGGTGGGAGAGAATATACAAACCACATTTGAATTAAATTTAAAACAAACTATTATTAAAATCATTCATCCATTTTTGTGGAGTTAGACTCAACACCATGGATCCAATGATGTTAACAAAGTACATGACCAAAAATTTAATCCTAGATCAGCCAGAAAATAATCATAAAATAATATTGCATTTAATATATACATAAAAAAGGATTTTAAAAATGTTTTAAAATAGAAATAAAAGAGAGAAAAATCAACTATATTCAAATTAATCAAGAAAATAAAAGTAAGACCATAGAAAAATCATAAATGAACTAAAATGATTTTATAAAATTTTGTGTAATTTTTAAAGTCGGAAACTATTTTTTAAAATTAAAAGAAATGAGTAAAATAAACCAAAAATGATAAAAAATAACAGTCAGAAATAAAAAATAAATGAGGTCACCAATATTTTTCACAATATCATTTGATCATTCCATAATTTTTTCAGAATTTAAAAATGCATAAAAGTATTTTTAAATATTTAAAATAAATCAAATAAAGTGGAAATTTATAAAAAATATCAAAACACAAAATAAAATTGTGAAAAAATAAAAATCAGAAAGAGAAAAATCAAAAATATTTTTCATAATTTTTTCAGATTTTTTTGACTAAAATGAGTTTTCTATGATTTTTTGAATTTTAAAACAATTAAATATAAAAATCAGAAAAGAAAAATAAAGTCAAAAATATGTGGACCATTGGATGAGAGTCAAAACGCGTTAGTAATCAAATCCAAGGGATCTGGCGCACTGTGCATATCATGGTCATTAGTGAATAAAGCATAGAATCATTAATTAAATCAGATTTTAAAAAAAAACAGATGGCGCGTCTTCATTTGTTGGAAGATGACACATTGGTCATCTTCAACCTCCAGCCAACGTGAATTGAAGGTCTCTCAAACTGTAAAATCAAAAGCTCAGACCTATGTCATTCGCTTCGTCTCTTCAAGATGAAGACAACCACACCTCCGCAGCAAATTTATATAAATTGAAGCTCAAACAATTTGAAAGGAAAGTTTTGAAAAGGGATTTGAAAATTCATGGTCAAAACATGTTTCCAGATAAAAGTAAGTGTTGCGACTAGAACCAGGGTAATGAGAGCATCACAATGATATCAAAGTTTTGAAGAATTGATGAAGGAATCTACCTATTAAAGTTGAGTTGCAGAGCTCTGAAACAGGACTTCTATGGGGAAATATAGGGCATGATTCTTGAATGTAATTATATGGTTAGCTTCAGGGAAGATCAAGGAAGGTGAATTGATGGAGAAAATGTATTAAAAAAGGCTTGAGAATAGATTTCGACGTAACATAATTTTGAGTTATGGAACAAGTTTGGCAAGGTGATTCTGGCTATCCAAGCTTGAGGAAATGAATGGAGATGACCTTTTATTTATAGGGAATCAAATGGAATGTCCAAGCTTGTGAAATAATAAAGTTTGGAGGAAAATCGTGTGAAGTTGTAAACAAGAAAAGTGTGACTTCTAATTTGATCAAAATTCATACAAAACGCGCATTTTGTTGTGCTAATCAATTCTGGAAGTTCACTAAACATGTTTAGAGGAAAAAATGCGTGGAAAACTTGTGATTAGAAGCAAAAACAAAGATTTCAAATTCTGAATTATGGAGAAACTTCAGTTCCAAGTTACCAAGTTCAATCCAATGACATTCTCAGCTCAAGGGGTCTTAAGGCATGATTCTTGATGCTTTAGAAAGATGAGGTTACAAGCTTTGCAATGGAAAAAGAATGGAATCAAATGGATGTTTGAGATGAAAGTTGCATTGAGTCAAAGTTGGGAAAAATAAGCTTACTTTCCATAGAAATATTTAAACTTTTCCTTCAAAAGTGACCTATAATGTTTTGCATCCAAACATGGCCTTCCACTTGGAATTTGCTATTGATCAAAAAAGATGGCATGAAGTAGACCTCTTGAATGACATTTTGAAACTTGAACCATTCAAAATCTCCAAAATCTCCAATAATTGAGAGAGTTATGAGTTGTTGAAGTTGGAAAAAAATCATGAAATGACCTATAATCTTTTGTATCATTAGGGCATCTTCCATCCATTTTCTCACTTTGCATATAAAAGAAAGCATAAAGTTCACATCTGCAAGATCATTGTGGAAAAAGAATGGGCTCAAGATCATTGTAAGTTATTTTTGAAAATCAATTTTGTTATTTAATCTTTTCACTTTGAAAGTTATTATCAATAATAAATGGAGTCTTTGCAAGTTACATAAAATAAGAAATGCAAAGAATTGGGTAAAAGCTCAAATTTCATTAATAGAATGGTAGTCTGCGAATGGCGAGACTCCATGTTTGACAATTTTGAACAAACTTATTGTACCAACACAAATGCTTTGTAAATAGATGTTGTTTAGGATGAAAATGAGAATTCATAGCCACTAAAACCACTTCCATTTCTTTAGAATTGAGAGAAAAATGCACTTGTGACCAATGGGAACAAAGCCTTGTCCAAGCATGACAACTTCTCCAATCAACCCCTTGTACTTTTGAATCAAATTTGATAAACTTGAAATATGGTGAACCAAAATTACTTTGCCATGACATTTCTTCCAAAACAACTTCAACGGTGAGGTTTGAACTTTTCAAGCTTTATTGACTAGGGCATGGAAATAAACTCATGAACCCATGGAGCAACTTGTTAAATCTCATTACCTTCACCTACATTAGTAACAAGCAAGACAACCCAACATTGCATTTTATTAAATAAAAGGAAAAAAAACAAGAAAAAATATTCATGATCACAAAAGAAAACTAGTCAACGTGCTTGGTGATTACTCAAAGAGCAAAGCTAAAGGTAGGAAGGAGAACCAAAAGCCCTAATGTGATCTTGTTGTGATTGAATCAATATGGTATAATGAAGGAATCTTAGAGGCAAAAATTGGGGTACAACAGCTTCCCTTATTTAAGTTTCTTCTATCCAGAGATACGAAGGTTAAAAATCTTCATGTCAACGCAATCGAAGATGCTTAAATATAAAACAAACCCTATTTTTGGCCCTAAGATGCCATGCAATGCTTATGAATGTGAGTTCGCATGGAAAACTCCAAAGGGAAGCAAAACACCACTGGGGATCTAACAAAATAAAGAAACAAGAGAGCAAGCTGACCAGGAAAATAAATCACTGGGGGATCAAAAGACCCAACTTAGAAAGGATGGTAAAATGGTCAAAGGATACACCAACTCCTACTGAAGGCGAGACTACCAACATTCACTGAAGGTAGAAAGAGGAAAGAAATAACAACACCGACGTTTACTGATGGTGAACTACCAACTTTCACTGAAGGTAGAGAGAAAGAATCATCGATGTTCGCTGACGATGAACTACCAACTTTCACTGGAGGTAGAAGGAAAAGAAATATCATAGCATCGTCGTTCACTGACGATGAACTACCAACGTTCACTAAGGGTAGGAAAAAGATAACAAGCACCAACTTTAACTGAATGTGACCTACCGACTTTCACTTAAGGTAGAAAGAGAATATCATAGCACCACCGTTCACTGACGATGAACTACCAACGTTCACTGAGGGTAGCAAAAAGATAACAATCACCAACTTTAACTGAAGGTGACCTGCCAACTTTCTTTGAAGGTAGAAAGAGAAAATATATCATAGCACCGTCTTTCACTTATGATGAACTACTAACATTCACTGAGGTTAGCAAAAAGATAATAATCACCAACTTTCACTGAAGGTGACCTATCGACTTTCACTGAAGGTAAAAAGAGAATATCATAGAACAGCACCGCCGTTCATTGATGATGAACTACCAACATTCACTAAGGGTAGAAAAAAGATAACAAGAACCAACTTTCACTAAAGGTGACCTACCGACTTTCATTGAAGGTAGAAAGAGAATACAATATCATAGCACCGCCATTCACTGACGATGAACTACCAATATTCACTGAGGGTAGCCAAAAGATAACAATCACAAACTTTCACTGAAGGTGACTTACCAACTTTCACTGAAGGTAGAAATAGAAAATATATCATAGCATCGTCGTTCACTGACGATGAACTACCAACATTCACTGAGGGTAGCAAAAAGATAACAATCACCAACTTTCACTGAAGGTGACCTACCGACTTCCACTGAAGGTAGAAAGATAATATCATAGCACAACACCGTCGTTCACCGACGTTGAACTACCAACGTTCACTGAGGGTAGCAAAAAGATAACAAGTTTCCCCAAAATTCTGGAATTTCACCTAGAACGGGTCTCAACTTCTTCTTTAACCAAGGCAGTCCACCTGGAAAGGGTAATATATAAGCCATCTCAAATAAAGAGACTACCATTTGTAAAGATTTCACAATGAAATGTCTCTGCGATATTGGAAGTCTTGCCATCCACGGGAGTAATTTGACAACGAACTGCAAACTATCCACTCATAGAGAAGATAGAAAAAAAAGTAACGTCGACCTTTACAGGGAATTATAAGTTGCTCAATTAAAGAGACCTGCTACTTGTTGTTATAGGAAGGATTGTAAAAATGACTTTATGGGGAAAGCGATATGACATCCTAGGGAAGGAACCATGACTTCTTGGGGAAATGCCAATATACTCCTACTCCGGAGATAAAGTCTTCTCGTGCAAAATAAATTCACATTATCAAACCAATGCTCGAAGCTTGAAGAAATCCAAAGTAATAATATTGCCGAGGATCAAAGATTCAAACCATAAATAAACTAGAATGAAACAGGCAACTGAAATACATCCTTTGAGAAATAAACTCAAGAGGGAAACCTAAATCATCTAGATAAAGAGCTGTACAAGAAGGCTAAAGCAAAATTCTTCCACGAGGGATAACTCAGTGGGGAAATTGAAAGAATATATACTTTCTTCTTAAGGCACATACTCTATTGGAGAGAGGACAAAATAAATCTACAAAACAGGGTAATATGTCAACAAAGTGTGAATGAGCGATGATTTTCCAATTTTAGCTATGCATGATGTATGTATGAATGTATGAGTGTTATTATGCATATGATGACAAAACGGATAGATAACACTGGGAGTAAACAGGCTAAACCAACTCGGGCACAATCAACACTCAGCTAAATTACATCCAAGATGGACAATCCAAGAAAAAGTAAGCGCCAACTGAGGAAACAAAATCTACTGCCTAGTTTAACTTTACTGGGGAGAAACGTAATCCGGAAGTAAACAAAACATAACGACCAAATAGTATAGACATAGAGATACAACATCCTTCTTCAGGCTTTACCAGGGAATAACACTCAGACTTCAACGGGGAATCAAATATTTTCAAAAGTAACGCCTCTACCGGGGATTTCAAAAATCAATTTCAAGTAGAGCATACGGACATCAAATCATCAAAACATTTACTGGGGGATTCGTGCCGAATTCATTGGGGAGGTCAACACCACATTCACAAAGGGAAAACCAAAATACGTTCTTCATTGGGGAAAACAGAGGCCCGTATTCTTCGATAGTAATTATTGTACCAACTTCTCCTATACGGCGAAACATCTTGAGAAAAACTCCTCCGGGAAAAAAACTTCTTAAAAGAAACTTGAGTTCGTCCATTCCTGGGATCACCAGTTTTGTTTTTCTCTTGCGTCACAAGTTTTAAAGTAAAAGCAAATTATAAGTTCTTTTTGAAAATCAATTTTGTTATTTAATCTTTTAGCTTTGAAAGTTATTATCAATAATAAATGGAGTATTTGCAAGCTAAATAAAATAAGAAATACAAAAAATTGGGTAAAAGCTCAAATTTCATTAATAGAATGGTAGTCTGTGAATGGCGAGACTCCATGTTTGACAATTTTGAACAAACTTCTTGTACCAACACAAATTCTTTGTAAATAGAAGTTGTTGAGGATGAAAATGAGAATTCATAGCCACCAAAACCACTTCCATATCTTTAGAATTGAGAGAAAAATGCACTTATGAACAGTGGGAACAAAGCCTTGTCCAAGCATGACAACTTCTCCAATTAACCCCTTGTACTTTTGAATCAAATTTTATAACCTTGAAATATGGTGAACCAAAATAACCTTGCCATGCCATTTCTTCCAAACCAACTCCAATGGTCAGGTTTGAATTTCTCAAGTTTATTGACTAGGGCATGGAAATAAACTCATGAACCCATGGAGCAACTTGCTAAATCTCATTACCTTCACCTACATTAGTAACAAGCAAGACAACCCAACATTGCATTTTATTAATTAAAAGGATAAAAAAAAAGACAAAATATTCATGATCAAAAAAGAAGACTAGTCAGGTGCTTGGTGATTACTCAAAGAGCAAAGCTAAAGGTAGGGAGGAGAACCAAAATCCCTAATGTGATCTTGTTGTGATTAAATCAATATGGTATAATGAAAGGATCTTAGGGGCAAAATTTGGGGTACAACAGCTGCCCTTATTTAAGTTTCTTCTATCCAAAGATACGAAGGTTAAAAATCTTCACGTCAACGCAATCGAAGATACTTAAATATAAAACAAATCCTATTTTTGGCCCTAAGATGCCATGTAATGCTTATGAATATGAGTGCACATGGACAACTCCAAAGGGACACAAAACACCACTGGGGATGTAGCAAAATAAAGAAAAAAGAGAGCAACCTAACCAGAAAAATAAATCACTGGTGGATCAAAAGACCCGACTTAGAAAGGATGGTAAAATGGTCAAAGGATACACCAACTCCTACTGAAGGCGAGACTACCAACATTCACCGAAGGTAGAAATAGGAAAGAAATAACAACACCGACATTTACTGGCAGTGAACTACCAACTTTCACTGAAGGTAGAGAGATAGAATCATCGACGTTCACTGACGATGAACTACCAACTTTCACTGGAGGTAGAAGGAAAAGAATTACCATAGCATCACCGTTCACTGACGATGAACTACCAACGTTCACTGAGGGTAACAAAAAGATAACAAGCATCAACTTTCAATGAAGGTGACCTGCCGGCTTTCACTGAAGGTATAAAGAGAATATCATAGCACCGCTGTTCACTGGCGATGAACTACAAACATACACTGAGGGTAGCAAAAAGATAACAAGCACCAACTTTCACTGAAGGTGACCTACCGACTTTCACTGAATGTAGAAAGAGAATACCATATCATAGCACCGTCGTTCATTGATAATGATCTACCATCATTCACTGAGGGTAGCAAAAAGATAATAATTACCAACTTTCAATGAAGGTGACCTACCAGCTTTCACTGAAGGTAGAAAGAGAATATCATAGCACCGCCATTCGCTGACGATAAACTACCAACGTTCACTGAGGGTAGCAAAAAGATAACAAGCACCAACTTTCACTGAAGGTGCCTACCGGCTTTCACTGAAGGTAGAAAGAGAATACCATATCATAGCACCGCCTTTCACTGGCGATGAACTACCAACGTCCACTGAGGGTAGAAAAAAGATAACAATCACCAACTTTCACTGAAGGTGACCTACCAACTTTCACTGGAGGTAGAAAGAGAATATCATAGCACTACTGTTCGCTGACGATAAACTACCAACATTCACTGAGGGTAGCAAAAAGAAAACAAGCACCAACTTTCACTGAAGGTGACATACCGACTTTCACTGTAGGTAGAAAGAGAATACCATATGATAGCACCGCCGTTCACTGACGATAAACTACCAACATTCACTGAGGGTAGCAAAAGGATAACAATCACCAACTTTCAATGAGGGTGACCTACCAACTTTCACTGAAGGTAGAAATAAAAAATATATCATAGCACCTTCGATCACTAACGATGAACTACCAACATTCAATTAGGGTAGCAAAAAGATAACAATCACCAACTTTCACTGAAGGTGACCTATCGACTTTCACTGAAGGTAGAAAGAGAATATCATAGCACAGCATTGCCGTTCACTGATGATGAACTACCAACGTTCACTGAGGGTAGCAAAAAGATAACAAAATTCCCCAAAATCCTGGCATTTCACCTAGAACGGGTCTAAACTTCTTCTTTAACCAAGGCACTTCGCCTGGAAAGGGTAATATATAAGTCGTCTCAAATAAAGAGACTACCATTTGTAAAGATTTCACACTTAACTGTCTCTGCGATATTGGTAGTCTTGCCATCCACGGGAGTAATTTGACAATGAACTGCAAACTATCCACTCATAGAAAAGATAGCAAAAAAAGTAACGTCGACCTTTACAGGGAAGTATAAGTTACTCAAATAAAGAGACATGCTACTTGCTGTTATAGGAAGGATTGTAAAAATGACTTTCTGGGGAAAGCGATTTGACATCCTGGGGAAGGAACCATGACTTCCTGAGGAAATACCAATATACTCATACTCCGGAGATAAAGTCTTCTCGTGAAAAATAAATGCACATTCTCAAACCAATGCTCGAAGCTTGCAGAAATCCAAAGTAATAATATTGCTGAGGATCAAAGATTCAAACCAGAAGTAAACTGGAATGAAACAGGCAACCGAAATACATCCTTTGAGAAATAAACTCAAGAGGGAAACCCAAATCATCCAGACAAAGAGTTGTACAAGAAGGCTAAAGCAAAATTCTTCCACGAGGGATAACTCGGTGGGGAAATTGAAAGAATATATACTCTCTGCTTAAGGCCCATACTCTATTGGAGAGAGGACAACATAACTCTGCAAAACAGGGTAATATGTCAACAAAATATGAATGAGCGATGATTTGCCAATTTTAGCTATGCATGATGTATGTATGAATGTATGAGTGTTATCGTGCATATGCTGACAAAAAAGATATATAACACTGGGAGTAAACAGGCCAAACCAACTTGGGCACAATCAACACTCGGCTAAATTACATCCAAGATGGACAGTCCAAGAAAAAGTAAGCGCCAACTGAGGAAACAAAACCTACTGCCTGGTTTAACTTTACTGGGGAGAAACGTTATCCGGAAGTAAACAAAACATAGCGACCAAATAGTATAGACATATAGATACAACATCCTTCTCCAGGCTTTACCAGGGAATAACACTCAGACTTCTACGGGGAATCAAAGATTTTCAAAAGTAACACCTCTACCGGGGATTTGAAAAATCAATTTCAAGTAGAGCAGACGGACATCGAATCATCAAAACATTTACTAGGGGATTCGTGCCGACTTCATTGGGGAGGTCAACACCATATTCACAAAGGGAAAACCAAAATACGTTCTTCGCTGGGGAAAATAGAGGCCCATATTCTTCGATAGTAATTATTGTACCAACTTCTCCTATACGGAGAAACATCTTGAGAAAAACTCCTCCGGGAAACAAAACTTCTTAAAAGAGACTGGAGTTTTTCCATTCCTGGGATCACCACTTTTGTTTTTCTCTTGCGTCACAAGTTTTAAAGTAAAAGAAAATTTAAGTTCTTTTTGAAAATCAATTTTGTTATTTAATCTTTTCGCTTTGAAAGTTATTATCAATAATAAATGGAGTCTTTGCAAGCTAAATAAAATAAGAAATACAAAGAATTGGGTAAAAGCTCAAATTTCATTAATAGAATGGTAGCCTGTGAATGGCGAGACTCCATGTTTGACAATTTTGAACAAACTTCTTGTACCAACACAAATGCTTTGTAAATAGATGTAGTTTAGTATGAAAATGAGAATTCATAGCCACCAAAACCACTTACATTTCTTTAGAATTGAGAGAAAAATGCACTTGTGACCAATGGGAACAAAGCCTTGTCCAAGCATGACAACTTCTCCAATCAACCCCTTGTACTTTTGAATCATATTTGATAAACTTGAAATATGGTGAACCAAAATTACCTTGCCATGCCATTTCTTCCAAAACAACTTCAACGGTGAGGTTTGAACTTTTCAAGCTTTATTGATTAGGGCATGGAAATAAACTCATGAACCCATTGAGCAACTTGTTAAATCTCATTACCTTCACCTACATTAGTAACAAGCAAGACAACCCAACATTGCATTTTATTAAATAAAAGGAAAAAAATAAGAAAAAATATTCATGATCACAAAAGAAAACTAGTCAAGGTGCTTGTTGATTACTCAAAGAGAAAAGCTAAAGGTAGGAAGGAGAACCAAAAGCCCTAATGTGATCTTGTTGTGATTGAATCAATATGGTATAGTGAAGGAATCTTAGGGGCAAAAATTGGGGTACAACAGCTGCCCTTATTTAAGTTTATTCTATCCAGAGATACGAAGGTTAAAAATCTTTGTGTCGATGCAATCGAAGATACTTAAATATAAAACAAAACCTATTTTTGGCCCTAAGATGCCATGCAATGCTTATGAATGTGAGTGCGCATGGTAAACTCCAAAGGGACGCAAAACACCACTGGGGATCTAACAAAATAAAGAAACAAGAGAGCAACCTGACCAGGAAAATAAATCACTGGTGGATCAAAAGACCCGACTTAGAAAGGATGGTAAAATGGTCAAAGGATACACAAACTCCTACTGAAGGCGAGACTACCAACATTCACTGAAGGTAGAAAGAGGAAAGAAATAACAACACCGACGTTTACTGACGGTGAACTACCAACTTTCACTGAAGGTAGAGAGAAAGAATCATCGATGTTCGCTGATGATGAACTACCAACTTTCACTGGAGGTAGAAGGAAAAGAAATATCATAGCATCGTCGTTCACTGGCGATGAACTACCAGCGTTCATTGAGGGTAGCAAAAAGATAACAAGCACCAACTTTCACTGAAGGTGACCTACCACATTTAACTGAAGGTAGAAAGATAATATCATAGCATCGCCGTTCACTGACGATGAACTACCAACGTTCACTGAGGGTAGCAAAAAGATAACAATCACCAACTTTCACTTAAGGTGACCTACCAACTTTCACTGAAGGTAGAAAGAGAAAATATATCATAGCACCACCGTTCACTGACGATGAACTACAAACGTTCACTGAGGGTAGCAAAAAGATAACAATCACCAACTTTCACTGAAGGTGACCTACCGATTTCACTGAAGGTAGAAAGAGAATATCATAGAACCGTCGTTCGCTGATGATAAACTACCAACGTTCACTGAGGGTAGCAAAAAGATAACAAGCACCAACTTTCACTGAAGGTGACCTACCAACTTTCACTGAAGGTAGAAAGAGAATACCATATCATAGCACCACCTTTCACTGACGATGAACTACCAACATTCACCGAGGGTAGCAAAAAGATAACAATCACCAACTTTTACTGAAGGTAGAAAGAGAATTTCATAGCACTTCCATTTGCTGATGATGAACTACCAACGTTCATTGAGGGTAGCAAAAAGATAACAAGCACCAACTTTCACTAAAGGTGATACTGACTTTCACTGAAGGTAGAAAGAGAATACCATATCATAGCACCGCCGTTCATTGACGATGAACTACCAATGTTCACTGAGGGTAGCAAAAAGATAATAATCACCAACTTTCACTGAAGGTGACCAACCAACTTTCACTGAAGGTAGAAATAAAAAGTATATCATAGCACCACCATTCACTGACGATGAACTACCAACGTTCACTGAGGGTAGCAAAAATATGACAATCACCAACTTTCACTGAAGGTGGCCTACCGACTTTCACTGAAGGTAGAAAGAGAATATCATAGCACAACATCACCGTTCACTTACGATGAACTACCAACATTCACTGAGGATAGCAAAAAGATAACAAGTTTCCCCAAAATTCTGGCATTTCACCTAGAACGGTTCTCAACTTCTTATTTAACCAAGGCACTTCGCCTGGAAAGGGTAATATATAAGTTTTCTCAAATAAAGAGACTACCATTTGTAAAGATTTCATACTTAACTATCTCTGCGATATTGGAAGTCTTGCCATCCACGGGATTAATTTGACAATGAACTGCAAACTATCCACTCATAGAAAAGATAGCAAAAAAAGTAATGTCGACCTTTACAGGGAAGTATAAGTTGCTTAAATAAAGATACCTGCTACTTGCTGTTATAGGAAGGATTGTAAAAATAACTTTCTCAGGAAAGCGATATGACATCCTGGGGAAGGAACCATGACTTCCTGGGGAAATGCCAATATACTCCTGCTCTAGAGATAAAGTCTTCTCGTGCAAAATAAATGCACATTCTCAAACCAATGCTTGAAGCTTGCATAAATCCAAAGTAATAATATTGTCGAGGATCAAAGATTCAAACCAGAAATAAACTGGAATGAAACAGGCAACCTAAATACATCCTTTGAGAAATAAACTCAAGAGGGAAACCCAAATCATCCAGACAAAGAGTTGTACAAGAAGGCTAAAGCAAAATTCTTCCACGAGGAATAACTCAGTGGGGAAATTGAAAGAATATATACTTTCTGCTTAAGGCCTGTACTCTATTGGAGAGAGGACAACATAACTCTGCAAAACAGGGTAATATGTCAACAAAATGTGAATGAGCAATGATTTGCCAATTTTAGCTATACATGATGTATGTATGAATGTATGAGTGTTATCGTGAATATGCTGACAAAACAGATATATAACACTGTGAGTAAACAGGCTAAACCAACTCAGGCACAATCAACACTCGGCTAAATTAAATCCAAGATGGACAATCCAAGAAAAAGTAAGCACCAACTGAGGAAACAAAACCTAATGCATAGTTTAACTTTACTGGGGAGAAATGTAATCCGGAAGTAAACAAAACATAGCGAACAAACAATATAGACATAGAGATGTAACATCCTTCTCATGGCTTTACCATGGAGTAGCACTCAGACTTCAACGGGGAATCAAATATTTTCAAAAGTAACGCCTCTACCGAGGATTTGAAAAATCAATTTCAAGTAGAGCAGACGGACATCGAATCATCAAAACATTTACTGGGGGATTCGTGCCGACTTCATTGGGGAGGTCAACACCATATTCACAAAGGGAAAACCAAAATACGTTCTTCAATGGGGAAAATAGAGGCCTGTATTCTTCGAGAGTAATTATTGTACCAACTTCTCCTATACGGCGAAACATCTTAAGAAAAAATCCTCCGAGAAATAAAACTTCTTAAAAGCAACTGGAGTTCGTCCATTCCTGGGATCACCACTTTTGTTTTTCTCTTGCGTCACAAGTTTTAAAGTAAAAGCAAATTGTAAGTTCTTTTTGAAAATCAATTTTGTTATTTAATCTTTTCGCTTTGAAAGTTATTATCAATAATAAATAGAGTCTTTTCAAGCTAAATAAAATAAGAAATACAAAGAATTGGGTAAAATATCAAATTTCATTAATAGAATGGTAGTCTACGAATAGCGAGACTCCAAGGATAATTACAAAGTTCGGAAAATGGTAATATATAATGGAAAAGATACATTGAGATAAAATGACCCCTATCCCCTCTAACAACTTTTGAAATCCCGATCAAGTCTTGTCTGATGTAGTAACTTGCCAAGAAAGTCCCTAACTTTTGCCTAAGCTGCCCTTGCGGGATTTCACCTTAGCGGGAAATTTATTCTGTTTGTGTCTCTAATTTTTGCCTAGACCGTCCTTTCGGGTTTTCGGCTTACCGAGACGCTCTTTTTTTCCTAAGCCTCCCTTTCGGGTTTTCAACTTAGCGAGTTGTTCTTTTATTTCTTTAGGCTAAGTATTTCTTGAATGCATCAGCATTCATGGGACGTGGGAACTCCTCACCATCCATAGTTTCAAGAATTAATGCACCGCCAGAGAAGGATTTCTTTACAACATATGGGCCTTCAAAGTTGGGAGTCCACTTGCCCCTAGAATCAACGTTAAAAGACATGATCTTCCTGAGCACAAGGTCGCCTTCTCTGAATTCACGAGGTTTGACCTTATTATCAAAAGTTTTCTTCATTATTTTCTGATATAACTGGCCATGACACAAAGCCATCATTCTCTTCTCTTCAATCAAATTCAATTGGTCAAACGGGTTCTGGACCCATTCAGCCTCTGACAGCTTGGTTTCCATTATCACACGCAAAGAGGGAATCTCAACCTCAATTGGGAGTACAGCCTCCATTCCATACATAAGGGAAAATGGGGTTGCTCATGTTGAAGTGCGGAAGGATGTATGATATCCATGCAAAGCAAAAGGGAGCATTTCATGTCAATACTTATAAGTGACAACCATCTTCTGGATAATCTTCTTTCTATTCTTATTAGCAGTTTCAACAGCCCCATTCATCTTTGGCCTGTACGGATATGAATTGTGATGGACAATATTGAATTCTTCACACAGTTCTATCATCATTTTGTTGTTTAGATTCGAGCCATTGTCAATGATAATTCTGTTCGGCACACCATAACGACATATAAGATTATTCTTAATGAAGCGCACAACTACCTGCTTAGTAGCATTATCATATGAAGCATCCTCCACCCATTTGGTGAAGTAATCAATTGCTACCAAGATGAAACAATGTCCATTCAAAGCTTTGGGTTCTATCATCCCAATCATGTCAATACCCCACATAGAGAAAGGCCATGGGGAAGAGATCACATTGAGAAGTGTCAGAGGCACATGAACCTTTTCCACATAAATCTGGAATTCATGACACTTCTTTGCAAATTTGTAACAATCAGATTTCATTTCCAGCCAATAGTAACCTGCCCTTAGCATCCTTTTAGCCATCGAATTTCCATTGGCGTGAGTGCCAAATGATCCTTCATGAACCTCATGCATCAACATGTCTGCTTCGTGTCTATCCATGCATCTGAGCAAGACCATGTCATAATTTCTCTTGTACAACACATTTTCACTGAGGAAGAAGCTGCCAACCAATCTTCTCAATGTCTTTCTATCTTTATTCGATGCACCAATTGGGTATTCCTGAGTTTGGATAAAATGCATGATATCATAATACCAAGGTTTCTCATCTGCTACCTCTTCTATTGTAAACACATGAGCGGGCCTATCCAGTCGTCGAACCATAATTCAAGGTATATCATTCCAAGTATTTACTTGATACATAGAAGCCAGAGTTGCCAGAGCATCCGCCATTTGATTTTCATCTCTAGGAATGTGATGGAATTCAACTATATTAAAGAAGGGTAACAACCTTCTAGCATAATCTTTGTAAGGGATCAAGTCGAGGTGGCGAGTATCCCATTCTCCTTTAATCTGATTTATTACCAAAGCTGAATCACCATACACATCTAGAATTTAATTCTAATATCAATAGCTTCCTCGAGACCCATGATACAAGCCTCATATTCTGCCATATTATTAGTACAATCAAATGTCAACCTTGCAGTAAAAGAAATGTGTGATCCATGTGGAGTGACAATCACAGCACCAATTCCTTTACCATAAGCATTCACAGCTCCATCAAATATCATACTCCAATGAGATTTAGGGTCAGGACCTTCCTCAAGAAACGGTTCATCATAATCTTTCACTTTCAGAAACATCACATCCTCATCGGGGAAATCATAATTTACAGACTAGTAATCATCAACTGGTTGGTGAGCAAGATAATCTGCCAACACGCTGCTCTTAATAGCTTTTTGAGTATGGTATTCAATATCATAATCAAATAACAGCATCTTCCAGCAGGCAATTCTCCCGGTAAGAGCAGGCTTTCCAAAAATGTACTTGATTAGATCCATTTTGGAGATCAACCAAGTGGTGTAATTCAACATATACTGTCGCAAACGTTTTTCTGCCCAGGCCAAAGCACAACATGTCTTTTCCAGCATGGAATATTGCGACTCACAATCAGTAAACTTTTTATTGAGATAATAAATGGCATACTCTTTCTTCCCTGTTTCATCTTGTTGTCCCAGAATATGTAACACCCCTTCTAATAAATCCTGAATTAACGATATAAATAAAATCACAGAAAATAAAATTTCCACGAAAGGAGTGTCACAACATCAATTCACATATTCAAGAAAAACATTCATGGCATATACTTTCTTTTTCATGCAAACGCAACGGAATCATAATAACTTCATCTCCAAAGGAGGAATCAAAATATAAAATTCAAGGTATTAAGCCATATGGTTCATACACCAATCATGTTATCAAGTCATAATATACATACATCATCATATAATCAAAACAATGGATTATATACAAGTATAATCCATATACAAAAATATGAGTTCGAATGCGGACACTAAACCCCTAGTGTTACAATCAGAGCATCGATTCAAAATCAAAAAGTAACGGACTACAATCAAAATGCATCCGCTAAGCTAGTGCCTCACACTACCTTCTTTGGTACCTGAACAATGTCGTAGCAAGCATTTTCCAACAGAAGGGTAAGAATTCCAATAAATATAAAGTATGTAATTAAAGCAATGCATAAAATATAAATATTAGGAATCCTTCACCTTACATAAACATATATGAATATTAGTAACATATTTATTTCACCTAATCACACACTTGGTAATTATTTAAGAATCAATCTGAAAACAATTCTGACACATAAACCACACGATTAATCCAATTCACATAAACTCATAATATAACAATTATGCATGTGACTCATGACACGACACAAAGAATGCGAATGCGGTACCGACTTGTGGACCCAAGGTTCCACCTCCTATATTTCCACATAGGATCAAGGCCTCTACGTCTATTTCCCATCTAGGATCAACGTCTATAATTGTGAACCCAAAGTTTCACCGCTTATATTTCCACATAGGGTCAAAGCCTCTACGCCTATTTCCAATTAAGGATCAACGTCTATAAAATGTGAACCCACTGTTTCACCATCTTTGTTTCAAGACCAACCATGACATGCAATGTATAATTGACCACTTGTATGCAATTAAGACCACTCCCAACCTTAACATACACATACCACATATTCCAAAACAATGAAATACCAACAATTGTACATGCATTGCAATTATATTTACACATCAAGTGACATACAAGTTTAAACAAGTTACTTCATAAATATATTCAAAACAAACAATTCTGATCGGTCTCCGAAAACGTCGCAATCTCGAAAAAATAACTCAACCATAATTACCTACGCAATTAACTTAGTTACCCCGTCAAATTTCATTAATTTCCAGATAACTAATTTTACCGCCTAAACCGGCTAATTCGAAACAAACACAATCCCAATCGGTCTCCGAAAATGTCGCAATCTCAAAAAAATAACTCAACCATAATTACCTACGCATTTAACTTAGTTACCCCGTCAAATTTCATTAATTTCCGGATAACTAATTTTACCGCCTAAACCGAAAAAAAAACGAAATCAAATGCAATAAAAACATACTAGATGTTTAAAGGAAGTCTAACCCTTACCGATTAATCTCCGGAACAAGCTCTTCGGTTTGATTCCATAAATTTCTCCTCTTCTCTTCAACCCTAGCTTTTCCCCTTTTTTCTCTTCTTCTTCTCCTCTCTATCTCACTTCTCTCTGTTTTCTCAACTTTTTCTATCTTTCTAACTAACCTACTACTACTAATATACTACTTACTTGTTATATATATTATAAAACTAAAATATATTATTATATTATAAAACTAACATATAATATAAAACTAACTTATATTATATATATTATATACTTACTTATATATATAATATAAAACTAACGTACAATATAAAACTACTGCTAATTATAACTTATATATATATATATATATATATATATATATATATATATATATATATATATATATATATATATATATATATATATATATATATATATATATATATATATATATATATATATATATATATATATATATATATATATATATATATATATATATATATATATATATATATATATATATATATATATATATATATATATAACATATACTTATATTATTTATAATATAAAATTAATTCATATTATTTAATTAAACTAATCTTAATAATATTAAATAAATACTTTAATAATTCAATTATCACCAATTAATTAATTAATACACACCAAAATATAATATTATCATATAAAATAATCATTTTTCGGTAAATCAAATAAACCAAATTAATCAATTATCGGACCGAATAACCGACTAAATAATTATTATTTTATCAAAATAAATATCAACCGGTCATTTTAGAAAATAATAATATAAATAATATTAATTAAAATGGGGTGTTACAACTCTCTCCCACTTAAAAGATTTTCAGCCTCGAAAATTACGTCTAAACGAACAATTCGGGATAGGAATCCCGCATCCGGCTTTCAAGCTCTCAAGTTATGTTTCCATTAGCCGCAACACCCCACACCACCTTAACCAAAGAAATCTCTTTTCCTATAAGTTGCTTCACTTTCAGATCTTCGATTCTTGTCGGCAAAGTCTCAACGTTAAGTCTTCTCTAACCTCCACATCTTCCGCTTGCACTACATGAGACGGATCCGTAATATACTTTCGCAATTGCGACACATGAAACACATCATATATTTTTGAAAGTGATGGTGGTAATGAAATCCTCTAAGCCATATTACCAACCCTCTCCGAAATTTGATACGGACCAATAAACTGAGGTGTCAACTTCCGCAATTTAAGATCCCGACCAACACCCGTCGTAGGATTCACTCTCAAAAACACATGGTCATCCTTCTTGAACTCAAGAGGCTTCCTCCTCTTATCATGGTATCTCTTTTGGCGACTTTGAGAAATATTCATCTTTTCTCTAATCAACTTAATCTTATATGTAGTTTGTTGCATAATTTCTGGTCCAACCACCGCATTTCTCCCGACTCGTACCAACATAAAGGTGTTCGACAACGCCTTCCATACAACGCTTCAAAAGGAGCCATATCTATGCTAGAATGAAAACTGTTATTATAGGTAAACTCAATCAAAGGAAAGTAACTTTCCCATGAACCTCCTTGTTCCAACACACAAGCACGCAAAAGATCTTCGAGCGATTGAATCGTTCTCTCCGTTTGAACATCCGTCTGTGGATGATAAGCGGAACTCAAATGTAGCTTAGTACCCAAAGCTCTTTGCAAACCTTCCCAAAATCTAGATGTGAATAGCGGGTTTCTATCCGAAACAATGCACGTTGGAATACCATGCAAGCACACAATCCTCTCAACATATAACTTCACAAGTCTCTCCATAGGATAATCCATTCTAATTGGAATAAAGTGAGCAGATTTCGTCAATCTATCCACGATAACCCAAATAGGCTCATAGTTACTCGGAGTCCTCGGCAAAGCCGAAACAAAATCCATATAGACACTGTCCCACTTCCATTCCGGAATAGACAAAGGTTGCAACAATCCAAATAGCTTCTGATGCTCTATCTTGGATTTCTGACAAACCAAACACGAATACACAAACTCCGCGATCTCCTTCTTCATACAAGGCCACTAAAACAACTTTCTCAAATCTTGATACATCTTTGTGGCACCAGGATGAATGCTCAATACACTTCGGTGTCCTTCTTCAAGGATCCTCTTTTTCACATCACCAACATCAGGAACACAAACTCGATCACGACATCTCAGGACACCGTTCTCATCAATTCTAAACTCTCCACCTTGACCTTGGTTAACTAAAGTGAACTTGTCAACCAAAACCAAGTCCGATATCTGTCCTTCTCTTATCTCATCCAAGATTCCACTAGTAAGCTTCAACATACCAAACTTCATACAAAAGTAAGTTTCTTCGCAAACCAAACTCAAGTCGTGAAACTGTTCAAGTAACTCCCGTTCTTTCACCATTAACATAGACATATGTAATGATTTCCTACTCAAAGCATCGGCAACCACGTTCGCCTTACCAGGATGGTAATTCAAACTAAAGTCATAACCTTTCAAGAACTCTAACCATCTCCTCTGCCTCATATTCAACTCTTTCTGATCAAACAAATATTTCAAGCTCTTATGATCACTGAAAACGTCGAATCTTGATCCAAACAAGCAATGTCTCCAAATTTTCAACACAAAAACAACAGCTTCCAACTCTAAGTCATGAGTCGGATAATTCCTCTCATGTACCTTAAGTTACCTCGAAGCATAGGCCACCACTTGTCCACTTTGCATTAACACGCCACCTAACCCCATCAATGAAGCATCACAATACACTGTAAACTGTTCGGATGGATTAGGTAAAACCAACACAGGAGCAGTAGTCAACCTTCACTTAAGCTCTTGAAAGCTATCCTCACACTGAGTAGTACATACAAATGCTTTCCCCTTTCTCGCCAATTGTGTCAATGGTAAATCCAACTTCGAAAAAACCTCAATGAACTTACAATAGTATCCGGCTAAACCAAGGAAACTTCGTATCTCAAACACAGACTTAGGAGATTCCCATTCTTACACAGCTTCAATCTTAGATGGATCCACGGCAATACCTCCACGAGATATTACATGACCAAGAAAACTCACTTGCTCCAACCAGAACTCACACTTAGAAAGTTTAGCAAACAAATGATTCTCTTTCAGAATCGACAACATAATTCCTAAGTGCTCGGCATGCTCCACTTCATTCTTCGAATAGATAAGAATGTCATCAATAAATACTACCACAAACTTATCAAGATATTCATGAAAAATTATGTTCATATACTCCATGAAGACACCAGGTGCATTTGTAACACCGAAAGGCATCACCGAATACTCATAGTGTCCATACCTCGTTCTAAACATCGTCTTCTGAATATCACCAGCTTTCACACGAATTTGGTGATAACCAGATCTCAAGTCAATCTTACTGAACACACAAGCTCCTACCAACTGGTCCATCAAATCATCAATTCCAGGTAACGGATACTTGTTCTTGATAGTAACCTTGTTCGACTGCCTATAATCCATGCAAAGCCTCATCATACCTTCTTTCTTCTTTACTAACAACATCGGTGCACCCCACGAAGAAACACTCGGACGAATAAACTTCTTATCAAGTAACTCTTCAAGTTTGCTCTTTAGTTCAACCAATTCTGATGGTGACATCCAATACGGAGCCATCGAAACAGGACTAGTACCAGGAACCAAATCAATAAAAAACTATACTTCACGTTCTGGAGGTAAATCCATAATCTCCTCCGGAAACACCTCTGGAAAATCACAAACAACAGGAACATCCTTTCTCACTTCCCTTTCACCAAGATTCATGCTCGCCATCAACCCAAACAATTCAGCTCCCTCTTTGACACACCTCTTCACTTGCTGAGTAGACAAAAACGAAACACCTTCTTTCTCGGACTCAAGAAAAATAATCACTTTAGCAAAACAATTGATATAGACATGGTTGGCTCTCAACCAGTCCATACCCAAAATGACATCAAGCTGACTCAAAGGGAGACATACTAGATCCACCTCAAAATCTCTACCACACATACGCAAAGGACACTTTAAGCAAACAGCTGAAGTAGAAATCGAACCCATAGCAGGTGTATCTACCACCATACTCCTACTCATATTAGATAACACAAGACCCAATCTCGTAGCAGATTCCAAAGAAATAAAAGAATGCATCGCACCCGTATCAACAATAGAAATCAAAGGTACATTATGAATAAAGCAAGTACCTCTGATCAATCTCTCATCTACTGAAGTCTCAGCACCTGACAAGGCAAACACTTTCCCAGTTTCTTTCTTTGGCTTCGTGCATTTGGTACTAATATGACCTTGCTCACCACAGTTGTAGCAAGTCACAACAGAACCAACCCGACAATCCACAGCCTTGTGACCTACTTTGTCACACTTGAAACACTTCACAATCACATGGCGACATTCTAAAGCACGATGTCCCTCTTTACCACATCTAAAACACTTCACCAGAGTAATAACTCCCCCACTTGGACTCTTTCCCACATACATCGGCTGCTTCCCTTTCCCATCATAAGGCTTAGGACATATTTTCCCCTTGCCTCTCTTGTCACTTAAACTCTTGTAGTAAGCACTACTATCACGACTATCCTCATCATAGATATGACTTTTGTTCACCAACTCAGAAAAACGGGTAATTTGTTGGTACCCGATAGCTTTCTTCACATCCAGCCTTAAGCCGTTCACAAACTTCAAGCATTTGGATATCTCGACATTTGCAGTGCTGTAGTGAGGATAATACTTAATCAATTCTTTAAACTTGGCGGCATATTCAGGAATAGAACCGTTTCCCTATTTCAATTCAAGAAACTCCACCTCTTTCTTCCCACGAACATCCTCAGGAAAGTAGTTCTCCAAGAATGCATCTCAGAAAATGGCCCAAGTCACCACGGTGTTATCCTCATCATACCTCTGACTAGCGTTAATCCACCAGTCCTCAGCTTCCTTCACCAGCATGTGAGTTCCGAATTACACCTTTTAAGCATCGGTACAATTCATCACTCGGAAAATCTTTTCTATGGCCTTCAACCATTCTTGGGCTTCTTCAGGCGCATTCTCTCCTTTTAAAGTAGGCGGATTATTTTTCTGAAACTTTCCAAGAGTACGAAATCCATCATCACCTCCACCTTGCTGAACAGGATTAGCCTGCGGCATCTGATTCAAGGATCCCGCGAGTAATCGCAAGGCCTCAGCAAGTGCATTATCATTCAGCAACCATCTTCTTCTGAACAACACAAAAGTATCGAACGCGTCAGACACACAATCAAATACAATGGGATTAGTAAATTTAAGACCTGACAACTGACCGACAATGCTCTGATACCACTATTGTAACACCCCTTCTAATAAACCCTGAATTAACGATATAAATGAAATTAGAGAAAATAAAATTTGCACGGAAGGAGTGTCACAACATCAATTCACATATTCAAGAAAAACGGACATGACATATTCGTCACTTTAATCATTTAGTCATATAATACATTCATGGCATATACTTTCTTTTTCGTGCAAACGCAACAGAATCATAATAACTTCTTCTCCAAAGGAGGAATCAAAATATAAAATTCAAGGCATTAAGCCATATGGTTCATACACCAATCATGTTATCAAGTCATAATATACATACATCATCATATAATCAAAACAATGGATTATATACAAGTATATATAATCCATATACAAAAATATGAGTTCGAATGCGGACACTAAACCCCTAGTGTTACAATCAGAGCATCGATTCAAAATCAAAAAGTAACGGACTACAATCAAAATGCATCCGCTAAGCTAGTGCCTCACACTACCGTCTTCGGTACCTGAACAATGATGTAGCAAGCATTTTCCAACAGAAGGGTAAGAATTCCAATAAATATAAAGTATGTAATTAAAGCAATGCATAAAATATAAATATTAGGAATCCTTCACCTTACATAAACATATATAAATATTAGTAACATATTTATTTCACCTAATCACAAACTTGGTAATTATTTAGGAATCAATCTGAAAACAATTCCGACGCATAAACCACATGATTAATCTAATTCACATAAACTCATAATATAACAATTATGCATGTGACTCATGACACGACGCAAAGAATGCGAATGCGGTACTGACTTGTGTACCCAAGGTTCCACCGTCTATATTTCCATATAGGATCAAGGCCTCTACGTCTATTTCCTATCTAGGATCAACATCTATAATTGTGAACCTAAAGTTTCACCGCTTATATTTCCATATAGGATCAAAGCCTCTACGCCTATTTCCAATTAAGGATCAACGTCTATAAAATGTGAACCCACCGTTTCACCGTTTATGTTTCAAGACCAACCATGTCATGTAATGTACAATTGACCACTTGTATGCAATTAAGACCACTCCCGACCTTAACATACACATACCACATATTCCAACATAATGAAATACCAACAATTGTACATGCATTGCAATTATATTTACACATCAAGTAACATACAAGTTTAAACAAGTTACTTCATAAATATATTCAAAACAAACAATTTCGATCGGTCTCCGAAAACGTCGCGATCTCGAAAAAATAACTCAACCATAATTACCTACGCATTTAACTTAGTTACCCCGTCAAATTTCATTAATTTCCGGATAACTAATTTTACCGCCTAAACCGGCTAATTCGAAACAAACACAATCCCGATCGGTCTCCGAAAACGTCGCAATCTCAAAAAAATAACTCAACCAGAATTACCTACGCGTTTAACTTAGTTACCCCGTCAAATTTCATTAATTTTCGGATAAACTAATTTTACCGCCTAAACCGGAAGAAAAAAAACGAAATCAAATGCAATAAAAACATACTAGATGTTTAGAGGAAGT
Source organism: Vicia faba (assembly GCA_948472305.1). NCBI lineage: Eukaryota > Viridiplantae > Streptophyta > Magnoliopsida > Fabales > Fabaceae > Vicia > Vicia faba. The sequence goes on from OX451738.1 coordinate 232,105,280, forward strand.
CTAACCCTTATCGATTAATCTCTGGAACAAGCTCTTCGGTTTGATTCCAGAAATTTCTCCTCTTCTCTTCAACCTTAACTTTTCCCCCTTTTTCTCTTCTTCTTCTCCTCTCTATCTCACTTCTCTCTGTTTTCTCAACTTTCAAATTTTTTTCTATCTTTCTAACTAACCCACTACTACTAATATACTAATTACTTATTATATATATTATAAAACTAAAATATATTATTATATTATAAAACTAACATATAATATAAAACTAACTTATATTATATATATATATATATATATATATATATATATATATATATATATATATATATATATATATATATATATATATATATATATATATATATATATATATATATATATATATATATATATATATATATACTTACTTATATATATAATATAAAACTAACGTATAATATAAAACTACGGCTAGTTATAACTTATATATATACTGTAATGTTAACATATACTTATATTATTTATAATATAAAACTAATTCATATTATTTAATTAAACTAATCTTAATAATATTAAATAAATACTTTAATAATTCAATTATCACCAATTAATTAATTAATACACACCAAAATACAATATTATCATATAAAATAATCATTTTTCGGTAAATCAAACAAATCAAATTAATTAATTACCGGACCGAATAACTGACTAAATAATTATTATTTTATCAAAATAAATTTCAACCGGTCATTTTAAAAAATAATAATATAAATAATATTAATTAAAACAGGGTGTTACAGAATACAACTCATGGAATTATCTAACACTGTCAGATATATAATCAATGGTCTTCCTTCAACAGGACGGAGAAAGATAGGAGGTTCAAGCAAATACTCTTTAATACTTTCAAATGCTCTTTGGCAGTCATCCATCCATACACAACATTGATCTTTCTTTAACAACTTAAAGATCGGTCCACATGTTGCAGTCATGTGGGAAATGAATATGGAAATATAATTCAAATGCCCGAGGAACCCTCTGACTTGCTTTTTAGTTCTCGGTGTTGCCATCTCTTGAATTGCTTTGACTTTATCAGGGTCAACTTCAATTCCTTTCTGGCTGGCAATGAAACCCAACAATTTCCCTGATCGAACATCGAAGGTACATTTATTTGGATTCAAGCGGAGACGATACTTCCTCAAACGCTGAAACAACTTCAACAAATCTTCTACGTGCCCTTCTTCAGTCTGGGATTTAGCAATCATATCATCAACATATACTTCGATTTCCTTGTGCATCAGATCATGGAATAGGGTTGTCATAGCCCTCTTGTACGTTGCACCAGCGTCCTTCAACCCGAAGGGCATCACTCTGTAACAGAATGTTCCCCAGGGTGTGATAAACGTTGTTTTTTACATGTCCTCTAGAGCCATTCTTATTTGATTATACCCGGAAAATCCGTCCATGAACGAGAATACTTTGAATTTTGTTGTGCTATACACTAACATGTTAATGTGTTGCAATGGAAAATCATCTTTTGGACTAGCTTTATTTAGATCTCTGTAATCTACGCACATGCGTACTTTTCTGTCTTTCTTTGGTACTGGGACAATATTGGCAATCTATTGATGATACACTGACGTCACAAGAAAACTAGCATTAATCTGCTTTAGAACCTCCTCTTTGATCTTTACTGCCATATCTGAGTGAGTTCTTCTCAACTTTTGTTTGATTGGTGAACACTTTAGCTTCAACGGAAAACAGTGATCTACAATATTTGTATCTAGACCAGGAATATCTTGATAAGACCAAGCAAAGATATCCACATGCTCATTCTACAACTCAATCAACCAGCTCTTCACATCAGGATGCAGCAATGCTCCAATCTTGACTTATTTCGGATCTTCTTCTGAACCCAAACTGATCACTTTCAAAGGCTCTTTATATGGCTGAATGACATTTTCCTCGCTCTCAAGAAACCATGATACCTCTTCTATAACCTCATCATAGTCTTCTTCAGCCCCATACACAGGACATTCAAAGTCGGGAAAGGGTGCAGGATCATTGTATTCAACGGGTTTTTTTAATTAATTTGTACATATGATTTATGATTGCTTTTAGAAACTGACACATATAACAAGTGATCATGCAAATTGTATTTCAGTTATTGTTAATTTTGAAAGGTTTTTTTATTACCATTTTCCAAGAAAAAGCAGAAAATAAAGACACAATTTGGGAAACAAAGACAACTTTTATTATTGATTTTAAAAGTCACAGCAAACAGATAAGCCCTTCATCATTAATACTTCCACCTTGGGCAGAGTAAAAGCTTTTCAAAAATATTAACAAATCAAATTACTTTGAAACATGTATGCAAGAGGGAACATCAATGGTGATCCAGTTCTGAATCCTAACTCCATGCATCACGTAATTCGGTATTTCTGACTCTGCTTCATCTTCCATAATGGTATTAATCTCGGAAACAGTTGGATGAAGATAACCCCCGCTACGGAAGATATCTTGATACTTGCCTACAGCATACTTCGGCTTTATGCTCTTACCTTTGTCATCCTTCAAAGAGAACCCCAAGCCGGCTCTGGTCTTATTTACAGGCAGATACACAATCTGTCCCCATACTTCACTATGACCCTTACGCACAACCTGCTGCGCATCCTTAAGCGAAACCATGGAATTCTCATTTCCGCTTATATTATCAATGGATAAGGCTTGGAACTGAGTCCCAACAGCAGCTTCATCTGCCTCCACAATGCTGAAAGAGGACAAATGCCATATCAATAATGTATGTTCTCCATTTATAATTACCACTTTTCCTTCATGCACAAACTTCAGTTTCTGGTGTAAAGTCGAAGTGACAGCCCCTGCTTCATGTATCCACGACCTTCATAGAAAACTTCTATAAGCAGGTACAATATCCATGACCTGGAAAGTAATCTGAAACAAATGTGGGCCTATATGAATAGGCAAGTCCCCTTCACCAATAACAGATTTCCTTGATCCATCAAATGCTTTTACAATAATGACACTCAGGCGCATGGGCCTCCCTTGATATTTCAACTTCATAAGCATGCTCCTCGGTATAACGTTCAATGCAGACCCATTATCAATCATCACATTGGATAGTGAATCATTCTTGCAATTCATAGAGATGTGGAGGGCCAAGTTGTGATTCCTTCCTTCATCTGGCAATTCATCGTCGCAGAAACTTAGGTTATTACATGATGTAATGTTCCCTACTACACTGCTTAATTGGTCTATAGGCATGTCACTTTCCATAAAAGCTTGATCTAGTACTCTCATCAGAGATTCTCTGTGAGCAGGGGAGTTCATTAATAAAGCCAAGATAGATATTTTCAAAGGAGTCTGCAGTAGCTGATCTACAATTCTGTAGTCGCTCATCTTGATTATCTTTAAAATATCATCCATTTCTTTCTCTAACGTAGCTCCACTGGATTCGCCCGTAACCTTCTTGGGTTTAATATTCTCAACAATTTTCTTTCTTGTGCTAACATCTCCACGAACAACTGGTGTGAATACACGACCACTGCGGGTCACTCTGCTAGTCTCAACAATATTTCCAACATCAGGAATTTGCTGGATGGGAACTTCCACACCATCCTCTAAGATTGTAGCATTATATTTATAGGGTACAGCCTTATCTGACTTATAGGGAACAAGACCCGCAAACTAATCACTAATGGGGTAACAACTGGCTTACTATAATACTCAACTTCAAAATGGGCAGGTGCACCAAAACAAGGCACAATGACGTTTATCCCTTCTTCAACACAATCAATCATTATTGAGTCATCTCGGGAAGACAAATCCTCATCTGAGGAGAAATACTCATCTGCAGAGGCATACTCATCATCCGACTCTTCTTCATGCAAGTAAACCTCAATCATATCAACTTCATGGTAATCATCCCTTTGAACCGTAACATTGATAGTTCCATTATCCAACAACAACAACTAAACACCTTTCTTCACAATTGAACATCCTCGGGAGTCTCGATAGCAAATTCGGCAAGATCCATACTGATGTTCCACATCACCAGCGAAGTGGCATAAAGTAGCGTGCAATTGCACAAGGTCTTCATTCATATACTCCACATCAAAAAAATTTAACTCTCCAGGACATCCAGAAACCGTATTCACCTCCTTTTCATACTCTTCCCTAGGCCTGATTATGTGGATGAGACCCTCATTCATCATCTCCTGCAAATCAGCCTTTATCTTATCGTAACCATGTATGTCTGTATTGCAAATAGCACAACCGAAATGGTCATGCGTATAGTAGCTAAATTCATAGAGGTCTGCATGCATTTTCACCAAATCTTCTCTAACCAGATTAATATCAAAAATCCGGAAGTCGCCTGGACAACCGACCACCATATTCACAGCATTTGTTTCTCCATGCTTGGGTGGAGTATTGTCGTTCACATTAGGACCCATATCCTTGAAAGATAAAATACCAGATTTTATCAATTTTTGCACCTCAGTATTCAAAGGATAATAATTCTCAACATTATGCCCTGGTGCTCCCTGATGAAAAGCACATGTCTAGTCTGCCTTATAATACCAAGGCAATGGTGATGGTACAGCGGGAGGTGGTCGGGTCTGAACCAACTTCTTATGAATCAATGCGGGTAGTAACTCCATATAACTCATATGAATAGGGTCATAACTCTCCCTTCTCTGATTATACCATTGATTCCCCTGCTGGGATGGTCTCTGATAAGCAACGGTGGTTGGAGTTACACCAACAACTGGAGTAACTGAGGCGACTTGCTGATGACGCTGATAATTCCTTCTAGGAGTGTTAACTCTCCTCTCTTGCATAACAGAATTCGCATCCCCTTCCTTCTTCTTGTTAAATCCATAAGATGGCTTCTTCGCACCTCCAGATCCTTCACTCTTTGTTAAACGGCCCTCTCTTCCAGCCTCTTCTAAGCGGATACCCATGCCTACCATTTCATTAAAGTCACTTGGCGCACTTGCTACCATCCTCTCATAGTAGAAAGCACCCAGAGTCTTCAAGAAAATCTTAGTCATCTCCTTCTCTTCCATGAGAGGAATCACTTGGGCGGCTACCTCACGCCATCTCTGTGCATATTCTTTGAAAGATTCCCTGTCTTTCTGAACCATGGCCCTGAGTTGATCACAGTCAGGCGCCATGTCCATGTTATACTTGTATTGTCTGATAAATTCTTCTCCCAAGTCATTTAAAGTATGGATATTGCCGCTGTCCAAACTTATATACCACTTCAGCACAACACCGGTCAAACTATCCTAAAAAAAGTGAATCAGCAGACGTTGATCATCAGTATGGGTAGACATTCTCCTTACATACATTACCAGATGAGCACGAGGGCAAGTGTTTCCCTTGTACTTCTAAAACTCCGGGACTTTAAACTTTGCAGGTATCTTAACATTCGGGATCAAGCATAATTCATTCACATTTTTCCCGAATAACTCTTTTCCCCTGAGGGCCTTCATCTCCCTCTGCATCTTGTCAAACTACTCTTGAAAATCATCCATTCTATCATAGAGACCCAAGTCTTCACTTGGTGGAGGAAAAGGACGACACACATAATCGTTAACAAACGAAACCATATTCACCGAAGGAGGTGCAGCATGAGCAGCATGCACCACAGGAGGTGTAGGAGTAACAATAGTCTGAACAACTGGAGTATCTCGAGGACCAAGATTGAAACCTTCGGGTGACAAGTTCTCTGGCATTCCCCATGGATAACCTTGAGGCATGTGATTCTGAACAACAGCTAGGGTAGCAGACACAGGAACAATCGGAGCTTCAGCAGTAGCCCTTGTTGGTTGAGGTTGAACACTCGGTGGCTGATTCTGAGCAGCCACCAGAGATTCCATCATAGCAATAAGATTGGCCATGCCGGCCTTCAAAGCAGAAACTTCCTCGCACAGCTCGTGATTCTCTTGTTCTAAGTTCTCCATTTTCCTTCTGAAATTAGCCCGAGTGTTGTAGTGATGAGTCATCTTGCTGAACGAAGTAAAGAAGCTTGGTAAGACACCTGGATATGCATAACAAATGAAAAACAATATGTGCTATATGATGCATGATATGAAATGCACATGATTTTATTTTGTTATTTAATATTTCAAGGGATTTAAAGTTTATAGACACATTGCAAATATCAAAGTAATAACGCATTTGAAATACTGAACATTTTTATTATAACAGCTTCAAAATAGGTTACATGTCTCAACAATCCCAAGTACAAGATGAAAATAAAATCTAAAACCCTGAGAAGTAAAGCTGTCGGAGATCACTCTATACGCTGGCGCTTCCCCGTAAGCTTGGCAATCTAAGCCTTCAACCTCTGATTTTGTTCTGTATACCTGGTGGCAACCTCTTTCTAATCACCTGAATCAGGAAATGAGTAACCAGCATCTGATTGAGGCTTAGGAGAAAATAAATCCCCTTGCCTCTCCATAGTCTCTACCGCTCGACTCCTAAGGATCTCAATCAAGTCGTCTTTCTTCTTCAAGTATTCTCTATAGGAAATCTCTAAAGTTTTGCACTTGTTCTTCCAAGCATCCTTTTCCTACTGCATCCTGATTAAAGCAAGTTGTAGCTCTTCTAGATTATCCAATAAGGGAGGAGTGGTTTTCAAAAACAAATCAGGCATAGGTGCTTCCTGAGAATACGACATCTTTAATTGAATAGCTCTCTTCTGTACCCACTGAAGATAAGGTTCCAAAGAAACAACCCCTCTTGGTCCCAAATCTTTCCTACTCTTCTTATGAATGTGACTCCAGGCCTTTAGCTTCCTTATGGTCTTCTCCCTCCTTCAGAAAGAAACTACTCAAATGAATACTATTTGGTTTATCCCTCATCGCATAACCAAGTTGTCGTCGTGCAAGAACAGGGTTATAGTTAATTTCTCCCTTTGTACTAAGAAGAGGTACATTGGGGAAACTACCACAATTGTCAACAATCTCTACATCCTGGTAAGCTTGATGATACCAATCAATATTCGAGTGAGTAAGTGACATGATCTTAGGAGCCTAACGGGGTTCCTTTCTGACATCCCATAAAGCATCAAACTGAGGCATATGAGAGATAAACCATCGATACAACAAAGGCATGCAACAGATAATCATCCCTCCATGATAATAACTCCAAAGATGAATGGAGTAATAAGCATCTCCAAATAATGTAGGAACTAGGTTTCCAATCATGAAGATCCTGATAGCATTAATGCCAACAAACTTGTCCATATTAGGAAATAAGAACAATCCGTAAGCAAGTAGAGCAAAGATGGCCTCAAAAGCGACTGTACTCTTCATCCTGGCAAAGTAGCAAGATTTCTTCATTAAGAACTGGGCTGATAATCCTCTTATCCCCCCTTTAGTAGTCATATGGGCTTCCACCTCATATTTCCCTAGATAGATTAAAGCATCAATCTCATGTGGTTTTGGCTCACCCTCCAAACCAGTAAAAGGAACACAATCGGTAACAGGTAAATCCAACAGATAAGAATACTCCTCCAGTGTAGGAATCAGCTGATAGTCGGGAAAATTAAAGCAATAATACATCCGATCATAGAACTGGACCAAGGTCGAGAGAATACCCTCCTTCATCCTAAGCTTCATAAGAGGAATGATGGATCCATACTTCTTCCAAAAATCTGCAGAACACTCGATCTCGGGAATTAGATTGATTAACTCATCTATCTTGGGATCCTTGAAACTGTACTTCCCGGTCTTTCTTTTTCCAGAATCCATGGTTAAAAGGCACCTAAGATATTCACAAATGGTCAACTTTTAAGTCCCTTGAAATAAGATTTCTTCAAAAGATGCTTATGAGTGCATGGATGCATGATACAACAATCACACACAAGATCACACATATAGGGTTCATAGGTTCAACATCACGAGCATGAGGTCGAAGGTACTACCCATAAGGTGTTGGTCTAAAAGTTATCACCTGTCGAACAAGGTTCTAGAGGTTCCCAGAGTCTACATCCTTCTTTCGGATATTACCAACTTCCTGATTAACTCGGTAATTAGTAATATTCTCAAGAAAAACTTGTCTGAGCATAGTATCGTGTGACAACTATTTCCAGATTACTCCATCATAGCTTCCGCTCTACACCTAAAAGGCCAAGATGGGTTTGGTATTCTACGGTCCTCAGTTTCAGCAGGCTCCTAGGTCAAAAGTAGTATGTCTTCCCGATTACTCGGTAAACGATACTACATTCAAAGGGGCCTCCACTGAGTGGAGGGTCTCATGACTCCTTTTTTTGGGATTACTCCCTCAAAGTTAACATGACTATACCGCCCGTTCTATCTTAAATTTTGCCCAAGTCCGGGTATAGGACTTATAAGTAATCACCAAGCACCCTAAAAACTAGGAAAATCCAGACAAACATATATACAACATATAACACATAAACAACAATAGCACATATACAAATATAAACAAAGATAGGTTCAACCTACTTAGGGATGGACCAGCAAGAGGTCAATCTTTCCCCAGTGAAGTCGCTATTTTTTCTGTAGCGGTAGAAATGTTTAAGACTAAGCCATTGGATTGAATAGACTTGTACATATCAAAATAAAAATCGCCACCGCCCTTTATTGTTTCCAAAGGAATGGGAAAAGAGCGAATAACCCAAAAAAGACGGGGAAAGATTCTAGGTAAGGGGTTGGTTATGCAAAGGGAAGGTATTAGCACCCTAAACATCTGTGGTACTCCGTAGGTACCTCTTTGTAAAATCTGTATATTTTGGCTATAAAATGTTGTATAAAAATGGATGGTGGAGGTGAGAAAAGACATATATTTTTATGGTTTTTGCACCCTCCGCGGTTGCGAACCTTTAGTTCCTATGTATAACCTTTCGTGCAATAGGGGATCAGGGTACACGTAGTTCCTCTTTGAAAAATTAAAAAAAAAACACAAGTGTGTTGGTTGACTTTAAGGGATAAGACATCATCGTCATTGTCCGTGTGGAAAATATACTTACTACCCATGATCATGAGAAAGGAGATTTTGCATCATCTCAAAGTGAAGGATATGGCTTAGATTTTAAAATCAACAATGCCTCACTCAACACCCAAGTGGAAAATATCTCAATTCACTACATATAATAGAAGTATAGTTGTTTGCATCACTACAAGGATTGGCAAGAGTCGAATCTTTTGAGAAAAGTTTAAGATGAAAGCCAAGATGGCAAAATGGTTTGAATGAGATTGATTGATTTTTAGTCTTCTCCCAAAAAATGTTAAGGTATTATTAATGTTTATTGAAGTTTATTTGTGAAAGATGTTTTGAAAATGCATGGACCTAAGTCCAAGTTTATTATGAAAGTAGTTCAGTTTTAAAAAATAAGAAGAGTTTTCAAAAGGAGAGAGAATATTTTTTGAAATTTAAGAAGATGGGAGGAGAAGAAGAGGCTATCCTAAAGCATAAGGTAAAAGCTAGGGATAAGAACCATCTAACCAACAAGAAGTCAATATTTAACATTATGAGCCAAGATAGAATTTCGATTCTCTGGATTAGAACCAAGCAAGCAAAGATACTAGACCTCTTGTGAGAACAAAAATTCAAGTGCATTAAGTCTTCATAAAAAACCTGGCCAGAGTAACGACTGTATATGGGTGAATTCCATATTATAAACAAAGAATGTAATCACAATAACCTGCACACAAGACAAACAAACAACCCAATGTCTTGAGGTAAACCTCAAGAACTCCAGACAAAATATCAATTAAGGTCACAAGGTGTCCAGCATAGGCCAAGGTTTCTAATCCTAAGTTCAAGAAGTCCAATATTCCATAATGCCAAGGATAGTAACCAAATAGTCCAAGTATCATTAAAGTTTTTTTATGGTTCATGTTAATTATTAAGTATCATTAAAGTCTTATGCGGAATTTTCAATTTATTGTAATTGTTTCCCGGTTTGTAATAGTTTTAATTAAGTTTTAAATTCCGCATTTTTATTTTTTTTCTTGTGTTATTTATGTAACCGTCCCAAGGCCTTGTAATAGCTTAGGAGATTATATTTTCCTGCAATTTATTTTCCGCACTATTAACTGCTTAGATTAATAGGATTGTATGGAAAAACAATGATTAATTGAACATATCATAACCTAATTCAAAGATAATATATCTGAATCAAGCACACCGGCACACTTGCACCCCTAGGGTATTTCCCACTTTAGTTGCCTTCGGAAATGATCATGTCCCTCGAACGTAGGAATACTCTTAGAAAAGACCCTCAGTTTTAAGTCATCATAAAGATCATAGTCCCTAAATGTCCCTCGAGTTGCCTACGAGAAATAATCTTGTCCCTCGATGTTGCCTACGAATATATGATGACAGTCCCTTCGAAATGCTAATCTTTCTCTACATGTTGCCTTCAATGACCATAAACGTCCCTTATGATAGTCCCTCAACATCCAACGATAGGGCTACCTACTCATTAATAGTAGGATAGAGCTGTCTAAAGGAAAGGAGGAAAAGAATGCCCTTTTTTCGAGTAGGAAGATAATTCTTAAGTAATTGCTCAAATTTAATCCATTTTCACACCACACTTTCAAGACTACTTTCAAAAACGCTTTATCACACTCTTGAGGACTAATACAAGAGTTATTATAAAGCAAACAAAACTTTTTAAAACACACAAACACGAAAGCAATTTTCAAAAATGACCAAGTACCTAAGAGCCTGTGGAAAACCACAGATGGATAGGGTGGTAACACCTTCCCTTTCCATAATCTACCCCCCTTACTCAGAAAATCTTGAAAGGGTCTTTTTCTATTCTTTTCACCCTTTCCTTTGTTGGATAAAAGAAAAGTCGGTGGCCACTCTTGCTTACCGCACATTTGCGAATACAAAACGTAAACCAGTATTAAAAGTCGGTTCTGCCACCGTATCACAGAATTAGCGACTCTGCTGGGGAATAAATCATAAAGTTGTTTACCTTAGGATCTAGATCATTTTAAAATTGTTTTCTTTATTTTCCTTGATTGCTTTATCTTTGAGGGTTTGTTGGGGTACTTTTGTATGGGTCCTATACCCGGATCTGGGGACACTTTTTAGGTAAACAACAATAGATCGTGGAGACTGTACGGTGTAGACCGATATGGTTGAAGTGATAACTGTGTTGGTGTGACATTTTGGTTAGTACCGGTATCCCTTGTGTCGAATCGAGGAGAATACGGGGCCGCCGCATGGTGTCGTGAAACACTAACGAACCTTAGAATCTTAGTTGAACAAACTTGGCCATTAGAAAGTAGTGAGATAGCCGGTCTCGGTGTAAAGTTGGGAATTGGTTGATACTCGATACTACACTCACTGAGATCGGACTTTCGGGATGTTTCAGCTGCAAGAAAAGATTGCTAAGATGAGATAATACCGATAAAGAAAGATCAGTGATATTGAGACTCCTTAAAACCTGGCTACTATTTAAAGAACAGGTTTGAAACCAACTAAACTTCAAGAGGGTACTTGCCTTAAACCTCATGCAGGCCTTTGAACCTAAGGTCTATTGTGTGCTTTGCTTGTGTGTGATTAGTTTGCTCAAACATGACATCATGCATCATAAACATTCATTCTTCATTACACTAACCATTTCAAGGATTAGAGGAATGTATCTTTGTTCTATTTTGCAGATCACGGCTTCCGCTCGTAGAAATACCATCTGAATCAGCTTTGCGAGAATACCTCTTCAACTCAAAGATCTAGTATCAAGGGTTTCTGAGACTTCTTCATTTACCAAGAACTATGGTCGACTTCTCAATCTGGTTACCTCGGGTTTTGATGAGAAGATGATGAGTGTGTTCTTTCAATTCTTTAACCCTAAGCACCATTGCTTCACCTTTCCAGACTGTCAGTTGATAAACACCATGGAAGAGTTCTCTCGGATATTGGGTATACCTATTTTGGATAAGTTGCCTTTCACCGGTTTTGAAGAAGCTACAAAGCCAGAGATCATCGCAACAACTTTGCACCTGAAACGGTCTGACATTGCATCCAGTTGGGAAACAAGAAGTGGAGTTAAAGGTTTTCTAGCTAAATTCCTAATAGAGAAGGCTCAGTTGTTCTGGGATGATTTGGACTTCCAGGATTTTAAGGAGGTCTTGGCCCTTCTAATCTGTAGGTTAGTATTGTTCCCTAATCCAGACTTACTCATAGATGTGAATGCTATCAAGGTCTTCCTCTCTCGCAACCATGTGCCCACTTTACTTGGAGACATCTTGCATACCTTTCACTCTCGTACCATGAAGAAAAGAGTGATTCTTATGTGTTGTGTGTCATTGCTTTCGAGGTGGTTTATTTCTCACCTCCCTAAAACAATACTGAATAATGAAGAAGGTTTAGGCTGGTCGCAAAGGATAATATCACTTTCTCACGCGGATATTCTCTGGTATTCCCGATCTATGGGAGATATTTCTATTATTGACCGCTGTGGGGAGTTCCCTAATGTCCCACTACTTGGCATTAGGGGAGGCATAACCTATAATCCTTCTATGGCACTACGACAATTTGGTTACGCTCGAAGGGATGGTCCTCACGAGATGCTTATCTAGGGAATTGTGTTTAACTATGAGGATGATGTTCAAGGGTATTGTCAGAGGTTCATATGAGCTTGGGGTATGGTAAACAGATTTGACACCAAGACTTTGGGGCCGGAGACTTCTATCCCTATGGAACCTTATCTCCAATGGGTACGAGCTAGGTCTCAGAACCTTATGATGCCATATATAGCCACCTTACCAGTGATCGTGGAGCCTATTACTGAAGGGGATTTTCCCTATACAGTTATTCATCCTGATATGCCCACTGATCTTGAAGAACTGCAGAGATCATGAATTCAACTGAAGAAAGAGCACGATACCTATAGAGATCATTTATATGCCTATGAGAGGAAAGTTTTGGAGCTCACAAATCAACTTCACAAGGAAAGAGGTCTTAATGTCTATCTCGGCACAAAAAGGAAGTGCCCACGAGAAACCTGATTTCTTAGTTTTTAGAATTTTCAATTGAACGCCTAAAAGGCAATTGTATTTTGAATTCTACTAATAAAATCTTTGTTTCATTTTGGTTCAAAATTTTAAATTTCCTGAAATCCTTGAAATCATTGCATACACATATCATACATATCATTGCATAAACAGGTTCATAGTAGGTTTCTTATCTCCTTCGTTGTTTATTTCAGCAGTAAAGAAATGGCTCTAGAAAAAACGGTGAAGGATCTACAGACTCAAAATTCTCAGTCTCAACAAATGATCATGGCTCTGGTCAAGGGGCAGGAGGATTTGAAAGCCCTGATTGTTAAGGAGAAGACCAAGAAGCCAAGGAAGACAGCTGGTGTGGTGAATTTGGGAAGGAGGTTCAAGGGACCTTTAAGGAAAGTGGTAAAGCAAACATCTTCATCAAAAGAATGAGACAATTAAGAAGGGGAGACAAGAAAGAAAGATCCCAATCCAAGGGAATATGATAATGAGACTGACTATACTGAGGAGCAGTATCCTCTGGCCGACGAAAAATACAAACATCTAGAGGATCTCTTGAATACAATGGAAATCCAGAAGGTACCTTGATTGGATTTTGAAGAGCTGGGTTTGTGTTTCTGGGGTTGTCATCCCGCAGAAGTTCAAGGTTTCGGTGTTCGCCAAATATGATGGGGTTTCATGTCCCAAGATGCATCTCCGATCTTATGTAAGGAAGATCCAGCCTCACACTGCTCACAAAGACTTATGGGTCCACTTCTTTCAAGACAGTTTATCTGGGACTCAACTAGAGTGGTTCTACCAGCTGGAAGGGACCAGTATTCGTAACTGGGAAGACCTGGCTACTGCTTACTATAAGAAGTATCAGTATAATGCAGACCTTGCTCCCACCCGTACACAAGTCCAAAGTTTATCTATGTGTTCGAGCGAGGGTTTTAAAGACTATGCTCAGAAGTGGAGGGAATTAGAAGGAAGAGTCCAACCCCCCCCCCCCCCCCCCCCCCCCGTCTAAGAGGGAGTTAGTGGATATGTTTTTGGGTACCCTATATGGTTCGTTTTTTGATCATCTTATTAGAAGCTCCTCAACTGGCGTTACTGAATTGATTTTGACAGGAGAAAGAGTGGAAGCTGGGATTAGAAGTGGAAAGATTCAGAAGGACGCCTCTTCAAGTGAGGTAAAGAGACCTTTTGTTAGAACAAAGTTTGAATCTACTACCCTAAGTTTAAGTTTTGATGATAACAAAATGAAAAGATATATTAATTATGTGATTCATGTAAGAACTATTTGCTACCTAAAATATTACTTTCTGTTTTGCAGAAACTCTGATAGGTATCAGCAATAGTACATCATAATCAGCATCAGAATATTGGATATCAACATCAGCATCAGAAGATGCTATATCAGATACCAGAATCAGAAGAACAACTCACGCTTATGCTGAAGCTTGATGAACAGAACTGTGCTCAACACTCTGATCTCAGATAAAGACAACAACAGTTCATCAGCACTTAAGCAGCGTCAGAATGAGCCAAAGCCAGAACACGCTTTAAGTAGCAATGATACTGTGCATTCAAGACGAGTTATTACCAACGACATCATTCCAGACAAGATCTGCTTAATAAGGAAAGATTGTTATTGGCATTGAATCAGAATTATTGCTCCAACATTCACAAATTTTAATGCTATATAAACAAGACAATGAAGATTGAATTGGCTAATGCTCTACATCAATTCACACGCCTAAAAGCTAATCATCATCTTCCTTCTCTCAGTTTGCTAAAAGCTCCAAAATTCCTTACTCAATTATTTTAGCAATCTAGTTTCAATAAGCTTAAGTTGTGTAGTATCACAGTTGGGATAAACAGTTTTGTAGAAAACATTCACACACCTAGATTTCAATTCTTTGTAAGAAAGTGATTCCTTGACAAACCGGTTTGTGGTTTGCATCAAGAAGGCTTTAGTAGTTGTTAAAGAAGATTGTAATATTCAGTTGAATATAGCGGATTAAGACCTCGTTGGAGAGAGGCGAAATCACCTTGACGGGTGGACTGGAGTAGTTTGAGATCAAACGAACCAGGATAAAAATATCGTGTTCATTGCATTGATTTTCAGTTTTACAATTCAACCCCCCTTCTTGTGTTTTTCACTTCTTCAATTGGCATCAGAGCGCCTGGTTCTGAGCTAAAACACTTAACCGTGTCAGTACAAGATCCAGCGTCAGAAAAACACAATGGCAGGAACTTATTCACACACCAACAATGACAACCATGAGGACAGAGACATATTCAGCGGCAAACCTCCAGTCTTTGATGGAGAAAATTTTGATTACTGGAAAGACAGAATTGAAAGCTTCTTTCTGGCACATGATGCTGATCTGTGGGACATGGTGACAGATGGATACACGCACCCTGTGAATGCAAGCGGTCAGAAGATTGATAGGAAAGCAATGTCTGACCAACAAAAGCGTGACTTCAAAAATCACCACAAGGCCAGAACCATCCTTCTCAGCGCCATCTCTTATGCTGAATATGAAAAGATCTCCAACAGAGACACAACAAAGAACATGTTTGACTCACTCAGAATGACGCATGAGGGCAACGTTCAGGTCAAAGAAACTAAAGCTCTTGTGCTCATTCAGAAGTATGAGGCATTCAAAATGGAAGAAAGTGAATCCATTGAAACAATGTTCTCAAGATTCCAGATTCTGGTAGCTGGTCTCAAGGTTTTGGACAAAGGTTACTCTACTGCTGATCACGTCAAGAAAAT
The DNA here is from genome assembly GCA_948472305.1 of Vicia faba. Lineage (NCBI taxonomy): Eukaryota > Viridiplantae > Streptophyta > Magnoliopsida > Fabales > Fabaceae > Vicia > Vicia faba. Next base: position 232,121,036 of record OX451738.1, read on the forward strand.
CATCAGAAGCATACCAAAGCAGTGGAGGCCAATGGTTACAGCTCTGAAGCTAGCAAAAGATCTCAACAAAATTTCTCTAGAGGAACTTATCAGCTCCCTCAGAAGTCATGAGATAGAGCTAGAAGCTGATGAACCCCAGAAGCAAGGTAAGCCTTTAGCATTAAAATATAACAAAAAATCTAAGTCTAAAGTTTTGCAGGCAGTTGAAGAAACATCTGATGGATCCTCATCAGAAGAAGACGAACTCTCCCTCCTCTCCAGAAGAGTGAATCAACTATGGAAGCATAGGCAAAGGAAGTTCAGGAATCCCAGAAGATCTGATCAGAACGAGTCTTCTTCTAGATACAGAAGGACAGATTCTTCCTCTGGATAGAGAAGATCTGAAGGCTCCTCAGGAAGCAGAAAGCCAAACACCAAGGACATCATCTGCTATGAGTGCAATGAGCAAGGACACTACAAGAGTGACTGCCCAAAGCTTCAGAGGGAAAAGCCCAAAAAGAAGTTTGGAAGAGAAAAGAAGAAAAGTCTCATGGCTACATGGGATGACTCTGACTCGTCTGAAGCTGACTCAAAATCAGATGATGAGAGAGCCAACATAGCCCTCATGGCCAACATTTCAGAAGATAGTGAAGCTTCTGAATCAGACTCAGAATCATATACTAAAGAGGTATTTCCTGACTTTGCTGTTAATTTTACCAAGGCTGAACTTGCAGAAAGCCTTAATGAAATTCTGGTAAGGTACCAGCAGATTAGAGTTAAATTCAGAAACCTGAAAAGGAATCTTGAATCTGACTTTGATAAGACTGAGAGTCTTAAATTGGAAAATTCTGAGCTGAGAAATAAAATTTCAAAATTAGAAAATGTTTTACAAAACTCTCAGAAGGAACCAATTTCTGAAACTCCCAGCAGTGCTGATGAGATCATCAAGGAGTATGATCACAGTTTCCAGAAGTTCCTTGCTAAAAGCATAGATAGAAGCAAAATGGCTTCAATGATCTATGGAGTTAGCAGAAACGGCAGGAAGGGAATAGGATAGCAAGGTAAGGTTCCTACACTAAAGAATGTCATGGATTTAACCATTAAACACACTCCTCTGAATTCACATTTTGTGTATGGTCACACACATGATATTAAATACACTAGCAGTAAGTATTCTGTGAAACCAAAATTCAACCAGAGTTTTGGTAAATCTAACAAATCAGGACCCAAGAAAATCTGGGTACCTAAGGATAAAATAATACATGTTGCAGATATCTTTAGCAGCAAATCAGAAACACCAGTCATGGTACCTGGACTTTGGCTGCTCGCGACACATGACGGGAAGAAGGCATATGTTCCAAAGCCTGGAACTTAAGCCTGGAGGCCACGTTGGCTTTGGAGGCAATCAGAGGGGAAATATAATTGGCTATGGAACTGTAGGTAATGGAAATCTTCCCTCTATTAATAATGTTCTGCTAGTAGATGGATTAATGCATAATCTGTTATCCATAAGTCAATTAAGTGATAACGGTTATGATATAATCTTTAATCAAAAATCATGTAAAGATGTTAGTCAGAAAGATGGGACTATCCTGTTTAATGGAAAGAGGAAAAACAACATCTATAAAATCAAACTTTATGAACTGAAAAGTCAGAATGTAAAGTGTCTTCTGTCTGTTAACAACGAGCAGTGGATCTGGCACAGAAGATTGGGGCATGTTAGTATGAGAAGAATATCTCAGATTAACAAACTCAATCTGATCAGAGGACTTCCTAATTTGAAGTTCAATTCAGATGCTCTGTGTGAAGCATGTCAGAAAGGCAAGTTTACAAAACCATCTTTTAAATCTAAAAATGTTGTTTCTACCTCTAAGCCATTAGAACTTCTGCACATTGACTTATTTGGACCAGTTAAAACTGCTTCAGTCAGTGGCAAGAAGTATGGGTTAATAATCGTAGATGACTATAGCAGATGGACATGGGTAAAGTTCTTAAGACACAAGGACGAGTCACACTCTGTGTTTGTTACCTTCTGTAACCAAGTTCAGAATGAAAAGGATCTTAGAATCGTTAAAGTCAGAAGTGATCATGGTGGAGAGTTTGAAAACAAAGATTTTGAGTCATTCTTTAATGACAGAGGCATTCTGCATGATTTCTCTTGTCCTAGAACTCCCCAACAAAATGGAGTTGTAGAACGAAAGAACAGAACATTGCAAGAAATGGCCAGAACCATGATCAATGAGACAAACGTTGCTAAGATATTCTGGGCAGAAGCAATAAACACAGCGTGCTACATTCAGAATAGAATCTCAATAAGACCTATTCTGGAAAAGACTCCATATGAATTGTGGAAGAACAGAAAGCCCAACATTTCATATTTTCATCCATTTGGATGTACCTGTTTTATGTTAAATACAAAGAATTATTTGAACAAGTTTGACTCTAAAGCACAGAAGTGTATTATGTTAGTGTTGCACCCCAAAATTTTCCCTCCCATATTCTTCAAGAAATTGCTAAGCCAAGTCACAAAATTCCCCAAGGGTTGTGCAGTTCAACTGTCTCCTATACAGTCAAAACTAGGGTTTGGGTTCTAATCAAGAATTGAAAGTGTTCAAAGGCCCAATCAAGTCTCATATGCCTACAAAGATGGTCAAGCATCCTCATATCAAGTTTCAAGGCATTCAGCTCAAAATTGCACAGTCAAAACCCTAGATTGCACTACAGTCAACTGTAGGGGCAAAATGGTCATTTGGCAGTCAAAAGTTCAAATTTTTGGTCAACATATCATTTTGAAGCCACAAACATCATTTGATCAAGGCTTGATCATGATTCTCAAAATTTGGCTCAAAGATCATCAAAGATGCAAAAGTTGCTATATTTGGACAGCTGAAAAAGTCAACTGAAATTGACCAGGGCATAACTTTCACATGGATTATCAGAAAAATTCCATCCAAAGCTCATTTTGAATAGAAAGACATTTCCTACAACTCATCTTCATATTTCAAGTCCAAGAAATGCTCTCACAAAAAGTTATCAATTTCAACATTATAGGTCATTTTCAAAAGTCAACAAAAAGGGACTTTAAGTCAAAGACCATAACTTGAGATTGGTAAATCAAAATGACATGGGACCAAAGGCATTGGTTAGAGGACTCAAAGACCTTTCCAAAATGTCCAAGAACATGTGCAAAGCTTAAAAATTGAGCAAGTTATGCCTTGTGGAAGTTGGGAAATTTTTGGGAATTTTGAAAAGTCAACATTGATGCAAATGATCCAAAAATGCTAATGGGCCCATTTTTCTTCCATGATTCATCATTCTAAGCCTATGCACGACCATTAAGCCCAAGGGGAAGTATTTTCTCATTTTTTAATTATTTATTTGAATTTATATTAATATTAATTCATTTAAATTATTTAAATATGTAGAAAATATAAATTTGACCTAAAAAAATCTTTTTATGCACATTCTAGGTTCAAGATCTCGTGCTTAGCCAATTATGGAAGGATTTGGTTTGATTTGAGCTGATTGAACAAAATTGCACATGGAAAAGATTTGAAAAAATCTTAAGAAAATCAAAGATTGAAAACAATGAATGCCTTGGATATTATCCAATTTTGTTGACCTAAAAGCTTCACTATATGATCAGGAATCAAAACCTAATTGCATTATACTAAAAGCTGCGCAAAAGACCATTGAACAAACTTGGAGTTTTTGGCAAAAAAGTGCAAAACTGAAAAGCACTCTAGAGGTGAATTCAAGGCTCCAAACTTGGTTCAATAGCTTCCTTGACAAACTCTGAACGTGTGCCAATCCCTAACATCAACCAAAACGCAAAGAAGTGGTATCTATAACTCAAACTGTAAAGCAAAACTTTTGAAATCGCATATCATAATTCATCCATCTTTTTGCATTTTTGTTTATGAATTCTTGTTCAGCATGAAGTTTCCAAGCTAACCATTGCCTTTAATTGTGTTTTCATTGATTATACGCGAATCTACCATGTTTGGATATTAAGGTTACAGGTTTTCAGAATTGGGGTTTTCTACCCAAGGCAAAATTAAGATTCTAGACTCACGCCATTGGATTCAGTACACCAAGACGAAGAGATTGATATAGTCGCGCTGAATTTATGTTCAAAGACGAGCTAATCGTTATTTCCTTTAAACCCCTCTAAAACCACGCAATAAAAACTGTGGCCTATCTGTTTTAGTTTCAGGGAAAACGAGGACGAAGACCTCGTGGCGAAGCAGGATAGGCGGATTTAAAAATTCGCGCGCGTTCCAAGCATTGCCCCATTTTTCTTTTATATTATTTGTATGATATTATATATTAAACGTGATTGCAATAGCTCAGTGGCAGGGACATGTGTTGGTAACATCAAAGACCTGGGTTCGAACCCCAGGTCTGTATAATTCCATTTATTATTTTGCAATGACAATTCCTATGCAGGCTCCACGCTAGGGTTCACCATACGCCTCAAGATCAAGCATGACACGTCTTCCTGGGGATCAATCCAAAGGCATGGGATGGATGAACACGCTATACTCCCAGTCAACGCATCATACAGGATTCAAAAAGTCCAACGAAGCCAATGCTTAATGGGCCAATGTTCTTGGGTCAACACCTCCTGAAGTGGGACTGAAACCCCCTGGTTTGACTTTACTATCTTTTTTTTATTTATTTATTTTTATTCTTGTTTTAAATGTTAGCTTTATTTTAATTACTGTTTATTTAATTAAGTATTTTTTTAACAAATTATAAACTACACAAAAATTCAGAAAAGACAAAAAAATATAATATTTATTTATTTAATCATTTTTATGAACAAAGGCATGTAAATATTTAGTTTTAATTAGGTTGCCATTTTAATTCCTTTTAATAACTAAAAAATCCAAAAAAATATAGAATTAGGTTAATTGATAATTTTTATACCTTTTTAATTTTTCCTTTTTATCACAATAGTATTTATTTATTTATTTTATTTTTATAATTAAATGTACATAAGTAAAAATTAGGGTTTAATTTAGGTTAATATAATATTTTCACAATAAACTTAAAAAACATTAGAATTAGGGTTTGACGCTTCCTTTTTAATTTTAATTAATTTCTCTTCTAAATCTTAAAAAACATAAAATACCAAAAACATTTAATTTTAATTCTAATTCCTCATTAAATTTAATTTTTTTTGCAAAAGGGTCCAACGCCCATTGTTCTAATTATTTTATTTCGCGCATTTACTTTATTGCTTATTATAATTATGTAACTCTCCCAAAGCGATGTAACGATTCTACTTTTCGCACTTCAACTTTATTCGCTTTATTTATTTTCCGTCAAATCGGGTCCTGGATTTTAATTTGGCGATGTGGACCCGCGCCTTTGTAATAGTTTAGAACTTTCAATTTCCGCATCTTTTTTAACTGTTAAATAAATGCATGCAAGAATGAATGACAAAAAAATAAAAACAAACGCATAGATCACCCATAACCTGACAAGACAAAAGTAAATGAATCTGACACACAAATCACACACCACCCCTAGGGTACGCCTCACTGTTGCCTTGCCTCGAAAGGTGATCGTCGAGTAGAGGATGTCCTAGTAAGTCCTCATGATCCGGGAACCTGGCATGAGGGTAGCTTCTAAGGTGTCTTCCCATTGCTCTGGTGATCACCATGTCCCGAACCTCGAATTGACCCGAATACCTCCAACGGTGGTGCTACCTACCTCTCAATGGTGGGATGGCACTACTTTTAAGGACATTTACACAGACGAATTCCTTAGGGTAGGTAGGTTCTCAAGGATACTTGCTCTAATTTCAAACAAATCAAAACATACTTTTCACCAACACATTTTCAAAAGCTTTCAAAGCAAATTTTTCAAACACTCTGACGCACGAGTCGAACTGAAATTTTTCAAAGAAACTTTTAAACCCACATTGAAAAGCAAGCAAACAATTTTGAAAACACATTGAGCAAGTATCTAAGAGCCCATGGATAACCATGGATAGAAAGGGTGCTAACACCTTCCCTTTCTATAACCTACCTCCCGAACCGAGAGCAATCTCTTTAAGGAATTTTTCTGTGCTTTTGTCCTTTCCTATTGGAGAAAATAAAAGACGGTGGCGACTCTTGCTTCCGCGACATTTCGCGAACCAGCGTTAAACAGTCAGTTCCAGATCCACCGATCACATAACTGGCGACTCTGCTGGGGACCAAACTTAAAGTGAGGTATACCTTAGGGTTAGTTCATAACTGTGTTTTCAATTGTATTGACTTGTCTGCTTTAAATTTGTGGGTTGCATGGGAGTTACATAGATCCTAACCCGGATCTGGGGATACCCTGTTTAGGTAGCATAAGCTGTGAGGGACATGTCCGGCGTAGACCGACACAGGTGAAGCAGTAGCTAGGTTGGTGTGGCACCTTAGTCTGTACCGATATCCCTTGTGTCGCAACGAGGAGAATATGGGTCTTCTAAGGAGTCATTAAGCACCAACAACCTTAGAACCTTAATTGACACAACTTGGCCTTTAGAATTGTAGCAGTATGCTACGCCCATTGAGGCTAAACTCTCGTGATGGTTCTGGCCGCAAGAAAAGATTGCGATGCTGGAGTTATGACCGATTGAGGGTAGTCAATGATATTGGGATCCTCTAAGAACCCGGTTACTTTTGATTAGGACAGGTATGAACCAACAAACTGAAAGAGGGTAATACCTAGACCTCATGCTGGCCTAAACTCTAAGGGCTCCTCTTGTGTGACTTGTGTGCCTTCGTACTTGACTACTTGCATGCTTTATCTGACACATGAACTGCTTGCAGGTTTTGTTTTGGTCCTTAATTAGGACTCATGACAGGTTTTACTTGAGTGCTCGCAGGTTTTGGTTTGCAGTCCTTAATCAGGGCTCATAACAGGGTTCATTCATATTACCCCATGCATCATAACATTGCATACATCCTAACCCATTTCAAGGATCTCAAGGGCTTGTGATGCAGGACAGGATGAATCAACATCTAGCCAGGGGCAAAGAGGATTTATTTTCCTCTAGCCAAGGTTGTCAGGGGCTATGACCCACTGGATATGGTGAGCCTTTGACCCTTGAAGAAGGATCTTCTACAACAGAAGTTTCTTCAATCAAGTCACCAGTTTTCAACTCTAACAAGTTTCTCTGTTTACCCCGCGAGATCCTTGGAATCATTGCATGCATGTCATACATATCATTGCATAACAGGTACCCTTTCTCTGCAGGTTACTTACCTTCTTCGCTGTTTATTTCAGCCGATCGTCATGAATCCTGAATCATCAGCTGAGCAGTCTATCAAGGCCCTCCAGGCCCAGAATGCCCAATTCCAAGGGCTAATCATGAACTTGACCCAGGGGCAGCAAGATCTGAAGGCTCTGCTCTTGAAGAAGGAAAAGAAGAAGAAGAGGACTGTCTTGTTCAGCCCTAGACGCAGATCTGGGAACACACCGCAAGTCGAAACTGAGAGGACAACTCCATCTGTGAGGGAAAGCAGTCACCACGAGAGAGAGGTGCCTAGTCTAGTGGTCTCCGACAACGAGACAGATTTCAACAACGAACAGTACCCTCCGGCTGAGGATAAGTACAAGCAGTTGGAAGACCGGCTCAGTGCTATGGAGATACAAAAAGTGCCCGGCTTGGACTTCGAGGATCTAGGTCTGTCTTCTGGGGTAGTGATCCCGCACAAGTTTAAGGCACCTGCCTTTGCTAAATACGATGGGGCATCCTGTCCTAAATTGCATCTCAGGGCTTATACAAGGAGGATCCAGCCCTACACAGCCGACAAAAACTTATGGATCCATTTCTTCCAAGAGAGTCTTTCAGGGACTCAACTCGAGTGGTTCTATCAACTGAATGGAGCCAACATCCGTACCTGGGAAGATTTAGCCACTGCTTTCTACAAGCATTACCAGTACAATGCCGACCTTGCTCCCACACGCACTCTGCTTCAGGGAATGTCTATAGGTGCAGGCGAAGGTTTCAAGGAGTATGCACAGAAATGGAGAGATCTTGCTGGAAGGGTACAACCTCCATTAACTGACCGGGAACTCGTTGATATGTTCTTGGGGACCCTATCCGGGCCATTCTTCAACCACCTGATTGGCAATTCATCTGCTGGATTCACTGACCTCATCCTGACCGGTGAAAGAATTGAAGCTGGTATCAAGAGTGGGAAAATTCAAGAGGCCACACCTTCTGACACCCACAAAAAGCCTTACACGGGAAAGAAGGAATCTAATGCTGCATACAGTCAAAGGAGTCGCCGTGATCAACATGCAGGGGCAGTCATGATCTCTGGTTCTGCACCACGCCGCCAACCACAAAGGGGAAACCAACAAAGGCCGGACGGGCCTAAAAGGCAATTCACCAACATTAACATGCCATGGTCACAAGCATTGCAACACATGTTGAAGATGAACCTGATTGCAGTGATCAACCCTCCTGCCAATCCTAAGACCTCCTCTCCTAGCTACAATCCAGAAGCCAGATGCGCTTATCATTCCGATAGCCCGGGGCACGATACTGAGGACTGTTGGGCACTAAAATACAAGATTCAGAACATGATCGACGCCAAAGAGATCGAGTTCGAGCCTGCCGAGACTCCCAACGTGATCACTGCTCCATTGCCCAAACATGGCTAGGATTGAGAATTTTTCTGTTCATTTGAATTCAAGTTGTATTTTTCCTTTCTTGTTCAGATAAACAATTATTATGTTAAACTCTTTTATTTCATGAATGCATTACACATGTCTGTCTTGATTTAATTATGTTTACTACGCTTAAAACTGCTTTCATATTTTTGCGATGATCAACTCTTAACTGAAAATTCTAAACCTCTTGAGGGAGGATGACGAAAACGATACTACAATATACAGTATGCTTTTGAACAAACCCCGCTGATGAGGTACAGGCATTGTTTCAATCCCTAAACACTGGAGTTATAAGGATGATAATCCCTCGTCAACCCATCAGAGCCAAAGAAGTAGGAGTTTTTATTTTCGAAAATCAAAACCCTCAATCATAACCTGGGGCAGCGTAGTTCTCTCAGTTGATCCAAGCGCATAATGAATGTCACTAAATGAGTTTTTCAAAAACAAAAGACAGTGATGGTTCAGAATAATCAAAAGGACAGGCAGTCATCATCAAAATTCATAAATGAAAAGCCTAAAAAGTCTAAACCTATGAAAAGAGACTTATGAAACTGGGGCATCCCGCTGACTGTAATTCCAAAAAAGGAAACAGTTCAGGCAAAAATAGGGATAACGAAGTAAAAAAAAAAAAAGAGGTCTCACAAACCCTCAACAAAAACAAAGAAGGACTGCCTGTTCAAAAGAAATCATCAACATCTGAATCATCATTGGAACATCAGAACAAAGACTCAAACAAGGTCTAACGTATGATCAACTGAGTTTAGGTTTGGAGAACATCACGAAGAGCGGGTGGGTACAAATAATTTGAGCCTTTATCCTTTGTTTCTTAAACCGTGAACCAGGCCACGATATAACCCTTAAAAGTCCTAGCTGAAGCATGGGTTAGTTCGAAAGCATACTGTTACGAAGGTATCCTGACTCCTGAAGGTTTGCTGTAAAATATTGAGTTGACATCGCAATGTATTACAAAAAATGCATTTTCAAAATTCAAGACAGACATAGGATTTTGCATTCTTAAAATAACCTTGTTTGCATATGACTATTTGTTTGAACAACAGGGAAATTCACACGATGAACGCCTTGTGAACAGAAGTACCTCCAGTCCAGGGACACAGTAGGAGCATTGCCCATTATCTGGGGCATGGCAAAATACTTCTAGCAGGGACAACTCCCTACATTCTGAGAACGTGGACATAGTCGAAAAAATACCGCGCATAATCAAAGACCCGCTAGGTTGACACACCTAGGCAAAAATAAGGGCTTCCCGGCGAACCAAAAGGGTTCGGGCAAAAATAAGGGATGAAACGAAAACATGTACACCCGGCAAGTCGAAAACCTGAAAAGGCGGCTTGGGCAAAAATGGGTATCCCGGTGGACTGAAAACCCGAAAGGGCGGTCCAGGCAAAAGTTAGGGATCAAAGCGTACGACTATGTTCCGGTATCTCGTCACTTGCCTACCCGAAGATTTGTCGATCACCCACACAGGTATCCTCTTCCCTCACCTCCGAAGCAGGGGCAATAATGAGCTATCCAGGCGATCCAATTGCTCTGTCAACCAAATTACAAAAGACAGATCAACATAAAAATGATTACCATCTACCTTTACAAATTCCAGATCGTGGGCTAACGTCCGAGACCAAACAGGACAATCATCCACTTAATCAAAATCATGCAACCCAACACCAGTTTCTGCTCAACCTTCAGACAAAGTCATACAAAGACTCCTTCTCCACAAGATGACCTAACCCCGGTTCATCAAGAAGTTTTTACACAAACTTATCCAGGTGACCTAACCCCGGTTCCTCCAGAAGTCTTACATGGATTTAGCTCAAGATGACCTAACCCCGGTTCATCAAAAAGTTTTTACACAAACTCGTCAAGTAACCTTACCCCGGTTCCTCTAGAAATCTTACATGGGTTTATCTCAAGCAACCTTACCCCGGTTCATCCAGAAGTTTTTACACGAACTTATCCCGAAGTAACCTAACCCCGGTTCCTCCAGAAGTCTTACATGGATTTAGCTCAAGATGACCTAACCCCGGTTCATCAAAAAGTTTTTACACAAACTCGTCAAGTAACCTTACCCCGGTTCCTCTAGAAATCTTACATGGGTTTATCTCAAGCAACCTTACCCCGGTTCATCCAGAAGTTTTTACACGAACTTATCCCGAAGTAACCTAACCCCGGTTCCTCCTGAAGTCTTACATGGACCCATCTCAAGGTGACCTAACCCCGGTTCCTCCAGAAGTCTTACATGGATTTAGCTCAAGATGACCTAACCCCGGTTCATCAAAAAGTTTACACGAACTTATCCCGAAGTAACCTAACCCCGGTTCCTCCTGAAGTCTTACATGGACCCATCTCAAGATGACCTAACCCCGGTTCATCAAAGTTTTTACACAAACTTATCCAGGTGACCTAACCCCGGTTCCTCCAGAAGTCTTACATGGATTTAGCTCAAGATGACCTAACCCCGGTTCATCAAAAAGTTTTTACACAAACTCGTCAAGTAACCTTACCCCGGTTCCTCTAGAAATCTTACATGGGTTTATCTCAAGCAACCTTACCCCGGTTCATCCAGAAGTTTTTACACGAACTTATCCCGAAGTAACCTAACCCCGGTTCCTCCTGAAATCTCACACGGATCTATCTCAAGGTAACCTAACCCCGTTTCCCCCAGAAGTCTCACATGGACTCGTCTCCAGTAACCTTACCCCGGTTCGTCAAAAAATCTCACATGGATTTACCCCAAGGTGACCTAACCCCGGTTCCTCCAGAAATCTTACATGGATTTAGTTCAAGATAACCTCACCCCGGTTCATCAAAAAGTTTTACATGAACTTACCTCACCAAGCAACCCTACATCGGTTCCCCCTATTCAAGATACAGTTTAACACGAACTCATCATCAAAGTAACCCTACACAGGTTCCTTCTCCATTCCAGATGCGGTTTTACACGAGCTCATCAGCAGGCAACCCTACATATGTTCCCTCTTTCAACTTACAAAATTACAGTCCAAAATCTTCCCCAAGAGAGTCCAATCCAGTTTCCCCAGGAAAGTTGGAATTCACCTCTCCAGGCAGTAAGCTCATCCCCAGTAGATTCTGGAAGCTTATCCCCGCAGAGCACGAACGCGTCGCCCGGCTTTATTCAAAGAGTTATTTCCTTACCAGGATATAACTGGGTTATCCTCAGCCAAAAGCCACGGAAAGAGCGTCGTCGACAAAGTCTTCCTATCCCCAGCAAACTATTATCAACACTCAGTAAGGCATCCCTCTTCCCACAGAGTATTGCTTCCCAGCATGGTCGCTAGAGTATCTTTTCTCCCCGCAGAATCCTTCATTTGCCAAGTTTATTCCTCAACGGAGTCATCTTCTCCTACCGGTATTCTTGCAGTTATCATCCCCAGCGGAAGCAAAATCTATTCTTCAACGTCAGCCCAGGATACAACTTCCCGGCACCCATCAAGGATTCACTTTCCTAGACGAAAACATACATAAAACTTCACATACATCATTATAGCATGCATAACGCATTGCATCATACAAGTCTCCTTTATGTTGAGAACATCATTGCGTGATCCATATCATGCATTGCATATGACTGACTTTTACCTTTCAGGAAAGATGCAGTTTAAATTCTCAAAACACATTTCAAGACCTTGTCCGGTTCAGTTAAATCAACCCTAAGATTTTCCTGATGCTTATCCAGTCAAAGGCCTTCTTTGGTTCAGTCAGATCGACCCTAAGATCTCCCTGATGCTTATCCAGTTGAAGATATTCCAAGACCTTGTCCGGTTCAGTTAAATCGACCCTAAGATTTTCCTGATGCTTATCCAGTCAAAGGCCTCCTCTGGTTCAGTCAGATCGACCCTAAGATCTCCCTGATTCTTATCCCAGTAGAAGACACCCAAGATTTTTCTCAACGAGCGTTGTTGAAGTTAAAATCGCCCAAGGTTCTCTTACCATCCATGCTAAGGCAGTAACCATCCCTGGTTCATTCATCAGCGTTTGAAGCTCCAGACTCAGCTCCTGTAACCAGTCAGGACACATCTATACCAAGCATCTAAAATCAGCTCCTGCAACGTGTCAGGTACTCATTTTCTCTTTTGCAGGTATACAGGTTCTCGCTAAGGAATCTCCTACGCGATCAACATCCAGATGGCATCTATAAGCCCATCATCCTATCCAGCAATCTCCAAATGGCATCTATAAGCCCATTCCACCATCACTGCCACTATGTGAGCGCAAATTTCTGGGCACTCTAGTGTCCAATCATCTTTTACCATCGGATTACGAAAGGCACGTCAGCCAATCTGCATCCTCAGGTCTAAGAAGATTGAACAGGGGCAACTGTTGCACCCCAAAATTTGCCCTCCCATATTCTTCAAGAAATTGCTAAGCCAAGTCACAAAATTCCCCAAGGGTTGTGCAGTTCAACTGTCTCCTATACAGTCAAAACTAGGGTTTGGGTTCTGATCAAGAATTGAAAGTGTTCAAAGGCCCAATCAAGTCTCATATGCCTACAAAGATGGTCAAGCATCCTCATATCAAGTTTCAAGGCATTCAGCTCAAAATTGCACAGTCAAAACCCTAGATTGCACTACAGTCAACTGTAGGGGCAAAATGGTCATTTGGCAGTCAAAAGTTCAAATTTTTGGTCAACATATCATTTTGAAGCCACAAACATCATTTGATCAAGGCTTGATCATGATTCTCAAAATTTGGCTCAAAGATCATCAAAGATGCAAAAGTTGTTATATTTGGACAGCTGAAAAAGTCAACTGAAATTGACCAGGGCATAACTTTCACATGGATTATCAGAAAAATTCCATCCAAAGCTCATTTTGAAGAGAAAGACATTTCCTACAACTCATCTTCATATTTCAAGTCCAAGAAATGCTCTCACAAAAAGTTATCAATTTCAACATTATAGGTCATTTTCAAAAGTCAACAAAAAGGGACTTTAAGTCAAAGACCATAACTTGAGATTGGTAAATCAAAATGACATGGGACCAAAGGCATTGGTTAGAGGACTCAAAGACCTTTCCAAAATGTCCAAGAACATGTGCAAAGCTTAAAAATTGAGCAAGTTATGCCTTGTGGAAGTTGGGAAATTTTTGGGAATTTTGAAAAGTCAACATTGATGCAAATGATCCAAAAATGCTAATGGGCCCATTTTTCTTCCATGATTCATCATTCTAAGCCTATGCACGACCATTAAGCCCAAGGGGAAGTATTTTCTCATTTTTTAATTATTTATTTGAATTTATATTAATATTAATTCATTTAAATTATTTAAATATGTAGAAAATATAAATTTGACCTAAAAAAATCTTTTTATGCACATTCTAGGTTCAAGATCTCGTGCTTAGCCAATTATGGAAGGATTTGGTTTGATTTGAGCTGATTGAACAAAATTGCACATGGAAAAGATTTGAAAAAATCTTAAGAAAATCAAAGATTGAAAACAATGAATGCCTTGGATATTATCCAATTTTGTTGACCTAAAAGCTTCACTATATGATCAGGAATCAAAACCTAATTGCATTATACTAAAAGCTGCGCAAAAGACCATTGAACAAACTTGGAGTTTTTGGCAAAAAAGTGCAAAACTGAAAAGCACTCTAGAGGTGAATTCAAGGCTCCAAACTTGGTTCAATAGCTTCCTTGACAAACTCTGAACGTGTGCCAATCCCTAACATCAACCAAAACGCAAAGAAGTGGTATCTATAACTCAAACTGTAAAGCAAAACTTTTGAAATCGCATATCATAATTCATCCATCTTTTTGCATTTTTGTTTATGAATTCTTGTTCAGCATGAAGTTTCCAAGCTAACCATTGCCTTTAATTGCGTTTTCATTGATCATACGCGAATCTACCATGTTTGGATATTAGGGTTACAGGTTTTCAGAATTGGGGTTTTCTACCCAAGGCAAAATTAAGATTCTAGACTCACGCCATTGGATTCAGTACACCAAGACGAAGAGATTGATATAGTCGCGCTGAATTTATGTTTAAAGACGAGCTAATCGTTATTTCCTTTAAACCCCTCTAAAACCACGCAATAAAAACCGTGGCCTATCTGTTTTAGTTTCAGGGAAAACGAGGACGAAGACCTCGTGGCGAAGCAGGATAGGCGGATTTAAAAATTCGCGCGCGTTCCAAGCATTGCCCCATTTTTCTTTTATATTATTTGTATGATATTATATATTAAACGTGATTGCAATAGCTCAGTGGCAGGGACATGTGTTGGTAACATCAAAGACCTGGGTTCGAACCCCAGGTCTGTATAATTCCATTTATTATTTTGCAATGACAATTCCTATGCAGGCTCCACGCTAGGGTTCACCATACGCCTCAAGATCAAGCATGACACGTCTTCCTGGGGATCAATCCAAAGGCATGGGATGGATGAACACGCTATACTCCCAGTCAACGCATCATACAGGATTCAAAAAGTCCAACGAAGCCAATGCTTAATGGGCCAATGTTCTTGGGTCAACACCTCCTGAAGTGGGACTGAAACCCCCTGGTTTGACTTTACTATCTTTTTTTTATTTATTTATTTTTATTCTTGTTTTAAATGTTAGCTTTATTTTAATTACTGTTTATTTAATTAAGTATTTTTTTAACAAATTATAAACTACACAAAAATTCAGAAAAGACAAAAAAATATAATATTTATTTATTTAATCATTTTTATGAACAAAGGCATGTAAATATTTAGTTTTAATTAGGTTGCCATTTTAATTCCTTTTAATAACTAAAAAATCCAAAAAAAAATATAGAATTAGGTTAATTGATAATTTTTATACCTTTTTAATTTTTCCTTTTTATCACAATAGTATTTATTTATTTATTTTATTTTTATAATTAAATGTACATAAGTAAAAATTAGGGTTTAATTTAGGTTAATATAATATTTTCACAATAAACTTAAAAAACATTAGAATTAGGGTTTGACGCTTCCTTTTTAATTTTAATTAATTTCTCTTCTAAATCTTAAAAAACATAAAATACCAAAAACATTTAATTTTAATTCTAATTCCTCATTAAATTTAATTTTTTTTGCAAAAGGGTCCAACGCCCATTGTTCTAATTATTTTATTTCGCGCATTTACTTTATTGCTTATTATAATTATGTAACTCTCCCAAAGCGATGTAACGATTCTACTTTTCGCACTTCAACTTTATTCGCTTTATTTATTTTCCGTCAAATCGGGTCCTGGATTTTAATTTGGCGATGTGGACCCGCGCCTTTGTAATAGTTTAGAACTTTCAATTTTCGCATCTTTTTTAACTGTTAAATAAATGCATGCAAGAATGAATGACAAAAAAATAAAAACAAACGCATAGATCACCCATAACCTGACAAGACAAAAGTAAATGAATCTGACACACAAATCACACACCACCCCTAGGGTACGCCTCACTGTTGCCTTGCCTCGAAAGGTGATCGTCGAGTAGAGGATGTCCTAGTAAGTCCTCATGATCCGGGAACCTGGCATGAGGGTAGCTTTTAAGGTGTCTTCCCATTGCTCTGGTGATCACCATGTCCCGAACCTCGAATTGACCCGAATACCTCCAACGGTGGTGCTACCTACCTCTCAATGGTGGGATGGCACTACTTTTAAGGACATTTACACAGACGAATTCCTTAGGGTAGGTAGGTTCTCAAGGATACTTGCTCTAATTTCAAACAAATCAAAACATACTTTTCACCAACACATTTTCAAAAGCTTTCAAAGCAAATTTTTCAAACACTCTGACGCACGAGTCGAACTGAAATTTTTCAAAGAAACTTTTAAACCCACATTGAAAAGCAAGCAAACAATTTTGAAAACACATTGAGCAAGTATCTAAGAGCCCATGGATAACCATGGATAGAAAGGGTGCTAACACCTTCCCTTTCTATAACCTACCTCCCGAACCGAGAGCAATCTCTTTAAGGAATTTTTCTGTGCTTTTGTCCTTTCCTATTGGAGAAAATAAAAGACGGTGGCGACTCTTGCTTCCGCGACATTTCGCGAACCAGCGTTAAACAGTCAGTTCCAGATCCACCGATCACAGTTAGGATACTCTGAACGCTCAAGAGGGTACAGAGTATACAATACAGAAACACAGATTGTGGAAGAATCAATCAGTGTTCGTTTTGATGATAAGCTTGACTCTGAAAAGTCAAAGCAGAATGAAGTTTTTGCAGGTATGGAAATTGAATTTACAGGTTCTGAAGACAAGTCATCAGAAGCTCTCAACACAGACACTCCTTCAACGTCTGAAAGGAGCACTGCTAGAAATCCTACAACAGCTGCTGATCAACCTCAGAAGATTACCCAGAAGCAACTTGGATCACCCAGAAGAAACTATCTTAGGAAGAAAGGAAGATCCAATCAGAACAAGAGCAAGCTTCAGAAACTCTGAAGAATCCCTCATGGGACTTATGTCTCTGATTGAACCTTCTTCTATTGATGAAGCACTTCTGGACAACGACTGGATTCTAGCAATGCAAGAAGAGCTGAATCAATTCACCAGAATTGACGTATGGGATCTTGTTCCCAGACCAAAAGGATTCAACGTCATTGGAACAAGATGGGTGTTCAGAAACAAGCTAAATGAACAAGGTGAAGTCATCAGAAACAAAGCACGACTGGTAGCACAAGGTTATAGTCAGCAAGAGGGGATAGACTATACAGAAACTTTTGCCCCAGTCGCCAGGTTAGAATCTATCAGACTTTTAATTTCATTTGTTGTTAATAGAGGCATCACTCTGTATCAGATGGATGTCAAGAGTGCATTCTTGAACGGTTGTATAGAAGAAGAGGTTTATGTGCACCAACCCCCTGGTTTTGAAAATACAAAACATCCAGAACATGTTTTCAAACTAAAGAAGTCACTATATGGTCTAAAACAAGCTCCCAGAGCTTGGTATGAAAGACTAAGTAACTTTCTGTTAGAAAACGAATTCACCAGAGGGAAGGTGGACACTACCTTAATCTATAAGTCAGTTAAGAATGACATCTTAGTCTGTCAAATTTATGTTGATGATATTATTTTTGGATCCACTAATCCTTCTCTTGGAAGAAAATTTGCTAAGTGTATGCAGGCAGGATTTGAGATGAGCCTCATGGGGGAACTGAAATTCTATCTAGGAATTCAGATCAATCAAACTCCAGAGGGAACTTACATTCATCAGAGCAAATATGTCAGAGATATTCTGAAGAAATTTGACCTCTCATAATGTAAGCCATCAAAGATTCCAATGCATCCCACGTGCATTCTGGAAAGAGAAGAGGTAAGCAAAAAGGTAGAACAGAAGGTCTACAGAGGTATGATTGGTTCTCTCCTTTATCTGACAGCTTCAAGACCTGATATCTTATTCAGCGTATGTATTTGTGCTAGATTCCAATCAGATCTTAGAGAATCTCACTTAACAGCTGTTAAGCGAATTTTCAAGTATCTGAAAGGTACTACTAATCTGGGTTTATTTTATAGAAAATCTAGTGATTACAGCTTAGTAGTCTACTGCAATGCTGACTTTACTGGAGACAGAGTAGAGCGTAAAAGTACATCTGGAAGCTGCCAGTTTCTGGGAGACAATCTGATCTCTTGGTCCAGCAAAAGGCAATCCACAATTGCGCTATCAACAATAGAAGCTGAGTACATAGCAGCAGCAGGATGTAGCACACAAATGCTCTAGATGAAAAGTCAGCTTGAAGACTTCCAGATTTTTGAGAGTAACATCCCTATACTCTGTGACAATACTTCTGCTATTTGCTTAAGTAAGAATCCCATTTTACATTCTAGAGCTAAGCATATAGAAATAAAACATCATTTCATTAGGGACTACATTCAGAAAGGAATTTTGAACTTAAAATTTATAGATACAGGCCATCAATGGGCTGATATCTTCACTAAACCCCTTTCTGAAGATAGGTTCAATTTCATTCTGAAACATCTCAGCATGAAAATATGCCCAGAGTGAAAATGCTTTAACTCTATATATTTATCTTCAGAATGTATTTGTTTTACTGTGAACTTCTGATCAATCTCTTTTCAGAAAGAAAGAACATGCAGATTGTATCAGATGCTAGTCTTAAAAGATCTGAGCGTTTCAGCTCAAGGATAGACGTGCTGATCACTAAATCAAACAAGTGTCATCCAATCATCAGCAAATCTCTGAAGCAGAACACACGTGCACGCTTCTGTGAAGGCAAAATGCTGATTGGGTGCATTGAGACACATGTCTGGTAACCGTTTCAAGTATCTTTCTCAAATCCCCCAAAATCAGCAAGCATTAAATGAAAGTAATCATGTTTTAAAAATGTAATCATGATTTTATTTCTCTTTCTTGAAACCGTTTACTCTTTCAAAAAGTATTTTGAAATCTATTTAAGCAGTTTAACTTCTCACATTAATCCTTTACCGTTTCTCATAATCTCTCAAATATTTTCTGCATTTTCTCTGTGTTCATCTCTTTCAAACTTAAACCCATTTTCTCAGTTTTCTCATAAAAACCCTAAGTGTGAACATGGCAACCTCCAGCAATGCTTCTGCAGGTTCTCAGAAGAAAGATTCCTCTGAACAGTACCAAGTTCCATTCAGAACACTCCTTACACCAGTGAAGAATCTAGAAGTGTTGTCTGAACTTATTATTGACTTTGGCAGTCTGAAAGAGAATGGTTTTGACTTGACAGAAGAAGTTAGGGCACAGAAATGGGAGAGATATTTTGACAGGTTGGTTGGACCAACGTTCCCAGTTTTAGTCAAGGAGTTCTGGATTCATGCATCCTCATCAACGCATCAAGCCACCTCCTACATAATGGGAAAGAAGATTGTGATCACTGAGGATCACATAGCAAAACTGATTGGTTACAGTGGCGGTGGCGTTCGCTGTATTGATATGGCTGAAAGATGCTCTGACGTTGGTGTCATAGCAGAACAGATTTTCACCCTTGGGGTGCCCAGCAGCAAAATCAGAGACCTAAAGGATCACCACAGAGTTTGGGCGAAGATCATTCTGGGGTGCTTTAATCATAGGAAGCCAACAAGTTCCCCTGATTATATAAATATAGATCAGCAGTTTCTGATCTACTTTATTAATCAGAAGGTAAAAATCAACTTGACTCATCTTCTGTTTAATCACCTCAGAACAAGTGTCAAGGAAACCAGGGAAGAAGAAAGAACAAAGAGGGATTGGATACCCTTTGGAAGGTTAATATCAGATATTCTGACTGAGAATAGGCTGATAGAGCACCTTATAGAAGCTCAGGAGTTAAGCACTATTGAACCAACTGTTGGCAAGCCTCTGAACGCGAAGAATCTGAAGAAAATGAAATTAATAGAGAATATCAGAAAGGAACCCAGCGTTACTCCTATTGCTGACATCACCAGCAGAACAGTCCCACTGAGCGACTTTCCATTATTTTCTGAGATAGAATCTAAACCAGTGGTGGTTCTCAGATACTTGGACGCGTGCAAGGCTGATGGTACAGATCCCAAGCTGAATATCAAAGATCTGCACCAACCTCAACCAGAAGTTTCACTGAAGAAGACGAAGAAAAGGAAGGCCACTTCAGAAGGAACATCCCAGCCGACTCCCAAGAAAAGAGGTAATTTATCTGCTGCTTCTGTTTTAAATTCTTCTGCTATCCCAACATCAATCCCAACTCCAGCTTCACATGAAATTCCAATCCCCATACCAACTATAGATGAAAATGATCAGAAGATGAAGGAAAGGATGGATGTACAGGACAGCAAGATAGATACAGTAGTCAGCATGGTGCACAAGCAGACTGAAACTGCTGATCAGATTAAAGCAATGCTGGAGACTCTGTTCACACGCTTTCCTCCCCAACCTTAGTTTTTCATTCATGCTATTTTCAATGTTTTTCTTTGCATATCTGTTGTACTGTTTTGTCTGGCTCTGAATTTTAATATAATAAGTTTTTCTGCTCTGATCGTTTTAGCACATCACTTACACTTTTTGATTGCTGACAAAAAGGGGGAGAACAAGAATGATATTTTTCAATAACGGATTACTGAGACAAAAAAGTCTCAAACATTCTAACTCTGATATACTTGAATGTTTTCTGTTTTTGCATAAGTCTACAGGTACAAGAATGCTCTCTGATACACTGAAGCCTAAAGCCCTGATACTCTGATCCAAAGCAAAGCTCTGATAAAGCTCTGATATTCTGATCTAAAGTTCTGATAGTCAAAGCTCTAACATTCTGATGTTCAAGAATTTAATAAAGATCTGATCCTGAAGAACTCTTGGAATTAAAAAGGGAAGTAATAAATTCAGGGGGAGTATCTCTGATCTTATCTATGATATCTCTTTATCCCTTATCTTTGATAACTTCTTATTCAATTCTGATGCAACTTATCATTTAGTTATCTCTGATACTTTTTCACGCTATTTTCAATTAAAAAATATCTAGTTTTTGTCATCATCAAAAAGGGGGAGATTGTTAGAACAAAGTTTGAATCTACTACCCTAAGTTTAAGTTTTGATGATAACAAAATGAAAAGATATATTAATTATGTGATTCATGTAAGAACTATTTGCTACCTAAAATATTACTTTCTGTTTTGCAGAAACTCTGATAGGTATCAGCAATAGTACATCATAATCAGCATCAGAATATTGGATATCAACATCAGCATCAGAAGATGCTATATCAGATACCAGAATCAGAAGAACAACTCACGCTTATGCTGAAGCTTGATGAACAGAACTGTGCTCAACACTCTGATCTCAGATAAAGACAACAACAGTTCATCAGCACTTAAGCAGCGTCAGAATGAGCCAAAGCCAGAACACGCTTTAAGTAGCAACGGTACTGTGCATTCAAGACGAGTTATTACCAACGACATCATTCCAAACAAGATCTTCTTAATAAGGAAAGATTGTTATTGGCATTGAATCAGAATTATTGCTCTAACGTTCACCAATTTTAATGCTATATAAACAAGACAATGAAGATTGAATTGGCTAATGCTCTACATCAATTCACACGCCTAAAAGCTAATCATCATCTTCCTTCTCTCAGTTTGCTAAAAGCTCCAAAATTCCTTACTCAATTATTTTAGCAATCTAGTTTCAATAAGCTTAAGTTGTGTAGTATCACAGTTGTGATAAACAGTTTTGTAGAAAACATTCACACACCTAGATTTCAATTCTTTGTAAGAAAGTGATTCCTTGACAAACCGGTTTGTGGTTTGCATCAAGAAGGCTTTAGCAGTTGTTAAAGCAGATTGTAATATTCAGTTGAATATAGTGGATTAAGACCTCGTTGGAGAGAGGTGAAATCACCTTGACGGGTGGACTGGAGTAGTTTGAGATCAAACGAACCAGGATAAAAATATCGTGTTCATTGCATTGATTTTCAGTTTTACAATTCAACCCCCCTTCTTGTGTTTTTCACTTCTTCACCTTTCGTATGGATAAAAGAGGTCAACACTGTTTACAATCAATGAAATTAGAGCAGAACTGAGCGACGTCCAATGGTAGGGGCTATTATGATATCCAAGCGTGTAGCTACTCAGTAACGAAATAATCATCCTAGAGTAGAAAAACCTGTAAGGCAATTCACCCGGATAAATATGACTTTGTCTCAAGTTTTGCCTCATCTACTGAAATCCAATCTGGTTACCTTGAGGGAAGCTCTCAAGAATCCCAACACCGCGTCTTCTTGCTACAACCCAAATGCTCATTGTGCTTACCACTCAAAGAGTCCAGGCCATGATACAAACGACTGTTGGGCTTTGAAGAATAGGGTGCAAGACCTTATTGAGGCGAAGGAGATTAAATTTGACGCTTCTAATATTCCCAATGTTATAACTGCTCCCATGCCCAAGCACGGCCGTGGTGTTAATGTTGTTGACAATGATGTATTCGTTACTTTTGTTGAGGAACTTGTTACTCCTCTTATGACTGTTAAGTGGAACTTGTTGCAAGTCGGTTTATTTCTGGGATGTGGCGAAGATTTCCACCTATGTTTATCTCTACTGACTGGTTGTTATTTGTTGAAGGCAGGTGTTCAGCGCCTGATGGATGATAAAGAGGTCCTATTTGAGAAAACTTCCATCCCAACTGTTCCTTGTAAGGATGTTTCAATCATAACCATTTCCGCCAATCCTTCCAGGGTCTCCACCAAAAGACCCGTCATGATTACATCTCCTCCGAAGTTGGCTCCTCTGATCATTACTATGCCAGGGCTAATCCCATACTCCTCAGACAAGGTTGTTCCTTGGAACTATGGGGCTGACGTCTACTACCATAGTGTCAAGCAAGACCTGCTGGCTGCTGAAGACCAAGTTTCTGAAAATATTGATCCCGACATTGGTAACATCGTTGGGACCAGAAAAATAATAAGAAGTGGAAGAGTGTTCTCCCCTGAGATTTCTCCTCCAAAGGCCGTTACTATTCCTTTGATCATTCCTATTGTTGTTCTTGCTGATACTACCACAACAATTCCTATGATTACCCCTGTTGCCACCCCTATCACCGAGTCGATATAGACTCGGGGCAAAGACCTATTTATTGAGCCTGTCCAAACGAAGGCACATTCAGAACCTATTCCAGAGGCTTCCATGAAGGAAATGGAAGAAATCTTGAAGATAATAAAGAAGAACGACTACAATGTGGTCAAACAGCTGGGGCAGACCCCTTATAAGATTTCTATGTTAGCCCTACTATTGTGCTCTGAAGCTCATGCAAAGGCTTTGGTGAAATTCCTTAAGACCTCCCATGTGCAACAAGAAACCTCCATTGACCAATTTGAAGATTGTGTGGCCAGTTTGACAGCTGATAACGGTTTGGGTTTTTCTGATGTTTATCTGACACCTAGAGGAAGAAAACACAATGATGCGCTGCATGTCTCCATCGAATACAGGGGCACTACTTTGGCCCATGTTCTAGTGGATACTGGTTCATCATTGAACGTGTTGCCCAAGAAGGCTCTGGATAGACTAGACTGTGAAGGTTTGATCCTGAAGCCCAGTAACATTGTAGTGAGGGATTTCGATGGTTCGAAGAGAATGGTGCACGGGAAGGTGGACATCCCCATCAAAGTTGGTTCTCAGACCTTTGACTCCACCTTCTACGTGATGGATATCATACCATCTTATTCTTGTTTGTTGGGTCACCCATGGATCCCTGGGGCGGGAGCTGTCACGTCCACTCTGCATCAGATGATGAAGTACCCGGTGAAAGGAAATATTGTCACGGTACATGGTGAAGAAGAGTACATGATAAGCCACCTGAACTCTTTCAGGTATGTGGAAATGGATGGAGAGTTCATCGAGACTCCTTGTCAGAACTTCGAAGAGGTGCCCCAGACCATGGCCACAGCTGAGAATGTTACTAATATACCGACGATCACCAGACCTCCCTTGAAAATGGCTTCTCTCAAGGACGCCAAAGCAGTTATTGAAGAAGGTGGGTGCACCATTTGGGACCAACTCCATGAAATTCCATACAAATTTGATAAGTTTGGTTTGGGTTTCTCTTCAGGGGCTCAAAGGGCTGTTCATCGTGCTCGTGCTGGAGGACCTCCCCTACGCATCAGCAACCATGGGGTCAACGCTTTAGAAGACAGTGATGGTGACTATGACATGGATAGTTGGATCTTCCCTACTACCAATGTTAGACCCAGTAACTGGATGGCTAAAGACATTGTACCGGTCATTTTTGTTCAGAAGTAATTGTCTTTCTTATTTTTGGATATGTAATAATTAAACAATGTAAACTCTATGGCCATGTGTCTTACCCGGGGCACAATGGTTTATTTGTGAGGGTTATCATGTTTCAATCTCATATATCATTAATAAAGAATTCGACGTTTTGCATACAAATTTTGTGCTCTCTGTCTTTCTTTTCTGCTTTTACTTTGTATATACAGCAATGCTCTTACACACACTCACGTATCAAACTGCAGATCCATATCCACTATGGATACCATTAATAATAGTTTTGCTATTGTCGGTTATGACTTTGAAAATCCGATCAACCAAGCCAAGGGCGAAGGTGAGGAAGATTGTGAGGTACCCAGACAACTTACTAGACTGTTACAACAGGAAGAAAGGGCTATACAGCCTTATGAAGAGCCAATTGAGACAGTGAACTTGGGCACAGAAGGGGACAAAAAAGAAGTTAAGATAGGAATAAATTTGGAGCTTAGTGTCAAACAGTGGTTGATACAGATGTTGCATGATTATGTCGAGATCTTTTCCTGGTCATATGAAGACATGTCGGGGCTAGACACTGATATTGTGGTTCATCGTCTTCCAACTAAAGAAGATTTCCCTCCAGTAAAGCAGAAGGTCCGTCGTATATGCCCTAAAATTCCAGAGAAAATCAAAGCAGAGGTTATGAAACAGTTCAACGCTAGGTTCTTGGTTGTCACCTCCTATCCACAATGGGTTGCTAACGTAGTCCCGGTGCCTAATAAGGACGATAAGGTACGGATGTGTGTGGACTACAAAGATTTGAACAGGGCAAGCCCCAAGGATAACTTCTCGCTTCCCCATATTGACGTTCCAGTTGAAAACACTGCACAAGATAAGATCTTTTCCTTCATGGACGGTTTCTCTGCTTACAATCAGATCAAGATGGCACTCGAAGACATGGAGAAGACAACCTTCATCATGCAGTGGGGCACTTTCTGTTACAAAGTGATGCCGTTTGGGTTGAAGAATGCTGGGGAAACCTATCAGTGAGCCATGGTAGCTTTGTTTAATGACATGATTCATCATGAGATAGAGGTTTATGTTGATGACATGATAGCCAAGTCTCAAACTGAGGAAGAGCACCTTGATCATCTACAAAAGCTGTTTGATAGGTTGAAGACGTACAAGCTAAGGTTAAATCCGAACAAGTGTACCTTCGGGGTAAGGTCTGGTAAACTTCTAGGTTTCATTGTTAGTGACAAGGGCATTCAAGTAGACCCTACAAATGTGAAGGCTATACAAGATATTCCAGATCCTCGCACTGAGAAAGAAGTTAGGTTTCTTGGGATGCCTAAATTACATTTCCAGGTTCATTTCCCATTTAACTGCTACTTGTGTGCCAATCTTCAAACTCCTGAAGAAAGATCAAGTGGTAAAGTGGAATGATGAATTCCATATTGCCTTCGAGAGAATCAAGGAATACCTTCAAGAGCCTCCAATTATAATGCCTCCGATTGAAGGAAGACCTTTGATAATGTACTTAACAGTGTTAGATAATTCAATGGGGTGTGTGCTGGGGCAACATGACGAGTCCGGTCGAAAAGAGCGTGCAATATACTACCTTAGCAAAAAGTTTACTGACTGTGAAACAAGATACCCACTACTCGAGAAAACTTGCTGTGCTTTGGCATGGGCTGCTCACCGACTAAGACAGTACATGTTGACCCACACTACTCTATTGATATCTAAGATGGATCTGATCAAGTACATCTTCGAGAAGCTCGCTCTCTCCGGAAGAATAGCAAGATGGAAAATGATATTGACCGAATACGATATCCAATACACGACCCAAAAAGAAATCAAGGGAAGTGTATTAGCTGATCATTTGGCTCATCAGGCTGTAGATGACTACCAACCTATGAACTTTCAATTCCCGGATGAGAATATTATGTTAGTGACTGACTGTGAAGAGCCTGGACCGGATGAAGGACCTGAGGAAAGATCCCGATGGACTATGGTTTTTGATGGAGCCTCCAATGCACTCGACAATGGAAGCGGTGCTGTAATCATATCCCTCGAGGGTTGTCATACTCCTTTCACCTCCATATTATGTTTCAACTGCACCAATAATATGGTTGAGTATGAAGCGTGTATCATGGGTCTCAAAGCTGCTATTTACCTAAGGATCAAGTTCTTTAGCATTTTTAGGGATTCAACTTTGGTAATAAGTCAAATCAAAGGGGAGTGGGACACGAAGCACCCTAATCTCATCCCTTACAAAGAACATGTGCTGACATTGCTTCCACACTTTGAAGAAGTCACCTTTGAACATTTTCCACGAGAAGAGAATCAGTTAGCAGACGCGCTAGCTACTATGTCATCTATGTTCAAGGTCAGATGGGACAATGAGGCTCCTCAGATCACCATCGAGAGGTTAGATGAACCAGCTTACTGCTATGAGATCAACACTGGAGAGGTAACAGACAAACCTTGGTTCCACGGAGTGTAAAGGTATCTCGAACCTCAAGAATACCCTTAGGGGGCATCTGTCAATGATAAGAAGTTTCTGAGAAGGTTCTCTGCAAAGTTATTCCTCAGTAATGGAACCCTCTACAAGCGCAACCACAACTCTACTTTACTTTAGTGTGTAGACAAGGGCGAAGTAGAGAGGATTATGGTGGATTTACATGAAGGTACCTTTGGCACCCATTCTAGTGAACACACCATGGCTAAAAAGATCCTACGGGCAGGATATTACTGGTCCACTATGGAAGTAGATTGTTATCAGCATTCCTGAACTTGTCACAAATGCTAGATCTATGCTGATAAAGTACATGCACCTCTGTTTCCCTTGAATGTCTTGACGGCTCCCCGGCCCTTTGCAATGTGGGGCATTGACATGATCGGAGAGATTAGACCTATCGCTTCCAATGGGAATCGCTTCATCCTAGTGGCCATTGATTACTTCACAAAGTGGGTTGAGGCTGCCTCTTTTTCTACTGTTACCAAGAATGTTGTGGCGCGGTTTATCAAACATAACCTTATTTGTTGGTATGGTGCGCCAGAAAGAATCATTACAGATAATGGTACGAATCTCAATAATACAATGATCACCGAGCTCTGTAAACAATTCAAGATCCAGCATCATAACTCTTCTCCCTACCGGCCGAAGATGAATGGCGATGTTGAAGCTGCTAACAAGAATATTAAGAAAATCATACAGAAGATGATGGTGACATACAAAGACTGGCATGAGATGTCACCATTTTCTCTTTAGGGTTACTGCACCTCAGCACGTACGTCAATAGGGGCAACACCTTATTCTCTAGTGTATGGTATGGAGGTTGTCCTACCTATTGAGGTCCAGATCCCTTCTTTGAGGATCATGAAGGACGCGGGTTTGAACGAAGATGATTGGATCCAGACTCGACTTGATCAACTGAATCTGATTGATGAGAAAAGGCTTGCTGCTATCTGTCATGTTCAGATATACCAAAAGTGAATGATCAAGGCTTTCAAGAAAAATTTCAGACGTCATGTATATCAAGTAGGTGATATAGTAATCAAGCGCATCATACTGCCACAAGGTGATCCCAGGGGAAAATGGACTCCCACGTACGAAGGGCCATTTGTAATCAAAAACATATTTTTCGATAGAGCCATGATTTTGACCACCATGGATGGTGATGACCTTCCTCGCCGTGTTAATGCGGACATAGTGAAAAGATACTACGCATAAATAAAGACCCGCTAGGTTGACTGGCCTAGGGAAAAATAAAGGCATCCCGGCAAACCAAAAGGGTTTGGGCAAAAGTTAGGGATAAATACAAAAACAATGTGTACACCCGGCAAGTCGAAAACCTGAAAAGGCGGCTTGGGCAAAAAAGGGTATCCCGGTGGACTGAAAATCTGGAAGGGCGATCCAGGAAAAAGTTAGGGATTTAAAGCATACAACTATGTCCCATTGGATCACCTTGTGACCAGACTTCAGTGTCAACTATCAAGCTCAAACGGTACCACTTAATCTAGTCAGCTTCAGACAAGTAGAAAAGTGATGAGATGCTCAAGGATATAAGGGCGATAGCAGAATTGAAACTCGATGGGATTATTACACATAGCTTTTTTCTCTCTGTACATTGTTTTGTGTAGTTTTCATTTTCACGACGGTGTTTTCCTACTAGAACGTCAGTCTCTTTGTATAAAAATACCTGTTATTGTCGAACTTCAAAAGTCAATACAAATCATTTCTTTGAAAGTACAAAACTATTTGTTTTCTATTCTTCTGTTTTGTCTTGCAAAAACGTCCAGTGATTATTTTTGACATATGCATTTGAATATGATTACCATTTACAAATACTTGCATATGAAATAGAAATACAATTACTAATGACTTTAAGAAACGGGGCAAAGTCCAAAAAAGCCATTTGTAGTCCCGACAGTTACTCTTTCCAGCATGGTACATGGGCAGAGACATCTTGAGACGAAGTCACCGCTACATACGACCCAGTGACGTCTATGTTCCCACAGAGTAGAAACAACCAAAGTTTTTATCTCTTCTTCCCCAAGCAGGAATTACCTGCTCCAACAAAGTTCCCTCAGAGAGCTGAAATCTGTATTCCCCAACTGAGTTTTATAATCTCAAACAGTTTATAAAACGTCCTCCCGGTAGAGTTTATTTCTCTAATTGCGGAAGTTTATCCCCCAACAGAATTGATTTCTCTACATCAGTAAAATCTTCCGATAGAGCATCCTTCCCCTACAAAGTCATTCTCAAGCAGGAGTTAAAGATCCCCGGCAGAATATCCTCGAGCAAAAAAGGGAAAATCCCCGACAAATTATCTCCATTCATCATCCCCAGCGGAAACGAAGGATTCGGCTTCCCAATACTCTCCAGCAGCAGTCAAGGATTTACTTTCCCAGACTAGGAAATATCATAACAACATCCCATATTCATATATCATTGCATGCGCATTGCATACAACATAATCTTATTTATTTTGAGAACATCCACAATGTACTTCATACATCATGGCATTGCATATGACTAACTCTTTACCTTTTTCAAGAAAGATTAAATCAACAAACACCGTTGACTACTTACATGTCCTGGTAGTCTTCTCAAAGGCTACGTCTGACGAAGGGCTATTTCAGCATTTTCCTCAAAAAAATGTTCTCAAAGGACCTTCTCTGGTTCAGTTAAATCGAATCTAAGATTTTTCTGATTTCTATTCCAGTTGAAGTTGAAGATAACCCAAGACCTTTTTCTGGTTTAGTTAAATCGATACTAAGATTTTTATAATTTCTATTCCAATTAAAGATGATTCAAGACTTTCCTCTGGTTCAGTTAGATCGATACTAAGATCTTCCTGATTTCTATTCCAGTTGAAGTTGAAGATAACCCAAGACCTTTTTCTGGTTCAGTTAAATCGATACTAAGATTTTTCTAATTTCTATTCCAATTAAATATGATTCGAGACTTTCCTCTGGTTCAGTTAGATCGATACTAAGATCTTCCTAATTTCTATTCCAGTTGAAGTTGAAGATAACCCAAGACCTTTTTCTGGTTCAGTTAAATCGATACTAAGATATTTCTTATTTTTATTCCAGTTAAAGATAATTCAAGACTTTCCTCTGGTTCAGTTAGATAGATACTAAGATCTTCTTGATTTCTATTCCAGTTGAAGTTGAAGATGAACCCAAGACCTTTTTCTGGTTCATTTAAATCGATACTAAGATTTTTCTGATTTCTGTTCCAGTTAAAGATAATTCAAGACTTTCCTCTAGTTCAGTTAGATCGATACTAAGATCTTCCTGATTTCATTTCCAGTTGAAGTTAAAGATGACTCCAAGACTTTTTTCTGGTTGAGAATCTATACTAAGATTTTTTTATTTCTATTCCAGTCAAAGTTAATTCAAGACATTTCTCTGGTTTAGCTAAATCGATACTAAGATTTCCCTGATTTGTATTCTAGTTGAAAACAACTCAAAACTTTCCTCTGGTTCAGTTAAATCGACACTAAGATTTTTCTGAATTTTATTCCAGTTGAATTTGAAGATAACCTAAGACCTTTTTCTGGTTCAGTTAACTCGACACTAAGATTTTTCTGATTTCTATTCCAGTTAAAGAAACTGCAAAGCTTGGAGTCTGACCAGATAGCAGTTAATTTCACGTTCCCCTAGAAAATCACTGAGAAGCCTTGAATACGATCAGATGGTAGTCATCCTTATTGTTGTAACCTAAACTTTTCCCTCTCATTTATCAAGAATTTTGTTCACAAGATCTCCTTTGGCTTAAGACTGCACTAGGGTTGATCAGCTCAAGACACCTCCTTAAGCATTGATGACCAAAATTAGGGTTTGAGATTGCACAAGGATATTTGAACTTTCAATGCCTCATATGAATTTCATCGATCATTATGGACCATCAAGATCACTCATGTCAAGTTTCAAGTTTTGAATCACACTTTTGCTCAGTCAATTGAGCAGTTGACCTAAAAATCAGTTGTATTGGGAAAAAAGTCAATTATGGCCAATATACAGTAAAACTTCACAAATTTTGATCCACATCAACATTTTAAACTCATATGTATCATTTGATCAAGTTTGGACCATAATTCCTCAATAAATTTGATCAAATCTTCAAAAGGGCAAAATGGTCAAAATTAGGGTTTTGACTGAGAAAGGGCAATTTCTTATTTTTGACCTAGAAAATGATCAATTTGTTTAAGGCATGATTTCAAGAGTTAAATTGCATCATTTTGACCTAATGGAATGACCCAAAACATTGTTCAAGATCAATTGGATTGATAGTGAATTTTTAGTCAACTGATCAAAAAGTCAATTGTACACTAAAAAGTCAAACTTTGACTTTTTGGTCAAAATTCAATGTCAAAGATCACAATTCATCAAAACATGTCAAAATATGAAACTTATTCATCAAGAAATCAAAAAAGTCAAGATTTCATTTTGAAAAGTCAAAGTTTTCTAACTTAGAAATTTTTCTAAGTGTTTAAACTTCATGTTTTCTTCATAACTTTAAGCCAATTTTTCACCATGATGCAAGATGATTCAAAAGAAACTTCCAACATGAAAGTTGTAGATCTCCATAAAATATTCAACTTTGCTTCACACAACTCCTTCCAAAAGTGCTTGGATCTCTAGTTATAATTTTAAGAATACATGGCAATGAAACAAAACACTTAGTTAAATTTTGCCCTAATTTGGTCAGGATTTTGACCCAACTTCATGGCACTTTTTCATATAGTTCCAAGGGTAATCTTCAAAATAAATTCAAATATTGGTTGTAGAGCACATTGCAAGCTTTCCAAAATGTCCAAGAAATCCTTGAGATCATTTTTGAGTAGGGAGAATCGAAGAGATGAAGTTAGGATTTATCACTTGAATTACAAGGCATTTTGTGATGAACAAAATTCAAATTCAAATTCAAATTATGCTGCATAAACTCTACTTTGCAGGCCTCAAACTTGTTAGGCACTCCATAATTAATTTCTTGCACAGCTGTTAGAGGTCTCATTTCAAGCATTCAATGCAAGGCCATGCTTTATATCCATTTTGGGAAGAAAGTGCACATTTCCATATTGATAAAGTGACTTTTTGCACAAAACTTGTCTTGAGCCTTGCACTTGTTCTCTTCTGATCATACATGTCTCATAACACAAGATAAATGGTTTAGGAACTTACAATCACTCATCCCATGCTTGTACTTCACAATGAAACCCGGTTTCACACTTTTCTTAAAAATTAAGTAACCTAGCAATTAGCTGAAAACTTGTACTTCTGATTGTCCAAAGCTCTCAAACTATTTTGTTTATACATACACAAACCATTTGCCACAAATGACACGAATACTTAAGCCCTCAAACACTTTGAAATCATAACTTGCACCAAAAACCTCCATTACTTGTCATTTCTGACCTTGAACTTCAAATACATAATCCACTCGTGCGTTTTCATTTTTAATCAATCACAAAGCTTCTATAACTTATATAGAGGTTGTCTAAACCCTTACTACACAACTGTAACACCATTTGCACCATCCTCCATTTTCAAAAACAGGGGTCTGCAAGTGGACTTCTCCAAAACTCCTCAGCCACTTCCAGCTCAAGCTAAGCATCCCTTTAGCTTCCTGGGAACTTGAGGAAGCTAACCCAATCATTGGAACTCACTGAAAGCTACTCAAACTTCAAACCCGATACCCTCTTGCAAGGTAAGTTTTCTAACTTTGGAACTTTTCATACAGGCATCATCAATGATTTATTTTTGAATGAAACATGTAGATATCATTTCCTTAAAGCTAACCATGTTCATAGTTTTCATTAATTTTGTTTGAGCTTAGAGAATTTTAAGATTGAAATTTCTGAGATTTTTAGGGTTCAAATTAGGGCCAATGAAATTCATGTTTGTCTTTAATCTATAGTTTTAATGCTTTACATTTCTGAAATCGTGAGGAAATTTGCTAAAAGTTTCATGTTTAGAGTTTTCATTTTTGTTGAGAAATGAACAAGTTACAGTTGGTCTGGCTGGAGGTTGAAGATGAAGTGTAAATCTGGGCGCGTTTTGTATCATATATTTATTGTTTTGCTTATGTTAACGGATGTATAGCCACCCCAGTGGTAGAAGCGCGCTCCTGTAACCTTTGGGACCTAGGTTCGAGTCCCAGTGGTACTCTTTTGGATTTTTTTCACATTTTTGCATTCTGACTTTCTTTTTTTGGCAGGCGCTGGGCCTCCTTGGGCCTTTGTTTTTTTTTTTTGCTTGCTAACCCCCCTATTTCATTTACACACCCCTGGCCCAGTTTTATTTTCTTTTTCTTATTTTTTTTTTATTTATTTGTTTTCTTAATTATTTTTCTAATATTAAAAAATCATTAAAAAAATATAAAAATACTAGATTTACATTTTGACATAGTTTATTTATTTTTCTCACTCAAAATATTATTTTATTAATCATACTTTATTTATTTTACTAATTATCTTTGTAAATTTAATTAAAAAATAGGTTTTAGTTATTTTCTTTTACATCCATTAAAATATATTATTTTAAATAAAAAAAAAGACCAAAATATTTTATAACACTATAATTATATTCAAGACAAAAATACCAAAAATACTTTTCTTAAACTTAATTTCTTTTTAATCAATTAATATATTTAGGGTTTTTATTTAAAATATTTTCTTAGTAGATTTAGGTTTAATTAATTATTTTCTTCTAGTTAATTAGGTTAAAATCAAAACCCCTTTTCTCATAAAAATCCAAACAAATATCCATTTACTTTACATTTCACATTTTTGTACATTTATTCATCGTGTACATTATTTATTTCAATTCTTGTACAAATTCAACATGGTTGTAATAGATTAATTAGGTTTATTTTCTTGCAATCCCCATTTATAATTTGTACACCTCCTTCCCACAAGTATTGTAATAGCGTAGTAACTTTAAAATCCGCAATTTATTGCTTTATATATAACATGCTAGTAATTAGGGTTTGTATGGAAAGGCTCAAACCAATACTTAGAAAACCCTAATTCAAGACAAAATCAAGCTTGAAAACAATACACTTGCACACAAGCACCCCTAGGGTAAATCCACTTGGTTGCCTTTACAAAATGGCCATATTACACATGTGAGGTATCTTAGCAAAAACAAAGCAAAATACAAGATCATAGTCTCTCGATGACGCTATCTAAGTTGCCTTTCAAATGATCTTAGTCCCTAAAAGAGAATGCTAAGATATATTGCAAACATTGCTAATCATGGTTATACCATGACCCACGCCCCTCCCGTTTACATCCAAAGATAGGGTTACTTACCAAATCAATGGTAAGATAACAATATCAAAGGGAAAAGGAAATGAACATGAAAGACTTTTGAGTAGGTAGAATGCTCCTAATTACTTGCTCAATTTCAAACAAAACATCCTTTCTATTTTCAAAACAAACACCTACACTTTCAAAACCTCTTACAAAACTTAAAAACATTTTCAAAAGATCAACATCTTTGTATACATTCTTACGAACGAGAATCATTACAAAGATTGCCTAAACGATGGCCTCTTTACAAAATACTTTCAAAAGCCACACAAAGCGCAATTTCAAACAAAAGAAAGTGATCTAGCAAGTAACTAAGAGCCCATGGAAAACCATCAATGAAAAGGGTGCTAATACCTTCCTTTTTCATAATCTACCCCCCGAACTCAAGAAATAATCTCAAAGGTCTTTCCTGTGCTTTTTCACCTTTCCTTTTGGATAAAAGAAAAGTCGGTGGTGAATCTTGATAACCGTAACATTTGCAATCAAACGCAAAACACCCAAGTCAGTTCTCCCACCGTATCACAGAAATGGCGACTCTGCTGGGGAGAATTCTAAAAGTGGGGTTACCTTAGGGTTAGATCACATTTACTTTCTTTCATTGTTTGACTTGTATGTTTTACATTATGGTTCTTTGTTTGGGTTTGAATCCTCTACCCGGATTTGGGATACCTTATAGGTAAGTAGCAATACGTTATGGAAATTGTGCGGGGTATACCGACATGGTCTAAGCAATAGCTACGTTAGTGCGACATATTTGTGGGTATAGGTAGCCCTTGAGTTAACCAAGGAGAATACGGGACCACTGAGTGATGTCATGAAGTACTAATGAACTTTTAGAACCTTTACTTGACCAACTTGACCTTTAGGACGTAGTGAGATGACCGACTTTAGTGCAGTCCGAAGTTGGTAGATACTCGATACTACACTCGTTGAGGTTTGGTTTTTTGGGATATTTTGGCATCATTAAAGAGGCTTGTGCTGAAACAATGCTCAAGGAAATAAACCAGTTATATTGAGCTCCTTAGAACCCGGTTACTATTGTTAGGACATGTTTGAGCCAACTAAACTTCAAGAAGGATTTTACCTATAAAACCCCATGCAAGCCTAAACCTAAGGACTTGTTTTCTTTGTTTGTGTATATTTACTTGTATATAACATCATAAACATCATAACATCATATTCATTCACTAACCATTTCAAAGATCTTGGGATTTATCTTTGTTCTGTTTTGTAGGATATGGATTCTCTTCGCAGGAAAACCATTCAAGTTAATCTTGTAAGGATCCCTCCACAACTTAAGGAGATAGCTTCAAGGATTAAAGAAAATTCTTCATCCATCGAGAGAAATGGTCGCCTACTCAACTTGGTCACCTCAAACACTGATGAAAACATGATGAAGGCGCTTTTTCAGTTCTTTGATCTTTTACACCATTGCTTCACATTTCTCGATTATCAACTTGTGCCAACTTTAGAAGAATTCTACCAACTCTTGAGGATTCCCATTCTCAATTAACTACCTTTCAACGGTACAGAAAGAGACCCAATGCCAGAAGAGATTGCTCAAGCTTTACACTTGTAGTCATCTGATGTCACAACTAATTGGGAAACAAGGAGTGGTGTCAAAGGCTTCCTAGAAAAGTTCTTGTTTGAGAAAGTCTGAAACTGTTGGAACTCTTTGGATTTGCAAGCCTTTGAGGAAATTGTGACTCTCCTCATCTATGGGATGGTTTTGTTTCCAAATCCTGACCAACTCATAGATGTGAACACCGTCAAAATCTTCATATCCCGTAACCCGATGCCTACTTTGCTAGGAGACATTCTACATTATTTTCACACTCTCACTATGAGGAAAAGAGGTGTCCTTATGTGTTGCACTCCTCTCTTGGAAATATGGTTTATTTCGCATCTTCCCCAATCTGTATTGAAGAACGATCAAGGTTCAAGGTGGTCACAAAGTTTGATGACGCTCAAACATTCAGACATCCATTGGTGCTCCCGATCTATAGAGAATGTTACTATTGTCGACCGTTGTTGAGAATTCCCTAATGTCCCTTTACTTGGCATTAGGGGAGGTATCACCTACAACCCCTGCTTATCCTTAAGACAATTTGGTTACGCCCGAAGGGATGGCCCTCATGAGATGCTCATTCAAGGTTTGGTATTTGACTACGAGAACGATGATCAAGGTCTTCTCCAGAGATTTATCCGAGCTTGGAGGATGTTGAACAAGGTAGATAGCAAGACATTGGGCATAAGAATTCCATCCCTCTTGAGCCTTACCTCAAATTGGTACGAACTCGTGCTCAGAGTCTTATGATGCCTTATCCCTCCATTCTCCTGGTGATCATTGAGCCTGTTAGGGAAGGAGATATTCCATACAGTATCCTACATCCTGAAATTCCCACCTCTCTTGAAGACTTACAAAGAGATTGGATACAACTCAAGGGGGAGCGAGATACTTTTGAAGCCCAATTCTACACTAGCGAGAAGAAGGTTTTAGAGCTCACTAAGCAACTTCATGAGGAGCAGACTCGGAATGCCTACATCGCACCAAAGAGGATGCTTACCACCTTTTTATCTTAGAGTTTTTGTATTAGTTTGCCCAAAAAGGCATTGATGTACTCAAGCTTTAATTT
Organism: Vicia faba; assembly: GCA_948472305.1. Lineage (NCBI taxonomy): Eukaryota > Viridiplantae > Streptophyta > Magnoliopsida > Fabales > Fabaceae > Vicia > Vicia faba. Next base: position 232,157,827 of record OX451738.1, read on the forward strand.
ATTAATATAACGTGTGTTTCCTTTTTGTCTAAAACAAATTTGAATCTTCAAAATCCTTGAAATCATTGCATACGCATTTACCATTCATCATAACATAAGCAGGTTTATTACAACAAGTCTCCTCATCTTTCTACTGTTTATTTCAGTAAGATGGATCTCGAGCAAACGGTGAAGGACCTCCAAGCACAAAATGCCCAGTTTCAACATATGTTCTTAACTCTAGCCAAAGGACAAGAAGAGCTGAAGACTTTGCTGGTGGGAGAGAAAAAGAAGAAAAAGAAAATAACCAGAGTTCTAAACACGGGAAGAAAATTCCAAGGGCAAGCAAGAAGGACTTTAGACTTTGCTACGTCATCTGGTGAGAAAGACAATCAAGATGGGAAAGGCAAGGAAGCAGTTGTTCAACCAGATTCAGAAGAGGAAGAGGAAGAAGAAGATTATTCCGAAGAACAATATCCTCCAGCCGACGATAAGTATAAGCATCTAGAAGAACGGTTAAGTGCAATGGAAATCCAAAAAGTGACTGGGTTGGACTTTGAAGAGTTAGGGTTAGTATCTGGGATAGTCATTCCTCCAAAATTCAAAGCACCGGTGTTCGCCAAATACAATGGAGTTTCATGTCCTAAAATGCATCTCCGGTCCTATGTGAGGAAAATCTAGCCTCATACCGCTAACAAGGATTTATGGGTACACTTCTTTCAAGACAGCTTGTCTGGAACTCAACTTGATTGGTTTTATCAGTTAGAAAGAGCCAATGTTCATAACTGGGAAGACCTAGCCGCTACCTTTTACAAACAATACCAATACAACGCTGATCTTGCGCCCACCCGTACTCAACTCAGGAGTATGGCCATGGTTTCAAGTGATGGCTTCAAAGACTATGCGCAAAAATGGAGGGACTTAGCAGGAAGGGTCCAGCCTCCCCTATCTGAAAGAGAGTTAGTGGATATGTTTTTGGGCACCTTGTTCGGACCTTTCTTCAATCACTTAATTGGGAGCTCTTCGGCGGGTTTTACTGAATTGATATTGACCGGAGAAAGGGTAGAAGTCGGGATAAAGAATGGGAAGATTCAAAAAGATACATCCTCTGCTGCTGTAAGGAAACCATTCATTGGAAAGAAAGAAGTGGTTGGTGTATATCCTCGGAGAAATCAAGATAGGGTCGAATGTCGTCTAATGGTGGCGGCTGTCATGATTCCCAAACCCACACCTACTCAGCAAAGAAGCAACCAGCCAAGAATGGAAAGACCAGTCACACAATTCATCTGAATTAATATGACATTATCTCAAATATTGCCACATTTGTTAAGATTTAACCTAGTGACTTTGAAATAAGATCCAAAGAATCCTAACACAACCTCTCATCACTATCATCCTAATGCCTACTGTGTATACCATTCTGAGAGTCCTGGCCATGACACTAACAACTGTTAGGCTCTGAAGAACAAGGTACAAGACCTTCTTGAAGCCAAAGAGATTGAATTCGACGCGCCATAAATTCCCAATGTAATCACTGTCCCTATGCCTAAGCACGGCCGTAATGTCAACGCCATTGAGGAAGATATGTTTGTTACTTTGGTTGATGAGCTTGTGACCCCACTCCTGACTATCAAAAAGAATTTGTTGAATGCCGGTTGTGATCGGTGGAAATAGAACTGACTGTTTAAAGCTGGATCGCATATGTCGCGGTAAGCAAGAGTCACCACCGTCTTTTATTTTCTCCAACAAGGAAAGGACAAAAGCACAGCAAAATTCCTTTTCGAGATGTTTCTCGGTTCGGGAGGTAGATGATAGAAAGGGAAGGTGTTAGCACCCTTTCTATCTGTGGTTATCCACGGGCTCTTAGGTACTTGCTCACTATGTTTTCAAAAATGTTTGCTTTTCTTGTGTTTGTGGGTTTTGAAAAAGTTTGTTTTGAAAACTTCTAGGTAACTCTTGTATCGGTCCTTAAGAGTGTATGAAGTGTTTGTTTGAAAACTTTTGTTTGAAAGTGTGAGTGTGAAAAGTTTGTTTTGTTTTTGAAAGAGCAAGTACCCAGGAGAAATCTACCTACTCTAAAGGAATTAAGCTGTGTAGATGTCCTTTAGACAGTACTATCCCACTATTGAGAAGTAGGTAGCACTACCATTGGAGTTATTCGGGTCAATTCGATTATAGGGACATGTGTGGTCACCAAAGCAATAGTAGGACGCCTTAGCAGTAACCCTAATGTCCTAGATCCTTTTTTATCCGAGGCAACCGTTTCGAGGCAACTTGGATCTTTAGACAGGAGGGCGACCTCTAAAACACCCTATACTTGACGACCACGTCGAGGCAACCAAGTGAGGCGTACCCTAAGAGTGGCATGTGCGAGTGGATTGTTTTTCAGTTAATTTTATCTTTGTACATGTCATGGGTTATCTATGTTGATTTTAAGTTCATACATTGGATCTTGTCATGCATTCCCTATTATCAAACATCTAACAGTTAATATTGTGCAGAAGTTAAATTGAGGGAAATTAAATCTAAACTATTACAAGGCGTCGGGTATTTACATCGCCAAAAACAAACCCTTTAATTTAAATTGCGGAAAGTAAAATAAGCGATAAATAATTAAAGTCCTAATTATCTATTACAAACCGAGAAACAGATACAATAATATGATAAAATGGATCGCGTGTGCGAAATTAAATCGGATGCGAGTTTTTTGGGGTTTTGACCCTTTTTTGAAAGAAAGTGGTTTTTTTGGTTATTTTTGGATTAAAAGAAATTAAATTAAGTTACCAATTAAATTAATAAACTAATTAATTAATTAAAATATTTTTGGAGTTTTTGATATTTAAGGAAGTAAAAATAAATTTGATCAAAGTTAATAAAAACCTAATCGTCTAAATTAATTTTAATTATTGCAAAAAATATTAAAGTTATTTCCTAATTAAACTAAATTAATTGAATTAATATTTATTTACAAAAATAAAGTGTTGAATTTAATTTTAATAAATAAAATATATATTTTTGTGTTTTTGATTTTATTAGGAAAAAATGTTAATTGGTTAGTGATTAATAAAAATAATAACGATTAATTAATTAAAGGAACATAATATAAATAGAGAGAGAGAGAGTTTTGGAGTATACGGGACTGATTGGAGGGGTGAAACAGTTATTGGCGTCATGTGTAAACTATTTTGTTTTGGTCATTTGTCTTTTGCCTTTTGGTCATTTGTGTTCTGGCCTCAACGTCTTTAACCTTCTCATGATGTCTGTCTCGCCATGTATTGGTGTCATGTGTAAACTGTTCTGTTTTGGCCATTTGGCTTTTGGCCATTTGTGTTCTGGCCTCAACGTTCCTTAATGAACCTGCATGGGATCCTGTCTAAAATCTGCAGTGTTGAATCTCATGAACACATTAAGTAAAATCATAAAATGAAAATAAAGCCAATATATGAAGAAATTTAATGTTTAGGCACAATATGGCATGTATGAATGATTATACCCTTTTGATTATGGAGATCAAATCAATCTTACCCTTACAAAATGTAGCCGATATTGAGAACTAACTCCTGTCCGAAAATCGGCTCAATCGGATAAACGGTGAATTAGTTATGAATTTTTGAAGTTTCATCTCAGACAAACTTATTTTGGGCTCTAGTGTCGACTCTGACACGTTCTTCAATAAAAAACTGGTATTGATCGGAGCATAATCCGGTCTCGACTTTTGAAGCAAAGTTGTAGATCTATGAGTCAGTGACCTTGTGTAAAAATATGAGCCTAATCCGATAAAAATTGACCGAGTTATGAATTTTTGAAGTTTCGGCCCAGATGAAATAATATTCAGCATTCAGGATTTTTGGCGTGTCATGCATTCTGAGCAAAAAACGAAGGCCTTTTGTATACCGTTTGAACTCAATACCTTCTGTGAAAATTTAGCCAACTCAATTTGTGAAATTTTGGCGCCGGAACCATCTCGATACGATGAAAATCGACCAAGTTATGATTTTCTGAACATGACGCAAATAAACTTGTCACAAATTTTATGTACGAAAATACTTGATAAATCCACATTTTTGAAGACCTTCTGATTGAAATTGGCTTCCAGCTGTGAGAGATGAAAACGTATATAATGTCAAGACGGAATTTTGGACACCGGAACGGGTTCAAAACGAGCCACGATCCTCAAGTTATGAATTTTTTAGCGCGTAAAACTGCACTTTCAGCACACTTTTTCACCATATTTCTTCGAGAAAACTCACACATTCGGATACCTTCTTTAAAGAATTGACTCTTGAGCCGAACCTGAATTTGAGAATATGTTATCAGAGATATCTTGGAGAAAGAACACCTGAATATGATGCGCCGGGTTGGACTTGTGAATTTTTCTTGAAATGTTTTGAGAAATATGGGAGGGCAAATTTTGGGGTACAACAATTGCCCCTGTTCAATCTTCTTAGACTTGAGGATGTAGATTGGCTTGCGTGCCTTTCGTGATCCGAAGGTGGAAGATGATTGAACACTAGAGTGCCCAGAAATTTGCACTCGCATAGTAGAATATCAGCAATGTGATGTCGGGAATGGGCTTATAGATGCCATTTGGAAGTGTAGTGGATATGAGGATGGGCTTATAGATGCCATCTGAAGATGTGACAGAACCTTGTCGGGAATGGGCTTATAGATGCCATTTGGAAATGTAATGGATAGTTAAATCTGAATAAGAAATAGAATAGCTTCCGTGTCTGGAGCATATCTAGTCTATATCTAATTGCTGACGTCTGAATAAATAGTAGAATGACCGACGCGTCTGGGGTATATCCATATTTTATCTGAGTGAGTGACAGAGTATTATCTGAATCTGGATCGTATCTGGAATATCTTTTGAATGAATCTGGACTAAACAATAGAATAGCATCCGGGTCTGGAGCATCTCTAAGTTGTCTTTAGAAGTTTGAATCAGAATAAGCAGTAGAATAGCGTCCGAGTCAGGAGCATCTCTGAGCTATCTCTGAAAGGAAATCTGAATAAGTATCAGAATGTCGCCATGTCTGGGTTGCATCTGAACTATCTCTGGACGGAATCTGAATAGGAAAAAGAATAACATTCGGATCTGGAGTATCTCTAAGCCATCTCTGAAAGGAAACTTGAATAAGCAAAAGAATAGCATCCATGTCTGGAGCATTTCCAAGCTATCTCTGAATAAGCAAAAGAATAGCATCCATATCGGGAGCGTTTCCAAGCCATTTCTGGGAAGAAACTCTGAATAAGCAAAAGAATAGCGTCCGGAGCATCACTAAGCTATCTGAGAGGGAATCTGAATAAGCAATAGAATAACATCCATATCTGGGGCATTTCTAAGCTATCTCTGGAGAGAAAATCTGAATAAGCAAAAGAACAACATCCATATCTGGAGCATTTCCCAGCTATATCTGAAAGGAAACTCTTGAATAAGCGAAAAAATAGCATCCATATCTGGAGCATTTCCAAGCTATCTCCGAAAGGGAATCTGGAATAAGTATCAGAATGTAGCCATATCTGGGTCGCATCTGAACCATCTCTAGAAGGGAATCTGGAATAAGTATCAGAATGTAGCCATGTCTGGATCGCATCTGAACCATCTCTAGAAGGACATCTCTGAATAAACAATAGAATAGCATATGTGGTTGGAGGATCTCTAAGTTATCTCTGGAGAGCAACTCTGAATAAGCAAAAGAATAGCATCCATATATGGAGCATCTCTAAGCTATCTCTGGAGAGAAAATCTGAATAAGCAAAAGAATAACATCCATCTCTGGAGCATTTCCCAGCTATATCTGAAAGGAAACTCTTGAATAAGCAAAAGAATAGCATCCATCTCTGGAGCATTTCTAAGCTATCTCTGAAGATAAATCTGAATAGGCGATAGAATAGCATCCGGGTCCGGAGCATCTCTAAGCCATCTCTGAGAAGCAACTCTGAATAAGCAACAGAATAGCATCCGGTTTGGAGCATATCTGGACTATCTCTGAGAAGAAACTTTGAATAGGCAAAAGAATAACATCCACATCAGGAGCATTTCCAAGCCATCTCTGAAGAGAAAATCTGAATAAGCCAAAAGAATAGCTTCCATCTCTGGAGCATTTCCCAGCTATATCTGAAAGGAAATCTGAATAAGCAAAAGAATAACATCCATGTCCGGAGCATCTCTAAGCTATCTCTGTAAGGGAATCTGAGTAAGCAATAGAATATCATCCGCGTCGGGAGCATTTCCAAGCTATCTCTGAAAGGGAATATGAGTAAGCAATAGAATATCATCCGTGTCGGGAGCATTTCCAAGCTATCTCTGAAATCTCTTTAATGTAGATATGCCCTGGCTAGATACAGGTATCGGATCTACAATCAATCGCTCACAGATGTGCTCTGGCTGGATACAGGTGTTGAATCTAGAATTGCGACAGTTGATAGTAATCATCTTTGGATTGACCTTTTTCCTGAAAAGGCAAAACATTAGTTGTATGCAATGTCATGATGCATGAAATGCATGACGTTCTCAAAATAAATGAGATTGTATGTTCATGATGCGTATGTGCATGCTATAATGTATGAAGATGTGATGTTTATGAATGTATTTTCGTCTGGGAAAATAAATCCTTGACGGATGTCGGGAAGTCAAATCCTGGGCTGATGTTGAAGAGTAGAGTTCTTCGTCTCTGCTAGGGAAGGGTGATGACAAGAATAAACCGGTAGGAGAAGATGACTCCGTTGGGGAATAAACTTGGCGAAGAGATTACTCTGCGGGGAACTACTCTGTGGGGAAGAGATGCTTCGCTGAGACTTTAACGATAACTCCGCTGGGGATACCGTTGATAAGCCCTGTTGGAGGATTTGATGAACTCTGCTGGGGATAGGAAGAACTTCGCCGAGGACGATCTTTCCGTTGTAATTAGCTGAGGATAACACAATTATAAGCTCTGGTGGGGAATAACCTTTGAATATAGCCAGGGAGAGCGTTCGTACTCTGCAAGGGATAAGCTTCCAGAATCTACTCGGGATAAGCTTCCAGAATCTACTGGGGAGATGGTTCAACTCTCCTGGGGAAACTTTTGAACTGTACTGGGGATGTGGCTCCACTGGGGTGTCTGGTATTCCACCGGGGAACAATCTTATGCTAAGACTGCCGGGGATGCTTGCTTGGGAATATATGTATACTCCGCTGGGGAATATTGAGATCTTCTGGGGGTATCTAGCTTCCTTAGGGCTGACAGTAGCCTAACTCTGCTTGGGGAGAGTGTTGCTGACTTGCTGGAGATACTGTGCTTTTTCGGGCTGATTGGGAGACCAATTCTGCTCGGGTGAGAGTATTGCTGAACCATATCTTACTCTGCAGGGAGTGAAGGTATCTTGGTCACGTTCTTCAGCTGAACCTACCTTGGTACCTTGGTGGACAGAACGACTAGACCGCTTAGATAATTCTGATTGCCCCAGCTTCTGTGGGAGAAGGTACCTGTAGAGGGGCTTGGTGACTGCCGATTGACAAACCTTCTTCTGGTAGGCAGGTGACGAGATACCGGGACATAGTCGTACGCTGTTGATCCCTAACTTTTGCCTGGACCGCCCTTTCGGGTTTTCAGCCCACCGGGATACCCATTTTTGCCCAAGCCTCCTTTTCAGGTTTTCGACTTGCCGGGTGTACAAATTTTTCTATTTTCATCCCTTATTTTTGCCCGAACCCTTTTGGTTCGCCGGGAAGCCCTTATTTTTGCCTAGGTGTGTCAACCTAGCGGGTCTTTGATTATGCGTAGTATTTTTTCGGCTATGTCCATGCTCTCAGAATGTAGGGAGTTGTCACTGTCAGTAGTGTTGTGTTGTCATACCACCAGAAGATCTTCGTTTGATCGTCCAATGCCCCAAGTGATCCAGATGGAGATTTTCCCCAAGCTGGTTGGCCTTTTGAGAGATTCTCCGAATCTTGACTTAACTGCCCAAGATGGTGGACAATGATCATGCCATGCCCCTTGATTGGAGGTGCTTTTGTTCATTAGACATTCGTCGTGCGAACTTCTATGTTGTTCAAACAAATAGTCATATGCAAGCAATGTTATATTAAAAATGCAAAGCTTATGTTTGTCTTGAAGTTTTTGAAAATGCAGTTTTTTTTCATAAAAACAAGTGAATTTTTTGTAAACTGTGATGTCCACTCATTATTTTACCGCAAGCCTTAAGGAGTCAGGATACCTTTTGTAGCAGTATGCTTTCGAACTAACCCATGCTTCAGCTAGGACTTTTAAGGGTTGTAACATGGCCTGGTTCACGGTTTAAGAAACAAAGGATAAAGGCTCAAAGTATTTTTGTTCCCACCCGCTCTTCGTGATGTTCTTCAATCCTAAAACTCAGTTAATCGTGCATTAGATCTTGTTTGAGTCTTGGCTCTGATATTCCGGTGATGGTTCGGATACTGATAGTTTATTTTGAATAGGCAGTCATTTCCTTTTTTGTTGAGGGTTAGTAGGACCTCTTTCTTTTCGATTTTGTTATCCCTGTTTTTTTTGCCTGAACTGTTTCTTTTATGATTACAGTCAGCGGGATGCCCCAGTTTTGTAAGTCTCCTTCATAGGTTTTGACTTATTGGGCTTTTATTTTTGAAAGATGACGACTGCCTATCTTTATGATTATTCAGAACCATCACTGTCTTTTGTTTTGGAAGGACTCCTTTGATGCTGTTCATTATGCACCTGGACCAACTGAGAAAACTACCCTGCCCCAGGTTATAATTAAGGGTTTTAGTTTTTGCGAAAAGAAAAACTCCAACTTCTTTGGCTCAAAGGGGTTGACTAGGGATTATCTTCCTTATAACTCCACTGTTTAGGATTTGAAACAATGCCTGTACCTCATCAGCGGGGTCTGTTCCAAAGCATACTGTAAAGATCGGGGTATCGTTTTCGTCATCCTCCCTCAAAAGGCTTAGAATTTTTTAATCGAGAGTTGAACATCTCAAGAAATGAAAGCAATTTGAATATAGTGAATACTAATGGATTGATTACAAACAGACATATGCAATGCATTGATAAAGTAACAAAGTTTGACATGAATAAATGTTTGAACAATCAAAAGAAAATTACAAATTGCAAATTCTAATGAACAAAAAAGTCCTCTCGGCTCAGGACTTGTCACTTCAAATGGTGAACCTTGGAGGATTGGTAGAAGAACTCAGCCTGACCATCCCGTGTGAATTCCAAAGCTCCTTCGTCAATCAGGTCTTGAATTTTGTTTTTCAATGTCCAACAACCATCAGTATCATGCCCCGGGCTATTGGAATGGTATGCGCACCTTGCATCAAGATTGTGCTTTAGGGAGGCTGTGTTGGGATTCTTAGGAGGGTCCCTTAACGTCACCAGATTCAATCTTAACAGGTGTTGTAAAGCTTGAGACAGCGGCATGTTGAGCTTGGTAAATTGCCTCCTGGGCATGTTTGGCTTACTCTGATCGGACCATTGTCCTTGGCAAGGTCGTTATTGGACCTGTGAGGTAGTAACAACTTGGAAAGGTCTATTCTTCGTCAAACCAAACCTTTGACTTCTCGGAAGTTGATTAATGACTTGGTCCCCGTCCTTGACTATTTGCTTCATGTCGTTGTATCTGTCTTGACGAAGCTGGTTGACAATGGTTCTCAGCTCTTCTTGTTCCCGAGCTAAGCCTTGGATAAGAGCCATCTGCCCCAGCATCTGGGTTTTCATGGCACTGAACTTAGCTTGTAGTTGTTCTAGTTATTCGTCCTTATTGTCTTCAGGACTTTTCTTGACCAAGTTCCCAACGAGGAGTGTTTTCAACTCTTCCTGCCCCTTGGATAGGTTTAGGAATACGTCCCTGAACTGAGCTTCTCGAGTTTGAAGATCTTGGTTGTCTGGTTGGAAAGCCATTGCTGAAATAAACAGTGAGAACAAGAGAGACCTGTACTGGGAGACCTGTTATGCAATGATATGTATGATATATGTATGCAATGTTTTCAAGGATCTCGCAGGGTAAACAAGAAATTGTTAGAATTTGTATTTTGCAGCTTGATTGAAGGAACTTCATGTTGCTGAGAGTCCTTCTTCAAGAGTCAGGCTCACCATATCGAGTGGGTCATAGCCCCTGACTCAAGTTACAATCTTGGCTAGAGGAAAATAAATCCCCTTTGCCCCTTGATAGACATCTGGTTCATCGTGACATGCATCACAAACCCTTGAGATCCTTGAAATGGTTAAGGAAATGCTATGGTATGATGTTATGATGTGTATGCTATGCATGTGAGGCAAAGTGTGAAGTGATGTAAGTAAGTCCTGCAATGAATAAGGACTGTAAACAAAACCTGCAAGAAACTCGTGTTGTCAGATAACAAGAATGTGCAAGTAGTTCAAGTTTGAAAGCACACAAGTCACACAAAGAGCCCTTAGATTTTAGGCTAGCATGGAGTTTAGGTGTTACCCTCTTGAAGTTGGTTGACTCAAAACCTGTCCTACAAATAGTAACCGGGTTCTAAGGAGCTCAATATCATTGGATTGTTTTCTATGTTCATTGTTTTGATTTAGCCACTTAACTGGCGACCAAAATATTCCAAGAAAACAACCCTCAATGAGTGTAGTATCGAGTATCTACCAACTTTGGACTGCACCAAAGTCAGTCATCTCACTACCCCTAAAGAGGCCAGGATGGTCAAGTAAGGTTCTAAGGTCAGTTGATGCTTCACGACACCACGCGGCGGCCCCGTACTCTCCTTGACTTGACTCAAGGGTTACCAGTACTCACCAAAGTGCCACATCGACGTAGCAACTGCTTTAACCGTGTCGGTATACCCCGCACAGTTCCCTCACAGTTTGTTGCTACCTAAAAGGTATCCCCCAGATCCGGGTTAGGATCTATGAAACTCCCAAAACAGGCCCACAATATTAAAGCAATCAAAACAGGCAATCGAAAACATAAGTATGATCTAAATCTAAGGTACACCTCACTTTATAATGTCCCCAGCAGAGTCGCCAGTTCTGTGATCGGTGGAAATAGAACTGACTGTTTAAAGTTGGATCGCATATGTCACGGTAAGCAAGAGTCGCCACCGTCTTTTATTTTCTCCAACAAGGAAAGGACAAAAGCACAGCAAAATTCCTTTTCGAGATGTTTCTCGGTTCGGGAGGTAGATGATAGAAAGGGAAGGTGTTAGCACCCTTTCTATCCGTGGTTATCCACGGGCTCTTAGGTACTTGCTCACTATGTTTTCAAAAATGTTTGCTTTTCTTGTGTTTGTGGGTTTTGAAAAAGTTTGTTTTGAAAACTTCTAGGTAACTCTTGTATCGGTCCTCAAGAGTGTATGAAGTGTTTGTTTGAAAACTTTTGTTTGAAAGTGTGAGTGCGAAAAGTTTGTTTTGTTTTTGAAAGAGCAAGTACCCAGGAGAAATCTACCTACTCTAAAGGAATTAAGCTGTGTAGATGTCCTTTAGACAGTACTATCCCACTATTGAGAAGTAGGTAGCACTATCGTTGGAGTTATTCGGGTCAACTCGATTATAGGGACATGTGTGGTCACCAAAGCAATAGTAGGACGCCTTAGCGGTAACCCTAATGTCCTAGATCCTTTTTTATCCGAGGCAACCGTTTCGAGGCAACTTGGATCTTTAGACAGGAGGGCGACCTCTAAAACACCCTATACTTGACGACCACGTCGAGGAAACCAAGTGAGGCGTACCCTAAGAGTGGCATGTGCGAGTGGATTGTTTTTAAGTTAATTTTATCTTTGTACATGTCATGGGTTATCTATGTTGGTTTTAAGTTCATACATTGGATCTTGTCATGCATTCCCTATTATCAAACATCTAACAGTTAATATTATGCGGAAGTTAAATTGCGGGAAATTAAATCTAAACTATTACAAGGCGTCGGGTATTTACATCGCCAAAAACAAACCCTTTAATTTAAATTGCGGAAAGTAAAATAAAGCGATAAATAATTAAAGTCCTAATTATCTATTACAAACCGGGAAACAGATACAATAATATGATAAAATGGATCGCGTGCGCGAAATTAAATCGGATGCGAGTTTTTTGGGGTTTTGACCCTTTTTTGAAAGAAAGTGGTTTTTTTGGTTATTTTTGGATTAAAAGAAATTAAATTAAGTTACCAATTAAATTAATAAACTAATTAATTAATTAAAATATTTTTGGAGTTTTTGATATTTAAGGAAGTAAAAATAAATTTGATCAAAGTTAATAAAAACCTAATCGTCTAAATTAATTTTAATTATTGCAAAAAATATTAAAGTTATTTCCTAATTAAACTAAATTAATTGAATTAATATTTATTTACAAAAATAAAGTGCTGAATTTAATTTTAATAAATAAAATATATATTTTTGTGTTTTTGATTTTATTAGGAAAAAATGTTAATTGGTTAGTGATTAATAAAAATAATAACGATTAATTAATTAAAGGAACATAATAGAAATAGAGAGAGAGAGTTTAGGAGTATACGAGCCTGATTGGAGGGGTGAAACAGTTATTGGCGTCATGTGTAAACTATTTTGTTTTGGCCATTTGTCTTTTGCCTTTTGGCCATTTGTGTTCTGGCCTCAACGTCTTTAACCTTCTCAGGATGTCTGTCTCGCCATGTGTTGGTGTCATGTGTAAACTGTTCTGTTTTGGCCATTTGGCTTTTGCCCATTTGTGTTCTGGCCTCAACGTTCCTTAATGAACCTGCATGTGATCCTGTCTAAAATCTGCAGTGTTGAATCTCATGAACACATTAAGTAAAATCATAAAATGCAAAATAAAGCCAATATATGAAGAAATTTAATGTTTAGGCACAATATGGCATGTATGAATGATTATACCCTTTTGATCATGGAGATCAAATCAATCTTACCCTTACAAAATGTAGCCGATATCGAGAACTAACTGCTGTCCGAAAATCGACTCAATCGGATAAACGGTGAATTAGTTATGAATTTTTGAAGTTTCATCTCAAACAAACTTATTTTGGGCTCTAGTGTCGACTCTGACACGTTCTTCAATAAAAAACTGGTATTGATCGGAGCATAATCCGGTCTCGACTTTTGAAGCAAAGTTGTAGATCTCTGAGTCAGTGACCTTGTGTAAAAATATGAGTCTAATCCGATAAAAATTGACCGAGTTATGAATTTTCGAAGTTTCGGCCCAGATGAAATAATATTCAGCATTCAGAATTTTTGGCGTGTCATGCATTCTGAGCAAAAAACGAAGGCCTTTTGAATACCGTTTGAACTTAATACCTTCTGTTAAAATGTAGCCAACTCAATTTGTGAAATTTTGGCGCCGGAACCAGCTCGATACGATGAAAATCGACCAAGTTATGATTTTTTGAATATGACGCAAATAAACTTCTGTCACAAATTTTATGTACGAAAATACTTGATAAATCCACATTTTTGAAGACCTTCTGATTGAAATTGGCTTCCAGCTGTGAGAGATGAAAACGTATATAATGTTAACTGGATCTTTCCTGAAAGGTAAAAGTCAGTCATATGCAATGCATGATATGGATCTAGCAATGATGTTCTCAACATAACTGAGATTTGTATGATGCAGTGTGTTATGCATGCTATAATGATGTATGTGATATTTCATGACTTGTATGTTTTTGTCTAGGAAAGTAAATCCTTGACAGGTGCCGGGAAGTCATATCCTGGGCTGATATTGAGGAATAGATTTTGCTTCCGCTGGGGATGATAACTACAAGGATTACCGGTAGGAGAAGATGACTCCATTGCGGAATAAACTTGGCGAATGGAAGATTCTGCGGGGAGAAAAGATATTCTAGCGATCATGCTGGGAGGCAATACTCTGTGGGGAGAGAAATACTTCGTTAAGTGTTAATGGACTTCGCTGGGGATAGGAAGGAATTATGTTGACGACACTCTTTCCGTGGCTTTTGGCTGAGGATAACCCAGTTATATCCTGTTAAGGAAATAACTCTTTAAATGAAGCCGGACGACGCGTTCGTGCTCTGCTAGGGGATGAGCTTCCAGAATATACTGGGGATAAGCTTACTGCTTGGGGAGATGAATTCCATCTTCCCTGGGGAACTTGGATTGGACTCTTCTGGGGAGTTTTGGAATGTAATTTTATAAGTTGAAAGGGGGAACCTATGTAGGGTTGCATGCTGATGAGTTTGTGTAAAACTGTATCTGAAATGGAAAAGGAACCTGGGTAGGGTTACTTTGATGATGAGTTCGTGTAAAACTTCGTTCTTGGAAAGGGAGAACCTGTGTAGGGTTTCTGGGTGACGAGTCCATGTAAAACTGCATCTTGAAGAGAAGGGACCGGTGTAGGGTTACTTTGATGAGGAGTTCGTGTAAAACTTCCTGATGAACCGGGGTTAGGTTACTTGGATAAGTTTGTGTAAAAACTTCTTGATGAACCGGGGTAAGGTTATTTGTGATAAGTTTGTGTAAAACTTCTTGATGAACCGGGGTTAGGTCATCTTATGGAGGAGGAGTCTGTGTATGACTTTGTCTGAAGGTTGAGCAGAAACCGGTGTTGGGTTGCATGATTTTGATTAAGTGGATAATTGTCCTGTTTGGTCTCGGACGTTAGCCCACGATCTGGAATTTGTAAAGGTAGATGGTAATCATTTTTATGTTGATCTGTCCTTTGTAATTTGGTTGACAGAGCAATTGGATCGCCTGGATAGCTCATTATTGCCCCTGCTTCGGAGGTGAGGGAAGAGGATACCTGTGCGGGTGATCGACAAATCTTCGGGTAGGCAAGTGACGAGATACCGGAACATAGTCGTACGCTTCGATCCCTAACTTTTGCCTGGACCGCCCTTTCGGGTTTTCAGTCCGCCGGGTGTACAGTTTTTTTTTTTATATTCATCCCTTGTTTTTGCCCAAGCCCTTTTGGTTCGCCGGGAAGCCCTTATTTTTGCCTAGGTGTGTCAACCTAGCGGGTCTTTGATTGTGCGTAGTATTTTTCGACTATGTCCGTGCTTTCAGCATGTAGGGAATTGCCCCTGTTAGAAATTGTTTTGTCATGCCACCAGAAGGTGTTTGATCAGGCCAGATTCGTTGTTGAAATGCCCCAAGTGACTCAAGCGGAGGTTTGCCCCAGGCTATTTGGCCTTTGAGAGATTCTCCGAATCTTGACTGAACTGCCCCAGATGATAGACCATGATCATGTCGTGCCCCCTTGATTGGAGATACTCTTGTTCATTAGACTTTCGTCATGCGAATTTCTATGCTGTTCAAACAAAAAGTCACATGCAAACAAAGTTATGTTAAAAATACAAGGCTTATGTCTGTCTCAAAGATTTTGAAAATTCATTCTTTTTCATAAAACAAGTGAATGTTTGTAAAACATAATGTCAACTCCGTATTTACCGTAGGCCTTCAGGAGTCAGGATACCTTTCGCAACAGTATGCTTTCGAACTAACCCATGCTTCAGCTAGGACTTTTAAGGGTTGTAACGTGGCTTGGTTCACGGTTTAAGAAACAAAGTATAAAGGTTCAAATTTTATTTGTACCCACCCTCTCTTCGTGATGTTCTCCAAACCTAAACTCAGTTGATCATACATTAGACCTTGTTTGAGTCTTTGCTCTAATTTTCTGGTGATGGATAACTTATTTTGAATAGGCAGTCATTCTTTTTTTGTCGAGGGTTTGTGTGACCTCCTTTTTTTTGATTTTGTGATCCCTATTTTTTGCCTGAACTGTTTCTTTTGTGATTACAGTCAGCGGGATGCCCCAGTTTTGTAAGTCTCCTTCATAGGTTTTGACTTAATGGGTTTTTATTTTTTGAGACATGATGACTGCCTATCTGTATGATTGTTTGGAATTATCACTATCTTTTGTTTTGTAAGGACCTCTTTGGTGCCATTCGTTATGTACTTGGATCAACTGAGAGACTACCCTGCCCCAGGTTATGATAAAGGGTTTTGATTTTCGAAAAGAAAAACTCCTACTTCTTTGGCTCAAAGGGGTTGACGAGGGATTATCTTCCTTATTACTCCAGTGTTTAGGAATTGAAACAATGCCTGTACCTCATCAGCGGGGTCTGTTCAAAAGCATACTGTAAAGATTGCGGTATCGTTTTCGTCATCCTCCCTCAAGAGGCTTAGAATTAACGAGAGTTGACATCAGAAAAAATATGAAAACAGTTTGCATACAGTAAATGCGAACATATTGATTCAAAAATAGACATAAGCGATGCATTAATGAAATAACAATGTTTTAATCATGAGTAAACGTTTGCACAATCAAAAGAAAATTACAATTTGAAAATTCGAATGAACAAAAATTTCTAGTCTCAGGGCTTGTCACTTCAGATGGTGAGCCTTGGAGGGATGGTAGAAAAATTCAGCCTGACCATCTTGTGTGAATTCCAGTGCTCCTTCATCAATCAGGTCCTGGATCTTGTTTTTCAAAGCCCAACACTCGTTTGCATTATGTCCTGGACAGGCAGAGTGGTAGGCACACCTTTTATTGGGATCGTAAGCAGGATGTGCTGTGTTGGGGTTCTGGGGATGATCCCTTAATGTGATCAGGTTCAATCTCAACAGGCGTTGTAAAGCTTGAAACGGCGACATATTGAGCGGGGTGAACTGCCTCCTGGGCTTGTCTGTCTGAAGTTGGTGAAGTTGCTGCTGAATTGGTGATACTGGAGCCATATGAGGAGCTTTCTCCTTGCCTCTTTGTCTTAAAGGTGGTTGAACGATGATTGGCTTTTTACCCTTAGATGTTTGCCCCAGTTGGTTACCCTGAAGCAGTTTGTTGACGAGAACCCCGAGCTCATCTTGTCTTTGAGTTAAACCCTGAATGGTAGTCATCTGCCCCAGCATCTGGGCTTTCATTGCATCTATCTCAGCTTGCAGGCGTTCCAGCCGTTCGTCCTCAGCACTGTTCCTGGCAAAAGTCTCCATGAGAAGTGTCCTTAGCTCCTCCTGCCCCTTGGATAGATTCAGGAGGATTTCCTCGAACCGAGTCCCTTGAGCAAGAAGGTCCTGGTTATCTTGTTGGGAAGCCATTGCTGAAATAAACAGCGGAGATGATAAGTGACTTGTCCAAAGGGTACCTGTTATGCAATGATATGTATGATATGCATGTAATGTTTTCAAGGACCTCGCGGGGTAAACAAAAAAAATTTGTTAGCATTGGAATTTAGAGCTTGATTGAAGGACACCCATGTTATTGAGAACTCTTCTTCAAGAGTCAAAGGCTCACCATATCAAGTGGGTCATAGCCCCTGACACATTCATCATGTCTGGTTTTGATTTCCAAACAACCTTGGTAAGGGGACCTTCTTCAGGAGTCAGAGCTCACCATATCAAGTGGGTCATAGCCTCTGACAACATTGGCTAGAGGAAAATAAATCCTCTTTGCCCCTTGCTAGATGTTTGATTTATATGACCTGTATCACAAGCCCTTGAGATCCTTGAAATGGGTTAGGATGTATGCAATGGTATGATGTCATGATATGCATGGGGTAATGTGAGTAACCCTGTTATGAGCCCTTATTATAAACAAACCCTGCAAGAAATTCAGTACTTTGTTATGAGCCCCAATTAAGGACTATAAACAAAACCAAGAAATTTGGTAAACCTTGTCATGAGTCCTAGTTAAGGACTATAAACAAAACCTGTAAGTAGTTCGTGTGTCAGCTAACAAGCATGCAAGTAGGCAAGTACAAAGGCACACAAGTCACACAAGAGAAACCCTTAAGGTTTAAGGCCAGCATGGGGTCTGGGTGGTACCCTCTTGAAGTTGGTGGGTTCAACCTGTCCTAATCAAAGTAACCGGGTTCTAAGGTTCCCAATATCACGGGATTGCTTTCATTGTTCATCGTTTCGATTTAGCCACTGAACTGGCGACCGAAATATTCCAGGAAAGCAACCCTCAATTGAGTGTAGTATCGAGTATCAACCAACCTCGGACTGCACCAAAGTCAGTTATCTCCCTACCCTAAAGAGGCCAAGATGGTTCAATTAAGGTTCCTAAGGTCTGTTGATGCTTCATGACACCACATGGAGGCCCCGTACTCTCCTTGACTGACTCAAGGGTTACCGGTACACACCAAAGTGCCACATCAACGTAGCAGACTGTTTCAACCATGTCGGTATACCCCGTACAGTTCCCTCACAGCCTTGTTGCTACTTTCTAAAAGGTATCCCCAGATCCGGGTTAGGATCTATAGAACTCCCAAGACAGTCCCACAATAATAAAGCAAACAAGGAAAGCAATTGAAAACACAATGATCTTAGTCCTAAGGTACACCTCACTTTAAGTTTTTGTCCCCAGCAGAGTCGCCAGTTCTGTGATCGGTGGATCTGGAACTGACTGTTTAAAAGCTGGTTCGCGAAATGTCGCGGAAGCAAGAGTCGCCACCGTCTTTTATTTTCTCCAAATGGAAAGGACAAAAGCACAGAAAAATTCCTTTAAAGAGATTGCTCTCGGTTCGGGAGGTAGGTTATAGAAAGGGAAGGTGTTAGCACCCTTTCTATCCATGGTTATCCATGGGCTCTTAGGTACTTGCTCAATGTGTTTTCAAAATGTTTGCTTGCTTTTCAATGTGGGTTTCAAAAATATTCTTTGAAAAGTTTCAGTTCAACTCGTACGTCAGAGTGTTTGAAAAATTTGCTTTTGAAAGCTTTTGAAAATGTGTTGGTGAAAAGATGTTTTGATTTGTTTGAGATTAGAGCAAGTATCCTTGAGAACCTACCTACCCTAAGGAATTCGTCTGTGTAAATGTCCTTTAAAGTAGTGCCATCCCACCATTGAGAGGTAGGTAGCACCACCGTTGGAGGTGTTCGGGTCAATTCGAGTTTTAGGGACGTGGTGATCACCAGAGCAATGGGAAGACACCTTAGAAGCTACCCTTATGCCATTGATCTTTTATTCCGAGGCAACTTTGTTTTAGGCAACTAGATCAATGGACACAAGGACTTACTAAAATATCCTCTACTCGATGATCACCTTTCGAAAGGCAACAGTGAGGCGTACCCTAGGGGTGGTGTGTGCGAATTGTGTGCCATTTTCAGTTTATTGTTTGTCTTGTCATGCATTGGTGATCTAACGATTCGATTTTATTTTTGGGCATTCATTCTTTCATGTTATTGTTTAACAGTTATAAAGTTGCGAAAAATAAATCTAAACTATTACAACTGGCGCGGGTCCACATCGCCAAAAAAAACCGAACCCGATTTGACTGAAAATAAATAAAGCGAATAAATAAAAGTGCGAGAATTTTAAATTACATGGCTTTGGGGCATATACAGAATTATTCACAAAAAGCAATAAATGAAACGTGCGAAAAAGAAAATACTCAAATGCGAGGGCGTTGGACCCTTTAAAGGAATTAAAATAATTAAGTTATCTAAAATTAAAATTAATGAAAAAATGGTATTTTTGTGTTTTTTAGATTTAAAAGAAAAAAGAAAAATTAATTGAAATTGAATTAAATATTAAACCCTAGTTCTATTATTTTTTAAGTTTATTATGAAAATTTTAACTTTTAACCTAATCTAATTCTAAATTAATTTATGTACATTTTTTAATTTATGAAAATAAATAAATAACATTATTATTCTGAAAAAAGGGAAAAAATAAAAAAAGAAAATAAAAGTCATTAAACCTAAATTCTAGTTTTTTTGGATTTTTATTAAAAAGGATTAAAGTTGAAAACTTAATTAAACTAAACATTTTACATGTTATTATTTATACAAAAAAAACAATATTTAAAATAAAATAATTATTAAAATTTTTGACTTTTCTGATTTTTTGAATGTTTTTTTATGTTTTGTAAAAAAAAATTATTAATTAAATAAATAGCAAGTAAAAGAAATAAAAGAAAAAAATTAAAGAAAGAATAATAAACAAAAATAAATAATAAGGCAAACCAGGGGGGTGTAGGCCTGGTGATTTTCTGGCCCAATTGCTTTGAATTTTGTTGACTTTTCCAATCACATGCACGCCTGTTGACTTGCATCCATCATATGCCTTTGTTCTGAACCCTTTGATAGGCCTCCTGGGACACGTGGACAATGCATTCTGAGTGTGTATGGTGAGTCTCAATGTTAGCGTTGCATGGAAACTGGAAATGAAAAATAATATGAGAAATGTGTGAGACCTGGGGTTTGAACCCAGGTCATGAGAGTCCCTAGCGCACGTCCCTGCCAGCTGAGCCACGTTGATTTCAATTAACATATAATAGTCAATAAATAATATAAAAGAAAAAGGTTAGTGCTATTTGAACTGCGCGCGAGATTTGAATGAACGTATCATTGGCTGCCACGACTTCTTCTTCCTCGCGTGCCCTGAAACATAAAACACAACAGCAACGGTTTTGAAGCGTTGTTTTAAGCATGCTATGGGAAAATAGCGAATAGCCATATAGGCTACATAAATTGTTCGCGATGGTTGTTTCTTGCTCGTTGGAACATGCTGGTTTTAATGACAATGGTCTTGAGCTTTGATTTTGCCTATTTTTGAAAGCCCTAAATTAAGAAAACTGTAACCCTAATATTCGAAAATGGTAGAATCTCGTATGATCAACAAAAATGAAATTAAACACCATGAATAGCTCAGAAACTTTGTGAGGAACGTGAATATGTGATTAAAATGCAATGATCATGCTTAGAGTTGAGAATACGATTTCAAAAAAATCTCTGTACAGTTTGAGTTGCCACTACTGCCTCTTCGCGTTTTGATTGATGTTAGTGATTGGGATGTGCTCAGAAATGCCTAAGGATGCTAATGGAAGAAGAATTAAGGCTTAAAAGATCCCTCTAATAGTGATTTCAGTTTTGAGTTTTTATCCAAAATTTTCAATCTGCCAATGCTTGTTTGGGCGCAGCTTATAATGTCTTAAGCCTAGGGTTTGACTCAGTGATGATCATGGAATGGAATTGGCTTGCTAACTCACCTTAATTCAAGCTCATGAAGGAATTAGTCTTAGGGTTTTCACTCTTAACCATTTTTCCTCCTTTTTAGCCAAAACCTAGACCTAGTATGCAAATGAACCCTAGCCTGATTTCTTGAGTTGGTTCATGATACATAGAAATTGTCCAAGTTCACATGACACTATTCCATTGGTTTTTAAATTTTATTTGAATTTTCAAAGAATTAAAATGAATTAAATCATCAAAAATTAAATAAAATAAAAAAATCAATATTTGGTCTTGAAATTAACCATGGGACACGTGTGTGGCATGACAAGGATGAACCAAGTGGAAAAAATGGGGCCCCTTTGTCAAAAATTGGATTTTCAAGGATAGTTGACTTTTGCCATTTCACAAAAATTTCCCAACTTCTACAAGGCATAACTTGCTCAATTTTTAAGCTTTTCACATGTTCTTGGACATTTTGGAAAGGTCTTTGAGTCCTTTAACCAATGCCTTTGGTCCCATGTCATTTTGATTTACCAATCTCAAATTATGGCCTTTGACTTAAAGTCCCTTTTTGTTGACTTTTGAAAATGACCTGTAATGTTGAAATTGATAACTTTTTGTGAGAGCATTTATTGGACTTGAAGTATGAAGATGAGTTGTAGGAAATGTCTTTCTCTTCAAAATGAGCTTTGGATGGAATTTTTCTGATAATCCATGTGAAAGTTATGCCCTGGTCAATTTCAGTTGACTTTTTCAGCTGTCCAAATATAGCAACTTTTGCATCTTTGATGATTTCTGAGCCAAATTTTGAGGATCATGATCAAGCATTGATCAAATGATGTTTGTGGCTTCAAAATGATATGTTGACCAAAAATTTGAACTTTTGACTGTCAAATGACCATTTTGCCCCTACAGTTGACTGTAGTGCAATTTAGGGTTTTGACTGTGCAATCTTGAGCTGAATGCCTTGAAACTTGATATGAGGATGCTTGACCATGTTTTTAAGCATGTGAGACTTGATTGAGCCTTTGAAAACTTCATTTTCTTGATCAGAACCCAAACCCTAGTTTTGACTGTATGGGAGACTGTTGCACTGCACAACCCTTGGGGAATTTTGTGACTTGACTTGGCAATTTCTTGAGGAATATGGGAGGGCAAATTTTGGGGTATAACAGTTGCCCCTGTTCAATCTTCTTAGACCCGAGGATGCAGATTGGCTGACGTGCCTTTCGTAATCCGAGGGTAAAAGATGATTGGACACTAGAGTGCCCGGAAATTTGCGCTCACATGTTAGCAATGATGGTGGGAATGGGCTTATAGATGCCATTTGGAGATTGTTGGATAGGATGATGGGCTTATAGATGTCATCTGAATGTTGATTGCGTGGGAGATTCCTTAGCGAGAACCTGCATACCTGCAAAACAGAAAATGAATACCTGACACGTTGCAGGGGCTGATTTTTAGGTGCCTGGTATAGATGTGTCCTGACTGGTTGCAGGAGCTGAGTCTGGAGCTTCAAATGGCGATGAAAGAACCAGGGATGATTACTTCCTTAGCATGAATGGTAAGAGAGCCTTGGGTGACTTTAACTTCAACAACGCTCGTTGAGAAAAATCTTGGGTGTCTTCTACTGGGATAAGAATCAGAGAGATCTTAGGGTTGATCTGACTGAACCAGAGAAGGCCTTTGACTGGATAAGCAATCAGGAAAATCTTGGGACGATTTAACTGAACCGGTCTAGGTCTTGAAATGTCTTCAACTGGATAAGCAATCAGGAAAATCTTGGGACGATTTAACTGAACCAGAGAAGGCCTTTGACTGGATAAGCAATCAGGAAAATCTTGGGGACGATTTAACTGAACCGGTCTAGGTCTTGAAATGTCTTCAACTGGATAAGCAATCAGGAAAATCTTGGGACGATTTAACTGAACCAGAGAAGGCCTTTGACTGGATAAGCAATCAGGAAAATCTTGGGACGATTTAACTGAACCAGAGAAGGCCTTTGACTGGATAAGCAATCAGGAAAATCTAGGGACGATTTAACTGAACCGGTCTAGGTCTTGAAATGTCTTCAACTGGATAAGCAATCAGGAAAATCTTGGGACGATTTAACTGAACCAGAGAAGGCCTTTGACTGGATAAGCAATTAGGAAAATCTAGGGACGATTTAACTGAACCGGTCTAGGTCTTGAAATGTCTTCAACTGGATAAGCAATCAGGAAAATCTTGGGACGATTTAACTGAACCAGAGAAGGCCTTTGACTGGATAAGCAATCAGGAAAATCTTGGGACGATTTAACTGAACCGGTCTAGGTCTTGAAATGTCTTCAACTGGATAAGCAATCAGGAAAATCTTGGGACGATTTAACTGAACCAGAGAAGGCCTTTGACTGGATAAGCAATCAGGAAAATCTTGGGACGATTTAACTGAACCGGTCTAGGTCTTGAAATGTCTTCAACTGGATAAGCAATCAGGAAAATCTTGGGACGATTTAACTGAACCAGAGAAGGCCTTTGACTGGATAAGCAATCAGGAAAATCTTGGGACGATTTAACTGAACCGGTCTAGGTCTTGAAATGTCTTCAACTGGATAAGCAATCAGGAAAATCTTGGGACGATTTAACTGAACCAGAGAAGGCCTTTGACTGGATAAGCAATCAGGAAAATCTTGGGACGATTAACTGAACCGGTCTAGGTCTTGAAATGTCTTCAACTGGATAAGCAATCAGGAAAATCTTGGGACGATTTAACTGAACCAGAGAAGGCCTTTGACTGGATAAGCAATCAGGAAAATCTTGGGACGATTTAACTGAACCGGTCTAGGTCTTGAAATGTCTTCAACTGGATAAGCAATCAGGAAAATCTTGGGACGATTTAACTGAACCAGAGAAGGCCTTTGACTGGATAAGCAATCAGGAAAATCTTGGGACGATTTAACTGAACCGGTCTAGGTCTTGAAATGTAGCTTGAGGACTTAACTGGATCTTTCCTGAAAGGTAAAAGTCAGTCATATGCAATGCATGATATGGATCTAGCAATGATGTTCTCAACATAACTGAGATTTGTATGATGCAGTGTGTTATGCATGCTATAATGATGTATGTGATATTTCATGACTTGTATGTTTTTGTCTAGGAAAGTAAATCCTTGACAGGTGCCGGGAAGTCATATCCTGGGCTGATATTGAGGAATAGATTTTGCTTCCGCTGGGGATGATAACTACAAGGATTACCGGTAGGAGAAGATGACTCCATTGCGGAATAAACTTGGCGAATGGAAGATTCTGCGGGGAGAAAAGATATTCTAGCGATCATGCTGGGAGGCAATACTCTGTGGGGAGAGAAATACTTCGTTAAGTGTTAATGGACTTCGCTGGGGATAGGAAGGAATTATGTTGACGACACTCTTTCCGTGGCTTTTGGCTGAGGATAACCCAGTTATATCCTGTTAAGGAAATAACTCTTTAAATGAAGCCGGACGACGCGTTCGTGCTCTGCTAGGGGATGAGCTTCCAGAATATACTGGGGATAAGCTTACTGCTTGGGGAGATGAATTCCATCTTCCCTGGGGAACTTGGATTGGACTCTTCTGGGGAGTTTTGGAATGTAATTTTATAAGTTGAAAGGGGGAACCTATGTAGGGTTGCATGCTGATGAGTTTGTGTAAAACTGTATCTGAAATGGAAAAGGAACCTGGGTAGGGTTACTTTGATGATGAGTTCGTGTAAAACTTCGTTCTTGGAAAGGGAGAACCTGTGTAGGGTTTCTGGGTGACGAGTCCATGTAAAACTGCATCTTGAAGAGAAGGGACCGGTGTAGGGTTACTTTGATGAGGAGTTCGTGTAAAACTTCCTGATGAACCGGGGTTAGGTTACTTGGATAAGTTTGTGTAAAAACTTCTTGATGAACCGGGGTAAGGTTATTTGTGATAAGTTTGTGTAAAACTTCTTGATGAACCGGGGTTAGGTCATCTTATGGAGGAGGAGTCTGTGTATGACTTTGTCTGAAGGTTGAGCAGAAACCGGTGTTGGGTTGCATGATTTTGATTAAGTGGATAATTGTCCTGTTTGGTCTCGGACGTTAGCCCACGATCTGGAATTTGTAAAGGTAGATGGTAATCATTTTTATGTTGATCTGTCCTTTGTAATTTGGTTGACAGAGCAATTGGATCGCCTGGATAGCTCATTATTGCCCCTGCTTCGGAGGTGAGGGAAGAGGATACCTGTGCGGGTGATCGACAAATCTTCGGGTAGGCAAGTGACGAGATACCGGAACATAGTCGTACGCTTCGATCCCTAACTTTTGCCTGGACCGCCCTTTCGGGTTTTCAGTCCGCCGGGTGTACAGTTTTTTTTTTTATATTCATCCCTTGTTTTTGCCCAAGCCCTTTTGGTTCGCCGGGAAGCCCTTATTTTTGCCTAGGTGTGTCAACCTAGCGGGTCTTTGATTGTGCGTAGTATTTTTCGACTATGTCCGTGCTTTCAGCATGTAGGGAATTGCCCCTGTTAGAAATTGTTTTGTCATGCCACCAGAAGGTGTTTGATCAGGCCAGATTCGTTGTTGAAATGCCCCAAGTGACTCAAGCGGAGGTTTGCCCCAGGCTATTTGGCCTTTGAGAGATTCTCCGAATCTTGACTGAACTGCCCCAGATGATAGACCATGATCATGTCGTGCCCCCTTGATTGGAGATACTCTTGTTCATTAGACTTTCGTCATGCGAATTTCTATGCTGTTCAAACAAAAAGTCACATGCAAACAAAGTTATGTTAAAAATACAAGGCTTATGTCTGTCTCAAAGATTTTGAAAATTCATTCTTTTTCATAAAACAAGTGAATGTTTGTAAAACATAATGTCAACTCCGTATTTACCGTAGGCCTTCAGGAGTCAGGATACCTTTCGCAACAGTATGCTTTCGAACTAACCCATGCTTCAGCTAGGACTTTTAAGGGTTGTAACGTGGCTTGGTTCACGGTTTAAGAAACAAAGTATAAAGGTTCAAATTTTATTTGTACCCACCCTCTCTTCGTGATGTTCTCCAAACCTAAACTCAGTTGATCATACATTAGACCTTGTTTGAGTCTTTGCTCTAATTTTCTGGTGATGGATAACTTATTTTGAATAGGCAGTCATTCTTTTTTTGTCGAGGGTTTGTGTGACCTCCTTTTTTTTGATTTTGTGATCCCTATTTTTTGCCTGAACTGTTTCTTTTGTGATTACAGTCAGCGGGATGCCCCAGTTTTGTAAGTCTCCTTCATAGGTTTTGACTTAATGGGTTTTTATTTTTTGAGACATGATGACTGCCTATCTGTATGATTGTTTGGAATTATCACTATCTTTTGTTTTGTAAGGACCTCTTTGGTGCCATTCGTTATGTACTTGGATCAACTGAGAGACTACCCTGCCCCAGGTTATGATAAAGGGTTTTGATTTTCGAAAAGAAAAACTCCTACTTCTTTGGCTCAAAGGGGTTGACGAGGGATTATCTTCCTTATTACTCCAGTGTTTAGGAATTGAAACAATGCCTGTACCTCATCAGCGGGGTCTGTTCAAAAGCATACTGTAAAGATTGCGGTATCGTTTTCGTCATCCTCCCTCAAGAGGCTTAGAATTAACGAGAGTTGACATCAGAAAAAATATGAAAACAGTTTGCATACAGTAAATGCGAACATATTGATTCAAAAATAGACATAAGCGATGCATTAATGAAATAACAATGTTTTAATCATGAGTAAACGTTTGCACAATCAAAAGAAAATTACAATTTGAAAATTCGAATGAACAAAAATTTCTAGTCTCAGGGCTTGTCACTTCAGATGGTGAGCCTTGGAGGGATGGTAGAAAAATTCAGCCTGACCATCTTGTGTGAATTCCAGTGCTCCTTCATCAATCAGGTCCTGGATCTTGTTTTTCAAAGCCCAACACTCGTTTGCATTATGTCCTGGACAGGCAGAGTGGTAGGCACACCTTTTATTGGGATCGTAAGCAGGATGTGCTGTGTTGGGGTTCTGGGGATGATCCCTTAATGTGATCAGGTTCAATCTCAACAGGCGTTGTAAAGCTTGAAACGGCGACATATTGAGCGGGGTGAACTGCCTCCTGGGCTTGTCTGTCTGAAGTTGGTGAAGTTGCTGCTGAATTGGTGATACTGGAGCCATATGAGGAGCTTTCTCCTTGCCTCTTTGTCTTAAAGGTGGTTGAACGATGATTGGCTTTTTACCCTTAGATGTTTGCCCCAGTTGGTTACCCTGAAGCAGTTTGTTGACGAGAACCCCGAGCTCATCTTGTCTTTGAGTTAAACCCTGAATGGTAGTCATCTGCCCCAGCATCTGGGCTTTCATTGCATCTATCTCAGCTTGCAGGCGTTCCAGCCGTTCGTCCTCAGCACTGTTCCTGGCAAAAGTCTCCATGAGAAGTGTCCTTAGCTCCTCCTGCCCCTTGGATAGATTCAGGAGGATTTCCTCGAACCGAGTCCCTTGAGCAAGAAGGTCCTGGTTATCTTGTTGGGAAGCCATTGCTGAAATAAACAGCGGAGATGATAAGTGACTTGTCCAAAGGGTACCTGTTATGCAATGATATGTATGATATGCATGTAATGTTTTCAAGGACCTCGCGGGGTAAACAAAAAAAATTTGTTAGCATTGGAATTTAGAGCTTGATTGAAGGACACCCATGTTATTGAGAACTCTTCTTCAAGAGTCAAAGGCTCACCATATCAAGTGGGTCATAGCCCCTGACACATTCATCATGTCTGGTTTTGATTTCCAAACAACCTTGGTAAGGGGACCTTCTTCAGGAGTCAGAGCTCACCATATCAAGTGGGTCATAGCCTCTGACAACATTGGCTAGAGGAAAATAAATCCTCTTTGCCCCTTGCTAGATGTTTGATTTATATGACCTGTATCACAAGCCCTTGAGATCCTTGAAATGGGTTAGGATGTATGCAATGGTATGATGTCATGATATGCATGGGGTAATGTGAGTAACCCTGTTATGAGCCCTTATTATAAACAAACCCTGCAAGAAATTCAGTACTTTGTTATGAGCCCCAATTAAGGACTATAAACAAAACCAAGAAATTTGGTAAACCTTGTCATGAGTCCTAGTTAAGGACTATAAACAAAACCTGTAAGTAGTTCGTGTGTCAGCTAACAAGCATGCAAGTAGGCAAGTACAAAGGCACACAAGTCACACAAGAGAAACCCTTAAGGTTTAAGGCCAGCATGGGGTCTGGGTGGTACCCTCTTGAAGTTGGTGGGTTCAACCTGTCCTAATCAAAGTAACCGGGTTCTAAGGTTCCCAATATCACGGGATTGCTTTCATTGTTCATCGTTTCGATTTAGCCACTGAACTGGCGACCGAAATATTCCAGGAAAGCAACCCTCAATTGAGTGTAGTATCGAGTATCAACCAACCTCGGACTGCACCAAAGTCAGTTATCTCCCTACCCTAAAGAGGCCAAGATGGTTCAATTAAGGTTCCTAAGGTCTGTTGATGCTTCATGACACCACATGGAGGCCCCGTACTCTCCTTGACTGACTCAAGGGTTACCGGTACACACCAAAGTGCCACATCAACGTAGCAGACTGTTTCAACCATGTCGGTATACCCCGTACAGTTCCCTCACAGCCTTGTTGCTACTTTCTAAAAGGTATCCCCAGATCCGGGTTAGGATCTATAGAACTCCCAAGACAGTCCCACAATAATAAAGCAAACAAGGAAAGCAATTGAAAACACAATGATCTTAGTCCTAAGGTACACCTCACTTTAAGTTTTTGTCCCCAGCAGAGTCGCCAGTTCTGTGATCGGTGGATCTGGAACTGACTGTTTAAAAGCTGGTTCGCGAAATGTCGCGGAAGCAAGAGTCGCCACCGTCTTTTATTTTCTCCAAATGGAAAGGACAAAAGCACAGAAAAATTCCTTTAAAGAGATTGCTCTCGGTTCGGGAGGTAGGTTATAGAAAGGGAAGGTGTTAGCACCCTTTCTATCCATGGTTATCCATGGGCTCTTAGGTACTTGCTCAATGTGTTTTCAAAATGTTTGCTTGCTTTTCAATGTGGGTTTCAAAAATATTCTTTGAAAAGTTTCAGTTCAACTCGTACGTCAGAGTGTTTGAAAAATTTGCTTTTGAAAGCTTTTGAAAATGTGTTGGTGAAAAGATGTTTTGATTTGTTTGAGATTAGAGCAAGTATCCTTGAGAACCTACCTACCCTAAGGAATTCGTCTGTGTAAATGTCCTTTAAAGTAGTGCCATCCCACCATTGAGAGGTAGGTAGCACCACCGTTGGAGGTGTTCGGGTCAATTCGAGTTTTAGGGACGTGGTGATCACCAGAGCAATGGGAAGACACCTTAGAAGCTACCCTTATGCCATTGATCTTTTATTCCGAGGCAACTTTGTTTTAGGCAACTAGATCAATGGACACAAGGACTTACTAAAATATCCTCTACTCGATGATCACCTTTCGAAAGGCAACAGTGAGGCGTACCCTAGGGGTGGTGTGTGCGAATTGTGTGCCATTTTCAGTTTATTATTTGTCTTGTCATGCATTGGTGATCTAACGATTCGATTTTATTTTTGGGCATTCATTCTTTCATGTTATTGTTTAACAGTTATAAAGTTGCGAAAAATAAATCTAAACTATTACAACTGGCGCGGGTCCACATCGCCAAAAAAAACCGAACCCGATTTGACTGAAAATAAATAAAGCGAATAAATAAAAGTGCGAGAATTTTAAATTACATGGCTTTGGGGCATATACAGAATTATTCACAAAAAGCAATAAATGAAACGTGCGAAAAAGAAAATACTCAAATGCGAGGGCGTTGGACCCTTTAAAGGAATTAAAATAATTAAGTTATCTAAAATTAAAATTAATGAAAAAATGGTATTTTTGTGTTTTTTAGATTTAAAAGAAAAAAGAAAAATTAATTGAAATTGAATTAAATATTAAACCCTAGTTCTATTATTTTTTAAGTTTATTATGAAAATTTTAACTTTTAACCTAATCTAATTCTAAATTAATTTATGTACATTTTTTAATTTATGAAAATAAATAAATAACATTATTATTCTGAAAAAAGGGAAAAAATAAAAAAAGAAAATAAAAGTCATTAAACCTAAATTCTAGTTTTTTTGGATTTTTATTAAAAAGGATTAAAGTTGAAAACTTAATTAAACTAAACATTTTACATGTTATTATTTATACAAAAAAAACAATATTTAAAATAAAATAATTATTAAAATTTTTGACTTTTCTGATTTTTTGAATGTTTTTTTATGTTTTGTAAAAAAAAATTATTAATTAAATAAATAGCAAGTAAAAGAAATAAAAGAAAAAAATTAAAGAAAGAATAATAAACAAAAATAAATAATAAGGCAAACCAGGGGGGTGTAGGCCTGGTGATTTTCTGGCCCAATTGCTTTGAATTTTGTTGACTTTTCCAATCACATGCACGCCTGTTGACTTGCATCCATCATATGTCTTTGTTCTGAACCCTTTGATAGGCCTCCTGGGACACGTGGACAATGCATTCTGAGTGTGTATGGTGAGTCTCAATGTTAGCGTTGCATGGAAACTGGAAATGAAAAATAATATGAGAAATGTGTGAGACCTGGGGTTTGAACCCAGGTCATGAGAGTCCCTAGCGCACGTCCCTGCCAGCTGAGCCACGTTGATTTCAATTAACATATAATAGTCAATAAATAATATAAAAGAAAAAGGTTAGTGCTATTTGAACTGCGCGCGAGATTTGAATGAACGTATCATTGGCTGCCACGACTTCTTCTTCCTCGCGTGCCCTGAAACATAAAACACAACAGCAACGGTTTTGAAGCGTTGTTTTAAGCATGCTATGGGAAAATAGCGAATAGCCATATAGGCTACATAAATTGTTCGCGATGGTTGTTTCTTGCTCGTTGGAACATGCTGGTTTTAATGACAATGGTCTTGAGCTTTGATTTTGCCTATTTTTGAAAGCCCTAAATTAAGAAAACTGTAACCCTAATATTCGAAAATGGTAGAATCTCGTATGATCAACAAAAATGAAATTAAACACCATGAATAGCTCAGAAACTTTGTGAGGAACGTGAATATGTGATTAAAATGCAATGATCATGCTTAGAGTTGAGAATACGATTTCAAAAAAATCTCTGTACAGTTTGAGTTGCCACTACTGCCTCTTCGCGTTTTGATTGATGTTAGTGATTGGGATGTGCTCAGAAATGCCTAAGGATGCTAATGGAAGAAGAATTAAGGCTTAAAAGATCCCTCTAATAGTGATTTCAGTTTTGAGTTTTTATCCAAAATTTTCAATCTGCCAATGCTTGTTTGGGCGCAGCTTATAATGTCTTAAGCCTAGGGTTTGACTCAGTGATGATCATGGAATGGAATTGGCTTGCTAACTCACCTTAATTCAAGCTCATGAAGGAATTAGTCTTAGGGTTTTCACTCTTAACCATTTTTCCTCCTTTTTAGCCAAAACCTAGACCTAGTATGCAAATGAACCCTAGCCTGATTTCTTGAGTTGGTTCATGATACATAGAAATTGTCCAAGTTCACATGACACTATTCCATTGGTTTTTAAATTTTATTTGAATTTTCAAAGAATTAAAATGAATTAAATCATCAAAAATTAAATAAAATAAAAAAAATCAATATTTGGTCTTGAAATTAACCATGGGACACGTGTGTGGCATGACAAGGATGAACCAAGTGGAAAAAATGGGGCCCCTTTGTCAAAAATTGGATTTTCAAGGATAGTTGACTTTTGCCATTTCACAAACATTTCCCAACTTCTACAAGGCATAACTTGCTCAATTTTTAAGCTTTTCACATGTTCTTGGACATTTTGGAAAGGTCTTTGAGTCCTTTAACCAATGCCTTTGGTCCCATGTCATTTTGATTTACCAATCTCAAATTATGGCCTTTGACTTAAAGTCCCTTTTTGTTGACTTTTGAAAATGACTTGTAATGTTGAAATTGATAACTTTTTGTGAGAGCATTTATTGGACTTGAAGTATGAAGATGAGTTATAGGAAATGTCTTTCTCTTCAAAATGAGCTTTGGATGGAATTTTTCTGATAATCCATGTGAAAGTTATGCCCTGGTCAATTTCAGTTGACTTTTTCAGCTGTCCAAATATAGCAACTTTTGCATCTTTGATGATTTCTGAGCCAAATTTTGAGGATCATGATCAAGCATTGATCAAATGATGTTTGTGGCTTCAAAATGATATGTTGACCAAAAATTTGAACTTTTGACTGTCAAATGACCATTTTGCCCCTACAGTTGACTGTAGTGCAATTTAGGGTTTTGACTGTGCAATCTTGAGCTGAATGCCTTGAAACTTGATATGAGGATGCTTGACCATGTTTGTAAGCATGTGAGACTTGATTGAGCCTTTGAAAACTTCATTTTCTTGATCAGAACCCAAACCCTAGTTTTGACTGTATGGGAGACTGTTGCACTGCACAACCCTTGGGGAATTTTGTGACTTGACTTGGCAATTTCTTGAGGAATATGGGAGGGCAAATTTTGGGGTATAACACATGCGTTCAATGCCTAATAGATAATAAGGATATTTTGTTCGAGAAGACTTCAATTCCAACTATTTCTTATAATGATGTTTCCATCGTGACCATTTCTGACAATTCTTCCAGGGTCTCTATCAAAAGACCCGTTAGAATTACATCAGTTCCTAAAGTAGCTCCGTTGATAATTAAAATGCCTGGACCAATCCCGTATTCGTCAGACCAAACCGTACCATGGAACTATGGAGGGGATGTCTACTACCACGGTATCAAGCAAGATTGGCCAGCTGCTGAAGATTCAAGTTCCGAGAAAGTTGACTTCGATGTCAGTAAAATCATAGGGACCAGTAAGATAACCCGAAGTGGAAGGGTTTTCTCTCCAGAAATTGCTCCTTCAAAAGTTTTTTCTAGACCTGTAATCATTCCTGTTGTTGTTGCTCCTCCAAAGGCTATTCCTAGTCCTGCAATCATCTCTGATAATACTCATGTTGACAAAACTGTTACAATCCCTATCCCTACTGACATTCCTGCTGCCGATTCAACCGAGACTCGAGGTAAAGGTATTCTGGTTGAGCCTGTCTAGACGAAGGCACAATCAGTAGCTATCTGTGAGACATCCCGGAAAGAGATGGAGGAAATTCTAAAGATCATAAAAAGAAGCGACTACAACGTAGTCGAGCAATTGGGGCGAACTCCATCGAAAATTTCCATGTTGGCTTTATTATTATGTTCTGAGGCTCATGCAAAAGCCTTGGTAAAGTTCCTCAAAACTATCCATGTACCCCAAGAAACATTTATCGATCAGTTCCAAGACTGCATAGCCAGCTTGACTGCAGATAATGGTTTTGGTTTTTCAAATGCTGATTTAACACCAAGGGGGAGGAAGCATAATGAGGCATTGCATGTCTCAGTGGAATGCAGGGGCACGACCTTGGCTCATGTTTTAGTGGACATTGGTTCGTCTCTGAATATGTTGCCTAAAAAGGCTCTTGATAGGCTTGACTATGAGGGATTGACATTAAAATCGATCAACATAGTAGTAAGACCCTTCGACGACTCAAAAAGGATGGTACATGGGGAAGTGGACATCCCCATAAAAGTTGGAACCCAAACATTTGATTCAACTTTTTATGTAATGGATATTCTCCCTTCATATTCCTGCTTATTAGGCCGACCATGGATTCACAATGCTGGTGCCGTTACTTCTACGTTGCATCAAATGCTGAAATATCCAATTCAAGGGAAAATCATCACCGTTCATGGAGAAGAAGAGTATATGGTCATCCATCTAAATTATTTCAGATAAGTGGAACTATATGGGGAATTTATTGAAACTCCATTCCAGCACTTTGAAGAAGTCCCGCAAGATATAACAGTAACCAAGGTTGTTTCTCAGGTTCCAAAGATTACAAGGCCTCCGCTCAAGATGTCATCTTTGAAGGATATCAAGGCAGTGATAGAAGAAGGTGGGTGCACTATTTGGGGCCAACTCCTAGATATCCCATACAAATCTGATAAATTCGGTTTGGGTTTCACTTCAGGAGCCCAGAAAGTTATACGCCGCGCTCGTGCCGGAGGACCACCCTTGAAGATCAGCAACCGCGAAGTCAATACAGTGGAGGATGATGAAGACAGCTACAACCTGGAGGATTGGATTTCCCAACTGTCAGTAGAGGGCTCAACAACTGGGAAGCTAGAGATTTCATCCCAATCACTTTTATCCCACAGTAATTTGTATTTAGATTTTATCGAATCTGTAATATTAAAATAATTCAGACTCTTAAAACCTTGTGTCTTACCCGAGGCGCAATGGTCCATTTGTAAGGGTTATTATCTCATTTCCATATAACATCAATGATTCATGGACGTTTTTTTTGCATACAAACTTTATGCTCATTGTTTTTCTTTTTTACATTTTCATTTCTTTCAAAGATAGCTTACTCTTACACACACTCACGCTCACAATATAGGTTTACATCCACTCAGGATCCCATGGGAAACGATTCTGCTATGGCCTTCTGTGATTCTGAAAATCTAATCTATCAAGCCGAAGACGAAGGTGAGGAAGATTGTTAAGTACCGGGGGAACTCATCAGGTTACTGCAACAAGAAGAGAGGACCATTCAGCCCCACGAAGAACCAGTGGATACAATTAACCTAAGTACCTAAGAAGACAAAAGAGAAGTCAAGGTGGGTGCCAATCTGGAACCCAGTGTCAAAGAGTGTCTGATTCAGCTGCTACATGATTATGTTGAGGTATTTTCCTGGTCGTATAAAGACATGACAAGACTTGATGCAGATATCGCGGTACATCGTCTACCAACAAAAGAAGACTATCCACCGGTAAAACAAAAGGTCCGTCGAATGCGAACAGACATGTCAGAGAAGATCAAATCGGAAGTCATGAAACAATTCAATGCCGGATTCTTGGCCGTCACCTCCTATCCTCAATGGGTTTCCAATGTTGTTCCCATGCCCAAAAAGGACGGCAAAGTACGAATGTGCATGGACTACAGAGATTTGAATAGGGCAAGCCCTAAGGATGATTTCCCACTACCCCACATTGATGCTCTAGTTGACAATACGGCACAGCATAAGGTGTTTTCCTTCATGGACGGTTTCTCAGGCTACAACCAA
This sequence comes from Vicia faba, assembly GCA_948472305.1. NCBI lineage: Eukaryota > Viridiplantae > Streptophyta > Magnoliopsida > Fabales > Fabaceae > Vicia > Vicia faba. Next base: position 232,192,823 of record OX451738.1, read on the forward strand.
ATCAAAATGGCACCTGACGACATGGAGAAAATAACCTTTGTCACACAGTAGGGAACATTCTGCTACAAGGTTATGCCATTCGGACTAAAGAATGTTGGGGAAACCTATCAACATGTCATGGTAGCTCTATTTCATGACATGATGCATCACGAAATAGAGGTCTATATGGACGACATGATAGCTAGATCTCAAACAAAAGAAGAGCATCTTGACCATTTACAAAAACTCTTTGAGAGACTAAAGAAGTACAAGCTGAGGTTGAACCCAAATAAATGCACGTTTGGGGTAAGGTCTGGTAAACTCCTAGGCTTTGTCATCAGCAATAAAGGTATTGAGGTGGATCCTACCAAGGTGAAAGCAATACAAGATATGCCTTCTCCTCTTACCAAGAAGGAAGTCAGAGGATTCTTGGGACATTTAAACTACATTGCCAGATTCATTTCTCACCTAACAGCTACTTGTGAACCAATCTTCAAATTACTGAAGAAAGATCAAGTGGTCAAGTGGAATGATGAGTGCCAAACTGCTTTCGACAAGATCAAAAAGTACCTACAGGAGCCTCCTGTTTTGACGCCACCAGTCGAGGAAAGACCATTGATCATGTATCTGACTGTTTTGGAAAATTCAATGGGGTGTGTGTTGGGGAAGCATGATGAGTCTGGCCGAAAAGAGCGTGCTATTTATTACTTGAGAAAAAAGTTTACCAACTGTGAAACAAGATATTCATTGCTCGAGAAAACTTGATGCGCTCTAGCATGGGCTGCTCGCCGACTAAGACAGTATATGCTGACCCATAATACCTTATTGATATCCAAAATGGATCCAATAAAATACATCTTCGAGAAGCCTGCCCTTTCTGGGAGAATAGCGAGATGGAAGATGATCCTGACAGAATATGGCATACAGTATACTACCCAGAAAGCAATAAAGGGAAGTGTACTAGCTTATCACCTTGCTCACCAAGCTGTGGAGGACTACCAGTCCATGAAGTTCGAATTCCCAGATGAAGACATCATGATGGTAAATAACTGTGAAGAATTCAGACCATATGATGGACCTGGACAAGGATCCCGATGGACCCTGGTTTTTAATGGGGCGTCCAACGCACTCGGAAATGGTATTGATGATGTACTCATATCTCCTGAAGGATGTCATACTCCCTTTACAGCAAGACTCTGCTTCAATTTTACAAATAACATGGCAGAATACGAAGCATGCATTTTTGGTCTCAAAGCTGCCATAGATTTGGGGATCAAATCCTTAAATGTATTCGGAGATTTAGCTTTGGTCATCATCCAGATCAAAGGGGAATGGGACACCAAACATCATAACCTTATCCTTTACAAAGAACATGTGTTGACATTGCTCCCACATTTTGAGAGGATTACGTTCGAGCATTTCCCGCGAGAAGAAAATCAGCTAGCAGACGCACTAGCCACAATGTCATCCATGTTTAAACTTAAATGGGATAACGAGGGTCCCCAGATCACCATTGAACGAATGGATGAACCAACTCACTGTCACGAGATTAATACTGAAGAAATAGTGGACCAGCCTTAGTTTCACGAAGTCAAGAATATTCGGAAGGAGCTTCAGTCAATGATAAGAATATCCGGAAGGAGCTTCAGTCAATGATAAGAAGTTCTTAAGGAGATTCTCTGCTAAATTCTTCCTTAGTAATGACATTATCTACAAACACAATCATGACTATGTTTTGCTCCGTTGCGTAGACAAGGTTGAGGCAGAAAAGATCATGGTTGAGTTACATGAGGGCACTTTTGGCACCCATTCCAATAGGCATACGATGGCAAAGAAGATCCTACGGGCAGGCTATTACTGGTTTACCATGGAAGCAGATTTCTATCAACACTCTCGAACCTGCCACAAGTGTCAGGTTTATGCTGACAAGGTGCACGTACCTCCGGTTCCTCTGAAAATCTTGACAGCTCCTTGGCCCTTTGCTATGTGGGGCATCGATATGATTCGAGAAATCAAGCCAACAACCTCTAATGGACACTGCTTCATCTTAGTGGCCATTGACTATTTTACAAAGTGGGTTGAGGAAGCCTCTTTCGCTTCTGTTACCAAGATTGTTGTAGCCCAGTTTATTAAACAGAATCTCATATGTCGGTATGGTATCCCGGAGAGGATCATCACAGACAATGGTATGAATCTAAAAAATACTATGATCACCGCCCTTTGCGAGTAATTCAAGATCCAACATCACAATTCTTCCCCTTACCGGCCAAAGATGAATGGTGTTGTCGAAGATGCAAATTAGAACATTAAAAAGATCATACAGAAAATGACACTCACATACAAAGACTGGCACGAAATGCTACCATTCACTCTCCACGGTTATTGTACCATAGCGTGCACATCAACCGGGGCAACACCTTACTCTATAGTATTCGGCATGGAGGTTGTCTTGGCTATTGAGGTCGAGATCCCCTCTCTAAGAATTATGAAGGATGCAGGGCTGAATAAAGAAGATTGGATCCAAACTCGTTTTGACCAACTAAACTTGATTGATGAGAATAGACTTGTCGCTGTTTGTCATGGTCAAATGTATCAAAAACAGATGATCAAGGCTTTCAACAAACAGGTCAGACGCCAAGTGTATCAAGTTGGGGATTTAGTGATCAAACGTATCATACTATCACAAGGTGATCCCAAGGGGCAAATGGACTCCTATATACAAAGGACCGTTTGTGATCAAAAGTATATTCTCTGGTGGAGCAATGATCTTGGCTACCATGGATGGCGATGATCTACTGCACCCTATGAACGTGGACATAGTCAAAAGATACTACGCATAAGAGACCCTCTAGGTTGACACACCTAGGCAAAACAAGGGCATCCCGGCGAACCAAAAAGGTTCAGGAAAAAAATTCGGGATAAAACAAAAAAAAATTGTACACCCGGCAAGTTGAAAACCCGAAAGGGCGACTTGGGCAAAAAAGGGTATCCCGGTGGACTGAAAACCAGAAAGGGAGGTCTAGGAAAAAGTTAGGAAATTAAAGCGTATGACTATGTCCTATTGGATCACCTTACGAACAACCCACAAACTCAACGGTTCTGATCAATTCAATCAGCTTCGGACAAGGCAACAAATAGACAAGATGGTCAGAGACGCGAAGGCTATAGCAGAATGGGAACCCCATTGGATTATTGCACATAGCTATCTTTTCTTTGTATCAAATTCTCATTTTTTACGACGACATTCTCTTACTAGAATGATTGTCTCATTGTACAAAAATACTTACTCAAAGTCAATACTAAGATATCCCTTTGAAAGTGCAAAACTATCTATTTTTCTTTACTCTTGTGTTTTATTTACAAAAACGTCCAACGATTTATTTTTAAACATATACATTTGAACATAATTACCATTTACAAATGAACAAAATAGAAAGACGATCACTGATGGCTTTAACAGATAGGGAAATCTCTCTAAGTTATTTCCATAAAGTCCCCCGCAGTATGCAGTTTAATCCCTAGCAGAACAAAGCTTCCAGTTATCAATCCCCAGTAGAAGTCGTCCACTTTCTCAAGTTTCCCCAATAGGTTTTTAAATGCAACACACAGCATTTCCCTTACAACAGAGTTTATTTCTCAACGGAAATTCATCAACACTTCAACTTCACAACATGAAGACTTACACTCCATATCCTCAGCAGCAGTCAGGGATTTTATTTCCCCCTATCCAACAACAGTGCAGCAGATTAGCTCACATACGCATACATCGCATCCATATATCATAAACATCAATAACACGAATGCATATATCACAATCTCATTGTACCATGCATTTCATACATCATGATATTGCATACAACTAATGTTTTTTACCCTTTTCAGGATAAGATTAGTCAATGGTTATCATCAACAAATCACAAAGGTCAGAAATTGATACCTAAGACAAGCCAGGAAAATTATCTACACGACCAACTAAAGCAATCCAGCACTGGTTCTTCAGATTCAACTTCTGATACAATTCAGATACGCTCCAGACACGGATACCATTCTGATACTCATTTGGACTCAACTTTTGATACAGTTTAGATACGCTCCAGACACGAATGCCATCCTGATACTCATTCAGACTCAACTTTTGATACAGTTCAGATACACTCCAGATACGGATGCCATTTTGATACTCAATCAGATTCAACCTTCATATACAGTTCAGATACGCTCCAGACGCGGATGCCATTTTGATGCTCATTCAGATTCAGATTTCAGATACAGTTCAGATACGCTCCATACACGGATGCCATTCTGATAATCATTCAGATTCAACCCTCCAATATAGTTCAGATATGCTCCAGACACGGACGCCATTCTGATACTCGTTCAGTTTCAGCTTACAGATACAGTCCGACAATCATTTCTCGATGGCATCTACAAGCCCATCTCCAACAACTTTCTATCATCACTCCAAATGGCATCTTTAATCCCATTCCCTCTACCATTACATCACCGAGTGCAAATTTCTGGGAACTCTAGTGTCCAATCATCTTCCACCTTCGAGTCACGAATGGCTAAACTCGCCAATCTAACTCTTCAAGCTTAAGAAGATTGAACAGAGGCAGCTGTTGTACCCCAAAATTTTCACTCTCATTTATCAAGAATTTTGCTCACAAGATCTCCTTTGGCTCAAGACTGCACTAGGGTTAATCAGCTCAAGACACCTCCTTAAGCACTGATGACCAAAATTATGGTTTGAGATTGCACAAGGATATTTGAACTTTCAATGCTTCATATGACTTTCATGGATCATTATGGACCCCCAAGATCACTCATGTCAAGTTTCAAGCTTTGAATCACACTTTTGCTCAGTCAATTGAGCAGTTGACCTAAAAATCAATTGTACTGGGAAAAAGGCAACTATGGCCAATCTACATTCAAACTTCATAAATTTTGATCCACGCAAACATTTTAAACTCATATGTATCATTTGATCAAGTTTGGACCATAATTGCTCAAGAAATTTGATCAAATCTTCAAAAGGGAAAAATGGTCAAAATTAGGGTTTTGACTGAGAAAGGGCAATTTCTGATTTTTTACCTAGAAAATGATCAATTGGTTCAAGGCATGATTTCAAGAGTCCAATTGCATAATTTTTACCTAATGGCATGACCCAAAACATTGCTCAAGATCAATTGGATTGATAGTGAATTTTCAGTCAACTAATCAAAAAGTCAATTGTACACTGAAAAGTCAAACTATGATTTTTTGGTCAAAATTTAATGTCAAAGATCACAATTCATTAAAACATGTCAAAATATGAAACTTATTCATCAAGAAATCAAAAAAGTCAAGATTTCATTTTGAAAAGTCAAAGTTTTCTAACTTGGAAATTTTTCTAAGTGTTTAAACTTCATGTTTTCTTCATAACTTTAAGCCAATTTTTCACCATGATGCAAGATGATTCAAAATAAACTTCCAACATTAAAGTTGTAGATCTCCATGAAATATACAAATTTTCTTCACACAACTCCTTCAAAAAGTATTTGGATCTCAAGTTATAATTTTAAGAATACATGGTCATGAAACAAAACACTTAGTGAAATTTTGCCCTAATTTGGTCAGGATTTTGACCCAACTTCATGGAACTTTTTCATATAGTTACATGGGGAATATTCAAAAGAAATTCAAAAGTGGGTTGTATATAACATTGCAAGCTTTCCAAAATGTCCAAGAACTCCTTGATATCATTTTTGAGTTGGGAGAATCGAAGAGATGAAGTTAGGGTTTTATCACTTGAATTACAAGGCATTTTGTGATGAACAAAATTCAAATTCAAATTATGCTGCATAAACTCTACTTTGAAGGCCTCAAACTTGTTATGAAATCCATAATTAATCTCTTGCACAACTATAGAGGTCTCATTTCAAGCATTCAATGCAAGGCCATGCTTTATATCCATTTTGGGAAGAAAGTGCACATTGCCATTTTGATAAAGTGACTTTTTGCACAAAATTTGTTCTTGAGCCTTGCACTTGTTCTATTCTGATTATACATGTCTCATAACACAAGACAAATGGTTTAGACACTTACAATCACCCAACCCATGCTTGTACTTCACATTGAAACATGGTTTCACACTTTTCTTAAAAATCAAGTAACCTAGAAATTAGTTGAAAACGTGTACTTCTGATTGTCCAAAGCTCTCAAACTCTTTTATTTATACATACACAAACCATTTGCCACAAATGACACGAATTATTAAGCCCTCAAACACTTTGAAATCAGAACTAGCCCCAAAAACCTCCATTACTTGTCATTTCTGACCTTGAACTTCAAATACATAATCCACTCGTGCGTTTTCATTTTTAATCAATCACAAACCTTTTATAACTCATATAGAGGTTTTCCAAACCATTACTACACAACTGTAACACCATTTGCACCATCCTCCATTTTCAAAAATAGGGGTATGCAAGTGGACTTCTCCAGAATTCCTCAGCCACTTCCAGCTCAAGCTAAGCATCCCTTTGGCTTCCTGGGACCTTGAGGAAGCTAACCCAATCATTGGAACTCACTGAAAGCTTCTCAAACTTCAAACCTGATACCCTCTTTCAAGGTAAGTTTTCTAACTTTGGAACTTTTCATACAGGAATTATCAATGATTTATTTGTGAATGAAACGTGTAGATATCATTTCCCTAAAGCTAACCATGTTCATAGTTTTCATTAATTTTGTTTGAGCTTAGAGAATTTTAATATTGAAATTCTGAGATTTTTAGATTAGGGCCAATGAAATTCATGTTTGTCTTTAATCTATAGTTTTAATGCTTTACATTTCTGAAATCGTGAGGAAATTTGCTACAAGTTTCATGTTTATAGTTTTCATTTTTGTTGAGAAATGAACAAGTTACAGTTGGTCTAGCTGGAGGTTGAAGATGAAGTGTAAATCTGGGGGCGTTTTGTATCATATATTTATTGTTTTTCTTATGTTATCGGGTGTATAGCCACCCCAGTAGTAGAATGGCGCGCCTGTAACCTTTGGGACCTGGGTTCGAGCCCCAGTGGTACCCTTTTGGATTTTTTCATATTTTTGCATTCTGACTTTCTTTTCTTGGCAAGCGTTGGGCCTCCTTGGGCCTTTGTTGTTTTTGTTTTTGCTTGCTAACCCCCTTGTTTCATTTACACACCCCCGGCCCAGTTTTATTTTCTTTTTCTTATTTTTTTATTTATTTGTTTTCTTAATTATTTTTCTAATATTAAAAAATCATAAAAAAATATAAACATACTAGATTTACATTTTGACATAGTTTATTTATTTTTCTCACACAAAAAATTATTTTATTAATCATACTTTATTTATTTTACTAATTATCTTTGTAAATTTAATTAAAAAAATAGGTTTTAGTTATTTTCTTTTACACCCATTAAAATATATTATTTTAAAACAAAAAAAAAAGACCAAAATATTTTATAACACTATAATTATATTCAAGACAAAAATACCAAAAATACTTTTCTTAAACTTAATTTCTTTTTAATCAATTAATAGATTTAGGGTTTTTATTTAAAATCTTTTCTTAGTAAATTTAGTTTTAATTAATTATTTTGTTCTAGTTAATTAGGTTAAAATCAAAACCCCTTTTCTCATAAAAATCCAAACAAATATCCATTTACTTTACTTTTCACATTTTTGTACATTTATTCATCTTGTACATTATTTATTTCAATTCTTGTACAAATTCAATATGGTTGTAATAGATTCATTAGGTTTATTTTCTTGCAATCCCCATTTATAATTTGTACACCCCCCTCCCACAAGTATTGTAATAGCGTAGTAACTTTAAATTCTGTAATTTATCGCTTTATATATAACATGCTAGTAATTAGGGTTTGTATGGAAAGACTAAAACAAATACTTAGAAAACCCTAATTCAAGACAAAATCAAGCATGAAAACAATACACTTGCACACAAGCACCCCCTAGGGTAAATCCACTTGGTTGCCTTTACAAAATGGCCATATTATGCATGTGAGGTATCTTAGCAAAAACAAAGCAAAATACAAGATCATAGTCCCTCGATGATAATATCTAATTTGCCTTTCAAATGATCTTAGTCCCTAAAAGAGAATGCTAAGATACCTTGCAAACATTGCTAATCATGGTTATACGATGACCCACGCCCGTCCCTTTTACATCCAAAGATAGGGTTAATTACCAAATCAATGGTAAGATAACAATGTCAAAGGAAAAAGGAAATGAACATGAAAGACTTTTGAGTAGGTATAATTCTCCTAATTACTTGATGAATTTCAAACAAAACATCCTTTCTATTTTCAAAACAAACACCTACACTTTCAAAACCTCTTACAAAACTTAAAAACATTTTCAAAAGATCAACATCTTTGTATACATTCTTACGAACGAGAATCATTAAAAAGATTGCCTAAATGATGGCCTCTTTACAAAATACTTTCAAAAACCACACAAAGCGCAATTTCAAACAAAAGAAAGTGATCTAGCAAGTAACTAAGAGCCCATGGAAAACCATGGATGAAAAGGGTGCTAATACCTTCCCTTTTCATAATATACCCCCTAAACTCAAGAAATAATCTCAAAGGTCTTTCCTATGCTTTTTCACCTTTCCTTTTGGATAAAAGAAAAGTCGGTGGTGACTCTTGCTAACCGCAACATTTGCAATCAAACGCAAAACATCCAAGTCATTTCTCCCACCATATCACCCTTATCATCCTCAACAAGTCACTGTGAAGCCTGGATCCTGACCAGATTGCAGTTTACTTCCGCCTCTTCAATCAAGAGATACTCCCTAGTAGAGTGATGGACAATTGAGGCTCCTAAACTCTACTTCTAGAACAAATACAACCATTCCTCAGCGGAATCCTCCTCAACAATAGGAATAGGGATCCCCGCAAAGGAAAATCTCATGAAATCAGCATGTTCTTTGGATGGCATCGTTAAGCCCATCTCTGAAACTCATAGTCATCTTCTCCAAATGGCATCTGTAAGCCCATTCTTGACATCATCAACCAACGACGTTGCTTCATGCGAGTGAAAATTTTTGGGTACTCTAGTGTTCAATCATCTTCCACCTTCAGATCACGAAAGGCAGACAAGCCAATATAAATCGTCAGGTTTAAGAAGATTGAATAGGGGAAGCTGTTGTACCCCAAAATTTTCCCTCTCATGTTTTTCCAAGATTTCCTCTTGCGTAGGTGGTTACAGACCTTTGCCTAAAGAAAAGGAAAATTTTCAAATAATGGTTAAGTATCCTTCTATTGACATCTACAAAAGGTCCTTCGATTGGCATCTGAAGGTCCTTCGATTGGCATGTGCAAAAGGTCCTTCGATTGGAATATGCAAAAGGTCCTTTGGTTGGCATCTACAAAAGGTCCTTCGATTGGTATAGGGCCTTTCGATGGGCATTTTCAACAAGGCAGCTTCGACGGGCATTTTAAATAAGGTTGTTTTTCGTTAGAGTGTACAAAGTGCCTTTCGACAGGCATGTTAACCAAGTGATGTTTCGATTGGTATATCAGTAGCGTGATATTCTGATTGTCCAAGTTAGAGAAAAGGAAATCAAAAAGAGCGAGAACTGGGAGGTTCCCAGAAGCTCTGGTGATGGGCATTCGAATTCATGCAGATTGGAGAGGATAACTCTGAGCCTTTCTGTAGACTATGGTTCAAACATAGAAGCTCTGATGCTGAGAATATGAGCAATTCGAATCAAGATGCAGAGCCATCAAAGAGAGCAAGGCTTAAGATTTAATCGAAGGAGCCGTGATAACGAAGTTGGTGAAATTCAAATTCAGAGCCTTCTAAGGAAAAAAAATGTTCTGATGAGGGAAGTTTTGGGCAATTCGAATCAGGACTTAGAGCCATAAAGGAGTGTAGAATAACACTTCTATTAGTCAATAACATAACGCTTCGATTGGACCAAGTTCAAAGCCATCAAAGAGAGCAAAACTTGAGACTTAATCGAAGGAACCATGATGAAAGCCTTAATAAAACACCTATCATAACCTGTCCAGGTTCACCCAAATTTCAAAATGGCATGTTCTCCTTGAAAATATGGCAACAATTCAATGTTGATCATGGATTCAATTCCTGAGTTAAAGGCCAAATTCTTGCCTTGTTTGTTCCAAACTCCACAAGAGATGATTCGACCAGGGTGATTCTCTTTAAATCAAGAAATCGAAGCAGAGGGTGGCTCAATCGAAGGAGCCATGACATCGAAGCTGGTGCAATTCGAATTAGAGTTCAGAGCCTTCAAAGAGAACAAATTCGAAGGGAAATGGATCTGCAGGGGCATGTCAGCTTTCGATTTCCATCATATTAGAGGCCCAAACAACTCATGACAGGCTGGCAGTAACGCATGAAAATAGATTGGCACCTGATTGAATCAAATATAGCAAGTTTTTATGAAGAAATCAAATCAAATCTCTTCATCATAATGGACCAAGATTTGATACACAAATGTTGACCTAAAATCCCTTGTCCATATAAACCTCATGATCTCAGAGAAAAAGGACACACATATATTTCCTTGCAAAAAATGCAGCCTGCCCCACGAAGGTCCATAAAGTAGCATCAAATTCCAAAGTTGTCAAAACTCCATACCATTGCAGGCACCTTCCGTCTAGATTAACACTCTGATCGTGTTCTTGGAGTTCACACGGACTCGCACTCGCTCGTGCCCCATCCATCTCACACCCAGGACTGCAGATCCAGGCGCCTCCAGTGGTAAAAATGTTCAATCCCACTTAATCTTAAATTAGACTCATGATTGCATGTTCATAGTTTTTGTTGTTATTTGTGAGCGATTTAACCAAATGTATGCAAGTTTTAGTGTTTATACATTCGAACACCATGGATAGAGTTTTTCGAAGCTGGTTAGCTTTGAAACCCATGATACTGGTTGTGGCAAACCGAAACAAACCCAGATTCGGGTTCAACGATAGATTTCAAATGGGATGTTTTCTATTTTGTTTAGTTTCGAACTAACTAATTTGCAGGACCAAAAGCAGGTGTCATGTATTTCCAATGAGCAAGCAGCTCAGGTGGTAAAAGGGAATTCGTGCAATCGAAGGGACCAGGGTTTGAATCCCATGCCTTGCATTTTCAATTTCTAATTAATTTGCTTGCAGATCTAGCACCCCCAAGACCCTCAAACAAGGTCTTCGATCAGCCCTCTGGATCGAAAGGCAACTCAGGCTCTTTTCGATCCAGGCTTACCTTTTTTTCAAAATTGCACACTTTTATACACTGCTTGTTCCCTCGATTGCGTTGTTTTACTTAAATTATATCTACTAGCTTTTTTTATTGTAAACATAACATCAAAAATCAAAAAGATCACAAAAAAAAGACTTAGGCTATTCTAATTAATTTAATTTTTTATAATTAATTTAATTATTTCACTTGTTCCCTTAATTAAAACCAATTAGAATTGGGTTTAATCACTTCAAATCTTTTTCTCAATAAAAATACAAAAAAACATTTTTTAGTCAATTAGATTTTCAGGTTCTCATCTTAATCTTTGAGCGCTTATTATTTTATATTTTATTATTTTTCAATTTATTGTAACTGTTTCCCGGTTTGTAATAGTTTTAATTAGGTTTAAAATTCCGCATTTTTATTTTTTTTCTTGTGTTATTTATCTAACCGTCCCAAGGCCTTGTAATAGCTTAGGAGTTTATATTTTCCTGCAATTTATTTTCCACACTATTAACTACTTAGATTAATAGGATTGTATGGAAAAATAATGATTAATTGAACATAGCATAACCTAATTCAAAGATAATATATCTGAATCAAGCACACCTGCACACTTGCACCCCTAGGGTATTTCCCACTTTGGTTGCCTTCGGAAATGGTCATGTCCCTCGAACGTAGGGATACTCTTAGCAAAGACCCTTAGTTTTAAGTCATCATAAAGATCATAGTCCCTAAATGTCTCTCGAGTTGCCTACGAGAAATGATCTTGTCTGTCGATGTTGGCTCCGAATATATGATGACAGTCCCTTCGAAATGCTAAGGTGTCTCTACATGTTGCCTTCAATGACCATAAACGTCCCTTACGATAGTCCCTCAACATCCAACGATAGGGCTACCTACTCATTAATAGTATGATAGAGTTGTCTAAAGGAAAGGAGGAAAAGAATTCCCTTTTTTCGAGTAGGTAGATAGTTCTTAAGTACTTGCTCAAATTTAATCCATTTTCACACCACACTTTCAAGACTACTTTCAAAAACGCTTTATCACACTCTTGAGGACTAATACAAGAGTTATCATAAAGCAAACAAAACTTTTCAAAACACACAAACACGAAAGCAATTTTCAAAAATGAGCAAGTACCTAAGAGCCTATGGAAAACCATAAATGGAAAGGGTGCTAACACCTTCCCTTTCCATAATTTACCCCCCTTACTCAGAAAATCTGGAAAAGGGTCTTTTTCTGTTCTTTTCACCCTTTCCTTTTTTGGATAAAATAAAAGTCGGTGGCGACTCTTGCTTACCGCACATTTGCGGATACAAAATGCAAACCAGTATTAATAGTCAGTTCTGCCACCGTATCACAATTGTATTCTCCATATCTTCGGGTGCCATCTTGATCTGATTATAACCAGAGAAACCGTCCATGAAGGAAAAGATCGTATGATGCGCGGTGTTGTCGACCAAAATGTTAATGTGGGGAAGCGGGAAGTCATCCTTGGGGATTGCCCTGTTAAAATCTTTGTAGTTCACACACATCTGTACCTTTCTGTCCTTCTTAGGCATAGGGACTACGTTAGCAACCCATTGTGGATAGGAGGTGACAGCTAAGAATCCAGCATTAAATTGTTTCATCACTTTTGCTTTGATCTTCTCTGACATTTCAGGGTGCATACGGAGGACCTTCTGCTTTACTAGAGGGGAATCTTCTTTAGTTGACAGACGATGAACCACAATATCAGTGTCTAGCACCGGCATGTCTTGATATGACCAGGCAAAGATCTCGACATAATCATGCAACATCTGTATCAACCTCTGTTTGACACCAAGCTCCAAATTTGCACCTATTTTAACTTATTTTCTATCTTATTTTGTGCCCAAGTTCACTGTCTCAACTGTCTCTTCATGAGGTTGAATAGCCATTTCTTCCTGCTGTAACAGTCTGGCAAGTTCTGTGGGTACCTCACAATCTTCCTCACCTTCGTCCTCGGCTTGGTTGATCGGATTTTCAAAGTCATAACCAACAATAGAAGAACCGTTATCAATGGGGTCCAGAGTGGATATGGATCTGAAATTTGATATGTGAGTGTGTGTAAGAGCATAGCTGTATTGACAAAGTAAAAAGCAGAAAAGAAAAACAGAGAGCACAAAATTTGTTATGCAAAACGTCCAATGCTTTATTAATGACATATGAGATTGAAACATGATAACCCTCACAAATAAACCATTGTGCCCTGAGTAAGACACATGGCCATAGAGTTTATATTGTTTAATTATTACATATCTGAAAACAAGAAAGACAATTACTTCTGAACAAAAGTAATCGGTACAAACTCTTTAGCCGTCCAATTACTGGGTCCACCGTTGGTAGTAGGGAAGATCCAACTATCCATGTCATAGTCACCATCATTGTCTTCTAGGGTATTGACCCCATGGTTGCTGATGCATAGGGGAGGTCCTCCAGTACAAGCACGACGAGAATGGGGTCTGCCAAAGCTTTTGCATGAGCTTTGGAACACAACAGTAGGGCTAACATAGAAATATTAGAATGGGTATGCCCCAGCTGTTCGACCATATTGTAGTCGCTCTTCTTTATTATCTTTAAGATTTCTTCCATTTCCTTCTTGGAAGCCTCTGGAATAGATACTGAATGCGCCTTCGTCTGGACATGCTCAATCAATATGTCTTTGCCCCGAGTCTCGGCTGAATCGGTGATAGGGGTGGCAACAGGGGTAATCACAGGAATTGTTGTGGCAGTATCAGTAGAAACAATAGTAGGAATGATCACAGGAATAGTAACGGCTTTTGGAGGAGAAATCTCAAGGGAGAACACTCTTCCATTTCTTATTATTTTGCTGGTCCCAATGATATTGCCAATGTCAGGATCATTATTTTCATAAACTTGGTCTTCATCTGCCAACAGGTCTTTCTTGACGCCATGGTAATAGACGTCATCCCCATAGTTCCAAGGAACAACCTTTTCCAAGGAGTATGGGATTGGCCCTGGAATAGTGATGATCAGGGGAGATAACTTTGGAGCAGATGTAATCCTGACGGATCTTTTGGTGGAGACCCTGGGAGGATTGGTGGAAATGGTTATGATTGAAACATCCTTACATGAAACAGTTGTGACAGGAGTCTTTTCAAATAGGATCTCTTTATCATCCATCAGGCGCTGAACACCTTCTTTTAACAAATAACAACCACTCGGTAGAGATAAACATAGGTGGCAATCCTCGCCACAGCCCGAAAATAAACCGGCTTGCAACAAGTTCCACTTAACGGTCATGAGAGGAGTAACAAGTTCCTCAACATAAGTAACATACGTGTCATCATTAACAGCATTAACACCACGGTCGTGCTTGGGCATGGGAGCAGTTATAACATTGGGAATCTCTAGAGCATCAAATTCAATTTCCTTCGACGTAATAAGGTCTTGCACCTTGTTCTTCAAAGCCCAACAGTCGTTTGTATCATGGCCTGGACTTTCTGAATGGTAAGCATAGCGAGCATTTGGGTTGTAGCGAGGAGACACAGTGTTGGAATTCTTGGGAGCTTCCCTCAAGGTAACTGTTGTACCCCAAAATTTTCTCTCTCATTTCTCAAAGTATCCTCCTAGACTCTCAGGCTTGCTTCTATCAAATTTCAAATCTTGGACTATAATTTCCCAAGAAGGACATTCACAAGGACAAAATGGGTAAAATTAGGGTTGTGACTGAGAATGATCGAACTTTGATTTTTGACCTAATACCTGGCTTATTGGTTGGAAGCATGATCCCAAGGATCTGAGCCCGTCATTTTGACCTAATTGCACATTTCAATTCATCTCCTGAGATCAGTGGATTGATAGACAAAATTCAATCAACTGTGGGAAAAGTCAACCGTACACTAAAAAGTCAAACTTTGACTTTTTGACCAAAAGTTGAATCCCAAAAATCATATTTCATCAAGACATCTAAAATATGAAATTTGATCATCAAAAATCAAGAAAGTCAAAAATCCAACTTTTGCAAGACTTGGAAATTTTTCTAAGTTAAATTCATTGCTTCATGACATCTTGTCACTACAATTAGTTCAAGATGTTATAAATAATTCAAGTTATTACAAAGGGACATTTTTGCAAGTTTACAAACCCTAAACTTTGTATTGCTTGGACTTTTCCCTTTGACTCAAAACCTTTCACAATGTTTTGTCTTTGATACAATGTGCATAATTTGCTCCACAAACTAAACTTGTTTCATGCTGCAAACTATGCTGTCCAAATTATGGTTGAACAAAAAAATGATATGCTACTTCTATGCATAGCCACAACACTCCAAAAACCTCTTTATTTGTTGTCCTGCAAAACCTTGTGATATGCTACACCACAAACCTGTCATAAAACCTGTATATGCTGCCCTATACAGTCCAAAAAGAACCAGTCCAAAAGTGCTCTATGTAGTATGCCCCAACCTACATCATAACAGCCACAAAATTGCACCAAAATAGCAAAAGAAAATGTGTGAAAAAGCATCAAAGCAGTAGGCAAAAATAGTTCAAAACTACTTATTTTGTTTCCCTCCCAAACCTCAGTCAATGGGCTACAAAAGGGACGGATTCATAAGACATGGGGGGGGGGGGGGGGATTTTTGGGAGAGAGAAAAGAAAAACATAATTTTTGTTAAAACCAGCTCATTCATAAAATCCAGTTCATCCATAAAAGCTTTGTTAATCTTCAACTCTATTTGGACTCATCAAAACATAAAAGATCCATAACCCACTATTATACAATCTTTCAAACCCTCCCATAAATCCTCAAAACATTTCATATCACATAGATACTGCTCAAGCTCAAGAAAAGTTTTTGTAGTGCTCTTATTGTCAACTTCTAAACAAAAGGCAGTACTGCATAAACTTGATTGTTTGGAGTTGGTTCAACAACCTTCAACATAAATGGAAGCCTAGCAGCTTCCTGGAATTTCATTAAAGACCACACAGCATCTTGAAGGGTTTCAGACTCGAAACCTAAAGTGCAGTTGCAAGGTAAGTCATCCCATCCTTGCATTTTCCATACATCATTTTTGGTTTATTTCTGAAGATAAGATGAAGTAATCACTATTCTTGAAGTTAATCATTTCCTTACTGTTCATTTTTATCATCTATATGTTAAAAAAATTGACTGATACATGCAAAAGAGTGGTGATAGAGGAAAAAACTGTAACATGGGTCGACTCATTCTAATTGGAAAAACAGGGTATGAGTCGACACATGACCTTATGCATCGACTCATACTGCTATCCAGGTCCCAAAATATAAAGATGAAATGTGCATGAGTCGACACAAAATGCGTATGTGTCGACACATCCCATTATCCGTCGACTCATACTGAGTTGATTTGGTTTGGCAGGGGCAAGGAAAGTTATGTGTCGATGCATAACAGCATGTGTCGACACATAATAGTTCAAAATGATGTTTTTCTTTCTTTTTACACTGTTTCTGTATTATATACATATATACTCCATTATTGTCCACTTATTCGATATGGTTGTAATGATTAGACACCTATTTCATCTCCATTTGCAAACTGCATCCCATCCCCCTAATGGTGTAATAGCGTAGGATTTTAATTTCCGCAAGTTTACCGCTTTTCATATAATTGCTAGTAAGATATGGTGTGTATGGAAAGATAAAAACAAAAAATAGATAACCCTAACCAAGACAAAATGCATGTAAATCAAACATCGTTCACACTCGCACCCTTAATCCCGCTTTGTTGCCTTTCGGAAAATAGTCATGTCCCTCGAACATGGGAGTTTTAGAAAAGACCCTTCGATAAAAAAGATCCTAGTCCCTCGATGTTTCCTTCAGTAAAACGATCTATACTCTAAATGATATTGCTAAAAAGTCCCATAGGTTGTCTTCTATGACTATACGATTGATCCACACATGTCCCTTCATATCCAATGATGGGGCTTCGTACCAAATCAATGGTAAGATAGCCACATATAAAGGAGGAGAAAAAGAACATCTAAGACCTTTTGAGTAGGTAGATTCGCTCCTAGTTGCCTCGCTTGCTCATATTAAAAAAATCATTTTTACACCAACACTTTCATCTTGAAATATTTTCAAAAGACAAACACTGTGTACGCGTTCTTATAGAAACGAGAGCTATTACAAAGAAGACACATTTTCAAAATCACTTTCAAAAACACATTCCATAAACACCTCTTTGAACTATTTTTGAAGCAAAACTTTGTACGCGTTCTTATAGAAACGAGAACCATTACAAAGACATTTTCAAAATACTTTCAAAACCCACACCACAAGAACATTCAAACAAAAGCAATTGATCTAGCAAGCAACTAAGAGCCCGTAGATAACTACAGATGAAAAGGGTGCTAATACCTTCCTTTTTCATAATCTACCCCCCGAACTCAAGAAAACATATCTAAAGGTCTTTCCTGTTCTTTTCAGCCTTTCCTTTTGGATAAAAGAAAAGTCGGTGGCGACTCTTGCTATCTGCACAATTGCGATCAAACACAAAACACTAAGTCAGTTCTCCCACCGTGTTACAGAACTGGCGACTCTGCTGGGGAAAACTTAAAAGTGGGGTTACCTTAGGGCTAGATTATCTTTATTTTCTTTCTTTGTTTGACTTGTATGCTTTACATTTTGGTTCTTTGTTTGGGCTTAAATCCTCTACCCGGATTTGGGATACCTTATAGGTAAGTAGCAATACATTGTGGAAACTGTGCGGGGTATACCGACATGGTCTAAGAAATAGCTATGTTAGTGTGACATATTTGTGTGTACCAGTATCCCTTGAGTAGTCAAGGAGAATACGGGGCCGCTGAGTGATGTCATGAAGCACTAACTGACTTTTATAACCTTTACTTGACCAACTTGGCCATTAAGATGTAGTGAGATGACCGGCTTTGGTGCAGTCCGAAGTTGGTAGATACTCGATACTACACTCATTGAGGTGTGAATTTTGGGGATATTTCGGTCTCCATGAAAGAGGCTTGCGCTGAAACAATGCCCGAGAAGACAAATCAGTGATATTGAGATCCCTTAGAACTCGGTTACTATCACTAGGACAGGTTGAGCCAACCGAACTTTAAGAGGGTACTTACCTATAAAACCTCATGCAAGCCTAAGCCTAAGGATTGGTTTGATTTAACTTATGCATATGCTTGTTGTGATCGGTGGAAATAGAACTGACTGTTTTGGAATGTTGGTTCGCGTTCGCGTTTTGCAAAATGTCGCGGTAAGCAAGAGTCTCCACCGTCTTTTATTTTCTCCAACAAGGAAAGGACAAAAGCACAACAAAATTCCTTTTCGAGATGTTTCTCAGTTTGGGAGGTAGATTATAGAAAGGGAAGGTGTTAGCACCCTTTCTATCCGTGGTTATTGTGATCGGTGGAAATAGAACTGCCTGTTTTTGAAATGCTGGTTCGCGAAATGTCGCGGTAAGCAAGAGTCGCCACCGTCTTTTATGTTCTCCAACAAGGAAAGGACAAAAGCACAGCAAAATTCCTTCTTTGAGAATGTTTCTCGGTTCGGGAGGTAGATTTATAGAAAGGGAAGGTATTAGCACCCTTTCTATCTGTGGTTATCCACGGGCTCTTAGGTACTTGCTCTTATGTTTTCAAAATTGTTTGCATTTTAAGTGTGTGTGGGTTTTGAAAAAGTTTCGTTTGAAAAATTTCTAAGTAACTCTTGTATCTGTCCTCAAGAGTGTAGGAAAATTTTGTTTGAAAACTTTTTGAAAGTGTGAGTGAGAAAAGTTGTTTTGTTTGTTTTTGAAAGAGCAAGTACCCAGGAGAAATCTACCTACTCTAAGGAATTAGGCTGTGTAAGAGTCCTTTAGATAGTGCTATCCCACTATTGAGAAGTAGGTAGCACCGTCGTTGGAGGTATCGGGTCAATTCGATTATTAGGGACAATGTGGTCACCAAAGCAACAGTAGGACGCCTTAGCGGTAACCCTAATGTCCTAGATCCTTTTTATCTGAGGCAACCATTTCGAGGCAACTGGATCTTTAGACAGGAGGGCGACCTCTAAAACACCCTATACTTGACGATCACGTTCGAGGCAACCAGTGAGGCGTACCCTAGGAGTGGCATGTGCTTGTGTGTTATTTCAGTTAAATTGTCTTGTACATGTTATTTGTGAGCTACGGATTGTTTTTTTTGTCATACAAGTCTTTCATGCATATTAACAGTTAAGAGTGCGGAAAATAAATTGCGGAAATATGAATCTACGCTATTACAAGGCGCGGGTCTATACATCGCCAAAAACATAACCCGTTTGGAAAATAAATGCGGAAAGTAAAGAAAGCAATAAAATCCTAATTAACTATTACATCCTTGGAAACAGATACATCAAATATAATCAAAATAAGAATAATGCGCGAAAGAATGAATCGGGACGTCCTTAGGGTTTTGACCCTTTTTGAGAAATAAAGAAATTTTGGTCCTTTGCATTTAATTAAATATTAACCCTAAACTAATTAATTAATTAATTAAAAGAAACATGTTTTTTTTTGTGTTTTTTATGTCTTTAATAAAAATAAAAATAAGAAATTAAAAGTCAAAAGAAACCCTAATTCTAAATTTGTTTTATTTATTGTAAAAAGTTAAAATTAGACCTAATTTAAACTAAGTTAATTAATTATAGTTTATTTACAAAATAAGTTAATAAATAAGAATAATAATAATTAACAAAAATATTTACATTTTTTATTCTCTGAATTTATTATAAAAAATATTAATTTATGAATTAATAATAATACTAATAATTAATAAAAAGAAATTATAAAAGAAAAGAAAATAAAAAGAGTAACAAAACCAGTGGGGGTGTTGACCCAAGAATGGAGGTTAGTTTAGAAATTCTGGCCCATCAAGAATCAGGCCACGTTGACTTTCTGGAATTGCCCATGCTTGCTTTGACTGGGGAACACCATGATCTTCATCTCTGGCCCTTGGATGTATGCTTGTAGACACATGGCACATGGATTCCTAGAGTGCATGGTGGAAAGCGTTTAGGAAGCTGCATGTGAACTTATTAGAAAAAATATGAACAAAGGTTTGGGGGACCTGGGAATCGAACCCAGGTCCCAATGATGAACGTCCACCTCACTGACCACTAGGCCATTATGCTGCATTTGTTAGTATTATGCTAAACAAATATAATATTAATAATCAATCAACATGCTGGAATTTATGAAAGCGTGCGCCATTATTTGAACGAGCCAGTGGTACGCTTCCACGTCTTCATCGTCCCCAGATTCCCTGTAAAAATAAAGCTAAATAGCGGGGGTTTTTAACCCCCACAAACTGAAAAAGGAAAAATAGCGATTAGATGTATGAGTTATATAAATAGGGCGCGAGGGTTGGGTTGAGTTCGTCTGGCCTTGACGAATTCAACCATATGCGTCTCAATGTCCAATTTTTTCTGTGCTGTAAAGCCCTAATTTTGAAGCTTGAAAGACCTAGAATTCTCCAATGGCAGTTTTCGTTTCAGGGCACCATAATCAAATTAATCTGTACCGTTAGCTTCAGAATGGTTCTAGCAATCCAATGCATACAAAAAATCTCATTAATAATGCATGAATATTGAATTACGATTATGAAGAAATAACCAAACCGTGTGACTTGTTCTTGCGTGTTCTGGGAGTGTTAAAGCTTGTTTTTGATTGCAATGCGTTCCTGAGTGTGCTAGCAACGTGTTTGAATCAAGAAAAGGCTTTGAATTAGCCTGGAAGGTTGAATTCAGTTTTCAAGTTTTCTTTGATATTTTTGGAATTGGCTTATGGCTTTTTGCAGCAGCTTGCACGTTCACAGCATTAGGGTTAGCTTTAGTATATGTAGTGGAATGGAATTAGGGTAAAACTTTGTCCAAAAATCCATGGCTTTATGATTTCAATATTTGATTTCAATCAAATCTTTTTCAACCTTTTTGATTGATAAAACTTGCCAAAATTGGATGATTTTGTCTCCTTGATGTGTACACGAAATCTTCAGCATGTGTTGACCTCTTTTGCATCACAAAAAGATTTGAAAACCATATCTTTGAGTTTCCTACATTTAAAATCAATTAAATGAATTAATATTAATAAAAAATTCAATTATTTAATTAAAAATAAGAAAATAAATCAATTTAAGCTCATTTGGTCGTGCAAAGGCCTTGGACAATGTTTCAAGAAAGAATTTGAGGCCCATTAGCAAAAATGAGGTGTTTTGGGCAAAGTTGACTTTTGCAAATTCCCAAAAATTTCCCAACTTCTCCAATGCATATCTTGCTCTATTTTTATCATATGAACATGTTCTTAGACATTTTGGAAAGGTCTTGAAGTCCTCTAACCAATGCCTTTGGTCCCATGTCATTTGGATTTACCAATCTCAAGTTATGGTCTTTGACTTAAAATGCCTTTTTGTTGACTTTTGAAATTGACCTATAATGTAGAAATTGATAACTTTTTGTGAGAGGATTTCTTGGACTTGTAATGTGAAGATGAGTCGTAGGAAATGTCATCCCCTTCAAAATGAGAATTGGATGGTATTTTTCTGATGAACCATGAAAAAGTTATGCCCTGGTCAAGTTACAGTTGACTTTTCAACTCTCCAAAAATAGCAACTTTTGACACCTTGATGATTTTTGAGCCATCCTTGTGGAATCATGATCAAGAATTGATCAAATGATGATTGTGGCTTCAAAATAAGATGTTGACCAAAAATTCTGACTTTTGACTGTAAAATGACCATTTTACCCCTACAGTTGATTGTGAAGCAAATAGAGCTTTTGACTGTGCAATTTGATGCTGTGAACCTTGCAACTTGGCATGTAGATGCTTGGCAATGTATATGGGCACATGGGACTTGATTGGACCATTGAAAACCTCAAATTCACTGAGAGAACCAAAACCCTAATTTTGATTGGCTTAGGAGGATGTTTGACTGTGCAACCCTCTGAGAGATCTTGAACCATTTGAAGATTGATCTTGACAAATCTTGAAGAATATGGGAGGGCAAATTTTGGGGTACAACAGTTATCCACGGGCTCTTAGGTACTTGCTCACTATGTTTTCAAAATGTTTTGCTTTTCTTGTGTTTGTGGGTTTTGAAAAAGTTTGTTTTGAAAACTTCGCTTTAACTTTTGTATCAGTCCTCAAGAGTGTATGAAGTGTTTGTTTGAAAACTTTTGTCAGAAAAGTGTAAGTGCGAAAAGTATTTTTTTGTTTTGAAAGAGCAAGTACCTTAGAACCTCTACCTACTCAAAAGAAATTAAGCTGTGTAAATGTCCTTTAGACAGTACTATCCCACTATTGAGAAGTAGGTAGCACCGTCGTTGGAGTTTTCGGGTCAATTCGATTATAGGGACATGTGGTCACCAAAGCAATAGTAGGACGCCTTAGCGGTAACCCTAATGTCTTAGATCATTTTTATCCGAGGCAACCGTTTCGAGGCAACTTGGATCTTTAGACAGGAGGGCGACCTCTAAAGCACCCTATACTCAATGACCACGTCGAGGCAACCACGTGAGGCGTATCCTAGGAGCGGCATGTGCGAGTGTGTCAGGTTTCAGTTATGTTATCTTTGTACATGTTATGGTGAGCTACGATTGATTTTAATTTTCAGATAAGTCTTGTCATGCATAGCCTAGTTAACATACATCTAACAGTTAATAGTTTGCGGAAAGTAAATCTACGCTATTACAAGGCGTCGGGTATTTACATCGCCAAAAACAAACCCTTGAAAAGTAAATGCGAGAAATTAAAGAAAGCGATAAAAAGGTCCTAATTAAAGCTATTACATCCTCGGCACAATTACATAAATATGGATCAAAAATAATATGCGCGAAAGAAAATTGGATCGGAAAGTCTTTAGGGTTTTGCCCCTTTTTGAGAAAGAAAGAAATTTTAGTTATTCATGAATTAAATTAAATTAAACCTAATTAATTAATTAACAAAAAAGAAATGTTTTTTGAGTTTTTATGTTTTTAAGGAAAATAAAATAAAAATAGTCAAAAGTTAGTAAAAACCCTAATTCTAATTTATTTTATTTATTGCAAAAAATGTTGAAATTAACCTAATTGAAAAGACTAAATTAATTTGTTAGCATTTATTTACAAAAATAAAGTGAAATTAATTTTAATAAAAAAATATTATATTTTAGTTTTCTGATTTTTATTATGAAAAAGTTAATTTGGTTAATTAAATAATAATAATAATAATTATAATTGATAATAAAATAATTAAATGTAAAATATAAAGAGAAAAAAGAATAACCCAGGGGGGTGATGGCCCAATTAGGAGGTACGTTTGGAATTTTGTGGCCCATTAACCTCAAGCCTGTTTGACTTTCCTGAGATCCTCCATGGTGCGTGTTGACTGGGAGTACAATGGTCTTCCACTCAGGACCACTGGATTCATGTCTGGGGACATCTGGCGCTTGGAGAGATGAAGCACATGGTGGACCTCAAGGCACGAGGTATACTGGATAAGCTGCAAGAAAATAGCAATAATAATTTTGGGGGACCTGGGATTCGAACCCAGGTCCCAGCGCTCACATGCCCATGCCTTAACCACTCCAACCACCTGCTTTAATTGTTATTAGGATAGAGAGAGAATATTATATATGAAAAATAAACCATATGCTGAAAACAAAACAAAACGCGCGTATTTTTTAAACTATCCAACCATACGTTTACACGTCCTCGTCTTCTTCCTTCGTTCTGCATAAAAACATATTAGATAGCGGGGGTTTTTAACCCCCACAATATGATACGAGGAAAAATAGCGATTAGCGCTGTGTGTTGTACCCCAAAATTTGCCCTCCCATATTCTTCAAGATTTGCCAAGATCAATCTTAAGATGAGTCAAAATCCCTCAAGAGTTGTACAGTCCAATTACCTCCTAACACAGTCAAAATTAGGGTTTTGGTTCTTGCAAAGAAATTGAGGTTTTCAAGGGTCCAATCAAGTCCCACATGCCCACATATATTGTCAAGCATTCATATGCCAAGTTTCAAGACTCACAGCATCAAATTGCACAGTCAAAAACCCTAAATGCTTCACAGTCAACTGCAGGGGCAAAATGGTCATTTGACAGTCAAAAGTCCAAATTTTTGGTCAA
Organism: Vicia faba; assembly: GCA_948472305.1. Classification (NCBI taxonomy): domain Eukaryota; kingdom Viridiplantae; phylum Streptophyta; class Magnoliopsida; order Fabales; family Fabaceae; genus Vicia; species Vicia faba. The sequence continues at coordinate 232,217,135 of OX451738.1, forward strand.
CATCTTATTTTGAAGCCACAAACATCATTTGATCAATTCTTGATCATCATTCTCAAAGCATGGCTCAAAAAGTCTCAAGATGCAAAAGTTTCTATTTTTGGACAGTTGAAAAAGTCAACTGCAAATTGACCAAGGCATAACTTCCTCATGGTTTATCATAAAAATTACATCCAAAGCTCATTTTTAAGAGGATGACATTTCCTACAACTCATCTTCACACTTCAAGTCCAAGAAATGCTCTCACAAAAAGTTATCAATTTCAACATTATAGGTCATTTTCAAAAGTCAACAAAAAGGCACTTTAAGTCAAAGACCATAACTTGAGATTGGTAAATCAAAATGACATGGGACCAAAGGCATTGGTTAGAGGACTTCAAGACCGTTCCAAAATGTCCAAGAACATGATCATATCTTCAAAATTGAGCAAGATATGCCTTGTAGAAGTTGGGAAATTTTTGGGAATTTTAAAAAGTCAACTTTGCTTCAAAATTGCTAATGGGCCTCAATTTCTTTCATGAATCATTACCCAAAGGCTATGCACGACCCATTGACCTCAAAGGGATGTATTTTCTTATTTTTGACTAATTATTTGAATTATTATTATTATTAATTCATTTAATTAAATTTAAATATGAAAAAAATATCAAATAACACTTATCAAATCTTTTTGTGCAGCAAATTCACTCATTATGAGCTAAATATTTCGTGCATCAATTAACAAGGCAATATCTTCCACAATTGGCAAGGATTGGCATGAAAAAATATTGGAAAAGATATGGAGAAAATTAAATATTCAAAACATGAATACATGGACTTTGGGCTTGGTTTTTTAACCTAATTTGCTTCAGATACATAGGCATAACATAACCATATTCCATTACACACGAAAGCTGCTCAGAAAAGAGAGAACCAAATTGCATTTTTTTCACAAAAAGTTGGAAACTGAAATCCTAGTTAGAGGACAATTCAAAGCTCCAAAAGCCTTCCAATACATTCCTGACATTGCTAGGAACGTGTTGCAATCAAGAACCAATCTCCAGACCTCAAGAATTGGTAGAACCGAATCACACTTTTCACAAACTTTTCCATAATCGTGTTTTACTTTTCATGCATTGTTCATGTATTTCATTTGTGGATTTACACTAATATTGATGTCCTGAAGCTAATGGTACCCTTTAATTGAACTAACAATGCCTATATCAAAATCTGCCATTGATGGATATTAGGGTTTCAGGAGCTCTAAATTAGGGGTTTCTTCATATGGAAAAATCAGGCCACCAAACCTATGCCATTGAATTAGTGACATGGAGACGAATCATTCCATGACCTCGCGCCTTTTTTATATTTGCCCATTGTCTAATCGCTATTTTTCCTGGTGGTACTTAGTGGGGGTTTAAAACCCCCGCTATTTGATTATATTTGCAGGTACAAAACGGAGAAGAAGCATGCGTGGCTTGATGTTACTGGACCATTCAAATTTGGCGCGTGATTTTGTTGTTCATATTACTAACTTTTGTTCTTTTTTATAATAATCACGTTCCACTAACATTACAAAGAAACGCGTTGGTTCAGTTGGTGAATGAGTTGTCTGGCAGGTATTGGGACCTGGGTTCGATTCCCAGGTCCCCCCATATTATTCATGATTTTTGCATTAACACGTTCCCATGCAGTTTCCTTCAAATATTCCATCATGCATCCCAACGCTTAGGCTTGCCATGTGTCTCTGATGATCAATCCAATGGCCATAACGTGAATTCCATGATACACACTCAGTCAACCACATGCATTCAAACTGGAAAAGTCAACAAGGCCTTGGATTATGATGGGCCAAAATGCTTCAATAAACCTCTAAATTGGGCCAGACACCCCCTATGGTTTGCATCATTTTTATTTTTTATTTGATTTTCCTTTTTATTCTTTTAATTTTTTTAATTGTTTTCTTTAATTTCATAAATTAATTTTCATAATATAAAACCAGAAAATCAAAAAACTAAAAATATGTTTAATTAATATTTGATTCATCATTATTTCTTGTAAATAAATTTTAACCATTAATTTAGTAAATTAGGTTTTAAAGCTTTAATGTTCTTCTTAAAAAATTAAAATATGTAGAAATTAGGGTTTTTTTAACATTCTCACCTTTTTCTTAAATAAATAATTTTTTCTTATTATCATTATTATTAATTACTAATTTATTTTGTAAATAAACATGTACATAAATTCTTTAGTAAATTAAGTTAAATTTTAACATTTTTCTCAAATAATTAAAAATAACTTAGAATTAGCGTTTCTTTTAATTTTAATTTTAATTTTCTTATTTCATTAAATACAAAAACCTAAAAAAAAACATTTCTTTTCTTTTATTAAATAATTAATTAACCTTTAATTCAATTTAATTTCAAAAGGGTCCAACGCCCTCGAACGTTCTATTTTTTTTCTTTCGCGCATTTATTCTTATTTTCCTTTGTGAATATTATGTAACTGTTCAAGCCATGTAATAGTAACTAGGTTTTACTTTCCGCATTTTTAGTAAAAACGGGTCTTTGTAATTTGGCGATGTATAGACTCGCGCCTTGTAATAGCGTAGGATTTTACTTTCCGCATTTAAATTTCCGCACTTTTAAATTATAATCGCATGAAAGAATGTATGGCCTAAATTAAAAACAAGCGTAGATCACCATGATACATGTACAAGATAAAACATAACTGAAAATAACACACAAATTCACACATCACTCTTAGGGTACGCCTCACTGTTGCCTTACCTCCGAAACGTGGTCGTCGAGTATAGGACGTTTTAGTAAGTCCATATGTCCATGACATGATCTAGTTGCCTCGAAACGGTTGCCTCGGAATTAAAAAGGATCAATGGCATAAGGGTAGCTTCTAAGGTGTCCTACTGTTGCTCTGGTGACCACACTGTCCCTAACAAACGAATTGACCCGAACACCTCCAACGGCGGTGCTACCTATCTCTCAATGGTGGGATGGCACTACCTTAAGGACATTTACACAGCCTAATTCCTTAGGGTAAGTGGATGACTCATGGATACTTGCTCTCTAAAAAACAATCAAAACTCTTTTCACACCGACACTTTCAAAAAAGCTTTCAAAACAATTTTTCAAACACTCTTGAGGACTGATACAAGAGTCGATCTGAAATCTTTAAACGGAACTTTTTCAAACTCACTCACAATTGAAAAGCAAACACTTTTGAAAACACAAATGAGCAAGTATCTAAGAGCCCATGGATAACCATGGATAGAAAGGGTGCTAACACCTTCCCTTTCTATAAATCTACCTCCCGAACCGAGAAACTATCTCATAAGGAATTTTGTTGTGCTTTTGTCCTGTCCATGTTGGAGAAAATAAAAGACGGTGGCGACTTTTGCTTCCGCGACATTTCGCGAACCAGCGTTAAACAGTCAGTTCCAGATCCACCGATCACACTGTGGTTCACATAAATATTTCGCGAGGGTTTGTTTTTGTTCATCTTGGTTCAACGAATTCAGTCATGGGTCTCACAAGTCTCAATTTTTCCTGGTTTAGGAATCCCCAATTTCAAACTCAAGAACCATAGAAAACCGTTCATGGTATTTTGTAATTTAGGGAGTTATAGTCCAATTAAGTGATATCATTAGCTTCATATGGCCTCTAGCAACACAAAACAATCAAGAAAATATGTTAAATGCACATGAATTGAGCAATACGATTTTGAAAAAAAATGGCAAACCGTGGTTCTGTATCCTGTGATTCTTTGAGCTTTAGCGTGTGAATTCAATTGCCACACGTTCCTGGGAACTCCTGCAAGGTGTTAGAATCAACAATTTGCCTTGAATTGGCCTGGAATGTAAAAATCAGTTTTGCAATTTTCTTGAATTTTCTCAATATGCTATGGCTTTTGTCTGCAGCTTTTTCACGTCCATGAGTTAGGGTTTACTTGCATATATATAGAGGAATGGAATTAGGTCAAAATCTTGAGCAAGAATCCATTGCAATGATGATTTGATCTTTGATTGAAAATCAAATCTTTTTTGCATTTTCATGATTGAACAAAGTTGCCAATTTTGGAGATTTTGTATCTTTGACTGGTGCACGAAATTGCCAGCCTTTTTAGGTCATATTTGCTTCACCAAAAGATTGAAAAACCAAATCTTGTATTTTCCTACAATTTAAATTGATTAAATGAATTAATATCAATTAAAAATCCAATTAATTAATAAAAATAAGAAAATAAATTCAATTAATCTTGATGGGTCGTGTATAAGTCATGGATGAAGTTTCAAGAAGAGATTTGAGGCCCATTAGCAAAAATAAGGTATTTTGAGCAAAGTTGACTTTTGCAAATTCACAAAAATTTCCCAACTTCTCCAATGCATATCTTGCTCAATTTTGATCATATGACCATGTTCTTGGACATTTTGGAAAGGTCTTGAAGTCCTCTAACCAATTCCTTTGGTCCCATGTCATTTGGATTTACCAATCTCAAGTTATGGCCTTTGACTTAAAGTGTACTTTTGTTGACTTTTGAAATTGACCTATAATGTAGAAGTTGATAACTTTTTATGAGAGCATTTCTTGGACTTGGAGTGAGAAGATGGATTGTAGGAAATTGCATCCCCTTTAAAATGAGCATTGGATGGGATTTTTCTGACAATCCATGAAAAAGTTATGCCATGGTCAAGATACAGTTGACTTTTCTACTGTCCAAAAATAGTAACTTCTTGCATCTTGATGATTTTTGAGCTATCCTTGTGGAATCATGATCAAGACTTTATCAAATGAGGATTGTGAACTCAAAATAAGATGTTGACCAAAAATTCTGACTTTTGACTGTGAAATGACCATTTTGCCCTTGTAGTTGACCATGGATCAAATGGAGCTTTTGACTGTGCAAATTGGCACTGTGAGTCTTGAGACTTGGCATGTAGGTGCTTGAGGATGTATATAGGCCCTTGAGACTTGATTGAAGTATTGAAAACCTCAAATTTCTTGAAAGAACCAAAACCCTAATTTCAGCTGGCTTAGGAAGTGGTTTGACTGTCTACCTCTTGAGTAATCTTGAGCCATTTGAGAATTATTCTTGTCAAATCTTGAGGAATATGGGAGGGCAAATTTTAGGGTACAACAGTTGCCCCTGTTCAATCTTCTTAAACCTGAGGATGTAGATTGATTTTCGGGCCTTTCGTGATCCGAAGGTGGAAGATGATTGGACACTAAAGTGCCCAGAAATTTGCACTCGCATGGTGTTAGTATCAGCAATATGATGTCGGGAATGGGCTTACATATGCCATTTGGAAAGATGATGGATAGGAGGATGGGCTTATAGATGCCATCTGGAAATGTAATGGATAGTTGTGGAGATGGGCTTAAAGATGTCATCTGGAGATTGTTTGTTGAATTGTAACTTGGTAGGTTGCAAGATGGAACCTGTGTAGAGTTGCTTGATGATGAGTCTGTGTAAAACTGCATCTTGGAAGAGAAGGAACCGGTGTAGGGTTGCTTCATGATGGTCAAGTAGATAGTTGTCCTGTCTGGTTTCAGGTATTAATCTCTGACCTGAGAAAGAAAGATGGTTTCCTGGCTTGCTACAGGTATTAATCTTCAATCTCTTCAATGTAGATAACTTTCATGTCTGGTTTCAGGTATAGATCTACAATCAGTTGTCCACAGATATTTCCTGGCTAGTTACAGGTGTTGATCTGGAACTTACGAAAGTTGGCCGGTGAGATAGTTTTCCTGTCTGGTTTCAGGTATTAATCTCTGACCTGAGAAAGAAAGATAGTTTTCCTGGCTTGCTACAGGTGTTAATCTTCAATCTCTTCGTATAGGTGGCTTTCCTGTCTGGTTTCAGGTGTTAACCTATAATCAGTCGTCCACAGATATTTCCTGGCTAGTTACAGGTGTTGATCTGGAACTTAAGAAAGGTCGGTCGGGGAGATAGTTTTCCTGTCTGGTTTCAGGTATTAATCTCTGACCTGAGAAAGAAAGATGGTTTCCTGTCTGGTTTCAGGTATTAATCTTCAATCTCCTCAATGTAGATAACTTTCCTGTCTGGTTTCAGGTATAGATCTACAATCAGTCATCCACAGATATTTCATGGCTAGTTACAGGTGTTGATCTGGAACTTAAGAAAGGTTTTTTTTTTATTGATAATGATGTGATGAAGGAATCTGATACGATTGTTACTCCAAATAGATGATGAAGGAATCTAGGACGATTACTACCTCAGCAGGATGATGAAGGAATCTAGTACGACTTCTACCTCAGCAGGATGATGAAGGAATCTTGGACGATTACTACCTCAGCAGGATGATGAAGGAATCTTGGACGATTACTACCTCAGCAGGATGATGAAGGAATCTAGTACGACTTCTACCTCAGCAGGATGATGAAGGAATCTTGGACGATTACTACCTCAGCAGGATGATGAAGGAATCTTGGACGATTACTACCTCAGTAGGATGATAAAGGAATCTAGGATGATTACTACCTCAGCAGGATGATGAAGGAATCTTGGACGATTACTACCTCAGCAGGATGATGAAGGAATCTTGGACGATTACTACCTCAGTAGGATGATGAAGGAATCTAGGACGATTACTACCTCAAAAGGGTGATGAAGGAATCTTAGACGATTACTACCTCAGCAGGATGATGAAGGAATCTAGGACGATTACTACCTCAGCAGGATGATGAAGGAATCTTGGACGATTACTACCTCAACATGATGATGAAGGAATCTTGGACGATTACTACCTTAGCAGGATGATGAAGGAATCTAGGACAATTACTACCTCAAAAGGGTGATGAAGGAATCTTTGACGACTGCTACTTCAAAAGGTAATGACTTTTATCTGTTGATCGATCTTTCCTGAAAAAGGTAAAGAGTTAGTTGTATGCAATGTCATGATGTATGCATTGTGTTGTACCCCAAAATTTGCCCTCCCATATTCATCAAGAAATTACCAAGTCAAGGTCACAAAATTCCCCAAGGGTTGTGCAGCTCAACTGTCTCCTATACAGTCAAAACTAGGGTTGGAGTTCTGGTCAAGCAAATGAACTTTTCAAAGGCCCAATCAAGTCTCATATGCTTACAAAGATGGTCAAGTATCCTCATGTCAAGTTTCAAGGCATTCAGCTCAAAATTGCACAGTCAAAACCCTAGATTGCACTACAGTCAACTGCAGGGGCAAAATGGTCATTTGACAGTCAAAAGTTCAAATTTTGGTCAACATATCATTTTGAAGCCACAAACATCATTTGATCAATGCTTGATCATGATTCTCAAAATTTGGCTCAGAAATCATCAAAGATGCAAAAGTTGCTATATTTGGACAGCTGAAAAAGTCAACTGAAATTGACCAGGGCATAACTTTCACATGGATTATCAGAAAAATTCCATCCAAAGCTCATTTTGAAGAGAAAGACATTTCCTACAACTCATCTTCATATTCCAAGTCCAAGAAATGCTCTCACAAAAGGTTATCAATTTCAACATTATAGGTCATTTTCAAAAGTCAACAAAAAGGGACTTTAAGTCAAAGACCATAACTTGAGATTGGTAAATCAAAATGACATGGGACCAAAGGCATTGGTTAACGGACTCAAAGACCTTTCCAAAATGTCCAAGAACATGTGAAAATCTTAAAAATTGACCAAGTTATGCCTTGTGGAAGTTGGGAAATTTTTGGGAATTTTTGAAAAGTCAACATTGATGCAAAAGGCCTAAAAATGCAAATGGGCCCATTTTTCTTCCAAGTTTCTTCATGCCAAGCCTATGCACGACCACTAGGCCCAAAGGGAAGTATTTTCATATTTTTTAATTATTTATTTGAATTTATATTAATTTATATTCATTTAAATCATTTTAATACATGAAAAATATAAACCTAACCTAAAAAAATCTTTTTATGCACATTATAGGCTCAATATCTCGTGCTTAGTCAATTATGGAAGGTTTTGGGTTGATTGGAACTAATTGACACCAAATTGCATATGGAAAAGATATGGAAAAGATTTCATGAAATCAAATATTGAAAATCATCAAAGCAATGGATTTTGTCCAAGTTTTCTTAACCTAATCACTCCTTACATATACAGGAATGTAAACCTAATGAAAAAAGGACTGCAAGCTGCGCCCCAAGAACCATTGGCATATTGAAATTTTTCACAAAAAACTCAAACACTGAAAACCAATTTCAAGGTCGATTCAAGCCTCAAGTTTCATTCCAATAGCATCCTGAGACATCCCTGAACGTTTCTCAATCATAAACAACAAGCAAAACGCCTTGAATTGGTATTAGGAACTCAAACTGTACCAAGAAAATCTTGAAATCGCATAGCATAATTTAAGCATCTTTTTGCATTTTTGTTTATATATTCATGTTCCTGATGAAGTTTGTGAACTAACCATCATATTCAATTGAGTTTTTATGGTACATACACGATTCCACCATATGCGATTTTTAGGGTTACAGGTTTCCCAGATTGGGGCTTTCACAACCAAGTGAAATTAGGGCTCAAGATGGCCATGGCTGGAATCAGCACATCAAGACGAAGAAGTCTTGACCCTCGCGCCCAATTTATATACATCATAGCGCTAGTCGCTATTTTTCCGTTGCCTGCCTAAAACCACGCCCAAAAACCGTTGCCAATATGTTTCATGTTTCAGGAAAACGAAGAAGAAGAAGTCGTGTCAGAATGTGATTGATCCATTCAAAATCTGGCGCGCTTCCCTCCACTAACTTTACTTTTCTTTTATATTATTTGCGTTATATTATATATTAAATGAAACGCGCTTGGCTCAGTGGTAACACGCTATGCATATGACATCAAAGACCTGGGTTCAAGTCCCAGGTCTGGCAAAAATTCCATATTGTTTTTCAAACCAATTTCCTATGCAGCGCTCATAGTGATGTACACCATATTCCCTCCATCATCAACATGCCACGTCCGCTTGGAGGTCAATCTAAAGGTTGGAAGCTGAAGAACACCTACGCCTGGTCAAACGCATCATATACGATCCAGAAAGTCAACGAATTCCAAATCAAATGGGCCAGAATTACCAGGCCTACACCTCCATAATGGGACAGAAAACCCCCCTGGTTCTATCTTTTCTAATTTTCTTTTATCTTTTATTATTTTTAATTATTTATTTGTTTATTTATTTTCTGATTTAATTAAATATCCTTTTTTACAAAAATCCAGAAAAAGACAAAAAACATAATAAATATTATATTTTTAATTATTTTATTTTCATGAATAAATTTTGTAATTGAGTTTAGTATAATTAGGTTTTTTTGATTTAATTCTTCTTAATAATAAAAATCCCAAAAAAAATAGAACTTAGGTTTAATAACTTTTTCTTTTTTTAATTTTCCTTCTTTTTTTCAGAATAACAATATCATTTATTTATAAGTTTATTTTCATAAATTAAAAATTGTACATAAATTAATTTAGAGTTTAATTTAGGTTTTAATTTAAATCTTTCATAATAAACTTAAAAAATATTAGAACTAGGGTTTAGCATTTTAATTTTAATTAATTTTTTCCTTTTTTCTTTAAAATCTAAAAAACACAAAATACCAAAAAAAGCATTTAATCATTTAATTTTTTAATTCTCATTAACTTTTAATTTCTTGCAAACGGGTCCAACGCCCATTGTTTAATCATTTAATTTCGCATGATTTATTTTTATCGTTCATTGTAATTATGTAAATCTCCCAAAGCCATGTAACTTTACTTTTCGCACTTTATTTTTCCGCTTTATTTATTTTCCGCTAAATCGGGTCCGGTTTAATTTTGACGATGTGGACCCGCGCCTTTGTAATAGCCTTAGATTTATTTTCCCGCAACTTATAACTGTTAAATATGCATGCAAGAATGAATGGCCCTTAATTAAAATCAAGCGTAGAACACGACAAACATGACAAGACAAATAACTGAAACATGACACACAATTCGCACACACCACCCCTAGGGTACGCCCCACTGTTGCCTTTCGAAAGGTGGTCGTCGAGTAGAGGACGTCTTAGTAAGTCCTCATGATCCGGGAACCTGGCATGAGGGTAGCTTCTAAGGTGTCTTCCCATTGCTCTGGTGATCACCATGTCCCTAAAAATCGAATTGACCCGAACACCTCCAACGGTGGTGCTGCCTACCTCTCAATGGTGGGATGGCACTACTTTAAAGGACTCTTACACAGACGAATTCCTTAGGGTAGGTAGGTTCTCAAGGATACTTGCTCTAATTTCAAAAACAAACTGAAATCTTTTCACACTGACACTTTTCAAAAGCTTTCAAAGCAAACTTTTCAAACACTCTGACGTACGAGTCGATCTGAAATTTTTCAAAGAAACTTTTAAACCCACATTGAAAAGCAAGCAAACAATTTTGAAAACATATTGAGCAAGTATCTAAGAGCCCATGGATAACCATGGATAGAAAGGGTGCTAACACCTTCCCTTTCTATAACCTACCTCCCGAACCGAGAGCAATCTCTTTAAAGGAATTTTTCTGTGCTTTTGTCCTTTCCCATTGGAGAAAATAAAAGACGGTGGCGACTCTTGCTTCCGCGACATTTCGCGAACCAGCGTTAAACAGTCAGTTCCAGATCCACCGATCACAGAACTGGCGACTCTGCTGGGGACAAATACTTAAAGTGGGGTGTACCTTAGGATAGTTCATAAACTGTGTTTTCAATTGCTTTGACTTGTTTGCTTTAAATTGTGGGACTGTCTTGGGAGTTCTATAGATCCTAACCCGGATCTGGGGATACCTTCTTAGAAAGTAGCAACAAGGCTGTGAGGGAACTGTGCGGGGTATACCGACATGGTTGAAACAGTCTGCTACGTTGATGTGGCACTTTGGTGTGTACCGGTAACCCTTGAGTTCAGTCAAGGAGAGTACGGGGCCTCCGCGTGGTGTCGTGAAGCATCAACAGACCTTAGGAACCTTAATTGAACTATCTTGGCCTCTTTAGGGTAGTGAGATAACTGACTTTGGTGCAGTCCGAGGTTGGTTGATACTCGATACTACACTCAATTGAGGGTTGCTTTCCTGGAATATTTCGGTCGCCAGTTCAGTGGCTAAATCGAAACGATGAACAATGAAAGCAATCCCGTGATATTGGGACCCTTAGAACCCGATTACTTCTAATAGGACAGGTTGAGCCCACCAACTTCAAGAGGGTACTACCCAGACCCCATGCTGGCCTAAACCCTAAGGGTTTCTCTTGTGTGACTTGTGTGCCTTTGTACTTGCCTACTCGCATGCTTGTTAGCTGACACATAAATTTCTTGCAGGTTTCGTTTATAGTCCTTAACTAGGACTCATGACAGGGTTTGCCAAATTTCTTACAGGTTTTGTTCATAGTCCTTAATTGGGACTCATAACAAAGTATACTGAATTTCCTGCAGGGTCTGTTTACAGTCCTTAATTGGGATTCATAACAGGGCTACTAACATTACCCCATGCATAGCATGACATCATACCATTGCATACATCCTAACCCATTTCAAGGATCTCAAGGGCTTGTGATGCAGGTCATGATAAACCAATTACCCAGCAAGGGGCAAAGGGGATTTATTTTCCTCTAGCCAAGGGCGTCAGGGGCTATGACCCACTGGATATGGTGAGCCTTTGACCCTTGAAGAAGGGCTCTCTACACCAGGAAGTTCCTTCAATCAAGTTGCCAACTCCAAATGCTAACAAAGTTTCTCTGTTTACCCCGCGAGGTCCTTGAAATCATTGCATGCATGTCATACACATCATTACATAACATGTATCTTTGTTGCAGGTCACGTACCCTTCTCGCTGTTTATTTCAGCAATGGCCTTCCAACCAGACAACAGGGATCTTCTGGCTCAAGAGACTCGGTTCGGGGAAATTCTTCTGAATCTATCCAAGGGGCAGGAGGAACTAAGGACACTTCTCATGGGGACCTTTGTCAGGAACAATGCTGAGGATGAAAGGTTGAAACGTCTACAAGCCGAGGTAGACACATTAAAAACCCAGATGCTAGGGCAGAGGGCCCTCATTCAAGGTTTAGCTCAGGAGCAAGGAGAGCTGAGGGCCATGATCAGTCAGCTTCATCAAGATATGAAGCAACCAGCCCAAGTCAGGGACCAAGTCTTTGATCAGCCACCAAGAGGACCAAAGTCTGGTATGGTGAAGAATGAACCTCTCCAAATTGCTACGACTTCACAAGCCCAGTATCAACGGGGTAATCGACGCAAGCGATACACGCCTGGAAGACATTTCACTGAGACTGGCATACCACCATCTCTAATGCTGGAACACTTGTTGGAGGTCAATCTGATTACTTTAAAGGGTCCTCCCCAGAATCCTGACATCTCTGCTCCTACTTATAACCCTGATAAAAGATGTGCCTACCATTCTGACAGTCCTGGACATGACACCAATGACTGTTGGAGCTTGAAGAACAAGATCCAGGACTTGATCGACGGAAGGGTGCTGGAGTTCATGCCGGGTGGCCAAATGAAATGCTTCTGCTGAGAATCTCCCATCTGAAGTGACTAATTCAAACTAGAAAACTTTTGTTCATTCGAATGTTCAAGTTGCATTTTTCTTTGATTGTCTAAACATTTATTCATGTCAAACGTTGTTATTTCATTAATACATCGCTTATGTCTGTTTTGAATCAATATATTCGCATTCACTATATGCAAACTGTTTTCATATTTTTTCTGATGTCAACTATTGATCTTTAATCCTAAGCCTCTTGAGGGAGGATGACGAAAACGATACCACAATCTTCACAGTATGCTTTTGAACGGACCCCGCTGATGAGGTACAGGCATTGTTTCAATTCCTAAACACTGGAGTAATAAGGAAGATAATCCCTCGTTAACCCCTCTGAGCCAAAGAAGTAGGAGTTTTTATTTTCGAAAATCAAAACCCTTAATCATAACCTGGGGCAGGGTAGTCTATCAGTCGATCTGAGTGCATAACGAATGGCACCAAAAAGATCCTTACAAAAAAAGAAAGAACGGTGATGGTTCAGAACAATCAAAAGGACAGGCAGTCATCATCAAAATTCATAAATGAAAAGCCCAAAAAGTCTAAACCTACAAAGGGGACTTATGGAAACTGGGGCATCCCGCTGACTGTAATTCCAAAAAAGGAAACAGTTCAGGCAAAAAATAGGGATAACGCAATCAAAAAGAAAGAGGTCTTACAAACCCTCAACAAAAAAAAGGGGAAATGACTGCCTATTCAAAATAAACTGTCAATGTCCGAATCATCACTGGTATATCAAAGCAAAGACTCAAACAAGGTCTAACGCACGATCAACTGAGTTTAGGTTTGGAGAACATCACGAAGAGCGGGTGGGTACAAATAATTTGATCCTTTATCCTTTGTTTCTTAAACCGTGAACCAAGCCACGTTATAACCCTTAAAAGTCCTAGCTGAAGCATGGGTTAGTTCGAAAGCATACTGTCACGAAAGGTATCCTGACTCCTTAAGGCTACGGTAAAAACAGAGTTGACATCATGTTTTACAAACATTCACATGTTTTATGAAAAAGAATGCATCTTCAAAGTCTTCAAGACAGACATAAGCTTTGCATTTTTACCATAACTTTGTTTGCATATGACTTTTTGTTTGAACAGCAGGGAAATTCGCACGAAGAATACCTAGTGAACAAAAGCACTTCCAATCAGGGGACAAACATGATCATTGTCCATTATCTGGGGCAATCCAATCAAGATTCAAGGAATCTCTCAAGATGCCAACCAGCCTGGGGCAAATCTCCGCCTGAGTCATTTGGGGCAGTCCAACAGTGAACCTTGCCTGATCAAACATCTTCTGGTAGCATGACAAAATACTTCCAACAGGGGCAACTCCCTAACATTCTGAGAACACGAACATAGTCGAAAAAAGTACTACGCATAATCAAAGACCCGCTAGGTTGACACACCTAGGAAAAAATAAGGGCTTCCCGACGAACCAAAAGGGTTCGGGCAAAATGAAGGGATGAAATGAAAAAAATCTGTACACCCGGCAAGTCGAAAACCTGAAAAGGCGGCTTGGGCAAAAATGGGTATCCCGGTGGACTGAAAACCCGAAAGGGCGGTCCAGGAAAAAGTTAGGGATTAAAGCGTACGATTATGACCTGTCATCTCGTCACTTGCCTACCAGAGGAAGGTTTGTCCATCAACAACTACCAAGCACCTCCACAGGTATTTTCCTCTCCCACATCAGAAACAGGGGCAATAAAGAGTTGTCTAAGCAATCTGATTGTTCGGTCCTCCAAAGTACCAAGGTAGGTTCAGCTAAAGAACATAACCAGACATCCTCAATCCCCCAGAGAGTAAGTCAGCAGTCAGTACACTCTTCTTCAAACAAAGTTATCAAATCTCAAGGAAGTTGAGTATCCTCCAGCAGATCTTAACATCCCCCAGCAGCAATACATATATTCTTAACAAGCATCCCCGGCAGTCTTAGCCTAAAGATTGTTCCCCGGCGGTATATCAAGTATTCAAAGGAATCACTTCCCCCGCAGTTCAAAACTTCCCCAGGAGAATCCAATTCCCCCAGGAAAATTGGAATTCATCTCCCCAAGCAATAAGCTTATCCCCACTAGATTCTGGAAGCTTATCCTCTCGCAGAGCACGAACGCGTCGTCCGGCTTGATTTAAAGAGTTATTTCCGTACTAGGATATAACTGGGTTATCCTCAGCTAAAAGCCACGGAAAGAGCGTCCTCGACGAATCTTCTTATCCCCAGCGAAGTCCATCCATAATTCCAATACAGCAAGGTATCCTCAGCGAGTCATTCTCAACAATGCAGCAAAAGCATCGCTATCCCCATGGAGTAGCACTCCCCAGCACGATCGCTAGAGTATCTTTTCTCCCGCAGAATTATTTCATTTGCCAAGTTTATTCCTCAACGGAGTTATCTCCGCCTACCGGTATTCTTGCAACGAATCATCCACAGCGGAAGCAAAATCTCTTCCTCAACATCAGCCCAGGATATGACTTCCCGGCACCCGTCAAAGATTTATTTTCCTAGACAAAAAAAACATACATAAAACTTCACATACATCATTATAGCATGCATGTACGCATCATATCATACAAATCGCATCCATATTGAGAACATCATTGCTTGATCCATATCATACATTGCATATAACTGACCTTTACCTTGCAGGAAAGATGCAGTTGAAATTCTCAAACATATTTCAAGGACTTCTCTAGTCCAGTTAAACCGACTCCAAATAGATTTTTCTGATAAAGACTCAGTAGAAGTTCTCTTATGGTCCCCTCTCCAACGGCGTGTGAGGTGGTAATTCCTTCTTCAGATGTTCCCCTCTCTGGCATGAGCGTGAGGTGATATTCTCTTATGGTCCCCTCTCCAACGGCGTGTGAGGTGGTAATTCCTTCTTCAGATGTTCCCCTCTCCGGCATGAGCGTGAGGTGATATTCTCTTATGGTCCCCTCTCCAACGGCGTGTGAGGTGGTAATTCCTTCTTCAGATGTTCCCCTCTCCGGCATGAGCGTGAGGTGATATTCTCTTATGGTCCCCTCTCCAACGGCGTGTGAGGTGGTAATTCCTTCTTCAGATGTTCCCCTCTCCGGCATGAGCGTGAGGTGATATTCTCTTATGGTCCCCTCTCCAACGGCGTGTGAGGTGGTAATTCCTTCTTCAGATGTTCCCCTCTCCGGCATGAGCGTGAGGTGATATTCTCTTATGGTCCCCTCTCCAACGGCGAGTGAGGTGGTAATTCCTTCTTCAGATGTTTCCCTCTCCGGCATGAGCGTGAGGTGATATTCTCTTATGGTCCCCTCTCCAACGGCGTGTGAGGTGGTAATTCCTTTTTCAGATGTTTCCCTCTCCGGCATGAGCGTGAGGTGATATTCTCTTATGGTCCCCTCTCCAACGGCGTGTGAGGTGGTAATTCCTTCTTCAGATGTTTCCCTCTCCGGCATGGGCGTGAGGTGATATTCTCTTATGGTCCCCTCTCCAACGGCGTGTGAGGTGGTAATTCCTTTTTCAGATGTTTCCCTCTCCGGCATGAGCGTGAGGTGATATTCTCTTATGGTCCCCTCTCCAATGGCGAGTGAGGTGGTAATTCCCTTTCTATAACCTACCTCCCGAACCGAGAGCAATCTCTTTAAAGGAATTTTTCTGTGCTTTTGTCCTTTCCCATTGGAGAAAATAAAAGACGGTGGCGACTCTTGCTTCCGCGACATTTCGCGAACCAGCGTTAAACAGTCAGTTCCAGATCCACCGATCACAGAACTGGCGACTCTGCTGGGGAACATCTTAAAGTGAGGTGTACCTTAGGGCTAGCTTATAACTATGTTTTCAATTGTTTTCCTTGTGTGCTTTAAATTGTGGGTTGCTTGGGAGTTCTATAGATCCTAAACCCGGATCTGGGGGATACCTTCTTAGAAAGTAGCAACAAGGCTGTGAGGGAACTGTGCGGGGTATACCGACATGGTTGAAACAGTCTGCTACGTTGATGTGGCACTTTGGTGTGTACCGGTAACCCTTGAGTTCAGTCAAGGAGAGTACGGGGCCTCCGCGTGGTGTCGTGAAGCATCAACAGACCTTAGGAACCTTAATTGAACTATCTTGGCCTCTTTAGGGTAGTGAGATAACTGACTTTGGTGCAGTCCGAGGTTGGTTGATACTCGATACTACACTCAATTGAGGGTTGCTTTCCTGGAATATTTCGGTCGCCAGTTCAGTGGCTAAGTCGAAACGATGAACAATGAAAGCAATCCAGTGATATTGGGACCCTTAGAACCCGGTTACTTCTAATAGGACAGGTTGAGCCCACCAACTTCAAGAGGGTAATACCCAGACCTCATGCTGGCCTAAACTCTAAGGGTTTCTCTTGTGTGACTTGCGTGCCTTCGTACTTGACTACTTGCATGCTTGTTATCTGACACATGAACTTCTTGCAGGTTTTGTTTAATCCTTAACCAGGACTCATAACAGGGTTTACTAGATCTCTTGCAGGTTTTGTTTATAGTCCTTAATGGGGACCCATAACAAAGTATACTGAATTTCTTGCAGGGTTTGTTTATAGTCCTTAATTGGGACTCATAACATGGTTTACATACATCACCCCATGCATCATGACATCATACCATTGCATACATCCTAATCCATTTCAAGGATCTCCAGGGCTTGTGATGCAGGTCATGATGAATCAAACATCTAGCAAGGGGCAAAGAGGATTTATTTTCCTCTAGCCAAGGGTGTCAGGGGCTATGACCCACTGGATATGGTGAGCCTTTGACCCTTGAAGAAGGGCTCTCTACACCAGGAAGTTCCTTCAATCAAGTTGCCAATTCCAAATGCTAACAAAGTTTCTCTGTTTACCCCGCGAGGTCCTTGAAATCATTGCATGCATGTCATACACATCATTACATAACATGTATCTTTGTTGCAGGTCACTTACCTTTCTCGCTGTTTATTTCAGCAATGGCTCCCCAACAAGACAACCAGGACTTTCTTGCTCAAGAGGCTCGGCTCGGGGACATCCTCCTGAATTTATCCAAGGGGCAGGAGGAGTTAAGGACACTTCTCACGGGGACTTTGGTCAGGAACAATGCTGAGGATGACAAGGACGAACAGCTGAAACGTCTACAAGCTGAGGTAGACACATTGAAAATCCAGGTGCTGGGGCAGAGGGCCCTCATTCAACGTTTAGCTCAGGAGCAAGGAGAGCTGAGAACCATGGTCAGTCAGCTTCCTCAAGGCCTGAAGCAACCAGCCCAAGTCAGGGACCAAGTCCTTGATCAGCCACCAAGAGGACCAAAGTCTGGTATGGTGAAGAATGAACCTCTCCAAATTGCTACTACTTCACAAGCCCAGTATCAACGGGGTAATCGACGCAAGCGATACACGCCTGGAAGACATTTCACTGAGACTGGCATACCACCATCTCTAATGCTGGAACACTTGTTGGAGGTCAATCTGATTACTTTAAAGGGTCCTCCCCAGAATCCTGACATCTCTGCTCCTACTTATAACCCTGATAAAAGATGTGCCTACCATTCTGACAGTCCTGGACATGATACCAATGACTGTTGGAGCTTGAAGAACAAGATCCAAGACTTGATCGACGGAAGGGTGCTGGAGCTCTTGCCGGGTGGCCAAATGAAATGCTTCTGCTAAGAATCTTCCATCTGAAGTGACTAATTCAAACTAGAAAACTTTTGTTCATTCGAATGTTCAAGTTGCATTTTTCTTTGATTGTCTAAACATTTATTCATGTCAAACGTTGTTATTTCATTAATGCATCGCTTATGTCTATCAATATATTCGTATTCACTAAATGCCAATTATTTTCATATTTTTTCTGATGTCAACTCAATCAATAATTCTAAGCCTCTTGAGGGAGGATGACGAAAACGATACCACAATCTACAGTATGCTTTTGAACAGACCCCGCTGATGAGGTACAAGCATTGTTTCAATCCTTAAACACTGGAGTTATAAGGATGATAAACCCTCGTCAACCCATCTGAGCCAAAGAAGTAGGAGTTTTTATTTTCGAAAATTAAAACCCTTTATCATAACCCGGGGCAGGGTAGTCTTCTCAGTTGATCCAAGTGCATGACGAATGACACCAAAGAGATCCTTACGAAAAAAACAGTGATGGTTCAGAACAATCAAAAGGACAGGCAGTCATCATCAAAATTCATAAATGAAAAGCCCAAAAAGTCTAAACCTACAAAGGGGACTTATGAAACTGGGGCATCCCGCTGACTGAAATTCCAAAAAAGGAAACAGCTCAGGCAAAAAAGAAAGGGATAACAAAAGTCAGACAAGGAAGAGGTCCTACAAACCCTCAACAAAAAGAAATGACTGCCTATTCAAAATAAGTTATCAACATCTGAACCATTATTGGAACATCAAAGCAAAGACTCAAACAAGGTCTAACGTATGATCAACTGAGTTTAGGTTTGGAGGACATCACGAAGAGCGGGTGGGTACAAATAAAATTTGAGCCTTTATCATTTGTTTCTTAAACCGTGAACCAGGCCACGTTATAACCCTTAAAAGTCCTAGCTGAAGCATGGGTTAGTTCGAAAGCATACTGTTACGAAAGGTATCCTGACTCCTTAAGGCCTACGGTAAATACGGTGTTGACATCACGTTTTACAAACAATCGCTTGTTTTATGAAAAGAATGCATTTTCAAAATCTTCAAGACAGACATAAGCTTTGCATTTTTAACATCACTTTGTTTGCATATGACTATTTGTTTGAACAGCAGGGAAATTCGCACGACGAACGCCTAATGAACAGAAGTACTTCCAATCAAGGGGCATGGCTTGACTATTGCCCACCATCTGGGGCAGTCCAATCAAGATTCGGAGAATCTCTCAAAGGCCAAATAGCCTGGGGCAAATCTCTGCCTAAGTCACTTGGGGCATTCCAACAACAAATCTTTCCTGATCAAATACCTTCTGGTGGCATGACAAAACACTGTTAACAGGGGCAACTCCCTAACATTCTGAAAGCACGGACATAGTCGAAAAAATACTACGCACAATCAAAGACCCGCTAGGTTGACATACCTAGGCAAAAATAAGGGCTTCCCGGCGAACCAAAAGGGTTCGGGCAAAATGAAGGGATGAAAAAATAACATGTACACCCGGCAAGTCGAAAACCTGAAAGGGAGGCTTGGGCAAAAATGGGTATCCCGGTGGACTGAAAACCCGAAAGGGCGGTCCAGGCAAAAGTTAGGGATTAAAGTGTACGACTATGTCCTGTTATCTCGTCACCTGCCTACCAGAAGAAGGTTTGTCCATCAACGACTATCAGCATCCCACATGTGCCTCCCCCATAGAAACAGGGGCAATAAAGGGTGGTCTAAGAAATCTGACTGTCCTATCCTCCAAGGTATCAGGGCAAATTCCGTGGAAGAACATAACCAATACAGTCCAAAACTCCCCATGAGAGTCCAACCCAGTTCCCCAAGAAATTTGGAGTTCATACCCCCAAGCAGTAAGCTTATCCCCAGTAGATTCTGGAAGCTTATCCTCAGAGCACGAACGCGTCGTCCCGGCTTGATTTAAAGAGTTATTTCCGTAACAGGATATAACTGGGTTATCCTCAGCCAAAAGCCACGGAAAGAGCGTCCTCGGCAAAGTATCTTCCTACCCCCAGCGAAGTCTATCAACACTTCCAGCACAACAAGGATATCCCCCAGCGGAGTTCATCAAATCTCCCAGCATAACTCATCAACGGTATCCCCAGCGGAGTTATCTTCATCAACTCAGCAAAGCATCGCTATCCCCACAGAGTAGCACTCCCCAGCATGATCGCTAGAGTATCTTTTCTCCCGCAGAATTATTTCATTCCTCAACGGAGTTATCTCCTCCTACCAGTATTCTTGCAACGAATCATCCACAGCGGAAGCAAAATCTCTTCCTCAACATCAGCCCAGGATATGACTTCCCGGCACCCGTCAAGGATTTATTTTCCTAGACAAAAACATATATGAATCATCACATACATCATTATAGCATGCATGTACGCATCATATCATATAAATCGCATCCATGTTGAGAACATCATTGCTTGATCCATATCATGCATTGCATATAACTGACCTTTACCTTTCAGGAAAGATGCAGTTGAAATTCTCAAATATATTTCAAGGACTTCTCCAGCCCAGTTAAATCGACTCCAAACAGATTTTTCTGATAAAGACTCAGTAGAAGTTCTCTTATGGTCCCCTCTCCAACGGCGAGTGAGGTGGTAATTCCTTCTTCAGATGTTCCCCTCTCCGGCATGAGCGTGAGGTGATATTCTCTTATGGTCCCCTCTCCAGCGGCGAGTGAGGTGGTAATTCCTTCTTCAGATGTTCCCCTCTCCGGCATGAGCGTGAGGTGATATTCTCTTATGGTCCCCTCTCCAACGGCGTGTGAGGTGGTAATTCCTTCTTCAGATGTTCCCCTCTCCGGCATGAGCGTGAGGTGATATTCTCTTATGGTCCCCTCTCCAACGGCGAGTGAGGTGGTAATTCCTTCTTCAGATGTTCCCCTCTCCGGCATGAGCGTGAGGTGATATTCTCTTATGGTCCCCTCTCCAACGGCGAGTGAGGTGGTAATTCCCTTTCAAGATGTTTCCCTCTCCAACGGCGAGTGAGGTGATATTTCCTTTCAGATTATAATTTCCTATAGTTCCCTCTCCAACGGTGAGTGAGGTGACTCCCTTTGAGATTATAATGTCCTTTGGTTCTCTTCCTGACACTACGAAGATGGTAATTCTCACCAAGATTTTCTCAACGAGCGTTGTTGAGGTTGAAATCATTCAGGATTCTCTTACCATTCATGCTAAGGCAGTAACCATCCCTGGTTCATTCATCAGCGCTTGAAGCTCCAGACCCAGCTCCTGTAACCAGTCAGGACATATCTATATCAAGCATCTAAAATCAGCTCCTGCGACGTGTCAGGTACTCATTTTTCTGTTTTGCAGGTATGCAGGTTCTCGCTAAGGAATCTCCTACGCGATCAACGTCCAGATGGCATCTATAAGCCCATCATCCTATCCAAGCAACATCCAAATGGCATCTATAAGCCCATTCCATCATCATCATTGCTACTATGTGAGCGCAAATTTCTGGGCACTCTAGTGTCCAATCATCTTCTACCCTCGGATTACGAAAGGCACGTCAGCCAATCTGCATCCTCAGGTCTAAGAAGATTGAACAGGGGCAACTGTTGTACCCCAAAATTTGCCCTCCCATATTCATCAAGAAATTACCAAGTCAAGGTCACAAAATTCCCCAAGGGTTGTGCAGCTCAACTGTCTCCTATACAGTCAAAACTAGGGTTGGAGTTCTGGTCAAGCAAATGAACTTTTCAAAGGCCCAATCAAGTCTCATATGCTTACAAAGATGGTCAAGTATCCTCATGTCAAGTTTCAAGGCATTCAGCTCAAAATTGCACAGTCAAAACCCTAGATTGCACTACAGTCAACTGCAGGGGCAAAATGGTCATTTGACAGTCAAAAGTTCAAATTTTGGTCAACATATCATTTTGAAGCCACAAACATCATTTGATCAATGCTTGATCATGATTCTCAAAATTTGGCTCAGAAATCATCAAAGATGCAAAAGTTGCTATATTTGGACAGCTGAAAAAGTCAACTGAAATTGACCAGGGCATAACTTTCACATGGATTATCAGAAAAATTCCATCCAAAGCTCATTTTGAAGAGAAAGACATTTCCTACAACTCATCTTCATATTCCAAGTCCAAGAAATGCTCTCACAAAAAGTTATCAATTTCAACATTATAGGTCATTTTCAAAAGTCAACAAAAAGGGACTTTAAGTCAAAGACCATAACTTGAGATTGGTAAATCAAAATGACATGGGACCAAAGGCATTGGTTAAAGGACTCAAAGACCTTTCCAAAATGTCCAAGAACATGTGAAAATCTTAAAAATTGACCAAGTTATGCCTTGTGGAAGTTGGGAAATTTTTGGGAATTTTTGAAAAGTCAACATTGATGCAAAAGGCCTAAAAATGCAAATGGGCCCATTTTTCTTCCAAGTTTCTTCATGCCAAGCCTATGCACGACCACTAGGCCCAAAGGGAAGTATTTTCATATTTTTTAATTATTTATTTGAATTTATATTAATTTATATTCATTTAAATCATTTTAATACATGAAAAATATAAACCTAACCTAAAAAAATCTTTTTATGCACATTATAGGCTCAATATCTCGTGCTTAGTCAATTATGGAAGGTTTTGGGTTGATTGGAACTAATTGACACCAAATTGCATATGGAAAAGATATGGAAAAGATTTCATGAAATCAAATATTGAAAATCATCAAAGCAATGGATTTTGTCCAAGTTTTCTTAACCTAATCACTCCTTACATATACAGGAATGTAAACCTAATGAAAAAAGGACTGCAAGCTGCGCCCCAAGAACCATTGGCATATTGAAATTTTTCACAAAAAACTCAAACACTGAAAACCAATTTCAAGGTCGATTCAAGCCTCAAGTTTCATTCCAATAGCATCCTGAGACATCCCTGAACGTTTCTCAATCATAAACAACAAGCAAAACGCCTTGAATTGGTATTAGGAACTCAAACTGTACCAAGAAAATCTTGAAATCGCATAGCATAATTTAAGCATCTTTTTGCATTTTTGTTTATATATTCATGTTCCTGATGAAGTTTGTGAACTAACCATCATATTCAATTGAGTTTTTATGGTACATACACGATTCCACCATATGCGATTTTTAGGGTTACAGGTTTCCCAGATTGGGGCTTTCACAACCAAGTGAAATTAGGGCTCAAGATGGCCATGGCTGGAATCAGCACATCAAGACGAAGAAGTCTTGACCCTCGCGCCCAATTTATATACATCATAGCGCTAGTCGCTATTTTTCCGTTGCCTGCCTAAAACCACGCCCAAAAACCGTTGCCAATATGTTTCATGTTTCAGGAAAACGAAGAAGAAGAAGTCGTGTCAGAATGTGATTGATCCATTCAAAATCTGGCGCGCTTCCCTCCACTAACTTTACTTTTCTTTTATATTATTTGCGTTATATTATATATTAAATGAAACGCGCTTGGCTCAGTGGTAACACGCTATGCATATGACATCAAAGACCTGGGTTCAAGTCCCAGGTCTGGCAAAAATTCCATATTGTTTTTCAAACCAATTTCCTATGCAGCGCTCATAGTGATGTACACCATATTCCCTCCATCATCAACATGCCACGTCCGCTTGGAGGTCAATCTAAAGGTTGGAAGCTGAAGAACACCTACGCCTGGTCAAACGCATCATATACGATCCAGAAAGTCAACGAATTCCAAATCAAATGGGCCAGAATTACCAGGCCTACACCTCCATAATGGGACAGAAAACCCCCCTGGTTCTATCTTTTCTAATTTTCTTTTATCTTTTATTATTTTTAATTATTTATTTGTTTATTTATTTTCTGATTTAATTAAATATCCTTTTTTACAAAAATCCAGAAAAAGACAAAAAACGTAATAAATATTATATTTTTAATTATTTTATTTTCATGAATAAATTTTGTAATTGAGTTTAGTATAATTAGGTTTTTTTGATTTAATTCTTCTTAATAATAAAAATCCCAAAAAAAATAGAACTTAGGTTTAATAACTTTTTCTTTTTTTAATTTTCCTTCTTTTTTTCAGAATAACAATATCATTTATTTATAAGTTTATTTTCATAAATTAAAAATTGTACATAAATTAATTTAGAGTTTAATTTAGGTTTTAATTTAAATCTTTCATAATAAACTTAAAAAATATTAGAACTAGGGTTTAGCATTTTAATTTTAATTAATTTTTTCCTTTTTTCTTTAAAATCTAAAAAACACAAAATACCAAAAAAAGCATTTAATCATTTAATTTTTTAATTCTCATTAACTTTTAATTTCTTGCAAACGGGTCCAACGCCCATTGTTTAATCATTTAATTTCGCATGATTTATTTTTATCGTTCATTGTAATTATGTAAATCTCCCAAAGCCATGTAACTTTACTTTTCGCACTTTATTTTTCCGCTTTATTTATTTTCCGCTAAATCGGGTCCGGTTTAATTTTGGCGATGTGGACCCGCGCCTTTGTAATAGCCTTAGATTTATTTTCCCGCAACTTATAACTGTTAAATATGCATGCAAGAATGAATGGCCCTTAATTAAAATCAAGCGTAGAACACGACAAACATGACAAGACAAATAACTGAAACATGACACACAATTCGCACACACCACCCCTAGGGTACGCCCCACTGTTGCCTTTCGAAAGGTGGTCGTCGAGTAGAGGACGTCTTAGTAAGTCCTCATGATCCGGGAACCTGGCATGAGGGTAGCTTCTAAGGTGTCTTCCCATTGCTCTGGTGATCACCATGTCCCTAAAAATCGAATTGACCCGAACACCTCCAACGGTGGTGCTGCCTACCTCTCAATGGTGGGATGGCACTACTTTAAAGGACTCTTACACAGACGAATTCCTTAGGGTAGGTAGGTTCTCAAGGATACTTGCTCTAATTTCAAAAACAAACTGAAATCTTTTCACACTGACACTTTTCAAAAGCTTTCAAAGCAAACTTTTCAAACACTCTGACGTACGAGTCGATCTGAAATTTTTCAAAGAAACTTTTAAACCCACATTGAAAAGCAAGCAAACAATTTTGAAAACATATTGAGCAAGTATCTAAGAGCCCATGGATAACCATGGATAGAAAGGGTGCTAACACCTTCCCTTTCTATAACCTACCTCCCGAACCGAGAGCAATCTCTTTAAAGGAATTTTTCTGTGCTTTTGTCCTTTCCCATTGGAGAAAATAAAAGACGGTGGCGACTCTTGCTTCCGCGACATTTCGCGAACCAGCGTTAAACAGTCAGTTCCAGATCCACCGATCACACATTGTGTAATGATGTTCTCAAAGTAAATGAGATTTATGATATGATGTGTATGTGCATGTATCACGATGTATGAAAATGTGATGTTTTAGCTGGGAAAATAAATCTCGGATAGCTGCTGGAGCATGATGTTGAATTCTTCATTTCCGCTGGGGATGATGAACGAAGCTGATTGCACGAATAAACCTGTAGGAGAAGATGACTCTGTTGGGGATAAACCTGGTGAAGAGATTACTCTGCGGGGAATTACTCTGTGGGAAGAGATGCTTCGCTGAGATTTTAATGATAACTCCGCTGGGGACCCTGTTGATAAGCTCTGTTGGGGACCCTGTTGATAAGCTCTGTTGGGGACCCTGTTGATAAGCTCTGTTGGGGATTTTGATGATGAACTCAGCTGGGGATAGAAAGAACTTCGCTGGGGATGATCTTTCAGTTGCAACTTGCTGAGGATAACCTAGTTAGACTCTGGTGGGGAATAACCTTCCTACTCTGAAGGGGATAAGCCTCCAGAATCTACTGGGGAGATGATTCAACTCTGGTGGGGAAGCTTTTTAGACTGCGTTGGGGAATGACTCCACTGGGGGTATCTTGTATTCCGCCGGGGAACAATCTTATATTTCGTTGAGGAATATTAAGACTGTCGGGGATGCTTGCTGAGGAATATCTGTACACTCTGATGGGGAATATTAAGATCTACTGGGAATACCCAACTTCTTTAGGGCTGATGGTAGACCAACTCTGCTTGGGGGAGAGTATTGCTGACTTGCTGGGGCTACTGTGCCTTTTTAGGGCTGACGGGAGACCAACTCTGCTTGGGAGAGTATTGCTGAATCTTGTCTTACTCTGCGGGGAGTGAAGGTATCTTGGTCAGATTCCTCAGCTGAACTTACCTTGGTACCTTGAGGACAGCGCAGCTTGTACAGTTCGAACAATTCTTATTGCCCCAGTTTCTGTGGGAGAAGGTACCTGTGGAGGCCTTAATAACTGCCGATTGACAAATCTTCTTCTGGCGGGCAAGTGACGAGATGACGGGACATAGTCGTACCCTTTTGATCCCTAACTTTTGCCTGGACCTCCTTTTCGGGTTTTCAGTCCATCGGGATACCCCTTTTTTCCCAAGCCTCCTTTTCAAGTTTTCGACTTGCCGGGTGTACAGATTTTCCATTTTCGTCCCTTATTTTTGCCCGAACCCTTTTGGTTCGCCGGGAAGCCCTTATTTTTGCCTAGGCCAATCGACCTAGCGGGTCTTTGATTATGCGTAGTATTTTTTAACTATGTCCATGCCCTCAGGATGTAGAGAGGTGTCACTGTCGATAGTATGGTGTTTCCATATTACCAGAAGATGTATGATCATGCAAGATTCGTTGCAGGAATTCATGTCCAATGGCCCAAGTGACTCGGGCGGAGATTTGCCCCTGGCTATTTGGCATTTTGAGAGATTCCTTAAATCTTGACTTGACTGCCCCAGATGATGGACAATGATCATGTTCGCCCCTTGGTTGGAAGTGATTCTTCCACTTGATGTGATCCTTTTTGTTGAGAAGGTTTTTGTTCACTAGATATTCGTCGTGCGAATTTTTCTGCTGTTCGAACAAATAGCCATAAGCAAACAATGTTATTCTAAGAATGCAAAGCTTATGTCTGTCTTGAATTTTTTTTTGAAAATGCATTTTTCAATAAAACAAGTGAATTTTTTTTGTAAAATGTGATGTCAACTCAGGATTTTACAACAAGCCTTACAGGAGTCAGGATACCTTTTGTAACAGTATGCTTTCGAACTAACCCATACTTCAGCTAGGACTTTTAAGGGTTATAACGCGGCCTGGTTCACGGTTTAAGAAACAAAGGATAAAGGCTCAAATTTTATTTGTACCCACCCGTTCTTCGTGATGTTCTTCGATCCTAAACTCAGCTAATCGTGCATTAGATCTTGTTTGAGTCTTTGCTCTGATATTCCGGTGATGGTTCGGCTACTGATAGTTTATTTTGAAAAGGCAGTTATTTCTTTTTTGTTGAGGGTTTGTAGGACCTCTTTCTTTTCGATTTTAGTATCCCTGTCGATTTTAGTATCTCCTTCGTAGGTTTTGACTTATTGGGTTTTTGTTTTTGAAAGATAACGACTGCCTGTCTTGACAATTATAGGGAAACATCATTGTCTTTTGTTTTGGAAGGACTCCTTTGATGTCATTCATTGTGCACCTGGATCAACTGAGAGAACTACCCTGCCCCCGGTTATAATTAAGGGTTTTAATTTTTTTTTTTGTAAAAAGAAAAAACTCCAACTTCTTTGGCTCAAAGGGGTTGACTAGGGATTATCTTCCTTATAACTCCATTGTTTAGGATTTGAAACAATGCCTGTACCTCATCAGCGGGGTCTGTTCAAAAGCATACTGTAAAGATTGTGGTATCGTTTTCGCCATCCTCCCTCAAAAGGTCTAGACTTTTTTTTAATCGAGAGTTGAACATCACAAAAGATGAAAGCAATTTGAATATACGAATGGATTAATTCGAAAACAGACATATGCAATGCATTGATAAAGTAATAAAGTTTGACATGAATAAATGTTTGAACAATCAAAAGAAAATTACAAATTGAAAATTCTAATGAACAAAAGACAGTCTCAATGATTTGGTGTAGGATCAGTGATCAAACTTGATCTCCTTGGCATCAATCAAGTCTTGGATCTTGTTCTTCAAACTCCAACAGTTGTCGGTGTCATGTCCAGGACTGTCAGAATGGTAGGCACATCTCACACTCGGGTTATACTTGGAAGAGGAAGTATCAGGATTTTGAGGAGGATCCTTTAGTGTGATCAGTTTCACCTTCAGCAATTGTTGTAACGCTTGCGACAAAGGCATGTTGATGTCAGTATACTTCCTATCTTGATATCTTACCCTACGCCTATTGCTCTGTCTTTGTTGAACGGGCGTGGGATCGGAGATCTGGGTTGCCCCTACATGTTAATCACGGCGACTCTTCTTACCAGACACAACATTGGACTCTTTTTTTCCATTGTAGGGCTTTTTCTGAGTATCAGAAGGTGTAGCTTCTTGAATCTTCCCACTTTTGATGCCAGCTTCAATTCTCTCACCAGTCAAGATAAGGTCTGTAAACCCGGCTGAAGAGTTTCCAATCAAATGGTTAAAGAACGGACCAGACAAGGTCCCCAGAAACATGTCGACAAGTTCACGACCAGTTAAGGGTGGCTGCACCCTTCCAGCAAGGTCTCTCCACTTTTGAGCATATTCTTTAAATCATTCACCCATCCCTAGTGACATACCCTGGAGTTGGGTACGCGTAGGAGCGAGGTCGGAATTATACTGATACTGCTTAAAGAACGCAGTAGCCAAATCCTCCCAGTTACAAATACTGGCTCCATCCAGCTGATAGAACCATTCGAGTTGAGTCCCTGAAAGACTATCCTGGAAGAAATGAATCCACAAGTTCTTGTCAGCAATGTAAGGTTGGATCTTCCTTACATATGACCGGAGGTGCAGCTTAGGACAGGAAGCTCCGTCGTATTTGGCAAAAGCAGGTGCCTTGAACTTATGGGGAATCACCACCCTAGAGGATAAGCCTAGGTCTCCAAAGTCCAACCCGGGCACATTCTGAATCTCTATAGCACTTAAGCGGTCCTCCAGCTGTTTGTACATGTCCTCAGCAGGAGGGTACTGTTCATCATTATAATTCGTCTCGTTGTCGGAGACCACGGGACTAGGAACCCTTCTCTCTTGGGGGCTGTCTTTCCCTACAGAGGAAGTAGTCAGATCAACCTCATTTTGCAGTCCATTCTCAAATCTGCGTCCAGTGTTGAACAAGACGGTCCTCTTCTTCTTCTTCTTCCTCTCTTTCAGAATCAGAGTCTTCAAATCCTGTTGACCCTGGGCTAGGCTCATAACCAACTCCTGGAACTGGGCATTCTAGGCCTGGAGGGCCTTGATAGCTTGTTCAGTGGAAGGTTCAGTAGACATGATGATTGCTGAAATAAACAACGAAGATGATAAGTGACCTGAAAAAGGGGTACCTGTTATGCAATGATATGTATGTATGCAATGTTTTCAAGGATCCCGTGGGGTAAACAAAGAAACTTGTTAGAATTTGAATCCGGTAGCTTTGATTGAAGGAACTTCATGTTGTTGAGAGTCCTTCTTCAAGAGTCAAGCTCATCATATCGAGTGGGTCATAGCCACTGACTCAAGTTATCGTGCTTTGATCTCTAAACAACCTTGGCTAGAGGAAAATAAATCCCCTTTGCCCCTTGCTAGACATTTGGTTCATCATGACCTGCATCACAAACCCTTGGGATCCTTGAAATGGATTAGTCCTTATGAAAGATGTATGCAATGTTATGATGCTATGATGTTATGATAAAGGCACACCACAAGTATTCACAAAAGGCAAACATGGTAAAGGCACATAAGTCACACAAGAACCCTTAGATTTCAGGCCAGCATAAGTTTAGGTACTACCCTCTTTCAGTTTCAGTTGGTTAAGACCTGTCCTAAAAATAGTAACCGGGTTCTAGATGATCTCAATATCACCGACTACCCTCGATCGGTCATAACTCCAGCTTAGCAACCTTTTCTTGCGGCCGGAACCATCGCGAGAGTTTAGCCTCAACGAGTGTAGCATACTGCTACTGTTCTATGTCCAAGTTGGTCAATTTAAGGTTCTAAGGTCAGTTGGTGCTTAATGACTCCTCAGAAGACCCATATTCTCCTCAGTCCAACACAAGGGATATCGGTACAGACCAAGGTGTCACACTAACGTAGCTACTGCTTCACCCGTGTCGGTCTACGCTGGACAGGTCCCTCACAGTCTATTGCTACTTACCTAAAGGGTATTCCCCAGATCCGGGTTAGGATCTATGAAACTCCAATACAAGCCCACAAATATAAATCATACAAAGCATGCAATTGAAAACATAAGTGATCTTATCCTAAGGTACACCTCACTTATAATTTCCCCAGCAGAGTCACCAGTTTTGTGATCGGTGGAAATAGAACTGACTATTTTGGAATGCTGGTTCGCGTTTGTGTTTTGCAAAATGTCGCGGTAAGCAAGAGTCACCACCGTCTTTTATTTTCTCCAAAAAGGAAAGGACAAAAGCACATCAAAATTCCTTTTCGAGATGTTTCTCGGTTCGGGAGGTAAATTATAGAAAGGGAAGGTGTTAGCATCCTTTCTATCCGTGGTTATCCACGGGCTCTTAGGTACTTGCTCACTATGTTTTCAAAATGTTTTTCTTTTCTTGTGTTTGTGGGTTTTGAAAAAGTTTGTTTTGAAAACTTCGCTTTAACTCTTGTATCAGTCCTCAAGAGTGTATGAAGTGTTTGTTTGAAAACTTTTGTCAGAAAAGTGTAAGTGCGAAAAGTATTTTTTTTGTTTTGAAAGAGCAAGTACCTTAGAACCTCTACCTACTCAAAAGAAATTAAGCTGTGTAAATGTCCTTTAGACAGTACTATCCCACTATTGAGAAGTAGGTAGCACCGTCGTTGGAGTTTTCGGGTCAATTCGATTATAGGGACATGTGGTCACCAAAGCAATAGTAGGACGCCTTAGCGGTAACCCTAATGTCTTAGATCATTTTTATCCGAGGCAACCGTTTCGAGGCAACTTGGATCTTTAGACAGGAGGGCAACCTCTAAAGCACCCTATACTCAATGACCACGTTGAGGCAACCAAGTGAGGCGTACCCTAGGATTGGCATGTGAGAGTGTGTCATGTTTCAGTTATGTTATCTTTGTACATGTTATGGTGAGCTACGATTGATTTTAATTTTCAGATAAGTCTTGTCATGCATAGCCTAGTTAACATACATCTAACAGATAATAGTTTACGGAAAGTAAATCTACGTTATTACAAGGCGTCGGGTATTTACATCGCCAAAAACAAACCCTTGAAAAGTAAATGCGAGAAATTAAAGAAAGCGATAAAAAGGTCCTAATTAAAGCTATTACATCCTCGGCACAATTACATAAATATGGATCAAAAATAATATGCGCGAAAGAAAATTGGATCGGAAAGTCTTTAGGATTTTGCCCCTTTTTGAGAAAGAAAGAAATTTTAGTTATTCATGAATTAAATTAAATTAAACCTAATTAATTAATTAACAAAAAAGAAATGTTTTTTGAGTTTTTATGTTTTTAAGGAAAATAAAATAAAAATAGTCAAAAGTTAGTAAAAACCCTAATTCTAATTTATTTTATTTATTGCAAAAAATGTTGAAATTAACC
Source organism: Vicia faba (assembly GCA_948472305.1). Classification (NCBI taxonomy): domain Eukaryota; kingdom Viridiplantae; phylum Streptophyta; class Magnoliopsida; order Fabales; family Fabaceae; genus Vicia; species Vicia faba. The sequence goes on from OX451738.1 coordinate 232,248,793, forward strand.
TAATTGAAAAGACTAAATTAATTTGTTAGCATTTATTTACAAAAATAAAGTGAAATTAATTTTAATAAAAAATATTATATTTTAGTTTTCTGATTTTAATTATGAAAAAGTTAATTTGGTTAATTAAATAATAATAATAATTATAATTGATAATAAAATAATTAAATGTAAAATATAAAGAGAAAAAAGAATAACCCAGGGGGGTGTTTGCCCAATTAGGAGGTACGTTTGGAATTTTGTGGCCCATCTACCTCAAGCCTGTTTGACTTTCTTGAGATCCTCCATGGCGCGTGTTGACTGGGAGTACAATGGTCTTCCACTCAGGACCACTGGATTCATGTCTGGGGACATCTGGCGCTTGGAGAGATGAAGCACATGGTGGACCTCAAGGCACGAGGTATACTGGATAAGCTGCAAGAAAATAGCAATAATAATTTTGGGGGACCTGGGATTCGAACCCAGGTCCCAGCGCTCACATGCCCATGCCTTAACCACTCCAACCACCTGCTTTAATTGTTATTAGGATAGAGAGAGAATATTATATATGAAAAATAAACCATATGCTGAAAACAAAACAAAACGCGCGTATTTTTTAAACTATCCAACCATACGTTTACACGTCCTCGTCTTCTTCCTTCGTTCTGCATAAAAACATATTAGATAGCAGGGGTTTTTAACCCCCGCAATATGATACAAGGAAAAATAGCGATTAGCGTTGTGGTTCACATAAATATTTCGCGAGGGTTTGTTTTTGTTCGTCTTGGTTCAATGAATTCAGTCATGGGTCTCACAAGTCTCAATTTTTCCTGGTTTAGGAATCCCCAATTTTAAACTCAAGAACCCTAGAAAACCGTTCATGGTATCTTGTGATTTAGGGAGTTATAGTCCAATTAAGTGATATCATTAGCTTCATATGGCCTCTAGCAACACAAAACAATCAAGAAAATATGTTAAATGCACATGAATTGAGCAATACGATTTTGGAAAAAAAATGGCACACCGTGGTTCTGTATCTTGTGATTCTTTGAGCTTTAGCGTGTGAATTCAATTGCCACACGTTCCTGGGAACTCCTGCAAGGTGTTAGAATCAACAATTTGCCTTGAATTGGCCTGGAATGTAAAAATCAGTTTTGCAATTTTCTTGAATTTTCTCAATATGCTATGGCTTTTGTCTGCAGCTTTTTCACGTCCATGAGTTAGGGTTTGCTTGCATATATATAGAGGAATGGAATTAGGTCAAAATCTTGAGCAAGAATCCATTGCAATGATGATTTGATCTTTGATTGAAAATCAAATCTTTTTTGCATTTTCATGATTGAACAAAGTTGCCAATTTTGGAGATTTTATATCTTTGACTTGGTGCACGAAATTGCCAGCCTTTTTAGGTCATATTTGCTTCACCAAAAGATTGAAAAACCAAATCTTGTATTTTCCTACAATTTAAATTGATTAAATGAAATAATATCAATTAAAAATCCAATTAATTAATAAAAACAAGAAAATAAATTCAATTAATCTTGATGGGTCGTGCATAAGTCGTGGATGAAGTTTCAAGAAGAGATTTGAGGCCCATTAGCAAAAATAAGGTATTTTGAGCAAAGTTGACTTTTGCAAATTCACAAAAATTTCCCAACTTCTCCAATGCATATCTTGCTCAATTTTGATCATATGACCATGTTCTTGGACATTTTGGAAAGGTCTTGAAGTCCTCTAACCAATGCCTTTGGTCCCATGTCATATGGATTTACCAATCTCAAGTTATGGCCTTTGACTTAAAGTGTACTTTTGTTGACTTTTGAAATTGACCTATAATGTAGAAGTTGATAACTTTTTATGAGAGCATTTATTGGACTTGGAGTGTGAAGATGGATTGTAGGAAATTGCATGCCCTTTAAAATTAGCATTGGATGGGATTTTTCTAACAATCCATGAAAAAGTTATGCCCTGGTCAAGATACAGTTGACTTTTCTACTGTCCAAAAATAGTAACTTCTTGCATCTTGATGATTTTTGAGCTATCCTTGTGGAATCATGATCAAGACTTGATCAAATGATGATTTTGAACTCAAAATAAGATGTTGACCAAAAATTCTGACTTTTGACTGTGAAATGACCATTTTGCCCTTGTAGTTGACTGTGGATCAAATGGAGCTTTTGACTGTGCAAATTGGCACTGTGAGTCTTGAGACTTGGCATGTAGGTGCTTGAGGATGTATAGGCCCTTGAGACTTGATTGAAGTATTTAAAACCTCAAATTTCTTGAAAGAACCAAAACCCTAATTTCAGCTGGCTTAGGAAGTGGTTTGACTGTCTACCTCTTGAGTAATCTTGAGCCATTTGAGAATTATTCTTGTCAAATCTTGAGGAATATGGGAGGGAAAATTTTGGGGTACAACACTTGTACATAACATCGTGACATTATACCATAGAATTTTAGACTAACCATTTCAAGGATTTTGAGATTCATCTTTGTTCTGTTTTGTAGGATATGACTCCCACTCGCAGGAACACAATCCAAGTCAACCTTGTACGAGTACCTTTTCAGCTCAAGGATTTAGCGTCAAGGGCCCCTAAGAATTCTCCGTTCACCAAAATACATGAACGACTTCTCAACTTGGTTACCTCGTGCTTTGATGAAGACGTGTTGAAGGTGATTTTCCAGTTCTTTGACCCATTGCACCATTGCTTTACCTTCCCTGATTACCAGCTTGTACCAACTATGGAAGAGTTCTCTCAGCTCTTGGGAATTCCTATCCTCGATCAACTACCTTTCAATGGTATCGAAAGAGACCCAAGCCCTGTAGAGGTTGCCCGAGCTTTACACTTGCAACAATCCTACGTCACGGCTAATTGGGAAAGAAGAAGTGGCCTCAAAGGGTTCTTAGCCAAGTTCTTACTGGAAAAAGCTCAAGACTATTGGAACAACCTATATTTACAAGCTTTCAAAGAAATTTTGGCTCTTCTCATCTATGGGTTGGTACTATTTCCAAATCCTGACCAACTTATAGATGTGAATGCTGTCAAAATCTTTTTTATCTCACAATTTGGTGCATACTTTGTTGGGAGATATCTTGCATTCTCTCCTCACTCGCACCATGAGGAGAAGAGGAACCCTTGTGTGTTGTACTCCTATGTTGGCTAAATGGTTTGTTTTGCATCTTTCCTGATCCGTTGTGAAGAATAAGCAAGGTTTGAGGTGGTCCAACAGGATGATGTCACTCAGGAATTCAGATATCTACTGGTGTTCTCGATCCTTGGAGGACATTACTATCATCAATCATTATGGAGAATTCCCTATTATTCCTCTGCTTGGCATTAGGAGAGGAATCACTTATAACCCTTGCTTAGCTCTGTGACAGTTTGGGTACACACGAAGAGATGGTCCACATGACGCGCTCATCCAAGGTGTAGTTTTTGACTATGAAAGTGACAATCAAGACTACGGTTGGAGGTTTATACGAGCCTAGAGGATGGTAAGAAAGATGGACAGTATAACATTGGGGCACAAGATTTCCATTCCCCTTAAGCCTTACCTTAGGTGGGTTCGGGTTCGGGCTCGCGCTCAGAGTCTCGCAATGCCTTACCCCTCCATTCTCCCAGTTATCATAGAGCTTGTTGTTGAAGGAGATGTCTCATACACTGTCCTTCATCCTAACATGCCCACCTCTCTCAAATACTTACAAAGGTATTGGATACAACTTAAGGAAGAGCGAGACACTTTCGAAGCCCAATTCTACGCCAGCAAGAAGAAAGTTTTGGAACTCACCAAACAGCTTCATGAAGAGCGTAGTCTGAACGCCTACATCGCACCAAAGAGGATACGTTCAACTTTTTTGTCTTGGGAGTTTTTGTATTTTATTTCTTTCATTGTAAGCACAAAGAGGCATGATGTACTCAAACTTGTATTTATTAATATAACGTGTGTTCCTTTTTTGTCTAAAGCAAATTTAAATCTCTAATTTCCTTGAAATCATTTGCATATGCATCTTCATTCATCATAACACAAACAGGTTTCTTACAACAGGTCTCCTTATCTTTCTACTGTTTATTTCAGTGAGATGGATATTGAACAGACAGTCAAATATCTCCAGGCGCAGAACGCCCAGTTTCAACAAATGTTCTTGACTCTGGCAAAAGGACAAGATGAGTTGAAAACTCTGCTGATCAAAGAAAAGAATAAGAAAGTGAAGAAATCAACTGGTGTTTTGAATCTGGGAAGAAGGTTCAAAGGACCAGCCAGACGGACTCTAGACTTCGCAACATCGTCGGGTGAAAGGGATAATCAAGAAGGGAAAAACAAGGAAGTGACTGACCCTCTAGAATATGAAGAAGAAGAAGAGGTTGACTACTCTGAAGAGCAGTATCCTGCAATTGACGACAAATACAAATAGTTGGAAGATCGCCTCAATTCTATAGAGATCCAGAAGGTACCCGGGTTGGATTTTGAGGAGCTGGGACTTGTCTCAAGGGTTGTCATACCGCAGAAATTCAAGGTCCCCACTTTCGCTGAATATGACGGTGTCTCTTGTCCAAAGCTACATTTGAGATCATACGTCAGGAAAATTCAACCCCATACTGCAGATAGGAATCTATGGATGCATTTCTTCCAAGAAAGCTTGTCATGGACGCAGTTGGATTGGTTCTATCAGTTGGAAGGGACCAACATCTGCAATTGGGAAGATTTGGCAGCCGCTTTTTACAAGCAATACCAGTATAATGCTGACTTAGCTCCAACACAGACACAGTTGCAAGGCATGTCTATGGGTACAGGTGAAGGTTTCAAAACCTATGCTCCAAAATGGCGAGGTCTTGCAGGAAGGGTCCAACCCCCTCTATCTGACAGAGAATTGGTGGATATGTTCTTAGGCACGCTATCAGGTCCATTCTTCAAACACCTTATCAGAAGCTCCTCGGTTGGGTTTACCGAATTAATCATGACCGGTTAACGGGTAGAAGCGGGTATAAAAAGTGGAAAAATTCAAAGAGATGCATCCTCGAGCGCGATAAAGAAGCCCTTTACCGGAAAGAAGGAGGTCAGTGTTTGTGATACGGTGGGAGAACTGACTTGTGGGTTTTGTGTTTTATTGCAAATGTTGCGGTTAGCAAGAGTCGCCACCGACTTTTCTTTTATCCAAAAGGAAAGGTAAAAAAGCACAGGAAAGACCTTTGAGATTGTTTCTTGAGTTCGGGGGGTAGATTATGAAAAGGGAAGGTATTAGCACCCTTTTCATCCATGGTTTTCCATGGGATCTTAGTTACTTGCTAGATCACTTGCTTTTGTTTGAAATTGTGCTTTGTGTGGTTTTGAAAGTATTTTGTAAAAGAGGCCATTGTTTAGGCAATCTTTGTAATGATTCTCATTCGTAAGAATGTATACAAAGATGTTTGTCTTTTTGAAAATGTTTTCAAGTTTGTAAGATGTTTTGAAATGTGTGCATTTGTTTTGACAATAGCAAGGATATTTGTTTGAAATGGAGCAAGTAACCAAAAGTAATCTACCTACTCAAATGTCTTTCTTGTTCATTTTCTTTTCCTTTGATATTGTTGTCTTACCATTGATTTGGTAAGCAACCCTATCTTTGGATGTAAACGGGACGGGCGTGGGTCATCGTATAACCATGATTAGCAATGTTGCAAAGTATCTTAGCATTTTGAGGGACTAAGATCATTTTTGTAAGGCAACTTTAAATAGGGTCATCGAGGGACTATGATCTTGTTTTTTTTTGTTTTTTTGCTAAGATACCTTACATGCGTAACACGGCCATTTTGTTCAAAGCAACCAAGTGGAGTAACCCTAGGGGTGTTTGTGTGCAAGTGTGTCATTTTCATGCTTGATTTTGTCTTGAATTAGGGTTTTCTATTTGATTGGTTTTATCTTGTCATGCAAACCCTAATTATTAACATGTTATATATAAAGCGATAAATTGTGGAAAGTAAATATCCTACGCTATTACAATCATTTGGGGATGGGGTGTACAAATTTACAAATGGGGATTGCAAGAAATTAAAGTCCTAATTATCTATTACAACCATATTGAATAGCCATGAAGAAAATATATGAAGCATGTAAAAATAAAGAAAATGAAAGGAAAAGAAAACAATTTGGATCATTATGTCGACACATGCCGTAAAATCAAGCTTCTCGAATGCACTTTTGTTTTGATGAAGATAAATCATGATTGATAAAGAAGGCAAAAATTATTGATCAAGCTAAAATCCTTATTGGATGAAGTCTTTGGTTAAAGCCCTTAGCAAATTTCAAGGTATAATGATAATACTTACCTTGAACTTAAGATATAGATGCTCAATGGTCAAAAAGAAACATTTTATATTGTCCAACTCTTTATTCAAGTTTTTTCAAAGCAAAAATTCAATTTTCATTTGAGTGCAATAGATTTGCATGTTAGTGCAATCGATTACATTCTTCAGATTTTCAAAACATGGCTACTGACTTCCAATGCAATCAATTTGCATGGTTGTGTAATCGATTGCACACTCAAAATATTTGGAAATCTGGCTACTGGAACCCCGTGCAATCGATTTACATGGTTGTGCAATCGATCGCACACTCAAAATATTTGGAAATCTGGCTACTGGAACCCCGTGCAATCGATTTGCATGAAAGGTGCAATTGATTGCCTGTTGTATGGTTTTGAAAAACAGCTGCCTTACACCTGCCTGTTCATGATACTATTTCATGGAAAACTTTTCACTCAATCTTTGCAATTGTTCATGATTTTTTACAAACCTTTTCTTCAAAGGTCGTTGCATTTTAGCCTCAAAAATGAACCAAATGATGATGATTGAAATGAAGAGTTTAAAGTTAAGGAGACTTACCTTGCATCTAGAATTTATGTTTTGAGCTTGAGGTGTTGCCTTGTGGACTGTTATGACCTTTTTCAGTTATGAGATTTTTTTGAGAGTTTGTCAACAAAACTTCTGATTTTCTTTCTCCCTTTTTCCCTCCTCTCTCCTCTTTTTTTCTTTGCAAATGCTCCTTCTATTTATAGGCAAAGGACTTTTGAACAAAGGCTGAATAGGTTTACAAGACAACATGTTATGGTTTGGTTGGGATGTAAGTATCAAACTATGTCAAGTACTCCATGGTTCCAAGATAAAGTACCAAAGTTATTAGTTTAGAGGGGTTGATTTCCATGCTTTATGGTGGATTAAAATCAGAAACAAACAAAGTATGGGCTCAAGACATGTTTTGTACAAAAAGCTTGCTTTTCAAGAATAGCAATGGTGCCTTTATGCCATAAATGGAAAGATCCTTTGGACAATAGCTTAAACACTTGGGTAATAGGTCAAAAGTGGGTGTAAACATTAAATTATGTAGACATTTGCAAGAAAGAAGGCCTGCAACATAAGATTATGCAGCATAACATAAGGGTTTTGTTGTGTGTTCTTCAATAGAATGACTTGCAAATCAAGGGTGGATGCCCAACTTCATGCCCTTGAATCTCCTAGCTCAAGTATGATAAATTCATGCTCTTGGATGTTTTGGAAAGCTTGAAACATCATCTATAACTTTCATGTTGACCACTTTTGTTAAATCAAACTGGAACTTGATGTAAATTGGCCAAGAAGTTAGGATAAAAACCTGTCCAAACCTGCTGAAAAATTCTCTAAGTGTTTATTCAAAAATGCCATGACTTCATGAGTTTATAACTCAAAATCCAAACATTTCTAGAAAAAGTCCTGCTCTACAATGTTTAGATCTCATTGAGATCTGCAACTTTTATGTTGGAGGTTTTCCTTGAATCATCTTGCATCATGGCGAAAAAATGGCATGAAGTGGTGAAATTATCATGTGTAAGAACACTTAGAAAATTTCTAAGTCTTGGAAATCTTGACTTTTCAAGTTGACTTTTGACTTTCTTAACTTCTTGATGATCAAGCTTGATATTTTTGAATGTCTTGATGAATTGTGATATTTGAAACTTAATGTTGACCAAAAAGTCAAAGTTTGACTTTTGGTGCTACAGTTGACTTTTTCACCAATACGGCTGATTTTAGGTCATCTGATCAATTGATTGAGAAAAAATGTGATCCAAGACCTGGAACTTGACATGAGTAATCTTGAGAGTCCAAAATGATCTATGAAAGTCAAATGGGGAATTAAAAGTCTATTTATCCTTGTGCAAACTCAAACCTTAATTTTCAGTCATCGGTGCTATAGGAGATGTCTTGAGCTGATCAACCTTAGTGCAGTCTTGAACCAAAGCAGATCTTGTGAGATATTAATTGAGAAATGAGAGGGCAAATTTTGGGGTACAACAGTGTTGCATATGACTATAGGAATCAGGACATAATTGAACGTCGTCCAGTGGTAGGGGTTGTCATGATCTCTAAGCCTGCACCTACTTAACAAAGGAACAATCAGTCTAGAACGGAAAGGCCGGTAAGACAATTTACCTGGATAACTATGATGTTGTCTCAAGTCTTGCCACATTTGTTGAAATCTAATCTGGAAACCCTGCGGGAAGCTCCGAAGAATCCCAACACTGCCTCTCCCCGTTATAACCCAAATGCTCATTGTGCTTACCATTCAGAAAGTCCAGGTCATGATACAAATGACTGTTGGGCTTTGAACAACAAGGTGCAAGACCTTCTCAAGGCAGAGGAAATTGAATTTGACGCTCTTGAGATCCCAAATGTTATCACTGCTCCTATGCCCAAACACGGCTGTGGTGTTAACGTTGTTGAAGACGATGTGTTTGTGACTGTTGTTGATGAACTTGTTACTCCTCTCCTAACCATCAAGAGGAACCTATTGAAGGCCGGTTTATTTCTGGGCTATGGCGAAGGCTTCCACCTCTGTTTATCTCTGCCGACTGGTTGTCATTTATTGAAGGCAGGTGTCCAGCGCCTGATGGACGAAAAAGAGATTTTGTTTGAAAAGACTCCAATTCCAACCACTTCTTACAAGGATGTTTCAATAATAACTATTTCCGCCAATCCTCCCAGGGTCTCCACCAAAATACTCGTTAGGATTACATTTGTTCTAAAGGTGACTCCACTGATAATTACTATGCCAGGGTCAACACCGTACTCCTCAGAAAAAACTGTTCCCTGGAACTATGGGGGTGACGTCTACTACCACGGTGTCAAGCAAGAATGGCTGGCTGTTGAAGACCCATTTTTTGAGAAGGATGACCCCGACATTGGCAACATTGTGGGAACCAGCAAAATAACCAGAAGTGGAAGAGTGTTCTCCCCTGAGATTGCTCCTTCGAAAGATGTTACCGGTCCTGTGATCATTCTTGCTTTTGTTTCTGTTGATATTACTACTACAGTTCCTGTGATTACTCCTACTGACACCCCTATCACCGAGTCGACCGAGACTCGGGGCAAAGACATTTTGGTTGAGCCTGTACGGATGAAGGCACAATCAGTATCTATCCCAGAGGCTTCCAAGAAAGAGATGGAAGAAATTTTGAAAATTATAAAGAGAAGCGACTACAATGTAGTCGAACAGCTAGGGCATACCCCTTCAAATATTTCTATGCTAGCTTTACTGTTGTGTTCCGATGCTCATGCGAAGGCCTTGGTGAAATTTCTTAAAACTGCCCATGTGCCACAAGAAACCTCTGATGAGCAATTCGAAGATTGTGGGGCTAGTTTGACAGCTGATAATGGTTTGGGCTTTTCTGATGCTGATCTGACACCTAGAGGGAGGAAACACAATGAGGCATTGCATGTCTCTGTCGAATGCAGGGGCACTACTTTGGCCCATGTCCTGGTAGATACTGGTTCACCATTGATTGTGCTGTCTAAGAAGGCTCTGGATAGACTAGACTATGAAGGTCTGACTTTAAAACCTAGCAATATAGTGGTAAGGGCCTTCGATGGTTCGAAGAGGATGGTGCACGGGGAGGTGGACATCCCCATCAAAGTTGGAACTCAGACCTTCGATTCAACTTTCTATGTGATGGATATTCGCCCTTCCTATTCCTATTTATTGGGCCGACCTTGGATTCATGACACTGGTGTCGTCACCTCTACATTACATCAGATGTTGAAGTACCCAATCAAGGGAAAAATCATCATTGTCCATGGAGAGGAGGAATATATAGTCAGACACCTGAACTCCTTCAGGTAGGTGGAAATGGATGGTGAATTCATCAAAGCTTCGTGTCAGCATTTCGAGGAAGTTCCACGGACAGTTGCAGCAACCAAGACTGTTTCCAAAGTCTCAAAGATTACCAGACCTCCGCTGAAGATGGCTTATCTGAAAGATGCCACGGCAGTAGTCGAAGAAGGTGGGAGTACCATTTGGGGCCAACTCCTAGATATTCCCTACAAATATGAAAATTTTGGTTTGGGTTTTACTTCAGGAGCCCAGAAAGCTGTTCTTCGTGCTCGTGCTGAGGGACCACCTTTGCGGATCAGCAACCATGGAGTCAACGTAGTGGAAGATAGTGATGACAGCTGTGACCTAGAAGAATGGATTTTTCCAACTATCAGCGGAGGACTCAACAACTGGGAAGCCAAAGAATTTGTCCCTATTACTTTTATCCAACAGTAACTGTCTTTAAATTTTTGTCGGACTTGTAATAATTAAACAATTTAGACTTTAAAACCTTGTGTCTTACCCGAGGCACAACGGTCCATTTGTGAGGGTTGTTACTTAATTTTCATATGTCATCAATAAATCATGGACATTTTTGATGAAAATTTTACACTTTTTGTTCTTCTTTTTCTATATTTTTAGTTTTTCAAAGATAGTTATGCTCTTACACACACTCACATATCAAAATGCAGATCCACATCCACTCAGGATCCCATGGCTAACGATTCTGCTATGGCTTATTATGACTTTGAAAATTCGATCTACCAAGCCGAAGACGAAGGTGAGGAAGATTGTGAGGTGGCAGGGGAACTAGCCAGGTTACTACATCAGGAAGAAAGGACCATACAACCTCATGAAGATCCGATTGACACAGTTAACATAGGTACTGAAGAGGGCAAGAAAGAAGTCAAGGTAGGTGCCAATCTGAAACCTAGTGTCAAGAAGCGTTTAACTCAGTTACTACATAACTATGTTGAGGTCTTTGCCTGGTCATATAAAGACATGCCAGGACTCGACGCAGATATCGTGGTCCATCCTCTGCCGACAAAAGAAGACTGCCCTCCGGTAAAACAGAAAGTCGGTCGCATGCAACCAGAAATGTCAGAGAAGATCAAGACTGAAGTCATGAAACAGTTCAACACCGGATTCTTAGCCATCGCCTCCTATCCACAATGGGTCACCAATGTTGTTCCAGTGCCTAAAAAGTACGGGAAAGTACGCATGTGTGTGGATTACAGAGACTTGAATAGGACAAGCCCTAAGGATGATTTCCCGCTTCCCCATATCGATATTCTGGTTGACAACATAGCACATCATAAAGTATTCTCCTTCATGGATGGTTTCTCCGGGTAAAATCAAATCAAAATGGCACCTAAGGACATCGAGAAAACAACCTTCGTTAAACAATGGGGTATGTTTTGTTACAAAGTTATGCCATTCGGGTTGAAGAACGCTGGGGCAACTTATCAGCGCGCCATGGTAGCTTTATTTCATGATATGACCCATCACGAGATAGAGGTCTACGTGGATGACATGATAGCCAGATCTCAAACTAAAGAGGAACACCTTGACCATTTGCAGAAACTGTTTGCAAGACTGATGAAATACAAACTAAGGTTGAACCCGGGTAAATGCACATTTGGAGTGAGGCCTGGTAAACTCCTAGGCTTCATTGTCAGTGGTAAAGGTATCGAAGTGGACCCTGCAAAGGTAAAAGAAATACAAGAAATGCTTGCTCCTTGAACCGAGAAGGAATTCATAGGATTCTTAGGACGGATAAACTACATCGCCAGATTCATTTCTCACCTAACCGCTACTTGTGAATCAATCTTCAAATTACTGAAGAAATTTCAAGTGTTGGATTGGAACGACAACTGCCAGGCTGCCTTCGACAGGATCAAAGAGTACCTTCAAGAGCCTCCTGTTTTGATGCCGCCAATCGAGGGAAGACCTCTGATCATGTATCTAACTGTCTTGGAAAATTCAATGGGGTGTGTGTTGGGGCAGCATGACGAGTCTGGCCAAAAAGAGCATATAATATACTACTTGAGCAAAAAGTTTACCGATTGTGAAACCAGATATTCACTGCTCGAGAAAACTTGTTGTGCTCTAGCATGGGCTTCTCGCCGGCTAAGACATTATATGTTGACCCATACCACCTTATTGATATCCAAGATGGATCCAATTAAATAAATATTCGAGAAGCCCATCCTCTTTGGAAGAATAGCAAGATGGCAGATGATCTTGACTGAATACGACATTCAATACACTACCCAAAAAGCAATAAATGGCAGTGTGCTAACCGATCACTTTTCTCATCAGGCTGTGGATGACTACCAGTCCATGAAATTCGATTTCCCAGATGAAGACATCATGTTGTTAAACAATTGTGAAGAACTCAGACCATATGACGGACCTGAACAAGGATCCCAATGGACCTTGGTTTTTGACGGAGCTTCCAACGTGCTCGGCAATGGCATAGGCGCTGTGATCATATCCCCTGAAGGATGTCATACTCCCTTCACTGTAAGACTTTGTTTCAACTGTACCAATAATATGGCGGAATATGAAGCGTGTATTATGGGTCTCGAATCCGCCATAGATTTGGGAATCAAGTCCTTAAAGGTATTTGGAGATTCAACCTTAGTCATCAGTCATATCAAAGGAGAATGGGACACAAAGCACCCTAATCTCATCCCTTACAAAGAACATGTGTTGACATTAATCCCACATTTTGAGGAAATTATCTTTAAGCATTTTCCACGAGAGGAAAATCAACTAGCGGATGCACTAGCCACTATGTCATCCATGTTTAAAATCAGGTGGGATAACGAGACTCCCCAGATGACCATTAAGCGGATGGATGAACCAGCTTACTGTCACGAGATCGGTATTGAAGAAGTAGTGGACAAGCCTTGGTTCCATGAAGTTAAGAGGTATCTCGAGGCCCAAGAGTATCCGGAGGGAGCTTCAGTCAATGATAATAAGTTCTTGAGAAGATTTTCTGCTAAATTCTTCCTCAGTAATGGAATCCTCTATAAACGCAACCACGACTCTACTTTGCTTTGTTGCATAGACCAGCGTGAGGCAGAAAAGATCATGGCTGATTTACATGAAGGTACCTTTGGCACTCATTCTAGTGGGCACACGATGGCTAAAAAGATCCTACAGGCAGGATACTGCTTGTCCACCATGGAAGCGGAGTGTTATCAACATTCACGAACTTGTCACAAGTGCCAGATCTATGCTGATAAAGTACATGTGCCTCTGGTTCCCCCAAACGTCCTGAATGCTCCTTGGCCCTTTGCAATGTGGGGCATTGATATGATTGGAGAGATCAAACCCACAGATTCTAATGGACACCGCTTTGTCTTGGTTGCCATTGATTACTTCACGAAGTGGGTCTAGGCAGCTTCATTCGCTTCTGTTACCAAGAACGTTGTGGCCCGATTCATCAAACAAAATCTCATCTGTCAGTACAGTATCTCGGAGAGAATCATCATAGATAACAGTACCAATCTAAACAATACTATGATTACCGCACTATGCGCGTAATTCAAGATCCAGCACTATAACTCCTCTCCTTATCGGCCGAAGATGAATGGCGCTGTAGAAGCTGCAAATAAAAACATCAAGAAGATCATACAAAAAATGACAGTGACCTACAAGGACTGGCATGAGATGTTACCATTTTCTCTCCATGGTTACCGTACCACTACGGGCACGTCAACAGGGGAAACTCCTTTCTCTTTGGTATACAGTATGGAAGTTGTCCTACCAATTGAAGTACAAATACCTTCTCTGAGTATCATAAAAGATGCAGGGCTGAATGAAGATGAATGGATTCAAACTCGACTTGACCAGTTGAACTTGATTGATGAGAAGAGGCTTACGGCTGTCTGTCATGGTCAGATGTACCAAAAACATATGATCAAAGCTTTTAACAAGAAGGTCAGATATCAAATATATCAGGTTGGTGAATTTTTAATCAAGTGTATCATATTGCCACAAGGTGATTCCAGGGGAAAATGGACTCCTACATACGAAGGACCATTTGTAATCAAAAACATATTCTCTGGTGGAGCAATAATCTTAACCACTATGGATGGCGACGACCTTCCGCACCCTGTAAACACGGACACAGTTAAAAAATACTACGTATAAATAAAGACCCGCTAGGTCGACTGGCCTAGGCAAAAATTAGGGCATCCTGGATAACCAAAAGGGTTCGGGAAAAAATTAAGGATAAAATACAAAAAATCTGTACACCCGGCAAGCTGAAAACCTGAAAGGGCGGCTTGGGCAAAAAAGGGTATCCCGGTGGACTGAAAACCCTAAAGGCGGTCCAGGAAAAAGTTAGGGATTGAAAGCGTATGACTATGTCCCGTTGGATCACCTTACAGACAACCTTTAGTATCGGCTAGAAAACTCAAACGGTTCTAATAAATCCAATCGGCCTCGGATAAAGCAGCAGGTGGATGAGACGCTCAGAGACACGAAGGCTATAGCAGAGTGGGAACCCCATGAGATTATTTCACATAGCTATATTTTCTTTGTATCAGTTTTCATTTTCTACAACGATATTCTCTTACTAGGATGTTCGTCTCTTTGTACAAAAATACGTATTCAAGTTAATACAAAGATATTCCTTTAAAATTGCAAACTATCTGTTTCTTTCATTTCCCTGTTTTGTTTGCAAAAACGTCCAATGATTATTTTTGAACATATGCATTTGAACGTGATTACTGTTTACAAATGAGCGCAAGAAAAGAAGGAATAGAAAACAGAAAGACAATTACTAATGGCTTTAAGAAATAGGATAATATCTATAGGCCATTCCATAAAATCCCCGCAGGTACTTTCTCCAACAAGATCAGAAGCAAGGATATCCTACTACAGGATCACTAACGTATCTTCAATATGCAGCCTAATGGTATCAGGTGCTCTCACATTCCCGATGGAGCAAAACTTCCAATTACCGTTCCAAAGATTCCCCAGTGAAAGTCGCCCAGTTTCTCAGGATTTCCCGACAGGATTTCACGAAGTCCACAAGCAATACACGGAGTTTCCCTTCCCCAAAAAAGTTTATTTCTCTAATTATGGAAACCCATCCATCAACACTTCAATTTCAACAAAATATGAAGACTTACACCCCACATCCCCAGCAGCAGTCAGGGATGTATTTTCCCTAGTCCAACAACACTACAGCAGAACAATTAATATGTTCATATATTGCATTCATAAGTCATAGCATTGACAACACAAATGCATATAGCGCAATCTCATGTCAGACATTTCATACATCATGGCATCGCATACAACTAACTCTTCACCTTTTCAGGAAAGATCAATCAATAGGAAATTATCATTAACAAATTTCTAATAGGACAACTATTTGTAGACAAATCAATTACAAATCAATTCCCGAGAAAGGACTGATATCTTCTCTAGTTCAGATAAGTCGCTTCAAGATTTATTCTGATTCTTCTCCAGACCCCTGCTGGTTCAGTTTGAATCTCTCAACGGTTTATTCTGATTCTTTCCCGCAAACATCTTCTCTAGTTCAGATAAATCTCTCCAAGATTTATTCTGATTCTTTTCCAGACCCCTGTTGGTTTAGTTTAAATCTCTCAACAGTTTATTCTGATTCTTTCCCGCAGACATCTTTTTTGGTTCAGATAAGTCGCTTCAAGATTTATTCTAATTCTTCTCCAGACCCATGTTGGTTCAGTTTGAATCTCTCAACGGTTTATTCTAATTCTTTCCTGCAGACATCTTTTTTGGTTCAGATAAGTCGCTCCAAGATTTATTCTGATTCTTCTCCAGACCTCTTTTGGTTCAGTTTTAAACCTCTCAACGATTTATTATGATTCTTTCCCGCAGACATCTTCTCCCGTTTATATAAATCGCCCCAAGATTTATTCTGATTCTTCTCCAGACCCCTGCTGGTTCAGTTTAAATCTCTCAACAGTTTATCCTGATTATTTCCTAGTAGACACTTTCTCTGGTTCAAAAAAATTGATCAAAGATCTATTCTGATCCTCTCCAGTTAAAGAATACCCAAGACCTCTTTTGGTTCAGTTTAAACCTCTCAACGGTTTATCCTGATACTTTCCAAATAGACATTTTCTCTGGTTCAGATAAATCGCTCCAAAATTTATTCTGATTCTTTCCAGTCAAACAATATTCAAGACTTCCGCTAGCTTCAGTTTAAATCGACCAAGGGTTTAATCTGATTCTTTTCCCAGTTGAAGTCCAGTTCAGACCTAGTCTAATTTCTGCCAACAATCACCTTTCGACGGCATCTATAAGCCCATCTCCAACAACTCTCCATCATTTCTCCAAATGGCATCTTTAAACCCATTCCCTACACAACCAACCAACACACCATCGAGTGCAAATTTTTGGGCACTCTAGTGTTCAATCATCTTCCACTTTCAAGCTACGAACGAAAAACATGTTGATCTCACTTTTCAAGTTTAAGAAGATTTAACAGGGGAAGTTGTTGTACCCCAAAATTTGCCCTCTCATTTCTCAAAGGATCCTCCTAGACTCTCAGGCTTGCTTCTATCAAATTTCAAGTCCTGGACTACAATTTCCCAAGAACGACATTCACAAGGACAAAATGGGTAAAATTAGGGTTGTGACTGAGAATGATCAAACTTTGATTTTTGACATAATACCTGGCTTATTGGTTGGAAGCATGATCTCAAGGATCCGAGCGCATCATTTTTACCTAATTGCACATTTCAATTCATCTCCTGAGATCAGTGGATTGATAGACAAAATTCAGTCAACTGGTGGGAAAAGTCAACTGTACACATAAAAGTAAAACTTTGACTTTTTGACCAAATGTTGAATCCCAAAAATCATTTTTCATCAAGACATCCAAAATATGAAATTTGATCATCAAAAATCAAGAAAGTCAAAAATCCAACTTTTGCAAGACTTGGAAATTTTTCTAAGTTAAATTCATTGCTTCATGACATCTTGTCACTACAATTAAAAATAGTTCAAGATGTTATAAATAATTCAAGTTAATACAAAGTGACATTTTTGCAAGTTTACAAACCCTAAACTATGTATTTCTTGGACTTTTCCCTTTGACTCAGAACCTTGCCACAATGCTTTGTCTTTGATATAATGTGCATAATTTGCTCCACAAACCAAACTTGTTTCATGCTGCAAACTATGTTGTCCAAATTATGGTTGAACAAAAAAATTATATGCTACTTCTATGCATTGCCACAACACTCCAAAAACCTGTTCATTTGTTGTCCTACAAAACCTTGTGATATGCTGCACCACAAACCTGTCACAAAACCTGTATATGCTTCCCTATACAGTCCAAAAAAAACCAGTCCAAAACTGCTCTATGTAGTCTGCTCCAACCTGCATCATAACAGCCACAAAATTGCACCAAAATGGCAAAAGAAAATTGTGTGAAAAAGCATCAAAGCAGTATGTAAAAATAGTTCAAAACAACTTATTTTGTTTCCCTCCTAAACCTCAGTCAAGGGGCTATAAAAGGGACAGATTCGTAAGACATTGGGGGGGGGGGGGATTTTTGGGAGAGAGAAAAAAAGGAGAGAAAATAAAAACAGAATTTTTGTTAAAACCAGCTCATTCATAAAACCCAGTTCATCCATAAAAGCTCCATTGATCTTCAACTCTGTTTGGACTCATCAAAACAGAAAAGATCCACAACCAACTATTATACAATCTTGCAAACCCTCCCATAAATCCTTAAAACATTTCATATCACATAGATATTGCTCAAGCTCAAGAACAGTTTTTGTAGTGCTCTTATTCTCAACTTCTAAACAAAAGACAGTACTACATAAACTTGATTGTTTGGAGTTGGTTCAGAAACCTTCAACACAAAGGGAAGTCTAGCAGCTTCCTGGAGTTTCATTAAAGTCCACACAACATCTTGAAGGGTTTCAGACTCGAAACTAAAGTGCAGTTGCAAAGTAGGTCATCTCAACCTTGCATTTTCCATACATCATTTTTGGTTTATTTCTGAAGATAAGATGAAGTAATCACTATTCTTGAAGTTATCCATTTCCTTACTGTTCATTTTTATTATCTATATGTTAAAAAACTGACTGATACATGTAAAAGAGTGGTGATAGAGGCAAAATCTATAACATGGGTCGACATATACCCACATGGGTCGACTCATTCTAAGTGGAAAAATAGGGTATGAGTCGACACATGACCTTATGCATTGACTCATACTGCTATCCAGGTCCCCAAAACAGAAAGATGGAATGTGCATGAGTCGACATAAAACGCGTATGTGTCGACACAAGCAGGAAATGAGTCGACACATCCTATTATGCATCAACTCATACTGAGTTGATTTGGTTTGGCAGGGGCAAGGAAAGTTATGTGTTGATGCATAACAGCATGTGTCGACACATAATAGTTCAAAATGATGTTTTTCTTTCTTTTTACACTATTTCTGTATTATATACATATATACTCCATTACTGTCCACTTATTCGATATGGTTGTAATATTTAGACATCTATTTCATCCCCATTTGCAAATTTTATCCCCATCCCCATAATGGTGTAATAGCGTATGATTTTAATTTCCGCAAGTTTACCGCTTTTCATATAATTACTGGTAAGATAGGGTGTGTATGGCAAGATAAAAACAACAAATAGATAACCCTAACCAAGACAAAATGCATGTAAATCAAACACCATTCACACTCGCACCCTTAGGGTAATCACACTTTGTTGCCTTTCGGAAAATAGTCATGTCCCTCGAACATGGGCATTTTAGCAAAGACCCTTCGATAAAAAAGATCGTAGTCCCTCGATGTCCCTCGATGGATGTGAAGGGACAGGTGCAGGTCAATCGTATAGTCATAGAAGGCAACCTATGGGACATTTTAGTAATATCGTTTAGGGACTAGATTTTTTTTACCGAAGGAGACATGACCTGAAACAAGCTCCTAGAGCATGGTATGACAGGTTGACAAAATTCCTCTCTGACAAAGGATATAGGAAATGAGGCTTGGATAAAACTCTTTTTGTCAAAAATGAAGGAGGAAAGATAATGGTAGCTCAAATCTATGTTGATGACATAGTGTTTGGGGGAATGTCAGATAAAATGGTTAAACATTTTGCTGACCAGATGCAAGCTGAATTTGAAATGAGCCTCATGGGAGAATTGACCTACTTTCTTGGAATGCAAGTCACACAGATGGAAGACTCAATTTTTCTGTCTCAAAGCAAGTATGCAAAGAACATTGTCAAAAAGTTTGGAATGGAAAATGCCAGTCACAAAAGGACTCCTGCACCTACTCATTTAAAGTTGTCCAAAGATTCAAGTGGGGTTAAGGTGGACCAAAGCTTGTACAGGAGCATGATAGGAAGTCTGCTATACTTAACAGCCAACAGACCTGACATTGCTTTTGCAGTTGGAGTATGTGCAAGATACCAGGCTGAACCCAAAGTAAGTCATATCAACCAAGTGAAAAGAATTCTGAAGTATGTGAGTGGAACTTACAACTATGGCTTGCTGTACTCTCATGGATGTGAACCAACTCTGACTGGTTACTGTGATGCTGATTGGGCTGGAAGTGCTGATGATAGAAAGAGCACCTCTGGAGGATGTTTCTTCTTGGGAAATAATCTTGTCTCTTGGTTCAGCAAGAAACAGAACTGTGTGTCTCTATCTACTGCTGAAGCTGAATACATAGCAGCTGGTAGTAGCTGTTCTCAAATGATCTGGATGAAACAGATGCTTACTGAGTATAATGTCACACAAGATGTTATGACATTGTACTGTGGCAATATGAGTACTATCAACAATTCCAAGAATCCTATTCAGCATAGCAGGACCAAGCATATTGATATTAGACATCACTTCATCAGAGATCTTGTGGAGGAAAAGGCGATTAAACTGGAACATGTTGCCACTGAACTACAACTGGCTGACATTTTTACCAAGGCACTTGATGCTAGTCAATTTGAAAATTTGAGGGGCAAGCTGGGTATTTGCCAACATGAAGAAATGTAGCAATTAATTTTACTTAAAACAAGGGATGAGAGAGATATTTTAGTTAAGTCTACTCTGATTGGGCTAATCATCTGCTTCTCTATTTCTTTCCAAAATTTTAAGAAGTTGAATAGACATTCATATATCTCCCTCCTCTCGCGTTTCTGCAACAATCTCCAATCTCTCAAACGAATATTTCACTATCACTGTTACCTGTTTTCTAAAACACTCAAAATGTCTCAACTATCCATGTCATCATCCTCTTCAAAGGCGATTACTTCTTCCGCATCCTCTGATCGCGAACCTAGGGCAATCACAAACTACATGGATTCTGATGTTCTGGAGATAACTCCTCTTCGTGAACTGGCAGCTGACCCCACTAAGGTCAAGAAGCTGCGAACCAGACATGCAAGAAGATCACAAGCCTCTCCATCTGGTAAATCCTCTCAACCATCATCTTCTGTTCCTCCAGAAATAGCAAATATGGAAGGTTCTGTTTATGTTCATCAAGCCATAGCTAGACTAGTCACTAGGATTCTAAATGAGAATCACTCAGTACCTGGCATTTCTGTACCTTTGAACCAAGAATCTGCTAGTCCAAATGTTGAAATGAATCCAGATGTCACTCAGAATGTTAAGACACCTGATGACAACATTAGGAAATCTCCTGAAAATCGTGATGATCACCAGAACCCTACTGAGAAGGATGTTGAACCCCCAGTTATTGATGTTGATGAAGAATACTCTGACAGTGACTTAATTGCCAAGATCAACCCTAGCATAGCTAGAAGGATGATGAACAGAAAAGGAAAGCAGGATGCTGCCAAAAGCCTCTCCAAAGAGAAGGCCACTGAAGTTGTTCATAAGAAAACCAGGTTTGAGAACAAGACTGGAGTAGAAGCTCTGAAGGCTGGATTGTCAAAAGAGAAAGGGAAGGTGAAAACTAGAGTACCTGTTGGTAGTCTCTCAAAACCTTTGAGACAACCAATAGCCAAGAAAAGGAAGGAGCCTGAACCCTCTGAATCTGATGAGGAATCAGAATTTGAGTTTGATGTTGAGAGTAATGTTCCAGACATTCCTCTCAGAAAGAAACTCTCTTCGAGCAAAATGCCTAAAGTCCCTGAAGTTGCCATTGACAACATCTCCTTTCACCATCCAGAGAATGCAAACAGGTGGAAGTATGTATTTTTGAAAAGGATCA
Organism: Vicia faba; assembly: GCA_948472305.1. Lineage (NCBI taxonomy): Eukaryota > Viridiplantae > Streptophyta > Magnoliopsida > Fabales > Fabaceae > Vicia > Vicia faba. Next base: position 232,270,085 of record OX451738.1, read on the forward strand.
CCTTGGAAAGAGAGCTGAACAACAGTGCCATGGAATGTAAGGAGATCATGGATCTAATCAAGACTGTTGGTCTAATAAATACTGTGGTAAAGTTTACCAACTGCTATGAAATTCTTGTCAAAGAATTCATGGTAAATTTATCTGATGGGTGTGCTGATCGAAAGTCAGCTGATTTTAAGTGTGTTTATGTGAGAGAAAGGAAGGTAAATTTCTCTCCCTCTGAAATAAACAAATTCCTAGGAAGACCTGATGATGCTTGCCCTGAGCTTGAGGTTACTGACAACCAAGTATGTCAAACCATCACTACAAATCAAGTCAAGAGTTGGCCCTTAAAAGGGAAGCTGAATGCAAGCAAGCTGAGCATGAAATTTGCCATTCTGCACAAAATTGGTGCAGCTAACTGGGTTCCCACCAACCATAAATCAACCATCTCCACAGGCTTGGGAAGATTTATTTATGCTGTTGGAACCAGGACAAACTTTGACTATGGCAAGTATATCTTTGATCAAACATTGAAACATGCTGGAAGCTGTGCTATTAAAGGCCATATTGCCTTTCCCTCTCTCCTGTGTGGTATAGTCATTGCTCAGTATCCTGACATTCTAGTTGAAAAAGATATTGTATGCAAAAGATCCCCTACTCTTGGGTTGCACTATAATCTATTTCAGGGAACACATGTTCCTGACATTGTCATGACATCTGCTGAGACATCAACTGTCAAATCTCATTCCAAGAAAACTGATGTTATAGCTGTGCTGAAGGAAACCTGCAAAGAGCTTGATACAAGGAAAAGGACTCTTTAGGACCTGATTGCTAGACTAGAACAGGAGGATAATGAAGGACAAAGAAGGGAAGAGGATGCTCATGAAGACCAACATAATGCTGAAGATAGTGTCTCCTCTGAAGATGACAGTGCTTGAAGATCAGTGTAGTTGACAAGTTTGTTGCTGGTACCTGTTGCTGCAAATGACTTTTGATTTTTTCTCTCTGTGTTTTTATTATTCCTTTTGGATGACTGTATAACTTAAAAGTACAAGTATCTTTGGCCTATTTATGGCTAAAGATGGGGAGAAGATTTTGTGATAATTTTGGTAGAATTAGACTTGGTAGATGTTATTGAAAATTCTGCTGCTTTCTAATCTCTGATTGTTTAGGGGTTTTAGCCAAAAATTTGCCAAAGGGGGAGTTTGTAAGTGTTTGGTTGTTGGCATTTTTTTTGGTAAAACCAGTTGTGTGAATGTCATGACTGATGTCATAACATTCTGGGATACAAGGTACATTCTGCAGAAAAAGAATGTCATACATGAGCTACTCAATATGAGTGTTTAGCTGATCATTAAGCAATGATCATATTTATTGCATTCTACCAAAATCAGTAAACAAGATTCTTGTTGTCATAACCAATGTTAAGACATCCTGTACTGATCTAACATTTGTGCAGATTTGTTATTTCTGAGAATTTTCAGGAATCTGGTTTATACAGTCCAGATCAGATTCTCACGTGGACATTAGGTTAACTCTGCTTAACCCTAATCTGGTTGTTAAAGACCTATGACCAAGTCTTGAGGTTAACCCTAATTAACCCTAGCTATTTTCGTGGAAGCCCTAACTGAAGAATAGCTGCCTATATATTCCTCATGAAGACTGTTGGTGAAGCACACTTTTTGATAGAAGATCAATAAGGGATTGTATAGTTGTAACTACTGTGATCCAAGCAATTATCATTGTGATAAGTGATTTGGAGTAGGATTTGATTGTAAGGGTTGTGTATCACTCAAAGCTTTGAAGCACGAGTGTTTGTGTCACTTGATTAAAGCTTTGAAGCAAAGTCAAGTTAGGGTTGTGTATCACTCAAAGCTTTGAAGCAAGAGTGTTTGTCACTTGATTAAAGTTGTGAAGCAAAATCAAGTGTGTGTACTAAAGAGTATCTTCATAATTTCATTAATCAATAGTTTAGTATCATTGCTGTGATTGAGGGGGAGTGAGCAGGAACTCAAGTTTAAGTTGATTTTAGATTGAAGTTGCATTGGGTAGGTCTTAAGTGAAGGAGATAAACTGGTTGGTTCATTCCTAAATTAATATCTCTTATAGTGCACTTCCTCCCTGGCTTGGTAGCCCCCAGAGTAGGTGTTTTTACACACTGAACTGGGTAAACAATTGATTATGTTCTTTACTGCTTTTAAAATTACTGTCTTGAAGTGTGTCAGATACGGTGTCATAACATTTACTGTGACATTGAGTATCTGCTGCCAGAATTTCAATGGTTGTGAATTCAACCTCACTGATTTTTATAAACAATTTGGCATCATACATCAAACATCTTGTGTTGTCACTCCAGAACAAAATTGAATTGTTGAAAGGAAACACCAAGAAATTTTAGGCATCACTCGAGCCATCTTATTCCAATCCCACTTACCCCACCTCTTTTGAGCTCATGATGTATGTCATGCAGTGCATATTATTAATAGATTGTTAACCATTTTCTTTCATCACAAGTCGCCTTACCAAATCTTATACAATAAATTATCTGACATTGCAAATCTAAAGGTCTTTGGTTTTTTATGTTTTACTTCCACTTAGAAAGCCCGTAGAAAAAAAGCTTGATTCCAGATCTAGAAAGTGCATCTATCTAGGATACAATCCTGGGAAAAAAGGTCACATTCTATTTGACTTGCATTTTAAGGAATTGTTTGTGTCAAAAGATGTGGTTTTCTTTGATCAAAACTTTCCCTACAAATAATCATTTGTTATAATACTAGCCCTGCATCTCATCCTTATAACCCCTTATACTTAGATGACCTCTTAGATTACCCATACACTAATATTCCTCACAACAATTCTTCTTCAATCCTCCTCCTCCTTATGTTCCTTCTACTTCTCATACTTCTCCTTCATCCAGCATGTCCATTCCTTCACCATCTATATCCAACTCTCCTAATTCAAACCTTGATTCCTCAAATCACAATCTTGATTCTCAAGCAAACTTACCTGTAAGAAAATCTCATAGACACACTAAACCTCCTACATATCTACAAGATTACCATTGTAATATTCTGTCCAATACAATCCCATTTCAGAAGCAACTGATCCCAATTCATTTTATCATTGTAAGTACCCTCTATCTTCTTTCTTATCTTATGATGCTTTTTCCCCTACACACAAAACTTTCACTTTGAATTTATTCACCATAAGTGAATCTCAATCATATGAGTTAGTTATTACTGATGTTAATTGGAAAGCTTCTATCCAAACTGAACTCAGTGCTCTCATTAAAACAAATACTTGGTCTCTTTTCCCTTACCTCCAAACAAAAAAGCCATTGGATACAAGTGGGTTTTTAAGCTGAAAATGTACGCCAATGGAACTATTGAAAGGTATAAGGCATGTTTGGTAGCCAATGATTTTACACAAACTGAAGGATTAGAATACATGGACACATTCAACCATGTGGTTAAAATGACAACAATCTGAGTGCTAATGGTGATTGTTGTTATCCGTAACTGGCCACTCTTTCAACTGAATGTCAATACAACCTTTCTTCATGGAGATCTCAATGAATAAGTGTACATGAAAGCTCCTCCTGACCTGGACCTTCCTCATCCTAATCTTGCATTCCAATTACAAAGATCCTTATATGGCCTGAAGTAAGCAAGTCAACAATGGAATGAAAAACTTATTGATACTCTCATTTAATCTGGATACACCCAATCAAAGGCTGAATATTCTCTTTTCACCAAAACATCTTCAATGGGTTTTATCGTCATACTTGTTTACGTTGACAATTTAGTTCTTGGAGGAACTGATCCTGAAGAAATCAAGCAGCTAAAAGCACTCATGCATGCCAAGTTTAGCATCAAGGACCTAAGAGTTTTAAAATACTTCTTAGGTTTTTAGGTTGCTCGAAATGCTCAAGGTATTTCTCTTTGCCAAATAAAATATGCATTATGTTGTACCCCAAAATTTTTCCTCTCACTTATCAAGAATTTTCTCACAAGATCTCTTTGACTCAAGATTGGATTAGGGTTTGATCAACTCAAGACACCCCCTCAAGCACTGATGACTGAAAATTAGGGTTTGAGTTTGCACAAGGATTTTTGGACTATCAATGCTTCATATGACTTACAAGGATCATTATGGACCCCTAAGATTACACATGTCAAGTTTCAAGTCTTGAGTCACACTTTTGATCAGTCTATTGAACAGTTGACCTAAAAATCAGTTGTATTAGGGAAAAGTCAACCATAGCCAATTTACAGTCAAACTTCATAATTTTTTATCCACGTCAACATTTTAGACTCATATGTATCATTTGATCCAATTTGGACCATAATTTCTCAAGAAATTTGATCAAATCTTCAAAAGGGCAAAATGGTCAAAATTAGGGTTTTGACTGAGAAGGGGCAATTTCTGATTTTTGACCTAGAAAATGGTCAATTGGTTTAAGGCATAATCTCAAGAGTCCAATTGCATCATTTTTACCTAATGGCATGGTTCAAAACATTGCAAATCCATTGGATTGACAGATGAATTTTTCAGTCAACTGATCAAAAGTCAATTGTATACTGACAAGTCAAACTTTGACTTTTTGATCAAAATCAAGTGCCAAAGATCATAATTCATCAAAACATGACAAAATGTGAAACTTGTTCATCAAGAAATCAAGGATTCAAGATTTTGTTTTGAAAAGTTGAAATTTCTTAACTTAGAAATGTTTCTAAGTATAGAAAATTTCTTATTTTTTCTCAACTTTGAGCCAAATTTTCACCATGATGCAAGATGATTCAAAGGAAACTTCCAACATGAAAGTTGTAGATCCCCATGAAATATACAACTTTTCTTCACACAATTTCTCAAATAAAATGCTTGGATCTCAAGATATAATTTTGTGAATACATGCTCATGAACTTAAATAACTTAGTGAAATTTTGCCCTAGTTAGGCAGATTTTTTACCTAACTTCATGCCATTTTTTCACATAGTTCTGTGATCGGTGGTGTTGTACCCCAAAATTTGCCCTCCCATATTTCTCAAAAAACATTTCAAGAAAAATTCACAAGTCCAACCCGGCGCATCATATTCAGGTGTTCTTTCGCCAAGATATCTCTGATAACGTATTCTCAAATTCAGGTTCGGCTCAAGAGTCAATTCTTTAAAGAAGGTATCCGAATGTGCGAGTTTTCTTGAAGAAATATGGTGAAAAAGTGTGCTGAAAGTGCAGTTTTTACGCGCTAAAAAATTCATAACTTGAAGATCGTGGCTCGTTTTGAACCTGTTCCGGTGGCCAAAATTCCGTCTTGACATTATCTACGTTTTCATCTCTCACGGCTGGAAGCCAATTTCGATCAGAAGGTCTTCAAAAATGTGGATTTATCAAGTATTTTCGTGCAGAAATTTGTGACAGAAGTTTATTTGCGTCATGTTCAAAAAATCATAACTTGGTCGATTTTCATCGTATCGAGCTGGTTCCGGTGCCAAAATTTCACAAATTGAGTTGGCTACATTTTCACAGAAGGTATTGAGTTCAAACGGTATTCAAAAGGCCTTCGTTTTTTGCTCAGAGTGCGTGACACGCTGAAAATCCTGAATGCTGGATATTATTTCATCTGAGCCGAAACTTCGAAAATTCATAACTCGGTCAATTTTTATCGGATTGGACTCATATTTTTACACAAGGTCACTGACTCATAGATCTACAACTTTGCTTCAAAAGTAGAGACCAAATTATGCACCGATCAATACCAGTTTTTTATTGAAGAACGTGTCAGAGCCGACACTGGAGCCCAAAATAAGTTTGTCTGAGCTGAAACTTCAAAAATTCATAACTAATTCACCGTTTATCCGATTGAGTCGATTTTCGGACAGGAGTTAGTTCTCGATGTCGGCTACATTTTGTTTTTACATTTCAACCTCAAAAAATGCACTTAAGTCCATGCGATTTAGCTTGGAAAGTGACGAATTCAAGTGAATATTGGAGGCCCAATTGCACATTCAAAACCCATTTTCTTTACCCTAATTTCCACTATATAATCACCTTCTTGTCACACAAACCAGGAGGAGAAAAAGAGAGAAAAAACCTTGCCACAACACTGTTAGAATATCAAACTCTTTCAAGAACCCTAAAACCTTGAAATCCTTATTACAAATCCCTCTCTCACTACAAACAAGCCATCTCAGTTACAAACCAACATCTTATTACTTCTTCAGTAAGGGTAAGGCTGGCTTGATCTCCATGATCCAAAGGGCATAAAATCATTCATGTCACTACTTTTCCAGTAAGGGTAAGGTTGATTTGATCTCCATGATCAAAAGGGTATAATCATTCATACATGCCATATTGTGCCTAAACATTAAATTTCTTTATATATTTGCTTTATTTGCATTTTATGATTTTATTTAATGTTTTCATGAGATTCAACACTACAGGTTTAGACAGTATCCCATGCAGGTTCATTAAGAGACGTTGAGGCCAAAAGCCAAATGGCCAAAAGTCAAAAGCCAAAAGGCCAAAAGCCAAAAGTCAAATACATGGCGAGGCAGACATTAAGCCAGACATTAAGGAACGTTGAAGCCAGAACACAAATGGCCAAAAGCCAAAACGCAAATGGCCAAAAGCCAAAAGCCAAATGGCCAAAGTAGAACAACTTATGCATGACACCAGTACATGGCCAAACCACCCCAATTCACCTCCAATTGGGGACAGAACCCCCCAAGGTATTGTATTTCTTTTCTTTTCTTTATTTTATTTGTTTCAATTATTTCTTTTTTAATTAGTTCCTTTAATTTAATTTATTTTCATAAAAAAATAAAATAATATAAAAATCAGAAAAAAGACTAAAAAATAAGTATTTTTATTTAATGTTATTTTTTTTTGTAAATAAATATCACTAATTAATTTTAGCTTTGTAAAATTAGGTTTAATTCAAACATTTTTCTTAATAAACTTAAAATTGGTAGAATTAGGTTTTAATCAATTTTTATCCTTTTTTTTCTTTTCTTTCACAATAATTAATTATTAAATATTATTTTTGTAATTAAATTACCATGTAAATAATTAGATTAATCTTAGGTTTAATTTTAATATGTTTTCTTAATAAATTAAAAAACAACTAGAAATAGGGTTAGATTTCATTTAATTCTCTCATAAAAAACCATAAATACAAAAATCTCAAAATAATTTCTTTTTTCATTCTTATTTCATTAATTTAATTATCATAATTTAATTTCCTTAAAAAGGGTCCAACGCCCTCGCTTGTGATTTTTTATTCAATTCGTGCATTTTATTTATTTCTTGTAAATATTAATGTAATTCTCCCAAAGCCTTGTAAACTCGGACATTTTATTTCTCGCACTTTATTTACTTTCTGTCAAATCGGGTCCTGGATTTTAATTTGGCGATGTGGACCCGCGCCTTTGTAATAGTTTAGGAACTTTACCTTTCTCGCATTTTTTTTAACTGTTAATAATGACATGCAAGAATGAATGACAATAAATAAAAACAAACGCGTAGATCACCTATACCATGAACAAGACAAAATATCTGAAAACGACACACAAGTCACACACCACCCCTAGGGTACGCCTCACTGTTGCCTTGCCTCGAAAGGTGATCGTCGAGTAGAGGATGTCTTAGTAAGTCCTCATGATCCGGGAACCTGGCATGAGGGTAGCTTCTAAGGTGTCTTCCCATTGCTCTGGTGATCACCATGTCCCGAACCTCGAATTGACCCGAACACCTCCAATGGTGGTGCTACCTACCTCTCAATGGTGGGATGGCACTACTTTAAAGGACATTTACACAGACGAATTCCTTAGGGTAGGTAGGTTCTCATAGATACTTGCTCTAATTTCAAAAACAAATCAAAAATACTTTTTACACCGACACATTTTCAAAAAGCTTTCGAAAGCAATTTTTCAAACACTCTTGAGGACCGATACAAGAGTCGAACTGAAATTTTCAAAGAAACTTTTTAAAACCCACACTTGAAAAGCAAACAAACAATTTTGAAAACACAAGTGAGCAAGTATCTAAGAGCCCATGGATAACCATGGATAGAAAGGGTGCTAACACCTTCCCTTTCTATAATCTACCTCCCGAACCGAGAGCAATCTCTTTAAGGAATTTTTCTGTGCTTTTTTCCTTTCCATTTGGAGAAAATAAAAGATGGTGGCGACTCTTGCTTCCGCGACATTTCGCGAACCAGCGTTAAACAGTCAGTTCCAGATCCACCAATCACAGAACTGGCGACTCTGCTGGGGACCCTTTATAAAGTGAGGTGTACCTTAGGGTTAGTTCATAATCGTGTTTTCAATTGCTTTCCTTGTGTGCTTTAAATTGTGGGACTGTCTCGGGAGTTCTATAGATCCTAACCCGGATCTGGGGATACCTTCTTAGAAAGTAGCAACAAGGTTGTGAGGGAACTGTGCGGGGTATACCGACATGGTTGAAACAGTCTGCTACGTTGATGTGGCACTTTGGTGTGTACCGGTAACCCTTGAGTTCAGTCAAGGAGAGTACGGGGCCTCCGCGTGGTGTCATGAAGCATCAACAGACCTTAGGAACCTTAATTGAACCATCTTGGCCTCTTTAGGGTAGTGAGATAACTGACTTTGGTGCAGTCCGAGGTTGGTTGATACTCGATACTACACTCAATTGAGGGTTGCTTTCCTGGAATATTTCGGTCGCCAGTTCAGTGGCTAAATCGAAACGATGAACAATGAAATCAATCCCGTGATATTGGGAACCTTAGAACCCGGTTACTTCTAATAGGACAGGTTGAACCCACTAACTTCAAGAGGGTAATACCCAGACCCCATGCTGGCCTAAACTCTAAGGGCTTCTCTTGTGTGACTTGTGTGCCTTCGTACTTGACTATTTGCATGCTTGTTATTTAACACCAGTTTCTTGCAGGTTTTTGTTTCAGTCCTTAACTAGGACTCATAACAAGGCTTATTAAGTTTCTTGCAGGTTTTTGTTTTAGTCCTTAACTAGGACTCATAACAAGGTTTACCGAGTTTCTTGTAGGGTTTGTTTTAGTCCTTAATTGGGACTCATAACAGGGTATCCTAAGTTTCTTGCAGGTTTTGGTTTGTAGTCCTTAGTTAGGGACTCATAACAGGGCTTACTCACATTACCCCATGCATACCATAACATCATACCATTGCATACATCCTAACCCATTTCAAGGATCTTAAGGGCATGTGATGCAGGTCATGATAAATCAAACCTCTAGCAAGGGGCAAAGAGGATTTATTTTCCTCTAGCCAAGGTTGTCATGGGCTATGACCCACTTGATATGGTGAGCTCTGACTCTTGAAGAAGGTTCCCCTAACCAAGGTTGTTTGGAAATCAAAACCATACATGATGACTAAAGTCAGGGGCTATGACCCACTTGATATGGTGAGCCTTTGACCCTTGAAGAAGAATTCTCAACAACATGGGTGTCCTTCAATCAAGCTATAAATTCCAATGCTAACAATTTTCTTGTTTACCCTGCGAGGTCCTTGAAAACATTGCATATACATATCATGCACATCTTTGCATTACAGGTACCCCTTTGACATGTCACTTACCATCTCCGCTGTTTATTTCAGCAATGGCTTCCCGACAAGATAACCAGGACCTTCTTGCTCAAGAGGCTCAGTTCAAGGAGATCTTTCTAAGCCTATCCAAGGGGCAGGAAGAGTTGAGGACACTCCTCATGGGGAATCTGATCAGAAAGAGTCCTGAAGATGACAAGGACGAACAGCTGAAACGTCTACAAGCTGAGGTAGACACATTGAAAACCCAGATGCTGGGGCAAAGGGCCCTCATTCAAGGTCTAGCTCAGGAGCAAGGAGAGCTGAGGGCCATGATCAGTCAGCTTCCTCAAGGCATGAAGCAACCAGCCCAAATCAGGGACCAGGTCATGGAACAGCTTCCAAGAGGGCAACGGTCGGGTCCAATGAATAGACCTCTCCGAGTTGCTGCTACTTCACAGGTCCAACAACGACCTCACCAAAAACAGTGGGTTGATCAGAACAGGTCGGACGAGTCTAAGAGACAATTCACCAACATCAACATGCCATGGTCACGAGCTTTGCAGCACATGTTAAGGATGAACCTGATTGCGGTGATCAACCCTCCTGCAAATCCAAAGACTTCCTCTCCAAATTACAACCCAGAAGCAAGGTGCGCTTACCATTCTGGTAGCCCGGGGCACGATACTGAGGACTGTTGGGCACTGAAGTACAAGATTCAAAATATGATCGATGCTAAAGAGATCGAGTTCGAGCCCGCCGAGACTCCCAATGTGATCATTGCTCCCTTGCCAAAACATGGCTAGGATTGAGTAATTTTTGTTCATTAGAATCTTTCAAGTTGTAATTTTCTTTTGATTGTTCAAACATTCCATTCATATCAAACGTTGTTATTTCATTAATGCATCGCATATGTCTGTTTTGAAACAATATATTCGTATTCACTAAATGCAAATTATTTTCATATTTTTTCTGATGATCAACTCTTAATTGATAATTCTAAGCCTCTTGAGGGAGGATGACGAAAACGATACCACGATCCTTACAGTATGCTTTTGAACAGACCCCGCTGATGAGGTACAGGAATTGTTTCAAATCCTAAACACTGGAGTTATAAGGAAGATAATCCCTCGTCAACCCCTCTGAGCCAAAGAAGTTGGAGTTTTTCTTTTCGAAAATTAAAACCCTTTATCATAACCTGGGGCAGGGTAGTCTCTCAGTTGATCCAAGTGCATAACGAATGGCACCAAAGAGGTCCTTACAAACGAAAAAAGACAGTGATGGTTCCAAATAACCATAAAAACAGGCAGTCATTACCAAAATTAAAAAGCCCATTAAGTCAAAACTCATGAAGGAGACTTACAAAACTGGGGCATCCCGCTGACTGTAATTCCAAAAAAGGAAACAGTTCAGGCAAAAAAGAAAGGGATAACAAAAAAATCAGACAAGAAAGAGGTCTTACCAACCCTCCACAAAAACAAAAAATGACTGCTTATCCAAAATAAATTGTCAACATTCGAACCATCACTGGTATACCAAAAGCAAAGACTCAACAAGGTCTAACGTATGATCAACTGAGTTTAGGTTTGAAGAACATCACGAAGAGCGGGTGGGTACAAATAATTTGAGCCTTTATCCTTTGTTTCTTAAACCATGAACCAGGCCACGTTATAACCCTTAAAAGTCCTAGCTGAAGCATGGGTTAGTTCGAAAGCATACTGTTACGAAAGGTATCCTGACTCCTTAAGGCTTACGGTAAATACGGAGTTGACATCACGTTTTACAAACAATCATTTGTTTTATGAAAAAAGAATGCATTTTCAAAATTTTCAAGACAGACATAGGCTTTGCATTTTTAACATAACTTTGTTTGCATATGACCTTTTGTTTGAACAGCATAAGTTCGCACGACGAATGCCTAATGAACAGAAGTACTTCCAATCAAGGGGCAGGACATGACCATGGTCCATTATCTGGGGCAGTCCAATCAAGATTCGGAGAATCTCTCAAGGCCAAATAGCCTGGGGCAAATCTCCGCCTGAGTCACTTGGGGCATTCAAACAACGAGTCTTGCCTGATCAAATACCTTCTGGTGGCATGACAAAACACTTCTATACAGGGGCAACTCCCTACATTCTGAGAACATGGACATAGTCGAAAAGATACTACGCACAATCAAAGACCCGCTAGGTTGACATACCTAGGCAAAAATAAGGGCTTCCCGGCGAACCAAAAGGGTTCGGGCAAAATGAGGGATGAAATGAAAAAAAATCTGTACACCCGGCAAGTCGAAAACCTGAAAAGGCGGCTTGGGCAAAAATGGGTATCCTGGTGGACTGAAAACCCGAAAGGGCGGTCCAGGCAAAAGTTAGGGATCAAAGCGTACGACTATGTCCTGCCATCTCGTCACTTGCCTACCAGAAGAAGATTGGTCAAATCAGCAGTCATCAAGCACCTCCACAAGTATCTTTCTCTCCCGCATCAGAAACAGGGGCAATAAAGAGTTGTCTAAGCGATCTGATTGTTCGGACCTCCAAGGTATCAAGATGGGTTCAGTGGAAGAACTTAACCAGATACCTTAATTCCCCAGAGAGTGATTCAGCAAAACAGTGCATTCTTCTCCAGGCAGAGTTATCAAGTCTCAAGGAAATTGGGTATCCTCCAGCAGATCCCAACATTCCCCAGCAGTACACATATATTCTTAACAAGCATCCCCGGCAGTCTTGGTCTAAAGATTGTTCCCCGGCAGTCTTGGTCTAAAGATTGTTCCCCGGCGGTATATCAACATTCAAAAGAGTCACCTCCCCGATGCAGTTCAAACTTCCCCAAAAGAGTCCAATCTAGTTCCCCAAGAAAGTTAGGAATCCATCTCCCCAAGCAATAAACTTATCCCCAGTAGATTCTGGAAGCTTATCCCTCGCAGAGCACGAACGCGTCGTCCGGCTTTATTTAAAGAGTTATTTCCGTAACAGGATATAACTGGGTTATCCTCAGCCAAAAGCCACGGAAAGAGCGTCCCCGACGAAGTTCTCTTACCCCCAGCGAAGTCTATCATACTTCCAATACAGCAAAGATATCCTCAGCAAGTTACTACTAACAATTCAGCAAGATATCTCTCTCCCCACAGGGTAGTGCTCCCCAGCAAGATCGTCAGAATACTTTTCCCCCCCGTAAAATCTTCCATTTGCCCAGTTTATTCCGCAACGGAGTCATCTTCTCCTACCGGTATTCTTGCAGTTATCATCCCCAGCGGAAGCAAAATCTATTCTTCAACATCGGCCCAGGATATGACTTCCCGGCACCCGTCAAGGATTTACTTTCCTAGACGAAAACATACATTCATAAAACATCACATACATCCTTATAGCATACATAGACGCATTATGTCATACAAATCTCATTTATGTTGAGAACATCATTGCTTGATCCATATCATGCATTGCATATGACTGACCTTTACCTTTCAGGAAAGATGCAGTTGAAATTCTCAATCATATTTCAAGACCTAGACCAGTTCAGTTAATTGACTCCAAAGATTTCTTATCCAGTCCCAGGCCTTCTCTAGTCCAGCTAAAACGACTCCTAACATATTTTTCTGATAAAGACTCAGTAGAAGTTATCCCAGGTTATAATTTCCTATTGGTTCTCTCTCCGACGGTGTATGAGATTTCCATTATAGGTTTTTTCTTTCAGATTATAATTTCCTATTGGTTCTCTCTCCGACGGTGTATGAGATTTCCATTATAGGTTTTTTCTTTCAGATTATAATTTCCTATGGTTCCCTCTCCGACGGTGAGTGAGGTGATAATTCCTTTTCAGATGGTTCCCTCTCCGACGGTGAGTGAGGTGATAATTCCTTTTCAGATGGTTCCCTCTCCGACGGTGAGTGAGGTGATAATTCCTTTTCCTATGGTTCCCTCTCCGACGGTGAGTGAGGTGATAATTCCTTTTCCTATGGTTCCCTCTCCGACGGTGAGTGAGGTGATAATTCCTTTTCCTATGGTTCCCTCTCCGACGGTGAGTGAGGTGATAATTCCTTTTCCTATGGTTCCCTCTCCGACGGTGAGTGAGGTGATAATTCCTTTTCCTATGGTTCCCTCTCCGACGGTGAGTGAGGTGATAATTCCTTTTCCTATGGTTCCCTCTCCGACGGTGAGTGAGGTGATAATTCCTTTTCCTATGGTTCCCTCTCCAATGGTGAGTGAGGTGATAATTCCTTTTCAGATGGTTCCCTCTCCGACGGTGAGTGAGGTGATAATTCCTTTTCAGATGGTTCCCTCTCCGACGGTGAGTGAGGTGATAATTCCTTTTCCTATGGTTCCCTCTCCGACGGTGAGTAAGGTGATAATTCCTTTTCCTATGGTTCCCTCTCCGACGGTGAGTGAGGTGATAATTCATTTTCCTATAGTTCCCTCTCCGACGGTGAGTGAGGTGATAATTCCTTTTCAGATGGTTCCCTCTCCGACGGTGAGTGAGGTGATAATTCCTTTTCATATGGTTCCCTCTCCGACAGTGAGTGAGGTGATAATTCCTTTTCAGATGGTTCCCTCTCCGACGGTGAGTGAGGTGATAATTCCTTTTCAGATGGTTCCCTCTCCGACGGTGAGTGAGGTGATAATTCCTTTTCAGATGGTTCCCTCTCCGACGGTGAGTGAGGTGATAATTCCTTTTCAGATGGTTCCCTCTCCGACGATTATAATTGCCTTTGGTTCTCTTCCCGATCCTGCGAAGATGGTAATTCCCACCAAGATTTGCTCACCGGGCGTTGTTGAAGTTAAGGTCACCCAAGGTTCTCTTACCATTCATGCTAAGGTAGTAACCATCCCTGGTTCATTCATCATCTTGTGAAGCTCCAGACTCAGCTCCTGTAACCAGTCAGGACACATCTATACCAAGCATCTGAAAACCAACTCCTGCAACATGTCAGGTACTCATTTTTCTGTTTTTCAGGTACACAAGTTCTCGCTAAGGAATCTCTTACGCGATCAACATCCAGATGGCATCTATAAGCCCATCATCCTATCCAGCAACCTCTAAATGGCATCTATAAGCCCATTCCATCATCGCACTGCTACTATGTGAGCGCAAATTTCTGGGTACTCTAGTGTTCAATCATCTTCCACCCTCGGATTACGAAAGGCACGCCAGCCAATCTGCATCCTCAGGTTTAAGAAGATTGAACAGGGCCAACTGTTGTACCCCAAAATTTGCCCTCCCATATTTCTCAAAAAACATTTCAAGAAAAATTCACAAGTCCAACCCGGCGCATCATATTCAGGTGTTCTTTCGCCAAGATATCTCTGATAACGTATTCTCAAATTCAGGTTCGGCTCAAGAGTCAATTCTTTAAAGAAGGTATCCGAATGTGCGAGTTTTCTTGAAGAAATATGGTGAAAAAGTGTGCTGAAAGTGCAGTTTTTACGCGCTAAAAAATTCATAACTTGAAGATCGTGGCTCGTTTTGAACCTGTTCCGGTGGCCAAAATTCCGTCTTGACATTATCTACGTTTTCATCTCTCACGGCTGGAAGCCAATTTCGATCAGAAGGTCTTCAAAAATGTGGATTTATCAAGTATTTTCGTGCAGAAATTTGTGACAGAAGTTTATTTGCGTCATGTTCAAAAAATCATAACTTGGTCGATTTTCATCGTATCGAGCTGGTTCCGGTGCCAAAATTTCACAAATTGAGTTGGCTACATTTTCACAGAAGGTATTGAGTTCAAACGGTATTCAAAAGGCCTTCTTTTTTTGCTCAGAGTGCGTGACACGCTGAAAATCCTGAATGCTGAATATTATTTCATCTGAGCCGAAACTTCGAAAATTCATAACTCGGTCAATTTTTATCGGATTGGACTCATATTTTTACACAAGGTCACTGACTCATAGATCTACAACTTTTCTTCAAAAGTCGAGACCAAATTATGCACCGATCAATACCAGTTTTTTATTGAAGAACGTGTCAGAGCCGACACTGGAGCCCAAAATAAGTTTGTCTGAGCTGAAACTTCAAAAATTCATAACTAATTCACCGTTTATCCGATTGAGTCGATTTTCGGACAGGAGTTAGTTCTCGATGTCGTCTACATTTTGTTTTTAAATTTCAACTTCAAAAAATGCACTTAAGTCCCTGCGATTTAGCTTGGAAAGTGACGAATTCAAGTGAATATTGGAGGCCCAATTGCACATTCAAAGCCCATTTTCTTTACCCTAATTTCCACTATATAATCACCTTCTTGTCACACAAACCAGGAGGAGAAAAAGAGAAGAAGAGAAAAAGAGAGAAAAAACCTTGCCACAACACTGTTAGAATATCAAACTCTTTCAAGAACCCTAAAACCTTGAAATCCTTATTACAAATCCCTCTCTCACTACAAACAAGCCATCTCAGTTACAAACCAACATCTTATTACTTCTTCAGTAAGGGTAAGGCTGGCTTGATCTCCATGATCCAAAGGGCATAAAATCATTCATGTCACTACTTTTCCAGTAAGGGTAAGGTTGATTTGATCTTCATGATCAAAAGGGTATAATCATTCATACATGCCATATTGTGCCTAAACATTAAATTTCTTCATATATTGGCTTTATTTGCATTTTATGATTTTATTTAATGTTTTCATGAGATTCAACACTACAGGTTTAGACAGGATCCCATGCAGGTTCATTAAGGGGCGTTGAGGCCAAAAGTCAAATGGCCAAAAGTCAAAAGCCAAAAGGCCAAAAGCCAAAAGTCAAATACATGGCGAGGCAGACATTAAGCCAGACATTAAGAAACGTTGAAGCCAGAACACAAATGGCCAAAAGCCAAAACGCAAATGGCCAAAAGCCAAATGGCCAAAGTAGAACAACTTATGCATGACACCAGTACATGGCCAAACCACCCCAATTCACCTCCAATTGGGGACAGAACCCCCCAAGGTATTGTATTTCTTTTCTTTTCTTTATTTTATTTGTTTCAATTATTTCTTTTTTAATTAGTTCCTTTAATTTAATTTATTTTCATAAAAAAATAAAATAATATAAAAATCAGAAAAAAGACAAAAAAATAAGTATTTTTATTTAATGTTTTTTTTTTTTGTAAATAAATATCACTAATTAATTTTAGCTTTGTAAAATTAGGTTTAATTCAAACATTTTTCTTAATAAACTTAAAATTGGTAGAATTAGGTTTTAATCAATTTTTATCCTTTTTTTTCTTTTCTTTCACAATAATTAATTATTAAATATTATTTTTGTAATTAAATTACCATGTAAATAATTAGATTAATCTTAGGTTTAATTTTAATATGTTTTCTTAATAAATTAAAAAACAACTAGAAATAGGGTTAGATTTCATTTAATTCTCTCATAAAAAACCATAAATACAAAAATCTCAAAATAATTTCTTTTTTCATTCTTATTTCATTAATTTAATTATCATAATTTAATTTCCTTAAAAAGGGTCCAACGCCCTCGCTTGCGATTTTTTATTCAATTCGTGCATTTTATTTATTTCTTGTAAATATTAATGTAATTCTCCCAAAGCCTTGTAAACTCGGACATTTTATTTCTCGCACTTTATTTACTTTCTGTCAAATCGGGTCCTGAATTTTAATTTGGCGATTTGGACCCGCGCCTTTGTAATAGTTTAGGAACTTTACCTTTCTCGCATTTTTTTAACTGTTAATAATGACATGCAAGAATAAATGACAATAAATAAAAACAAACGCGTAGATCACCTATACCATGAACAAGACAAAATATCTGAAAACGACACACAAGTCACACACCACCCCTAGGGTACGCCTCACTGTTGCCTTGCCTCGAAAGGTGATCGTCGAGTAGAGGATGTCTTAGTAAGTCCTCATGATCCGGGAACCTGGCATGAGGGTAGCTTCTAAGGTGTCTTCCCATTGCTCTGGTGATCACCATGTCCCGAACCTCGAATTGACCCGAACACCTCCAATGGTGGTGCTACCTACCTCTCAATGGTGGGATGGCACTACTTTAAAGGACATTTACACAGACGAATTCCTTAGGGTAGGTAGGTTCTCATAGATACTTGCTCTAATTTCAAAAACAAATCAAAAATACTTTTTACACCGACACATTTTCAAAAAGCTTTCGAAAGCAATTTTTCAAACACTCTTGAGGACCGATACAAGAGTCGAACTGAAATTTTCAAAGAAACTTTTTAAAACCCACACTTGAAAAGCAAACAAACAATTTTGAAAACACAAGTGAGCAAGTATCTAAGAGCCCATGGATAACCATGGATAGAAAGGGTGCTAACACCTTCCCTTTCTATAATCTACCTCCCGAACCGAGAGCAATCTCTTTAAGGAATTTTTCTGTGCTTTTGTCCTTTCCATTTGGAGAAAATAAAAGATGGTGGCGACTCTTGCTTCCGCGTCATTTCGCGAACCAGCGTTAAACAGTCAGTTCCAGATCCACCGATCACAGGTGGATCTGGAACTGACTGTTTAACGCTGGTTCGCGAAATGTCGCGGAAGCAAGAGTCGCCACCGTCTTTTATTTTCTCCAAATGGAAAGGACAAAAGCACAGAAAAATTCCTTAAAGAGATTGCTCTCGGTTCGGGAGGTAGGTTATAGAAAGGGAAGGTGTTAGCACCCTTTCTATCCATGGTTATCCATGGGCTCTTAGATACTTGCTCACTTGTGTTTTCAAAAATGGTTTGTTTGCTTTTCAACTGTGGGTTTTAAAAAGTTTCTTTGAAAATTTCAGTTCGACTCTTGTATCGGTCCTCAAGAGTGTTTGAAAAATTGCTTTCGAAAGCTTTTTGAAAATGTGTTGGTGTGAAAAGTATTTTTGAATTTGTTTTGAAATTAGAGCAAGTATTAAGAGTCGTCTACCTACCCTAAGGAATTCGTCTGTGTAAATGTCCTTTAAAGTAGTGCCATCCCACCATTGAGAGGTAGGTAGCACCACCGTTGGAGGTATTCGGGTCAATTCGAGGTTCGGGACATGGTGATCACCAGAGCAATGGGAAGATACCTTAGAAGCTACCCTCATGCCAGGTTCCCGGATCATGAGGACTTACTAAGACATCCTCTACTCGACGATCACCTTTCGAGGCAAGGCAACAGTGAGGCGTACCCTAGGGGTGGCGTGTGATTTTGTGTGTCATGTTCATTTGTATTTATCTTGTTCATGTCAAAGTGATCTACGCGTTTGTTTTTAATTTATCATTCATTCTTGCATGCATTTATTAACAGTTAAAAAGATGTGAAATTAAAAGTTCAAAACTATTACAAAGGCGCGGGTCCACATCGCCAAATTAAATCCAGGACCCGATTTGACAGAAAGTAAGGAAATAAAGTGCGAGAAGTATGAAATGTCCGAATTACATGGCTTTGGGAGAATTACATAAATATTTAAAAGAAGGAAATAAATAAAATGCGCGAATAGGAATTAAAATTGGAAACGAGGGCGTTGGACCCTTTTTAATGAAATTAAATTAAATGATTAAATTAATTCAATTAAGGAAAAAGAAATTATTTTTTTAGTTTTTTGTATTTATGGTTTTTTAATAAGAGAATTAAATGAGATTGAGAAATTAACCCTAATTCTAATTTTTTTTATTTATTAAGAAAAACATATTAAAATTAAGCCTAAAATTAATCTAATTATTTACATGCAATTTGATTTATAAAAATAAATAATATTTAATGATTAATAATTAATATGGTGAAAAAGGAAAAAAGATAAAAAATGCTTGAAACCCTAATTCTACCAATTTTGGGTTTATTAAGAAAAGATTTTAAAATTAACCCTAGAATAAAACTAATTAATTGGTGAAATTTTATTTACAAAACATATATTAATTAAATAAAAATACTTATTTTTTTCTTTTTCTGATTTTTATATTGTTTTTATGTTTTTATGAAAATAAACTAAATTAAAGAAATTAATTAAAAAAGAAATAGTTGAATCAAATAAAAAAATGGAAAATATATAAAAGAAATTGCAAACCTAGGGGGGTCTGTCCCCAAATTGGGAGGTAGAGTCCAGTAATTCAGGCCCACTTGTCTTTGGCCTGGTTGACTTTTTCACTGGCATGCATGTGTGTTGACTGAGGCACACCATATGCTTTGAATCCTGGCCCTTGGTTGAGTGCATTGGGACGTGTGGCGCGTTTGATTGAGGAGCGTATGGTAGACGCCTTGGGCGGAAGCTACACGAGAACATGATTAAGAGAAAAATATAAGGAAAGGGAGGGGGACCTGGGATCGAACCCAGGTCCTGTTGGTTACTAATGTTATGCTTGCCACTGAACCATCAACGCGTTTTGGTTATATAATAGGAAATAAATAATATGAAATAAAACAAAAGTTAGTGGACAGATTGGCGCGAGAATTCAAATCACCCTATCATGTCCTGACACTTCATCATCTTCCTCCTTGTTTTGTTTTTTTTCCTGAAACATGAAAAGGTTAGCGGGGGTTTTAAACCCCCCCCCCCCCCAAAATATGCTTTATCCAAGAATAGCGAATAGCTCATGGTAGCTCATAAATTGAGCGCGAGGTGTGTGTTGTTTTCGTCCAAGCATGCTGATTTCAACCATGGTATTGGCATGTCCTAATTTTACAGCATCCAGAAACGCCTAATTTAAAAGCTTGGTAACCCTAGCATCCTTTAATGGTGATTCATCATACAACGCATGAAAACTCAATCAAAGCACACAGTTAGCTTTAGAATTAACCAAGGAACACAAATCAAACATTAAAAATGAATAAAGACGTATGAATCATGATGCAAGAATGTGAAAAAAATTATGTACAGGACACGATTATTCTCACGTTTCTTGGTGTTAGGATGGATGGTTTTGATTTGAAAACCTTCCTTGAAGCCTCAGGAAGGTAATGGAACAAGTATTTTGTCTTGAATCGCCCTAGAACCTAGTTTTCAGTTTTGGAAAATTTGTCAAAAAAACTCAAACTTGATAATGGATTTCTGGCGCAGCTTTTTGGTTCTCAGGAGTAGGGTTTGCATTAGTATGTATATGTGAACGATTAGGGTTGGAAATTTGGTCCAAAGAATCAATGCATTGATGTATGGAAGATTTGATTTTCATGCATAATGTTTCCAATGTTTTTCACATGCTTTTGATGCCAATCATATCCAATTGCCATGATTCTTTCTATATGTGATTGTGCACGAAATCTTAAGCCTATTCCATGCACAAAAAGATTTAAAACATTAGGTTTAGTATTTTTCACCTATTTATTTTAATTAAATGAATTATTAATAATTAAAAATCCAAATAAATAAATAAAAATGATAAAAAAACTTCCCTTTGGGCCAAATGGTCGTGCACATGCCTTGGATGATGAATTGTGGAAGAAAAAGAGGCCCATTGGCATTTTTAAGACATTTGAAGCAATGTTGACTTTTCAAAATATCCAAAAATTTCCCAACCTCCACAAGGCATAACTTGCTCAATTTTTAAGCTTTGCTCATGTTCTTGGACATTTTGGAAAGTTCTTTGAGTCCTATAACCAATGCCTTTGGTCCCATGTCATTTTGATTTACCAATCTCAAATTATGGCCTTTGACTTGAAGTCCCTTTTTTGTTGACTTTTGAAAATGACCTATAATGTTGAAATCGATAACTTTTTGTGAGAGCATTTCTTGGACTTGAAGTGTGAAGAGGAGTTGTAGGAAATGTCTTTCTCTTAAAAATGAGCTTTGGATGGAATTTTTCTGATAATCCATGTGAAAGTTATGCCTTGGTCAAGTTACAGTTGACTTTTTCAACTGTCCAAATATGGAAACTTTTGCATCTTGAGACTTTTTGAGCCAAGCTTTGAAAATCATGATCAAGAATTGATCAAATGATGTTTGTAGCTTCAAAATAAGATGTTGACCAAAAATTTGGACTTTTGACTGTCAAATGACCATTTTGCCCCTACAGTTGACTGTAGTGCAATTAGGGTTTTTGATTGTGCAATTTTGTACTGTAAGTCTTGAAACTTGGTATGAGGATGCTTGACCATATTTGTAGGCATGTGGGACTTGATTGGACCCTTGGAAACTTCATTTTCTTTGTCAGAACCAAAACCCTAATTTTTGACTATTAGGAGGCCCTTGAACTATGCAACCCTTGGGGAATTTTTGAAGCTTTGTCTTGGCAAATTTTGAAGAATATGGGAGGGCAAATTTTGGGGTACAACAGTTGCCCCTGTTCAATCTTCTTAGACCTGAGGATGCAGATTGGATGACGTGCCTTTCGTAATCCGAAGGTGGAAGATGATTGAACACTAGAGTGCCCAAAAATTTACGCTCACATAGTAGCAGTGTGATGATGGGGAATGGGCTTACAGATGCCATTTGGAGACTGATGAATAGGATGATGGGCTTATAGATGCCATGCTAAGGTATGATGGATAGGTGGATGGGCTTATAGATGCCATCTGGATATTGATCGCATAAGAGATTCCTTAGCGAGAGCTTGCGTACCTGCAAAAGAAAAAATGATTACCTGACCTGTTACAGGAGCTGGTCTTCAAATTCTTGTGTAGATGTGTCTTGACTGGTTACAGGAGCTGGATCTGGAGCTTCAAACGGTGATGAATGAACCAGGGATGGTTACTACCTCAACAGGAACGCTGAGAGAATCTTGGATGATTACAAACTCAACAGGAACGCTGAGAGAATCTGGGGACGATTACTACCTCCGCAGTAACGGGGAGAGAACCATGGGCGACTTCAACCTCAACAGTAATTATTGAGAGAATCTTGGGCGACTTCAACCTCAACAGTAATCATTGAGAGAATCTTGGGCGACTTCTTCTTCAACAGTAACGCTGAGAGAAACTTGGGGCGATTACTACTTCCGCAGTAACGGGGAGAGAACCACAGGCGACTACAACCTCAACAGTAATCATTGAGAGAATCTTGGATAACTTCTTCTTCAATAGTAACGATGAGAGAAACTTGGGGCGATTACTACCTCTGCAGTGACGGGGAGAGAACCACAGGCGACTACAACCTCAACAGTAATCATTGAGAGAATCTTGGATAACTTCTTCTTCAACAGTAACGTTGAGAGAAACTTGGGGCGATTACTACCTCCGCAGTAACGGGGAGAGAACCACAGGCGACTACAACCTCAACAGTAATCATTGAGAGAATCTTGGATAACTTCTTCTTCAACAGTAACGCTGAGAGAAACTTGGGGCGGTTACTACCTCCGCAGTAACGGGGAGAGAACCACAGGCGACTACAACCTCAACAGTAATCATTGAGAGAATCTTGGATAACTTCTTCTTCAACAGTAATGCTGAGAGAAACTTGGGGCGATTACTACCTCCGCAGTAACGGGGAGAGAACCACAGGCGACTACAACCTCAACAGTAATCATTGAGAGAATCTTGGATAACTTCTTCTTAGTCTTTATCAGGAAAATCTGTTAGGGGTCGATTTAGCTGGACTAGAGAAGGCCTTTGACTGGATAAGAACTGAAAAATCTTAGGGTTGATTTAACTGAACCGGTCTAGGACTTGAATATAGCTGAGAACTCAACTGGATCTTTCCTGAAAGGTAAAGGTTAATCATATGCATGATGCATGATATGGATCAAGCAGTGATGTTCTCAACATAAATGAGATTTGTAAGATGTGATGTGTATATGCATGCCATAACACATGGAAGTGCGATGTCTATGAATGTATCTTTTGTCTAGGAAAGTAAATCCTTGACGGGTGCCAGGAAGTCACTCCTGGGCTGATGTTGAAGAGTAGATTTTTGCCTCCGCTGGGGATGATAGTTGCAAGAATACCGGTAGGAGAAGATAACTCCGTTGGGGAATAAACTTGGCGAATGGAATACTCTGCGGGAAGAAAAGTACTCTAGCGATCTTGCTGGGAAGCAATACTCTGTGGGGAGAGAGATACTTTGTTGAAGTGTTGATAATAACTTCGTTGGGGATACCATTGTTGTGTCGGAAGTGTTAATAGACTTCGCTGGGGATAAGAAGACTTCGTCGAGGACGCTCTTTCCGTGGCTTTTGGCTGAGGATAACCCAGTTATATCCTGTTAGGGAAATAACTCTCTGAATAAAGCCGGGAAACGCGTTCGTGCTCTGCGGGGATAAGCTTCCAGAATCTACTGGGGATAAGCTTACTGCTGGGGAGATGATTCCAACTTTCCTGGGGAACTAGATTGGATTCTCCTGGGGAAGTTTTGAATTGTATCGGGGAAGTGATTCAACTGAATGTTGGATATACCGCCGGGGAACAATCTTTAGGTCAAGACTGCCGGGGATGCTTGTTAAGAGTGCATATATACTGCTGGGGGAATGTCGAGCTCTGCGGGAGGATACTCAACTTCCTTAAGGTTTGATTGTAACTTTGCTCGGGGAGAGGATACTGACTTGCTGGCTCACTCTCTGGGGAATTGGGATGTACTGGTTATGTTCTTCAGCTGAACCTATCTTGATACCTTTGGAGGATAGAACAATTAGATGGCTTAGACAACTCTTTATTGCCCCTGTTTCTAATGTTACCTGTAATTAATCCTTTGTTTCGTATGCAAATATTCATGAGTTAGCAAATTATTGTCAATGCATATATCACAAATTGAACCTTGGACGTTCTTCGCAAAACAAAACAGAAAAAGGAAAAACAATTGGCAATTTTAACTGAAAAGTGTATTTGTATTGATTGTTGAATGGCCTGTAAATAGGCGTTTTATGTACAAGAGGCTGACGTCCTAGTAAGAGAACGCCGCCGAACAAAAGAGTTTATACAAATTTTGTACAAGAGAAAATAAAACAGCTGTGTGAAATGAATGATCCCACTGGGTTTCAACTCTGCTATTGCCTTTATATCTCCGAGCGTCTCATCACTTGATGACCTTAGTTGAAGATGAAGCTGACTGATCGATGCCGTATGAACTTGATGTAGATACCGGATTCTGGATGCAAAGTGATCCAATGAGACATAGTATTACGCTTTATCCCTAACTTTTTCCTGAACCGCCCTTTCGGGTTTTCAGTCCACCGGGATACCCATTTTTGCCCAAGCCGCCTTTTCAGGTTTTCGACTTGCCGGGTGTACAGATTTTTTCATTTCATCCCTTCATTTTGCCCGAACCCTTTTGGTTCGCCGGGAAGCCCTAATTTTTGCCTAGGCATGTCAGCCTAGCGGGTCTTTTTTCATGCGTAGTATCTTTTTACTATGTCTGCATTGGCGGGGTGAGGAAGGTCGTCACCATCCATGTTGGTTAGAATCATGGCTCCTCCTGAGAACACATGTTTAACCACAAATGGCCCTTCGTACGTAGGGGTCCATTTGCCCCTTGGATCACTCTGAGGAAGGATGATTCGCTTGATTACCAAATCCCCAACTTGATATTCCTGTGGTCTGACCTTTTTGTTAAATGCCCTGATCATCCGTTTTTGATACGTCTGACCATGGCAGATAGCAGCAAGTCTCTTTTCATCAATAAGGTTTAGTTGGTCAAGTCGTGTCTGGATCCAATCATCTTCGTTCAGATTTGCATCCTTCATTATCCGGAGAGAGGGTATTTGCACTTCGATCGGTAATACTGCTTCCATACCATAAACCAAGGAGAAAGGAGTTGCCCCGGTTGACGTCCTGGCTGAGGTACGGTACCCATGGAGAGCGAACGGTAACATCTCGTGCCAATCTTTATAAGTCACTGTCATCTTCTCCACAATTTTCTTGATATTTTTATTTGCTGCTTCTACAGCCCCATTCATCTTCGGTCTGTAAGGAGAAGAATTGTGGTGCTGTATTTTGAACTGCTCGCAAAGCTCAGTGATCATTTTGTTATTCAGATTGGTACCGTTGTCTGTAATAATTCTTTCTGGGACGCCGTATCGACAGATCAGGTTATGCCGAATGAACCGTGCCACAACAGTCTTGGTTACCATAGCGTAGGAAGCTGCTTCAACCCATTTTGTGAAATAGTCAATCGCTACCAGGATGAAGCGATGCCCATTGGACGCCATAGGTTTAATCTCACCGATCATGTATATGCCCCACATTGCAAACGGCCAAGGCGCATTCAGAACATTTAGAGGAACTGGAGGAACATGCACCTTGTCTGCATATATCTGGCATTTATGGCATGTCCGAGAATGTTGGTAACAGTCAGCTTCCATGGTGGACCAGAAATACCCTTCCCGTAGGATCTTCTTTGCCATAGTGTGTCCACTGGAATGTGTGCCAAAGGTCCCTTCATGTAGCTCTTCCATGATCCTTTCCGCTTCTGTCTTGTCCACACAACGCAGTAAGGTCGAATCATGGTTTCGCTTGTACAAGATGTCGTTGCTAAGGAAGAACTTCGCCGCGAACCTCCTCAGAAACTTCTTATCGTTGACAGATGCCCCTTCAGGGTATTCCTGAGCTTCCAAGTATCTCTTCACCTCATGGTACCAAGGCTTCTCAGTCACCAATTCAGTCTCGAGATCACAACAGTATGTCGGTTCGTCCAGTTTCCAGATGATGATCCGGGGAGCCTCATTGTCCCATTTGACTTTGAACATGGAGGACATTGTAGCTAACGCGTCCGCTAACTGATTCTCCTCTCTCGGGAAGTGTTCAAAGGTTATCTCGGTGAAGTGGGGGATCAAGGTCAACACACATTCCCTGTAAGGAATAAGATTCGGATATTTCGTATCCCACTATCCTTTGATCTGATTGATCACCAGAGCGGAATCTCCGAAGACACTCAAATACTTGATCCTTAAGTCAATCGCAGCTTGAAGACCCATGATGCACGCCTCATACTCCGCCATGTTGTTGGTACAGTTGAAACATAGCCGGGCAGTAAGTGGAGTATGAGTGCCTTGAGGTGATATGATTACAGCGCCGACGCCGTTACCCAAAGCATTGGAGGCTCCGTCAAAGTGCATAGACCATCGGGATCCTTCCTCAGGTCCTTCATCCGGTCCAGGTACTTCACAATCAGTCACAATCATGATGCTCTCGTCCAGAAACTCGAAGTTCATTGACTGATAGTCGTCTACTGCCTGATGTGCCAAGTGGTCTGCCAATACACTTCCCTTGATGGCTTTCTGATTCGTGTATTGAATGTCGTATTCCGTCAAGATCATCTGCCATCTTGCTATTCTCCCAGACAGAGCAGGCTTTTCAAATATGTACTTTATAGGATCCATCTTTGAGATCAACAAAGTAGTGTGAGTCAGCATATACTGTCTCAGCCGGCGAGCAGCCCATACCAAAGCGCAGCAAGTTTTCTCAAGCAGTGAGTATCGGGTCTCACAGTCGGTAAACTTTTTGCTAAGGTAATAAATGGCATGCTCTTTTCGGCCGGACTCGTCATGCTGCCCCAGCACACACCCCATTGAGTTGTCAAGTACTGTCAGGTATAATATCAGAGGTCTCCCTTCAACCGGTGGCATAAGGATGGGTGGTTCTTGGAGATACTCTTTGATTCTGTCAAAAGCAGCCTGACATTCACCATTCCAACGTACTACCTGATCTTTCTTCAGCAGCTTGAAGATTGGCTCACAGGTAGCAGTTACGTGCGAGATGAATCGAGCAATGTAATTCAGGCGTCCTAAAAAGCCTCTGACTTCCTTCTCTGTCTTAGGAACTGGCATCTCTTGAATAGCTTTGTACTTGGCAGGGTCCACTTGAATACCTTTATCACTTACCACGAAGCCTAGCAACTTTCCAGATCTTACCCCGAAGGTGCACTTGTTCGGGTTCAACCTCAGCTTGTACAATTTCAACCGGTCAAACAACTTCTGCAGATGATCTAGGTGCTCCTCCTCAGCCTGGGACCTTGCGATCATGTCGTCAACATACACTTCTATCTCATGATGGATCATATCATGAAATAAAGCAACCATGGCACGTTGGTAGGTTGCCCCAGCATTTTTCAGTCCAAAAGGCATGACCTTGTAGCAGAAGGTACCCCACTGAGTAACAAAGGTAGTTTTTTCCATGTCTTCAGGTGCCATCTTGATCTGATTGTAACCTGAAAAACCATCCATGAAAGAGAACACCTTATGCTGAGTTGTATTGTCAACAAGGACATCAATGTGAGGTAGAGGGAAGTCATCTTTGGGGCTGGCCCTGTTCAGATCCCTGTAGTCGACACACATTCTGACCTTACAGTCCTTCTTTGGTACCGGCACCACATTAGCAACCCACTGAGGGTAAGAAGTCACTGCAAGGAACCCGGCATCAAACTGTTTCATAACCTCGGCTTTGATCTTCTCAGACATCTCTGGACGCATACGGCGGACCTTTTGCTTAACCGGAGGGCAGTCTTCCTTAGTGGGAAAGTGATGGACCACAATGTCAGTATCCAACCCGGGCATGTCTTCGTAGGACCAGGAAAATATCTCCATATAATCATGTAGCATCTGAGTCAACCGTTGCTTCACGCTGAGCTCTAGGTTGGCACCAATCTTTACCTCCTTCCTGTCTGCCTCAGTACCCAAGTTTATTACTTCCACTGGCTCTTCATGTGGTTGAATTGCCCTCTCTTCCTGGAGTAACAGTCTTGCAAGCTCGCCAGGCACTTCGCAATCATCTTCACCTTCGTCTTCGGCTAAGTTGATCGGATTTTCGAAGTCATAACTGGCAGTAGCAGAGTCGTTACCAGTGAGATCCAGAGTGGATTGAAACCTGTATGAGTGAGTGTGTGTAAATACAGCTGTTTTGAAATATATATAAAGGAAGGAAAGACAGAAAAGGAGCATAAGATTTGAAATGCGAGAAAACGTCCAAGATTTTTTTTTATGATATATGAAATGACAATTTATATGCCCTCACAAATGAAACCACGGTGCCTCGGGTAAGACACCGGGCCATAGAGTTTTAATTGTTTATTACAAATAACCAAACAAAGAAGTTTATTGCTGCATAACAAAAGTAACAGGAGTATGGTCTTTGGCAATCCAATTGGTCAATCCGCCATCAGTTGTCGGGTAGATCCAGCTATTGAACTCAGCTTCATCCACTTCATTATCCTCCCCAACAGCATTCACTCCTAGATTTGTAATGAGCACAGGAGGTCTTCTGGTCTTTGCCTTCCGCATAGCTTTCTGTCCCTCTGCAGTAAAACCCAGTCCGAACTTGTCAGTTTTCTGTGTAAAGTCGGGAAGCCTGCCCCAGTTAGTACATTCACCTTTCTGAACCACAGCCCGGGCATCCTTCAGGGAAGCCATCTTTAAAGGAACATCCTCTATGACCGCTGTTTCTGCTGCTGCTGAAATTGGAAGTACCTCTTCGAAATGCTGAAAGGGGGTTTCAATAAACTCCCCGTCCATCTCAATGTACCTGAAGGAATTCAAATGGCTCACCATATACTCCTCCTCTCCCTGCATAGTGACGATCTTCCCTCTGACAGGGTACTTTAGCTTCTGGTGCAAGGTAGAGGTCACTGCCCCAGCTTTGTGGATCCAAGGTCGACCCAGTAGGCAAGAATACGATGGACGGATATCCATCACATAGAAAGTAGAGCCGAACACCTGAGAACCCACACGAATAGGAATGTCAACCTCTCCATGGACCATCCTCTTGGAACCGTCAAAGGCTCTGACGATAATATTGCTAGGTTTTAGTTCCAGGCCTTCACAGTCCAAACGGTCTAAGGCTTTCTTGGGTAGCACATTTAGGGAAGAACCAGTGTCCACCAACATGTGCGCCAGAGTAGTGCCCCTGCATTCAATAGAGACATGCAGGGCGTCATTGTGGTCCCTTCCCTTTGCAGTCAGGTCAGCATCTGAGAAACCCAAGCCATTGTCCGCTGTCAGATTTGCTACGCAATCAGTAAATTGGACTGCAGATGTCTCCTGTGGCACATGGGCCGTCTTGAGAAATGAAATCAGAGCCTTAGCATGGGCCTCTGAACACAGTAGCAAGGAGAGCATGGAGATCTTGGAGGGCGTATGCGCCAGCTGCTCGACAACATTAAAGTCACTCTTCTTTATTATTTTCAAGATTTCCTCCATCTCTTGTTGGGAGGCCTCAGCATTTATAGGTATTGGTGCCTCCATTCGGGCAGGCTCGTCTTCAATCCCTTTGCCCCGAGCATTAGATGACTCGGCAACAGGGGAAACAACTTGGTCAGAAATAGGAATAGGTGCACTTGTAGGTGTTATAAGGAGGGGTCTTTGAACAGCTGGTGGTGCAATGTCGGGCGAGAAGAGCCTGCCACTGCGGGTAACCTTGGCTGGACCAGTGATATCGCAGATACTGGCGCCAGTGTTGAACTCTTGTTTGATTCCATTCACATACACATCTGCCCCATAGTGCCAGGGGACAGCTTTATCAGATACATAGGGGAGAGGCCCCGGAACAGTAATAACAACAGGTGCGACAGTCATGATTTGGACGGGCTTCTTTGGGAGAGCCTTGATTGGATTATTGAAGATTGTGACCACAGAAACTTCTTCTACCGGAATCAACTGAACAGCGGACTTCTTAAACAGAATCTCCTTGCTATCCATTAGGCTTTGGATGCCCAACTTCAGCAAAGGACAACCAGATAGAGAAACAGCACAGAACAGGCAACCCTCACTACAACCCGGAAATAAACCGGCCAGCAGTAGGTTCCTCTTGACAGTCTTCAAGGGAGTGGCTAGATCATCCACAGAAACAGCGTAAACATCTTCATCAACAACATTTACTCCATGCTGGGGCATAGGAGCAGTCACCACATTCGGCCTCTCAGGCGCTTCAAATTGTATCTCTTTTGCATCGATAAGGTCTTGCACCTTATTCCTTAATGCCCAACAGTCGTCAGTGGAATGCCCCGGGCTATCAGAGTGATACGCACAGCGGGCATTTGGATTGTATTTGGGGGAGGCAGTGTTCACAACTTTTGGGGCCTCTCTGACAGTCACTAGGTTGGTGGATAGCAACTGTGGCAAAATCTGCGATAAAGTCATGCTCAAACGGCAGCAGGTTTAGCAATCATTACCCTACTGACGGATTGGCGGCGCTCAGATTTCTCTTGTCTTCTAGAGCCATATACAGCACTAGCCTCCTTCTTGAAGGGTTTCTTCTCTGAACTTGTAGATGCACCCTTCGGAATTTTACCAGACTTCAACCCAGCCTCAATTCTCTCCCCAGTCAGAATAAGATCAGTAAACCCTGCAGATGAGTTACCGATAAGGTGGTTGAAAAATGGCCCAGATAGGGTCCCCAGGAACATGTCTACCAACTCCCGATCAGTCAACGGAGGCTGCACCCTGCCAGCCAGATCCCTCCACTTCTGTGCGTACTCTTTAAAACCTTCATTTGAACCTAACGACATACCCTGGAGTTGGGTACGCGTAGGGGCAAGGTCGGCATTATATTGATACTGCTTATAGAAAGCAGTAGCCAACTCCTCCCAGTTATGAACCTTGGTCCCATCCAGCTGATAGAACCATTCGAGATGAGTCCCTGAAAGACTCTCCTGGAAGAAGTGGATCCACAAATTCTTATCCACTGAGTACGGTTGAATCTTCCGCACGTACGACCTGAGGTGTAGCTTGGGACAGGATGCCCCGTCATATTTGGTAAAGGATGGTGCTTTGAATTTACGGGGAATGATCACACCAGTAGACAAACCCAAATCTCCAAAATCCAGCCCAGGCACCTGTTGGATCTCCATAGCATTCAACCTGTCTTCCAACTGCTTGTATCTGTCTTCTGCAGGGGGATATTGCTCTTCATCAAAATCAGTCTCGTTGTCGGAGACTACCGGACTTGGATCTTTTTCCCCTTGGGGAGTACCCTTGCCTATAGAAGAACCAGCCTCTTCATTTTGCAGAGTGTTGCCAAACCTTCGGCCCGAGTTGAACAGAACAGTTCTTCTCTTCTTCTTCTTCTCCTTCTTCAGGAGCAGAGCCTTCAGCTCTTCTTGGCCCTGAGCCAAACCCACGATTAATTCCTGAAATTGCGCATTTTGTGCCTGAAGAGCCTTGATGGACATCTCAGTTGATGATGAGTCAGGATTCATGATGCTGAAATAAACAGCGAAGAACGGTAAGCAACCTGAAAAGAAGAAAACCTGTTATACACATGATGAATGATATGTGTTTATGCAATGCATTCAAGGGTTCGAAAGTTCAAATTTGTTGTAGACAAAAAGAACACACGTTATTATTAAGGAAATAATTGTTTAGTACATCAAAGCCTCATGGGCACAAATTACAAAGCAAATCAATCCCAAAAGACATTACGCATCCTCTTTGGAGCTATGTAGGTGTTGAGATTCCTCTCCTCATGCAATAGGCGGGTGAGCTCCAAGACCTTCTTTTCACTAGCATGTAGACTGGTCTCAAGAGAATTCCGTTCTTCCTTAAGCTGGATCCAGCTCTTCTGCATCTCTTCCTAGGATGTGGGCATGTCAGGATGTTGAATAGTGTAGGACACTTCTCCTTCCAAGACTGGCTCTTTGATTACTGGGAGCATATGAGGATAAGGCATGACTAACTTCTGGGAGCGGGCCCGTACCCACTTGAGATAAGGTTCCAATGGGATGGAATTCCTGTGCCCCAGTGTCTTACTGTCTATCCTACTGGGCATCCTCCAAGCTCTGATAAATCTCTGGCGAAGTCCTTGTGCATCGTTGTCGAAGTCAAAAACTATGTCAGGAATTAACATGTCATGAGGGCCATCCCTCCGAGCATAACCAAACTGTCTCCAAGCCAGGAATGGGCTGTAAGTAATACCTCCTCTGATTCCAAGTAAAGGAACATTAGGGTACTCCCCGCAACAATCAATGATAGTAACATCCTCTCTGGACCGAGGGCACCAATGTATATCTGCATGTGTAAGAGTCATCAACCGTTGTGACCATCTCAAACCCCGCTCGTTCTTCAAGACTGATTGTGGAAGGTGCGAAATAAACCACCTTCCCAGGAGAGGAGTGCAACACATAAGGACACCTCTTTTTCTCATGGTTCGAGTGTAACATGAGTGAAGGATGTCCCCCAGCAACGTAGGTATAGGATTCCTGGACATGAAGATCTGGACAGCACTGATATCTATAAGCTGATATGGGTTAGGGAACAACACCAAACCATAGACAAGGAGGGCCACAACTTCTTCAAAAGCTTGTAAGTCAAGGAAGTTCCAACATTCATGGGACTTTTCAAACAGAAACCTGGCTAAGAATCCTTTGATACCACTTCTAAATTCCCAATGTCCCTTGAGGTCAGATGACTGTAGGTGCAAGGCTTTAGCAATCTCTTCAAGCTTGGGTTCCTTTTCCGTACCGTTGTAGGGTAGTTGATCAAGGATATGGATCTTCAGGAGCCGGGAGAACTCCTCCAATGTAGGTACCAGCTGATAATCCAAGAAGGTGAAACAGTGATGCAAAGGGTCAAAGAATTGAAACAGGACCTTTATCATGTCTTCCTCAATGTTGGTATTGACCAAGCTGATGAGTCTCCCATGTCTTTCACTGAATGAAGAACTCTCGGGAATCCTGGATATAAGCTCCTTAAGCTGAGGAGGGACCCTTACCAGACTGATTTGAATTGTCTTTCTGCGAACAGTTTCCATGTCCTACAAAACAAGAACAAAGATGAAGATTCGAACCCCTGAAATGGTCAGTCAATGCATATGATGCTGGATGATGTCATGATGCTATGATTAAACACACCACAGATATTTACAAAGACAAACATGTAAGGCACACAAGGCACACAAGACAAGCCCCTAAAGTTTAGGCCAGCATGAGGTCTAGGTACTACCCTCTTTCAGTTTGTTGGTGGGTTCAACCTGTCCTATTAGAAGTAACCGGGTTCTAAGGGTCCCAATATCACGGGATTTCTTTCATTGTTCATCGTTTCGATTTAGCCACTGAACTGGCGACCGAAATATTCCAGGAAAGCAACCCTCAATTGAGTGTAGTATCGAGTATCAACCAACCTCGGACTGCACCAAAGTCAGTTATCTCACTACCCTAAAGAGGCCAAGATAGTTAAATTAAGGTTCCTAAGGTCTGTTGATGCTTCACGACACCATGCGGAGGCCCCGTACTCTCCTTGACTGAACTCAAGGGTTACCGGTACACACCAAAGTGCCACATCAATGTAGCAGACTGTTTCAACCATGTCAGTATACCCCGCACAGTTCCCTCACAGTCTCGTTGCTACTTTCTAAGAAAGGTATCCCCAGATCCGGGTTAGGATCTATAGAACTCCCGAGACAGTCCCACAATAATAAAGCAAGCAAATAAGTACAATTGAAAACATAGTTATGAACTAACCCTAAGGTACACCTCACTTTATAAGATTCCCCAGCAGAATCGCCAGTTCTGTGATCGGTGGATCTGAAACTGACTGTTTAACGCTGCTTCGCAAAATGTCGCGGAAGCAAGAGTCGCCACCGTCTTTTATTTTCTCCAAATGGAAAGGACAAAAGCACAGAAAAATTCCTTAAAGAGATTGCTCTCGGTTCGGGAGGTAGGTTATAGAAAGGGAAGGTGTTAGCACCCTTTCTATCCATGGTTATCCATGGGCTCTTAGATACTTGCTCACTTGTGTTTTCAAAAATGGTTTGTTTGCTTTTCAACTGTGGGTTTTAAAAAGTTTCTTTGAAAATTTCAGTTCGACTCTTGTATCGGTCCTCAAGAGTGTTTGAAAAATTGCTTTCGAAAGCTTTTTGAAAATGTGTTGGTGTGAAAAGTATTTTTGAATTTGTTTTGAAATTAGAGCAAGTATTAAGAGTCGTCTACCTACCCTAAGGAATTCGTCTGTGTAAATGTCCTTTAAAGTAGTGCCATCCCACCATTGAGAGGTAGGTAGCACCACCGTTGGAGGTATTCGGGTCAATTCGAGGTTCGGGACATGGTGATCACCAGAGCAATGGGAAGATACCTTAGAAGCTACCCTCATGCCAGGTTCCCGGATCATGAGGACTTACTAAGACATCCTCTACTCGACGATCACCTTTCGAGGCAAGGCAACAGTGAGGCGTACCCTAGGGGTGGTGTGTGATTTTGTGTGTCATGTTCATTTGTATTTATCTTGTTCATGTCAAAGTGATCTACGCGTTTGTTTTTAATTTATCATTCATTCTTGCATGCATTTATTAACAGTTAAAAAGATGTGAAATTAAAAGTTCAAAACTATTACAAAGGCGCGGGTCCACATCGCCAAATTAAATCCAGGACCCGATTTGACAGAAAGTAAGGAAATAAAGTGCGAGAAGTATGAAATGTCCGAATTACATGGCTTTGGGAGAATTACATAAATATTTAAAAGAAGGAAATAAATAAAATGCGCGAATAGGAATTAAAATTGGAAACGAGGGCGTTGGACCCTTTTTAATGAAATTAAATTAAATGATTAAATTAATTCAATTAAGGAAAAAGAAATTATTTTTTTAGTTTTTTGTATTTATGGTTTTTTAATAAGAGAATTAAATGAGATTGAGAAATTAACCCTAATTCTAATTTTTTTTATTTATTAAGAAAAACATATTAAAATTAAGCCTAAAATTAATCTAATTATTTACATGCAATTTGATTTATAAAAATAAATAATATTTAATGATTAATAATTAATATGGTGAAAAAGGAAAAAAGATAAAAAATGCTTGAAACCCTAATTCTACCAATTTTGGGTTTATTAAGAAAAGATTTTAAAATTAACCCTAGAATAAAACTAATTAATTGGTGAAATTTTATTTACAAAACATATATTAATTAAATAAAAATACTTATTTTTTTCTTTTTCTGATTTTTATATTGTTTTTATGTTTTTATGAAAATAAACTAAATTAAAGAAATTAATTAAAAAAGAAATAGTTGAATCAAATAAAAAAATGGAAAATATATAAAAGAAATTGCAAACCTATGGGGGTCTGTCCCCAAATTGGGAGGTAGAGTCCAGTAATTCAGGCCCACTTGTCTTTGGCCTGGTTGACTTTTGCGCTGGCATGCATGTGTGTTGACTGAGGCACACCATATGCTTTGAATCCTGGCCCTTGGTTGAGTGCATTGGGACGTGTGGCGCGTTTGATTGAGGAGCGTATGGTAGACGCCTTGGACGGAAGCTACACGAGAACATGATTAAGAGAAAAATATAAGGAAAGGGAGGGGGACCTGGGATCGAACCCAGGTCCTGTTGGTTACTAATGTTATGCTTGCCACTGAACCATCAACGCGTTTTGGTTATATAATAGGAAATAAATAATATGAAATAAAACAAAAGTTAGTGGACAGATTGGCGCGAGAATTCAAATCACCCTATCATGTCCTGACACTTCATCATCTTCCTCCTTGTTTTGTTTTTTTTCCTGAAACATGAAAAGGTTAGCGGGGGTTTTAAACCCCCCCAAAATATGCTTTATCCAAGAATAGCGAATAGCTCATGGTAGCTCATAAATTGAGCGAGAGGTGTGTGTTGTTTTCGTCCAAGCATGCTGATTTCAACCATGGTATTGGCATGTCCTAATTTTACAGCATCCAGAAACGCCTAATTTAAAAGCTTGGTAACCCTAGCATCCTTTAATGGTGATTCATCATACAACGCATGAAAACTCAATCAAAGCACACAGTTAGCTTTAGAATTAACCAAGGAACACAAATCAAACATTAAAAATGAATAAAGACGTATGAATCATGATGCAAGAATGTGAAAAAAAATTTGTACAGGACACGATTATTCTCACGTTTCTTGGTGTTAGGATGGATGGTTTTGATTTGAAAACCTTCCTTGAAGCCTCAGGAAGGTAATGGAACAAGTATTTTGTCTTGAATCGCCCTAGAACCTAGTTTTCAGTTTTGGAAAATTTGTCAAAAAAACTCAAACTTGATAATGGATTTCTGGCGCAGCTTTTTGGTTCTCAGGAGTAGGGTTTGCATTAGTATGTATATGTGAACGATTAGGGTTGGAAATTTGGTCCAAAGAATCAATGCATTGATGTATGGAAGATTTGATTTTCATGCATAATGTTTCCAATCTTTTTCACATGCTTTTGATGCCAATCATATCCAATTGCCATGATTCTTTCTATATCTGATTGTGCACGAAATCTTAAGCCTATTCCATGCACAAAAAGATTTAAAACATTAGGTTTAGTATTTTTCACCTATTTATTTTAATTAAATGAATTATTAATAATTAAAAATCCAAATAAATAAATAAAAATGATAAAAAACTTCCCTTTGGGCCAAATGGTCGTGCACATGCCTTGGATGATGAATTGTGGAAGAAAAAGAGGCCCATTAGCATTTTTAAGACATTTGAAGCAATGTTGACTTTTCAAAATATCCAAAAATTTCCCAACTTCCACAAGGCATAACTTGCTCAATTTTTAAGCTTTGCTCATGTTCTTGGACATTTTGGAAAGGTCTTTGAGTCCTCTAACCAATGCCTTTAGTCCCATGTCATTTTGATTTACCAATATCAAATTATGGCCTTTGACTTGAAGTCCCTTTTTTGTTGACTTTTGAAAATGACCTATAATGTTGAAATTGATAACTTTTTGTGAGAGCATTTCTTGGACTTGAAGTGTGAAGAGGAGTTGTAGGAAATGTATTTCTCTTCAAAATGAGCTTTGGATGGAATTTTTATGATAATCCATGTGAAAGTTATGCCTTGGTCAAGTTACAGTTGACTTTTTCAACTGTCCAAATATGGAAACTTTTGCATCTTGAGACTTTTTGAGCCAAGCTTTGAAAATCATGATCAAGAATTGATCAAATGATGTTTGTAGCTTCAAAATGAGATGTTGACCAAAAATTTGGACTTTTGACTGTCAAATGACCATTTTGCCCCTACAGTTGACTGTAGTGCAATTAGGGTTTTTGACTGTGCAATTTTGTACTGTAAGTCTTGAAACTTGGTATGAGGATGCTTGACCATATTTGTAGGCATGTGGGACTTGATTGGACCCTTGGAAACTTCATTTTCTTTGTCAGAACCAAAACCCTAATTTTTGACTGTTAGGAGGCCCTTGAACTATGCAACCCTTGGGGAATTTTTGAAGCTTTGTCTTGGCAAATTTTGAAGAATATGGGAGGGCAAATTTTGGGGTACAACAAGTTCCAAAGGAAAATTTTAAAAGAAATTAAAATATTAGTTATAAGGAACATTGCAAGATTTCCAAAATGTCCTAGAACTCCTTGAGATCATTCTTGAGTAGGGAGAATCGAAGAGATGAAGTTTGTGATTTATCACTTTGATTTCAAGCCATTTCATGATGAACAAAAATTCAAATCCAAACCTAGGATGCATAATCTTTGCTTTGCAGGCCTCTAACTTAACTTTCAATCCATAATTAAATGTTTTCACAGCTATTGGAAGCTTTAAGCCAAGCATTGAACGCATTGTACAAGAATAATTCCATTTTTGGGAGAAAGGCAACATTGCCATTTTGAAAAAGCAAGCTTTATGCAAAGTCAGCTTGCATTGAGACTTGCACTTGTTTTTTATGCACAAACACACTCCACTCAATCATAACAAACATGTTTAAAGGACTCAGCCCCCCTACAAGCTTGGTACTACACCTTGGAACCATGCTTGCTAGCTTTGCTTCACAAACAAGAAACCAAGCTAACATGTGAGTTTTTGAAATCTGAGTTGTTATAAGACTTAAGATCTTTTGCTTATAAGTAAAGACATCATTTGCAAGTTGGCACATGAATGCTAAGACTTCAAAACACTCAAAAACACTCTACAACTCAGAATCTTCCATAATTGACATTTTTGAACCTTACACAGCCATCTCCAAAACCACTCGTGAGTTTTGAGTTTTAACCACCTAAACACTTAATATACCTCATATCTAAGTGATCCAGACTCCTATTCTCTCACTGTAACTCCTCCTCCACCATCCACCATTTTCAAATATTGAGCTTGCAGGTTGACTTGAGTAGGGAGATTCAGGGACTTTCAAGACAAAGTAAGGATTGGAATAAACTCAGGGAGGTCCAGGCAAGCTAAATAGATCCTCAGGCCTTCTCAAAACTTGCTCAAACTCCATTCACGATCCCATCTGAAAGAGGTAAAAATTCAAACTTCTATCTCTTCATACAACCATCATTTGGTCCTGATTTGTGAAAGCAAAATGTAGATATCCTTGCCCTAAAGCTAACCATGTTCATAGTTTTCATTTATATTAACTGTGTATAGAGAATTTTGGATTTGAAATTTCTGTAAAAATTAGGTTTCAAATTAGGGCAAGTAAAATTAGCTTTGATCTTTGACTTTTAGTTTACATAAATTATATGGTTGAACTCGTGGGAAGAAACACCATAACTTTCATGTTTGAACTTTCCATTTTTATGGAGAAATGAAGAAGATACAGGTGATCCGGCCATGGCTTAAGGTTGAAGATGAAGTTGCCTTCAGGGAGCATTTTCTAATATATATTTATGATTGTGTTTATATAAACGGATGTACAGCCACCCTAGTGGTAAGGCAGCACACGTAAATGCTATAGGTCACGGGTTCGAGCCTTAGCGCACTGCCTTTTGCATTTTCTCACATTTATTTCCTTTTTTTGTCACTTTGCAGCGCTGGGCTTTTTGCTTCATGGGCCTATGTTTTTTTTCTAACACTCTACCACCTGTTTACTCTTAACACCCCTGGCCCAACATAATTTTATTTATTTATTTTACTTTCATTTTATTTTATTAAATATATTTTTCTTAAAATTAAAAATCATAAAAAATATAAAAATGATAGATTTTATATTTTAGCTTATTTTATTTTTCTCACAAAAAATATATATCTTTTAGTTATATATTATCCATTTTTATTAATTAAATTTGTAAATTAAAATTAGAACTAGTTTAAATATTTATTTTTCTTCACACCCATTAAACATATTATTTTAGTATAAAAAAGACCAAAATATCTCATAATGCCATATATTATTTTCAAGATAAAAAATACAAAAAAAATACTTACTTTTTCTTAAAGAAATTTATTTCCTTTTAATCAAATAGAATTAGGGTTTATTGAAAATATTTTCTAAAAATAATTTCTTTTCTTAATTGATTTAATTTAATCTTGATTTATTTATTAGGTTTAGGTTAAAACTTTTTTCACATAAAAAAACGAAACAAAAATCTTCTTTGCATTTACATATCTTTGCATATTTAATTCACCTTGTATATTATTTATTCCAATATTTGTACATATTTAATTTGGTTGTAATAGATTAATTAGGTTTATATTATTGCAATCCACGTTCATAAATTGTATACCCCCTCCCACAAATGTTTGTAATAGCGTAGTAACTTTAAATTTCGCAATTTATCGCTTTTACATAATATGCTAGTAACTAGGGTTTGTATGGGAATATAAAAATTAATCAAATAGAAAACCCTAATTTAAGACAAAAATCAAACATGGAAATGACACACTTGCACACAAGCACCCCTAGGGTTACTCTACTTGGTTGCCTTATACAAAATGGTCGTATTACACATGTAAGGTGTCTTAGCAAAAATAAGAAAATACAAGATCATAGTCCCTCGATGACGCTATCTAAGTTGCCTTACAAATGATCTTAGTCCCTCAAAAATGCTAAGATACCTTGCAATTTTGCTAATCATGGCAATACGATGACCCACGTCCGTCCCGTTAACATCCAAAGATAGGGTTGCTTACCAAATCAATGGTAAGTCAACAATATCAAAGGAAAGGTGAAAATGAACAAGAAAGACATTTGAGTAGGTAGATTGCTTTTAGTTACTTGCTCCATCTCAAAACAAACATTCTTGTTATTTTCAAAAATAATCGCCTACACTTTCAAAAACACCTTTCAAACTTGAAAATATTTTCAAAAAGATTAACATCTTTGTATACATTCTTACGAACGAGAATCATTACAAAGATTTCCTAAACAATAGCCTCTTTTACAAAATACTTTCAAAAACACACAAAGCATAATTTCAAATAAAAGAAAGTGATCTAGCAAGTAAATAAGAGCCCATGGAAAACCATGTATGAAATGGGTGCTAATACCTTCCCTTTTCATAATCTACCTCCCAAACTCAAGAAATAATCTCAAAGGTCTTTCCTGTGCTTTTTCACCTTTCCTTTTGGATAAAAGAAAATTCGGTGGCGACTCTTGCTAACCGCAACATTTGCGATCAAATGCAAAAACTTCAAGTCAGTTCTCTCACCATATCATAGAACTGGCGACTCTGGTGGGGAAAAAATCTAAAAAGTGGGGTTATCTTAGGGCTAGATCACATTTACTTGCTTACATTGTTTGACTTGTATGCTTTACATTATGGTTCTTTGTTTGGGTTTGAATCCTCTACTCGGATTTGGGATACATTATAGGTAAGTAGCAATACATTGTGGAAACTGTGCGGGGTATACCGACATGGTCTAAGCAATAACTATGTTAGTGTGACATATTTGTGGGTACCGGTAGCCTTTGAGTTAATCAAAGAGAATATGGGGCCGCTGAGTGATGTCATGAAGCACTAATGAACTTTTAGAACCTTTACTTGACCAACTTGGCCTTTAGGATGTAGTGAGATGACCGGCTTTGGTGCAGTACAAAGTTGGTAAATACTCGATACTACACTCATTTAGGTTTGGTTTCTTGGGATATTTCGGTCGCCATTAAAGAGGCTTAAGCTGAAACAATGACCAAGGAAACAATCCAGTGATATTGAGCTCCTTAGAACCCGGTTACTATTACTAGGACAGGTTTAAGCCAACTAAAGTTCAAGAGGGTACTTACCTATAAAACCCCATGCAAGCCTAAACCTAAGGACTTGTTTGCTTTGTTTGTATATGCATACTTGTATATAACATCATGAACATCATATGCATCCACTAACCATTTCAAGGATTTTTGGGATTCATCTTTGTTCTTGTTTGTAGGGTATGGATTCACTTCGCAGGAAAACTATTCAAGTCAACCTTGTGAGAGTCCCTCTATAACTTAAAGAGCTAGCTTCAAGGATTCCATAAAACTCTTCATTCACTGAGAGACATGGTCGTCTACTCAACTTGGTCACCTCCAACACATATGAGGACATGATGAAGGTGCTCTTTCAGTTATTTGATCCTTTGTACCATTGCTTCACATTTCCCGATTATCAACTTGTGCCTACTTTGGAAGAATTCTCCCAACCATTGACGATTCCCATTCTCAATCAACTACCTTTCAATGGTACAGAAAGAGATCCAAAGCCAGAAGAGATTGCTCAAGCTCTACACTTGCACTCATCTGATGTCATAACCCATTGGGAAACAAGGAGTGGTGTTAAAGGTTTCCTAGAAAAGTTCCCATTTGAGAAGGCCCAAAGCTGTTGGAATTCCTTAGACTTGCAAGCCTTTGAGGAAATTGTGGCTCTCCTCATCTATGGGATGGTTTTGTTTCCAAATCCTGACCAACTCATAGATATCAACGCCGTCAAAATCTTCATATCCCGCAACCCAGTGCCTACATTGCTAGGGGATATCCTACACTCTTTTCACACTCGCACAATGAGGAA
Organism: Vicia faba; assembly: GCA_948472305.1. Lineage (NCBI taxonomy): Eukaryota > Viridiplantae > Streptophyta > Magnoliopsida > Fabales > Fabaceae > Vicia > Vicia faba. Next base: position 232,312,021 of record OX451738.1, read on the forward strand.
AAGACGTGTCCTTATGTGTTGCACTCCTCTCTCGGCAAGATGGTTTATTTCTCATCTTCCCCAGTCTGTATTAAAAAATGACCAAGGTTCAAGGTGGTCGCAAAGGTTGATGACACTCAAACATTCAGACATTCATTAGTGCTCCCGATCCAAAGAGAATGTTATCATTGTCGACCATTGTGTTCCTTTTCTTGGAATTAGGGGAGGAATCACCTACAACCTATGCTTAGCCTTAAGGCAGATTGGTTATGCCCGAAGGGATAGCCCGCACGAGATGTTGATTCAAGGTTTGGTATTCGATAACGACAACGATAATCAAGGTATTCACCAGAGATTCATCTAAGCTTGGAGGATGTTAAACAAGGTGGATAGCAAGAATTTGGGGAACAAGAATTCCATCCCTCTTAAGCCTTACCTCAAATGGGTACGAACTCGCGCTCAGAGTCTTATGATGCCTTAACCCTCCATTCTTCCGGTAATCATTGAGCCTGTCATGGAGGGAGACGTTCCATACACTATCCTACATCCTGACATGCCCACATCTCTTGAAGACCTACAAAGGGATTGGATACAACTAAAAGAGGAGCGAGATGCTTTCAAAGCCCAATTCTACGCAAGCGAGAAGAAGGTTTTGGAGCTCACTAGGCTACTTCATGAGGAGCAGACTCTGAATGCCTACATTGCACCAAAGAGGATGCGCACTACTTTTCTATCTTGGAGCTTTTGTATTATTTTACCCAAGGGGCATTGATGTACTCAAACTTTATCTTATTAATATAACGTGTGTTTCCTTTTTGTCTAAAGTGAATTTGAATCTTTAAAATCCTTGAAAACATTGCATATGCATATACCATTCATCATAACATAAGAAGGTTTTTGCAACAAGTCTCCTCATCTCTCTACTGTTTATTTCAGTAAGATGGATCTCGAGAAAACAGTGAAAGATCTTCAAGCTCAGAATACACATTTTCAACAGTTGCTCATGACCCTAGCCAAGGGGAAAGAAGAGTTGAAGACTCTGCTGGATGAAGAGAGGAAAAAGAAAACAAAGAAGGTAACTAGAGTCTTAAACATGGGAAGAAGACTTCATGGGCAGACAAGAAGGACTTTGGACTTTGCAACAACATCCGGTGAAGGAGAAGGGAAAGGCAAGGAAACAGTTGTCCCGTTAGAATCGGAAGAGGAGGAAGAAGAAGAGGACTACTCTGAGGAACAATACCCTCCAGTTGATGATAAGTATAAACATCTCGAAGAGCGATTGAGCGCGATGGAAATCCAAAAGGTACCAGGCTTGGACTTTGAGGAATTAGGTTTGGTGTCGGGGATTGTGATTCCTCCGAAATTCAAAGCACCTGTATTCGCTAAATATGATGGAGTTTCATGCCCTAAGATGAATCTTCGGTCATATGTGAGGAAAATTCAACCCCATACCGCTGATAAAGACTTATGGGTGCATTTCTTCCAAGACATTCTGTCTGGGACTCAACTTGACTGGTTCTACCAACTAGAAAGGGCTAATGTCCACAATTGGGAAGATCTTGCTGCAACTTTCTACAAGCAATACCAGTACAATGTTGATTTGGCGCCTACCCGTACTCAACTCCAGAGTATGGCCATGGTGTCCAATGAAGGTTTCAAAGACTATGCATAGAAATGGAGAGATTTGGCTAGAAGAGTTCAACACCCTCTATCTGAGAGAGAATTGGTGGACATGTTCTTAGGCACTTTGTATGGTCCCTTCTTTAATCATTTAATCGGAAGTTCATCTGCATGCTTTACTGAACTAATATTGACCAGAGAGAGGATAGAAGCCGGTATTAAGAATGGAAAGATCCAGAAAGACACATCTTCTTCAACAGCTGTAAGGAAGCCCTTTATCGGAAAGAAAGAGGTGGCTGTCGTATATCCGCAAAGAAACCAAGATAGGGCCAAACACCGACCAATGGTGGGGGCTGTTATGATCCCAAAGCCTGCGTCTGATCAACAAAGAAATAATCAACCAAGGGTAGAAAGGCCAGTCAGGAAGTTCACTAGAATCAACATGACTCTGTCTCAAGTATTACCTCATTTACTAAGATCCAACTTGGTGACCTTGAAAGAAGCTCCGAAAAACCCCAATACAACATCCCCTCATTATCATCCCAATGCCTGTTGCGCATACCACTCTGAAAGTCCTGGTCATGATACTAATAACTGTTGGGCCTTGAAGAGCAAAATATAAGACCTCATTGAAGCAAAAGAAATTGAGTTTGATGCACCTGAGAAGCCCAATGTCATTTCTGCTCCTATGCCCACACATGGTCACAATGCCAATGCCATTGAAGAAGGATTGTTTGTTACTTCAGTTAATGAACTCATGACCCCACTTCTGACTGTTAAAATGAACTTGTTGAATGCCGGAGTGTTCCCGGGTTGTGATGAAGATTTCCATTTATGTTTATCCTCACCGACTAGCTGTCCTTTGTTGAAAGTAGGCGTTCAGTGCCTGATGGATAACAAAGAGATTTTGTTTGAAAAGACTCCTGTTACACCTGTTCCTTTTGAAGATGTTTCTATCATTATCATTTCCGCCAATTCTTTCGGGGTCTCCACCAAAATACCCATTAGAATTACATCAGTTCCGAAAGCAGCTCCTTTAATAATCACAATGCCTGGGCCAGTCCCGTATGAATCAGACAAAACCTGCCGTGGAATTACGGAGGGAACATTTACTACCATGGCATCAAGCAAGACTGGCCAGACGCCGAATATTTAAGCTCTGAGAAGGTCAACTCCGACATCAGTAACATTGCAGGAACTAGCAAAATTACCCGAAGCGGTAGGATCTTTTCTCCAGAAATTGCTCCACCAAAAGTAGTTTCTGGACCCGTAATCATTCCTACTGTTGCTCCCCTAAAAGTTATTCTCGGGCCTACATTTATCTCCAACAATAATCCAATTGACAAAGCCAATACGACCCCTGTAATCATTCTTATTAACACTCCTGCTGCCGAATTAACCGAGGCTCGAGGAAAAGGTGTTATGGTTGAGCCTGTTCGGACGAAGACTCAATCATTGACTATCCCTGAGACCTCCAAGAAAGAAATGGAGGAGATTCTAAAAATTATAAAGAGAAGCAACTACGATGTAGTTGAACAACTGGGGAAAACTCCCTCTAAAATCTCCATGCTAGCATTACTACTATGTTTTGAGGCACATGCAAAAGCCTTGGTGAAGTTCTTAATAACCGCCCACGTACCTCAAGAGAGATCTGCTGATCAATTTCAAGACTGCATGGCCAGCCTAACTGCGGACAATGGTTTAGGTTTTTCAGATGTTGATCTGACGCCGAAGGGAAGAAAGCATAATGAGGCGCTGCATGTCTCAGTGGAATATAGGGGCACCACTCTGGCGCATGTTTGGGTGGACACTGGCTCATCTTTGAATGTATTACCCAAAAAATCTCTTGATCGACTTGACTGTGAGGGGTTGACTTTGAAGCCAAGCAACATAGTGGTAAGGGCTTTTGACGGTTCGAATAGGATGGTACATGGGGAGGTAGACATTCCCATAAAGGTTGGAACCCAAACTTTCAATTCAACCTTTTATGTAATGGACATCCGCCCTTCATACCCCTGCTTGCTAGGCCGACCATGGATCCACAATGCTGGTGTTGTTACTTCTAAGTTGCACCAAATGTTGAAGTATCCAGTTCAAGGGAAGATTATCACCGTTCATGGAGAGGAAGAATACATGATCAGCCATCTCAATTCCTTCAGATATGTGGAATTGGACAGTGAATTCATTGAAACTCCATTTCAACACTTTGAAGAGGTCCCTCAAGATGTGGCAGTGACCAAGACTATTCTGAAGATTACCAGGCCTCCACTCGGGATATCGTCACTAAAGGATGCCAAAGCAGTCGTAGGAGAAGGAGGATGAACTATCTGGGGACAACTCCCAGATATCCCATATAAATCTGACAAGTTTGGCCTAGGTTTCACTTCAAGTGCTCAAAAGGATGTACACTATGCCCATGCTGGAGGGCCACCCTTGAAGATCAACAACCATGAAGTTAACGCGGTGGAAGATGGTGAAGATGGTTACAACCTGGAGGAATGGATCTTCCCGACTGTCAATGGAGGGCTCAGCAATTGGGAGGCTAGAGACTTCGTCCAAATCACTTTCATCCCTCAGTAATTTGTCTTTACATTTTGTTGGATCTGTAATATTCAAAACAATTCGCACTCTTAAAACTTGGTGTCTTACCCGAGGCACAATGGTCCATTTGTAAGGGTTATTATCTCATTTTTCATATGACATCAACGAATCATGGATGTTTTAGCAAACAAACTTTTGTGCTCATTGTTTTTCTTCTACATTTTACTTTCTTTCAAAGATAGTTATACCCTTACACACACCCACACTCACAATGCAGGTATACGTCCATTTTGGATCCCGTGAATAACGATACTACTATGGCCTTTTGTGACTCCGAGAATCTAATCTACCAAGCTGAAGATGAAGGTGAGGAGGATTATGAAGTACCAGGGGAACTTTCCAGACTGCTACAACAAGAAGAGAGAACCATTCAACCTCACGAGGAACCCGTGGATACGATCAACCTAGGTACCGAAGAGGATAAAAAAGAGGTCAAGATGGGTGCCAATCTGGAACCCAGTGTCAAGAAGCGTATGATTCAGTTGTTGCATGATTATGTTGAAGTATTTGCCTGGTCGTATGAAGACATGCCAGGACTTGATGAAGATATTATGGTACATCGCCTGCCTACAAGAGAGGATTGTCCGCCAGTAAAGCAAAAGGTTCGTCGAATGAGGCCTGATATGTCAGAAAAGATTAAAGCAGAGGTCATGAAGCAATTCAATGCTGGATTCTTGGTTGTCACCTCTTATCCCCAATGGGTTGCCAATGTTGTTCCCGTACCCAAAAAGGACGGCAAAGTGCGAATGTGTATGGACTACCGAGATTTGAATAGGGCAAGCCCTAAGGATGACTTTCCACTTCCCCACATTGATATCCTAGTTGACAATACGACACAACATAAAGTGTTTTTCTTCATGGACGGATTCTCAGGTTACAACCAAATCAAAATGGCGCCTGAGGATATGGAGAAAACAACAATTGTCACACAGTGGGGCACATTCTGCTACAAGGTAATTCCATTCGGACTAAAGAACGCCGGGGCAACCTATCAGCGTGTCATGGTAGCTCTGTTTCACGACATGATACATCATGAAATAGAGGTCTACATGGACGATATGATAGCCAGATCTCAAACAGAAGAAGAGCATCTTGATCACTTACAAAAACTATTTGAGAGACTGAAGAAGTACAAACTAAGGTTGAATCCAAACAAGTGCACATTTGGGGTATGGTATGGTAAGCTCCCAGGCTTTATTGTCAACAACAAAGATACTGAGGTCGATCCTGCCAAAGTTAAAGCAATACAAGAGATTCCTGCTCCTCGCACTGAAAAGGAAGTCAGAGGATTCTTAGGACATTTGAACTATTTTTCCAGATTCATCTCTCACCTGACAACTACTTGTGAACCAATATTCAAACTATTGAAGAAAGATAAAGTAGTCAAATGGAATGACGAGTGCCAAGTTTCTTTTGACAAAATCAAAGGATATTTACAAGAGCCTCCTGTGTTGATGCCACCAGTCGAGGGAAGACCAGTGATCATGTATCTGACTATTTTAGAAAACTCAATGGGGTGTGTATTGGGACAACATGACAAGTCTGGCCGAAAAGAGCACGCTATTTACTACCTGAGCAAAAAGTTTACCGACAGTGAAACCAGATATTCACTGCTCAAGAAAACTTGTTGCGCTCTAGCATGGGCTGCTCGCCGGCTAAGACAGTATATGCTGACTCATAATACCTTGTTGATATCTAAATGGATCCGATAAAATATATCTTCGAGAAGCCTGCTCTTTCTGGGATAATAGCGAGATGGCATATGATCCTGACAGAATATGACATATAGTATACTACCCAGAAAGCTATAAAGGGCAGTGTACTAGCCGATCACCTTGCTCACCAAGCCGTGGAAGACTACCAGTCCATGAAGTTCAAATTTAGGGATGAAGACATCATGACATTAGACAACTGTGAAGAATTCAGGCCATATGACAGACCTGAACAAGGATCCCGATGGACCTTGTTCTTTGATGGATCCTCCAATGCACTCGGCAATGGTATTGGTGTTGTACTCATATCTCGGGAAGGGTGTCATACTCCCTTTACTGCCAGACTTTGCTTCAATTGTACAAACAACATGGCGGAATATGAAGCGTGCATCTTCGGCCTCAGAGCCGCCATAGACTTGGGAATCAAATCCTTAGATGTGTTTGGAGATTCAACTTTGGTCATCATCCAAAACAAAGGGGAATGGGACACCAAACACCCTAACCTTATCCCTTACAAAGGAAATGTTTTGACATTGCTACCACATTTTGAGAAGATTACCTTCGAGCATTTCCCGCGAGAAGAAAATCATCTAGCATACGCTCTAGCCATAATGTCATATATGTTTAAACTTAATTGGGATAACGAGGCTCCCCAGATCACCATCGAACGAATGGATGAACCAACACACTGTCACGAGATTAATACTGAAGAAGTAGTGGACCAACCTTGGTTTCACGAGGTCAAGAGGTATCTCGAGGCTCAAGAATATCCAGAAGGAGCTTCAATCAATGATAAGAAGTTCTTAAGGAGATTCTCTGTTGAATTCTTCCTTAGTAATGGCATCCTATATAAACGCAATCATGACTCTGTGTTACTTCGGTGCATAGATAAGGTTGAAGCTGAAAGGATCATGGCTGAATTGCATGAAGGCACTTTTGGTACCCATTCCAGCGGGCATACGATGGCAAAGAAAATCCTACGGGCAGGCTATTACTGGTCTACCATGGAAGCAGATTGTTATCAACACTCTCGAACCTGCCATAAATGCCAGATTTATGCAGATAAGGTGCACGTACCTCCGGTTCCTCTGAATGTCTTGATGGCTCCTTAGCCCTTTGCTATGTGGGGAATAGATATGATTGGGGAAATCAAGCCGGTCGCCTCCAATGGAAACCGCTTCATCCTAGTGGCCATTGACTATTTTACAAAGTGGGTTGAAGCAGCTTCCTTTTCCTCCGTTACCAAGAATGTTGTTTCCCGTTTCATCAAGAAAAATATCATTTGCCGGTACGGTATCCCAGAAAGGATCATCACTGACAACGGTAAAAATATCAACAACACTATGATCACCGCATTGTGCGAGCAATTCAAGATTCAACATCACAATTCTTCCCCCTATCGGCCAAAGATGAATGGTGCTGTCGAGGCTGCAAATAAGAACATTAAAAAGATCATACAGAAAATGACAGTCACATACAAAGACTGGCATGAGATGTTACCATTCGCTCTCCACGGGTATCGTACCACAACTCACACATCAACCAGGGAAATACCCTATTCTTTGGTTTACGACATAGAGGTTGTCTTACCTATCGAGGTTCAAATCCCCTCTCTGAGGATTATGAAGGATGCAGGGTTGAATGAAGACGATTGGATCCAGACTCGACTTGATCAACTGAACTTGATTGACGAGAAGAGACTTACTACTGTTTGCAATCGTCAAAAGTATCAAAAACAAATGATCAAGGCTTTCAACAAGAAAGTCAGGCGCCAAGTGTATCAAGTCGGAGATCTAGTGGTCAAACGCATCATCTTGCCACAAGGTGATCCCAGGGGAAAATTAACTCCTACCTACGAAGGACCATTTGTAATAAAAAATATTTTCTCTAGTGGGGCAATGATCTTGACCACCATGGATGGTGACGACCTGCCACATCCTGCGAACGCGGACATAGTCAAAAGATCCTACGCATAAAAGACCCGCTAGGTTGACATACCTAGGCAAAACAAGGGCATCCTGGAGAACCAAAAGGGTTCGGGCAAAAATTAGGGATAAAACAAAAAAAAATCTGTACACCCGGCAAGTTGAAAACCCGAAAGGGCGACTTGGGCAAAAAAGGGTTTCCCGATGGACTGAAAACCTGAAAGGGCGGTCCAGGAAAAAGTTAGGGACTTAAGGCGTATGACTATGTCCCGTCAGATCACTTTACAAACAATATTTGGCTTCCACTGACGAACTCAGAGGTTCTGATCAAATTCAATCATCTTCGGACGAAGCAACAAATAGACAAGATACTCATAGATACAAAGGCTATAGCAGGATAGAAACCCCATGGGATTATTACACATAGCTATCTTTTCTTTGTATCAAATTTTTCTTTTTTTACGACAACATTTTCTTACTAGAATGTTTGTCTCCTTGTACAAAAATACTTATTCAAAGTCAATACAAAACATCCCTTTGAAAGAGCAAAATCTATTTTTCTTTTCTTTACGCTTGTGCTTTGTTTACAAAAATGTCCAACGATTCATTGTTGAGCATATGCATTTGAACATAATTACTATTTACAAATAAACAAAATGGGAAGAACAATTACTGATAGGTTGAAAAGATAGGAAAATATCTCTAGGCCATTCCATAAGTAATCCCCTGCAGTACGTCATTTAAATCCCCAGCGGAACAAAGTTTCAAATTGTTAATCCCCGGTAGAAGTCGTCAAATTTATCAGGATTCCCCAATAGGACTTTACAAGCAGCACATGGCATTTCCCTTACAACAAAGTTTATTTCTCAAAACGGAAATTCATCAACACTTCGACTTCAAAGCATGAAGACTTACATATCCTCAACAGTAGTCAGGGATTTATTTTCCCCAATCTAACTTCAATACAACAAATTAGCTCGCATGCGCATACATTGCATCCTTATATCATAAACATTGATAAAGCAAATGCATCACATCATACATTTCATGCAACGTGACTTTTCATTTTAGCTAACATTTTACCCTTTTTAGGTTAAGATTAACAACTACCATTAACAATATTCAAAACCCGATACAGTTCAGATACGCTCCATACACGGATGCAATTCTGATACTAATTCAGATTCAACTCTCAGATACAGTTCAGATACGCTTAAGACATGGATGCCATCCCGATACTTATTCAAATTCAAATTTCAGATACAATTCAAATACGCTCCAGATACGGATGCCATTCTGATACTCATTCAGATTCAACTTTCGGATACCATTCAGATACGCTTCAGACCAGGATGCCATTCCGATACTCATTCAGATTCAAACTTCAGACACAGTACAGATACGCTCCAGACACTGATGCCATTCTAATACTTAATCAAAGCCTCTTCCAGATACAGTACAGATACGCCCCAGACACGGACGTCATTCTAATACTCATTCTTTCAGCTTACAAATTACAATTCAACAATCATTCTTGGATGGAATCTGCAAGCACATCTCCTATAGCTTTCTATCACCTCTCCAAATGGAATATATAAGCCCATTCCTTCTATCATCGCATCGCCGAGTGCAAATTTCTGGGGCACTCTACTGTCCAATCATCTTCCACCTTCAAGTCACGTATGGCAAAACTCGCCAGTCTAACTCTTCAGGTTTAAGAAGATTGAACAGGGGAAGCTGTTGTACCCAAAAATTTCCCCTCTCACTTATCAAGAATTTTCTCACAAGATCTCTTTGACTCAATACTGGATTAGGGTTTGATTAGCTCAAGACACCCCCTCAAGCACTAATGACTGAAAATTAGGGTTTGAGTTTGCACAAGGATTTTTGGACTATCAATGCTTCATATGACTTACAAGGATCATTATGGATCCCTAAGATTACTCATGTCAAGTTTCAAGTCTTGAGTCACACTTTTGATCAGTCAATTGAACAGTTGACCTAAAAATCAGTTGTATTAGGGAAAAGTCAACCATAGCCAATTTACAGTCAAACTTCATAAGTTTTTATCCACATCAACATTTTAGACTCATATGTATCATTTGATCCAGTTTGGACCACAATTCCTCAAGAAATTTGATCAAATCTTCAAAAGGGCAAAATGGTCAAAATTAGGGTTTTAACTGAGAAGGGGCAATTTCTGATTTTTGACCTAGAAAATGGTCAATTGGTTTAAGGCATAATCTCAAGAGTCCAATTGCATCATTTTAACCTGATGGCATAGTTCAAAACATTGCAAATCCATTGGATTGACAGATGAATTTTTCAGTCAACTGATCAAAAGTCAATTGTACACTGAAAAGTCAAACTTTGACTTTTTGATCAAAATCAAGTGCCAAAGATCATAATTCATTAAAACATGACAAAATGTGAAACTTTTTCATCAAGAAATCAAGGATTCAAGATTTTGTTTTGAAAAGTTGAAATTTCTTAGAAATTTTTCTAAGTATAGAAAATTTCTTATTTTTTCTCAAATTTGAGCCAAATTTGCACCATGATGCAAGATGATTCAAAGGAAACTTCCAACATGAAAGTTGTATATCCCCATGAAATCTACAACTTTGCTTCACACAATTTCTCCTAAAAATTCTTGGATCTCAAGATATAATTTTGTGAATACATGCTCATGAACTAAAATAACTTAGTGAAAATTTGCCCTAGTTAGGCAGATTTTTGACCTAACTTCATGCCATTTTTTCACATATTTCCAAAGGGAATTTTCAAAATAAATTCAAAGATGAGTTGTAGAGTACATTTCAAGCTTTCCAAAATGTCCTAGAACTCCTTGAGATCATTCTTGAGTAGGGAGAATCGAAGAGATGAAGTTGGTGATTTATCACTTTGATTTCAAGCCATTTCATGATGAACAAAAATTCAAATCCAAACCTAGGCTGCATAATCTTTGATTTGCAGGCCTCTAAATTAACTTTCACTCCATAATTAAATGTTTTCACAGCTGTTGGAAGCTTTAAGCCAAGCATTAAATGTATTGTACAAGAATAATTCCATTTTTGGGAGAAAGGCAACATTGCCATTTTGAAAAAGCAAGCTTTATGCAAAGTCAACTTACATTGAGCCTTGCACTTGTTTTTCTGCATAAACACACTCCACTCAATCAGAACAAGCATGTTTAAAGGACTCAGCCCCCCTACAAGCTTGGTACTACACCTTGGAACCATTCTTGCTAGCTTTGCTTCACAAACAAGAAACCAAGCAAACATGTGAGTTTTTGAAATCTGAGTTATTACAAGACTTAAGACCTTTTGCTTATAAGTAAAGACATCATTTGCAAGTTGACACACGAATGCTAAGACTCCAAAACACTCAAAAACACTTTGCAACTCAGAATCTGCCATAGCTTGACATTTTTGAACCTTACACAGCCATCTCCAAAACCACTCGTGTGTCTTGAGTTTTAACCACCTAAACACTTAATATACCTCATATCTAAGTGATCCAGACCCCTGTTCTCTCACTGTAACTCCTCCTCCACCATCCACTATTTTCAAATATTGAGCTTGCAGGTTGACTTGAGTAGGGAGATTCAGGGACTTTCAAGACAAAGTAAGGATTGGAATACACTCAGGGAGGTCCAAACAAGCTAAACAAATCCTCGGGACTTCTCAAAACTTGCTCAAACTCCATTCACGATCCCAGCTGAAAGAGGTAAAAACTCAAACTTCTATCTCTTTATATAAGCATCATTTGGTCCTGTTTTGTGAAAGCAAAATGTATATATCCTTTCCCTAAATCTAACCATGTTCATAGTTTTCATTTATATTAACCGTGTATAGAGAATTTTGGATGTGAAATTTATGTAAAAATTAGGTTTCAAATTAAGGCAAGTAAAATTAGCTTTGATCTTTAACTTTTAGTTTACATAAATTATATGGTTGAACTCGTGGGAAGAAACACCGTAACTTTCATGTTTGAACTTTCCATTTTTATGGAGAAATGAAGAAGATACGGGTGATCCGGCCATGGCTCAAGGTTAAAGATGAAGTTGCCTTCAGGGGGCATTTTCTAATATATATTTATGATTGTGTTTATATAAACGGATGTACAGCCACCCCAGTGGTAAGGCAACGAGCATAAATGCTATAGGTCACGAGTTTGAGCCTTAGCGCGCTGCCTTTTGCATTTTCTCACATTTATTTCCTTTTCTGTCACTTTGCAGCGCTGGGCTTTTTGCTTCATGGGCCTATGTTTTTTTGCTAACACTCTACCTCTTGTTTACTCTTAACACCCATGGCCCAACATAATTTTATTTATTTATTTTACTTTCATTTTATTTTATTAAATATATTTTTCTTAAAATTAAAAATCATAAAAAATATAAAAATGATAGATTTATATTTTATCTTATTTTATTTTTCTCACAAAAAATATTTTTATTTAGTTATATATTATCCATTTTTATTAATTAAATTTGTAAATTAAAATTAGAACTAGTTTAAATATTTATTTTTCTTCACACCCATTAAACATATTATTTTAGTATAAAAAAGACCAAAATATCTCATAATGCCATATATTATTTTCAAGATAAAAAATACAAAAAAAATACTTACTTTTTCTTAAAGAAATTTATTTCCTTTTAATCAAATAGAATTAGGGTTTATTGAAAATATTTTCTAAAAATAATTTCTTTTCTTAATTGATTTAATTTAATCTTGATTTATTTATTAGGTTTAGGTTAAAACTTTTTTCACATAAAAAAACCAAACAAAAATCTTCTTTGCATTTACATATCTTTGCATTTTTAATTCACCTTGTATATTATTTATTCCAATATTTGTATATATTCAATTTGGTTGTAATAGATTAATTAGGTTTATATTATTGCAATCCCCATTCATAAATTGTATACCCCCCCCCCTCCCACAAATGTTTGTAATAGCGCAGTAACTTTAAACTTCGCAATTTATCGCTTTTACATAATATGTTAGTAATTAGGGTTTGTATGGGAAGATAAAAATCAATCAAATAGAAAACCATAATTAAAGACAAAAATCAAGCATGGAAATGACACACTTGCACACAAGCACCCCTAGGGTTACTCCACTTGGTTGCCTTATACAAAATGGTCGTATTACGCATGTAAGGTGTCTTAGCAAAAACAAGCAAATACAAGATCATAGTCCCTCGATGACGCTATCTAAGTTGCCTTAAAAATGATCTTAGTCCCTCAAAAATGATAAGATACCTTGCAATATTGCTAATCATGGCTATACGATGACTCACGCCCGTCCCGTTAATATCCAAAGATAGGGTTGCTTACCAAATCAATGGTAAGTCAATAATATCAAAGGAAAGGTGAAAATGAACAAGAAATACATTTGAGTAGGTAGATTGCTTTTAGTTACTTGCTCCATCTCAAAACAAACATCCTTTCTATTTTAAAAAATAATCACCTACACTTTCAAAAACACCTTTCAAACTTGAAAACATTTTCAAATAACATCTTTGTATACATTCTTACGAACGAGAATCATTACAAAGATTGCCTAAACAATGGCCTCTTTTACAAAATACTTTCAAAACCATACAAAGCACAATTTCAAACAAAAGCAAGTGATCTATCAGGTAACTAAGAGCCCATGGAAAACCATGGATGAAAAGGGTGCTAATACCTTCCCTTTTCATAATCTACCCCCAGAACTCAAGAAACAATCTCAAAGGTCTTTCCTGTGCTTTTTCACCTTTCCTTTTGGATAAAAGAAAAGTCGGTGGCGACTCTTGCTAACCGCAACATTTGCGATCAAACGCAAAACCTTCAAGTCAGTTCTCCCACCGTATCACACATTAGATCTTATTCATGATGCTGGTCTAATTGGTGTTAAGCCATACAATACACCAATTCAACCTACGATACAACTACACAAGACACTTGGCATTCCTCAATATGATCTTAATTCTTATCGAAGACTCATTGGTTGACTCTTGTACCTCACTCTTTCTAGATCTGAGATTGCTTACGCAGTAAGTAAACTCAGTAAATTCTTAGATGCTCCCACTGATAAACACATGTTGGTTGGTCTTCATGTCTTGCGCTTCCTAAAAAACAATCTTGGCCAAGGCTTATTCTTCAGTTAATATTCTACTCTTTTCCTTAAATGCTTTTCTAATTTTGACTGAGGAGCTTTCCTATACACACACAAATCCACTACTGGCATTTACTTCTTCCTAGGGCAATCTTTGATCAGCTGGAAAAGCAAGAAATAAGTTATTGTATCACGCTCTTCTTCAGAATCTAAATAATGTGCATTGGCTCATGCTACATGTGAAAGAATCTAGTTTATTTCTCTCCTCGATGACTTCAGAATTCCATATCATTCTCCAATTATTATCTACCGTGACAATAATCTGCAATGCACATGCTACCAACCCCGTGTTTCATGAGAGAACCAAACATAAAAATTGATTGTCATGTGGTACGTGACAAAGTATTAGCTAGAGTTGTTCCTCTCATGCTAGTCACATCAAAAGAACAAGTTACTAAAATCCTTACCAAATCATTGCAACCAAGTCCTTTCTCCAACCTTTAAGTCAAGCTAGGAATGATTGACACCCATTCTAGCTTGAGGGGGGCTGTTGAACACCATGAAAATGATAATACAACATAACTAACTAATAAAATATAGTAACTACATTGTAACTAACTTTTAGTTAGTTATCAAAATAGTTAGAGATATATTCAAGTTAGTTAAGCAGTTACTTGCTATATAAGCAACATTTCTCACTTGTATGAAACTATGAGATTGAGCAAATAACAAACTGCATTCTTCTTTCTTCTTCCATGATTCATTTTCTGTATTTTCTATGAGCTTGATTTAACTCTTAACAATGGAGAGTACAACCTAAGATTAAACAAGGATCTAAAAAACTTTTAACAAGGCCGGAAGATTTCGTCCTGAGGTGATGAGAACGAGCTACCACAATTTAAGGGTAGTTTGAATCATGGGGAAATGAGTCACCTTGTGATCCCGACACTGGTATAGAGGAGACAGTTAAATAATAAAAATTTATTAGATAGAAAATATATAAAATATAAATTAATAATCAGTTATAGACTATGCTTAATAATCAATTATAGACTTCTCATTGACATACTTTCCATTGGATGACTTTGTTAATTGCATTCTCAAGTAAAGTTTCCGCTTAAACTCTTTATTTTGTTTCTCTTTTCTTTTTTTAGTAAAAGGACAGATATAGGGTCATTATCATATTTAGTAACTCCGCATAGTATCTCTTAAATCGTGTATGTGTGAAAGATGTCATTATTAATGTTAAAAGAGTTTTACATTAAATGATATATGTTTTAATTATATATTAATAAATATGTGTATTAGGACCCATTTAGGTATTACAATAAGTAGAGTTTGGACATGATACTATAATATCCGACTCATATTTGCAATTTCGAAAAAAAATTGTATCTGAATCTAAATCTGCATGGATATCAATGTTCATACTTGTATCTGTATCTTATGGGTACCTCAATATTCATACACGTTCCGGTTTACTCGCGTTTGTAGTAAAATTAAATTAATTAATTACAAAATATCGTATGATTTATTTTTTTTAACAATATTAAAAAAATTCTATATGTTATTATTGAGTTAAAAAATAAATAAACACTTTTATTAAAAGGTGTAATAGTTTAATAGCGATATATTTTTTAAAAATTGGTAAACAAGCATTTTTATATAATAATATAAATGATATTATATAAATATGTATGCGGATATGAGGCGGAGTGGATAGTAAGGTATTCGTATCCGCATTCATACTCGCTTATTTTAATGGGTAATTATCCGTACCTATTTTACAAGTTTTTAGCCTATTTGTTATGGACAATTTTTTACGAGTACTCGTAGAGAATGGTCCAAATTCTCATCCTTAACCTCATTCCCATGGAAATTAGAATGCAAAAGCAAAAAAAAAAGGGTGTAAAAACAGTCCCGTTAAATCAGCTCAATTGATAGTTGTACAAAGATTTCAGGTGTTAGAGCACGGCTTCAAACTAACAATATCTCACTTGTTCATCTTTAAAGAATAAACTCCAATCACTAAACTATTTAATAAAAAAAATAGATGTGAAAAGAAGTCAGACTGTCTGACAAAGATTTATAACCCCATCAATTAAATCTCGACTCGGCCTAACATTTGATAAAAAGTCATACTTAGATATTTTAAAAAGTTTATCAATTTAAATAGGTTAAACTAAGTCTTATAGAAAAGTTTAGTATACATATTAAGTCGATATATTTATATGTAATTTTATATATTATATTATTTTATAAATTAAATATACATAATTAATTTTTGTAAAATCTTGAAAAATATATTAAAAAAAATATGAAAAATATAAGTGTAATAAGTAATTTTTGTAAGATCCTAAAAAATATATGAAAATATAAACAATTTATGATGATTTAAAAATTAAATTTGAATAATAATAACTAATTTTATTTTTAAAAAAAAGAGTAGTATTTATAGCTGTTGGAATATGCCTTAAAACTTTTGTTCATGGAGAAAAAAAAACATGTTTTGAGATTGTCAAAAATTAGAAAACTGAAAAGTAATCTGGTTTGAGAGATTTACAGGTATCAGATTCAGTCAATTCGGTTCATTGATTATTCATTAATGTTAGAATATTTTATATTAATTTGGAGATCATATAAATTAATATAAAAATATATTATAAGATATTTATATTATTCTAAAAGATATTATAAGATATATATTTATAATATTCTAAAAGATATTATAAAATATATATTTATAATAGTCTAAGAGATATTATAAGATATTTATAATATTTGAGAGATATTATAAGATTATAATAATATCTTTTATTCTAATAATTAAGGAGATATGTTTTGGGATTTGTTGGATTTTGACTATTATAAATATGTATCTCTTCTGTTATTATAGTGTGACAATCTTAGAGCTTACAAAAAAAGGGAGAGAAAGTGTTTAAGGTATAGCATAGGGTTTTTGGCTATTCTCAAGGGAAACCTTAGAAAGGCAAGAGTTTTAGAAACCTTTGGAGTTATCTAAGGTTATTGGGAATTGGGAAACACTTGTTTACACCTTGGATTTGATTTATTCATATATTGAAGGTTGACGAGGTTGAGAAACACTTGGGATAGAAAATAGGATAATTCTTGGGCGCCTTTAGGGTTGTTCTTGGGAACTTGAAGGCGAAGAATCTTTTCTTGTAACTCATATGTAATCTCTTGTAACAACTTTCTGAGTATAGTAAATTGGAGAGTTGCTCTCTCCCCCAGAGTAGATCATTTGATCGAACTGGATAAACAAACCTTCATCTTTTTCTTTCCTTATTCTATTATATTATCTGTGTACAAATTACTATTGATGTACACCATTTATTTTGGTTGTTACTATTCTTTGCCTCAAAAATTGATATTGAATTTTATCGTAATTCACAATAAGATCAACAACAAGTGGTGCAGTGAGGGTGGAGCAAAGAGGATTGTTTACAAGTGAGCACCATGGTTAGTAGATGGAGATCGAATTTTTCCCCCGATAACAACGACTTTGGGTTGTGGAAAATTAAGAAGCAAGCAATTTTAATTCAAGAGAAGTGTATCGATACTTTGAAGAGTAGATCATTGATGGTTGCAGGACTTACACATGTACAGAAGACCGAGATTATGGATAAGGCCATAAGTGTTAATATCTTGTGCCTTGGGGATAAAGTTATAAGAGAAGTCGCCAGGGAGAAAACTGTGGTTGTTATGTGGGCAAAACTTGAATCATTGCATATGAAAAATTCTTTGGCTAACAGGTTATATCTAAAACAACAACTTTATTCATTCCAAATGGTAGAGCACAAATCCATAGTTGAGCAACTTACAGAATTTCACAAGATTATTGATGATCTTGAGAATATTGAAGTGAAGATTGATGATGAAGACAAGGCTTTACTACTGTTGAGTTTATTACTCAGATCCTTTGAGCACTTTAAGGATGTCCTTCTTTATGGTAAGGAAGGTACTGTTACTTTAGATGAAGTCCAGACAGCGGTGAAATTCAAAGAATTTTTAAAGTCGAAAGATTTAAAGATTGAAGATAGTGGTGAAGGCTTAAATGTGTCAAGAGGAGGTGAGCGTAAAGGGATGTCAAAATCAAAGAGGTCTGACAATTCAAAGGTAAAAAAATTTATTTGTCAGAAAATCAATCACTTTAAAAGGGATTGTCCTGAGAGAAAGGTCAATAAAAATTCAGTTCAAGTTGCAGTTGCCTTGGGTTAGGAAAGTTATGAGGATGTCGATGCACTAGTAGTATCGAGTTATGAAACTGAATATAGTTGGGTTATTGAATCAGGTTGCTCTTATCACATGTGTCCAAAAATAGAATACTTTGAAACTTTAAAGATGGTCCAAGGTGGAGTTATTTGCCTTGGTGATGATAAGGATTGCAAGGTTCATGGTATTGGTATGATCAGACTTAAAATGTTTGATGATTATAAACTTCTTATTCACAATGTGAGGTATGTTCTAGAACTGAAGCGGATTTTTTTTATCTATAAGTATGTTTGATGATCTAGGCTATTATACTAGAGTTGAATATGGAGTGTTGAAGATTTTGTGTGATGAATCGATTATTGCTAAAAGGTCTAAAATATGTGGTATATATATTTTAGAAGGTTCAAATGTTGTTATTAATTTATCATTAATTAGTGGAGGCTTTACTGACAAGGAATAACTATGGGATTTGGGTTTAAGGCGTTATGAATGCCTTGAGAAAGTTTCAGAGGACTATAATGAATTTTGCAGAAATCAAGGGATGAAAATACATGTTACCGCTGAGTTGTTATTGAGTTTTAGGGAAGAGATGAGGTTAAAACATCTTACTTGGTTGATATAGAATTTTTTCAGAGGGAGAATAGTGAAAACCAAGGGAGAAATCTGGGAAAAACTATAATGGAGAAAATTCAGTTTGAGGTGGAGTTTCCTACTATAGATACTAGTAGTAGTTAGGGAACGGTTACAAAGATCATTGATTATCATTTGACTCATGATAAGGTAAAGAGGGTTATTGTAGCATCTCAAAGGGACGATTATGCTAGCCTTGGTGTCATACCCAAATTTTTGACCTAAGATCCCACCTTCATTTGCATTTTCATAAAGCATCAAGGTCATGAGATATAGTTGATTTTAATCCTCTCACCTTCGAGCATTGCTTATGTAAATATTATTAAGTGTTGCGAACATCTTATCTTATGCATCACTAACATCTAATCAAATACAAAGGTGTATGTTTTGTTTCTTTGTTTTCATGTGCAGGGACATGTCTGAATCAAAAGCATCAAGCATTTCACCTTAGTTAAGGTTTCTGATCCCTTAAGTGTTCAAGTATGATGGATCACCGATTCTTAAGGCTACATCATCAAAGATTAGCCTCTAATCTCAAAAGCACAGCCAAGACTTCATCATCACTGGTTCACATATGCATCAATATTCCCAGGAATGAAAGGAAAGATAAAATTTGCAAGTCGATTCAAAGCACTTTGACCAAAAGTCAAGATTTTCAAGATCAAGTTCAAATCATTGTAACTTCTTCATTATTCAATATTTGAGTGGTTCTTTTTACGTATGACTCCCCTTGAAGTCATCTCCAACTTCTCTTTACAAGTCAAAAGTTAATTATGTGCAGAAGATCGTCGAAAATTTGAATACTTTAGAGGTCATTCTGTGGAATTTGACCTAATGTCAAAATAGTTGTGCCCAACTTCCAAGGATCATAACTTTTTCGATTCTCGACATTTTAAGGCGATTCCTTTTGCACAATGTCATGAGTTATGTCATCTACAAGTTCTCTTCAAGGATCGAGAGTTAATTAGGCATAAAAGATCATGAAAATTATTGAATCGTATAGGTCATTTCTTGACTTTAGAATGTTCTTAACTTATAATTTCAAATCATGCCGTAATCATTTCTTCAAAGATGTTAATATAATTCATGAAACAATAGTTTGAGTTTGAAGGTTCATGGATTGTTTGTTATTCGTAATTCAAATTGCTTGCGTTTGAACGTTGGTGATTATTGGATCAAAGTGGGATTTTGATCAAAACTTTTAAGACATTTGTTTGTTCATTAAGCTTGTAAGGTTGGAAAGAAAAAGACACCTAGATTTCTTGAGATTTAAGTAATAAGACATTGAAACTTAATTCAAGCTCATTCAAAAGTCAAAACTTATTCAAGTCTATTCATGTGGATTATTTTGAATTCAAGCATCAAAGACAAAGTGTACATCTTGATCTCAAGAATCAATTTGAGTATATAAGATTGGGAAGTTCATGATTACTTGAGATTTAAGACATTCATCAAATTCATTCATGATTTAAGAACTCATTCCATATGATTTTATCCTAATAAATTACAAGATTGAATCCAAAAGTTCAAAGGCTTAAATAGATTTCTCATACAAGGCCTCACTTTATTTCAAATCCTCCAATTCCATCATTCATGTTACAAGGGGATAATTTCAAGTTACATCAATACCATGACTTTTTCCTTTTATACTTAAAGAAATTACAAGAAAAAGTTACATGTTTCTAAGCCTAAGTCTAAAGACTTAATGATAATTCTTCAAAGTTTCATGCCATGATCATTTTTATCCAATTTGATGCCAATTTGCTTGTCTAATAAGCAGTCAGATCTGTCTACAAAGTTACATAAAATCAGTTAAAAAATTCAATAGAGAAGAGAGGGAAAATGTTGTATTGTCACATGGAAAGATCAGAAAAATACAAAGTGGAAAGGGACTTCTCCATGACACTACACTCCAAATTCTTCTCTAATATTCTTGTTGTCCTCCTACACAATAAGCTCCTAAACCAGCTGCTACAAACCTTGCAAAGCATGCTTCATAAACCTCCAAAGTCAGTCCCAAATCAAAGAAACAATGCCCTGTTGTCCTGCTATATAAACCAGTTGATCAGTGCATTTTGATGCACATTCTTCCATGATTGTACTTATGCATTTCCATGGTTTATTTAGATTATTTTTGTATTTTATAGTGTTTTTCTATTTTAGTTTATTTCTACTCTTATTTGATTTTCGCACTTTATTTTCAGCATTATCAGTCTGCACGAATAAATTCACAACTTGAGCTATGGGAGTCGGAATAAGGCGTGCTACTAGTCGTTGGAAAGCTAAGAGAAAGATATATGATTTTCATTCAGAAGTCGGGAGCTAAATCAGACTTTAGCATGGCCATAAAATTTGTTGAAGTTGCAACATTTTATATTTAAGTTTCGGGTCATTTGTTTTGAGTCAGGGTTATGTTTTCGACCCAGTTGGGTTATGAACCGAATCCTTGTCCTTGCTATACCTATCAACCGTGTTGTACCCCAAAATTTTCCCTCCCATTTCTCATTGATTTCTCACCACAAAGCCCTTGAAGCTCAAGATCCAGTTAGGGTTTCATCTGCTCAAGACCTCTCCTTGCACTGTTGACTCAAATTAGGGTTTGTGTTTGCACAAAGATGCTTTGACCTAAAATTCCTAATATGAATTTCATGCTTCATATTGTACTCCCAAGTTTATCCATATCAAGTTTCAAACTTTGATTCCAAATTTTGCCCAGTCAATTGGACAGTTGACCTAGAAATCAGCTGTATCAGGGAAAAAGTCAATTGTGGCCAATTAACAGTCAAACCTCATGAAAATTGACCTACATCAACATTATGAACTCATATGGTCCATTTGATCAAGTTTGGATCACAACTCCATAAGAAATTTGATCAGATCACCAAAAGGGCAAAATAGTCATTTTTAGGGTTTTGATTGTACAAAGGCAATTCTTGACTGTTTGACCTAGCCAATGACAAACAAAGCTCATATATGGACTCAAGGACCCCATGGAATTATCTTGACATGCTCAACAAGCTCAAAAGATCCCAAGTACACAAGGTTGATAGTTGAATTTCCCAATCAACTGATCAATTTTGACTGCATACTGAAAAGTCAAACTTTGACTTTTTGGTCAAAATCAAGAGTCAAGATTCATTTTTCATCAAAACATGCCAAATCATGAAACTTGTTCACCAAGAAACCAAGAAATGCAAATTAGGGTTTAAAATGGAATTTTTCATAACTTAGAATGTTTCTAAGTTATGGAAAACCCTAATTTTTTCCCAACTTTGCCCCACTTTTTCACCAAGATTCATTTGGATTTAAACAAAAGTCAAAACATGAAAGTTGTAGCTTGTTGCATAATCTACAACTTTGATTCACAAAGTTTTCTCATTTGAAGCTTGTATCTAAAGTTACAAATTTTTGAATAAGGGCACTAAACCATTCTTAACTTAGTGAATTTTTGACCTATTTTGACAAGGTTTTCTACCCCACTTCAAGGCCATTTTCCATACACTTCCACTTGGAATTTCAAATTGCACTTCAAAGATGGATTGTAGTACACATTCCAAGCTTTCCAAAATGTCCAAGAACTTCTCAAACAACCTCATGGTTAGGGAGAATCGAATTTCACAATATGGCAAAAACTCACTTTGTTCATGACCAAGTTACATGTCCATAACCTTGCAATTTGAACTCAGCATGCCTTAAGCTAGATTACAGGTCTTTTATCTCATCTACACTCCATAATTTAATGCCAATCCTTTGTGCCAAGGTGTTGTTCTATGAGTTTGGACATTGTATGCAAGATTAATCCATTTATAGATAAAGCATAATATCCATTCTTGAAAAGTTGCACTTTATGTCAAATTGAAAATCCAACAAGTACATTGCAAATCTGATTGGCACAAGATTATGAGCATAACACACTGATCAAGGAGGGATTATGCAGCACATTAGGGGGTCCTCTACATGCCTAGAAACACAAGTTGGCATTTGTTGCTTAAAGTTGAAGAAAAGTGCCATAACACATACCAACTACCATATCAGCTCAAGAACACTTAGACAAACTTATCAAACACATCCCACACAATACAACCAAGCTAATACACGAGCTCTTAGCCTTCAAAACACCCTCAATCTCAGAATCACTCTCAAACTGCAAAAACAGGGCAAGGCCTGCAGTTTGAGTATCATCTCTCAATCTCTTCAAGCATTCTTGCCCAAACCAGTTCACATACATCCCCTAACATCTATGCAAGCTAACCAAAAGCAAAAACACGACCTGTAATCCCTCTAACTGGTTCCACCATTTTCACATTTCTGACTTGCAGGTGAAGTTCTCTAGCTCGATTCAGAAGCTTTCAAGATAAAGTAAACATTGGAATAGCATCCCTGGACCTCAAGGAAGCTTTTCCAATCATCACCTTGCACTGAAAGTTCCTACATTGCCAGATTGAACTTCAACTGAACAGGTAAGTTTTTGAATTCGTATCTCTCTTATTAGGCATTGTTAGCTTTAGGTTTGTGAAGAGAATATGTCATAATCATTGCCCTGAACATGCCCATATAATTAGATTTTATTTATATTATGTGTGTTGCAAGAATTTGATGCCTGAACTTTGAACAAAAATTAGGTTAAAAATTGGGAGAGAAGAAATTCTCTCTCATTTCTGAGAGTTAGATCATGTTCTTTATATGTATGAAATCGTGAGATGATGCTTTACATTTTTTGTGTTGGAAGTTTGTTCAAAAAATCAAAGAATCAGGATCTTGATGTTGAAGCAAGAGGCGCGCGTATTTTTCAAACATTGTTTGCTGGAGGTTGAAGACAGGTCTTCTGGGCTGGGCCTGGAATATTTTTCTTATTTGCACCACATAATTGCGTTTACACCCCCAAGGCCCATTTGCTTATTTCTTTGACTTTTTGACTTTTTCTTTTTTGATTGACTTTGTTTATTTTTTCTCATGACATTAAAAATATAAAAATATTTTTTCTCACCATTTTTTATTTTGTTAGGCATTTATTTTACTATCTTTTACTTTATACATAAATAGATATATATATATATATATTTTGTTTAAAATACTAAAAAAATAGTACAAATGCATTTCTATACATTTTTATTTTTGTTTTACTTTCTGAAAATATTTTATAGAAAAATTACCTTTTTTTATTAAATATTAAATATTATTATTTTTTATATATAATACATATTTAGAACTTAATACATAAATATATATATATATTTATTAATATATTTAGAATAAAATACTAAAAATATACATATTTTATTTTATTAAATATTAAACACTAAAAAATCATTTTTGACAAATACTTCACTTTATTTTGTACATAATAAATAAATACTTGTATTAAATTAAATAATAATACATTTCATTTAATAGAAATTAGGGTTTGCCCTAAATACACAAAAATTCCAAAAAAGATAATACTTTTTATTTTGTTTATTTGACATATAAAAATACCTTTTTTTTCATACATACAAAAAACCATTTTTGCATCTTGCATATTTTATTCCATTTTTATTTAATTATTGTACATTAATTAAATTGTATAAATTCAAAATTGATGTAATAGTTTAGGTTTAAGTTCCTTGTCAAAATCCTCATTTGAAACATTGTACCCCCCTCCCTATATTATTGTGTTGTAATAGCGTAGGAGTTTAAATTTCGCACTTTATCGCTTTTTAAATATACAATGCTAGAATTAGGGTTTATATGCGAATAAAATGAACAAAATAGTTATGACCTAATCTCAAGACAAACAAGCATGAAAATGGACACACAAATCACACTTGCACCCCCTAGGGTATTCCACTTGTTGCCTTTCAAAATTGGACCATATTGTATGTTGAATTTCTTTAGGTAAAAACAAACAATCAAATGATCATAGTCCCACAAAATGTTGCTTAAAAGAATGATCAAGTCCCTTTTAAAGAAAATTGCCCAAAGACATTTAACACTATTGCAATTATGGTCTAAACGATGACCCGCGCTCGTCCCTTTCACCTCCTAAGACAAGATTGTCCACCAAATGCAATGGTGGAACAAAATTGTCAAAAGGTTTAAAACATAACAAAAATCTTTGAGAAAACTTTAGGGTAGATAACTCTTAAGTACTTGCCAATTTGCAGAGAAAACACTTGCCTAATTTCAAAACCCACTTCACAAAAACTTTCAAAATCAACTTTCAAAAACCTTGAAACATCTTTTTTAAAAAGACAAAACACCTTTTGTAAAACATTCGAGTAAAGAATTGTTACAAGGGTAGCCTATACAAGGCATCTTTTCAAAACATTTTCAAAACCACACACAAAGCACCATTTCAAACAATTGAAAACCAAGGCAAGTTGATCTAAGCAAGTACCTAAGAGCCCATGGATAACCATGGATAGAAAGGGTGCTAATACCTTCCCTTTCTATAATCTACTCCCCGAACCCAAGAAAAATATCAAAGGTTTTTGCTGTGCTTTTTAAACCTTTCCTTAGGATAAAATAAAAAGTCGGTGGCGACTCTTGCTCAACCGAAACATTTGCGAAAATAAACGCAAAACCCTAGTCAGTTCTCCCACCGTATCACAGAACTGGCGACTCTGCTGGGGACAATTTTTAAAGTGGAGTAACCTTAGGGCTTAGATCACCCTCTTGCATGACTAATTGTTTGATTTGCTTGCTTTATACTTTGGCTCTATTGGTTGGGTTTACAATCCTCCACCCGGATTTTGGGAAACATTCATAGATAGCAATACGTTGTGGAAACTGTACGGGGTATACCGACACGGTCTAAGCAATAGCTATATTAGTGCGACATATTTGTGAGTACCGGTAACCCTTGAGTTCAATCAAGGAGAGTACGGGGCCGCTGAGTGATGTCACTAAGCACTAATGACCTAGAACCTTACTTGACCATCTTGGCCTTTTATTAGGGGTAGTGAGATGACCGGCTTTGGTGCAGTCCGAAGTTGGTAGATACTCGATACTACACTCATTGAGGGTTGTTTTCTTGGAATATTTTGGTCGCTAGTTAAGTGGCTAAACCAAAACAATGAACATTGAAAACAATCCAATGATATTGAGCTCCTTAGAACCCGGTTACTATTTATAGGACAGGTTTTTAAGCCAACTACACTCAAGAGGGTACTTACCTATGAAACCCCATGCAAGCCTGAAATTAGGGTTTGGTGTGATTTGATTGTACATATGTTTTGTGCATACATCATAAACATCATAAAACATCATATGCATTCACTAACCATTTCAAGGGTTTTGGATCTTCATCTTTGTTCTTGTTTTGTAGGACATGGAAATCCCTCGCAGAAATACCATTCAAGTCAACCTTGTGAGAATCTCTCCTCAACTCAAGGAGATCACCTCAAGAATTCCGGAAAATTCATCCTTCAGTGAAAGACATGGTAGACTGCTCAGCCTAGTCAACACCAACATTGAAGAAGACATGATGAAAGTGCTATTCCAGTTCTTTGACCCTCTTCACCACTGCTTCACTTTCCCTGATTATCAGTTGGTACCCACTTTGGAGGAGTTTTCTCAACTCCTAAGAATCCCTATCCTTAATCAACTACCCTTCAACGGTACGGAAAAGGAACCAAAGCCGGAATATGTTGCTCGAGCATTACATCTTCAACCATCCAACATCAAGGGGCATTGGGAAACCAGAAGTGGCGTCAAAGGATTCTTAGCAAAATTCTTGTTTGAGAAGGCACAAGAATTTTGGAACTCATTGGACCTACAAGCCTTTGAAGAGATTGTGGCACTCCTTATCTACGGGTTGGTCTTGTTCCCAAATCCTGACCAATTGATAGATGTCAACGCCGTCAAAATCTTCTTGTCCAGAAATCCAATACCAACATTGCTTGGGGACATCCTTCACTCATTTTTCACACGAACAATGAGAAAAAGGGGTGTTCTCATGTGCTGTACTCCTCTCCTTGCAAGGTGGTTTATTTCGCACCTTCCACAATCTGTCTTGAAGAATGACCAGGGTACAAGGTGGTCCCAATGGTTGATGACTCTTACTCATTCTGATGTGCATTGGTGTTCTCGGTCCAGAGAAAATGTCATCATCGTCGATCGTTGCGGAGAATTTCCTAATGTTCCTTTACTTGGAATTAGGGGAGGTATCACCTACAACCCTTGCCTAGCTTTGAGGCAATTTGGATATGCACGGAGGGATGGCCCTCATGACATGTTGATTCCTAGCCTAGTTTTCGACTTCGACAACAATGCGCAAGGACTTCGCCAAAGATTCATCAGAGCTTGGGGAAAACTCAACAAGGTTGATAGCAAGACTCTGGGACACAAGAACTCCATCCCTCTTGAGCCCTATCTCAAGTGGGTACGAGCCCGAGCCCAAAGTCTAATGATGCCTTATCCTCATGTTCTCCCTATGATTAAAGAGCCCGTCAATGAAGGAGAGGTTCCCTACACCATCCTACATCCAGACATGCCTACATCGTGGGAGGAAATGCAGAAAAGTTGGATTCAGCTCAAGGAGGAACGGAACACTTTTGAAGCTAGCTACTACGCCAGTGAAAAGAAGGTTCTAGAGCTTACCCGCCGACTCCACGAGCAAGAGGCCCTCAACACCTACATCGCACCAAAGAGGATGCGCAATGTCTTTCTGCCTTAAGAAGTTTATTTTGTAACATTTGGCCCATGGGGCATTTATGTACTAACAAATTTCTTCTTATTAATATGACGTGCGTTCTTCTTTGTCTGAAACAATTTTGAATGTCCTAAATCCTTGAATGCATTGCATACATCAGCATACCATTCATCATGTGCATAAGCAGGTCTCACTCCAGGTTTCCTTATCTGTCTGCTGTTTATTTCAGTAGGATGGATCTCGAGCAAACAGTCAAAGACCTACAAGCCCAGAATGCACAGTTCCAGCAACTCTTGATGACTTTGGTTAAAAGTCAAGAGGATATCAAGACTCATTTGGAGAATAAGGACCCAATGAAGAAGAAAAAGAGGATCGGGGTGGCTACTTTGGGGAGAAGATTTGACAGAGAAGCTCGGAGAGTGCTTGAATTTCCTCCTACTTCTGATGAAGGGACTAGTAAAAGAGATCGAGTTGCGGTGCCTTCCGAGTCTGATGCGGAGGAGGAAGAGGTTGAAGAGGATGAAGATTATTCTGACCAGCAATACCCTCCAGCTGATGATAAATACAAGGGTTTAGAAGACAGATTGGCCGCCATGGAATTGCAAAGAGTACCGGGTTTGGATTTTGAAGACTTGGGCTTGGTTGCCGGAATTGTGATTCCCCCAAAATTCAAAGTGCCAGTGTTTGTGAGGTATGATGGGTTGTCCTGTCCCAAAATGCATCTCAGGTCCTACGTGAGAAAGATTCAACCCTATACGGCAGATAAAAATCTCTAGATTCATTTCTTTCAAGACAGCCTATCGGGAGCTCAGTTGGAGTGGTTTTATCAGCTAGAAGGAACCAGTGTCAGAAATTGGGAAGATTTGGCCACCGCTTTCTACAAACAATACCAGTATAATTCTGATCTTGCTCCTACTCGTACCCAACTACAGGGTATGTCACTAGGAACAAGTGAGGGAT
Source organism: Vicia faba (assembly GCA_948472305.1). Classification (NCBI taxonomy): domain Eukaryota; kingdom Viridiplantae; phylum Streptophyta; class Magnoliopsida; order Fabales; family Fabaceae; genus Vicia; species Vicia faba. The sequence goes on from OX451738.1 coordinate 232,340,417, forward strand.
TCAAAGAATATGCACAAAAATGGAGGGATTTGGCTGGCAGGGTGCAGCCTCCTTTAACCGATCGTGAGCTCGTTGATATGTTTCTTGGGACCCTATCTGGGCCATTTTTCAATCATCTAATTGGTAACTCTTCCGCAGGGTTTACCGATTTGATCTTAACCGGCGAAAGAATAGAAGCTGGCATCAAGTCAGGAAAGATTCAGAAGGGTGTTGCTGCAAGTGTTGAGAAGAAGCCTTTTAAGAAGGAGACAGCTATGGTATATTCTCAGAGAAGAGAAGGGAAGATGGAGCGCCGGCCAACTGTGGGGGCCGTAATGATTCAAAACACTCCAAGTGAGCAGCCTCGCTATAACCAGTCCAGACCAAATCAGCAACGGGTGGAACGGCCACAACGGCAGTTCACCCGTATTAATATGACTCCAGCACAAGTGCTTCCCCATCTATTGAAGTTGAATCTTGCCACCATCAAGGAGGCGCCAAAGAATGTGAATACGTCCTCCCCGCATTATCATGCCAATGCTAAATGCGCCTACCATTCAGACAGTGTTGGACACGACACCAATGATTGTTGGGCACTCAAGCATAAAATCCAAGACCCGATAGAGGCTAAGGAGGTAGAGTTTGACGCTCCAGAGAAACCTAATGTGATATCTGCACCTATGCCGAAGCACGGCCGAAATATCAATGCCATTGAAGAGGATTTGTATGTTGCTGACGTCAGTGATCTGACTACTCCACTGCTAACCATTAAGTTGAATTTGTTAAGGGCCGGGATCTTCCCGGGATGTAAAGAAGACTGCTACTGTTGCCACTCTCTGCCGTTTGATTGTCCGCTATTAAAGAAAGGCATCCAAGGCCTTATGGATAGCCGACAAATTTTGTTCGAAAAAGTTTCTACTGCTCCAGTTCATGTTGAAAATGTCTCAATCATAACCATTCACGCCAATCTTTCCAAGGCCGTCAAAAAGCCAGTTAAGATTACACCAGCTGCAAAATCTGTTCCTTTAAAGATAACAATGCCAGGGCCTGTTCCCTATGTTTCTGAGAAGTCGATACCTTGGAACTATGGTGGTGACATCTACTACCATGGTATCAAGCAAATCGAAGTAATTGAAGAAAGTTCGGATGATGAAGAAGCCAACATTAGTAACATTGCGGGCACCAGCAAAATCACCAGGAGCGGGAGAATATTTTCTCCAGAGATTGCCCCTCCAAGAGCAGTCTTTGGACCCTCATCAGCTAAAGAAGTCATCCCTGCACCAATAAAACTCTCTGCTAGAACTCCTTTGATTGAAGAAGTTGTTGTTCCTAGTGCTGTCTCTCCTACCATTGCTGATAAAGGAAAGGGAATACAAGATGAGCCCGTCAGGACGAGGGCTCAACCCTTGGTGATCCCGGAAACCTCCAAGAAAGAAATGGACGAGATTTTGAGGATAATCAAGAGAAGTGATTATGATGTGGTGGAACAGTTGGGGCAAACCCCCTCCAAGATCTCCATGCTGGCACTATTGCTTTGCTCAGAAGCGCACGCTAAAGCTTTGATTAAGTTTCTGAAGGCAGCTCATGTGCCCCAGGAAACCTCTGCGGATCAATTTCAACATTGCGTGGCTAGCCTGACTGCGGACAATGGATTAGGTTTTTCTGATGCCGACCTAACCCCTAAAGGCCGAAACCACAATGATGCTTTGCATATTTCAATCGAGTGTCGCGGAACCACCCTTGCACATGTTTTGGTTGATACCGGTTCGTCGCTGAATGTTTTGCCTAAGAAGGCCTTGGACCGGCTAGATTGCGAAGGGTTGGAATTGAAGCCGAGTGATATTGTCGTCAGAGCTTTCGATGGGTCGAATAGAATGGTCCATGGAGAGGTTGAAATTCCCATCAAGATAGGTACTGAGGTGTTTAAATCCACTTTCTATGTAATGGACATCCGTCCATCATACTCCTGCCTGCTGGGTAGACCTTGGATACACCATGTTGGGGCAGTCACCTCCTCCTTGCATCAGATGCTGAAATATCCTGTCAAGGGAAAGATCATCACTGTCCACGGCGAAGAAGAGTACATGATTAGCCTCTTAAATTCTTTCCGGTATGTGGAGGTTGAAGGAGAGTTCATTGAGACACCGTTTCAACATTTCGAAGAAGTTCTTCCTGAAATAGCAGTAGCAAAGTCGGCAGCTGAGACACCGAGACAGATGGCCAGGATGGCATCTCTGGAGGATGCAAGAGCCGCAATTAAAGAAGGGAAGAATTCAGCATGGGGGCAGTTACCCGACTTTCCGCATAAGACTGACAAGTTTGGATTAGGGTTCACAGCCGCTGGCCAGAAAGCTATGCGCCAGTCAAAGATTGAAAGAGCGCCAGTCAAAATTTCTCCTTACAGAATCAACGCCCTGGAAGATGAAGACAAGGAAAGCAACATTGAAGAGTGGATTTATCCAACTGTCAGAGGAGGATTGAGCAATTGGGAGGCTAAAGACTTTGTCCCCATCACTTTTATTCATCAGTAATTTATCTGTTAAACATTTCCTATTTGGTCTGTAATATTTTACTTTCAAACAATCCGTACACTATCTTTTCACCTCCTGCCTTGCCCGGGGCATGTAGGTCCACTTGTAAGGGTTTTGACTTTTTTTCATATTCATATGCCATGTTTAATGATTCATTGGACGTTTTTCATTTGATAAACTGCTTATGTTCATTTTCTTTCCTTTTGCATTTTTTGTTTAAGGATGGCTATCCCTTACACACACCCACACTCACCAATGCAGGTACCCATCCACTCCGGATTCCATGGGTGACTATTCTGCTGTATCTTTCAATAACTCTGAAGATCTGGTCAATCTAGCCGAGTATGAAGATGATGAAGGTTGTGAAGTACCCGGGGAACTAGCCAGACTTCTGCAACAAGAGGAAAGGGCCATCTTACCGCATGAAGAGCCATTGGAAGCTGTTAACTTGGGAACCGAGGAGGATCGGAAGGAGGTGCAAGTGGGTGCCAACCTGGAACCAAAAGTCAAGGAGCGCTTGGTACAGTTGCTGAATGAGTATGTTGAAATCTTCGCTTGGTCCTATGAAGACATGCCGGGTCTAGACACAGACATCGTGGTTCACCGTCTCCCCACAAGAGAAGACTGTCCACCAATCAAGCAAAAAGTTCGCCGAATGAGGCCTGACATGTCCGAAAAGATCAAAGCAGAAGTAATGAAACAATTCGATGCTGGTTTCCTGGCTGTTACGTCCTATCCTCAATGGGTCGCTAACATCGTACCGGTACCAAAGAAAGATGGCAAAGTCAGAATGTGTGTGGACTACCGGGATTTGAATAGGGCCAGCCCTAAAGATGATTTCCCGCTACCTCATATTGACATCTTGATCGACAATACAGCTCAGCATAAGGTGTTTTCCTTCATGGACGGATTCTCGGGCTACAATAAAATCAAAATGGCTCCTGAGGATATGGAGAAAACAACTTTTGTCACGCAATGGGGCACTTTTTGTTACAAAGTGATACCGTTCGGGCTGAAGAACGCAGGGGCAACTTATCAACGCGCCATGGTAGCTTTATTTCATGACATGATACATCATGAGATTGAAATCTACGTAGACGATATGATAGCTCGGTCACAAACGGAGGAAGAGCACCTTGAGCATTTGGAGAAGCTGTTTGCCAGGTTAAAAGAATACAAGCTCAGGCTGAATCCAAGTAAATGCACTTTTGGAGTTAGGTCTGGTAAACTCCTGGGATTCATTGTAAGCAACAAAGGCATTGAAGTCGATCCGGCAAAAGTAAAAGCAATACAAGAGATGCCTGCTCCCCGTACTGAAAAGGAGGTTAGAGGATTCTTGGGGCGCATAAACTATATTGCCAGATTCATCTCACATCTGACTTCTACCTGTGAGCCAATTTTCAAACTCTTGAAAAAGGATCAGGTAGTGGAATGGAACGACGGTTGTCAAGCTGCTTTTGATAGAATCAAGGAGTATTTGCTAGAACCTCCTATTCTGATGCCACCCGTCGAAGGAAGACCATTGATCATGTACTTAACCGTCTTGGATAACTCAATGGGGTGTGTTTTGGGCCAGCATGACGAGTCTGGTCGAAAAGAGCATGCTATTTATTACCTTAGTAAAAAGTTTACCGACTGTGAGACTCGCTACTCACTGCTCGAGAAAACTTGTTGCGCTTTGGTATGGGCTACTCGCCGACTAAGACAGTATATGTTGACTCATACTACCTTGTTGATATCCAAAATGGACCATATCAAGTATATCTTCGAGAAGCCCGCTTTATCTGGAAGGATAGCTAGATGGAAAATGATCTTAACCGAGTATGACATCCAGTACACCACCCAAAAAGCTATAAAAGGGAGTGTACTAGCTGACCATCTGGCTCATCAGGCTATCGAAGACTATCAACCCATGAGATTTGACTTCCCAGACGAGGACATCATGAATTTGGACAACGTTGAAAGTGACGGACCGTATGACGGACCCGAAAAGGGATCCCGATGGACCCTGTACTTTGATGGTGCTTCAAATGCACTTGGAAACGGTATTGGCACAGTACTCATTTCTCCGGAAGGTTGTCACACTCCTTTCACGGCCCGACTTTGCTTCAGCTGCACAAACAACATGGCTGAGTATGAAGCTTGCATCTTTGGTCTCGAGGCTGCTATAGACTTGGGGATCAAATCTTTGATCGTATTTGGGGACTCGGCTTTGGTCATTAGCCAAATCAAAGGAGACTGGGATACCAAGCATCCTAATCTTATCCCATACAAAGAACATGTCCTGACATTGTTGCCTCATTTCGAGCAAATTACCTTCGAGCATTTCCCGCGAGAAGAGAATCAGCTAGCCGATGCTCTAGCCACAATGTCCTCCATGTTTAAACTCAACTGAGATAACGAGGCTCCCCAAATCACCATCAAGTGAATGGATGAACCGGCACATTGCCACGAGATTAATACCGAAGAAGTAGTGGAACAACCTTGGTTCCATGAAATCAAAAGGTATCTCGAGACTAGAGATTATCCTGAAGGAGCTTCCGTAAATGACAAGAAGTTCTTAAGGAAATTCGCTGCTAAGTTCTTCCTGAGCAACGGCATCCTTTACAAACGAAGCCATGATTGTGTATTACTCCTATGTGTGGATAAAGCTGAAGCAGAGTTGATCATGACTGATATACACAGCGGCACATTTGGCACTCACTTGAGCGGGCATACAATGGCTAAGAAGATCCTAAGGGCAGGCTATTATTGGTCTACCATGGAGGCTGACTGCCATCAACATTCCCGTACTTGCCACAAGTGTCAAGTCTATGCTGACAAAGTTCATATCCCTCCGGTTCCTCTCAACGTCCGGACTGCTCCGTGGCCCTTTGCAATGTGGGGCATTGATATGATTGGAGAGATCAAGCCCACGGCTTCCAATGGACATCGCTTCATCCTGGTTGCCATTGACTACTTCACTAAATGGGTCGAAGCAGCTTCCTTCCCCTCTGTGACTAAAAACGTGGTTGCCCGCTTTATCAAGCAAAATCTCATATGCCGGTATGGTGTCCCCGATAGGATCATCACAGACAACGGTACAAATCTGAATAACACGATGATCACTGCATTGTGCGAACAGTTCAAGATTTATCATCACAATTCATCTCCCTATCGGCCGAAGATGAACGGTGTTGTTGAAGCTGCGAACAAAAACATTAAGAAGATCATTCAGAAAATGACAGTCACTTACAAAGACTGGCATGAGATGTTACCGTTTGCTCTGCATGGATATCGTACGACGACACGTACTTCAACTGGGGAAACCCCATTTTCTTTGGTTTATGGCATGGAAGTTGTTTTGCCTATGGAAGTCCAGATCCCTTCTCTAAGGATTATGAAGGATGCATGTTTGAATGAAGATGATTGGATGCAGACCCGACTTGATCAACTCAATCTGATCGACGAGAAGCGACTTGCTGCTATATGCCATGGTCAGACGTATCAAAAGCGGATGATCAAGGCCTTCAATAAGAAAGTCAGACGTCAAGTGTATCAAGTCGGAGATCTCGTAATCAAGCGGATTATCTTGCCGCAAAGTGATCCCAGGGGCAAATGGACTCCTACATATGAAGGACCATTTGTGATCAAGAGCATATTTTCTGGTGGTGCAATGATTCTGACCACCATGGACGGCGACGATTTGCCGCACCCTGCGAACGCAGACATAGTCAAAAGATACTACGCATAAAATAACCCGACAAGTCGAAAACCCGAAAGGGCGGCTTGGGCAAAAATGGGCATCCCGGTGAATCGAAAACCCGAAAGGGCGGTTCAGGCAAAAATTAGGGATAAAAACGAAAAAATTTGTACACCCGGCAAGTCGAAAACCCGAAAGGGCGGCTTGGGCAAAAAGGGGTTTCCCGGTGGATCGAAAACCCGAAAGGGCGATTCAGGAAAAAGTTAGGGAATTAAAGCGTATGACTACGTCTCGTCGGATCACTTCAAAGACAATCTCTTCATCAACCAGTTCCAGGCTTCTGATCAATCCAGTCATCGACAAGCGAAGCATTGAATGGACAGATATTCAGAGTTGTGAAAGCTATAGCGGAACGGAATCCCATGGAATTATTTCACATAGCCATCCTTTATTTTGTATAAAATCTTTCAATATTTACGACAAAGTCCTCTTACTAGGATGATTGTCTCCTTTGTACAAATATACTCAAAGAAAATCAATACAAATACTTTTCCCAGAAACTTGTGTCATTTCCTTTTCTTTTCTCTTGCATTATTTGTTTTATTTTGAGAAACGTCCAATGTTTTGTTAAATAGGCATATGCATTTGAAACATAATCATTCTCTTATGAGCTGGGAAAGAGGATTACTGATAGGTCAAAAGTATAGTTGGATACTCGGTACCCTTTCAAAGGAAACCCCCAGTAGATTCTGGAAGCTTATCCCTCGCAGAGAACGGACGTTTCTCCCGAGTTTTATTCAAAGTTATTCCTCACAAGGCCTTATAACTGGGTTATCCTCAGCTAACAATCATGGAAGATCGCACTCGCCAAAATTCTTCCTATCCCCAGCGGAGTTCATCAAAATTCCCCAGCTGTAACTTATCTTTGCAAATCCCCAGCCAGAGAATCCTCCGGAATTCAATTCCCCTCAGAGTTTAAGTTTCAGTGTCCCCAGCGGAGCCAGACTAATGAACCTTCTCCCCACAGAGTTTTTGGATGGCAAATCTTAAGTTCCCCAGTGAAGTCGCCAGAGTTACTTCCCGTCAGAGTTACTTCCCGCCAGTCTTACGTCCCCAGCATGAGCCTATTAGATTGGAACTCCCCAGTAAAGGTCATCAGGAATTCTCTTCCCTAGCAGCAGCCAAAGATTTATTCTTCTCGGCAACAGTCAAGATACTTTTATCTTCAGCCATCTCGAATTCATATATCCCTTGCAAAACAGCTCTCCAGCTTACATGCACATCCACTTACATTCATATCATATAACATATATTGTATCATGCATCATGACATGGCATACAATTAACTCTTTACCTTTTCAGGTAAAATCAGTCGACAGATTAAAATCATTACCTTCCCAGACTTTTGAAAACAGTTTACGGACGCTTCCCAACAACGGATGCTACTCTATTGCTTATTCAACTTCAAGATTTCTGAAAACAGTTCACGGGTTCTCCAAGTAAACGAATGTTAACCTATCACTTGTTCAGATTCTTCTTCAAGACTTCTGAAAACAGTTTATGGATTCTTCCCAACAACGGATGTTAATCTATCGACTTGTTCAGATGCAACTTTTGAAAACAGTTTACGGACGCTTCCCAACAACGGATGCTGCTCTATTGCTTATTCAACTTCAAGATTTCTGAAAACAGTTCACGGGTTCTCCAAGTAAACGGATGTTAACCTATCACTTGTTCAGATTCTTCTTCAAGACTTCTGAAAACAGTTTATGGATTCTTCCCAACAACGGATGTTAATCTATCGACTTATTCAGATGCAACTTTTGAAAACAGTTTACGGACGCTTCCCAACAACGGATGTTGCTCTATTGCTTATTCAACTTCAAGATTTCTGAAAACAGTTCACGGGTTCTCCAAGTAAACGGATGTTAACCTATCACTTGTTCAGATTCTTCTTCAAGACTTCTGAAAACAGTTTATGGATTCTTCCCAACAACGGATGTTAATCTATCGACTTGTTCAGATGCAACTTTTGAAAACAGTTTACGGACGCTTCCCAACAACGGATGCTGCTCTATTGCTTATTCAACTTCAAGATTTCTGAAAACAGTTCGCGGGTTCTCCAAGTAAACGGATGTTAACCTATCGCTTGTTCAGCTTCTTCTCCAAACCACTGAAAACAGTTTACAGATTCCTCCCAACAACGGATGTCAATCTATTGCTTGTTCAGACCCCCCAGTTCAGAGATGGTCCCAAGCTTGGACACCTTCCTGATATTCCCTTCCAGATGACATCTCTAAGCCCATCCCCGACAAGATCTCTGTCACTCTCCCAGATGGCATCATTAAGCCCATCTCCAAATGGCATCTCTAAGCCCATTCCCGCATCCATTGCTTTGACAAGTGCAAATTTCCGGGCACTCTAGTGTCTAATCTCCTTTTACCCTCGAGTCACGAAAGGCAAACGTGCCAATCTAACTCTTCGGATTCAAGAAGATTGAACAGGGGCAACTGTTGTACCCCAAAATTTGCCCTCCCATTTCTCATTGATTTCTCACCACAAAGCCCTTGAAGCTCAAGATCCAGTTAGGGTTTCATCTGCTCAAGACCTCTCCTTGCACTGTTGACTCAAATTAGGGTTTGTGTTTGCACAAAGATGCTTTGACCTAAAATGCCTAAGATGACTTTCATGCTTCATATTGGACTCCCAAGTTTATCCATACCAAGTTTCAAACTTTGATTCCAAATTTTGCCCAGTCAATTGGACAGTTGACCTAGAAATCAGCTGTATCGGGGAAAAAGTCAATTGTGGCCAATTAACAGTCAAACCTCATGAAAATTGACCTACATCAACATTATGAACTCATATGGTCCATTTGATCAAGTTTGGATCACAACTCTATAAGAAATTTGATCAGATCACCAAAAGGGCAAAATAGTCATTTTTAGGGTTTTGACTGTACAAAGGCAATTCTTGACTGTTTGACCTAGCCAATGACAAACCAAGCTCATATATGGACTCAAGGACCCCATGGAATTATCTTGACATGCTCAACAAGCTCAAAAGATCCCAAGTACACAAGGTTGACAGTTGAATTTCCCAGTCAACTGATCAATTTTGACTGTATACTGAAAAGTCAAACTTTGACTTTTTGGTCAAAATCAAGAGTCAAGATTCATTTTTCATCAAAACATGCCAAATCATGAAACTTGTTCACCAAGAAACCAAGAAATGCAAATTAGGGTTTAAAATGGAATTTTTCATAACTTAGAATTTTTCTAAGTTATGGAAAACCCTAATTTTTTCCCAACTTTGCCCCACTTTTTCACCAAGATTCATTTGGATTCAAACAAAAGTCAAAACATGAAAGTTGTAGCTTGTTGCATAATCTACAACTTTGATTCACAAAGTTGTCTCATTTGAAGCTTGTATCTCAAGTTACAAATTTTTGAATAAGGGCACTAAACCATTCTTAACTTAGTGAATTTTTGACCTATTTTGACAAGGTTTTCTACCCCACTTCAAGGACATTTTCCATACACTTCCACTTGGAATTTCAAATTGCACTTCAAAGATGGATTGTATTACACATTCCAAGCTTTCCAAAATGTCCAAGAACTTCTCAAACAACCTCATGGTTAGGGAGAATCGAATTTCACAATATGGCAAAAACTCACTTTGTTCATGACCAAGTTACATGTCCATAACCTTGCAATTTGAACTCAGCATGCCTTAAGCTAGATTACAGGTCTTTTATCTCATCTACACTCCATAATTTAATGCCAATCCTTTGTGCCAAGGTGTTGTTCTATGAGTTTGGACATTGTATGCAAGATTAATCCATTTATAGATAAAGCATAATATCCATTCTTGAAAAGTTGCACTTTATGTCAAATTGAAAATCCAACAAGTACATTACAAATCTGATTGGCACAAGATTATGAGCATAACACACTGATCAAGGAGGGATTATGCAGCACATTAGGGGGTCCTCTACATGCCTAGAAACACAAGTTGGCATTTGTTGCTTAAAGTTGAAGAAAAGTGCCATAACACATACCAACTACCATATCAGCTCAAGAACACTTAGACAAACTTATCAAACACATCCCACACAACACAACCAAGCTAATACACGAGCCCTTAGCCTTCAAAACACCCTCAATCTCAGAATCACTCTCAAACTGCAAAAACAGGGCAAGGCCTGCAGTTTGAGTATCATCTCTCAATCTCTTCAAGCATTCTTGCCCAAACCAGTTCACATACATCCCCTAACATCTATGCAAGCTAACCAAAAGCAAAAACACGACCTGTAATCCCTCTAACTGGTTCCACCATTTTCACATTTATGACTTGCAGGTGAAGTTCTCTAGCTCGATTCAGAAGCTTTTAAGACAAAGTAAACATTGGAATAGCATCCCTGGACCTCAAGGAAGCTTTTCCAATCATCACCTTGCACTGAAAGTTCCTACATTGCCAGATTGAACTTCAACTGAACAGGTAAGTTTTTGAATTCGTATCTCTCTTATTAGGCATTGTTAGCTTTAGGTTTGTGAAGAGAATATGTCATAATCATTGCCCTGAACATGCCCATATAATTAGATTTTATTTATATTATGTGTATTGCAAGAATTTGATGCCTGAACTTTGAACAAAAATTAGGTTAAAAATTGGGAGAGAAGAAATTATCTCTCATTTCTGAGAGTTAGATCATGTTCTTTATATGTATGAAATCGTGAGATGATGCTTTACATTTTTTGTGTTGGAAGTTTTTTCAAAAAATCAAAGAATCAGGATCTTGATGTTGAAGCAAGAGGCGCGCGTATTTTTCAAACATTTTTTGCTGGAGGTTGAAGACAGGTCTTCTGGGCTGGGCCTGGAATATTTTTCTTATTTGCACCACATAATTCCTTTTACACCCCCAAGGCCCATTTGCTTATTTCTTTGACTTTTTGACTTTTTCTTTTTTGATTGACTTTGTTTATTTTTTCTCATGACATTAAAAATATAAAAATATTTTTTCTCACCATTTTTGATTTTGTTAGGCATTTATTTTACTATCTTTTAGTTTATACATAAATAGATATATATATATATATATATTTTTTTTAAAATACTAAAAAAATAGTACAAATGCATTTCTATACATTTTTATTTTTGTTTTACTTTCTGAAAATATTTTATAGAAAAATTACCTTTTTTTATTAAATATTAAATATTATTATTTTTTATATATAATACATATTTAGAACTTAATACATAAATATATATATATTTATTAATATATTTAGAATAAAATACTAAAAATATACATATTTTATTTTATTAAATATTAAACACTAAAAAATCATTTTTGACAAATACTTCACTTTATTTTGTACATAATAAATAAATAATTGGATTAAATTAAATAATAATACATTTCATTTAATAGAAATTAGGGTTTGCCCTAAATACACAAAAATTCCAAAAAAGATAATACTTTTTATTTTGTTTATTTGACATATAAAAATACCTTTTTTTTCATACATACAAAAAACCATTTTTGCATCTTGCATATTTTATTCCATTTTTATTTAATTATTGTACATTAATTAAATTGTATAAATTCAAAATTGATGTAATAGTTTAGGTTTAAGTTCCTTGTCAAAATCCCCATTTGAAACATTGTACCCCCCTCCCTATATTATTGTGTTGTAATAGCGTAGGAGTTTAAATTTCGCACTTTATCGCTTTCTAAATATACAATGCTAGAATTAGGGTTTATATGCGAATAAAATGAACAAAATAGTTATGACCTAATCTCAAGACAAACAAGCATGAAAATGGACACACAAATCACACTTGCACCCCCTAGGGTATTCCACTTGTTGCCTTTCAAAATTGGACCATATTGTATGTTGAATTTCTTTGGGTAAAAACAAACAATCAAATGATCATAGTCCCACAAAATGTTGCTTAAAAGAATGATCAAGTCCCTTTTAAAGAAAATTGCCCAAAGACATTTAACACTATTGCAATTATGGTCTAAACGATGACCCGCGCTCGTCCCTTTCACCTCCTAAGACAAGATTGTCCACCAAATGCAATGGTGGAACAAAATTGTCAAAAGGTTTAAAACATAACAAAAATCTTTGAGAAAACTTTAGGGTAGATAACTCTTAAGTACTTTCCAATTTGCAGAGAAAACACTTGCCTAATTTCAAAACCCACTTCACAAACACTTTCAAAATCAACTTTCAAAAACCTTGAAACATCTTTTTTAAAAAGACAAAACACCTTTTGTAAAACATTCGAGTAAAGAATTGTTACAAGGGTAGCCTATACAAGGCATCTTTTCAAAACATTTTCAAAACCACACACAAAGCACCATTTCAAACAATTGAAAACCAAGGCAAGTTGATCTAAGCAAGTACCTAAGAGCCCATGGATAACCATGGATAGAAAGGGTGTTAATACCTTCCCTTTCTATAATCTACTCCCCGAACCCAAGAAAAATCTCAAAGGTTTTTGCTGTGCTTTTTAAACCTTTCCTTAGGATAAAATAAAAAGTCGGTGGCGACTCTTGCTCAACCGAAACATTTTCGAAAATAAACGCAAAACCCTAGTCAGTTCTCCCACCGTATCACAGAACTGGCGACTCTGCTGGGGACAATTTTTAAAGTGGAGTAACCTTAGGGCTTAGATCACCCTCTTGCATGACTAATTGTTTGATTTGCTTGTTTTATACTTTGGCTCTATTGTTTGGGTTTACAATCCTCCACCCGAATTTTGGGAAACATTCATAGATAGCAATACGTTGTGGAAACTGTACGGGGTATACCGACACGGTCTAAGCAATAGCTATATTAGTGCGACATATTTGTGAGTACCGGTAACCCTTGAGTTCAATCAAGGAGAGTACGGGGCCGCTGAGTGATGTCACTAAGCACTAATGACCTAGAACCTTACTTGACCATCTTGGCCTTTTATTAGGGGTAGTGAGATGACCGGCTTTGGTGCAGTCCGAAGTTGGTAGATACTCGATACTACACTCATTGAGGGTTGTTTTCTTGGAATATTTTGGTCGCTAGTTAAGTGGCTAAACCAAAACAATGAACATTGAAAACAATCCAGTGATATTGAGCTCCTTAGAACCCGGTTACTATTTATAGGACAGGTTTTTAAGCCAACTACACTCAAGAGGGTACTTACCTATGAAACCCCATGCAAGCCTGAAATTAGGGTTTGGTGTGATTTGATTGTACATATGTTTTGTGCATACATCATAAACATCATAAAACATCATATGCATTCACTAACCATTTCAAGGGTTTTGGATCTTCATCTTTGTTCTTGTTTTGTAGGACATGGAAATCCCTCGCAGAAATACCATTCAAGTCAACCTTGTGAGAATCTCTCCTCAACTCAAGGAGATCACCTCAAGAATTCCAGAAAATTCATCCTTCAGTGAAAGACATGGTAGACTGCTCAGCCTAGTCAACACCAACATTGAAGAAGACATGATGAAAGTGCTATTCCAGTTCTTTGACCCTCTTCACCACTGCTTCACTTTCCCTGATTATCAGTTGGTACCCACTTTGGAGGAGTTTTCTCAACTCCTAAGAATCCCTATCCTTAATCAACTACCCTTCAACGGTACGGAAAAGGAACCAAAGCCGGAAGATGTTGCTCGAGCATTACATCTTCAACCATCCGACATCAAGGGGCATTGGGAAACCAGAAGTGGCGTCAAAGGATTCTTAGCAAAATTCTTGTTTGAGAAGGCACAAGAATGTTGGAACTCATTGGACCTACAAGCCTTTGAAGAGATTGTGGCACTCCTTATCTACGGGTTGGTCTTGTTCCCAAATCCTGACCAATTGATAGATGTCAACGCCGTCAAAATCTTCTTGTCCAGAAATCCAATACCAACATTGCTTGGGGACATCCTTCACTCATTTTTCACACGAACAATGAGAAAAAGGGGTGTTCTCATGTGCTGTACTCCTCTCCTTGCAAGGTGGTTTATTTCGCACCTTCCACAATCTGTCTTGAAGAATGACCAGGGTACAAGGTGGTCCCAACGGTTGATGACTCTTACTCATTCTGATGTGCATTGGTGTTCTCGGTCCAGAGAAAATGTCATCATCGTCGATCGTTGCGGAGAATTTCCTAATGTTCCTTTACTTGGAATTAGGGGAGGTATCACCTACAACCCTTGCCTAGCTTTGAGGCAATTTGGATATGCACGGAGGGATGGCCCTCATGACATGTTGATTCCTAGCCTAGTTTTCGACTTCGACAGCGATGCGCAAGGACTTCGCCAAAGATTCATCAGAGCTTGGGGAAAACTCAACAAGGTTGATAGCAAGACTCTGGGACACAAGAACTCCATCCCTCTTGAGCCCTATCTCAAGTGGGTACGAGCCCGAGCCCAAAGTCTAATGATGCCTTATCCTCATGTTCTCCCTATGATTAAAGAGCCCGTCAATGAAGGAGAGGTTCCCTACACCATCCTACATCCAGACATGCCTACATCGTGGGAGGAAATGCAGAAAAGTTGGATTCAGCTCAAGGAGGAACGGAACACTTTTGAAGCTAGCTACTACGCCAGTGAAAAGAAGGTTCTAGAGCTTACCCGCCGACTCCACGAGCAAGAGGCCCTCAACACCTACATCGCACCAAAGAGGATGCGCAATGTCTTTCTGCCTTAAGAAGTTTATTTTGTAACATTTGGCCCATGGGGCATTTATGTACTAACAAATTTCTTCTTATTAATATGACGTGCGTTCTTCTTTGTCTGAAACAATTTTGAATGTCCTAAATCCTTGAATGCATTGCATACATCAGCATACCATTCATCATGTGCATAAGCAGGTCTCACTTATTTTTAACAGTTATCATTTGCTTAATTCGTTAATTCACTTATTTTTAACCGTTTGCTTAATTTGGTAAACAGGAAACATAATTCTTATAATATCATTCTCGCTTGTTAAATGTTATTATGATCGAACAAGAATAGTACCCGCTTAGGGCAGCGATGTTATAATAATCAATGATAGGTAGGAACTGAATTAGCAGATTAGCTTATTTTGATAATCATTTATTTCGTATTATAAATCGATCCTAAAACCAATACCCCATTCGATTTCTATTAGTTAATAATAAAATCAAGAATCCTTACATTACGACTCGAGCCATTGTTGCTATACTGCACTTTACAAAATACTCGTTTTTTATTCGCCCGCGACAACAGATTAAAATTGGCGCCATTGCCGGGGATTCTTGTTGTTATTAACTGATATTAGATTCATAGGTATAGAGTTCTTGTTAGTGTTTTTCTTGTTTTTTTTTTTGTTGTGTTTGTTGTTTTTCAGGGTTGAAATTTCGGTTGCAGTACAATTTTTTAGCCTACCAGGTAAGTTTAAAATCTACTGTTTCGATTTGCTCTGAATTTTTTCCAGAAGTTTAGAAAAAATCGACGAACAATTCTAAAAGATTTCGGTCCTCAAAGTTTCAAATTCCTCTTATTTTTCTTTCTATTTTTAAATATTTTGTTACTATTTAGATAGTGTTGAAAAAATCCCAAAAAATTCAAAAAAAAATTATTTTGATTCATTAGATTAAATTTGGTGTTTTTGTATTTTTTTTTTAAATTTATTTTAATCGTTTTCCTTTTTTTCTATTTATTTCTGCCTATTTGGTACATAGTTGGTATTTTTGTGTTTATTGATAACATGGCTGAACAAAGAACTTTGAGGCAGTTGGCTGACCTTGATGTGAGCTATAATGGTTTATGTATTGATTATCTTGCAGCTGATACACCTTTTGAATCGAAATCTGATTTAATACACTTGTTGTAAAAGCTTAATAGTCTTACAGGTTAGGATCCGCATAAGCATCTGAAGGAATTCCAGGTTGTGTGCTTTGCACCTTCTGAACCTTCACTAGAGGACATTGTCAAACAAATGGATACAAATAATCTTCAGTTTGAACAACAAATAGATTCTAGTCTTCATACTCTGCAAACACAGATTGAACAGCTTGCCACTTCGATGAATGCCATGCAGCAAGCTCAAGGATCAAACCAACAACCCTTGGAAGAGAATTCTATTTTTCCAATAGAGTTGCTTTCTGAGATTGTTGATGATACTTGTACCGATTTGTTTGCATCTGATTTTCCATCATTGTGTGATTTTGATGATGTTTACTCTTGTGATGTTTGTAATGACAGTAAAATTTGCTTTGTTTGTGCTGAAATTGAGGTTGCCTTGCAGGTTGATGTTTCTTATGTAGATGAAGTCATACATGAAATCATTTATGCGGCTAAAACTCTTGACATCCCTGCTACCCGAACCATTTTGTCTATCGAACAACCTCCTTCCTTAGAACTTAAACCACTTCCTGACAACCTAAAATATGCTTATTTAGTGATGAATAAAAAGCTACCGATTATAATTTCTTCTAACCTTGATTTTGATCAAGAAAATAAGCTTTTGAAGGTTTTGAAGAAGCATAAGAATGCGAGTGGGTGGACTTTGGCGGACATTCCCGATATTAGCCCATCCATGATTTTGCATAGGATCTCAATTAAAGTGGAAGATGAAATAAAATTTGGGAGGCAGCCCCTCAATTTTTTTTATCTTTGATGTTGTGGAAAAGAAGATCACGTGCCAATTCGACACTTTTACTTATCAAATATTCTTATTTGATCCTGGAATAAAAGGACAAGGCGCTAATAAAAATTTCAAGTTCAATGGACATTACCCAGAGTTACTCCATGAGAGTCCCATTTTCGAAGAAGAGAATGCAGAAGAGCTCTCATTAGGAAAGGCTACTTATGTGATCACCTATCCGCCATGACTGCTCGGGTGTATTCTTTCCTCTCTCTCTCTCTCTATCTCTCTCCTCTCTCTTATTTTATGTTTTTTTTATTGAGGACAATGCTTGTTTTAAGTGTGGGGGAGGGAATCATTTATTTGTTTTGTTTTCTTTGCTGTTGTTCGTTGTTTTGTTTTGTTTTCAGTTATTATAAAAAAAATTGCATCTTTTTGAAAGTTTTGGGTTATGGATTAATCTGAGGTTAGTTGTGGAGACTTAGGAAAAGTTCACAAGATCGGTATTATATTAACACTATAAGTCTCATGCATATGGAAGTTAATTTGAATTTTTATTATGACGTAGCCTTGAATTCTCATCTTTTAATAGCTCTTGAGTAGTTTATTTTAGCAGTCAGTACCATCTCACACGCACTCTACAAAGGGAAACCGATGAAAATAAGTGAGTGATCCAAGTTTTTGAAGAAAAAAAAGAAAGAAAAAGGAATACACCTTCTAAGTTTGGTGACCCTCACCTGGTCACTTAACCCAACGATCGTAGAACCTATGAAAAAAAGTTGATAATAAGACTCGTTGTTAGTTGGTTCAGCGGTTTCTGGTGCCAAACTTGGTAGGGCGGATTACGGTCTGATCCCCGCAACTACAACTGAGTAAGCAAAGGGTTATGTCATGTAAGTACCAGAACCCCGTGCAAAAAGGATCAAAGTCACTAACCGGTCGCCTTGCTATGAGTGTGTGGAGATAACGAGCTTAATATGATTGCGCCTGAACGAAAAAGAGCAAAAAGAAGGATGAGTAAGTTAGGTTTTGGCATAATAATATGATTCAAATTGGTTTGTATATTCAGGAGACAAGATTAGTGTTCCTACGATATCCTTATTGTACAAGATTAGTACCTATTGATGCAATCTTAACCGAAGAAGAGTTTGTAGCCTAGAATGAGTAGTTGATGATGCTATTGTGTTTCTTTTGATTTTATTTTGCTCGGAGTGCAAAAGTTCAAGTGTGGGGGAATTTGATCAGTGCATTTTGATGCACATTCTTCCATGATTGTACTTATGCATTTCCATGGTTTGTTTAGCTTATTTTTGTATTTTATAGTGTTTTTCTATTTTAGTTTATTTCTACTCTTATTTTATTTTCGCACTTTATTTTCAGCATTAGTAGTTTGCACGAATAAATTCATCACTTGAGCTACAGGAGTCGGAATGAGGCATTCTACTACTCGTTGGAAAGCTAAGAGAAAGATATACGATTTTCATTCAGAAGTCGAGAGCTGAATCTGAATGTAGCAGGGCCAGAAAATTCGTTGAAGTTGCAGCATTTTATATTTAAGTTTTGGGTCATTTGTTTTGGGCCTGGGTTATGTTTTCGATCCAGTTGGGTTATGAAACGAATCTTTGTCCTTTCTATACCTAGCAGCCGCTACAATAATTTCATTTTTACCTTTTTCATTATTTAGAAAAAAAAATATTTTGCTCTGTACGAATCTTATGGAGAGCTAAATTTCCTCTGAGTTGATCTGTTACATTCATGTTCTGATACTTGAGGTTAATATGATTTTGCAATTTAATTCCTATTCCTTTCCAATCTATTATATATTTATCATTTTCTTAATCTGATTGTCATAAAATAGTTTTGTTTGGTTCGATTGATTTATGTTCCCTAATTTTCATTGCGTGTTATCATTTGCTTAATTCGTTAATTCACTTATTTTTAACCGTTTGCTTAATTCGGTAAACAGGAAATGTAATTCTTGTAATATCATTCTCGCTTGTTGAATGTTATTGTGATCGAACAGGAATAGTACCCGCTTAGGACAGCGATGTTATAATAATCAATGATATGTAGGAACTGAATTAACATATTAGCTTATTTTGATAATCATTTATTTCGTGTTATAAATCGACCCTAAAACCAATCCCCCATTCGATTTCTATTAGTTAATAATAAAATAAAGAATCCTTGCGATACGACTCGAGCCATTGTCGTTATACTGCATTTTACAAAATACTCGTTTTTGATCCTCCCGCGATAGCGGATCACCAGTCCATAAACTTGCCAAAAACTTGCTGCAAACTGATCCAAAACCGTCCCTAAAACATCCACATAAAACCTGCACCAATAAAGTAGTAAAACAGTACAAACATCAAAATAGTACTAAGTTGACAACTCATTTTAATCAAACAAAGACAAGAGAGTTGCAAAGCAGAAAATTAGAATTGTGCAGAAACTTGTTAACCAAGTTTTGATTTTTATCGATCTGATCCTTTCATGCCAAAATACCATTCTTCCCTCACTCCTCTTCATCTATATAACATACCTCATTGTTCTATACTTGGGGGACGACATCCACCTCTCTCACTCTCCATAACTGAATTTATGCAAAGCTCTCATCATCAAATACATCACAACAATATCTTCAACCTGCTTCATCTTCCCACAATACCACCATTGAAACTCCTCACAACAACAATCTAGAAAACTTTCAACTCACTCAACTCATTCTAATAACAACCTTTACAATATCCAAGATCTCATTCACCTGTTAACCTCCATCTTCATTCAACATAATCGATTCATCTGTCAAAAACATAAACTCATGTCGAGTCTGCAAAAATTCCATAATCCAACACAAACCACCAAGAATCTTCACCATAAACATTGAAAAAAATAAGGAGAAAGAGAGAAATAAAGGAAAAGGATCGCAAGAAGTAGAAAAAACAGAGGGTCGAGCTTACCTTTGGATTTCCACCTCCGAGAATGTTTGGGGCAGGTACTCTCTAAGTTCTTCTACATTTTCTTTTCTGTCAATACTATAGCCTAGCCTGGTTTTGTGACCCTTTTTGTTTTTCTATATACTTGTGAATTTTGGTTGTTTAGTGTAACTCCCTGATTAGGATAAGTTGTACCCCAAAATTTGCCCTCCCATATTCTTCAAGATTTGCCAAGATCAAGCTTCAAAATCTCTCAAGGGTTGCACAGTCCAATTGCCTCCTAACACAGTCAAAATTAGGGTTTTGGTTCTTGCAAAGAAATTGAGGTTTCCAATGGTCCAATCAAGTCCCACATTCCTACATACATTGACAAGCATTCATATGCCAAGTTTCAAGACTCACAGCATCAAGTTGCACAGTCAAAAACCCTAAATGCTTCACAGTCAACTGCAGAGGCAAAATGGTCATTTGACAGTCAAAAGTCAAATTTTTTGGTCAACATATTATTTTGAAGCCAAAAACATCATTTGATCAATTCTTGATCATGATTCTCAAAGTATGGCTCAAAAAGTCTCAAGATGCAAAAGTTTCCATTTTTGGACAGCTGAAAAGTCAACTGCAAATTGACCAAGGCATAACTTCCTCATGGTTCATCAGAAAAATCCCATCCAAAGTTCATTTTGAAGAGGATGGCATTTCCTACAATTCATATTCACACTTCAAGTCCAAGAAATGCTCTCACAAAAAGTTATCAATTTCAACATTATAGGTCATTTTCAAAAGTCAACAAAAAGGCACTTTAAGTCAAAGACCATAACTTGAGATTGGTAAATCAAAAAGACATGGGACCAAAGACATTGGTTAGAGGACTTCAAGACCTTTCCAAAATGTCCAAGAACATGATCATAGCTTCAAAATTGAGCAAGATATGCCTTGTAGAAGTTGGGAAATTTTTGGGAATTTTGAAAAGTCAACTTTGCTTCAAAAGCTTCAAAAATGCTAATGGGCCTCAAATTCTTCCTCGAATCATTACCCAAAGCCTATGCACGACCCATTGAGCTCAAAGGGATTTATTTTCTTATTTTTAATTAATTAATTGAATTTTTAATCTTATTAATTCATTTAATTAGATTTAAATATGAGAAAAATATCAAATAATGGTTTTAAATCTTTTTTGTGCAGCAAATATGTTCATTATATACAAGAGATTCCGTGCACCATCTCAAGGGACAATATCTTCCACAATTGGCAAGGATTTGCATGAAAAAAGATTGAAAAAGATGTGACAAAAATCAAATATTCAAAACATAAATGCATGAATCCATGGGCTTGTTTTTGACCTAATTTCATTCATGTACTTATGCACAACCAAACCTAATGCACATGGACACGAAAAGCTGCTCAGAAAACATAGAACAAAGTTGCATTTTTTCATCAAAATTTTGGAATCTGAAATCATAGTTACAGCATGTTTCAAAGCCTAAAACCTATTCCAAACTCTTGCTGAGACTTCCTTGAACGTGTTGCAATCACTTTCCAGTCTCCATACTCCAAGAATTGGTAGAACAGAATCACGTTCATCACAAACTTTTCCATAATCGTTTTTTTATTTCCATGCATTATTCATGTGTTTTATTTGTTGATTTACACTAATCATGATATTCTGAAGCGATTGGCATAGGTTAATTGACCTAACTCTGCCTGAATCCAAATCTGCCATTAAAGGATATTAGGTTTTCAGAAGCTCCAAATTAGGGGTTCTCACATATGGCAAAATCATACCACCAAACTTGTATGAATGAATTCGTGGCATCAAGACGAAACAAACTGACTACTCGCGCCCTTTTTATATCAACTCAGCTCCTAATCGCTATTTTTTCAGTTTTCATTTAGTGGGGGTTTAAAACCCTCGCTATTTACTTTATGTTTATAGAGAAAACGAAAAAGAAGCCTGGCGTGTCATCTTCTGGATGGACAGTTCAAATATTCAGCGCGCTTTTTGATTTGTACCACTAATGTTGTTTCTTTTTATATAATAATTATGCTCCATTACATTAACAAATGCACGCAATAGCTCAGTTGGTGGATGAGGTGTCCTGCAGGTATTGGGACATGGGTTCGATTCCCAGGTCCCCCATATGTTCAATAATGTTTGTCTTAATGTATTCATATGCAGCGTTCAATCAAAGGTTCACCATGCACGCACATGCTAAGGCCTGACAAGTGGCTTCATGGTACAATCTGAAGGCTACAGGATGAGGTCCATGGTACACTCAGTCAACCATACCACACGCAGGCGCAGAAAGTCAAACAAGGCTTTTGTTTCATGGGCCAAATTACTCCAATTCACCTCCACAATGGGCCTGATACCCCCCATGGTTTGCATCATTTTTAATTTTTATTTGATTTTCTTTTCTAATTCTTTTTAAGTATTTCTTTTTTACCATAAAATAATTTTCACAATAATAACTCAGAAACTAAAAAATGTTTATTTTTTATTCACCATTAAAATATTTTTTGTAAATAAACTCTAACAATTAATTTAGGTTTCAATTTTAACATTTTTTTTTCTTAATAAATAAAATATGTAGAAATTAGGTTTTTGACATTTTATCCTTTTTCTTAATTAAATTTTCCCTCATTATTTATTATTATTATTTATTAAATATTTTTGTAAACAAATATGTAAATTAACTAATTAGTGTAAATTAGGTTAACTTGTATATTTTCCTTAATAATTAAAATAACTTAGAATTAGGGTTTCTCTTGATTTTAATTTTCTTTATTTCATAAATACAAAAACATAAAAAACAATTTCTTTTCTTAATTAAATGATTAATTAGCTTTTTAATTCAATTTAATTTCAAAAGGGTCAAAACCCTCGGACGTTCTATTTTTATTCTTTCGCACATTTATTTTCTTTTCAGATATTATGTAACTGCTCAAAGCTTGTAATAGTAATTAGGTCTTTTTACTTTCCGCATTTTTTATCAAACGGGTCTTTGTAATTTGGCGATGTATAGACCCGCGCCTTGTAATAGCGTAGGATTTATCTTTCCGCATTTAATTTTCTGCACTTTTAAATTCTAATTGCGTGAAAGAATGTATGGCTAATTAAAAACAAGCGTAGCTCACAATACCATGATCAAAGATAATTGCTAAACTGAAAACAACACACAAATTCACACACCACTCTTAGAGTACGCCTCACCTGTTGCCTTCGAAACGTGGTCGTCAAGTATAGGACGTCTTAGTAAGTCCTTATGTCCATGATCCGGTTGCCTCAGAAAAGTTGCCTCGAAACAGTTGCCTCGGAATAGTTGCCTCGAAACGGTTGCCTCGAAATAAAAAAGGATCAAGGACATAAGGGTAGCTTCTAAGGTGTCTTACTATTGCTCCGGTGACCACACTGTCCCTACAAACGAATTGACCCGAACACCTCCAACGGTGGTGCTACCTACCTCTCAATGGTGGGATGGCACTACCTTAAGGACATTTACACAGCCTAATTCCTTAGGGTAGGTAGATGACTCATAGATACTTGCTCTATTCAAAAACAAATCAAAACTCTTTTCACACCGACACTTTCAAAAAGCTTTCAAAACAATTTTTCAAACACTCTTGGGGACTGATACAAGAGTTATTCAGAAATCTTTCAACGAAACTTTTTCAAACCCACTCACACTTTGAAAAGCAAACAATTATGAAAACACAATGAGCAAGTATCTAAGAGCCCATGGATAACCATGGATAGAAAGGGTGCTAACACCTTCCCTTTCTATAAATCTACCTCCCGAACCGAGAAAAAATCTCATAAGGAATTTTGCTGTGCTTTTGTCCTGTCCATGTTGGAGAAAATAAAAGACGGTGGCGACTCTTGCTTCTGCGACATTTCGCGATCCAGCGTTAAACAGTCAGTTCTAAATCCACCGATCACAGAACTGGCGACTCTGCTGGGGACTCTTATAAAAGTGAGGTGTACCTTAGGACTAAGATCACTTGTGTTTTCAATTGTCTGAATTGTTTGCTTTATTATTGTGGGTACTGTCTTGGGAGTTCTATAGATCCTAACCCGGATCTGGGGGATACCTTCTTAGAAAGTAGCAACAAGGCTGTGAGGGAACTGTGCGGGGTATACCAACATGGTTGAAGCAGTCTGCTACGTTGATGTGGCACTTTGGTGAGTACCGGTAACCCTTGAGTCCAGTCAAGGAGAGTACGGGGCCGCCGCGTGGTGTCGTGAAGCATCAACTGACCTTAGGAACCTTAATTGAACCATCTTGGCCTCTTTAGGGTAGTGAGATAACTGACTTTGGTGCAGTCCGAGGTTGGTTGATACTCGATACTACACTCAATTGAGGGTTGTTTTCTTGGAATATTTCGGTCGCCAGTTTAGTGGCTAAATCGAAACGATGAACAATGAAAGCAATCCAATGATATTGGGACCCTTAGAACCCGGTTACTTCTAATAGGACAGGTTTTGAGCCCACCAACTTCAAGAGGGTAATACCTAGACCCCATGTTGGCCTAAACTCTAAGGGTTGTGGTGTGACTTGTGTGCCTTACCATGTTTGCTTTTGTGAATACTTGTGGTGTGTTTTTATCATAGCATCATAACATCATACAGCATCATATGCATTGACTAACCATTTCAGGGGTTCGAATCTTCATCTTTGTTCTTGTTTTGTAGGACATGGAAACTATCCGCAGAAAGACAATTCAGACCAGCCTTGTAAGGATCCCTCCTAAGCTTAAGGAACTTATATCCAGGATTCCCGAGAGCTCTTCTTTCAGTGAGAGGCATGGAAGACTCATCAGTTTGGTCAACACCAACATTGAGGAAGATATGATAAAGGTTCTCTTCCAGTTCTTTGACCCTCTGCATCACCGTTTTACTTTCCTGGATTACCAACTGGTGCCTACATTGGAAGAGTTCTCCCGGCTTCTGAAGATCCCTATCCTTAGTCAACTACCCTACAACGGTACGGAAAAGGAACCCAAACTTGAAGAGATTGCTAAAGCACTACGCCTACAACCATCTGACATCAAGGGACATTGGGAAGTTAGAAGTGGTATCAAAGGGTTCTTGGCCAGGTTTCTGTTTGAGAAGGCCCAAGAATGTTGGAACTCCCTTGACCTACAAGATTTTGAAGAAGTTGTGGCCCTCCTTGTCTATGGATTGGTTTTGTTCCTGAATCCCGACCAGCTTATAGATATCAGTGTTGTCCAGATCTTCATGTCCAGGAATCCTATACCTACGTTGCTTGGGGACATCCTTCACTCATGTTACACTCGAACCATGAGAAAAGGAGGTGTTCTTATGTGCTGCACTCCTCTCCTGGGAAGGTGGTTTATTTTGCACCTTCCACAGTCAGTTTTGAAGAATGAGCGGGGTTTGAGATGGTCACAACGATTGATGACCCTTACAAATGCTGATATACATTGGTGTTCTCGGTCCAGAGAAGATGTCACTATCATTGACCGTTGCGGGGAGTTTCCTAATGTTCCTTTACTGGGAGTCAGAGGAGGTATTACTTACAACCCGTGTCTGGCTTGGAGACAGTTTGGTTATGCTCGGAGGGACGGCCCTCATGACATGTTAATTCCTGACATAGTTTTTGACTTCGACAATGATGCACAAGGACTTCACCAGAGATTTATCAGAGCTTGGAGGATGCCCAACAAGGTAGACAGCAAGACACTGGGGCACAGGAACTCCATCCCGTTGGAACCTTATCTCAAGTGGGTACGAGCCCGCTCCCAGAAGTTAGTGATGCCATATCCTCATGTTCTCCCTGTGATCAAAGAGCCAGTATTGGAAGGAGAGGTGTCTTACACCATTCAACATCCTGATATGCCTACATCCTGGGAAGAAATGCAGAAGAGCTGGATCCAGCTTAAGGAAGAACGGAATTCTCTTGAGTCCAATCTACATGCTAGTGAGAAGAAGGTCTTGGAGCTCACCCGCCTACTGCACGAGGAAAAGACTCTCAACACTTACATAGCTCCAAAAAGGATGCGTAGTGTCTTATGGGATTGATTTACTTTGTAATGTTTGCCCATGAGGCTTTGATGTACTGAACAATTACTTCTTAATGATAACGTGTGTTCTTTTTTGTCTACAACAAATTTGAACTTTCGAACCCTTAAATGCATTGCTTAAACAGCATATCATGCATCAAGTGCATCACAGGACTCTTCTTTTCAGGTTGCTTAATGTTCTTCGCTGTTTATTTCAGCATCATGAACCCTGAATCATCTACCGAGCAGTCCATCAAGGCCCTTCAGGCTCAGAACGCCCAATTCCAAGAGCTGATCATGAGTTTGGCCCAAGGACAGGAGGAATTGAAGGCTCTGCTGGTCAAGAAGAAGAAGAAGAGAACGATACTGTTCAACACTGGCCGGAGGTTTGGTAACACACTGCAGAATGAGGTTAATCAAGTTGGTTCTTCTGTAGGAAAAGGCAGTCCCCAGGGGGGAAGGGTTCCTAGTCCGGTGGTCTCTGACAACGAGACTGGTTTTAATGAGGAGCAGTATCCTCCAGCTGAAGACAAGTACAAGCAGTTAGAGGATCGTCTGAATGCCATGGAAATTCAACAAGTGCCTGGTTTAGATTTCGGAGACTTGGGTCTATCTTCTGGTGTGGTGATCCCACACAAGTTCAAAGCACCATCTTTCGCAAAGTATGACGGGGCGTCCTGCCCTAAGCTACATCTCAGATCTTATGTGCGGAAGATCCAACCATACACTGTGGACAAGAACTTGTGGATCCATTTCTTCCAAGAAAGTCTTTCAGAGACTCATCTCGAATGGTTCTATCAGCTGGATGGAACCAAGGTTCGTAACTGGGAGGAATTGGCTACTGCTTTTTACAAGCAGTATCAGTATAATGCCGACCTCGCTCCTACACGTACCCAACTCCAGGGTATGTCGCTAGGATCGGGAGAAGGTTTTAAAGAGTATGCGCAGAAGTGGAGGGACCTGGCTGGCAGGGTGCAGCCACCATTAACCGACCGTGAACTAGTAGACATGTTTTTGGGGACCCTATCTGGTCCATTCTTCAATCATCTCATTGGCAATTCGTCTGCAGGGTTTACAGATCTCATTCTGACTGGGGAAAGGATAGAGGCTGGCATGAAATCAGGGAAAATTCAGAAAGGTGCGTCCTCAAGTTCTGAGAAAAAGCCTTTCAAGAAGGAAGCCAGTGATGTGTATGGGCCTAGAAGGCAAAATAAACCAGAACGCCGCCAAGCTGTCAACGCGGTGGTGATTGCAAAGCCTGTTGCCGCTCCTCGGCAACCCAACCAACCAAGGGGTGAGAGACCCAGAAGAGAATATACTCGGCTTAGTATGACCTTTTCACAGATCTTGCCGCAATTGCTATCGACCAACTTGGTGACCGTCAGAGAGGCTCCGAAGGTGGTGAATACAACATCTCCGAAGTATAATCCCAATGCCCGTTGTGCTTATCACTCCGATAGCCCGGGGCATTCTACTGATGATTGTTGGGCCCTGAGAAATAAGGTTCAAGACCTTATTGATGCGAAGGAAATACAGTTTGAGGCACCTGAAAGGCCAAACGTTGTGACTGCTCTTATGCCTCAGCATGGAGTAAATGCCATTGAGGAAGACCTGTATGCCGTTTTTGTGGATGATGTTGCTACCCCTCTGTTCACTGTTAAGAGGAACCTGTTACTGGCCGGTTTATTTCCGGGTTGTAGCAAGGGTTGCCTTCTGTGTGCCATTTCCCCTGCTGGTTGTCCGTTGCTGAAGTCAGGCATCCAAAGCCTGATGGATAGCAAAGAAATTTTGTTCAAGAAGACCGTTGTTCCTTTTGTTCCTGTTGAAGAAGTATCTGTCGTCACAATTTTCAACAATCCTACCAAGGCTCCCCCGAGGAAGCCAGTCAAGATCATGTCTGTTGCACCCATTATCATTACTGTTCCGGGGCCCCTCCCCTATGAATCTGACAAGGCTGTCCCATGGCACTATGGGGCAGATGTGTATGTGCTTGGAGTAAAGCATGAGTTCAACACTAATTTCGGTATCAGTACCATCACCGGTCCCACTAAAGTTACTCGCAGTGGCAGGCTCTTCTCGCCTGACATTGCGCCACCAGTCATCCGAAGACCTCTTATAATAACACCTGCAAGTGCGCTTGTTTCCACTTCTGATCCAGTTTCTACCCCTACTGCCGAGTCATCTGACACTCGGGGCAAAGGGATTAATGATGAGCCTGCCCGGATGGAGGCACCAAAGACTGTCAATGTTGAAGCCTCCCAACAGGAGATGGAGGAAATTCTTAAGATAATCAAGAAGAGTGACTTCAACATCGTTGAACAACTGGGGCATACCCCCTCCAAGATCTCTATGCTATCATTGCTACTGTGCTCAGAGGCCCATGCCAAGGCCCTGATTTCATTTCTGAAGACGGCCCATGTGCCACAAGAGACATCTGCGGACCAATTCACTGATTGTGTGGCCAACTTAACCGCTGACAATGGTTTGGGTTTCTCGGATGTTGATCTTACCGCTAAGGGAAGGAACCACAATGATGCCCTGCATGTCTCCATAGAATGCAGGGGCACTACTCTCGCATACGTGTTGGTGGACACCGGTTCTTCCCTGAATGTATTGCCCAAGAAGGCCTTGGACAGGTTGGATTGTGAGGGTCGGGAGTTGAAGCCTAGTAACATCATTGTCCGAGCCTTTGACGGGTCGAAGAGGATGGTTCATGGCAAGGTGGATATTCCGATTCGTGTTGGTTCCCAAGTCTTTGATTCAACGTTCTATGTGATGGACATCCGTCCATCTTATTCCTGTTTGCTGGGTTGACCCTGGATTCACAAGGTTGGGGCTGTGACCTCCACTCTACACCAGAAGCTCAAGTACCCTGTCAGAGGGAAGATCGTTACTGTGCAGGGGGAGGAAGAATACATGGTTAGTCATCTGAATTCATTCCGGTATATTGAAATGGACGGGGAGTTTATTGAAACCCCCTTTCAACATTTTGAAGAGGTACCTCAAACATTGGCAGCAGCAGAAGCAGTGACTGAAGAGGGTTCTCCTTTGAAGATGGCTTCCTTGAAGGATGCCCGGGCTGTGATTGAGAAAGGTGAATGTGCTAACTGGGGCAGGCTCCCTGATTTTACTCCTAAGACTGACAAATTTGGGCTGGGTTTTACTGCAGATGCCCAGAGGGCTATACGCAAAGCAAGGATCGGAAGACCTCCCGTGTTTATCACCAACCCAGGAGTGAATGCTATTGAAGGCGAGACGGAGGAATCAGAGTTTGATAGCTGGATTTACCCGACGACCGATGGTGGATTGAACAATTGGACCGCAAAAGACCACATACCTGTTACTTTTGTTACGCAGTAATGAATTCCTTTGTTTTTTTTAATTTGTAATAAACAATAAATTGAAACTTTATGGCCCGGTGTCTTACCCGGGGCACCGTTGGCTTCATTTGTGAGGGCTTATTACTTGTCATTTCCATATATCATGAATAAAGACATTGGACGTTTTTCGCATTTCAAATCTTGTGCTCTCTTTCTTTCTTTCTTTCTTTATATATTGCAAATCAGCTATATTTACACACACTCACTTATACAGGTTTCAATCCACTCTGGATCTCACTGGTAACGACTCTGCTACTGCCAGTTATGACTTCGAAAATCCGATCAACTTAGCCGAAGACGAAGGTGAAGATGATTGCGAAGTGCCTGGTGAGCTTGCAAGACTGTTACTCCAGGAAGAGAGGGCCATTCAGCCACATGAAGAGCCAATGGAAACGGTAAATCTGGGTACTGAGACAGATAAAAAGGAAGTAAAGATTGGTTCCAATCTAGAGATTAGCGTGAAACAACGGTTGATTCAGATGTTGCATGATTATATGGAAATCTTTGCCTGGTCCTACGAAGACATGCCTGGGTTGGATACCGACATTGTGGTCCATCATCTGCCTACCAAGGAAGACTGCCCTCCGGTAAAGCAAAAGGTCTGCGTATGCGTCCAGAGATGTCCGAGAAGATCAAAGCTGAGGTTATGAAGCAATTTGACGCCGGTTTTCTTGCAGT
Source organism: Vicia faba (assembly GCA_948472305.1). NCBI lineage: Eukaryota > Viridiplantae > Streptophyta > Magnoliopsida > Fabales > Fabaceae > Vicia > Vicia faba. Next base: position 232,370,225 of record OX451738.1, read on the forward strand.
GACTTCTTACCCTCAGTGGGTTGCCAACGTGGTTCCGGTACTGAAGAAAGATGGTAAGGTCAGAATGTGTGTTGACTACAGGGATTTGAACAGGGCCAGCCCTAAGGATGACTTCCCCCTACCTCACATCGACGTTCTGGTTGACAACACTGCTCAGCACAAGGTGTTCTCCTTCATGGATGGTTTTTCAGGTTACAATCAGATTAAGATGGCTCCTGAAGATATGGAAAAGACTACCTTTGTTACTCAGTGGGGCACCTTCTGCTACAAGGTCATGCCATTCGGGTTGAAAAATGCTAGGGAAACCTACCAACATGCCATGGTTGCTTTATTTCATGACATGATCCACCATGAGATCGAAGTGTATGTCGACGATATGACTGCAAGGTCCCAAACTGAGGAGGAACACCTTGACCATCTGCAAAAGCTGTTTGACCGTCTGAAGTTATACAAGCTAAGGTTGAACCCGAACAAGTGCACCTTCGGGGTAAGATCTGGAAAGTTGCTAGGCTTCGTCGTGAGCGACAAAGGTATTCAAGTGGACCCTTCCAAGGTTAAAGCCATACAAGAGATGCCAGTTCCCGAGACAGAGAAAGAAGTCAGAGGCTTTCTAGGACGTCTGAATTATATTGCCCGATTCATCTCGCATCAAACTGCTACTTGTGAACCAATCTTCAAGCTGCTGAAGAAAGATCAGGTAGTACGTTGGAACGACGAATGTCAGGCCGCTTTTGACAGAATCAAAGAGTATCTCCAAGAACCACCCATTCTTATGCCACCGGTTGAAGGGAGACCTATAATACTATACCTGACATTACTTGACAGCTCAATGGGGTGTGTGCTGGGGCAGCATGACGAGTCTGGCCGAAAAGAGCACGCCATTTATTACCTTAGCAAAAAGTTTACCGACTGTGAGACCCGATACTCACTGCTCGAGAAAACTTGTTGCGCTTTGGTATGGGCTGCTCGCCGGCTGAGACAGTATATGCTGACTCACACTACTTTGTTGATTTCAAAAATGGATCCAATAAAGTACATATTCGAAAAGCCTGCTCTGTCTGGAAGAATAGCAAGATGGAAAATGATCTTGACGGAATACGACATCCAGTATACAACTCAGAAAGCTATCAAGGGAAGTGTATTGGCAGACCACTTGGCACACCAGGCAGTAGATGACTACCAGTCAATGAACTTTGAATTTCCTGACGAGAGCATCATGGTAGTGACTGATTGTGAAGTACCTGGACCGGATGAAGGACCTGAGGAAGGATCCCGATGGTCTATGCACTTTGACGGAGCCTCCAACGCTTTGGGTAACGGTATCGGTGCTGTGATCATATCCCCTCAAGGAACTCATACTCCACTTACTGCCCGGCTATGTTTCAACTGCACCAACAACATGGCGGAGTATGAGGCGTGTATCATGGGTCTTCAAGCTGCGATTGACTTAAGGATCAAGTTTATGAGTGTCTTCGGAGATTCTGCTCTCGTGATCAACCAGATCAAAGGCGAGTGGGATAGGAAACATCTGAATCTTATTCCTTACAAAGAGTGTGTGTTGACATTGATCCCCCATTTCACAGAGATAACTTTTGAACACTTTCCAAGAGAGGAGAATCAGTTGGCGGACGCGTTGGCTACGATGTCTTCTATGTTCAAAGTCAAGTGGGACAATGAGGCTCCCCGGATCATCATCTGGAAACTGGACGAACCGACATATTATTGTGATCTTGAGACTGAGACAGTAACTGAAAAACCCTGGTATCATGAGGTGAAAAGGTACTTAGAAGCTCAAGAATACCCTGAAGGTGCATCTGTCAACGACAAAAAGTTTCTGAGAAGGTTCGCAGCAAAGTTCTTCCTCAGCAACGGCATTCTGTACAAGCGAAACCATGATTCGACCTTACTGCGTTGTGTGGATAAGACTGAAGCAGCAAGGATCATGGCAGAACTGCATGAAGGTACCTTCGGAACACATTCCAGTGGACATACCATGGCAAAGAAGATCCTTCGGGCAGGATATTTTTGGTCCACAATGGAAGCTGATTGTTACCAACATTCTCGGACATGTCATAAGTGCCAGATTTATGCAGATAAGGTGCATGTTCCTCCAGTTCCTCTGAATGTCTTGACTGCACCGTGGCCTTTTGCAATGTGGGGCATTGATATGATCGGCGAGATTAAACCTACGGCATCCAATGGGCATCGCTTCATCCTGGTGGCGATTGATTACTTTACAAAGTGGGTTGAAGCAGCTTCCTATGCTACAGTAACCAAGAACGTGGTGGCACGGTTCATTCGGCATAACCTGATCTGTCGATACGGTGTCCCGGAAAGGATCATTACGGACAATGGTACCAATCTTAATAACAAGATGATCACTGAGCTCTGCGAGCAATTCAAGATACAGCACCACAATTCTTCTCCTTACCGGCCGAAGATGAATGGGGCTGTAGAAGCAGCGAATAAGAATATCAAGAAGATTGTGCATAAGATGACAGTGACCTATAAAGATTGGCACGAGATGTTACCGTTCGCTCTTCATGGGTACCGTACCTCAGCAAGAACGTCAACCGGGGAAACTCCTTTCTCTTTGGTCTATGGCATGGAGGCAGTCTTACCGATTGAAGTCCAGATACCCTATCTCTGGATAATGAAGGATACAGATCTGAGCGAAGATGACTAGATCCAGACTCGACTTGATCAATTAAACCTAATTGACGAAAAGAGACTTACTGCTATATGTCATGGTCAAATGTATCAAAAACGGATGATCAGGGCATTTAACAAAAAGGTCAGACCACAAGAGTATCAAGTTGGGGACCTGGTAATCAAATGCATCATCCTTCCTCAGAGTGATCCCAGGGGCAAATGGACCCCTACATACGAAGGGCCATTTGTGGTTAAACATGTTTTCTCAGGAGGAGCCATGATTCTAACCATCATGGATGGTGACGACCTTCCTCACCCCGCCAATGCAGACATAGTAAAAAGATACTACGCATGATAAAAGACCCGTTAGGTTGACATACCTAGGCAAAAATTAGGGCTTCCCGGCGAACCAAAAGGGTTCGGGCAAAATGAGGGATGAAATAAAAAAAATCTATACACCCGGCAAGTCGAAAACCTGAAAAGGCGGCTTGGGCAAAAATGGGTATCCCAGTGGACTGAAAACCCGAAAGGGCGGTCCAGGCAAAAGTTAGGGATTAAAGCGTAATACTATGTCTCATTGGATCACCTTGCATCCAGAATCCGGTATCAACCATCAAGTTCAGACGGCATCGATCAATCAGCTTCATCGTCAACTGAGCAGCGAACTGATGAGACGCTCGAAGATATAAAGGCGATAGTAGAGTTGGAACCCAGTGGGATTATTCTTTTCACATAGCTGTTTTGTTTTCCCTTTTCACAAATTGTATAAACTCTTTTGTTCGGCGGCGTTCTCTTACTAGGACGTCATCCTCTTGTACATAAACGCCTATTTACAGGCAAATTCAAAAATCAATACAAGTTCACTTTTCAGACCAATTGCCAATTGTTTTTCCTTTTTCTGTTTTGTTTTGCGAAGAACGTCCAAGGTTCAATTTGTGATATATTCATTTGACACTAATTGCTAACTCATAAATATTTGCATACGAAACAAAGGATTAATTACAGGTAACGTCAGAAACAGGGGCAATAATGAGTTGTCTAAGCAATCTAATTGCTTTGTCCACCAAGGTACCAAGGTAAGTTCGGCTGAAGAATGTAACCAAGATATCTTAATTCCCCAGAGAGTAAGCCAGCAAGTCAACGATACTCTCCCCAAGCAATTGGTCTCCCATCAGCCCTAAAAAGACACAATATCCCCTAGCAAGTCAGCAATACTCTCCCCAAGCAGAGTTAGTCCACTGTCAGCCTTAAGGAAATTGGGTGTCCCCAGCAGATCTCAACATTCCTCAACGAAGTATACAAACATTCCTAACAAGCATCCCCGGCAGTCTTGGTCTAAGATTGTTCCCCGGCGGTATACCGAACATCCAGTGGAGCCATGCCCCAGTCCAATCTGAAAAGTTTCCCCAGGAAAGTGGAATCCATCTCCCCAGCAGGAAGCTTATCCCCAGTAGATTCTGAAAGCTTGTCACCTGCAGAGTACGAATGCTCCCCGGCTTTATTCAGAAAGTTATTTCCCCACCAGGATATAACTCGGTTATCCTCAGCCAATTGCCACGGAAAGATCGTCCCCGATGGAGTCTTCCTATTCCCCGGCGGAGTTCATCAATTCCTTCAACATAATACATCAACGGTATCCCCAGCGGAGTTATCATCAGCATCTCAGCAAAATACCTCTCTTTCCCCACAGAGTTCACTCCCCGCAGAGCAATCTATTCGCCAAGGTTATTCCCCAACGGAGTCATCTTCTCCTACCAGTATTCTTGCAACTATCATCCCCAGCGGAAACAAAGCTCTATTCTTCAAACATCAGCCCATGAATTAATCTCCTGGCATCCGTCAAGGATTTATTTTCCGAGACGAAAAAATTTATATACATAGCATGCACATACGCATCATGAACACACAATCTCATTTATTCTGAGAACATCACGCAGGTCATGCATCATGACATCGCATACAACTAATGTTTTGTCTTTTCAGGACAAAGGTTAATACAAAGATGATTATTATCAACTATCGCAACTAAAGATCCGATTCCTGTATCTTGCCAGGGTGTATCTGTTGACGACTAATTCCAGACTCGATTCCTGTATCTTGCCAGGGCACGTCTGAAGAGTTCGAAGATCCGATTCCTGTATCTTGCCAGGGTGTATTTGTTGACGACTGCATTACCAGACTCGATTCCTGTATCTTGCCAGGGCACGTCTGAAGAGTTCGAAGATCCGATTCCTGTATCTTGCCAGGGTGTATTTGTTGACGACTAATTCCAGACTCGATTCCTGTATCTTGCCAGGGCACGTCTGAAGAGTTTGAAGATCCGATTCCTGTATCTTGCTAGGGTGTATCTGTTGACGACTAATTCCAGACTCGATTCCTGTATCTTGCTAGGGCACGTCTGAAGAGTTCGAAGATCCGATTCCTGTATCTTGCCAGAGTGTATCTGTTGACGACTACATTACCAGACTCGATTCTTGTATCTTGCTAGGGCACGTCTGAAGAGTTCGAAGATCCGATTCATGTATCTTTCCAGGGTGTATCTGTTGACGACTGTATTCTCCGGACTCGATTCCTGTATCTTGCCAGGGCACGTCTGAAGAGTTTAAAGATTCGATTCCTGTATCCAGCCAGGGCATATCTACATAAAGAGTTTGAAGATCAACTCCTGTAACAGGCCAGGTAATTATTTTTCTTTCTCAGGTACGCAAGTTCTCGCTAAGGAATCTCTTACGCGATCGACAACCTCCCGATGGCATCTATAAGCCCATCTCTCTACTTACCAACAGTCTCCAGATGGAATCTATAAGCCCATCCTCCTATCCATCATCTCTCAACATGACATCTGTAAGCCTATTCCCTACATCATACTGCTAACATTCTACTATGTGAGTGCAAATTTCTGGGCACTCTAGTGTTCAATCATCTTCCACCTTCGGATTACGAAAGGCACGCCAGCCAATCTACATCCTCAGGTCTAAGAAGATTGAACAGGGGCAACTATTGTACCCCAAAATTTTCCCTCTCATATTCTTCAAGATTTGCCAAGATCAAGCTTCAAAATCTCTCAAGGGTTGCACAGTCCAATTGTCTCCTAACACAGTCAAAATTAGGGTTTTGGTTCTTGCAAAGAAATTGAGGTTTCCAAGGTTCCAATTAAGCCCCACATGCCTACATACATTGACAAGCATTCATATGCCAAATTTCAAGACTCACAGCATCAAGTTGCACAATCAAAAACCTTAAATGCTTCACAGTCAACTGCAGGGGCAAAATGGTCATTTGACAGTCAAAAGTCAAAAAATTTGGTCAACATCTTATTTTGAAGCCACAAACATCATTTGATCAATTCTTGATCATGATTCTCAAAGTATGGCTCAAAAAGTCTCAAGATGCAAAAGTTTCCATTTTTGGACAGCTGAAAAGTCAACTGCAAATTGACCAAGGCATAACTTCCTCATGGTTCATCAGAAAAATCCCATCCAAAGCTAATTTTGAATAGGATTGCATTTCCTACAATTCATCTTCACACTTCAAGTCCAAGAAATGCTCTCACAAAAAGTTATCAATTTCAACATTATAGGTCATTTTCAAAAGTCAACAAAAAGGCACTTTAAGTCAAAGACCATAACTTGAGATTGGTAAATCAAAATGACATGGGACCAAAGACATTGGTTAGAGGACTTCAAGACCTTTCCAAAATGTCCAAGAACATGATCATAGCTTCAAAATTGAGCAAGATATGCCTTGTAGAAGTTGGGAAATTTTTGGGAATTTTGAAAAGTCAACTTTGCTTCAAAAGCTTCAAAAATGCTAATGGGCCTCAAATTCTTCCTTGAATCATTACCCAAAGACTATGCACGACCCATTGAGCTCAAAGGGATTTATTTTCTTATTTTTAATTAATTAATTGAATATTTAATCTTATTAATTCATTTAATTAGATTTAAATATGAGAAAAATATCAAATAATGGTTTTAAATCTTTTTTGTGCAGCAAATATGTTCATTATATACAAGAGATTTCGTGCACCATCTCAAGGGGACAATATCTTCCACAATTGGCAAGGATTTGCATGAAAAAAGATTGAAAAAGATGTGACAAAAATCAAATATTCAAAACATAAATGCATGAATCCATGGGCTTGTTTTTGACCTAATTTCATTCATGTACTTATGCACAACCAAACCTAATGCACATGGACACGAAAAGCTGCTCATAAAACATAGAACAAAGTTGCATTTTTTCATCAAAATTTTGGAATCTGAAATCATAGTTACAGCACGTTTCAAAGCCTAAAACCTATTCCAAACTCTTGCTGAGACTTCCTTGAACGTGTTGCAATCACTTTCCAGTCTCCATACTCCAAGAATTGGTAGAACAGAATCACGTTCATCACAAACTTTTCCATAATCATTTTTTTATTTCCATGCATTATTCATGTGTTTTATTTGTTGATTTACACTAATCATGATATTCTGAAGCGATTGGCATAGGTTAATTGACCTAAATATGCCTGAATCCAAATCTGCCATTAAAGGATATTAGGTTTTCAGAAGCTCCAAATTAGGGGTTCTCACATATGGCAAAATCAGACCACCAAACTTGTATGAATGAATTTGTGGTATCAAGACGAAACAAACTGACTACTCGCGCCCTTTTAATATCAACTCAGCTCCTAATCGCTATTTTTTCAGTTTTCATTTAGTGGGGGTTTAAAACCCCCGCTATTTACTTTATGTTTAGAGAGAAAACGAAGAAGAAGCCTGGCGTGTCATCTTCTGGATGGACAGTTCAAATATTCAGCGCGCTTTTTGATTTGTACCACTAATGTTGTTTCTTTTTATATAATAATTATGCTCCATTACATTAACAAATGCACGCAACAGCTCAGTTGGTGGATGAGGTGTCCTGCAGGTATTGGGACCTGGGTTCGATTCCCAGGTCCCCCATATGTTCAATAATTTTTGTCTTAATGTATTCCTATGCAGCGTTCAATCAAAGGTTCACCATGCACGCACATGCTAAGGCCTGACAAGTGGCTTCAAGGTACAATCTGAAGGCTGCAGGATGAGGTCCATGGTACACTCAGTCAACCATCCCACACGCAGGCGCAGAAATTCAAACAAGGCTTTTGTTTCATGGGCCAAATTACTCCAATTCACCTCCACAATGGGCCTGATACCCCCATGGTTTGCATCATTTTTAATTTTTATTTGATTTTCTTTTCTAATTCTTTTTAAGTATTTCTTTTTTACCATAAAATAATTTTCACAATAATAACTCAGAAACTAAAAAATGTTTATTTTTTATTCACCATTAAAATATTTTTTGTAAATAAACTCTAACAATTAATTAGATTAATTTAGGTTTCAATTTTAACATTTTTTTTCTTAATAAATAAAATATGTAGAAATTAAGTTTTTGACATTTTATCCTTTTTCTTAATTAAATTTTCCCTCATTATTTATTATTATTATTTATTAAATATTTTGTAAACAAATATGTAAATTAACTAATTAGTGTAAATTAGGTTAACTTGTATATTTTCCTTAATAATTAAAATAACTTAGAATTAGGGTTTCTCTTGATTTTAATTTTCTTTACTTCATAAATACAAAAACATAAAAAACAATTTCTTTTCTTAATTAAATGATTAATTAGCTTTTTAATTCAATTTAATTTCAAAAGGGTCAAAACCCTCGGACGTTCTATTTTTATTCTTTCGCACATTTATTTTCTTTTCAGATATTATGTAACTGCTCAAAGCTTGTAATAGTAATTAGGTCTTTTTACTTTCCGCATTTTTTATCAAACGGGTCTTTGTAATTTGGCGATGTATAGACCCGCGCCTTGTAATAGCGTAGGATTTATCTTTCCGCATTTAATTTTCCGCACTTTTAAATTCTAATTGCATGAAAGAATGTATGGCTAATTAAAAACAAGCGTAGCTCACAATACCATGATCAAAGATAATTGCTAAACTGAAAACAATACACAAATTCACACACCACTCTTAGGGTACGCCTCACCTGTTGCCTTCGAAACGTGGTCGTCAAGTATAGGACGTCTTAGTAAGTCCTTATGTCCATGATCTGGTTGCCTCGGAAAAGTTGCCTCGAAACAGTTGCCTCGGAATAGTTGCCTCGAAACGGTTGCCTCGAAATAAAAAAGGATCAAGGACATAAGGGTAGCTTCTAAGGTGTCCTACTATTGCTCTGGTGACCACACTGTCCCTACAAACGAATTGACCCGAACACCTCCAACGGTGGTGCTACCTACCTCTCAATGGTGGGATGGCACTACCTTAAGGACATTTACACAGCCAAATTCCTTAGGGTAGGTAGATGACTCATAGATACTTGCTCTATTCAAAAACAAATCAAAACTCTTTTCACACCGACACTTTCAAAAAGCTTTCAAAACAATTTTTCAAACACTCTTGGGGACTGATACAAGAGTTATTCAGAAATCTTTCAACGAAACTTTTTCAAACCCACTCACACTTTGAAAAGCAAACACTTTTGAAAACACAATAAGCAAGTATCTAAGAGCCCATGGATAACCATGGATAGAAAGGGTGCTAACACCTTCCCTTTCTATAAATCTACCTCCCGAACCGAGAAAAATCTCAAGGAATTTTGCTGTGCTTTTGTCCTGTCCATGTTGGAGAAAATAAAAGACGGTGGCGACTCTTGCTTCCGCGACATTTCGCGATCCAGCGTTAAATAGTCAGTTCTAAATCCACCGATCACATGATAGCACCCTGATTTCCACAAAATCATCCTCTAAAATCTCACTACTTACCTCACCATTTTCTCATTCGCTTAAAAGCTTCAATTACTCACACCACCTCCTCACCTGCACTCTTCAATGTGAAACCACCATTCCAGTTTCTAATCTCAAACCGAGAGAACCACTGTGAGGGATGATGTTGTTGTTATCGTGAAGTGAAAACAGAGATGATGAAACACAGTTAAGGGAGATGAGATTAAGAGAGAGTAAGTTTGAGGGAGTTTTCAGTGATAAGGAAGATTTAGAGATCGTGAGAGAGAGGGCCAATGAGAGCTTGAAATTGAGGCACCATGATAGAAAAATGTGTGAGAGATATGAGAGTATGAAGCCTGAATCGGAAAAGAGAGTTCGAAAGAAGAAGTAGTATTTTTTTGATAGTGAGAAAGATCATGAAGTTTGAGAGAGAATTTTTATTTGTTTGGCTTTAATTAGATTTTATTAGGGAATTAATTAATGATTGATTGAGATAAAAAATTAATTGCAACCTTTCCCTTCCCCATATGAATCCAGCAGCGCCTCTTCATCTTCAGATTAGGGTTTCAAAAACCCTCTTTATTCCCTCTAAAGTGTATCCTGGTTTGGGCTTGAATTTTTAGCCCAAACCATTATTCAGTTTTAATTTTATTGTTTTTGATTAAATGTATATAACAATTGAACTGCATGGTGCCGTGGTTGGAGCGTAAGCCTTGTATTTGTGAGGTCCTGGGTTCGAGACCCATTGGGACACTTTTATCACTATTTTGTGCATTTTATCCCCTTTTAACCCAAACTCTATTTTATTTTAATTAAAGTGTATATACAACTGAGAAATGAACATGGTGTAGTGGTAAGGCAGATTTATTGCAACCTATGGAACTTGAGTTGAAGTCCTGGCTATTGCCCCATTATTTTCTTATTTCTAAACTTTCAAGTTTTTGTTAGCCTACTTCATTTAAAATCCATACAAGAAAAATACAAAAAATATTAGATTAGGTTTATAATTATTTCTTTTTTGCCCTCATTTAATAAATACCAAAAATATATATTAGTATAATTTTGTCATTATTTATTTTAATCAATTTTTGGTTGTTAATTATTTAGTTATTTAATGGCTATTTATTTAAATTCTTTTTGATTATTTAGTCTTTATAATTTTGTTTGCGTCTAAATCTAAGGAAAAGATCGTCTGGTTGACCCCGTGTCTTTGTACGTCTTTATTTTTATTTTCCTATTCTATCTATTTCCTTTTAGTTAAAACCTAAAAAACTCAATTTTTAAACTCACACTTTTTTGAGCCAAAACTTCGACACTAGGTCGTCGCATTTTCAAAATCTCATCCCCACACTCATTTTGGAAGCAAACCAATTTTAACCAAGAAAATAGATATTTCAAAAGGTTCCTATAGGATACTATAGATACACAGGGTTCTAGTACCTTCCCTTTGTATAACCAACCCCCAAACCTTCGATCTCTTTCAAATGTAGTGTATTTTTCTTTACTTTTAGTATTATTCATACTTTGCATATTTATGGGTTTTATTTCACACGTTTCCCTTGGAAATAATAAAGTGCGATGGAGACTCTTGCTATTTGTGAGTCAAGTTAATCAATATCTTGATCTCTGATTTTCACTGCTACAGAATTGGTGACTCTGTTGGGGACTCCAAAATACTCTAAGTGGGTTAAACCTAATTTGTTATATCTATTTTTGTTATTATTTCTTGTGTACTTATATGTGTTATGTTGTGGTTTCTTTGGGTGTTTATTACAATGGACAAGTCCTATACCCGGAATAAGTACACTTAAGATAGGAAGGGCGGTATAGTCATGTTAACTTTGAGGGAGTAATTCCAAAAAAGGAGGCATGAGATCCCCCACTTAGTGAAGGTCCCTTTGACCGTAGTATTTGTTTACCGAGTAATCGGGAAGACATTGCTGCTTTCGACCTGGGAGCCAAAAAAGCTGATAGCCATAGAACCCTTAACTCATCCTGGCCTTTTTAGGTGTAGTGCGGAGACTATGATGGAGTAATTCGAAGTAGTTGTCATGCAATGCTGCACTCAGACAAGTTTTTCTTGCAAATATTACTAATTACCGAGTAATTAGGACATTGGTAATATCTACAGGAAGAGTGTAGACACTGGAAACCTTTTAGAACCTTGTTCAGCAGGTGATAAACCCTTAGTACATACCTTGTGGGTTGATTCTCACCCTTTGACTCCATGCTTGTGATGTTAAACCTTTGAACCTTGTATGTATTTGTTGTATAACTGTACATTCATGCATTCATAAACATCATGACATGTTTATGACATACGTGGTCATTTCATTTCTAGGGCACTTTATCTTTGATTTTCGTATCAAGCTCATTACTCATAAATGGACACTAGAAAGAGGAGTACCATCATTTACAATGTTTGGATGCCAATTCAAGTTGAGGTCATGAAGTCTGAAGACGAAGATCAAGAAGGATATTTTTACGGCCTTCAGCTTCAAGAAGGTATTGATCATCTGGAAAGCATTATCAATAGAAGATATGTACTTATCAAGGAGCTATTTGAGAGACCAAAGATCGAAGCAACGAAGGAGATCTTTAAAAGGGCCCAAGAGTGGAGTAATGAGAATCTAGTTTGGGGCACCCTTGCTGATCTAGAGTTTGGGGAAACATCTTAAGGTTTATGATTTGTATTTTTGATGATCACCATCAGGTCTGTTTATTGGGATCTCTTGGCTTTGTATTTTGTAGCCTTTAGGCTCTTAACTTTGTATTAAACTTATTTGTCATATTTTATTGTTAATTATTTCTCGCTTGAAGCTTGAATCAAAATTTGAGGTACTTAGAAATGAATTGAACTTACCATTTATATAATCATGCATCATTCTACATTTTTGTTTCACTTTCGAAAGTCATTCACAAGTCTTATTTTCCCTTTGGTCCCGATAGTACAACACTCGCACTAAGAGAATGATTGATAATATCAAGCAAGAGATTTCTGAGCTCCGCAAAGAGATAACTACTTTGAAGGCTGGTATGGAGTATCTAACTTTTTTGGTTGTGTTGTACCCCAAAATTTTCCCTCTAATTTTACTCAAGACATGTCCATTGAGATCCCTAACTTGCCCTAGGATGACTAAGAATTGACCAGGCAGATTCTCCACCTAAGGCAACAAACCTCTAACCAGGGTTTCAGTTTTCATCAAGATGTATAAGCTCTAAGGGTCTCAAATGTTTTCCATGACCCTAATATTTCCTCAGGATCATCCATGCCAAATTTCATGCCTTGCACAATAAGTTTGCTCATTCAACTGATCAAATGCCTGAAAATCAATTGTACTAGGTCAAAAGTCAACTGTGGCCTATATACAGTCAAACTTCAAGATTTTTGGTCAACATCAACATTTTGAAGTGATATCCATCATTTTATCAAGGTTTGATCATGGTTCCTCAAGAAATGCCCCTAATTCATCAAAAGTCAAAAATGGCAAATTAGGGTTTCTATAGGAAAAGTCAACCAAACTTTGACCAGGCATAACTTTCTCATACTTTATCAGAAATTTTTCCACCAAAGCTATTTTTGAAAAGAATCCAATTCCCTACAACTTCTCTTCATCCCTCAAGATCAAGAAATTCCCCAGTTAAAAGATACAAACTCAGACATTATAGGTCCTTTCAAAAAGTCAACAAAAAACACCTTTTGGGTCAAAGCTCCTTACATGAACATGGAAGATCCAATTGAAATGAAACCAAAAGGGTTGTTTATAGGACATATTAAGATCTCTAAAAAGTATAATAACACCCTCTTAGGGTTAAAAATGAGAGAGATATGCATTTCTAAAGTTGACCAATTTTTGGAAAAGTGCATGAAGCCAATATTGACCAAACTTGAATTTTTTCCAAATGGGCCCATCTTTTCATGCTTGAAACTTGTTTCTAACATGGCCCAAGACCTCTGAGCTCATTCATACATTATTTTATTATTTATACTATTTATTTTGATATTTTACCCATTAAAATACAAAATTAAATAAATAAATAAATAAAAGAAATAATGGAAGATATGATTTGGAATCTTTTTCTCATCAAATAAGGGACAAAATATGTTGGAATATCAAGGGAAGCTCGTGGAAAAAAAAGAAAGATTGGATTTGTTCTAAAAAGCCAAAAAAATCAAATAATTGAAAGAAGATTTTTTTCTCATCAAAGCATGGATTTTTTCCACATTTGTTAACTTAATGTGATTCACTACATATACACAAACTATTCCAGACCTAAAGGACACACACGCAGCTACCTCCAAAAACCCTGAAATCTTTTCCAAAAGTTCAAAGAAAAAGTGAAACTCGTATCAAACAATCTCAACCCTTTTCAAGGCAAACCAAGCACTCCATCACACTCATGAATATCCCAGGAGTCCATCCCTATCATCCTTGAAGCTCGTAGCACCCCAGATCACTGTAACCAAGAGCCATCGATTTGGTAAGATTTGACAAATTCAAAATTAATAATTCATGCATTGTTGACATGTTTGATATGTTGTTTTGTGTTCAGGACATCCATTAGAACAGGTTAGACGTTTTGCATGAGAGCTTTGATGCTTGAATCACAGGATGCCATTGTTAGGGAATCACAAACTGAAACCTTAGAATCTTATAATACATGGACTTTTAGGCCAAATGGATACCCTCATTGAACTTGCAGCATATGATTTAGAGGGGTAGGCTTAATCTCTTGCTTTGATTTGTGTTATTTTGCAGGTTCCAATTTTGACATCATCGGAGAAGAAAAAGTTGACCACCGTGAGGGGTGGTCAGCTTCACCGGTGCATGCGTGGCACAGTCCCTTCTTTCAATTGATCCATTCAAATATTCAGGGCCCCACTGAAGGCTGCACATGGAAAAGTCAATATCTTTCTTGATTTTCATATTATTTTATTTTATTTCATTTATGTTCACGAATGAGAAGGATGGCTAGGTGGTAAGAAAAAATGCGTGTGAAGTGAAAGACTTGGGTTCGATACCCAGGTCAAGTGTTTTATTTTTCTAACATTCCTATTACAGATCCAGTACTTCAAGCTCCAGCGTGCACACCATGTGTCCTCACACCATCACTATCAGATCTTCATTGTTCCAGATCCAGCGCTCCTGGGTGCAGCCCCACCATAGACCTTACAGATGCAGCATTACTGGATCACGCGCATGAGTATGGGCCATTAGATCTGGGCCTTAGAAATTCAGTGATGCACCCCCCAATTTGGTTTCTCACCCCAGGCCCATTTCTTTTTAATTTACTTTATTTTCTTTTTTTAATTAGTTTTAAATTCATTTTTTTAATCATAAAATCAATAAAAATCACAAAAAAAAACAGATTTAGGTTTTTTTATTAAAATTAATTCTTGCAAATTAATTTAATTGATTTTAACTTGTTTTTCTTTAATTTAAAATTAATTAGAAATTGGGTTAAATCTCAAATTCTTTCCATAAAATACCAAAAATATTTTTAATAAGCAATTAGGTTTTTTTTAGGGTTTCAAACTTACTCCTGTTTTTAACTCTTGCGCATTATTATTTTTCGTAGGATTATTATTTTTAATTATGTAATTGTGCCCGGTTTGTAATAGCCTAATTAGGGTTTTACTTTCCGCACTCTACATTTTCAGTCAGATATAATTGTAATTGCCCCGAAGCCCTGTAATAGTTGTAGGTTTTACTTTCTGTACTATATTATATACTTGTATATAAACTGCTAGTAAATTAGGCGTGTATGGCAAGAACTAATCAATCAATATTAGATCACTAACATACAGATAAAAATACTTCAAAAAAGAACACTATTGCACACTTGCACCCCTAGGGTATTTCCCACTTTGGTTGCCTTCGGAAATAGTCATGTCCCTCGAACAGAGGAATATTCTTAGCAAAGATCCTCAGTTTAAAGTCATCATAAAGATCACAGTCCCTCAATCTCCCTCGAGTTTCCTACAAGAAATGATATTGTCCCTCGATGTTGCCTACAAATATATGATGACAGTCCCTTCAAATTGCTAAGGTATCTCTACATGTTGCCTTCAATGACCATAAACGTCCCTTTCGATAGTCCCTCAACATCCAACATATGGCTACCTACTCACTAATAGTAGGATAACACTATCTAAAAGAAAGGAGGAAAAGAACACCTTTTTCTAGTAGGTAGATAGCTATTAAGTACTTGCTCAAAACTAAGTCTTTTTACACTTACACACTTTCAAAATTCTTTTCAAAAATACTTTATCACACTCTTGAGGACTGATACAAGAGTTATCATAAAACAAACAAAATCTTTCAAAACACACAAACACGAAAGCAATTTTCAAAATGAGCAAGTACCTAAGAGCCCGTGGAAAACTACAAATGGAAAGGGTGCTAACACCTTCCCTTTTCATAATCTACCCCCCTTACTCAGAAAATTTGGAAAAAGGTCTTTTTCTGTTCTTTTCACCCTTTCCTTTGTTGGATAAAAGAAAAATCGGTGGCAACTCTTGCTTACCGCAACATTTGTGAACACAAACGTAAAACTAGTATTAATAGTCGGTTCTGGCACCGTATCACAGAACTGGCATCTCTGTTGGGGATATACTTAAAAGTGGGGTTTACCTTAGGGTCTAGATCATTTTAAGTTGCTTTCTTTGTTTGTTTTTATTGCTTTACTTTTAAAGGTTTGTTGGGGTATTCTTGTATAGATCTTATACCCGGATCTGGGGACACTTTTTAGGTAAACAACAATAGATCGTGAAGATTGTACGGCATAGACCGATATGGTTGAAGCGATAGCTGTGTTGGTGTGACATTTTGGTTGGTACCGGTATCCCTTGTATCAAATCAAGGAGAATACGGGGCCACCACGTGGTGTCGTGAAGCACTAACGAACCTTAGAACCTTAGTTGAACAAACTTGGCCATTAGGAAGTAGTGACATAGCCGGTCTCAATGTAAAGCTGGGAATCAATTGATACTCGATACTACACTCATTGAGATTGGATTTTCGGGATGTTTCTGTCGCAAGAAAAGATTGCTAAGCTGAAATAATACCGATAAAGAAAGATCAGTGATATCGAGACTCCTTAGAACCCAATTACTATTTATAGGACAAGTTTAAAACCAACTAAACTTTAAGAGGGTACTTACCTTAAACCTCATGCATGCCTTTGAACCTAAGGTCTATTGTGTTCTTTGCTTGTGTGTGATTAATTTTCTTAAACATGACATCATGCATCATAAACATTCATTCTTCATTACACTAACCATTTCAAGGATTAAGGGAATCTATCTTTGTTCTGTTTTGCAGATCATAGCCTCTGCTTGTAGAAATACCATCTGAATCAGCTTCGTGAGAATACCTCTTCAACTCAAAGAGTTAGCGTCAAGGGTTTCTGAGACTTCTTCGTTCACCAAGAACTATGGTCGAATTCTCAATCTGGTTACCTTAGGTTTTGATGAGAAGATGATGAGCATGCACTTTTAATTCTTTGACCCTAAGCACCATTGCTTCACCTTTCCAGACTATCAGTTGGTACCCACCATGGAAGAGTTATCTCAGATATTGGTGTGATCGGTGGATCTGGAACTGACTGTTTAACGCTGGTTCGCGAAATGTCGCGGAAGCAAGAGTCGCCACCGTCTTTTATTTTCTCCAAATGGAAAGGACAAAAGCACAGAAAAATTCCTTTAAAGAGATTGCTCTCGGTTCGGGAGGTAGGTTATAGAAAGGGAAGGTGTTAGCACCCTTTCTATCCATGGTTATCCATGGGCTCTTAGATACTTGCTCAATGTGTTTTCAAAATGGTTTGTTTGCTTTTCAATGTGGGTTTTAAAAGTTCCTTTGAAAGTTTCAGATCGACTCATGCGTTAGAGTGTTTGAAAAATTGTTTTGAAAGCTTTTTGAAAAGTGTCGGTGTGAAAAGAGTTTTTGATTTGTTTTGAAATTAGAGCAAGTATCAAGAGTCGTCTACCTACCCTAAGGAATTCGTCTGTGTAAATGTCCTTTAAAGCAGTGCCATCCCACCATTGAGAGGTAGGTAGCACCACCGTTGGAGGTGTTCGGGTCAATTCGAGGTTCGGGACATGGTGATCACCAGAGCAATGGGAAGACACCTTAGAAGCTACCCTCATGCCAGGTTCCCGGATCATGAGGACTTACTAAGACATCCTCTACTCGACGATCACCTTTCGAGGCAAGGCAACAGTGAGGCGTACCCTAGGGGTGGTGTGTGCGATTCGTGTGTCGTTTTCATTTGCATTTATCTTGTCATGTTATTGGTGTTCTATGCTTGATTTTATTTAAGGCCATTCATTCTTGCATGCTTTTTGTTAACAGTTTAAAAGATGCGGAAATTAAATCTAAAGCTATTACAACGGCGCGGGTCCACATCGCCAAAATTAAACCGGACCCGATTTGTCGGAAAATAAAGAAAGCAAATAAAAGTGCGAAAAGTTAAATGTTACAAGGCTTTGGGAGAGGTACATGATTATTTAAGCACAATAAAAATAAATACGCGAAATTAAATAATTAAAAATATGGGCGTTGGACCCTTTTGCAAAAATTGAAATTAATAAGGAATTAAAGTTAATAATTAAAAAAGAATGTTTTTTTTGGTGTTTTTTAGATTTAATAGAAAAAGAGAATTGATTAACATTAAAATAAAATGTCAAACCCTAATTCTAATTATTATATATTTTTTTAATTATTAAGAAAATGTTGAAATTTTTAACTAAATGAAACCCTAATTTTTATATACAATTTAATTATGAAAATAAATAAATAAATAATATTATGATAAAAAGGAAAAAAATTAAAAGGAGTAAAAATTATCAATTAAACCTAATTCTACTTTTTTGTATTTTTATTATGAAAAGAATTAACATTAAAACCCTATTTTAAATTAATTTATTTACATGAACATATTAAAATAAAAATTATTTATCATGTTTTTTTATCTTTTTCTGAGTTTTTTATGTGTTTTATATTTTTGTAGAAAATAAATTAAATCAAAACAATAGAGCAAATAAAATAATAATTAAAAATGAAATAAAAAATAAAATTGCAAACCAGGGGGGGTTCAGTCCCAATTGTGAGGTATGCTTTGAATAATCTTGCCCATTAAGCTTCAAACTCGTTGACCCTCCCAGGCACCATGTGGCAGCGTTGACTAGGGTTTATTGTGTTCATCCATCCTGTGCCTTTGATCTGAATATGCTAGACGCGTGGACGCTTGGATGAAGGAGGCATATTATGGACCACAATGTTGCGCCTGCATATGATTATTAATGGAAAAATAATATGAACATGTGAAAGACCTGGGGTTCGAACCCAGGTCATGTACCTCCACTACCAATCCTGCTTGCCAGCTGAGCTACACGCGCATTTAGTTAATATACAAACAAATAAATAATATAAAAGAAGCAACGCATTAATGGATTGAAAACGCGCGAAATTCAAAACAGCGAATCAACGGTTTCCACGTGATCGTCTTCTTCACGTGTTTTCTTTTTTTTCTGAAACAAGACTGTATGGCAACGGTTTTAGACGCGTTGCAGAAGGCAGGCTATTGGAAAATAGCGAATAGGGCTATGATGTCCATAAATTGATCGCGAATGGTGTTTCCTGTTCGTCCAGGCTTGCTGAGTACAACCATCATGGTCTTGAGGGCTAATTTTACTTGGTCTTAAAAGCCCTAATTTCTCATCCTGAAAACCCTAAAAATCAAGTATGGTATAATCTCATATAACACAGAAAAACGCAATTAAAGGTGTTGGTTAGCTTCAAAACTTTGTTATGAATATGAATCAAGTAATATATTTCACAAATAACGCATAGAATGGAATGTATGATTATGCAATTTGTTTGATACAGTTCCGGTTCTAGGTACCGATTCTTGGAGTTTTGATGGTGGTTTCTGATTGGAATACACTCAATAGACCTTGAGCAAGCTATATGAATGAGAATTAGGCTTTGAATCGTCCTCCAAAGTGGTTTTCAGTATTTGAGTTTTTAGAGAAAAATTCAATGTTGTAATGGTGTATTCTGCGCAGCTTAGAGTGTGGCACCATTAGGTTTGTGTTCCTGGCTTTGTAGTGAAGCTATTAGGTCAACAAAACTCCATCAAATCTCTTGCCATAATGATTTTTGAAAATTTGATTTTAAAGATCTTTTTGAATCTTTTTCATGTGTTCTTTGTATCAATTAGCTCAAATCAGACCAAATCTTTCCTAGTTTGCCTTTACACGAAATATTGACCTTAAAACATGTATAAAAAGATTTTTTAGGTCAAGTTATATATTTTCCACATATTTAAATGATTTAAATGAATTAATATTAATAATAATTCAAATAAATAAATAAAAAATGAGAAAATACTTCCCTTTGGGCCAAGTGGTCGTGCACATGCTTAGAATGATGAATCATGGAAGAAAAATGGGCCCATTAGCATTTTTAGGTCATTTGGATCAATGTTGACTTTTCAAAATATCCAAAAATTTCCCAACTTCCACAAGGCATAACTTGCTCAATTTTTAATCTTTTCTCATGTTCTTGGACATTTTGGAAAGGTCTTTGAGTCCTCTAACCAATGCCTTTAGTCCCATGTCATTTTGATTTACCAATCTCAAGTTATGGCCTTTGACTTAAAGTCCCTTTTTGTTGACTTTTGAAAATGACCTATAATGTTGAAATTGATAACTTTTTGTGAGAGCATTTCTTGGACTTGAAGTATGAATATGAGTTGTAGGAAATGTCTTTCTCTTCAAAATTAGCTTTGGATGGAATTTTTCTGATAATCCATGTGAAAGTTATGCCCTGGTCAATTTCAGTTGACTTTTTCAACTGTCCAAATATAGTAACTTTTGCATCTTGATGATTTTCTGAGCCAAACTTTGAGAATCATGATCAAGCATTGATCAAATGATGTTTGTGGCTTCAAAATGATATGTTGACCAAAAATTTGAACTTTTGACTGCCAAATGACCATTTTGCCCCTACAGTTGACTGTAGTGCAATTTAGGGTTTTGACTGTGCAATTTTGAGCTGAATGCCTTGAAACTTGATATGAGGATTCTTGACCATATTTGTAGGCATATGGGACTTGATTGGGCCTTTGAAAACTTCCTTTTCTTGATCAGAACACAAACCCTAGTTTTGACTGTATGTGAGACCTTTGCACTGGGCAACCCTTGGGGAACTTTGTGACTTGGCTTGGCAATTTCTTGAAGAATATGGGAGGGAAAATTTTGGGGTACAACAGTTGCCCCTGTTCAATCTTCTTAGACCTGAGGATGCAGATTGGTTGACGTGCCTTTCGTAATCCGAGGGTAGAAGATGATTGGACACTAGAGTGCCCAGAAATTTGCGCTCACATGGTAGCAGTGATGGTGGAATGGGCTTATAGATGCCATTTAGAGATTGTTGGGTAGGATGATGGGCTTATAGATGCCATCTGGATGTTGATCGCGTAAGATTCCTTAGCTAGAACCTGCATACCTGCAAAATAGAAAATGAGTACCTGACACGCTGCAGGAGCTGATTTTAGATGCTTGGTATAGATATGTCCTGACTGGTTACAGGAGCTGAGTCTGGAGCTTCAAACGGTGATGAATGAACCAGGGATGGTTACTGTCTTAGCATGAATGATAAGAGAACCTTGGGTGATTTTAACCTCAACAACGCTCGTCGAGAAAATCTTGGTGGGGAAATACCATCTTCGCAGGATCGGAACGAGAACCATAGGCTATTATAATCTGAAAGAGAATCACCTCACTCACCGTCGGAGAGGGAATCATAAGAAAAGGAATTGTCACCTCACTCACCGTCGGAGAGGGAACCATAAGAGACTATCACCTCACACTCATCGTCGGAGAGGGAAACGTCTGAAAAGGACTTACCACCTCACACACCGTCGGAGAGGGAACCATAGGAGACTATCACCTCACACTCATCGTCGGAGAGGGAAACATCTGAAGAAGGAATTACCACCTCACGCACTTGTCGGAGAGGGGACCATAGGAGACTATCACCTCACACTCATCGTCGGAGAGGGAAACATCTGAAGAAGGAATTACCACCTCACGCACTTGTCGGAGAGGGGACCATAGGAGACTATCACCTCACACTCATCGTCGGAGAGGGAAACATCTGAAGAAGGAATTACCACCTCACGCACTTGTCGGAGAGGGGACCATAGGAGACTATCACCTCACACTCGTCGTCGGAGAGGGAAACATCTGAAAAAGGAATTACCACCTCACGCACTTGTCGGAGAGGGGACCATAAGGAGATTTATCACCTCACACTCATCGTCGGAGAGGGAAACATCTTGAAAAGGACTTACCACCTCACACACCGTCGGAGAGGGAACCATAAGAGACTATCACCTCACACTCATCGTCGGAGAGGAAAACATCTGAAAAGGACTTACCACCTCGCACACCGTCGGAGAGGGAACCATAGGAGACTATCACCTCACACTCATCGTCGGAGAGGGAAACATCTGAAAAAGGAATTACCACCTCACGCACTTGTCGGAGAGGGAATCATAATAAAAGGAATTGCCACCTTACACTCACCGTCGGAGAGGGAACCGTAAGAGACTATCACCTCACACTCATCGTCGGAGAGGGAAACATCTGAAAAGGGAATTACCACCTCACGCACTTGTCGGAGAGGGGACCATCTGGGATAACTTCTACTGAGTCTTTATCAGAAAAATCTGTTGGGAGTCGATTTAGCTGGACTAGAGAAGGCCTTGAAATATGCTTGAGAATTTAACTGCATCTTTCCTGAAAGGTAAAGGTCAGTCATATGCAATGCATGATATGGATCAAGCAATGATGTTCTCAACATAAATGAGATTTATATGATATGATGCGTTATGCATGCTATAATGATGTATGTGTTGTTTTATGAATGTTTTCGTCTAGGAAAGTAGATCCTTGACGGGTGCCGGGAAGTCGTATCCTGGGCTGATGTTGAAGAATAGCTTTTGCCTCCGCTGGGGATGATAGTTGCAAGAATACCGGTAGGAGGAGATAACTCCGTTGCGGAATAAACTTGGCAAATGGCAGATTCTGCGGGGAGAAAAGATACTCTGACGACCATGCTGGGAAGCAATACTCTGTGGGGAGAGAGATACTTCGCTGAGTTATGGATAATAACTTGCTGAGGATGTCTTTGTTGTATTGGAAGTGTTGATAGACTTCGCTGGGGTAGGAAAGAACTACGTTGACGACGACCTTTCCGTGGCTTTTGGCTGAGGATAACCCAGTTATATCCTATTGAGGAAATAACTCTCTGAATAAAGTCGGACGACGCGTTCGTGCTCTGCGAGGGGTAAGCTTCCAGAATCTACTGGGGATAGGCTTACTACTTGGGGAGATGGATTCCAAATTTCCTGGGGAAACTAGATTGGACTCTCTTGGGGAAGCTTTGAGCTGCATTTGGGGAGTGGCTCTGCTGAATGCCTGGTATACTGCCGGGGAACAATCTTTAGGTCAAGACTTCCGGGGATGCTTGTTAAGAATGTATATATGCTGCTGGGGAGTGCTGAGATCTGCGGGAGGATACCCAACTTCCTTAAGTTTGATAATAGCTTTACTTGAGGAGAGTGTACTGGCTTGCTCTCTGGGGAATTTAAGGTGTACTAGTTATGTTCTTTAGCTGAACCTACCTTGGTACCTTGGAGGATAGAGCAATTGGATTGTTTAGACAACTCTTTTATTGCCCCTGTTTCTAGTGTCACCTGCAATTAATTCCTTTGTTTCGTATGCAAATATTTATGAGTTAGCAAATTATTGTCAATGCATATATCACAAATTGAACCTTGGACGTTCTTCGCAAAACAAAACAGAAAAAAGAAAAACACTTGGCACGTTTAACTGAAAATGTATTTGTATTGATTTTGAATGGCCTGTGAATAGGCGTTTTGTGTACAAGAGGCTGACGTCCTAGTAAGAGAACGCCGCCGAGCAAAAGAGTTTATACAAGTTTTGTACAAAAGAAAATAAAACAGTTGTGTGAAATGAATGATCCCACTGGGTTTCAACTCCGCTATTGCCTTTATAACTCCGAGCGTCTCATCACTTGATGACCTTGGTTGAAGGTGAAGCTAACTGATCGATGCCGTCTGAACTTGATGTAGATACCGGATTCTGGATGCGAAGTGATCAATGAGACATAGTATTACGCTTTTATCCCTAATTTTTGCCTGGACCGCCCTTTCGGGTTTTCGGTCCACCGGGATACCCATTTTTGCCCAAGCCGCCTTTTCAGGTTTTCGACTTGCCGGGTGTACAGATTTTTTTCTTTTTCATCCCTTCATTTTGCCCGAACCCTTTTGGTTCGACGGGAAGCCCTAATTTTTGCCTAGGCATGTCAGCCTAGCGGGTCTTTTTCATGCGTAGTATTTTTTAACTATGTCTGCATTGGCGGGGTGAGGAAGGTCGTCACTATCCATATTGGTTAGGATCATGGCTCCTCCTGAGAACACATGCTTAACCACAAATGGCCCTTCGTAGGTAGGGGTCCATTTGCCCCTTGGATCACTCTGAGGAAGGATGATTCGCTTGATTACCAGATCCCCAACTTGATATTCCTGTGGTCTGACCTTTTTGTTAAATGCCCTGATCATCCGTTTCTGATACGTCTGACCATGACAAATAGCAGCAAGTCTCTTTTCGTCAATGAGATTGAGTTGATCAAGTCGTGTCTGGATCCAATCATCTTCGTTCAGATTTGCATCCTTCATTATCCGGAGAGAGGGTATTTGTACTTCGATCGGTAAGACTGCCTCCATGCCATAAACCAGAGAGAAAGGAGTTGCCCCGGTTGACGTCCTAGCTGAGGTACGGTACCCATGCAAAGCGAACGGTAACATCTCGTGCCAATCTTTGTACGTCACTGTCATTTTCTGCACGATCTTCTTGATGTTCTTATTTGCTGCTTCTACAGCCCCATTCATCTTCGGTCTGTAAGGAGAAGAATTGTGGTGCTGTATCTTGAACTGTTCGCAGAGCTCAGCGATCATCTTATTATTCAGATTGGTACCGTTGTCTGTAATAATCCGCTCAGGGACGCCGTACCGACAGATCAGGTTGTGTCGAATGAACCGTGCCACAACGGTCTTGGTTACCGTAGCATAGGATGCTGCCTCAACCCACTTCGTAAAATAATCAATCGCCACTAGGATGAAGCGATGTCCATTAGATGCCGTAGGTTTTATCTCGCCGATCATGTCTATGCCCCACATTGCGAATGGCCAAGGCGCAGTCAGAACATTCAGGGGAACCGGAGGAACATGCACCTTGTCTGCATAAATCTGGCACTTGTGGCACGTCCTGGAGTGTTGGTAGCAGTCAGCTTCCATTGTGGACCAATAATATCCTGCCCGTAGGATCTTCTTAGCCATAGTGTGCCCACTGGAATGCGTACCAAAGGTCCCTTCATGTAGATCTTCCATGATCCGTTCTGCTTCAGTTTTATCCACACAGCGCAGTAAGGTTGAATCATGGTTTCTCTTGTACAGGATACCGTTGCTAAGGAAGAATTTGGCTGCGAACCTCCTCAGGAATTTCCTATCATTGATAGATGCACCTTCAGGGTATTCCTGAGTTTCCAAGTATCTCTTCACCTCGTGGTACCAAGGCTTCTCAGTCACCAATTCAGTCTCGAGATCACAACAGTACGCCGGTTCGTCCAGTTTCCAGATGATGATCCGGGGAGCTTCATTATCCCATTTGACCTTGAACATTGAAGACATTGTAGCTAACGCATCCGCTAACTGATTCTCTTCTCTTGGAAAGTGCTCAAAGGTTATCTCTGTGAAGTGGGGAATCAGGGTCAACACACATTCTCTGTAAGGAATCAGGTTTGGGTGTTTCGTATCCCACTCTCCTTTGATCTGATTGATCACAAGAGCGGAATCTCCGAAGACACTTAGAAATTTGATCCTTAGGTCGATCGCAGCTTGAAGACCCATGATACACGCCTCATACTCCGCCATGTTGTTGGTACAGTTGAAACACAGCCGGGCAGTGAGTGGAGTATGAGTACCTTGTGGAGATATGATTATGGCGCCGATACCGTTTCCCAAAGCATTGGAGGCTCCGTCAAAGTGCATAGACCATCGGGATCCTGGCTCAGGTCCTTCATCCGGTCCAGGTACTTCACAATCAGTTACTATCATGATGCTTTCATCCGGAAACTCGAAGTTCATTGATTGATAATCATCTACAGCTTGATGTGCTAAGTGGTCCGCCAATACACTCCCCTTGATGGCTTTCTGGGTGGTGTACTGAATGTCATATTCCGTCAAGATCATTTGCCATCTTGCAATTCTCCCAGACAGAGCAGGCTTTTCGAATATGTACTTTATAGGATCCATCTTTGAGATTAACAAGGTAGTGTGAGTCAGCATATACTGTCTCAGCCGGCGAGCAGCCCATACCAAAGCGCAGCAAGTTTTCTCGAGCAGTGAGTATCGGGTCTCACAGTCGGTAAACTTTTTGCTAAGGTAATAAATGGCATGTTCTTTTCGGCCAGACTCGTCATGCTGCCCCAGCACACACCCCATTGAGTTGTCAAGCACTGTCAGGTATAGTATCAGAGGTCTCCCTTCAACCGGTGGCATAAGAATGGGTGGTTCTTGGAGATACTCTTTGATTTTGTCAAAAGCAGCCTGACATTCATCGTTCCAACGTACTACCTGATCTTTCTTCAGCAGCTTGAAGATTGGCTCACAGGTAGCAGTCAGATGTGAGATGAAGCGAGCAATGTAATTCAGGCGTCCTAAAAAGCCTCTGACTTCCTTCTCTGTCTTAGGAACTGGCATCTCTTGAATAGCTTTGACCTTAGCAGGGTCCACTTGAATACCTTTATCACTGACCACGAAGCCTAGCAACTTCCCAGATCTCACCCCGAAGGTGCACTTGTTTGGGTTCAATCTCAGCTTGTATAGTTTCAACCGGTCAAACAATTTCTGCAGATGATCTAGATGCTCTTCCTCAGTCTGGGACCTTGCGATCATGTCGTCAACATACACTTCTATCTCATGATGGATCATATCATGAAATAAGGCAACCATGGCACGTTGGTAGGTTGCCCCACCATTCTTCAACCCGAATGGCATGACCTTGTAACAGAAGGTGCCCCACTGAGTAACAAATGTAGTCTTTTCCATGTCTTTAGGTGCCATCTTAATCTGATTGTAACCTGAAAAGCCATCCATGAAAGAGAATACTTTGTGCTGAGCTGTATTATCGACAAGGACATCAATGTGAGGTAAGGGGAAGTCATCCTTGGGGCTGGCCCTGTTCAGATCCCTGTAGTCGACACACATTCTGACCTTACCGTCCTTCTTAGGTACCGGCACCACATTAGCAACCCACTGCGGGTAAGAAGTAACTGCAAGGAACCCAGCATCAAACTGTTTCATGACCTCGGCTTTAATCTTCTCAGACATCTCTGGACGCATCTGACGGACCTTTTGCTTAACTGGAGGGCAGTCTTCCTTAGTTGGCAAGTGATGGACCACAATATCGGTATCCAACCCTGGCATGTCTTCGTAGGACCAGGCAAAGATCTCCATATAATCATGTAGCATCTGAGTCAACCGTTGCTTCACGCTGAGCTCTAGGTTGGCACCAATCTTTACCTCTTTTCTGTCTGCTTCAGTACCCAAGTTTATTGTTTCCACTGGCTCTTCATGGGGTTGAATTGCCCTTTCTTCCTGAAGCAACAATCTTGCAAGCTCGCCAGGCACTTCGCAATCATCTTCACCTTCGTCTTCGGCTAAGTTGATCGGATTTTCGAAGTCATAATTGGCAGTAGCAGGGTTGTTATCAGTAAGATCCAGAGTGGATTGGAACCTGTATGAGTGAGTGTGTGTGTAAATACAGCTGTTTTGAAATATATGTAAAGGAAAGAAAGACAGAAAAGGAGCACAATATTTGCAATGCGAAAATACGTCCAAGATTTTCATTCATGATATATGAAATGACAATTTGTATGCCCTCACAAATGATACCACGGTGCCTCGGGTAAGACACCGGGCCATAGAGTTTATCATTGTTTATTACAAAATAACAAAACATAGGAATTCATTACTTAGTAACAAGAGAAACAGGGAGATTGTCTTTTGCACTCCAATTGTTGAGTCCACCGTCGGTTGTCGGGTAGATCCAGCTATCAAACTCAGCTTCATCAACTTCCTCTTCGTCCCTGATAGCATTAACTCCATGAGCAGGCAGGGGAGCTGTCACTACATTAGGCTTGTCAGATGCCTCAAACTGTACCTCCTTAGCGTCAATGAGGTCCTGCAGCTTGTTCTTTAGTGCCCAACAGTCATCGGTAGAGTGCCCCGGGCTATCTGAATGGTAAGCACAACGAGCATTAGGGTTGTACTTGGGAGATGTTGTATTAGGGAACTTCGGCGCCTCTCTGACAGTCACTAAGTTAGTGGAGAGCAACTGTGGCAGGATCTGTGATAGGGTCATGCTTAACCGGGTAAACTCTCTCCAGGGTCTTTCAGCCCTTTGAGGATTGTTTGACCGAGGAGCGGCAGCAGGCTTAGCAATCATCACCGCGCTGACAGATTGGCGGTGCTCAGGTCTCTCTGATTTCCTAGAACCATACACGGCACTAGACTCCTTCTTAAATGGTTTCTTTTCCGAACTAGATGATGCACCCTTTGCGATCTTCCCAGACTTCAGCCCGGCTTCAATTCTCTCTCTGGTCAGAATCAAATCAGTGAAACCAGCAGAAGAATTCCCAATGAGATGGTTGAAAAATGGCCCAGATAGGGTTCCCAAGAACATGTCTACCAACTCCCGATCAGTCAATGGTGGCTGCACCCTGCCAGCCAGGTCTCTCCACTTCTGAGCGTACTCCTTAAAACCTTCACTTGCACCTAACGCCATTCCCTGGAGTTGGGTACGTGTGGGGGCAAGGTCGGCATTATATTGATACTGCTTATAGAAAGCAGTAGCCAACTCCTCCCAGTTACGAACCTTGGTCCCATCCAGCTGATAGAACCATTCGAGGTGAGTCCCTGAAAGACTCTCCTGGAAGAAGTGGATCCATAGATTCTTATCCGCAGAGTACGGCTGAATTTTCCGAACATAGGACCTCAGATGCAGCTTGGGACAAGATGCCCCGTCATATTTGGAGAAGGATGGTGCTTTGAACTTGTGGGGGATGATCACACCAGTTGACAAACCCAAATCTCCGAAATCCAGCCCAGGTACCTGTTGAACCTCCATAGCCTTCAACCTGTCCTCCAGTTGCTTATATCTGTCATTAGCAAGAGGGTACTGCTCTTCATCAAAATCTGTCTCGTTGTCGGAGACTACCGGACTAGGGACCTTGACTTCTGCCTGAGAAGGACTCTTGCCAACAGAAGAACCAGCCTCTTCATGCTGCAGAGTGTTGCCAAACCTTCGGCCCGAGTTGAACAGAACAGTTCTCCTCTTCTTCTTCTTCTCCTTCTTCAGGAGCATAGTCTTTAATTCTTCTTGGCCTTTAGCCAGACCCTTGATTAGTTCTTGAAACTGCGCATTCTGCGCCTGAAGAGCCTTGATTGATGTCTCGGTTGATGCAGATTCGGGATTCATGATGCTGAAATAAACAGCGAAGAACTGTAAGCAACCTGAAAAGTGGAAAAACCTGCTATGCACATGATGTATGAAATGCGTATGCAATGCATTCAAGGGTTCGAAAGTTCAAATTTGTTGTAGACAAAAAGGAACACACGTTATCATTAAAGAAATCATTGTTTAATACATCAAGGCCTCATGGGCAAAAGTACAAAAATCAAATCAATCCCAAAATACACTGCGCATCCTCTTCGGAGCTATGTAGGTATTGAGATTCCTCTCCTCATGCAACAGGCGGGTGAGCTCCAAGACCTTCTTTTCACTGGCATGCAGACTAGTCTCAAGAGAATTCCGTTCTTCCTTAAGCTGGATCCAGCTCTTCTGCATCTCTTCCCAGGATGTGGGCATATCAGGGTGCTGAATAACATGAGACACTTCCCCTTCCAAGACTGGTTCTTTGATTACTGGGAGCACATGAGGATAAGGCATTACTAACTTCTGGGAGCGGGCGCGTACCCACTTGAGATAAGGCTCCAAAGGGATGGAGTTCCTGTGCCCCAGTGTCTTGCTGTCTATCCTACTTGGCATCCTCCAAGCTCTGATAAATCTCTGGCGAAGTCCTTGAGTATCATTGTCGAAGTCAAAAACTATGTCAGGAATTAACATGTCATGAGGACCGTCCCTCCGAGCATAACCAAACTGTCTCCAATCCAGGCATGGGCTATAAGTAATACCTCCTCTGATTCCAAGTAAAGGAACATTAGGGTATTCCCCGCAACGATCAATGATGGTGACATCTTCTCTGGACCTAGGGCACCAATGTATATCTGCATGTGTAAGAGTCATCAACCGTTGTGACCATCTCAAACCCCGCTCATTCTTCAGGACAGATCGTGGAAGGTGCGAAATAAACCACCTTCCCAGGAGAGGAGTGCAACACATAAGGACACCTCTTTTTCTCATGGTTCGAGTGTAACATGAGTGAAGGATGTCCCCTAGCAACGTAGGTATAGGATTCCTGGACATAAAGATCTGAACAGCACTGATATCAATAAGCTGATCTGGATTAGGGAACAACACCAGACCATAGACAAGGAGGGCTACCACTTCTTCAAAAGCTTGCAAGTCAAGGGAGTTCCAACATTCAAGGGCCTTCTCAAACAGAAACCGGGCTAAGAACCCTTTGATACCACTTCTAACTTCCCAATGTCCCTTGAGGTCAGATGACTGTAGGTGTAAGGCTTTAGCAATCTCTTCAAGCTTAGGTTCCTTTTCTGTACCGTTGAAAGGTAGCTGATCAAGGATAGGGATCTTCAGGAGCCGGGAGAACTCCTCCAATGTAGGTACCAACTGATAGTCCAAGAAGGTGAAACAGTGATGCAGAGGGTCAAAGAATTGGAACAGAACCTTTATCATATCTTCCTCAATGTTGGTGTTGACCAAGCTGATGAGGCTTCCATGTCTTTCACTGAACGAAGAGTTCTCGGGAATCCTGGATATAAGCTCCTTAAGATGAGGAGGGATCCTTACAAGACTGACTTGAATTGTCTTTCTACGAACAGTTTCCATGTCCTACAAAACAAGAACAAAGATGAAAATTCGAACCCCTGAAATGGTTAGTCAATGCATATGATGCTGGATGATGTCATGATGCTATGATTAAAAACACCACAGATATTTACAAAGACAAACATGTAAGGCACACAAGGCACACAAGTCAAGCCCTTAGGGTTTAAGGCCAGCATGGGGTCTGGGTAGTACCCTCTTGAAGTTGGTGGGTTCAACCTGTCCTAATCAAAGTAACCGGGTTCTAAGGTTCCCAATATCACGGGATTGCTTTCATTGTTCATCGTTTCGATTTAGCCACTGAACTGGCGACCGAAATATTCCAGGAAAGCAACCCTCAATTGAGTGTAGTATCGAGTATCAACCAACCTCGGACTGCACCAAAGTCAGTTATCTCACTACCCTAAAGAGGCCAAGATAGTTCAATTAAGGTTCCTAAGGTCTGTTGATGCTTCACGACACCACGCGGAGGCCCCGTACTCTCCTTGACTGAACTCAAGGGTTACCGGTACACACCAAAGTTCCACATCAACGTAGCAGACTGTTTCAACCATGTCGGTATACCTCGCACAGTTCCCTCACAGCCTTGTTGCTACTTTCTAAGAAGGTATCCCCCAGATCCGGGTTTAGGATCTATAGAACTCCCAAGCAACCCACAATAATAAAGCAAGCAAAGAAGACAATTGAAAACATAGTTATGACCTAGCCCTAAGGTACACCCCACTTTATAAGTTTATCCCCAGCAGAGTCGCCAGTTCTGTGATCGGTGGATCTGGAACTGACTGTTTAACGCTGGTTCGCGAAATGTCGCGGAAGCAAGAGTCGCCACCGTCTTTTATTTTCTCCAAATGGAAAGGACAAAAGCACAGAAAAATTCCTTTAAAGAGATTGCTCTCGGTTCGGGAGGTAGGTTATAGAAAGGGAAGGTGTTAGCACCCTTTCTATCCATGGTTATCCATGGGCTCTTAGATACTTGCTCAATGTGTTTTCAAAATGGTTTGTTTGCTTTTCAATGTGGGTTTTAAAAGTTCCTTTGAAAGTTTCAGATCGACTCATGCGTCAGAGTGTTTGAAAAATTGTTTTGAAAGCTTTTTGAAAAGTGTCGGTGTGAAAAGAGTTTTTGATTTGTTTTGAAATTAGAGCAAGTATCAAGAGTCGTCTACCTACCCTAAGGAATTCGTCTGTGTAAATGTCCTTTAAAGCAGTGCCATCCCATCATTGAGAGGTAGGTAGCACCACCGTTGGAGGTGTTCGGGTCAATTCGAGGTTCGGGACATGGTGATCACCAGAGCAATGGGAAGACACCTTAGAAGCTACCCTCATGCCAGGTTCCCGGATCATGAGGACTTACTAAGACATCCTCTACTCGACGATCACCTTTCGAGGCAAGGCAACAGTGAGGCGTACCCTAGGGGTGGTGTGTGCGATTCGTGTGTCGTTTTCATTTGCATTTATCTTGTCATGTTATTGGTGTTCTACGCTTGATTTTATTTAAGGCCATTCATTCTTGCATGCTTTTTGTTAACAGTTTAAAAGATGCGGAAATTAAATCTAAAGCTATTACAACGGCGCGGGTCCACATCGCCAAAATTAAACCGGACCCGATTTGTCGGAAAATAAAGAAAGCAAATAAAAGTGCGAAAAGTTAAATGTTACAAGGCTTTGGGAGAGGTACATGATTATTTAAGCACAATAAAAATAAATACGCGAAATTAAATAATTAAAAATATGGGCGTTGGACCCTTTTGCAAAAATTGAAATTAATAAGGAATTAAAGTTAATAATTAAAAAAGAATGTTTTTTTTGGTGTTTTTTAGATTTAATAGAAAAAGAGAATTGATTAACATTAAAATAAAATGTCAAACCCTAATTCTAATTATTATATTTTTTTTTAATTATTAAGAAAATGTTGAAATTTTTAACTAAATGAAACCCTAATTTTTATATACAATTTAATTATGAAAATAAATAAATAAATAATATTATGATAAAAAGGAAAAAAATTAAAAGGAGTAAAAATTATCAATTAAACCTAATTCTACTTTTTTGTATTTTTATTATGAAAAGAATTAACATTAAAACCCTATTTTAAATTAATTTATTTACATGAACATATTAAAATAAAAATTATTTATCATGTTTTTTTATCTTTTTCTGAGTTTTTTATGTGTTTTATATTTTTGTAGAAAATAAATTAAATCAAAACAATAGAGCAAATAAAATAATAATTAAAAATGAAATAAAAAATAAAATTGCAAACCAGGGGGGGTTCAGTCCCAATTGTGAGGTATGCTTTGAATAATCTGGCCCATTAAGCTTCAAACTCGTTGACCCTCCCAGGCACCATGTGGCAACGTTGACTAGGGTTTATTGTGTTCATCCATCCTGTGCCTTTGATCTGAATATGCTAGACGCGTGGACGCTTGGATGAAGGAGGCATATTATGGACCACAATGTTGCGCCTGCATATGATTATTAATGGAAAAATAATATGAACATGTGAAAGACCTGGGGTTCGAACCCAGGTCATGTACCTCCACTACCAATCTTGCTTGCCAGCTGAG
Organism: Vicia faba; assembly: GCA_948472305.1. Lineage (NCBI taxonomy): Eukaryota > Viridiplantae > Streptophyta > Magnoliopsida > Fabales > Fabaceae > Vicia > Vicia faba. The sequence continues at coordinate 232,403,387 of OX451738.1, forward strand.
CTACACGCGCATTCAGTTAATATACAAACAAATAAATAATATAAAAGAAGCAACGCATTAATGGATTGAAAACGCGCGAAATTCAAAACAGCGAATCAACGCTTTCCACGTGATCGTCTTCTTCACGTGTTTTCTTTTTTTTCTGAAACAAGACTGTATGGCAACGGTTTTAGACGCGTTGCAGAAGGCAGGCTATTGGAAAATAGCGAATAGGGCTATGATGTCCATAAATTGATCGTGAATGGTGTTTCCTGTTCGTCCAGGCTTGCTGAGTACAACCATCATGGTCTTGAGGGCTAATTTTACTTGGTCTTAAAAGCCCTAATTTCTCATCCTGAAAACCCTAAAAATCAAGTATGGTATAATCTCATATAACACAGAAAAACGCAATTAAAGGTGTTGGTTAGCTTCAAAACTTTGTTATGAATATGAATCAAGTAATATATTTCACAAATAACGCATAGAATGGAATGTATGATTATGCAATTTGTTTGATACAGTTCCGGTTCTAGGTACCGATTCTTGGAGTTTTGATGGTGGTTTCTGATTGGAATACACTCAATAGACCTTGAGCAAGCTATATGAATGAGAATTAGGCTTTGAATCGTCCTCCAAAGTGGTTTTCAGTATTTGAGTTTTTAGAGAAAAATTCAATGTTGTAATGGTGTATTCTGCGCAGCTTAGAGTGTAGCACCATTAGGTTTGTGTTCCTGGCTTTGTAGTGAAGCTATTAGGTCAACAAAACTCCATCAAATCTCTTGCCATAATGATTTTTGAAAATTTGATTTTAAAGATCTTTTTTAATCTTTTTCATGTGTTCTTTGTATCAATTAGCTCAAATCAGACCAAATCTTTCCTAGTTTGCCTTTACACGAAATATTGACCTTAAAACATGTATAAAAAGATTTTTTAGGTCAAGTTATATATTTTCCACATATTTAAATGATTTAAATGAATTAATATTAATAATAATTCAAATAAATAAATAAAAAATGAGAAAATACTTCCCTTTGGGCCAAGTGGTCGTGCACATGCTTAGAATGATGAATCATGGAAGAAAAATGGGCCCATTAGCATTTTTAGGTCATTTGGATCAATGTTGACTTTTCAAAATATCCAAAAATTTCCCAACTTCCACAAGGCATAACTTGCTCAATTTTTAATCTTTTCTCATGTTCTTGGACATTTTGGAAAGGTCTTTGAGTCCTATAACCAATGCCTTTGGTCCCATGTCATTTTGATTTACCAATCTCAAGTTATGGCCTTTGACTTAAAGTCCCTTTTTGTTGACTTTTGAAAATGACCTATAATGTTGAAATTGATAACTTTTTGTGAGAGCATTTCTTGGACTTGAAGTATGAATATGAGTTGTAGGAAATGTCTTTCTCTTCAAAATTAGCTTTGGATGGAATTTTTCTGATAATCCATGTGAAAGTTATGCCCTGGTCAATTTCAGTTGACTTTTTCAGCTGTCCAAATATAGTAACTTTTGCATCTTGATGATTTTCTGAGCCAAACTTTGAGAATCATGATCAAGCATTGATCAAATGATGTTTGTGGCTTCAAAATGATCTGTTGACCAAAAATTTGAACTTTTGACTGCCAAATGACCATTTTGCCCCTACAGTTGACTGTAGTGCAATTTAGGGTTTTGACTGTGCAATTTTGAGCTGAATGCCTTGAAACTTGATATGAGGATTCTTGAACATATTTGTAGGCATATGGGACTTGATTGGGCCTTTGAAAACTTCCTTTTCTTGATCAGAACACAAACCCTAGTTTTGACTGTATGTGAGACCTTTGCACTGGGCAACCCTTGGGGAACTTTGTGACTTGGCTTGGCAATTTCTTGAAGAATATGGGAGGGCAAATTTTGGGGTACAACAATTGGGTATACCTATTTTGGATCAGTTTCCTTTCATCGGTTTAGAAGAAGCTCCAAAGCCAGAGATCATTGCAGCAGCTTTGCACCTTAAACGGTCCGACATTGTATCTAACTGGGAAACAAGAAGCCGAGTTAAGGGTTTTCTAGCCAAGTTACTAATAGAGAAGGCTCAGATGTTTTGGGATGATTTGGACTTCCAGGATTTTGAGGAGGTCTTGGCCCTTCTAATCTATGGGTTAGTACTGTTCCCTAATCCATACTTACTCATATATGTGAATACTATCAAAGTCTTCCTCTCTCGCAACCCTGTGCCCACTCTACTCTGAGACACCTTGCATACCTTCCACACTCATACCATGAAGAAAAAAGGGATTCTTATGTGCTGTGTGCCATTGCTTTTGAGGTGGTTTATTTCTCACCTCCCTAAGACAGTACTGAAGAATGATGAAGGTTTGGGCTGGTCATAAAGGATAATATCACTTTCTCACGCGAATATTCTCTGGTATTCCCAATCTATGGAAGATATTTTTATTATTGACCGCTGCGGGGAGTTCCCTAATGTCCCACTACTCGGTATTATGGGAGGTATAACCTATAATCCTTCTCTGGCTCTGCGACAATTTGGTTACGCTCGAAGGGATGGTCCTCATAAGATGATTTTCCAGGGCATTATGTTTAACTATGAGGATGATGTTCAAGGGTATCGTTAGAGGTTCATACGAGCTTGGGGCATGGTAAACAGATCTGACACCAAGACTTTGGGGCCGAAGACTTCCATCCATATGGAACCTTATCTCCAATGGGTACGAGCTTGTGCTCAGAACCTTATGATGCCATATATAGCCATCTTACCAGTGATTGTGGAGCCTGTTACTGAAGGCGATGTTCCCTATACAGTTCTTCATCCTGATATGCCCACTGATCTTGAAGAACTGTAGAGATCCTGGATTCAGCTGAAGAAAGAGTGGGATACCTATAGAGATCATTTCTATGCCCGTGAGAGGAAAGTTTTTGAGCTCACGAAGCAACTTCACGAGGAAAGAGGTCTTAATGTCTATCTCGGCATGAAGAGGAAGCGTCCAGGGGAAACTTGATTTCTTAGTTTTTAGAATTTTCAATTGAATGCCTAAAAGGCAATTGTATTTTGAATTCTACTAATAAAATATTTGTTTCCCTTTGTTTCACAAATTTAAATTTCCCGAAATCCTTGAAATCATTGCATACACATATCATACATATCATTGCATAAACATGTTTCATAGCAGGTTTCTCATCTTCTTCACTGTTTATTTCAACAGTAAAGAAATGGCTCTCGAACAAACAGTGAAGGATCTACAAACTCAAAATGCTCAGTTTCAACAAATGATCATGGCTCTGGCCAAGGGGCAAGAGGAACTGAAAGCCTTGATTATCAAAGAGAAGACCAAGAAACCCAAGAAGCCAGCTGGTGTGGTGAATTTGGGAAGGAGGTTCAAAGGACCGTTAAGGAAAGTCATAGAGCTAGCATCTTCGTCAAAGGAAGGAGACAATTAAGAAGGGGAAATAAGAGAGGAAGACCACAGTCCAAGGGAATCTGATATTGAGACTGACTATAATGAGGAGCAGTATCCTCCGACCGACAAAAAATAAAAACAGCTAGAGGATCGCCTGAATGCAATGGAAATCCAGAAGGTACCTGGGCTGGATTTTGAAGAGCTGGGTTTGGTTTCTGGGGTTGTCATCCCGCAGAAGTTCAAGGTTCCGGTGTTCGCCAAATATGATGGGGTCTCATGTCCCAAGATGCATCTTCGATGTTATGTGAGAAAGATTCAACCTCACACTGCAGACAAGGACTTATGGGTCCATTTCTTTCAAGACATTTTATCCGGGACTCAACTAGAGTGGTTCTACCAGCTGGAAGGGACCAATATTTGTAACTGGGAAGACCTGGCTGCTTATTTCTACAAGCAGTATCACTATAATGCAAAACTTTCTCCCACTCGTACACAACTCCAAAGTATGTCTATGGGTCCGAGCGATGGGTTTAAAGTCTATGCTCAGAACTGGAGGGACTTAGCAGGAAGAGTCCAACCCCCCCTGTATGATAGGGAGTTAGTGGATTTTTTTTGGGTACCCTATCTGGTCTGTTTTTCAATCATGTGATTGGAAGCTCTTCAGCTGGCTTTACTGAGTTGATTTTGACATGAGAAAGAGTGGAAGCTGAGATTAGAAGTGGAAAGATTCAGAAGGATGCCTCTTCAAGTGCGGGAAAGAGACCTTTTGTAGGAAAAAAAGAGGTCAGTGCTGTTTACAATCAACGAAATCAGGGCAGAACTGAGCACCGTCCAATAGTAGGGACTGTTATGATATCCAAGCCTGCAACTACTCAACAACGAAATAATCAGCCTAGAGAAGAAAGACCTGTAAGGCAATTCACCCCGATAAATATGACTTTGTCTCAAGTCTTGCCTCACCTACTAAAATCCAATCTGGTTAATGTAACACGGTAGGAGAACTGACTTGGTGTTTTGCGTTTGATCGCAATTGTGTGGATAACAAGAGTCGCCATCGACTTTTCTTTTATCCAAAAGGAAAGGATGAAAAGAACAGAAAATACCTTTAGAGATGTTTTCTTGAGTTCGGGGGGTAGATTATAAAAAGGGAAGGTATTAGCACCCTTTTCATCCGTAGTTATCTACGGGCTCTTAGTTGCTTGCTAGATCACTTGCTTTTGTTTGAATGTGCTTGTGGTGTGGGTTTTGAAAGTATTTTGAAAATGTCTTTGTAATGGTTATCGTTTCTATAAGAACACGTACAAAGTTTTGTTTCGAAAATAATTCAAAGAGGTGTTTGTGGAATGTGTTTTTGAAAGTGATTTTGAAAATGTGTCTTCTTTGTAATGGCTCTCGTTTCTATAAGAATGCGTACAAAGTGTTTGTCTTTTGAAAGTATTTCAAGATGAAAGTGTTAATGTAAAAATGATTTTTTTATTATGAGCAAGCGAGGAAACTAGGAGCAAATCTACCTACTCAAAAGGTATTAGATGTTCTTTTCCTCCTCCTTTATAAATGGTGGATGATGTTCCCTTTCTCAAGGTGACCCTGTTATGGACATAACAGGCTGTATTCATAGCTTCAGCCCAAAAATGAATAGGAAGTCTTTTGGCATGTATCATTGCTCTGGCAGATTCCTGTATAGTCCTGTTTTTCCTTTCCACAACTCCATTTTGTTGAGGAGTTATGGGTGAAGAGAATTCATGATTAATTCCTTCTGAGGAGAAGAACTCATCAAACTTACTGTTTTCAAATTCCTTGCCATGATCACTTCTGATTCTGACAATGCATCCTTCTTTTTCTCTTTGAATTCTTTTGCACAGTTCCTTAAATACTTCAAATACATCAGACTTTTCCCTAATGAAGTTAATCCAGGTGAATCTGGAAAAATCATCCACAACAACATAGGCATATATTTTTCCACCAAGACTTTCCACCTGCATTGGTCCCATCAGATCCATATGTAGAAGTTCTAGCACCTTAGATGTGGTCAGATGTCTTGTCTTTGGATGTGATATTCTAGTCTGCTTTCCAACCTGACATTCACCACAGACTCTCCCTTCATCAATTTGCAGCCTTGGAATCCCTCTGACTGCCTCCATGGATATAATCTTTTTCATTCCTCTTAGATGTAAATGACCAAGTTTTTGGTGCCACTATTTCACTTCTTTTTCTTCTTTGGCAATAGAGCACACAGAAGAATAATTAGTGTTCTCAGACTCCCATAAGTAGCAGTTGTCTTTAGATCTGACTCCTCTCATTACAACTTCTTGTTTTTCATTAGTTACAAGACATTCAGACTTGGTGAAGTTGACCTTGAATCCTAGATCACATAATTGACTGATACTTATGAGATTAGCAGTCAAGCCTTTTACCAGCAATACTTCATTTAGGTTTGGAACTCCAGGGCAGTCTAAGTTTCCAACTCCTTTGATTTCTCCTCTAGCACCATCTCCAAAAGTCACATAACTAGTAGTGTGAGGTTTAACATTATTGAGAAGATTCTTGATTCCAGTCATGTGTTTAGAGCATCCACTGTCAAAGTACCAGTCTTCCTTTGCAGAGACTCTAAGGGAGGTGTGAGCTATCAGGGCAGCAGCCTTTTTCTTCCACTGTTGAGTATATGGTGCCTTGTTAGACTTAGGTTTGACACCTGGGGTCTGATTAGGATATCCATATAATCTGAAGCAGGATGGCTTTATGTGACCAAACCTCCCACAATGATGACATCTTCATCTTTGATACTTTTTCTTCATATTTCTCTATTCTCGATGTTGAGTGATATGTTGTGACATCTGCTTTGACATTTGTTTATCAGGCCTGATTTTCTTCTTGTCTACAATAGATTTCTTTACTGCCACAAATCCTAGACCAGACTTGTTTCCCACATTTTGTCCAACCTGAAGGATTTCTTCTAATTTGTCAGTTCCATTTGTCAGCATCTTGATAGATTTGGTCATTTGATCAAGTTTTGAGTTTAGCATTTGGACTTCACTTTCGAGATGACTTATAGTATCAGTGCCTGCCTTCTTCTCAGCCTCCAACTTTACTATGAGTTTTTTTGTCTCTCATTTTGCTGACAGACTTCAGCACTTCTGATACATAACTTCTTGTAGGAGTCAGCCAGTTCTTCAAATGTTACTTCCTCATCACTAGAGTCACTATCAGAGTTACAAATACCAGTTAGTGCAGTAACTAGTTTGACAGATTCTTCTTCAGAATTACTTTCTGAGTCACAATCAGACCAAGTAACAGACATTTCTTTCTTTTGTTTCTTAAGAAAGGTAGGACATTCAGCTCGAATGTGCCCATATCCTTCACATCCATGGCATTGGATTCCTTTGCTTTGATTTCCCTTCTCTTTAGACTTTGGTCTTCTGCTGGAGTCATAAGATCTGCTAATGTCAGAGGGGATGTTCTTGACATTTGACCTTGACTTTGGGTCCATTCTCTTAATGAGTTTGTTGAACTGCCTTCCAAGCATGGCTATAGCTTCTAAAATATTTTCTTCTTCATCCTCCTTGTTTTCATCTTCAGTATTAGATACAAGTGCTATGCTCTTATTTTTCTTGTCGACATTGTCACTGATCCTCATCTCAAAGGTCTGAAGTGACCCAATAAGTTCATCAACCTTCAAGTTGCATATATCCTGAGCTTCCTCTATAGAAGTCACCTTCATTGCAAATCTTTTAGGCAAGGATCTGAGAATCTTTCTCACCAGTTTTTCTTCTGACATCTTTTCTCCCAATGCTCCTGAGGTGTTGGCAATTTCCAAGATGTTCATGTGAAACTCATGAATGGTCTCATCTTCCATCATCCTTAGGTTCTCAAATTTGGTAGTCAGCATCTGAAGCCTTGACATTTTTACTTTGGACGTGCCCTCATGGGTAGTTTTGAGAGTGTCCCAAACATCCTTGGCCAGTTCACATTGATGTACTAGTCTGAATATGTTTCTATCAATTCCATTGAACAAGGCATTTAATGCTTTGGAGTTACCCAGTGCTAACTCATCTTCTTCTTTGCTCCATTCTTCCTCAGGTTTCAGACTGGTTGTCCCATCTTTCCCAGTTATGGTGGGATGGTTCCATCCTTTGTCAGCAGCTCTCCAAGCCTTTTTGTCCAGTGATTTTAAGAATACGAGGTTTCCAGTAGTCATAATTTGATCCATCCAGAATGGGTGGTCTGTTCCCAAATCCTCCTTCTTTGTCCATAGCGCCAGAAAATAATATCCCTAGATCTCACCCAATAAGACAGGCAGGGTGCCTGCTCTGATGCCAATTGAAATTCTGGCAGCAGATACTCAATGTCACAGTGAATGTTATGACACCGTATCTGACACACTTCAAGACAGTAATTTTAAAAGTAGTAAAGAACACAATCAATTGTTTACCCAGTTCAGTGTGTAACAACACCTACTCTGGGGGCTACCAATCCAGGGAGGAAATGCACTATAAGAGATATTAATTTAGGAATAAACCAACCAGTTTATCTCCTTCACTTAAGACCTACCCAATGCAACTTCAATCTAAGATCAACTTAAACCTGAGTTCCTGCTCACTCCCCCTCAATCACAACAGTGATACTAAACTATTGATTAATGAAATTATGAAGATACTCTTCAGTACACACACTTGATTTTGCTTCACAGCTTTAATCAAGTGACAAACACTCTTGCTTCAAAGCTTTGAGTGATACACAACCCTAACTTGACTTTGCTTCAAAGCTTTAATCAAGTGACACAAACACTCTTGCTTCAAAGCTTTGAGTGATACACAACCCTTACAATCAAATCCTACTCCAAGTCACTTATCACAATGATAGTTGCTTGGATCACAGTAGTTACAACTATACAATCCCTTATTGATCTTCTGTCAAAAAGTGTGCTTCACCAACAGTCTTCATGAGGAATATATAGGAAGCTATTCTTCAGTTTGGGCTTCCACGAAAATAGCTAGGGTTAATTAGGGTTAACCTCAAGACTTGGTCATAGGTCTTTAACAACCAAATTAGGGTTAAGCAGAGTTAACCTAATGTCCACGTGAGAATCTGATCTGGACTATATAAACCAGATTCCTTAAAATTCTCAGAAATAACAAATCTGCACAAATGTTAGATCAGTACAGGATGTCTTAACATTGGTTATGACAACAAGAATCATGTTTACTGATTTTGGTAGAATGCAATAAATATGATCATTGCTTAATGATCAGCTAAACACTCATATTGAGTAGCTCCTGTGTGACATTCTTTTTCTGCAGAATGTACCTTGTATCCCATAATGTTATGGCATCAGTCATGACATTCACACAACTGGTTTTACCAAAAAAAATGCCAACAACCAAACACTTACAACCATTTTCAGATTCGATACACTTAATGGTGGTGTTAAATTGGGTTTTTATCATGGTTGCACATGTTTTAATGATGGATGATGCCTCAGATTTTAGTCTCATGAGAAAAAACCAAATGAATATGCTTTTATCATCCACAGTGGTAAGAACATATCTAAATCACATCATAGATGGTGTGAACAATGGACCCCAAATATCTATATGCACTAAGTCAAACACATAATCAGAAGTGTGGTGGATGTGAGAAAAGGGAATTCTCATTTGTTTGGCATAAAAACATACGTCACAAGGAACAGCAGGAGAAACATGTTTGACCAAAGGAAAACATTTTTGCAATTGAGTCAATTTTGCATTAAAGGGTGGTCAAATCTTAAGTGCTAAAGATTACAAGTGTGATCATGTAATTTATTCGTTGAATGAGTAAATGGAATATGGTACAAGGTAACTGGAGGAGAATCCAAAGTATACAATTCACCATTCAATCTAGTTGTGTTAATCATCTTCTTGGATTATGTATCATGTATCATACAATCTTTATCATTAAACATCAGTTGACACTTCAAAGATTTGGTTAATTTAGGTACAAAAATGAGGTTAAAGAGAATTCAGACATGTATAATACATCAGTAAGATACAATTGTTTGTCAAAATGAATGGTGCCAACATAAGTAGTGGTAACAAGTGATCCATTTGTTAGTTTGATTATTATAGGGTTGATTCTTTTGATGCACTGAAAATCATCTTTTGTGTGGTATACATGATTAGTTGCACAGGTATCAAGAATAAAATTATCAGGTCTAGGTGAGTTAGGAATAGTGCATACAATACCAGGTTCATTTTCAATATGAGTTGTCAAATGATTAATGTTATGAACCTGAGAAGTTGATGATGGAATTCCTTGAAGAAGAGCTAAAATTGCTTTATGTTGTTCAGGTGTGAACGTTAAGCCATCTTGAATTTGCTTAGTTTCTCCATTGGATTCATTTGGAGGTGCATATGTTTTGTCAGAATAGTTGCATAGTGATTAATGGTGCCATCTTGCTTCTAATGTGGTGGATAGTCGTGCTTTCTGAAGCAAGAATTAACAATGTGATTGGTCATGCCATAGTGAATGCATATGCGGGAACCTCAGCCTATTCCTCCACATGATCTTCCACCTCTAGTGCCTCTTCCACGACCATTTCCACCAGATTTAGATGCATTATTCTGACGTTGGTTGAGATTGGGAAATGCTAGAATCTTTGATTCATCAACAGGTAAAATTTATTGCCTTTATTGTTAAACAAGAAGGGAGTAAACTATGCATATGATTAAAAGGGGTTCCATCAACATGATTTGAGATCCCACAGCTAAATATTGATCATTCAAACCCTTAAAGAACCTGATAACTTGGTCACCATCTTTGTAAACACGAATCTTAGTGACAACTTGGCAAGTTTCATCACAATAGCACTCAGGAATTGGCCCAAAATTATCCAATTCTTGCACAATTTCTTCAGCTTAGTGTAATAAGAAGAGATAGAGGAATCACCTTATTTTAGGTTGTATATTTCTTCTTAAAGATCTAAAATTTTGAATACATCACCTTGGTAAAAATGATCCTTCAGTTCATTCCAAATGTCAGCTGCGGTAGCCATCCATAATACACTTTGAGTAATTTTTGTTTCTATAGAGTTGTGAATCCATGACATGATCATGGTGTTCCACCTAACCCAAGCAATGCAATTGTGATATTCATAAGGTAGTAGAGGTGGAGTGCAATTGATGAATTGAAACTTGTTCTTAGATCTGAGAGTCATTGTCATGGATCTTGACCAAGAATGACAATTGTTGATTGAAACCAAAGGAGAAATAAGAACCAACACATGATTTTCATTGGAGTGCATTAATTAAGGCTTGAGGGTATCAGTTTGATAACCTTTGGTATTTCCATTTGCTGGAGAACCTCCATGGATGTTACTTACAGCGCTTGCAGAACTTGCTGCAGACATGGTAATGAAAGTAAAAATATAGCAGGATCGAGAGATAAGAAGAAAGGAAAAACTGAAGATCGAAAAAGATGGATGAGATTGTTAGTGCGTGAGGCACTTTTAGTGAGGATATAAAGAGAGAATAATAAAGGAAATAAGGATTTGTATTATTCAAGTGTACAAATAATGATACACATTATGACTATTTATATACAATACTAATTGGGCTTGGGCTAACACAACTTGGATTATATTAAATATTAAATCTAATCAAATCTAATCTAATCTAATTTAATATTTCAACACACCCCTATAATCCAAGTTGTCGAACATCCTCAAAAATAGTCAAATCTGAATTATTTCTAATTTATTTCTCAAATTCAGGAATTTGTCGATCTTCAATCCTTTGGTGAAAATGTCGGCCAACTGTGCTTCACTTGAGCAATGCCTAACTTAAAGTTCACCTTGATTTACTTTTTCCCTCAAGAAGTGAAACCTTGCTTCAATATGTTTACTTATTCCATGCAGAACTGGATTCTTCACCAGATTTATGGCTGACTTGTTATCGATTTGCAATACTAGAGGTTTCTTCACTTCGACAGTCATTTCTTCAAGTACAGATCTGATCCAAATTTCTTGACATGCAGCATAGGATCCCGCTATATATTCAGCTTCACAAGATGACAATGCCACCATAGGTTGCTTCTTCGAACACCATGAGATTGGGGCACCAAATACTTGAAATAAATATCCAGTTGTGCTTCTTCGATCTTCCTTATCTCGACACCAATCAGCATCTGAAAAACAATTAACTATTGCTTCTTTGCCTTCAGAATATCATCGAAATAGTATTCCACAATTTATTGAACCCTTCAAATATCGAAGGATTCTTCTTGCAACCTTCATATGTGACACTCTTGGTTCACCCATATATCTGCTTACTAATCCGACTGCGAAACCTATATCAGGTCGACTATTGCACACTGTTGTACCCCAAAATTTGCCCTCCCATATTCTTCAAGAAATTGCCAAGCCAAGTCACAAAATTCCCCAAGGGTTGTGCAGCTCAACTGTCTCCTATACAGTCAAAACTAGGGTTTGGATTCTGATCAAAAAAAGGAAGTTTTCAAGTGCCCAATCAAGTCTCATATGCTTACAAAGATGGTCAAGTATCCTCATATCAAGTTTCAAGGCATTCAGCTCAAAATTGCACAGTCAAAACCCTAAATTGCACTACAGTCAACTGTAGGGGCAAAATGGTCATTTGACAGTCAAAAGTTCAAATTTTTGGTCAACATATCATTTTGAAGCCACAAACATCATTTGATCAATGCTTGATCATGATTCTCAAAATTTGGCTCAGAAATCATCAAAGATGCAAAAGTTACCATATTTGGACAGCTGAAAAAGTCAACTGAAATTGACCAGGGCATAACTTTCACATGGATTATCAGAAAAATTCCATCCAAAGCTCATTTTGAATAGAAAGACATTTCCTACAACTCATCTTCATACTTCAAGTCCAAGAAATGCTCTCACAAAAAGTTATCAATTTCAACATTATAGGTCATTTTCAAAAGTCAACAAAAAGGGGACTTTAAGTCAAAGGCCATAACTTGAGATTGGTAAATCAAAATGACATGGGACCAAAGGCATTGGTTAGAGGACTCAAAGACCTTTCCAAAATGTCCAAGAACATGTGAAAAGCTTAAAAATTGAGCAAGTTATGCCTTGTGGAAGTTGGGAAATTTTTGGGAATTTTGAAAAGTCAACTTTACTTCAAATGACCTAAAATTGCTAATGGGCCCTATTTTCTTCCATGATTCATCATTCCAAGCCTATGCACGACCACTTGGCCCAAAGGGAAGTATTTTCTCATTTTTTATTTATTTATTTGAATTTCTATTAATATTAATTCATTTAAATTATATAAATATGTGGAAAATATAAAACTTACCTTAACCAATCTTTTTATGCATAATTTGCCATCAATATTTCGTGCATAGGTTAATAGGGAAAGATTTGGACTAATTGGATGCAAATTGATACAAAATGCACATGGAAAGATATGAAAAGGATCCTTAACAAATCAAATCCTTAATCCATAATTGCAAGAGATTTGTGCTAGTTTTGTTAACCTAATGCCTTCCATACAAATACAGGAATACAAACCTAATGCAAAAGGGACTGAAGGCTGCGCAGAAAACAAAAGTTCAAAACTTGAAAATTCTTGCAAAAAGTTCAAAACTGAAAAGCATTCTAGAGGTCGATTCAAGGCTCCAAACTTGGTTCAATAGCTTCCTTGACAATCTCTGAACGTGTGCCAATCCCTAACATCCACTCAAACGCCAGGAATTGGTATATTGGACATGAACTGTATAAAGAAAAATTCAAAATCGTGCATCATGATTTAAGCATTTTTACAGCGTTTTTTTTATTGATTCATGTTCACTATGATCTCTTGAAGCTAACCAATATGTTCAATTGCCTTTTTCTGTACTAGATGCGATTTTGCCATGTTTCTTTTTTAGGGTTTTCAGAAGCTCGAATTAGGGATTCCTAAGAGAGGAAAAATTGGGATCCCTAACCACCATCATTCAAACCGGTGCATTGAGACGAAAGCAATGGAACCCTCGCGCTCAATTTATGAGTGTTAGGGACCTAATCGCTATTTTCTTGAAACCAGCTTTAAGCCACGCCCAGAAAACCGTTGCCTATGCGTTTGAAGTTTCAGGATAGTGGGGACGATGATATCGTGTCAACAAGTGATACGCTGGTTTTGAATTTCGCGCGCTTCAGTTCGCTAACGCGTTGTTGTTTTTATATTATTTATTTGCTTATTTTATAACAAATATGTTCAGTGGCTCAGCTGGCAGAATCTCGTTGCTTCAACCTCCAAGACCTGGGTTCGAACCCCAGGTCTGTGTATTCTTCACCTTATTTTTCCACAGGGATTCGTATGCGTTTCCAATGCCAAGGCACAGCGTACACCTTCATCATCCATCCATACACGCGTCCATCCAATCCAGATCAATGGCCAAGAATCAAAGAGCACCCTACACCCCAGTCAACATGCCACATAATGCTTGGAAAAGTCAACGAAGCTGAACCTTAATGGGCCAGGCTTTACCATCAAAACCTCCATATTGGGGCTACCCCCCCCCCCTGGTTTGCCATTCTTTTTATTTTTCTTATGTTTTATTTAATTTATTATTTTATTTTCTTGATTGTTTAATTTAATTAATTATTGCCATAAAATATAAAAACGTCACAAAAAAATCAGAAAAAAGATAAAAACATAATAAAATATTTATTTTATTTATTTTTTGTAAATAATTAACATGTAAATAAATTTAGTAAAATAGGTTTTAACTTTAATTCTTTTAATAACTAAAAATCCAAAAAATATAGAATTTAGGTTTAATTGTTAATTTTGATTCCTTTTAATTTCCCTTTTTTACAATAATAATGTTTATTTTATTTATTTTCTATAATTAAATTTTGCATGTAAATAATTAGATTTAAATTAGGTCAAATTTCAATGTTTTCTTAATAACTTAAAAATAATTAGAATTAGGTTTAACATTTCATTTTAACTTTAAATTAATTCCTTTTCTCATCAAATATCTAAAAAACATAAAATACCAAAAACCCTTAATTTTAATTTTAATTCTTCATTAACTTTAATTTTTGCAAAAAGGGTCCAACGCCCATGTTCGTAATTTATTTAATGTCGCGTATTTATTTTATATCGTTTAAATAACTATGTACATGTCCCAAAGCCTTGTAACAATTTAATTTTTCGCACTTTTATTTTATTACTTTATTTATTTTCCGTCAAATCGGGTCCGGTTTAATTTTGGCGATGTGGACCCGCGCCATTTGTAATAGTTGTAGATTTATTTTCCCGCAAATATTAACTGTTAACAAATATGCATGCAAGAATGAATGGACATAATAAAATCAAGCGTAGATCACAACAAACATGACAAGACAAATATCAATGAAAACGACACACGAATCGCACACACCACCCCTAGGGTACGCCTCACTGTTGCCTTTCGAAAGGTGATCGTCGAGTAGAGGATGTCTTAGTAAGTCCTCATGATCCGGGAACCTGGCATGAGGGTAGCTTCTAAGGTGTCTTCCTATTGCTCCGGTGATCACCATGTCCCTAAAACTCGAATTGACCCGAACACCTCCAACGGTGATGCTACCTACCTCTCAATGGTGGGATGGCACTACTTTAAGGACATTTACACAGACGGATTCCTTAGGGTAGGTAGGTTCTCAAGGATACTTGCTCTAATCTCAAAACAAATTCAAAAAGACTTTTCACACCAACACTTTTCAAAAGCTTTCAAAGCAAATTTTTCAAACACTCTGACGTACGAGTCGAACTGAAATTTTCAAAAGAAACTTTTTAAACCCACATTGAAAAGCAAACAAACATTTTTGAAAACACATTGAGCAAGTATCTAAGAGCCCATGGATAACCATGGATAGAAAGGGTGCTAACACCTTCCCTTTCTATAACCTACCTCCCGAACCGAGAGCAATCTCTTTAAGGAATTTTTCTGTGCTTTTGTCCTTTCCATTTGGAGAAAATAAAAGACGGTGGCGACTCTTGCTTACCGCGACATTTCGCGAACCAGCGTTAAACAGTCAGTTCTAGATCCACCGATCACAGAACTGGCGACTCTGCTGGGGATTTAAACTTAAAGTGAGGTGTACCTTAGGGATAGTTCATAACTATGTTTTCAATTGTCTGAATTGCTTGCTTTACTATTGTGGGTTGCATCGGAGTTACATAGATCCTAACCCGGATCTGGGGATACCCTGTTTAGGTAGCATAAGCTGTGAGGGACCTGTCCGGCGTATACCGACATGGGTGAAGCAGTGGCTACGTTGGTGTGGCGCCTTGGTCTGTACCGATATCCCTCGTGTTGAAACGGGGAGAATATGGGTCTTCCAAGGAGTCGTTAAGCACCAACAACCTTAGAACCTTAAATGACACAACTTGGCCATTAGAACAGTAGCAGTATGCTACGCCCATTGAGGCTAAACTCTCGTGATGGTTCTGGCCGCAAGAAAAGATTGCGATGCTGGAGTTATGACCGATTGAGGGTAGTCAATGATATTGGGATCCTCTAAGAACCCGGTTACTTTTGATTAGGACAGGTATGAACCAACAAACTGAAAGAGGGTAGTACCTAGACCTCATGCTGGCCTAAACTTTAAGGGCTTCTCTTGTGTGACTTGTGTGCCTTCGTACTTGACTATTTGCATGCTTGTTACCTGACACTTGTTTCTTGCAGGTTATGTTTGTAGTCCTTAATTAGGACTCATAACAGGGTATCCTAAGTTCCTTGCAGGTTTTAGTTTGCAGTCCTTAATAAGGATTCATAACAGGGTTACTCACATTACCCCATGCATATCATGACATCATACCATTGCATACATCCTAACCCATTTCAAGGATCTCAAGGGCTTGTGATGCAGGTCATGATGAACCAACTGTCCAGCAAGGGGCAAAGGGGATTTATTTTCCTCCAGACAAGGTTGTCAGGGGCTATGACCCACTGGATATGGTGAGCCTTTGACCCTTGAAGAAGGGCTCTCTACAACAGGAAGTTCCTTCAATCAAGTTACCGGTTTTCAACTCTAACAAGTTTCTCTGTTTACCCCGCGAGGTCCTTGAAATCATTGCATGCATGCCATTCATATCATTGCATAACAGGTATCCCTTTGACAAGTTGCTTACCCTTCTTCGCTGTTTATTTCAGCCGATCGACATGAACCCTGAATCATCAGCTGAGCAGTCTATCAAGGCCCTCCAGGCCCAAAATGCCCAATTCCAAGGGCTAATCATGAACTTGACCCAGGGGCAGCAAGATCTGAAGGCTCTGCTCCTGAAGAAGGAAAAGAAGAAGAAGAGGACTGTTTTGTTTAGCCCTAGACGCAGATCTGGGAATACACCGCAGACTGAAACTGAGAGGACAACCCCATCTGGGAGGGAAAGCAGTCACCATGAGAGAGAGGTGCCTAGTCCAATGGTCTCCGACAACGAGACAGATTTCAACAACGAACAATACCCTCCGGCTGAGGATAAGTACAAGCAATTGGAGGACCGGCTCAGTGCTATGGAGATACAAAAGTGCCCGGCTTGGACTTCGAGGATCTAGGTCTGTCTTCTGGGGTAGTGATCCCGCACAAGTTTAAGGCACCTGCCTTTGCTAAATACGATGGGGCATCCTGTCCTAAATTGCATCTCAGGGCTTACACAAGGAGGATCCAACCCTATACAGCTGACAAAAACCTATGGATCCATTTTTTCCAAGAGAGTCTTTCAGGGACTCAGCTCGAGTGGTTTTATCAATTGAATGGAGCCAACGTCCGTACCTGGGAAGACTTAGCCACTGCTTTCTACAAGAATTACCAGTACAATGCCGACCTTGCTCCCACACGCACTCAGCTTCAGGGAATGTCTATAGGTGCAGGCGAAGGTTTCAAAGAGTATGCACAGAAATGGAGAGACCTTGCTGGAAGGGTACAACCTCCATTAACTGACCGGGAACTCGTTGATATGTTCTTGGGGACCCTATCCGGGCCATTCTTCAACCACCTGATTGGCAATTCATCTGCTGGATTCACTGACCTCATCCTGACCGGCGAAAGAATTGAAGCTGGTATCAAGAGTGGGAAAATTCAAGAGGCCACACCTTCTGATATTCATAAAAAGCCTTACACGGGAAAGAAGGAGTCTAATGCTGCATACAGTCAAAGGAGTCGCCGTGATCAACATGCAGGGGCAGTCATGATCTCTGGTTCTGCACCACGCCGCCAACCACAAAGGGGAAACCAGCAAAGGCCGGACGGGCCTAAAAGGCAGTTCACCAACATTAACATGCCATGGGCACAAGCATTGCAACACATGTTGAAGATGAACCTGATTGCAGTGATCAACCCTCCTGCCAATCCTAAGACCTCCTCTCCTAGCTACAATCCAGAAGCCAGATGCGCTTATCATTCCGATAGCCCGGGGCACGATACTGAGGACTGTTGGGCACTAAAGTACAAGATTCAGAACATGATCGATGCCAAGGAGATCGAGTTCGAGCCTGCTGAAACCCCCAACGTGATCAATGCTCCATTGCCAAAACATGGCTAGAGTCGAGAGATTTTTGTTCATTTGAATTCAAGTTGTATTTTTCTTTTCTTGTTCAGATAAACAATTATCATGTTAAACTCTTTTATTTCATGAATGCATTACACGTGTCTGTCTTGATTTAATTATGTTTACTATGCTTAAAACTGCTTTCATATTTTTGCAATGGTCAACTCTTAATTGAAAATTCTAAACCTCTTGAGGGAGGATGACGAAAACGATACCACGATCTACAGTATGCTTTGGAACAAACCCCGCTAATGAGGTACAGGCATTGTTTCAATTCCTAAACACTGGAGTTATAAGGATGATAATCCCTCGTCAACCCATCAGAGCCAAAGAAGTAGGAGTTTTTATTTTCGAAAATCAAAACCCTTAATCATAACCTGGGGCAGGGTAGTTCTCTCAGTTGACCCAAGTGCACAATGAATGGCACCAAATGAGTTTTTCAAAAAACAAAAGACAGTGATGGTTCAGAACAATCATAAGGACAGGCAGTCATTACCAAAAAAAAAACCAAAATCAAAAAGCCCATTAAGTCAAAACTTATGAAAGAGACTTAGGAAACTGGGGCCATCCCGCTGACTGTAATTCCAAAAGGAAACAGTTCAGGCAAAAAAAAAGAAAGGGATAACGAAAATCAAGAAAGAGGTCTCACAAACCCTCAACAAAAAGGAATGACTTCCTATTCAAAATAAGTTATCAACATCTGAACCGTCATTGGAACATCAGAACAAAGACTCAAACAAGGTCTAACGCACGATCAACTGAGTTTAGGTTTGGAGAACATCACGAAGAGCGGGTGGGTACAAATAATTTGAGCCTTTATCCTTTGTTTCTTAAACCGTGAACCAGGCCACGATATAACCCTTAAAAGTCCTAGCTGAAGCATGGGTTAGTTCGAAAGCATACTGTTACGAAGGTATCCTGACTCCTGAAGGTTTGCCGTAAAATCTTGAGTTGACACCGCACTGTATTATAAAAAATGAATTTTCAAAATTCAAGACAGACATAGACTTTTGCATTCTTAAAATAACCTTGTTTGCATATGACCATTTGTTTGAACAGCAGGGAAATTCGCACGATGAACACCTTGTGAACAGAAGTACCTCCAATCAAGGGGCACAGTAGGAGCATTGCCCATTATCTGGGGCATGGCAAAATACTTCCAACAGGGGCAACTCCCTACATCCTGAGAGCATGGACATAGTCAAAAAATACTACGCATAATCAAAGACCCGCTAGGTTGACACACCTAGGCAAAATAAGGGCTTCCCGGCGAACCAAAAGGGTTCGGGCAAAAATAAGGGATGAAATGAAAAAACATGTACACCCGGCAAGTCGAAAACCTGAAAAGGCGGCTTGGGCAAAAATGGGTATCCCGGTGGACTGAAAACCCGAAAGGGCGGTCCAGGCAAAAGTTAGGGATCGAAGCGTACGACTATGTCCCGGCATCTCGTCACTTGTCTACCCGAAGATTTGTCAATCACCCACACAGGTATCCTCTTCCCTCATCTCCGAAACAGGGGCAATAATGAGTTATCCAGGCGATCCAATTGCTCTGTCAACCAAAGTACAAAGGACAAATCAACATAAGAATGATTACAATCTACCTTTACAAATTCCAAATCGTGGGCTAACGTCCGAGACCAAACAGGACAATCATCCACTTAATCAAAATCATGCAACCCAACACCGGTTTCTTCTCAACCTTCAGACAAAGTCATACACAGACTCCTCCTCCACAAGATGACCTAACCCCGGTTCATCAAGAAGTTTTTACACGAACTTATCCAAGTAACCTAACCCCGGTTCCTCCTGAAGTCTTACATGGACCTATCTCAAGATAACCTAACCCCGGTTCCTCCTGAAGTCTTACATGGACCTATCTCAAGATGACCTAACCCCGGTTCATCAAGAAGTTTTTACACAAACTTATTCCGAAGTAACCTAACCCCGGTTCCTCCTGAAGTCTTACATGGACCTATCTCAAGATGACCTAACCCCGGTTCGTCAAAAAGTTTTTACACAAACTCGTCCAGGTAACCTAACCCCGGTTCCTCCAGAAGTCTCACATGGACCTATCTCAAGATGACCTAACCCCGGTTCATCAAGAAGTTTTTACACGAACTTATCCAAGTAACCTAACCCCGGTTCCTCCTGAAGTCTTACATGGACCTATCTCAAGATAACCTAACCCCGGTTCCTCCTGAAGTCTTACATGGACCTATCTCAAGATGACCTAACCCCGGTTCATCAAGAAGTTTTTACACGAACTTATCCAAGTAACCTAACCCCGGTTCCTCCTGAAGTCTTACATGGACCTATCTCAAGATAACCTAACCCCGGTTCCTCCTGAAGTCTTACATGGACCTATCTCAAGATGACCTAACCTCGGTTCGTCAAAAAGTTTTTACACAAACTCGTCCAGGTAACCTAACCCCGGTTCCTCCAGAAGTCTCACATGGACCTATCTCAAGATGACCTAACCCCGGTTCGTCAAAAAGTTTTTACACAAACTCGTCCAGGTAACCTAACCCCGGTTCCTTCAGAAGTCTCACATGGACCTATCTCAAGATGACCTAACCCCGGTTCATCAAGAAGTTTTACACAAACTTATCCCGAAGCAACCTTACCCCGGTTCGTCAAGAAATCTCACACGGATCTATCTCAAGGTAACCTAACCCCGGTTCCCCCAGAGGTCTCACATGGACTCATCTCCAGTAACCTTACCCCGGTTCGTCAAGAAATCTCACATGGATTTACCCCAAGGTAACCTAACCCCGGTTCCTCCAGAAGTCTTACATGGATTTAGTTCAAGATAACCTCACCCCGGTTCATCAAGAAGTTTTACATGAACTCACCTCACCAAGCAACCCTACACCGGTTCCCCCTATTCAAGATGCAGTTTTACATGGACTCGTCACCCGGACACCCTACACAGGTTCTCCCTTTCCAAGAACGCAGTTTTACACGAACTCATCATCAAAGTAACCCTACACAGGTTCCTTCTCCATTTCAGATGCGGTTTTACACGAGCTCATCAGCAGGCAACCCTACATATGTTCCCTCTTTCAACTTACAAAATTACAGTTCAAAATCTCCCCAGGAGAGTCCAATCCAGCTCCCCCAGAAAAATTGGAGTCCATCTCCCCAAGCAATAAGTCTACCCCCAGTATGATTCTGGAAGCTTATCCCTCGCAGAATACGAACGCGTCGTCCGACTTGATTTAAAGAGTTATTTCCTTAACAGGATATAACTGGGTTATCCTCAGCCAAAAGCCACGGAAAGAGAGTCCTCGACAAAGTCTTCCTATCCCCAGCAAAGTCTATCAATACTTCCAGTACGACAAGGGTATCCCCAGTAAATTATCATCAACACTCAGCAAGGCATCCCTCTCCCCACAGAGTATCGCTCCCCAGTATGGTCGTCAGAGTGCTTTTCTCCCCGCAGAATCCTCCATTTGCCAAGTTTATTCCGCGACGGAGTCATCTTCTCCTACCGGTATTCTTGCCGTTATCATCCCCAGCGGAAGCGAAATCTATTCTTCAACATCAGCCCAGGATACGACTTCCCGGCACCCGTCAAGGATTTACTTTCCTAGACAAAAACATACATAAAACATCGCATACATCATTATAGCATGCATAGACACATCATATCATACAAATCTCATTTATATTGAGAACATCATTGCTTGATCCATATCATGCATCGCATATGACTGACCTTTACCTTTCAGGAAAGACGCAGTTGAAATTTTCAAACATATTTCAAGACCTTCTCTAGTCCAGCTAAATCGATTCCCAACAGATTTTTCGGATAAAGACTCAATAGAAGTGATGTTTCCCTCTCCGACGATGAGTGTGAGGTGATAGTCTTATGGTCCCCTCTCCGGCAAGTGCGTGAGGTGGTAATTCCTTCTTCAGATGTTTCCCTCTCCGACGATGAGCGTGAGGTGATAGTCTTATGGTCCCCTCTCCGGCAAGTGCGTGAGGTGGTAATTCCTTCTTCAGATGTTTCCCTCTCCGACGATGAGTGTGAGGTGATAGTCTTATGGTCCCCTCTCCGGCAAGTGCGTGAGGTGGTAATTCCTTCTTCAGATGTTTCCCTCTCCGACGATGAGCGTGAGGTGATAGTCTCTTATGGTCCCCTCTCCGACGGTGTGTGAGGTGGTAATTCCTTCTTCAGATGTTTCCCTCTCCGACGATGAGCGTGAGGTGATAGTCTCTTATGGTCCCCTCTCCGACGGTGTGTGAGGTGGTAATTCCTTCTTCAGATGTTTCCCTCTCCGACGATGAGCGTGAGGTGATAGTCTCTTATGGTCCCCTCTCCGACGGTGTGTGAGGTGGTAATTCCTTCTTCAGATGTTTCCCTCTCCGACGATGAGCGTGAGGTGATAGTCTCTTATGGTCCCCTCTTCGACGGTGTGTGAGGTGGTAATTCCTTTTTCAGATGTTTCCCTCTCCGACGATGAGTGTGAGGTGATAGTCTCTTATGGTCCCCTCTCCGACGGTGTGTGAGGTGGTAATTCCTTTTTCAGATGTTTCCCTCTCCGACGATGAGTGTGAGGTGATAGTCTCTTATGGTTCCCTCTCCGACGGTGTGTGAGGTGGTAAGTCCTTTTCAGATGTTTCCCTCTCCGACGGTGTGTGAGGTGGTAAGTCCTTTTCAGATGTTTCCCTCTCCGACGGTGTGTGAGGTGACAATTCCTTTTCCTATGATTCCCCTCTCCAACGGCGAGTGAGGTGATTCCCTTTCAGATTATAATGGCCTATGGTTCTCTTCCCGATATTGCAAAAATGGTAATTCCCGCCAAGATTTTTCTCAACGAGCGTTGTTGAAGTTAAAGTCATCCAAGGTCCTCTTACCATTCATGCTAAGGCAGTAGCCATACCCGGTTCATTCATCATCTTCTGAAGCTCCAGACCCAGCTCCTGTAACCAGTCAGGACATATCTATACCAAGCATCTAAAATCAGCTCCTGCAACGTGTCAGGTACTCATTTTTCTTTTGCAGGTATGCAGGTTCTCACTAAGGAATCTCCTACGCGATCAACATCCAGATGGCATCTATAAGCCCATCATCCTATCCAGCAATCTCCAAATGGCATCTATAAGCCCATTTCCCCATCATCACTGCTACTATGTGAGCGCAAATTTCTGGGCACTCTAGTGTCCAATCATCTTCCACCCTCGGATTACGAAAGGCACGTCAACCAATCTACATCCTCAGGTTTAAGAAGATTGAACAGGGGCAACTGTTGTACCCCAAAATTTGCCCTCCCATATTCTTCAAGAAATTGCCAAGCCAAGTCACAAAATTCCCCAAGGGTTGTGCAGCTCAACTGTCTCCTATACAGTCAAAACTAGGGTTTGGATTCTGATCAAAAAAAGGAAGTTTTCAAGTGCCCAATCAAGTCTCATATGCTTACAAAGATGGTCAAGTATCCTCATATCAAGTTTCAAGGCATTCAGCTCAAAATTGCACAGTCAAAACCCTAAATTGCACTACAGTCAACTGTAGGGGCAAAATGGTCATTTGACAGTCAAAAGTTCAAATTTTTGGTCAACATATCATTTTGAAGCCACAAACATCATTTGATCAATGCTTGATCATGATTCTCAAAATTTGGCTCAGAAATCATCAAAGATGCAAAAGTTACCATATTTGGACAGCTGAAAAAGTCAACTGAAATTGACCAGGGCATAACTTTCACATGGATTATCAGAAAAATTCCATCCAAAGCTCATTTTGAAGAGAAATACATTTCCTACAACTCATCTTCATACTTCAAGTCCAAGAAATGCTCTCACAAAAAGTTATCAATTTCAACATTATAGGTCATTTTCAAAAGTCAACAAAAAGGGGACTTTAAGTCAAAGGCCATAACTTGAGATTGGTAAATCAAAATGACATGGGACCAAAGGCATTGGTTAGAGGACTCAAAGACCTTTCCAAAATGTCCAAGAACATGTGAAAAGCTTAAAAATTGAGCAAGTTATGCCTTGTGGAAGTTGGGAAATTTTTGGGAATTTTGAAAAGTCAACTTTACTTCAAATGACCTAAAATTGCTAATGGGCCCTATTTTCTTCCATGATTCATCATTCCAAGCCTATGCACGACCACTTGGCCCAAAGGGAAGTATTTTCTCATTTTTTATTTATTTATTTGAATTTCTATTAATATTAATTCATTTAAATTATATAAATATGTGGAAAATATAAAACTTACCTTAACCAATCTTTTTATGCATAATTTGCCATCAATATTTCGTGCATAGGTTAATAGGGAAAGATTTGGACTAATTGGATGCAAATTGATACAAAATGCACATGGAAAGATATGAAAAGGATCCTTAACAAATCAAATCCTTAATCCATAATTGCAAGAGATTTGTGCTAGTTTTGTTAACCTAATGCCTTCCATACAAATACAGGAATACAAACCTAATGCAAAAGGGACTGAAGGCTGCGCAGAAAACAAAAGTTCAAAACTTGAAAATTCTTGCAAAAAGTTCAAAACTGAAAAGCATTCTAGAGGTCGATTCAAGGCTCCAAACTTGGTTCAATAGCTTCCTTGACAATCTCTGAACGTGTGCCAATCCCTAACATCCACTCAAACGCCAGGAATTGGTATATTGGACATGAACTGTATAAAGAAAAATTCAAAATCGTGCATCATGATTTAAGCATTTTTACAGCGTTTTTTTTATTGATTCATGTTCACTATGATCTCTTGAAGCTAACCAATATGTTCAATTGCCTTTTTCTGTACTAGATGCGATTTTGCCATGTTTCTTTTTTAGGGTTTTCAGAAGCTCGAATTAGGGATTCCTAAGAGAGGAAAAATTGGGATCCCTAACCACCATCATTCAAACCGGTGCATTGAGACGAAAGCAATGGAACCCTCGCGCTCAATTTATGAGTGTTAGGGACCTAATCGCTATTTTCTTGAAACCAGCTTTAAGCCACGCCCAGAAAACCGTTGCCTATGCGTTTGAAGTTTCAGGATAGTGGGGACGATGATATCGTGTCAACAAGTGATACGCTGGTTTTGAATTTCGCGCGCTTCAGTTCGCTAACGCGTTGTTGTTTTTATATTATTTATTTGCTTATTTTATAACAAATATGTTCAGTGGCTCAGCTGGCAGAATCTCGTTGCTTCAACCTCCAAGACCTGGGTTCGAACCCCAGGTCTGTGTATTCTTCACCTTATTTTTCCACAGGGATTCGTATGCGTTTCCAATGCCAAGGCACAGCGTACACCTTCATCATCCATCCATACACGCGTCCATCCAATCCAGATCAATGGCCAAGAATCAAAGAGCACCCTACACCCCAGTCAACATGCCACATAATGCTTGGAAAAGTCAACGAAGCTGAACCTTAATGGGCCAGGCTTTACCATCAAAACCTCCATATTGGGGCTACCCCCCCCCCCCCCCCCCCTGGTTTGCCATTCTTTTTATTTTTCTTATGTTTTATTTAATTTATTATTTTATTTTCTTGATTGTTTAATTTAATTAATTATTGCCATAAAATATAAAAACGTCACAAAAAAATCAGAAAAAAGATAAAAACATAATAAAATATTTATTTTATTTATTTTTTGTAAATAATTAACATGTAAATAAATTTAGTAAAATAGGTTTTAACTTTAATTCTTTTAATAACTAAAAATCCAAAAAATATAGAATTTAGGTTTAATTGTTAATTTTGATTCCTTTTAATTTCCCTTTTTTACAATAATAATGTTTATTTTATTTATTTTCTATAATTAAATTTTGCATGTAAATAATTAGATTTAAATTAGGTCAAATTTCAATGTTTTCTTAATAACTTAAAAATAATTAGAATTAGGTTTAACATTTCATTTTAACTTTAAATTAATTCCTTTTCTCATCAAATATCTAAAAAACATAAAATACCAAAAACCCTTAATTTTAATTTTAATTCTTCATTAACTTTAATTTTTGCAAAAAGGGTCCAACGCCCATGTTCGTAATTTATTTAATGTCGCGTATTTATTTTATATCGTTTAAATAACTATGTACATGTCCCAAAGCCTTGTAACAATTTAATTTTTCGCACTTTTATTTTATTACTTTATTTATTTTCCGTCAAATCGGGTCCGGTTTAATTTTGGCGATGTGGACCCGCGCCATTTGTAATAGTTGTAGATTTATTTTCCCGCAAATATTAACTGTTAACAAATATGCATGCAAGAATGAATGGACATAATAAAATCAAGCGTAGATCACAACAAACATGACAAGACAAATATCAATGAAAACGACACACGAATCGCACACACCACCCCTAGGGTACGCCTCACTGTTGCCTTTCGAAAGGTGATCGTCGAGTAGAGGATGTCTTAGTAAGTCCTCATGATCCGGGAACCTGGCATGAGGGTAGCTTCTAAGGTGTCTTCCTATTGCTCCGGTGATCACCATGTCCCTAAAACTCGAATTGACCCGAACACCTCCAACGGTGATGCTACCTACCTCTCAATGGTGGGATGGCACTACTTTAAGGACATTTACACAGACGGATTCCTTAGGGTAGGTAGGTTCTCAAGGATACTTGCTCTAATCTCAAAACAAATTCAAAAAGACTTTTCACACCAACACTTTTCAAAAGCTTTCAAAGCAAATTTTTCAAACACTCTGACGTACGAGTCGAACTGAAATTTTCAAAAGAAACTTTTTAAACCCACATTGAAAAGCAAACAAACATTTTTGAAAACACATTGAGCAAGTATCTAAGAGCCCATGGATAACCATGGATAGAAAGGGTGCTAACACCTTCCCTTTCTATAACCTACCTCCCGAACCGAGAGCAATCTCTTTAAGGAATTTTTCTGTGCTTTTGTCCTTTCCATTTGGAGAAAATAAAAGACGGTGGCGACTCTTGCTTACCGCGACATTTCGCGAACCAGCGTTAAACAGTCAGTTCCAGATCCACCGATCACACACACATACCTCAGAGATCCCACAATTTACTTGAACAAAGTTGCATCGACTTTGTATTCCTCTCCATTCTTCTCCAACTTCACATTTGGTTCGATAGGTGAGGATGCAGGATTTGAATCATCCATTCTAAATATCTTGAGTATTTCTTTGACATACTTTCTTTGATGTAGCACCATACCTTGCTTTGACATTTGAAATTCCATGCCTAGAAAATAAGACAATTTTCCTAGATCCGACATTTCAAATTCCTTCGTCATCAGCTATTTGAACTTCGACAAGTTCTCCAAACTATTTCCAGTTACTAGCAAGTCATCAACATACAAGCATATGATTGTTATATCTTGTGCTACAACCTGAACATAGACACCATACTCTGATTTGCATTTGACAAATCCTAATTCGACTAAGTATGATTAAATCTTCTTGTTCCATGCCCTATGTGCCTTCTTGAGGCCATAGAGCGCTTTGTGCAACCTATATACTTAACTCGCTTCCTTCTGAATCACAAACCTAGGAGGTTGTGTGACATAAACTTATTCGTCTAAAGGACCATTCAAAAATGCTGATTTCACATCTAGATGAAATGTTGACCAGCCTTGGTTGAATACCAATGCTACTACTAGTCGAACAGTCTCTAATCTTGCTACTGTAGCAAATACTTCAGAGTAGTCAAGTCCTGCTCTTTGAAGAAAACCTCGAGCTACTAATCTTGCTTTATGTCTTGCTATTGACCCATTTGCATTATGTTTCAACTTGAACACCCACTTTACTTCGATAGCTTTTGTATGTGTTGGCAATTAGACTAACTCCCATGTGTTGTTTCTTTCGATTGCTTGTAACTCTTCGACCATAGCTAACTTCCACTTGTTAATCTTCAAAGCTTCACTATAGTTGATTGGTTCAGCACCTGTAAGTAAAGCAAAATGAACTAATTCTCCATCTGGTATGATTTCATCATCACCCATCACTTCATAATCATGAAGTCTTGTTGGAAGAACTCTATTTCTTTGAGGTCTTTGGCTTGTTTCAGCCACAACCTCTTCGACTTCGACTGTGACGGGAGTGTCAGCAACCACTTCTTCTTCGACTTTGACTGGATTCTCAACAATTCCTTCAACCTCTACTTCATTAGTTTCTTCATCGAAATCAAAGTTCATTAATGATTTGTTAATTGAATTGCTAGAATTCCAATCCCAGGCAGAATTTTCATTAATCACAATATCTCGACTCAACACAATCTTTTCATTAATTGGATTGAATAGTCTGTATGCACCAGTTTTATGATATCCTACCAGAATCATAGGTTCACTCTTGTCATCAAGCTTCCTTCTCCTTGCATCAGGAACATGTTTGTAACACATGGATCCAAACACCTTCAAGTGACTTACTGATGGTCGTTTTCCACTCCACACTTCTTCAAGAACCTTGTTCTTCAATATCTTAGTAGGACACCTATTCAAAATATAAACTGCAGAAAAAACAGCTTCTCCCCATAAAGATTTTGGCAAATTATTTTGCTTCAACATGCATCTTTCCATATCTAATATGGTTCTATTTCTTCTTTCAGCAATTCCATTATGTTGAGGTGTGTAAGGAGCAGTTACCTCATGATCAACACCATGTTCTGCACAGAAATCTTCAAACATCTTGGATGTGTATTCGCCACCTCCATCTGTTCGTAGAACTTTGATCTTCTTCTCACTCTGGTTTTCGACAAGTATCTTGAATCTCTTAAAGATTTCGAATACTTCGTCCTTTCATTTGATCACATAGATCCACAACTTTCGACTAAACTCATCGACAAAGGAAACAAAATATATGTTTCCACTAATTGTATGTTCTTCAAATAGACCACATACATCTGAATGCACCACTTCGAGAATGCAGGATGATCTTATTGACATAGTCGAAACGAAAGAATTTCTTGATTGTTTTCCCATTAAACAACCTTCACAAAGTTTTTCAGGCATCTCAAGACTTGGAATACCAGTAACCATATCTTGAGTAATCAGTTGATTAAGTGATCGAAAATTCAAATGTCTAAACCTCAAATGCCACAACCAACTATCCTTGTGGTCGACAACAGTTTTCAAACATTAAATTTATGTCGAACTGATCATAGTCCTAAATGTCCTGTTCTTCGACAATGGAGATTGTAAAACCAAATTGTTCTTAGTGTCGAACAATTTCAAAACTCCATCTTTCATGACAACTGAGAAACCTTTTTCAACTAGTTGTCCAACACTTAACAAGTTGCATTTCATTCTAGGTACATAGAGCACATCTTTAATCATAGCTTTCCCTCCATTACTCATTTGAAAGACTATGTTGCCAGTACCTTTTGCTTGCAATGAACTATTATCAGCAAGTT
The DNA here is from genome assembly GCA_948472305.1 of Vicia faba. Lineage (NCBI taxonomy): Eukaryota > Viridiplantae > Streptophyta > Magnoliopsida > Fabales > Fabaceae > Vicia > Vicia faba. The sequence continues at coordinate 232,432,639 of OX451738.1, forward strand.
TTACCTTGCTCTTCTTCGACTCGTCAAAATCTGCCAACCACTCCTTTCGACCAATCATGTGGTTCGAGCAACCTGAGTCGAGAAACCAGATATTAGATTCAACATGGTTATCTGCAACTGCAGCCATAACCATCATACCACCTTCAGAATCATCTGAATCTTGGCGTGCAAGGTTTGCTCCTTCGTCCTTGCCTTTCGATCCCTTGTCTTTTCTGTACCAACAATTCTTGGCCAAGTATCCCCAATTTTCACAGTTATAACATTGCATACCTTTCTTATCTTCTTTGTCCTTTCGATAGTTTCCTCCTCCCCTTTTCGAGGATTCAGAAGATCTATCTTCGACCTTATTCTTATGGGAATTCGACCAAGACTTCTTGCCATGAGTCTTGTCGAACTTGCCTTTGAATTTGTTGGAACCACCATCTTTTTTCTATGATTGAGCTTGCAGTGCCTGTATCGAGTCCTGAACTTATTTCCTTTCGATAATCCTCATCTCATGCGCCTCCAACGAACCAACCAAATCTTCCACTTTAGTGGTTTCAAGATTGTTGGATTCTTGAATAGCTACGATAACGTGATCAAAGTGAGAGGTCAACGTTCTCATTGCCTTCTCAACTATCACCTTATTAGTAATGGTTTCACCACAACCCTTCATGAGATGGACGACTTTTTGAACCTTCGACACATATTCTGCAACTTTTTCATCTTCTTCCATCGATAACAACTCGTATTATCGATGCAAGGTTTGTAATTTGACAACCTTGACTTTCTCACCTCCTTCGAAATATTTTACTAGAATATCTCATGCCTCCTTCGTTGTTTTAGCATGAGGGATTCTGTCGAAGTTAGCAGCATCGACAGCCGTTTGAATGCAATAAGCAGCCTTGCAATCTTTTTTCTTGACTTCGTTGTGTGCTTTTTTCTGTTTGTCGGTTGCATTTGTAGCCAATGCCAGAACGTCGTCGGTAACCACTTCTAGGGTTTCATGGAAGCCAAATAAGTTTTTTTCCATCGGATCCAATTTTTACCGTCAAGCATTGGAAGAGAATTTGGAATGCCCTTATCACTAGCCATCTTCGCAGCGGTTGATTTACTTGCCCTAGAAAAACAATCTCTGACGTGAAATTCTTGAAAACTTGATCAAGAACAATAACCGGAAGCTCTGATACCAATTTGTTAGTGCGTGAGACACTTTTAGTGAGGAGAGAAAGAGAGAATAATAAATGAAATAAGGATTTGTATTATAAGTGTACAAATAATGATACACATTATGACTATTTATGTACAACCCTAATTGGGTTTGGACTAACACAACTTGAATTATATTAAATATTAAATCTAATCAAATCTAATCTAATCTAATTTAATATTTCAACAGAGATAAGTTGTATATTGCAGCGGTGGAGCCTTGATCACATTTTTACTAATATATTTAAAATAGAACTAATGGTACACAATGTCTTAATCATAAGCTGCCTATGGACGAAATGCTTAATTGAAATAAGCAAGCATTTATATAGTCTCCCTCAAACATGAATTGGATAGAGGCAAAATGCTTTATTCAAATTAGGTTAAGAATCCATCCATTTATAAGTTTCAATTACATTTTAAAAAGAACATGAGATTGTGAAAGTTCATGGCCCACTAAAATGCACTCCCGAGAGCCAATTCAAGTTCAACCCATATTCTAATTGTTCCACTCTCAAAAGTACTTCAAAAGTACACATCCAAAAATGACATAATTTTTGTGCCTTCCAAATAGGAGTGCTTTTATAATTATGTGCAATTTTTAAAGAAATGTATATGTGGGTAAAGTGGTTCCCACTAAAACCCCCCATTCAAATAAGCACTCTATTTAAGAATATGAGCACGCAAGCAATGAAAAATAGAACCATTTCAAAATGTGAATCACGCCTGGACATACTTGTAGTTAGTAAGTCAACTAGTTTGAGTTTGAGATATTCTAATTTCTATTTATATTTGACTCATAATGTCTTTTCTATTCTTGGACCTATATACCATCATTTCACTTTAAAAGAAATTTCATGATAAAGAAATTGATTTTTTTTTTAAAAACAAGAATCTTTTGAGCGCAAGTTGGGAGATAACTTCTTTGAGTTTTGTGGGACCTTGAGGCCGGCAGATTCTCTCGAAAAGTCTTAACATTGTTTCATGCCAAAATTCAAAATTCTAACTAGTAAAATTTGATTAAATATTAAAATTTAATAGTTCTCATTCAAATTAATTATTCTCTATCATCAAACTTATAAACGTACATGTTTAAAAACCATATATAATTCTTAGAGGATTATGAGAATACGGCGAAATATGTTAATTTTTTTAATATTGGTAATTTAATTTAGTTTTGTGCAAATAAAGTTTAAAAAATAATTAATAAAAAATTAAGTCTCTATAATGTTATTTGTTATAAATGTTTTAATTATATATATATATATATATATATATATATATATATATATATATATATATATATATATATATATATATATATATATATATATATATATATATATATATATATATATTGGATGCCCATTTTTTCATCTTTTCATCTTTCATCTTCATATTCTCTATTAAGTATTATGATTTATCACATTCTCAATGTACTTTAAATAAAGATCACATTGCAATGCAGTGGCGGAGCCAGCGTCCGGCCAGGTAGGGCAGCTGCCCAGGCTCCGCCCAGCCATACTTCACCATCCCGCACCACCACCACTTCAAGATTCGACAACCAATCACCCCAAAAACAACTCCCAGAAGCGGAAGAAAGAGGTCAATTCCAAGTTACAACACCTACGAACACCAGAAGAGAAGCTAGCTTAAATCGAAACCCTAGAAAAGGATCTCGAGGGTTTGTTTGAGTACTACAAAGGGGCTTTGGGTAAGAAGGTTGTTGTTGACCTTAAGAAATGTGGTGGGTCGAGAAACACGGTTGTTGCAGCGTTGATGGAAGAGAGCGAGCTTCCGTTGTCGAAGCTTGTGGATGAGATTTATGGGAGGGTAAATAGTGAGGTGGCAAATTGGGGAGTTATGTTGGCAGAAGGTTTTAACTTTGTGTTGATGAAGAGTAGTGTGTTGTTTGTAGGTGAAGAGTAGTGTATTGTTTGTTGGGCAGAGGATGATGTATGAAGTGCCTAATGTTGATGCTGATATACTAGAGGATAATTCTGATTCTTGTCTTTGGTGTTGGGAGCTGTTGCTTTTTCTAATTATTGGTTATTGATGTTTATTTTCAACTGTTTAATTTAATTGTATATTATACTATGTTTGTGTAAATCAATGTGTTTTTGGAAGCTGGTTATGTTGATGGTAATTGGGTCTTCTTTTAGGATGAGTGTATATATCAGTATACTAATTATTTAGTAATGGATTTGTTGTGTTGTTATTGCAGGCTAGGGATGTTAAGTTGCTTCCAAAATATGTCCGAGGGGAGCTTGTTATTCATCGCACAATGTGGAAAAAGATCAATGAGAGAATTATGGCTGCAACTGGTATGGATTACTTTGTTTTTGTTGACGATGAAATATATCAAATATTATTATTTTTGTGATAGTTTGGATGTTATTAGTTGATTGCTTCCTTTTTTATTGCAAAAGAAATATGTTGTTGATAGTGGGATATTCAGTAATTAGGGTATATGGCATTTGTGATGAATGCATTGTTTTGATCAATTTTTAGGAAAATGACAACTTTGTTTATGGTGTGTTTTGTTGAAATGTTATGTCTTTGCATAAATGATAGTGTCACTCAAGAAAATTGAAAGTGAGCCTAATTATAATCAAGACTTAATTAAGGCCTCAAAAAATTTGAATAAAACTTCTCCTGAGACTGACATTCACTTGATAGTTGAAGGCGTGTTGCAAAAAACCAGTGAAAACATGTATGTAAACTTTAGTTTCTACCATAACATGTTTTTTTCCTACTGCAATTATATAAATTTTGTTTTTTTTATAATTTTTTTCTCTAAATTATAACTTGCCCAAGCTTCATACGTTTTCTAACTCCGCCACTGTTGCAATGTAAATGTAACTATTTGAATAATATAATATAATATTGTTTCTTTTCTTCTCTTTCTCTCATTAACTTTTATATTGTTCTTCATCTCACATTCATCTCTACGTTGTTTTTGATAATTTCATAACACGTTATTAGCACGAGACTCTACTGTGCTAGTGATGATATAGTTAGATTCTATGTTAATTTTATACTATCTTTGAACCAATATAATATAAATCATGATCTTGTTACTATTTTTTTCATACAAATATGTTTATTTTTTTAATATATATTTTGTAGAGAAAATTTTATTTACCTTGTACAATCATATTATATTTCTTTGATCGTTCTTGTTAAATTCAAGAAGAATTTAAAATTAAAACATTTTTATAAGCTTGCCCGAAATTGAATTTTAACACACAAGAGTGTTAATTTAACATTCAACCATCCTTGAAAGATTGCACAAAGAATAATTTTTCTTGACCGTTGTTTATAGAAATAGTTTGTAATGTGATCTTTGTAGAACAAAATTTAATATTAAACTATCTCTAAATTATTGTTCAAAGATTGAATTTAATTGATTATTGTGTTTATCAATAATTGAGAAGCTAAGGGCAATGTGGTAATTGGTGAAAGGCTAAGTGAGGACAAGTTGGGCAAAATATATTAGGGGTCATAAGGTTAAATAAGGGAAAAAAGGAAAATATTTCATTTGGTATGTTCATGAAAATATTGGAAGATTAGAGGAGAAAGCTAGGGCACAAAGAACATAGAGGGATTTCAGTAGATCGCGAAGAGAAGAGACCCGAGTTAGGAATCCAAGATAAGGGGAGTGATTTGTCATTATAATTAATATGGGGTTTAGAGGTATGTAGGGAATTGTCGGGGTTTTGATAATTTTATGATATGTTACATTGTGATGAATTTATGTTGATATGTAGGGAATTTATGTTGATTGTGAGAATTTAGGACGTATTGATATGGAATCGCAAGAGGAATCGGGGCTGAACAGGTGCAGAAATGCAACAGAAAGTTAATGTCTGCTATGTGTCGCCGAGCAAAGGTAAGTGTCGTCGGGCTAGGCAACATCACTTGGTCTTCGGCGGGTGAGATAGGAGGCGAAGGGGATGGGGGGAAATAGAGCCCTTGGACTTTTGTATGGAGGATGAAGCCTCACTCCAGCTTTGTCGGACGAAGCAGGGCAAGCTATGCTCGTCGGGCGAACGAACGTGGTCGTCGGTGAAGGAGGTAGAAGAAAACAATGCTCCTGAAATTTGTATGGGGCAGAAAATACGGCTTCCACCTCGCCGGGCGAGCCTTAGGCGAGCAAGCTTCTTCGTCGTGCGAGCTATAGGCGAGGGACAACATGCATGAATTTAAAAGTGTCATAACTTGAGTTTTCAGACTCCGATTGACGCATTGTTCGACGCATTTGATAGCTAACGCGATGAACTACACTTTGGTGGATTATAATGAGTAGAAAGAGGTATTATTCAGATACCTAGACTAATATAGGCTTAGATTCTTAAGAGGTGGTCTATGATGATCACTACAAGAAAATTAGAGTTTTACGACACGAAAATTGCGACAGTTACTTGATAACCATTGTAATTGACTTATAGAGACAGTGATTACGACGATTGACATCAACCGTCCTTATTAATTTTAAAAATTAATAAATATTCTGACAGTTATCAATGAACCACCCTAAAAATAAGGTCACGACGGTCACAATCACCGCCCTAAGGTAAAGGTCACGACAGTAAAACAACCGTCGCCCTTAAGCATTTTAACTCTCACCTTTCAACTTAATTAGAAGATAAACCAACCCATCAAATTCACGACAGTGAACCACCCGTCGTCACCCCCTAAAATGCATCAAAAGTCTTTTTCAACTATTTTTGAAAATAATAGTTAAACCCTTAATTCACCGATTATTTTTTAAACAAAAATAATTTAACATAAAAAATATAGAAATATGAAAAATAAATATGTGCAAATCTTAAAAAAATAACATGTGCTTAATTCAACAAAGAAACATATTTAACAATAACTTGTGCTTAATTCAACAATTATCTTCTAATACAAAACAATTCAATGTATTAAATATAAAAAATATAAAAAATAAATATTTACGACAATGAAGTAGTCGTCAATGTAACACTTCAAATTTCAGATTAATTATTTATTTAATTAATTTGGTGTAAATATATGAGTTTGTGTGAAGCGTTTGGTATATATATATATATATATATATATATATATATATATATATATATATATATATATATATATATATATATATATATATATATATATATATATATATATATATATATATATATATATATATATATATATATATATATATATATATATATATATATATATATATATATATATATATATATATATATATATATATATATTGGTGTAAATATATGATATTTTGGTGCTTTGTGTTAGTCCCTGTGACGATATATATTGTGTATTCGTGATGCATTTGTGACGCAATAACGATGACTTGATGAATAAGATGTTTAAGATGGTGAATTGTGTGGTGTAGGATGGGATAATAAGAGAGTTTAGAATTTAAATAATTAGTTTAGAATTATTTAGATTTAATAGTGATTATTTAGAATTATTTGGATTTAAATAAATGAAATAATATGTGATGTAGAGAAAATAAGGGCATTGTGGTCATTAGTGAAGGATAAGTGAGGGCATGATGAGAAGTTCATTATTAGGGGGTCTAAGAGGGAAATTTTGGTATAAGGAGAAGGTTTGGAATTTTACACGCTCATTATGTACGATAGAATTTGGAAGAACATTGTGGAGAAAAGAGAGCTAGGGCACGAAGAGGTAAGAAGAGCATAGGAATCCCGGTAGAGCACGAATAGGAATTGACCTCTAGCAATAATCTTAAGGTAATGAGAGTTTTATCCTTGTTATTATATTTTATTTAAGGTTTAGATGATTGGTAGATTACCTTAGGTTTTGGTAGATGGTGATTTGGTGTTGTTCGATGAGAAATTGATGAATCTGTGATGAATAATAGTTTATAATTGATGTATATTGAGTATAGAATTATAGGTTGTTTATAGATGATGAAATCTTGTGATTAGATGGCGTTTTAGGACCTATAACATGATAAAGTTGCAGAAGATTTCGACTGGTTTATGCAGGAAATCCTTGTACTCACAAGATCGCCAGGCGATGGATGATGTGTCGTCGGGCGATGGAGCTTCGTCAGGAGAAGGTGGGAGCGGATGGAGGCATATTAGAGCTAGTTTCTGAAGTACGCCGCCCCTAGTGTCGTCGGGCAAAGTGTGACACAAAGGTAGCGTCGTCAGGCGACGAAAGTGTGTCGCCATGCGACGGAATGTAGAAGTGATTGTGCAATTTGGAAATCTTAAAATGGTCATAACTTTAGTTCTAGAGTTCAAATTGAGGTGTCGTTCGAAGTGTTGGATATCTAACACAATGAATTTTAGTTATGTGAAGAAAAATGAGACTTAAGGAGTATATCTTTGAGACATAAGTTAGAATAGAATTAGATTCCCTGTGTTGAGTCGCAATGATATTTTGTTTATGATGATGTTTTACTTATGGTGATGATATTATGGTGTTGTGTTGATTACTATAATGATGCTCTGATGTTGTGTTGATTACTTTGATGTTATGATGATGTTATGATGATATTTATGATGAATCATGAATGGTGATGCATACTGACTAGCTGTGGTCGTATTAAATATGTTGTTGCGCATCATTGCATTCATGGCATATTCCAGGACTTCGGTCCAGTGAAGTTAGGACTTAGGTCCTGTGAAGATGATAAGACAATTGTCTAGTGAGGACAACAAATCCATAGTGTGGATTGGGTGAAACTGTGAAATACTCTGATTTCAAGCGGGAATCGATCCTATGATTTTGGATGATGAATTGGAAGGAGATGAAAATTTGGGCTATGAGTATGTAACAGAGGGAAGCTAGACTGGGTTGACGTTTAAGAATGGATAGTGAAACTTAGTTGAGTGAAGTTGAATTGAGAATAGTAAAATTGAGTTGAGTGAAGTTGAATTGAGGTTTGAGATTAGCTTGTGTTTCTGGTTGAATATCCACTATGCATGTTCCATGTGATTTTTGTTCTGAGCTATATTTTACCATGTGTTATGAGAAACTCCATAATAAAATAAAACAAGAAGATCCTAAGTTATGAATGTTTCTGAGATATACTTTACCATGTTTGTGAAGGTGTTTGGCTTAACTGAAGTTTATTTCCACTATTGTGTGTTTAATGTTTATTGTGAAGAGTTCAAAGATTTGGATGTTTGTGTGTGTTTAATGAGAAGAATGATTTGTGGCTTCCTTGGATTGTTGTTGAGAATGGAAAGGTTGAGGGAATGAGTTTAATGGAAATAAGAAAAATAACATAGGTTGTTGAATATAGACTATCATCAGTGCTCATAATCTATCTAGTAAGGGCAAACAGAGATTCATATTGTGATAAAACCTCATCCCTTATTACTTAAATCACCATCAGCCATGAGTGCAGTCTAAATGAGTGAGGGTAGAGATTTTAATGAAAGATTTTTTTTTGAATGGTATGAAAATGTACTTCTCACTTCATAGTGAGTTTCTTTTGGCATTGTGTGTTGCATCTATTTTCTTGGTTGAGCTTGGTTTTATGGATATGCATGTGGAAATTATCAGAGAATTGTGTCTCTGTTAATTGTATGTTTTTTATATTCTCTCTATTTTCTTGTTTCATTTGAATACTGTTGTTAAGTTTATAGGACATTTTCTTCATTTTTTATTTCAGTAGAAATACATATTGCTTTTGGGACTGGGACAGGTTAACAGTGACCTTCTGCAGGCAAAGAAACGATTAGGGGTCCATTTGAGCTCACCAACCACCACAGGAAATGTGTAACTAGAATGTATTTTAGATATAATCACTGTCCCCTAGATATCTGTCTAGAGGAACTACAGAAGTTAGCAGCTTCAGTTGATAAAATAAATAAGATTTTGTGAGTGACATGTTGATGTATCAATAACTAAGTATCACATTGAAATATTACTTTAATTATCACTAGACTTTGACCCGTGCTATGCACGGATTATTTAGTATGTTATATAGAATATTTAATTTGATTTTTTATTGACATAATAAGATATTACATATATTTTATTGAAGAAATTAAATTAGTTTTCAATAATGATATTATTGAAGTAATGAAATTAAAATAACTTTCAATATCAGAAATTAAATTACAAAAATTTTGAAACATAAATAAATATTGAATAATTTTTAAATTAGAAAATTTTCAATATCATAAATGAATTGACATACATAAATATTTTTTTGAAGTAATACTTGACGTGCAACATATAATTGTTCATGAGAAAAAATTGAGTTAAAATGATATCCTCCTACATATTTAAGTGATTGACCTTGACTCTTTTATCATTTGGAGTCAATGATAATTTTGGAATAAAAATCTTATGACCAAAACTATTATCAGATATAATCTTACCTTCAAGAAATTGAAAAACTTCTTATGTCAGTAGAGTTGTAGCAGTCAGAAAGTGTTCAATAATGAATCACACGAATCCTAAGACAAAATTAAATTTGCTAGGAACAATAGTAGAAACTGGAGTGTATTTAGAGTTACAGCGGTTACAACTGCATTTTAGCATCAAATAAAATTACTCTTTTAATATCTTTTCTAGACATCCTTACCACTGCTTTAATATTTTTTCTTTCGAAGTTCCTAATGCATTAGCAGTTTGACAGTGTCCACCTATCAACTAGCTAACTAAAAATTTTACATAAGAAAATTTAATTGGACTTAAAAATGCCCTAAATAGTAATTTACTAAATCAAAATTTATTCCAACCAATCACCTTTTCCATTCATTTAAGTGGCACGCATTTCTCATATTGCATGTTGGGTTTATGCTAATACATGCTTTGACCACGGGTATTATTTTGATGGTTTAAAATCTTTTATTTTTTGTGAAGTATTAAATTTCTTCGATAGATTTTAGAAATTTATAGGGGTATTATCTTACCCCCAACATATATTATATATGCCAAATGCACTATAAAAAAAATAAAGGGATATTATTATGAAAGAGGGATATTATTATGAAAGTAATCGTTATTCATTACTAAAAAAAATCCTACATCTCAAAATAAACGATATATTTAATAAAATTATTTATCTTACATTAATTGTCATTTGTAGTTTATATGAGATACAATAAATTGTACGATTTAAGTTGATAGTGTTAGTTGACGGTAAAATATTAATTTATCTTTGCACTTCATGTTAATTTATTAAAAATGTTTAATTTCATTTTTTTTTAAAACTGAAGACTGTTCTAACTAAAAGAAAATATTTAGTACACAAAGGATATAAGTTTCCTCATTAACCATACATATAATATTTTTAAATAAAAAAATCATAACTCACTAATTATTAAATAATACCGCTTTTAAAATTAATTTAATTTTATGGTCAAATTGTATCAATGATTAATTACTTCCTAATTTATTACTCGCTTTGAAGATTTATATCTATTTGAAATATGGAATTTCTTTGTGTTGTCAATGAAAATAATGAGAGTGATATTTTTTATTAATTTTTAAATTTTATCACTAAAATTTATTATTTTCACAGGTCATTATCACCATAATATTTTTTTTATTTTAATCAACAAAATATTTATAAATATTTAATATTATTACTAATATTTATAAATATTTATAATTATTAGACATATTAAATTTATCATATTAATGATATATTACGTATTTATTTTTGTATTTTAATTTTTAATAATTTTATAATAATAATTATATATTAATAATAATTAAGCTTTATTGAATGATTTAAGATAAGAATAAATTTATTTTTGCCGTCGTCGCAAGACTCTTCTATTGATTTATAATATAATACCATTTACATTAAATGAGTTCATTCACTTATGGCGTATTGCAACTTTTAAGATTTTCAAAAAATTTAATTCATTTTGAAAATTGCATATTAATGTATATGTCTGGTTGTGAATAATTAGACATAGTTCTTATAGTTCTTATGTGTGAATATTAATTTCAATGTCGATTGCGAATGATACAATAATGAATCTATATCATTTTTCTATTATAGATTTTATATTTTTGTTGAACAAATAAAACTTTTTTTTGATACATTAATTAATCTATATCATTTTTCCATGATAAACTTTATATTTTTATTGAATAAATCAAAAAAATTATAGGAAAATGTATATTAGTACCGTTTGGTGTTCAATCTAATTAATGCGTGTTATCAACTAATTTTTCTATTATTTATGAGTTACCAAAAAAATGTTGACATTTTTCAACTATTTATAATAGGATAGGCAAAATAATGGATAAGAATTTTATATATAAAAGAAGAAATAAATCAAAATCATAAGAGCTGCATATATTGCTCTGCATATTTAAAATAAAGCAAAATCATTAATCATTAACTATATATCATTAATTTTATTAATAGGAGGGAATTAGAGTTTCATAGTAGCTGCATTTGTTGTTCCATTTATATATTAAAGATAAAGATTACATCAATCAACGAACTCGTGAAATTAAAATAATGTGATTTCTAAAATAGTTAAATCATGAGAAGTACATGTGGGGACTTGCTGTTGGATAAGAATAATGTTGAACATGAGTTATAGTTTAGTCCCTGTTAGATAAAGAATTTAATTAAACTCTTATAATATAATTGTTTATCATATACGTGTTGATGTATAAGCTATATAATAAAGTAAAATAGTTTTCTCGTCAGTTATAAATTGTTTTCATGATAGTTATAAATTGTTTTCATAAACAATCATGGAGAGTTCACTGGACATGATATAAGTTATTTTCATAAAAGTTTTCAAAGACTCTCAAAGGTTTTTCTACTAGTAGTTAAGCTCAAATAAGTCATCCAAGCATGCCCTTAATGACCAAGTGAAAAAGTAAACTGCAGCATTTTAGAATTTAAAGTAATATTATTATGTTGTAATATCATACAAATGGTATTTATATTCATATCTCTTTTGGTTCCTTACATAATAGATGATCTTATCGGTTGATCAGAACCTGTGAAGTGGTCGGAAAATAATCTGTAGTCGAGCTATGAAGTCGAGGAGAAAAAATGGGGTTGTATCTGCAAGGCACTCCGACGATTAAGTAAGTGCAGGTACAAGAAGGTACAAGCAAAGTATTAGGTAGTGAGTAGGTGAATATTCAATACCTAGCCCTCACAGGTATGAGGGTATATATAATGCCCCTAGCGCGTAGTTATTAATTCTTGATTTCACGCTTGGATATGCGGCTCTAAAATCAGGTAACTGGCAAGACTTGGTCAAACTGGACAGATGTGCTCGTAACTAGTCGTTGGTCCCGAAGAGGGGGTTAGTTACGGGCATCTCTCTGGTCGATTCCTGGTGGCTTGCACGACGTTAATGTCAGGCAGGCTGAAAGGATGCTCGTCGATCATCCTGGGTCAGTGCTGGTTCGGGAGGACAAACAGTTGACATTGTCCGACAGGTAGCAGGCAATCCGGGTCATGGTCGTGTGGACCGTACCAAAGGAAATGTCTTAGACTGGGCTCATTCTAGTTGCCAGGTCAGTCCAGAACAGTAGCCCCTCAAATCGTTGCTTCTGGGTGTAGGAGTGATGACTTTTACATATGTTCGCGGGATGGGGCGTATCTTACGGGGAAATGAGTGTTGTTTGTTACGCCTTGCTTGCGGGGAGATGAAGAGTTGGTCGTTAGGACCTTTGAATTTGGAGAGGTAGCGTGTTTTAGGGAGCGTGCTGGCAAAGCGGCACAATGATGGCCTAGGGCTAGGGTGTAATGATGACGACCCTAGGGTTCTCAGGCGCGTGTCTTGCACGCGCGGATTATCTCAGCTATAAATACGAGAGAAATATGGCGTTTAGTATTTTTTGCATTCTCTCTCAACTGCTCGTATTAGCTCAACAGCCGACCATCAGAGTTTGTTGATTTTCTCTGCTCGCAACTGCTAACTTTCATCTTTTCTTCTATTACTGGCAAGTTTTTGATCCCCCATTATTGTTTGCTTTGGTAATTTCGTCTTTTCCCTTCTAGAGACACATGGGGTTAGGATTTAGGGTTCCGTTAGGGCTTATGGCTTTTTCTGCAATTTATGTCTGTTAGTGTGCCTCAATGAAGTTTTAGGGCTTTTTCTACAATCCATGCCCGTTAGTTTGCCTCAATGAGGGTTCTGATTGGGGAGGTGATCCTCGTTTCCTAGCGCCCTTTCGCTTGTTTAGCGGTGGGAGAGTGGTTCTGGAATTGACGTCGAGCTCATCTTTTTCTTCTGCTTTTCAGGTGCCATGGTTGATACTGCTCAAGTCGTTATTTCGAGCGAATCTACACAGTCTTCTGGGAGTTCCTCGGATGAGACAAGTAGCTCGTCAAGCAACCAGGTATGTAGAATGGATTGCAAATATTGTTCCTGCTATTAAAAGAATGGATCTCTTAGGGTTTGCATAGACTTTCGTGATTTAAATGCTGCAACCCCCAAGGATGAATATCCAATTCCTATAGCAGAGATGTTAATTGATTCTGCAGCAGGTTTCGAATAGTTGAGTATGCTTGACGGATATTCAGGATATAACCAAATTTTCATTGCCAATGAAGATGTTCCCAAAACAGCCTTTCGATGCCCTGGGGCATTAGGTACCTGTGAGTGGATAGTGATGTCTTTTGGATTAAAAAACGCTGGGGCAACTTACCAAAGGGTAATGAATTCCATCTTTCATGATTTCATAGACCTTTATGCAGGTTTATATTGATGACATTGTCATCAAATCTGTGTCCCATGAGTTCCATTTGGATCATCTTCGACAGTCATTCGAAATAATGAGGAAACATAGTTTGAAGATGAATCCCCTCAAGTGTGTTTTTTTGTGCAGGAAGGTGATTTCCTGGGATTTGTAGTCCACAAGAAAGGGATAGAGATAAACCAGAATAAAACGAAGGCAATTATGGAAGCGAAAGCGACATCATCAAAAAAAGAGTTGGAATCACTTCTAGGAAACATAAACTTCTTAAGAAGATTTATTTCTAATCTGAGTGGTCGAACTCAAGCCTTCTCCCCTCTCTTACACCTCAAACAAGGCAACTTTGAATGGAAAGAAGAAAATCAACGGGCGTTTGATAATATCAAGCAATATTTGATGCATCCTCCTATCCCCACACCTCCTTATGGAAAGAATCCCATGAGGCTATATATATCAGCCTCAGAACTAACTATAGGAAGCATGTTAGCCCAAGAAGATGATAATGGTGTCGAAAGAGCCATTTATTACTTAAGTAGGATGCTAAATGATGTTGAGACTAGATATAATGCAATCGAAAAATTATGCCTTTGTTTATATTTCTCTTGTACCAAATTAAAATATTATATAAAATTTGTTGATGTTTATGTTTCATCACAGTTTGATGTTATTAAACACATGCTATCAAAGTCAATCCTGCACAATAGAATTGGCAAATGGGCTTTAACCCTTACTGAGTATTGCTTGGATTTCTTGCCTTTAAAAGTAGTGAAGGGTCAAATGGTCTCAGATTTTATTGTGGACCATGCAGTGGTCAAAAATCCTCAACACTATGTTGAGTTGAAACCTTGGAAACTATTTTTCGATGGTTCTACCCATAAAGAAGGTATTGGAGTTGGAATCTTGATCATTTATCCTGAAGGAATTCCAACAAGACTCAAGTATAAGATCGAAGTACCTCTTTGTTTGAACAATGAGGCAGAATATGAAGCGTTAATTGCTGGACTCGAAGCCTTGTTGAAATTGGGGGCAACAAGAGTTGAAATTAAAGGAGACTCTGAATTAGTGATCAACCAAATAACAAAGAAATACAAATGTATAAAAAAAATTGATCATATACTTTGTTATTGCCAATAGATTGCTCAAAAGATTCGAACACGTGAGTATTAAACATATTCCCGGGGTTAAAAATCAGGAAGCAAATGACTTGGCACAGATAGCTTCAGGATATAAAGTATTAACAGAAAGTTTAGAAGATCTTATCGAAGTAAGAGGAAAAGCAATGGCTGCCAGGTTATTCCCATCTGATTTGGAGAGTTCAAAATTAGGATACGCTAACGAAGAAGAATTCGAAGTATTAGCTATCAATACTCTAACAGATACAGATTGACGTAGCCCAATCATAAATTATCTTAAAGATCCTTCGATAGTTACAGAAACAGAAGTGTGAAGATGAAGATGAAATGTTTATAAAAGACTTATAGTGGTTGAGAAGTTTACATTAAAACAAGTTAGTGGGACACGTGTGCTTCTGTTATAAGAAGAGGAAGAGGTTAAGTTATTTTTTCTTGGGAACTGTTTTCATAAGTGGTAATGATGAACTGCTATGTGCACGTCTGAATAGACGTTTGGAAAAAGGTGATTACTTTTTATGACATCATAACAGTAAAAGGTTATCATGAGTATATGGTTTATCGAAATTCAAGATTATTATTCAAAAATGACTATTTCTTTACATAAAGAAATACACATTTTTGAGGGACAATTTGTTGGCTTGGAATTTCGATTACAGCGGTTGTTTGAACGCATTAATATTGTTTTTGGTGTTTGAGCTTCGTTTGGATTGAATTGAGTAAAAGTCCAAGCGTCCGAAATGGTTCGATGGACAGACAAAACGAATATAAGAAATATTCGTTAAGTATATTTTGAAATTGAATTATTTTGGATATATACGTCGAAAACTTGGCGCCAACAGAAGAGAGAAATTTGAATTTGAAATCGAACATTTGAGTCATAGAAGACGCGTGGAAGTCTGTTGGGTTCGAAGGACATGCAATCTTCGAACGTGGTACTCTATTATAGAAAGACCGTTAGGGTCAAATTAGTATAAACAGGGATCTTAATGTTAGGATTTATGTGGTGTTTATTTTGTACAAATTACTCAATATACTCGAAGTACGAAGTGTTAGAGAAAAGAGTTGCAGAAAATATACGTATAGACACCATTATTATTCTTTTCGAATCATTTTACTTTATCAATATCAAGTCTTTTAACATTTCTAGTATTTCCTTTACTTTTTAGTCAAAACTTTTACTTTTTCAAGTCATTTACATTTATTATGCATTTCCTTTACGTTTCTTTACGTTTCCAGTCGAAATCTTTACATTACTCATTCGAAACCCTTTTATTCGAACTTACTTTAAATTATCATTCTAATCTTTATATTGTTATCAACAAAGTAATGTTAAACATGAATTCCATTACAAGTTTAATCTTAGAAACTTAGACACATGTCCTAGGATCAATCTAGTCGATCCTGCAAGTTATCAAAGTATTTAGTTTAGAGGGCTAGCGGTTGTTTACCAAATTCACGCGTAAACAGGAGTATATGCAGTGGTCAGTTGTCTCTTAATCCCTTGCAAGCTACAAAATCAGTGAACACATTTGATGTGAATTCTCCACCTCTAGTAGTTATGAGGCAATGATTTAGGCAATTGGATTCTTTTTCAACCAATGCCTTGAATCTTATATAGACATCAAATGTATTTGACTTTTCTTTCAAAAAAAATAAACCTAAGTCTTCCTACTGAAATCATTTGTAAGGGTGATGAAATACATGTTTTCTCTAAGTGACTCGGGCTTGATAGGTCCACAAATATCAGAGTGGACAAGTTTCAGCTTTGCCCTAGATCTCCAAGTAGCTTGTTTAGGGATGGGATCTCTATGTTGCTTGCCTATCAAGCAATCAGTGCAGCTTTCTTCTAAGTTTACCAGGCTAGGCAAACCTCTCACCATTTGTTTAGTTGTTTGAAAACACATAGGCATGATGACTGGTGAATGGATCACATACATCCTATTTGAGACATCTTTGTAGTCAAGATCAATTCCTTCTCTTCATGGAAGATTTAGCAGGAGTTATACTTGAATACAACACTTATTTTCTTCTGCTGAAGTTGACCAATGCTGAGAAAATTATTTCTCAAACCTGGTATGTAATACACATCAATTATTACATGTGCCTTGTGACCATTGATCAGCTTCACATCCTCTTTTCCCATAACATACATTGTTGAGTTATCACCTAACTTGATAGATTCTCTGAAATTTGCTTCAAATTCAAAGAACTAAGCTTTAACGCCAACCTCCTCAATCAGATTATCACCCGATTTTAACATTGTAAGTCCATTTCTCCTATTTCTTGCTTTCATAAAGGAATGGAAGAGCTTGGAATTTTTGGTCACCTTCCCTTAGCCATTGATATCTGGACTTCAGTCTAAACATGGATTCCCGATGATTCAGCTTTTGCCAAACTAGACTCTGAGCTTCAGTGCTTTTTCCAGATTGATCCAAGCACAGAGAAGCATCATCATTTGCCACCAACTGATCCTGAGAATTGAGATTTTTAACTGCTTCTCCCACCTCTAAATCAAGTTTCCCAAAGACCTCATAATTCCAAGCTCTTAATCTGGATTTTAAGAGCCTGAACTTCTCTTTGAAAATGATAATTAAGTTAGTTTTTTTTCTTAATATTAGTACATATAAGAAATATTAGTTATTTTTAAAATATTAGTACTTAAGTTAGTTTTTTTTTTTAATATTAGTACATAATAAACGCTCATGTATTTCAACCCAACATTTTAAAAATTATACCTAAAGATATTAAGCAATTTCCATTTCTATTCGTTTCATATATGCTTTTGAAGATTGGACATCTGCACAAGTTGAAATGGAAATTCACAAACATCATCGGTAACAATCCAGTCAAGGAATAGAGTCTCGAGCTCTCCCTTTCAACAGATAAGGTGGAAATTCACACACAAAATTGGTTCCAAAATCATGGTTTTCTCTCCTTAAACATGACATAGATTCCATAAATTACACAGTTCAACTAAATTTAAATTCAAATTATCCAGTAATGAGTTGAAGGACAGGAAGCAGGTAAGAGAGAGCAAGCAAAAGGAGGAGGAAAGCATGGAATTTAGACATTTATTAGAAGCTTTATACATATACACAGACAAACCAAGTTGACAATAGCATAATCTGAGTTCATTAATATCTAAATATAATTAGTTAGCAGGAGCCAACATATTTTTTTCTGTTCTTTATTCTATCTATCAAATATTGTGGATCAATGAGATCCTTTTCTGTTTACATTACAATAAGCTTTTTTTGGAGTCTAAACTTACCAAAAACCAAACTATTCTAGTAAAAAAACGCATTTTAAAAGTTTGATAGATTTTTTCGGTACATTAAAATTGCATGTTAGGTCTTAGTTAGACACAGAAAATTGACCTGGAAATTACCATATGCTACCAATAGTCTCCACATGAGCAAGTCCCTTCATTAAAATGGTGAAAGCGATTCGCGTCCCGAACAATTATGGACCTTCTCATGATATCTGATACCATCTTACAAAATGTGTGACAATCACCACAGACTCTAAGATTTTTAGAGATCCTAATGGGATCGCCTTTCGGGATGGAAAGTAAACCAAATGCAATAGCAAGCTTTTCACTATGTGTATACAACATTTCTTTCTTAACTTCCTCCTCAACATCTTGCAACACAAATTCTGTATTAGGTACATAACCAGCAATCTCCAACTTCTTAATTACACTCGTCAACATTTCATAGATCTCATTTGATCGAGGATGAGATCTATCCCCAACAGTAAACTGATAGGTTCTGTTATCGACTTCAATCCATGTCCATCCTGGAACTTTTTTCAGCTTCTTTTGTGTCATCATATCCCTAAATTCTGCCACTTTCTCAAACTTACCAGCTTTTGCGTAAATATTAGAGAGTAATACATAGTGCCCTGGATTTTGGGGCTGTAGTTCAAGTAGAGAACTAGCGGCTTTTTCTGCCAACTCCATGTTCCCGTGAATTCTACAAGCACCAAGCAAAGCACTCCATAGCCTCTCATCTTTTTCAACAGCCATTTTCTCGATCAGTTTTTCTGCCTCGTCTAGCCTCCCGGCACGTCCGAGAAGATCAACCAGACAAGTATAATGTTTGACATCAGGTCTAACTGCATAATCTGCCCACATTGAATCGAAAAAGTGAATACCCTCTTCAGTCAATCCCGCATGACTACAAGCATATAAGAGGGAGACAAAGGTGATCCTATTCGGCGAAACTCCACAGCTCAACATCATATGAAATAAGTCAAGAGCTTCCTTCCCCTTCCCATGATATCCGTAAGCAGCGATCATAGTACTCCACGAAATAACATTTTTCTCTTTCATCCTATCGAAAACCTCTCTGGCAGACTCAACACATCCACACTTGGCATACATATCAATCATAGCAGTCCCTAATATCACATCCAAAGACAAACCATTCCTACAAATATACTCATTAACAAACCTAGCCCGATGCATAGCTCCCAATTTCGCACACGCGTTAACAACAGTCACCATAGCAATCTTATCCGGAACAAAACCTTCTTCCCTCATCCGATCAAACAAAACCAACGACTCGTACGCATCACAATCCGCATAAGCACCAATCATAACCGTCCAAGTCACAAGATCCTTACTAACCATTACATCAAACAACCTCCGAGCATCCTCAATCACCGCACACTTAGCATACATATCCACAAGCGTAGCACAAACAAAATGGTCCAACTGCAACCCATGTTTCAACACAACATCATGGATCATTTGACCCATTTGAAAATCCTTTCTGTCTCTACAAGTTCTTATCACGAAAGGCAAACTGTAGTTATCGGGAGTAACGCCGCTTCTGAGAATCTCCCTAAAGGTTGCATAGCAATTGGAGTAGTCACCAAGCTTGGCAAATCCACCAACCATTACACTCCAAGTTGTTGGGTCTCTCATTGTCATTTCATCAAACAGATGGTGTGCATCGTTAATGGCTTGATGTTGGACATAGAAGTAAAGAAGCTTGTTTGCAACAATGAGATCATTGAATGTTCCATTGATTAACACATTGGCGTGAACTTGTCTGATATGAAAAATGTTTCTGCAGCTATATAGAAGACGAATGCAAGATTCGGTTACCATTGAGAATGAGACTGCATGTAAATGTACTCAATTATGTTAAAAATAATTATACGAAACTCAATTAGGATAGAATCAATTTTATTTACCATTAATCCAAACACACCTCTAGATATATTTTATTTAAGTGATTTTGTTTTTTAAAATTGTTTATACTTAAAATTAAAATTTATATTATTCAATTCACTTTTACAAAGATTTATTTAAACATAAGTGTTCTGGACTGGACCCGGGTTGGCCCAAGAGCAAGAATGAAGGCCCAATCCAAACGGCTCTACAGGGAGCGCGTCGATCAAGAAGCTACAGCCGTGCTCGCCACTGCCCGCGAACGCAACATCCTCGACCTCATGCAGTCCAGCTCGAGTCCAGCTCGAGCACCCCCTCGTAGGGCAGACTATGACCGTTACACCCTCACCTGAATTCCGAAAAGACCGCGTCCTCGTCCGTCCGTACTTCTCGCAGAGCACCCAGGAAGGAGACCACGTGCGGGTCCCCACTACACACGTAGAACCTGGCAGTTCCTTTATTAGGCCAATCCTGGTCGGCCCAATGAAGGGACTTTGGCCCAGCGCAGGGGGCTATAAATACCCTCTGTTCCAAGAGGGTCGGGTATTCATTCTCTTACCCATATACACACTTTTTACCTGCTCGTACTACCACTCATCTCAGCATCGGAGTGCCTTGCAGGTACCCCCCTCCCCCCAATCTCGTTCAAACTTCAGCTCGGAGTCAGTCGTGACGGTCCAAGTCTGATCAGGCAAGATCAATGGCGCCGTCTGTGGGAAACTAGCTTCCCCGTCTTGCAAAAACTCAAAGACCAAAGCTCAACTCAACTATCACCGTCATGGCTGACCAAGTTCGTGATGAAAAAACGTCCGCGTCGTCGACACCAACAACGGCCTCGCGGATAAAAATGGACACCTTGATAACGCTGGTAACCCCGGTCATAACACCATCCCTGTGTCAACTGCCCCCGGACCCTCAATCCACCGCGACGGAGTTACCGCTGCATCCTCCTCGGTCCCTCCGCCACTCGAAGAAGACGATGCAGCTCTCACAAACTATCGAGTTGCTCAGTTTCAGGAAGTCCCTGTCCCCGCCGGGGCAGATGGCACAACCCGAGCGCTGTTCGCGGCGATCAATCAGACGAATTACCTCATCTTCGCCCAAGGGGAAAGATTAAGGGCACTTGAAGACGATCGAAGACCCCCGAGGAGGCACCGGAGGCCCCAGACTCCACCTCCTCGAGTAACTGAGGTCCATTTCCCGTCTCCCCCGCGGAGACACTACAGAGATACCTCTCGAAGCCCGTCACCCCGACCATCGGGGAAACGGCCCCCTTTGGAGAGGCAACCCATCATCGAAGCCGGAGGACGCGGCCGCGCCCCCGCAAGGCAAGAAATAAGACACTTCGGAGACGGGCATGGAAGAATCAACCAACGGGCACCGCGCTCGAGAGACGCCCAGCACGGCCAGGACCGTCGTGCCCGACAGTATTACAGGTCCCCGTCCCAGTCCCCGGAGCGAAACGACGAGGACGACCCCCGCGGTCCCCTGTCGCAGGCCATCATGGAGGCGCCCATTCCCCCGGGCATGGAGAAGCCTGCACATCTGAAGGAATACGACGGAGTCGCGGACCCGGTCGACCACATAGACGGGTTCGAGGCTATGTTGCACTATCACAACGTCGGGGGACCCATCAAATGCCGGATGTTCCCCACGACCCTCAAAAAGGCAGCAATGGACTGGTATAAAGGCCTCGCCCCGGGATCAATCACCTCGTAGCGAAACCTGAAGAACCAATTCATTAGTTCGTTCACAGCGTCTCGGCGACACCCAAATACCGAGGCGGCTCTCGAGGCCATCATCCAGAGACAGGATGAAACCTTGAGAGAGTTCATCAATCGCTTCAACCGTGAAGCCATACAGGTCCCCTGCGCGGACCACATGAAGAGATATTTGTTGGAGAGGGGGCTCCTCCCCGGCACGGAATTCAGAAAGGCTGTGGGTATCGAGCCACCTAGAACATTCGATGCCCTCCTCGAGAAGGCCCGGGCGTACATGGATTACGAGGAGAGGGAGGCGGCCAACAGAGCCCGAGATCCCAAGACTCGCGGGTCCAACAGCAACCCGCGCCAGGAAGCTGCTCCTCCTCAACGGGCCGGGGAGAAAAGAAAAGAAGGCAGACCCCGAGAAGTCCGAGAGCAAAGAGGACCCTCGGGGCATTTTACCGAGTACACTCCGCTCACAGCTTCCCGCGAGCGCATTTTGGCGGAGTGTGTCAGCACGGACTTCATGGACGGCAGCGTCAAACGCCCCCGACCCGCTCCCGCCAAGCCCGGAGCAGACAAGAACAAGTATTGTCAGTACCATAGGAGCCATGGTCATCTGACTTAAGATTGCGTCCACCTCAAGGACGCCATCGAAACCCTCATCAAGGGAGGAAGGCTCGCACAATACTGGCGAAACGACGTCCCTCGTATTGACGCCCGGGAGACAAGAGAACTGGAGGAAGACGCCCGACCATCTGACGAGTTGGTCCCCGTCCAGACCGCCTTCTCCGTGACCAGACCCGAGGACTTCAACGTCCCCGAACACCTGCAGGAGCCGCTCATAACACACAGCAGGTGGGAATATTTCCCCTCCGCCATGGTCATCAATGGCGGAGGGTTCAACGACCTGACTATCAATTCGGCTAAAAGGAAGCTGGATGAACTGGTCGACGCGGCACCCCCGCAGACAGTGACATTTGAGAGGGTAAAAGGTAGGTCGGAGCCCATCACCTTCTACCTCGAAGAGCTCCCCGGGAGAGCCCCCAACGCAGTCATTCCCCTGCTGATAAGGGCACGAATGGCTAACTTCGATGTGCACCGCATCCTAGTCGACGAAGGGAGTTCCGTCGACGTAATGTACAGCCAATTGTTCAGAACTCTGCAGCTGGACGACTCCCATCTCTCGCCGTATGTAGGGTCGGACTTGCAAGGCTTCAACGGCTCGGCCTCCAAGCCTTGGGGATATGTCGAGCTCATGGTTACATTCGGCGAAGGCACATCGACAAGGCAGGTTAAAGTACGCTTCCTCGTCATCGACTGCCCGTCGCTCTACAACTGCATCCTGGGGAGACCAACGCTGGCAGAACTGACGGCGGTGCCCTCCACCGTCCACCTGAAGATGAAGTTCTACACCAAAAGGGCACGGGTAGCTACTATCCAGGGAGACCTAGCCGCTGTTCGGAGGTGTTTCAACGTTGCATCTAAGGGACGCGACACTGTCAACGTAGGGACAAGGCCCGCCAAAAGACCAGCGACGACACGACAGGTGCCCGACAAGCCAGAGTCCGCCAAGGAAGAAGTCCAGAAAGCTCCACCAAAGGTCGACTCTATAGCTCTGGGTGCTCGTTTCGATCAGGACGAACCTCCCAACGGCGAGCAAGTTCCACTCCGACCAATACCGAACGGGGATTTTGAGCTCGTCCCCCTCGGTGTAGACCCGAGCAAAGGAGTAAAGATTGGCAAGGATCTCCCCGACCTGGAAAGGAAGCAAATCAAAGCCTGCTTGCGCGAGAATGCTGACTTGTTCTCCTGGAGCGCCACGGAGATGCCCGGACTCGACCCGGAGGTCGCCTGTCACCACCTCGCCATAGATCCTTCCGCTAAGGTCGTAGTACAACGTAGGCGTAGGCAGTCTCCAGAGAAAACGGAGGCTGCTGAAAAAGCTGTAAAAGACCTCCTAGAGGCGAATTTTATTTCTGAAGCCCGGTATTCAACCTGGCTGTCGAACGTTGTACTTGTTAAAAAGAATAATGGAAAATGGAGGATGTGTGTTGACTATACCGATCTCAACCGGGCTTGCCCAAAAGATGCTTTCCCTTTACCGAACATAGACATGTTGGTCGACAACTCGGCCGGCTACAAAACATTATCGTTCATGGATGCTTACTCGGGCTATAATCAAATCCCGATGGCCATGGGCGACAAACACTGCACGGCTTTCATGACCAGCTCGGGCAATTACTACTACAACATAATGCCCTTTGGACTAAAAAACGCCGGGGCAACTTACCAGCGTATGATGAACAGGGTTTTCCACAAACAGATTGGGGACATGATCGAGGTCTACATGGACGACATGATCGTCAAATCTCAAGCAGAAACCGATCATGCTGCACACCTCAAGGCAGTCTTCGCCCAAGCAAGACAATGTAAGATGAGATTCAACCCCGAAAAATGCACGTTCAAAGTCAAGGCGGGGAAATTCCTCGGATTCTACCTGACAGAACGAGGAATTGAAGCCAACCCCTAAAAATGTCGAGCGTTCTCCGATCTCCCGACCCCGACATCAAAGAAATCAATACAAATCATGAACGGCATGCTCACGTCATTATCCCGCTTCGTTGCGAGGTCCGCTCAGCACGCCCTCCCCTTCTTCAGACTCCTTCGCAAAGAAGCAGCCTTCGAATGGACCGAGGAGTGTGAGCGGGCACTGTGCCACCTAAAGCAAAGCCTATCACAACCACCCGTGTTATCTCGACCAGTCGACGGGGAGCCATTATTCTTGTACTTGGCCGTCTCAAACGAAGCCGTCAGCGCGGCTCTCATCCGCGAGACCACCGACGGACAGAAACCCGTGTACTTCACCAGCAAAGCCCTAAAAGGCCTCGAGAGCAGGTACTAACAGATAGAAAAGGTAGCTCTGGCCCTCGTCAACGCTGCGAGGAGACTCAGACACTACTTTCTGGCCCACACGGTCATCGTACGAACCGACCAACCAGTGAGGCAACTCTTGGGTCGGCCTGACATGGCGGGCAGGATGTTAAAATGGTCCTTGGAGCTCTTCGAATTCGACATTCAATACGAGAGTAGGAAAGCTCTGAAAGCACAAGCCCTGGTCGACTTCGTCGCGGAAATGACCGCTCACGACTCGCCCGCCGGGAAGGAACACAAATGGACCATCTTCGTCGATGGAGCCTCTAGCTCGTCCGGGAGCGGCGCGGGGATCCTCTTGGAAAACGAGGAAGGCGTAGTGATCGAGCACTCGTTAACCCTCTCCTTCCTGACGTCCAATAACCAAGCAGAGTATGAGGCCCTGCTCGCAGGACTGAGGCTAGCCGAGGACCTGGGGGCCCGCGAAATACAAATCTTCACAGACTCACAACTCGTTGCCTCCCAAGTCCAGGGGAGTTACCAAGCCAAGAACGACAACCTCGTCGAATACTTAAGCTTAGTCAAAAAATACATGACAAAGTTTGAGCGAGTAGAAATATCACATGTTCCACGCGAGCAAAACACAAGGGCAGATATATTGTTCAAACTCGCGAGCACGAGAAAGAAGGGCGAGAACAAATTCGTCATACAAGAATCCCTGTCACGCCCGAGCATAGAAAGGTCCTCGGCACTAGTCGAGGTTCACGCCATAGGAGATGCCTCGTCCTGGATGACCCCGGTGTACAATTTTCTAACGAAGGGCGAACTCCCCACGAACCAGACAGATGCAACCATCACGAAACAACGAGCATGCTCCTACGTGGTGCTCGAGCACAAACTATACCGCAGGGGATTCTCCATCCCCCTCTTGAAATGCATCGACGAATTCGCAGTCCCCGAGGTGTTGCGGGAGATACACGAAGGGATTAACGCCCAGCACATGGGCGGTAAGTCCCTGGAGAGGAAAGCCCTTCGAGCGGGGTATTATTGGCCGACAATGCAGCAGGACGCCAAGGAACACGTCAATAAGTGTGACAAGTGCCAGAGGCACGGAGACATGCACCTCGCTCCCCCTCACGAACTGAGCATATTGTCGTCTTCGTGGCCGTTTGCATGGTGGGGTATGGATATCCTCGGTCCTTTCGTGCAAGGGACTTACCAAAATAAATTCCTCATCGTAGACATGGATTACTTCACGAAATGGATAGAGGCCGAAGCTCTCGCGAAGATCACCTCACACAACATCCTCCGTTTCTACAAGAGAAACATCCTCGCCAGATTTAGAATCCCGAGGGCACTGGTGACCGACAACGGCACCCAATTCACCGACCACGGGTTCCAGGACTTCGTCACCAAACTGGGAACAAAACAACACTTCACCTTGGTTGAGCACCCTCAAACCAACGGGCAAGCAGAAGCTGCGAACAGAGTCATCCTCCGAGGACTCAAACGCCGGCTCGGCGAAGCAAAAAGGGGTTGGGTCGAGGAGTTTCACAGTGTCTTGTGGGCATATCGCACCACGCCCCACTCGACAATGGGCGAGACCCCCTTCCGACTAACATACGGCACCGAGGCCGTCATCCCGGTAGAAATCAGGGAACCCTCCAGGCGGACAGAGAATCCCCTCGACGAAGAAATGAACGACGAGGCCCTCAAGGACGAACTTGACTTAGTCGAGGAAATCCGATCGGGGGCGGCCCGACGCGAGGCCACCCTGAAACAACGAGTGGCCCTACGTCACAATGACAAGGTCATTAAACGCGAGTTCGAAATCGGCAGCCTGGTATTACGAAGAAACCAAAAAGACTCCCACGAAGGAAAATTGGCCGCGAACTGGGAAGGGCCTTATCGCGTCCACGACACCACAGGTACCAGAGCATACTACCTCGAGCAACTAGACGGAGAACCACTACCACGACCCTGGAACGCTGCTAAACTAAAGCAGTACTATAGTTAAAAACCCTTGACACCAAGGACCCTCGCCGTCGACGTCCACGTCCAGTCAACAGGGAGAAACGTCCCGACCACGTAGAAAGGCTAAGGTACAGGCCCAATCTACGCCCAAACGATGTACCGTCGTTCAGCAAACGAGCATGAACGATAGTGCCCGACGTGGACACCTCAATCGAGCTCCATCGTCGAAGTACCTGTAGGGCAGAACACCCAGCTCGCGATGGGCAGTTCACGCCACGGGCAAGCGACCCCGATCCGGGTCATACGCCCGAGCAAGCGGCTTCGCTCCACACGCCCGACGAATCTCGAAGTACGTCGGGCCATCCAAAGGGTCGAAAAAGAATCTCTCCTCGAGGTTGTAGCTTAGGCGAAATTCGCCACAAAATAGAAAGCCGAGCACAAGCATGTCCCGAGGAAAAGACTTAGGAAAATTTGCCAACAAAGTGTCAGCCGAGCACGGGCGAGACTCGGGGGCATAACTTAGGCAAATTCTATCACAAAATATGAAAACATAAACACGGGCAAAAGATCAAGGTCGAAACAAGCATTCAATTAAAAGCTCATAAATAACAGATAGAAATAAACCGACCAAGAAGGCCGGCGATGTTCAAGAATTATAAGAACGGGCACGCAGGCCCAAAAAGTAGATATGCACGGGCACGCAGGCCCCCAAAAACAACCATCAATAAAAAGGCGTGCAGGCCCGACTATAATTTCACGGTTAAACTTCCCTAGGGCTACCAGCATCGACAACAGGAGACTCGGGCGGAGGCACGATCTGGCCGTCGATGATCTGGGACATAAAGCCCACCCCTTCGGTGTTCAGATCGAGATTCAGCAGAGTGAGCTGGCTAACCGCGGCTTCAAAGCCATCTGCCAAGGCGCCAACACAGTCCGTCTCAAGGAGTTGAATACGGGCGACCAGTTCCGATCGACTCCGCAAGGGAGTTGTCTCCTCCGACTCATCTTCGGCAGGGAGCATGACGGCCTTCAGTTCCTCGACCTCTTTGGCGAGACGCCCGTTGTCGATTTCCAAGCGTTCCCGATCCTCACGAAAGTAGTCCCTCTCCTCGGCAACCTTCCCCGAGTTCTCTTTCTCTGTGGCCAGCAGCTCGGCTTGCTCGCGGAACATTTCCTCAGAGCGCTCCAGGGCAGCCTTCAACTTTCGTGAGCTCACAGTAAGGGCAACTTTCTCCTGTTCCAGCTCTTTGACGCGATCAGAGTCTGCCCCCTCCTCGGCCAGGACAACGGCCATCTCGGCCATCTTGACCATCCCGACCATGTTGGCGGCCAGATGCTTTCTCCGACTTTCCTTACTTAGCCGCATAATGGTATCAGCTTCATCGGAGCTTACAGACAAAGGAAACCCCTCGAAGAAACCCTCCTCTTTAAAACAGGGGGGCAACCCAAAGGACCTCACTGCACCAGACTCCTCGCCAACTTCCGACTGGCTCTCTACCCGGTTCCTCTTCCTCGGTATCAGATCGACATGATGCTCGACATCCTGAGCGTCCGGGGACCCTCCAGAGGCATCACCCGAGCTAGTTGGCGGGCCCATCCTCGTCACCTGAGGAGCTCGCACCACTCTCTTGTTGACTTTCTTATCCTGTGTCAACTTTAGAAGCCTCTCCTTTCTCCCAGCCATGTGACCTGCATAAAAGAATCCCGGGTTAGTTACGAGCAAGTAACAAACGAAGAAATTCGAACAAAACTATAAGACAAAAAAAAAACCTAACAGGTTCGCGGCCTGCCCGTAGGACTGACACTCCACAAGCGCCTTTGTATCTATAGGTCGGGCCTCAAAGGTAGGGTAACCATCTTCGTCGAGAATATCCTTTCCCTCCCTCGTGGTCCACCGGGCAGGGAAGAAACTGTCGACATATCTGCAGAGGGTACCATAGGCCTCCTCATCTTCGGTGCTCATCCCACCCGCGGGCGTATGGTAGTGTCTGGTGCCATGCTCGTAGTGGCGCGAGGTCCAATGGAAAGGAAACTTAGCTACACGCCCCAACACCGGGCGGCCCTCATCGTCCAGAAGAGCCTCCCCGTGATCGTCGGTCACCACAGTTTCTTCCTCATATACAGACTCTATAGCAGTTTTGGTGACCGGCCGCATGATGTACCATTTGTCCTTGAACCCCCGGACAGAATCCATATACATCCTGAACAGCCTCTTCGACTGTTTCAGGGAAACCCAACTGTTCCTACCTCCCCGAGACTGCCGCTGTAAATGGAATACTCTGAAGAAAAGAGGTATGGTCGCCCCGATCCTTAAAAAGCGACACGTCAGTTCGAATGCCCAGAGAAAAGCAATCGAGTTGGGGTGAAGCTGCGACAGGGCCAGCTCTAGATGACTAAAGACCCCGACCTGAAAATCACTAAAGGGGAGCTTTAGGACAAGGTCCTTAAACGCGATCTCATACATAGGAAACCCGTACTCGGGGAACTCCGAGCAGATCCGCGCGTTAAGAGACGGTCTGGTGACGACGAAATTTTTTTGAAAGTCGGGCTAACTACCGCCCTGCTCGACGATAGTATACGCGCTCCGACTGCGCCGAATATAAGCAGAAGCAATCCCTCTGGGCTCGGAGCCCACCCACTCTAGCAAAGGATCGTCAATGGTATCGATCAGATTCACATTTTCCTCGGCGCTTTGATCTTTCACCTCGTTGCGCCCCGAGGAACACGGTTCATCAGCCATTGTTACCTGCAAAGCACAGGAAACCGGTCAATTGGGGAGCAAATCCATACGCTCGCCATAACCGACGGGAAGAAGGGCACGACAAGTCGAGTCACACTCCACACACGGTTAAAACGTTGAGGATTCTAATAAAAGTCTGGAATCACCTCCCCGACGCCAAGATACCACGACAAGTCGTCCTACATACTGCCTAAACGGGCCAACATCCTGGCCAGTCACGAATGTGTCGACCTAAGCTGTGGATATGACAAGCAGGATCATAAATCCTAAACCTAGAACTATGAGTTTACCGGACACCATCACGAGTTAGGCGCCCTAAATCATGAAGATCTCGGGCTGCATTGCGAGTCACATACCTAAACTATACGTTTACCGGGCATAAACATGCGTTTGTCGGGCATAAACATGGATATGCCGGGCAAAAATACGAATCTACCGGGGCTAACCCCAGACGCAGATTTTCTAACATACAAACAATAGAAAAAATCATCTACCACAGAGAAAAAACATGAGGATGAGACGCTTACTTGGAATCAGGAAAGAGGTACGGCGGCGGAAACGAGAATCAACGGCGGAAAGCACGGCGGTCCTATGAAGATCTGGAAAAAACAGCAGCAGCAAAGGCAGAGGAAGGAGGAGAAGCGCGAAGAGGAAAAACATATTATGGGACCCAAGGATCCTATTTATAGTGATGACGTGGAATACGAAACGTCACCCCGGGGAACCACGAACTTCCCTCCTCGACGCATAGCTCCCCTAGGCAATGATGGCCCTATCTTCAATAGGGTGGCATCACGGTCCCCAAGGGTTGCCCCGTGTACTCAACAAACACAGCCTGTCGAGAGTCCCCGATCACTCCTCGAAAGGAATTATCTCACGGACGCGACACAGGGGAAGCTCCTC
The DNA here is from genome assembly GCA_948472305.1 of Vicia faba. Classification (NCBI taxonomy): domain Eukaryota; kingdom Viridiplantae; phylum Streptophyta; class Magnoliopsida; order Fabales; family Fabaceae; genus Vicia; species Vicia faba. Next base: position 232,463,014 of record OX451738.1, read on the forward strand.
AAGCGACCACGGGGGACCAAATCTCCTGGCCGAGCATGAGACCCCGTGACAAAGGCGAGCTGAGGTCAAGTCATAACTCCTGCTCCAGGAGCCACGACTTGGGGGGCTCCTGTTCTGGACTAGGCCCGGGTTGGCCCAATAGCAAGAATGAAGGCCCAATCCAAACGGCTCTACAGGGGGCGCGCCGACCAAGAAGCTACAGTCGTGCCCGCCACTGCCCGCGAACGCAACATCCTCGACCGCATGCAGTCCAGCTCGAGTCCAGCTCGAGCACCCCCTCGTAGGGCAGACTATGACCGTTACACCCTCACCTGAACTCCGAAAAGACCGCGTCCTCGTCCGCCCGTACTTCTCGCAGAGCACCCAGGAAGGAGACCACGTGCGGGTCCCCACTACACACGTAGAACCTGGCAGTTCCTTTATTGGGCCAATCCTGGCCGGCCCAATGAAGGGACCTTGGCCCAGCGCTGGGGGCTATAAATACCCTCTGTTCCAAGAGGGTCAGGTATTCATTCTCTTACCCATATACACACTTTTTACCTGCTCGTACTACCACTCATTTCAGCATCGGAGTGCCTTGCAGGTACCCTCCATCTCGTTCAAACTTCAGCTCGGAGCCAGTCGTGACGGTCCAAGTCTGATCAGGCAAGATCAATAAGTTATTTTAGTTATAGTTCACTTTTAATCGAATCAATTCAGTCATAAATTTATTTATCACATAATTAAACATTCACTTAGTATGTGTTTGAATTGAAGGTGGTCAGAATTGATTTTGACAGAATTAAATTTGGTTGAGTTGATTTTAACATAATTGAGTTTATCATAATTGAATTATATTTAGATACATTGAAAAATTGAGTTGAACAATAAATTTCAATATAAAAATAATGATTAAACTAAAAAACTACAAATTATATATTCAAATAGAATCAATTATGAGATAGAATCATTTCTATTTTAAAAAAATCAAACACTTCAAAATTGCTCCAGATCAATTATACATTTCTGAAATTTATATCGAGTAAAAAATTAATTATAATTTTTTAATTTTCTATATGTAGATTAAAACACAAATAATATTTATTAAATTATTCTTATTATAATTTAATTAGTTATTTACCTCATTAAATATCTTTTGAATTAAATGAAGAGCATATTATTAACATTAATCGTTTCGGGTTGGCCAAATTTTTCAATAAAATCAATCGAAATCAAAAAGTTAAATCTCGAACTATTATCACTCAAAATTGTCAATAAAGTAGACTCTCACTATATGGCCGTGCATGGGAGACTGACAACGCTCACATCCTAACCATTGCAATCAATTCAACGACCTCCAGCATTCCAATGTCCATATATAAGTGTGATTGTGTATCACACAAAAGTACAATTTATTCATTTTTACAAGTTATAATTCTTATTTCACGTTTGAGTATTAATCTTGCAAATCTCTGTTTATCGTATGTTTTTATTGTCGAAGTTGAAAAACTTGTTTTTTTAGGAAATCAATCACTTAAAAAAAGATTGTGTCAGAGACAATGAAGATGTTAACAAATGAAGATAATTATGAGAGTAGTAGTGCACTTGGTGTCAAGTTTGGAAATTGAAAAGAGTTGTGAAGTTTGGAAACTAAAAAGAGTTGTCTCTCAAACTTATGATGCTCTTATGACATACACTCAAAAAAATAATTCGAAACTAAAGTGGCGATTAACCTATTATCCAAATAATCATTAATTACTTCAAAATACATTCAAAATTATCAACATGTTCTCAATAGCTACAAGATCTAGGATAATCTTATCATTATGCATATGCATGAAAGTGGAGATTTTCTCGGGTAGCATTATAAATTTTATGAAAATAGAAATTAGTGTAGTCCCCTTTAAATATACCATTTAAGTTTTGATTTTTTATGCCAATAATCCTCTTCAAATTTCAAAGCTTGCTTTAATTAAGCTTGATAAACTCTTTCTTGATCTTTAAGATTATTCATATAACCATCAACATCTATACTCTTCTGAATGAGATCAAGAATATTGGTTGTAGATTGCATACTCAGATGAATATCTCCAAAAATATTTTTGTTCCAAACCTTAAGACTCAATTTAATAGATTTTAACTTTTAACTAAGAACAAAGATAAGACAGCCAATAATGGTTTCTTTCCAAACATGCTTCACATTCACAACATTGACACAATCATGATGACATACCCACATTTTCTTAAATTTAAAAGAGAAATGTCTACCACTAACCGTTTGAAAACCAAGCAGTAAAGGATAAGGAATTAGGGGGTCTTATTTTAATCATAGTATTAAAAGATTAATTTCCATAGAGAAAAAGGATCCTAGTAGCAGCCAATGAAAAATTATATTCAAGATTCCTCATAGTCATAACAATGCAAACTATTTAAGACTTTAATTATGTCTTTATTTTTATATATGATATAAGTCTGATATGTCACTGATCATTAATGCAAACTTCAAATGCAATTTTTGCATCAATTGCATATTAAAGGTAATTACATTTTCGTCCAAATAAAGTCTCATTACACCCCTATAAGTATTTTTTTGTAAGTAAATATATCATAATGTAACACAGTAAATGCTATCTTAGACATTTTCAGAGTAACAACTAACAGGATACACTTTTTTTTTCTTCACAGAATGACTATCTCCTACAATAGTCAAGCATCTGTATCATTTATAAGGTATATGTCAAATGAATGACAGTAAGTAACAAAACTTAGCAACATACTTACAGATGTTGCAGAATGATGAATGGGTTTATCTTAATTGATATTAACTAATTTACTAATGTCCCGTTCCTCTTTGGTTGTATTTACTTGACTAAGAGGAGAACGAGGTATTTGTGATGGTTTCAACTCCTTTATATCAAGTGATTCATATGAATTGTTTTCCCGAAATTCCTCGATAAGGGTTTCCATTGGCAAGGATTGAAGAGACTCTATTGTCCCTTTACTTGGAACTTCAAGTTCAGATCTTGTTGGGGTCGACCCGCATGGCTCATAGTCCTGAAAAAAATTCAAAATAGCAAGCCATAAACATAACTTCATTAACATCAACATGTCCTATTTAAAGCATGCAAAATTCATCTTATGAACATTAAACAGAAGACTGAATCAGAAAAACCTACTCTATACTGCTGCTGACAAATTTCACGCGACTTTTCTTCAATTGAAGTTGCTAGGCCAGAGTGATCCTCTCTAAAGGTCTCGAGTGTATTCGCGTGAGCTTTGACAACATTCAAAACATCAGATATGGAATCTCGCTCCTGTATAGACATGTCTGCAAAATATATCACAAGAAACGAACCACATAAATACAACATACAAATTACAAAAGAACTTTGAAATTCATGCTAAATTGTGAATCACATTGCGGGAAAGAATTAAAAAAAGAAAAACATGTATCTAACTCATCAAAACAATATTGCTAAATCAAAGAACAAATATCATGAACATGACACTCACCATCCAACCGCTGAAGAGTCTCATCATTGTTCTTTTCCAAATCTTCAGCAGCTGTAACCCGAACAGAATTAATCTCAATATCATGCTGCGAGTTGGAATCGGTAGCATCCCTGTAACAAATTAATCAATATCAAATGGAAATCCAGTAATGAGACAACACAGTACACTAGCATGACTAAAAGAAATGAGTCATAACCATCAGAGACAGTTATTTTCAATCAATTTGCCACACACCTGATAAATGACATTGCTTCCGAAATATGTTTGACTCCAATCTCATTTATAACTTCATGTGTCTTTTTTGTATTTTCGGAAGCTAATTGAGCGGTATTGATACTAAAGAGATGAATTTAAAAGATACTGTTAGAATGTAAAGAAACAGAAAGAAGTGTGAATCTAAAAGAAATAACACTCACCTCTTCTGTATGAGCTCTTCCATATAACCATGTTTAGCGACAGAAAATTCAGCTGTGTCCTTTGCATCTTTTTCCGCTTGTGTGCATATGCCCCGCCACTTTTTCTTTGAACCGGACAGAATATCTCCCACTGATGATACATGTTCATCCAAAAATGACTTGCTGGCAATGCTATTTTTTCTAAGATCCCCGAGTTTTGTATCTACCTGCAAGTTCAACCACCGATCCATTTTAAATTTTCAGTATTAACTGACGGGCATAAACACATGTCATCCGATCAACAATCTTCTCCCAGAGGGGAAAATAAACAGAAATGGAATATATCAATAGAAACACTAGAAACAGACCAGATCAATTTGACGACAAATGTGATTTGATACTAAACTAGTCATATCAGCTATAAGTTTCTCTGCATCAGATCTTGATTGCTCCTGCACAGAATAAGTGTTGCAATTTGCAATCCGTATCAACAATAAACTATTTTAAAAAGTAATAAATTAACAATGCCACGTTATCACCTCATAAGCTTTTTTAAACTCAGTGATACTCTTCGTTTGTATTTCATCAGCTGCAGACGCAAAGTTTTCAAGCTTTTTTGCTTCTTTTAAAAGCTTATCTTCAAATTCATGAGTGCATTCGGATATATCCTTTATTTGCTCGGCATTGACACTTAATCTCTTTTTTTACATAGCCACAAAACAACAAACAAAAAAAACAGATCAATAGTAGAGTCAACATAAATGATATAATATACATAACAAAAATGTAAGAAAATATATAACTGCAAGAGAAAAAGAACTAATGTGAATGAGTGACTAAAAGTTATAGATATAAACAACAAGAAACCCATAAGCACTTACATGGCGTAACTCACTTGCAAAAAGTGTCAATTCACCCTGCTGCGATGAAAGAGAAGTACGAAGATCATCAAGTATTAAACCTGCTTTGGTTGCCTCAGATGCAAGAAACTGATTCACGAGATAAAAGTTACTTCTTATTATTGTTGAACTAGATATGTTAGTAATACATCATTACCAAATAAATGTAAGTAATTTCAATAGTTGTAGCATTGCATACTTCTTCAACAGAGTGACCATTGGAAGAAATAAGAGATGATAGTTTCTGAAAGGTATCATCAGAACTCGACTTATGCAAACACACAACATTTTGCATAGCTTCGACAAGAGATGTATACGAAGCGCTTAGAGTTGTAATTTTTTGTTTCAAATCAACAACTGCCTACAAGCAACAAAAGGAAGGATGCATGAATGAGTACAAGAATACAATAAGTAGAAATGTAAAATCATGACCGGAGCTTCTACTTTCTAAACATAGGAAAATGAATCAACAAATTTAGTAAAAACCATGACAAAAGATTATTTTACGCACCTTATCATGAATGCCCAAAAATGATTGACAAAGGTTCTCCACACATTCAAGGTGCTCATTCTGTCGAGACAATGATGTTGCCACAGTATTACAAAGAGAACCAACTTGCTGGGTCAGCTCCACTTGAAAATTATTCAACATAGCTTTGTTATCTATGTTCAATGTTTCTTCTCTACCTAATAAATGTAATAACATATACATTATTAGGTTCTTATAATCAGAGCAATGAAAAGAATAAAAACTCTCACCAATTTTCAAAAACAATGAAGTATTATCTTGAACAGCTTTCTCCAAATCAGCTCGTAAAACGCATGCTTGATGAGTAAGAGCATTTTCTATTGCACGTAATAAATATCATTAGCACAACAAAGTAAATAAGTATCTTGCAAAATAAAATAAAAAAGCAACAAAATAAATGATGATAAAATTAAAACACACAATCAATCATACCCGCTTTCCTCTGCTCAGAAATGATAAAATCTTTTTCTTTCAGAATATACCGACATTTTTTTAATTCTTCCTCTGTGTTATCAAGCAATGTGCTGGTCTGCTTCAAGTTTTTCTGTATGGAAATACTTGTTTCTTTTATAAGTCTGCATATAGAACTTTGCAACAAAAATAACAAATACTCAGATAACTTACCTCAGTGGCAACGAGTTTTAAGCTCAAATGCGAGCACTGCAAAACTTGATCATCGTATTTTCTTTGCAATTCCTCAAGTTGCTAATTGAAATACACAAAAAAAAAAAGCATAACATGAAAAAGGACCAGGCCAAAGTATCATCTAAATATAATATAGCTGACAAGAAAAGAAACCTTCTTATGACTGTCTAATGCACCACTCATCTGCACAATCTGATCTGACATGGCCTGATCATTCCAATAAATGAACAAAAACAAAGTAAACATTTTGGAAAAAAGAAATTTTCAAACTACACAAAAGTAACATAACATTCTCAGTGGTGGAAAGTTACATGGAATAAAATACATTTCCTGATAAACATGTCAAAATATTTGTATTGCAACAATAAGGGAAACAAGTATAAAATAAAATATTAGAAAACAACCTTCTTTTCATTCTCCTGTTGAATATATCTGTCTTTTGGTATGTAGATGCCATTTTTCTCACGAGCAGCATAAACCTCTTATCAAAATCACAAATTCCACCACCCTCAGAAACTCTTAAAACAGAGAAAGCTAAAAACTTTACATAACTTACTTTATCAACCATGAGATAAACACAACTAACCTCCCTTGAGCCGTTCGATTTCACCATAGAGATCCTTGATTAGAGTTGTTTTCATCAGTTTTTGGTTAACCTGGTAAAATTAGAAAAAGACACATTAGAAGGAAAAAAAAACACCAGCATTAATAATGAATCATGTCAGAACAGAATGAGACATGTGGCATGGAGACATGGAAAATAAAAAGGAAAATATCCGCATATCTAGAATGTCTTATCATCAGAGTAGTATAAGCTCGCTTGACAACAAACATGAAACACTAGTATATGAGAAGAAGGCAAGCTCTCTCGGCAATTGGAATAAGAGAATATTACAGCTTTCATTAATTACCAACAAGCACTAAGTTTTCTGCAAATCAAAATTTGAATTGAAACAGCTGCATTCATAAGATAATGACCCAAAAATAATGACTTCATACTAGATACGCACAGTTTAACACAGCTCTTAAGAACAATAACAAACCTCGGGCTTATTTCTTATGTTCTTTGCACGGTGTGCATAATCCAATGTGCTCAAGGTCTCCTCTAAACAATGAACTGCAGGAGAGACGGTCGCTATGATACAGGTTTTAGTCCTTCCGCCCAGTGAATCGCGCAATAAACGTGTCAACTTGCTATCCCTAAATTCCAACTATTTTATATAAGCAAACAGGAAAAAGATACATACAAAATATGTAACTGTAGATATCTAAACACAATGACTCAAACAAAAACTTAATATAATCCAGACATAAACAGAAGAGGGAAAAACCTGTAAGGGATGTGGCCAAGGTGCTCCACAAGTGCAGAGATCACACGCCCTAAAGTAAGTAAACTTTTATTGATTTCTCCCGCTTCTCTTGCACGACCCTTAAATATCACAAAAGTCCAATTCATTGGGAAATTCCAACAGTGTTTACGAAGTAAGTGTTAATTAGGAAATAATCAAACGCATTTATTGTGAATAATTTATATTAGTAGAATAGGAAATTAGTTATTATGAGTTGTAATTAGTCATTATGAATTGTAATTACCTGTAAGTACCAACACTATCATATATAGTATCAAATGCAATGAGAAAGGCATCAAGTCAGAATTTGTGACATAGTATCAGAAGGTTCGATCTAACCTGTGAATCCTTGTTCTCTTGGCTGAATAGTGACACCCCACTGGGTCACTCTTGAAATCGTGTTTCTTGTTTGTATTTCTCGAAATCGCGTTTCTCAATTGAAATCTTTCAATTGTTGTTTCGTGATTTCTTCATTGTTGTTGCTTTGTGATCTTGATTCCGTGTTTATCGCAAGTTGTTACGGTGATTGTTAATCAAGTGGTGCTGCTAGCATACTGTGATTTGCGATTCTGTTTCTCGGTAATTCTACTTCTCGGCAATTCTGCTTGGTGATCGTTATTCTTGGTGATTCTGTTCGGTGATCGTGGTTTCATTGTTGGATTGTTGGCGATTCTCGATCGTGGTTTCATTGTTGTCTTGTTGGTGTTTCTCGATCGTGATTTCATTGTTGATATTTCTCGATCGTGCGTGTTTCTTCACCGTTCGTTGGCTACTAAGTGGGGTTTCCTGGGGTTATAATATCGTGGCTATGGAAAATGAAAAGAATTTTTGTGTCCGTTTTACCAGCAAGAATTATTCTGCATGGGAATTTCAGTTCAAGATGTATGTTAAAGGAAAGGGATTATGAAATCATCTAAATGATGTTTCTAAGGCACCGACGGAGAAAACTGCTTTAGATGTGTGGGAAACTAAAGATGCTCAAATCATCACTTGGATTCTCAACAGTATTGATCCTCAGATGATCAATAATTTACGTTCTTTTTCAACTGCTCAAGAAATGTGGAATTATTTGAAGCGCATTTACAACCAGGACAATTCACCAAAACGTTTTCATTTGGAGTTAGAAATAGCCAACTACAAACAAGGTGATTTGTCTATTCAAGAATATTATTCTAGTTTTTTAAATCTCTGGACAGAACACTTTGCTATTATACATGCTAATGTTCCCAAGATCTCTCTCGCGGTTATTCAAGAGGTTTACAACACAAGTGGACGAGATCAATTTCTCATGAAATTAAGTCCAGAATTTGAAGTTGTCAGAGGTGCCTTGCTGAATAGGAATCATGTTCCTTCTTTAGATACATGTGTTGGAGAACTTCTAAGGGAGGAACAACGTCTTATTACTCAAGGAGCCATGTCTCATAATGCTACCATTTCCGAGCCCATGACGGTTGCATATGCGGCTCAAAGTAAAGGTAAAAGTCGTGATATGAGACAGGTTCAGCGCTTTTCTTGCAAACAATTTGGTCATATTGCTCGTAGCTGCAATAAGAAGTTTTGTAATTACTGCAAGCAACAGGGTCATATTATCTGATTGTCCCACACGTCCTCCACGACCAACACAACGTTCAGCACAGGCATTCCATGCAACTACAAATCATGTGGTCGGTACTTCCACTAATGGCTCATCAAACAATAGTGCTATACAACCTGAACTGATTCAACAAATGGTACTTTCCGCTCTTTCGGCCTTAGGAATTCAAGGTAAGTCTTCTAATGTTTCTCGCCCATGGTTTCTTGATTCGGGTGCATCCAATCACATGACAGGTTCTTCAGAGTATTTGCACAATTTACACTCATATCATGGTAATCAGAAAATTCAAATAGCTGATGGTAATACTTTATCTATTACTGATATTGGCGACATAAATTCTGATTTTCGGGACGTGCTTGTATCACCTGGACTTGCGTCTAATTTATTATCTATTGGTCAATTGGTAGATAAAAATTATGATGTTAACTTTTCTCGTGATGGTTGTCTTGTGTAGGAGCAGATATCGGGGAAGGTGATCGCGAAGGGGCCTAAAGTGGGAAGACTGTTTCCACTCCAGTTTATTTCTAATCATATATCTCTTGCTTGTAATAATGTTTTAAACTCTTATGAGGATTGGCATAGAAAATTAGGTCATCCAAACTGTGTTGTTTTGTCCCATTTATTTAAAAATGGTTTGTTGGGAAATAAAAATGTTTCTAATGCCTCTATTTCATGTTCTGTTTGTAAACTGGCTAAGAGTAAAACACTTCCTTTTCCGTCTGGTGCTTATCGTGCTTCCACTTGTTTTGAAATGATTCATAGTGATGTATGGGGTATGTCTCCTGTAGTCTCTCATTCTCACTATAAATATTTTGTCACATTTATTGATGATTGTAGTCGTTTTGTTTGGATATATTTCCTTCGGTCTAAATCTGAAGTGTTTTCTATGTTTAAGAAATTTCTGACATATGTTGAAACTCAATTTCAAGCAAGTGTGAAAAATTTTCGCTCTGACTCTGGTGGTGAGTACATGTCTCACACGTTTCAGGAATACCTTCAACAAAAAGGCATCTTGTCGCAACGATCTTGTCCCAATACCCCTCAACAAAATGGTATGGCAGAACGTAAGAATCGTCATTTGCTTGATGTAACACGCCCATTACTTCTCCAAGCTTCTGTACCATCCCGATTTTGGGTAGAGGCTCTTTCCACAGATGTCTTCTTGATCAATCGTCTTCCTTCTACGGTTATTAAACTTGATTCTCCTTTCTTTCGTCTTTTTAAAATTCATCCTGATTATAGTGTTTTACATACTTTTGGTTGTGTGTGTTTTGTTCACTTACCTCCTTTTGAAAGGCATAAGCTTGGAGCACAATCCGTTCAATGTGCATTTATGGGATATAGTCACTCTCATAAGGGATTTGTGTGTTATGATGTCACTAACCATCGTTTTCGTATTTCTAGAAATGTGACATTTTTTTATAATCAGTTTATGTTTCCCTGTGTTTCTCGTGCCATTAATGATATTGTTACTCTTCCTAAATTTTCTATTATGCCTTAATCTATAGAACGTTATAAACCAGGTCATGTATATGTCAGAAAACACAGGCAGCAGGTTCCCACACCCCTTCCCGACACTGAACCATCACCTGATCCTATATCGGCTAACCCACGGCGTTCTGGTCGAATATCTCGCACACCAGATAGATATTCACCAGACAGATATGATTCTTCACATACTTCTCTGACTGCCACACTCTCTAGCATATCTATTCCTACTTGTTACTCACAGGCTGTTAAGGAGATGCAATGGATAAAAGCAATGAGTGAAGAGCTTCAAGCTCTTCAAGAGAATTTCACGTGGGATATTGTCTCTTGCCCTCCCGATGTAAAACCTATAGGTTGCAAATGGGTGTATTCTATGAAATTGAATTCTGATGGGTCTCTCAACCGTTACAAGACTCGTTTGGTTGCATTAGGAAACAAGCAGGAATATGGAATTGATTATGATGAGACCTTTACACCGGTTGCCAAAATGACAATTGTCCGCATGATCGTCTCTATAGCTGCTTCTAACGGGTGGACTCTACATCAAATGGATGTAAAGAATGTTTTTCTTCATGGTGACCTGACAGAAGATATTTATATGACTCCACCTCAAGACTTATTCTCTTCATCTAAAGGCGTGTGTAAGCTCAAACGCTTCTTATATGGTTTGAAACAGGCACCTAGAGCATGGTACGAGAAATTCTGCTCCACTCTACTTGGATTCTCCTTTACTCAGAGTCAGTATGATTCATCTTTATTTATTCATAGCACATTTGCGGGTATTATTCTGCTTCTTTTGTATGTTGATGATATGGTTATTAATGGTTCGAATCCTGCTTCCATTCAGCGACTTAAGCAACAATTACAAGTCTCATTTCACATGAAAGATCTGGGTAATCTACATTATTTTCTTGGTCTTGAGGTTCATTCTACATCCAAGGGCATCTTTCTCAATCAACACAAATATGCTACAGATTTGATTTCTATGGCCGGTCTCGAATCGGCTAATCCGGTAGATACTCCTCTTGAAGTTAATGTTAAATATCATCGTGATGATGGTTATCTTTTGCCTGATCCCTTATTGTATCGACAACTTGTGGGTATCCTCAACTACTTGACTATTACTCGCCCTGGCATATCTTTTGTTGTTCAACAAGTAAGTCAATTCATGCATTCTCCTCGCCATCTTCACTTGGCTGTGATTCGTCGTATAATTCGCTACTTAAAGGGAATCTCTCACCGCGGATTATTCTTTTCCGTTGGAATTTCTCTTCAGTTCAGTGCTTATAGTGATGCTGATTGGGCAGGGTGTCCTGATACTCGTCGATCTGTTACCGGTTGGTGCATGTTTCTTGGTTCTTCATTGATCTCTTGGAAAAGTAAGAAACAAGCAAGAGTTTCTAAATCTTCTATTGAATCAGAGTATCGTGTCATGTTTGCTGCTTGTTCAGAAATACTTTGACTCCGTGGTCTGTTGGCTGAACTTGGATTTCCCCAAACAGAGCCAACTTCCCTTTATGCTGACAATACAAGTGCCATTCACAGTTGCAAATTCTGTTTTTCATGAACGCACCAAACATATCGAAGTTGATTGTCATTCAATACGTGACGCCTACGATGATCGAATAATATCACTTCCTCACGTCAGTACTCAGTTGCAGGTTGCAGATATTCTTACCAAGGCTGTTCCACGCCCACGACATCAATTTCTTATTAGCAAATTGATGCTCCTTGACCAGCCGCATCAATTTGAAGGGAAATGTTAATCAAGAAATAATCAAACGCATTTATTGTGAATAATTTACATTCATAGAATAGGAAATTAGTTATTATGAGTTGTAATTAGTCCTTATGAATTGTAATTACCTGTAATTACCGACACTATTATATATAATATCAAATGCAATGAGAAAGGCATCAAGCCAGAATTTGTGAATGCTTAAAGCGTAATACCTCTCTAGCACCAGAACGGGAGATATTTTCCGAACCGGCTAGATCAACCAAATTCAGTTTCCCGCATTTTATAAGTTCTTCACCTTCTCGGGTTGCTTCCTTGATGTGGATTGTAATAGAAAATAAAGAATGTGACCGACTGGATTGTTTGTTCAATGAAGTCTCTGCAGTACGCCGTTTGGCAGACCCCCTTTCCAGTAGTGTAAAAATTTCATTGGCACTTGTTACAATCTCTTCTTCGAGACCTCTTACAAGAACACCACCTTTACCATCCTCCATAAGAGGAAGCTGCTTTTTTTGCTTCTCCTCTAATGAAACTTTAGAAAATTCTTCCGGGGCAAGAAAATCAGTGATTTCCTCATTATACAATTCTAGAAAAGTAACCTTCACACTATATTCAGCATTCTGGCCTTCAAGAGTATCAAAGATCTGCTTAACAGCCCTCGGTATGACTCCTGCTTCTGCAGGCAACTCTCCATTAGGCCCACTCTGTATAATAATCAAATAACTTGATCAAACATGATCAATGAGTAGGCATGCAGGAGATTCATTTCATTAATGATTGAGATAGAAACGATTGACACTAGATTGTACCTTTGTCTTTTTGGCATTTCCTTCCATTGTGTATGTCTTCCCTGTACCAGTCTGACCATAGGCAAATATAGTGCAATTAAAGCCCTCTAGAACTTCATTTACTATTGGAACTACAGCTTGATCATAAAGATCTTTCTGCTTGGCAGATGGACCAAACACCTGCAGCATATACATGAAAAAATTTCAAACTCTAGCCACCCATTACATTTCCTTCCACTACTGATTTGAAGTATTCCTCATTCCAATTACTCAATCACAGTCTTAAAAACTATTACTAATCTTCTAATTAAACAAACAAACGAGTAAATTGCAGTGTGATCAAATCCAAAAACTTAAAAACGAAACAACCAGATAAAATCATCAAGCGTTTCGGGGCAAAAAACACCTTATCGAAAGTGAAAACTCGGTCGAAGTGCTTGCCGGCGACGTTCTGAGAAACAGAGACTTCTCGGTTGTAGTCGTTGCAAGTAACAACTTGAGGAGCATTGGTACGCAATTCCTCTTCACTGAAAGGTCTGAAGAAGAAGAACACAAAAAAAAAAAATTTAATAATTAATCGATTATTTGACGATGAAAACGAAATTGAATGAAACGAAGAGTACCTGCAACGAAGAAGGACTTGAACATTAACGCCTTTTTCTTTCTCATGGCGAGTTGACATGGTTGGATTCAAGAGATGCAGAGAAAATCGAAAATCAGCAGACGAAGAAGAAGAGAAATGGGTTTAGAGTTTTGGAAGAAGGTAATTTTATTTCACGTTTTTCTAGCGGGAGGGTTTTTTTTCATTTGAATTTATTTAATAAACCTCGGATTTCAGACACCACAAACACGCGCTCTCTTTCTGTTCAATAAATAAAAAGGTAATGTGACTTATAATTGAAATTTCACTTTTTAAATTCATTTATACTTTTAGACATAAAGAGTACTGTTGAATTAATAATCTTTTTATGATTATTTTTATAAATTATTTATTTTTGGTCAAGATTAATATTATAATATTCTTGGTCTAGAGATATATTATAGTAATAAATGTATATATATGCCATCTTTTACTAAAAATGATCATATTTATTAATTTTTAACATTCCTCAAGGTATTAAAAAATTATTCGTGTGAAATATTGTATATATTATGAGATAACTCAAATCGATATGTGTTAGTTGAATTAAATATATGAAAAGTGATGATCTAAAATTTAATATTTTATGATAAATTTATTTATATTTATGTATTAATATAAATAAATTGTAAATATTTATAAGTTGTGTATATTTATATCTATAACTTGTATGTAATATGAATAAAAAATTAATATTTATAATTATTTAACTTTAAATGAAATAATTAAATAAAAATGTGATAATGAGAAGTTATTGATTTGTGACGTGGAAACTGGCTACCACTTATTTCTTAGATGCATGTATTTTCTTTTTATATTGGATGAAGCGATTCTTTGGCAGAAATATTGAAAGAGCTAGTTAAGAAAGTTTATTCAAATTTATGGATAGAAGTTTGAGCTCTTAAATTCAGAATTTAATCATGACTCTCATCGTAATAACTCTTTAGAAAACTTGGCACACAAGAAATGGTATTAGGTTTCAAAATAGTAACATTGACTTTGATAGAGATGTTGTTAATGTTAAACAATTGGTTTGTATGACATCTACATCTTTTAATTGGCACATGTATTTTTCAATTCACAAGTTTACAATTATTAAATATTTTGGCATTAAATGTCGACCACCTCCCGCACTTAAAATCATACAAGGTAATTGGTATTTTCTTAGTCATAATTGAACTAAGTGCTACACTGGTGAAGCTTTAAGAGAAAATCTTAAGATATCAACTTATGGTTGCATATTTAAGGATAATTTAGAAATATTCTTGCGAGTTTTCTCGATTAAGATTGGAGTTTGTACCTCTTTTAATCTGAATTACATGAGATCATGTTTGGTGTCGAAAATGCTAACATAAAGAATTGGAGAAATATTCCTTGAAATTGACTCAATGTTATCCATCCGTGCATTTTTTAATTTGAATATTGTCTCTTGTCACCTTTTAATTAAATAAAAAAATATTTTATACACTATATGCTCCTTTAAATTTAAAATATCTCGTATTTTTAAAGAGAAAAATGTGTATTCAAATAAATTAATCAATGTATATTTTTTTATTGATTATGACACTTGATGTAATTCACTTCTTATTTGTGTTTTTTTTAATTGAGAAATAAATTGGACATGTCCAACTATTATTTTTACTAATTTTTTATGAATTAGATTTTATAGCTCATCATCTTTTTTATTTTTTTATTCAATAAATTATTTTTATTAAAAAAATATTTCTTATCACTAAGATGACTTGGCCTCTATTAATTGCATTCTATGAATTAATTTTCTATTTTTATAATTAATTATTAATATTTAAACATTCATAAATAACGGACAAATTGTGTGTGTGATATGTAGACATTATATCTATTAAATTTTAATCCAACTTTATGAAGAAAAAATATATAAATTTATCATATTTATAAATAAAAAAAATCTCAAATAGAAAACAATCAAAATTTAAATTTTTTATATTTTAATCCATTAATATTCATAAATAAAGCACTAATAAAAATATATAAATAATATATATATTTAACATGTACACTTTTTTTCATAAAGCTAAAATTATTATTTTTTTAAATAGAAAATACAAAAACAAAATTAAAAGAATATAAAATCCAACCAAAAATAACTAGAATGATGAGGACCGCCCCTAAAGCATATATTATAAACAATTATGTACTAGTTAAAAATGTATAATAAGGATAATTTTGTATTCGGAGGCATAATAAGGATAAATCAGTTTGTGTTCCTTACATGTGTTAGAGGCGTGGAAAATATTTCTGTAATTATTCGTGTATCTAGTGAAAGGTTATTGATTACCCTTACGGATAGATCTCAAATCTCTATAAAAGAGGTCAACCCTCGCTATCCACCTTTTTGGATACTTTATCCTTCATAGTGAATTTTCTTTTCAGCTTCACCAAATACAGCTCTCAATCCCCTATTTGTAGGTACAAGTATTTATTATCCCTTACTCATTTTATCTTTTAATGGCAATCATTAGGGATTTAGATGAGAGTGGTAGGTTGATAGAGTCTTCAAACATCATAAAATGGTCTGAAATGTATTTGCATTGGGCGAGGAATATTGAATGGACATATAGTTCAATTGACTATAGACTATTAGAAGTAGGTGTACTTGGGAGTTACGAGATAAATATTAGTTTTGCGAGTGATAATGACTTTATTTATTCTTGTTATTTCCCAAGAAACTCCCCCAACAACTTATGGCGGCTATAAATGTTAAATACGTGAGCATTAAAGATTTCAAGACCATGTACACCAGTGAGGAGATGGTTGCCTCCTTTCGAAGACAATTTGACTTTTTCAGCATTGTCGATGAGGAAGATGTAATTATAGAGGTGTGTGCTAAGGAGTAACGGGTTAACATGATCGCCCTACCTAGCTCACTATGTCACTACTTCTATCTGCACCTCCTCATTATTCGAGATTTAGGAGTTTTAATCCCCTTTACACTGTTCAAGATGAAGGTTCTAGCGACTGACAACGTCTCTCCTTCCTATATTTTGTCTAATGGTTGGGGATTTATTACGGCATTTGAAATTATATGTCGGTGGATGGAAGTTAGCTCTACCTTATGGACATTATTTTCCTTTTACGATACTTAGATTTGTATCGAAAGCAGTTAGGTAACTTTGAGTGCCATGTCTAAGAGAACACTATTCAAGCCCCACTTTAACAATTATAAAAATTGGAAAGACATATTTGTGATATTTAAGGGGCGAGATGACAACTTCATGGTTAAAACTAGGACAAATGGCGATCATTGTAACATGACTCTATTAGATCAGGGAAATGATAGCGAGATAGAAAAATATTTTCGTAAAATTGAGATCATAATGACCCTTAGTTTGTTATCATTATTTACTCGTCTGGTTACTTATAACTTTCCTTTTCCTTTTTGCAGAAAAAATTATGTCCCTCCCATTAGCGGAGAGGAAAGCTCGTTTGGCGAAGAAGGGGCTGAGCATCAAGAGCGATGGACAGACAGTTCCAAGAGTCATAAAGGAGAATTTATCGTGAAAGGAAGCAAAAGGAATTTCCTCCGACAAGCCTCCTCCCTCTAAGACCTTGAAGTAACGCGGGACCTCTTCCATGTCCCTAAAGGATAATGCAACTGTAGTTCTAGAAGAGGGCAAGTAGGTCGAACAACTAAGTAACTCACCAACTTGGGTTGATGTTGTCCTAACATTCCTCATTATGGACTGATACAATGTCTGATTCAATAAAGTTTATAGGCACTGGCCTCCCTTTCCATGAAGAATTTCCTAGAAACTACAAGGCTATCAGTCAGATGGCACCTCATAAGCTTTCTGACATGATAGAGAATCTCATGCTTATGGGCATTTTGATGGAACGAGAACCTCACCAAATTTGTGGGAGAAATGAAAGGAAAATATGTCGCCAAGGGGAAAGAGATAGTGAAACAACTGATCAAATAGAGGGATATGCTAAAGCACAACCTCTAGAAGGAAGCATTATAAGCCTATGCTCTTGCCCTCTTGGAGAAAAAAATGAAGAAGTCCTCTAAGGTTGCCCTTCACTCTCAAAAGAATTTGTTCTTTCCTTTATTTTCCCCATTGAGGTTTTATCATACCTTTAAGGATTACTTTCTTGTCTGTATTTAAGCATGTTTTCTGTTGTGGCATCTTAGAGCAAAAAATTGTGTATTTTATATTTAAGTACCTCTCATCACGTCGAGACAAAGATTTTGATCTTCACGTCTCCGGATAGAAGAAACTTAAAGAGGGGCATCTGTTGTACCCTAATTTTTTACCTAAGATATCAACTCATATACATCATTAAATCTCTAACAAAACACAAAAATAGCTTGTGTGTTTGCTTATTGTGTCAAGCAGGATTTTGAATCAAGAGATCTTCATAAATGTAAGTCTTGATCAAATTAGGGCTTTGATTGAAGAAAGTGGATTATTGACTTTTGGCTCAGTGCATGACCTAAAGGTTTGAGGCATGGTTCAATGAAATCAAGTGCACCATCTTGAACTAATTATAGGGCTCAAGAAATTTTCAAAGATACAATTGATTGATAGTGGAAGAATTGGAATCAACTGATGAAAATTCAATTGTCACACAAAAGTCAAACTTTGACTTTTTGTCAACATTGAACTTCAAAAATCAAGAATCATCAAAACATTCAAAACTATCCAATTTGATCATCAAGAATAATCAAAACATTTAAAACTATCCAATTTGACCATCAAGAATCAAGAGAATCAACAAAAGTCAATAAAAGTCAAAGTTGAAAGAATTTCAAACACTTAGAAATTTTCAAGTGTTTTATGCCTAAAAAAGACTCAACTTTATGGCCAATTTTCACCAAGGTACAAGCTGATTCAAGGAAAACTTTCAACATGAAAGTGGTTAAGCATGATTCATACTACAACTTTTTAAATGAGGGTTGATCTACAAAAAATGCATATATTTGGAGATATTAATTAATGAAGTTAGCATCTCAAGATTGTCAAAATCTCAAACACTTAGAGAAAATTTTCTAGCATTTTGACATTGTTAAGTAGCTGACTTTATAGCCATTTTTCTCAAAGATACTAATTGATTCAAGGAAAGTGTTCAACATAAAGGTTGTAGATAATGTTTCAAGCTTTCCAAAAAGTCCATGTGTTAATTTATCATACTTGAGCAAAGAGTTTCAGATTTATGAAGTAGCCATGGTGAAGATGTTTTACAAGGTCCATTTTGTGACAAATTCTTGACAAATATCCAAGCCATACCTTGTGATATTGTTTTTCAAGTCATTTAACTTATAAATCTATACATAATTAGAAATTTACACAAACCTTTGGTGCATTACACAAGAGCTTGAAGCATTACCCAATTTACACACTATTTTTTGAGCATTTTGCAAAACTTACATTTCCATTTTTGATAAAGTAAGCTTTTTGCCAACAACTCTCTTTTTTCAAGCTTGTAACTTGTTATAAATATCACAAGCAATCTCATGGATCACAAGCAACCTTTGTAGAGGCTAGTAAAGCATGACAAACTCCTTGATTCACTCCACCTTTTCATCAGGACCAAACATGCATTTTTGTGCAAAATGAGACCAAACACTCAAACTATCCTTCCATGTGAACTAAGATCAACTTCAGAAAGTTACATAGACCATTTTAAAACTCTATAAATAGAGAACCAAGTCTCAAAGTAACACACACCAAAATTTGCACAAAAACTCCATTGTTGCAAGTTTTCTCACCATAAACTCCAAACTCCCAATCCTTGCAAGTTCTTTGTAAAAAAACCATCCAAACACCTTTCATACATCATATAGAAGCTACTATAACCTTAATTTTGCTTATGTAACTACCCAATCCGTACCTCCATTTCTCACTTTTTGAGTTTGCACTTCGAGTTGGTTAGAAAGTTTGAGATTGTTTCAAAGCAAAATAAGCACATCAATAGCTTCATTAAGGTCCAAGGAATCTAAGAGGATCATCATTGTGCTACTGTAATCACATTTAAAGGGGTAATTGACTCACTCCATTTGGTAAATTTTTCTTAACTTTAAACTCATAGTTTAAGCTACCATCTGCACTCATTTCTTGATACAATCATGTTCATATGATTGGTGTGATCTGAAGTCCTATGAAAATGGGCATTATTTGAGTTTGTATGTCATTTGATTCAACTTTGAAAAAATGTTAGACCTTCTGTCCTTATCAAAAATTCATGACCTATAGTCCATATCAATTTATTATGCTTACATTTTTTAAATCCTATTGAAAAACTGAGCAACTTTGATCTTTACACTTTTGTATTTGGTTGAGAAATGAAAGAGTTAATATTTTTGGAAGTTCGAGCTTGGGGTTTGTGTTGCTGAAAAACTAAAAAAAAATATATTTTTTCAAAGCAGAAATCAATTTCCCAAAATAGGGTAACCGTTTTCTAAGGCAAAATTTTGTTTTTGGATTTTTCACAGTAGAAATCGGTTTCCTAAAATGGGGAAACCAGTTTCCATAGCTGATTTTTGCCTTCCAGTGCCTCTGTCAAGCAAATTTCGCAGGGGAAACCGGTCTTTTATACTTTCTTTTAAGACTTTCTTGTTGATTTCTTGATCATTCCCAATTTGAATTTGTCTAACATGCCATATTTCGACTCTTGCTTAATAACATGATGTTTGTGTATGTTCATTACCTCACATGATTAATATTTGTGTCAAAAATCCAAGGAAAAGGGATAATTTTGTTGACTTTATAAGTCAAGTGCATATGCATTACCTTTTGTATAAAACCTCTCTGTAATGTTCACCCTATGTATTCTCATATACTCTAAGGAACCTTTTAACCCTAAAAACCATTTTCAAACTGTGATACGGTGGGAGAACTGACTTGGGTTTTGCGTTTATTTTCGCAAATGTTTCGGTTTAGCAAGAGTCGCCACCGACTTTTTATTTTATCCTAAGGAAAGGTTAAAAAGCACAGCAAAAACCTTTGAGATGTTTTCTTGGGTTCGGGGAGTAGATTATAGAAAGGGAAGGTATTAGCACCCTTTCTATCCATGGTTATCCATGGGCTCTTAGTTACTTGCTTAGATCATTTGCCTTGCATTTTCAATTGTTTGAAATGGTGCTTTCAATTGTTTGAAATGGTGCTTTCAATTGTTTGAAATGGTGCTTTGTGTGTGTGGTTTTTGAAAATGTTTTGAAAAAAGATGCCTTGTCTAGGCAACCGTTGTAACAATTCTTTACTCGAATGTTTTACAAAAGGTGTTTGTCTTTTTGAAAAGATGTTTCAAGGTTTTGAAAGTTGTTTTGAAAGTTGTGTTGGGGAGTGTGTTTTGAAAGTAAGCAAGGTTTTGTTTTGCAAGTTTGATCAAGTAACTAAGAGTTGTCTACCCCTAAATTTACTCAAAGATCTTTCCTATATTTTAACCCTTTTAACAGTATTGTTCCACCATTGTATTTGGTGGACAATCTTGTTTTAGGATGTTAACAGGACGGGCACGGGTCATCGTTTAGACCATGAATGCAATAGTGCCAAGTGTCTTTGGCAATTTTTCCTTTAAGGGACTTGATCATTTTTTAGGCAACTTGAGAAAGCGTCATCGAGGGACTATGATCATTTGATTTGTTTTGCCAAAGACACTCAACATGCAACATGGCCCATTTTTGAAGGCAACAAGTGGAGTAACCCTAAGGGTGCAAGTGTGATTGGTGTTGTCCATTTTCATGCTTGTTTATCTTTGTATTATTCAAGTTGTTTGTTGGTTGATTTTGCATACAAACCCTAGGTCTATCATGGCATAATTGGAAAGCTTTTAAATGCGGAAATTTAAAGCCCTAAATTATTACAACATGATTATGGGGATGGGGGTACAAATGTTTGAATGGGGGGATATTTAGCAAGAAGTTAAATCTAAAACTATTACATCCATATTGAATATACAAATATCAAATTGTACAATATTTAAACAAATATAATAAATATGCAAAATGTAATATGCACAAAAAAGATTTTTCATGTATGAGAAAGTATTTTTCATGTGAAATATAAACAAAAAATAAAAAGTCAATTTTTGAATATTTCTGTTATTTAGGGCAAAACCCTAATTTTCTAAATAAATAAATATTTATTTATTAATTATATACAATATTATATATTAATTTATACAAAAAATAAAAAAAGGAGTATATTGTAAAAAAAGTATTTTTTAGTGTCATGTATTAATGAAAAATAAAAATGTATTATTTTCATATTTTTATCTTAATAAAATATGCAAGTATTCATATTATATATTAAATATACTAAATATATATATAAAAATAAAATATTAATTATTTACAAAAGTGTATATTTTTAGAAAATGTTTTCAAAATGTAAACAAAAAATAATAACTAAAAAAATATATTTTTGTATTATTGTTTTGTGTTTTTAAATAAAAAGGAAATATATTTGTTTATATATATGCTAAATAAAACAAATAAATTCCAAATAAATGCAAAAATGGATGGAAAAATATTTTTAATGCTTTTTATGTTTTGACAAAAAATATCAAGTCAGAAGAAAAAATAAAAAGTCAAAAATAATGGATATTCCACACAATGGGCCAGGGGGTGCAAAATGAGAAAAGGGGTGCAAAAAGCAAGGATAGCTCAGGCCCAGCCCAAGCCATCATCTTCTTCCTCTAGCTCCTGTCAAACGCGCACTTCTTTGTTCAAAATACAAACTTCTGATTCTTTGATTTTTAGCAAAAACTCATAACACAAACAATGTAGAGCATCAAGAGACGAATTCATACATATAAAAAACTTGACCTAACTCTAAGAAACGAGGGAGAATTTCTTCATCCCCAATTTCTGACCTAAGTTTTTTCCAATGTTCATGGCCAAAATTCTCACAGCACACTCAATATAAATGAAAAGTAAATACATGGATGGCTTCAGGGCTATGAGTAGAACATGTTTTCTTCACAAACCTAAGCTTAATCATGCCTGGATAAAGAGATAGAAGTTCATATTTTTACCTGTTTCAGCTTGAGTCGTGTACAGCAATGGAGGTATCTTCAATGGAGTTTGAGCTTTGGTACAGCTTGCCTGAAGTCCGAGGATGCTTCTCCAACACCTAGCTTGCTTTGAATCACTATGAATCGTGCTATGGAAGTTTACCTGCACAACTGAAAAAATGAAAATGGAAACAGGGGTTAGGGATGTTACAGTTCTTATCTAGGGCTTAGGATAGCTTCAATGGATGGTAGGGAGTGTGTTTGAACAAGCTTTGGCCAAAACGCACGAGTGGAAGTGTTTGTGGAAGTCAAACTGCAACAGGTGCCCTGTTTTGCAGAAAAAATGTGATCTTCTGTATGAGGAGGGATTAGGGATGATTGAGTCGTGTTTCAAGCTTGGTTTGATGTATGGAAAGTGTTTGCAAACTTTGTTTTGGTTGGTGTTTACAGGAATGAGAGCTTGGAGTGAGTTTGCAAGTTTTCTTCTAATGTAAGCAAGGAAATGCAAGTTTCAAAACAAGCCTGTCCAATGCCCTAAACTATGCTGCACCTCTTGTTCTTGATCAGAGTGATTTGTGTACAAATTCTAGCTTCAAAGATCTGGCCCGTGCCTCTTGGATTTGTTATTTGACATAAAGTGCATCTTTTCAAAAATGACAACTTTACTTTTTCTAATTATGGATTAATCTTGCATGTAATGACCAAATGATCAAAATAATGCTTGAACACAATGGTTTGGCATTTAATTATTGAGTGTGAAGAGGATTAGAGGCCTGTAATCTAGCATGTACAAGCTGACTTGAAAAATGCCAATGTATGAACATGCATTTGGTTATGAACAAAAGTGACTTTTGCCCAACTTTGCCAATTCGATTCTCCCTAACCACAAGGGTGTTTGAAAAGTTCTTGGATAATTTTGAAATCTTGGAATGTGTACTACAATACATCTTTGTAATGAAAATTGAAATTCCAAGTGGAACTATGTGAAAAGTGGCCATGAAGTTGGACAAAAATCCTGCCTAGAATAGGTCAAAATTTTTCTAAGTTAAGAATGTTTTGCACCCTTGTTCCAAAAATAATAAATTGAGCTACAAGCTTCCTTTGAGAAAACTTTGTGAATCAAAGTTGTAGATTTTGTAATTGACTACAACTTTCATGTTTTGAGTTTTGTTTGAATCCATTTGCATCTTGGTGAAAAAATGGGGCAAAGTTAGGAGAAAATAAGGAAGTTTCATAACTTAGAAAAATTCTAAGTTATGAAATTTCTTCATTTTAAACCCTAATTTGCAAATTTGGGTTTCTTGATGAACAAGCTTCATAATTTGACATGTTTTGATGAAAAATTAATCTTGGCACTTGATTTTGACCAAAAAGTCAAAGTTTGACTTTTCAGTATACAGTCAAATTTTGATTAGTTGACTGGAAAATTCATCTGTCAATCCTATGCATTTGGGATCTTTTGAACTTGTTGAATGTGTCAAGACCATGCCATTGAGTCCTTGAGTCCATATGTGAACTTGGTTTGCCATTAATTAGGTCAAACAGTCAAAAATTGCCTTTGTGCAGTCAAAACCCTAAAATGACCATTTTACCCTTTTGGTGATCTGATCAAATTTCTTGTGGAATTGTGATCCAAACTTGACCAAATGGTTCATATGAGTTCATTATGTTGATGTGGGTCAAATTTCATGAGGTTTGACTGTCAATTGGCCACAATTGACTTTTTCCCCAATACAGCTGATTTCTAGGTCAACTGTCCAATTGACTGGGCAAAGATTGGAATCAAGGCTTGAAACTTGGTATGGATAAACTTGTGAGTCCAACATGAAGCATGAAAGTCACTTTGGGAATTTTAGGTCAAAACATCTTTGTGCAAACTCAAACCCTAATTTGGGTCAACAGTGCCAAGAGGGGTCTTGAGCAGAGTAAACCCTAACTTGATCTTGAGTTCCAAGAGTCTTGTGGTGAGAAAATATTGATGAAAAGAGAGGGAAAATTTTGGGGTACAACACAAACTTTCACCACTTTCATATAAATTTTTTTGACTTTGTGTCATTGCATTTTCAAACTTTATTTTTTAATCAAATGCTTTAATATACTTAAACTTATCAAAACAATTTGAAAAGACTAAAAGTGACTTAACCTCACCCAAATATTTTTTCCACTTGGCCTTTCAATTTAAAACTTTTTCTCAAAGATATTAGATATAAATTCTATTTATAGTTGAGATATGATTCTCCTATCCCCATAGTAATTGTTGAAGTAAATGTGATTCTTTCCACATGAAGATGTTAGTTGGTAACATGTTGATCTTTATATCCAAGTTAGTATCCATTCCTTCATGATGATGCAAGATTCATCTTCTCATACTTGTGGTGGTATTAGTTGAACTTTCTTTCTAAAAGATGATGAAATATATTTCCTCCTAAAGTTAACCATAACAAACCATTTTGTTATATTTTTACCACGAACTACGAGGTTTTGATCCTTAATTTGGTACGTAGGTATAAGACCATTCCTTTCCAAACAAAAATATCCTAAAATATATTTATTTTCCATCTTCACAATCATTTAACAAATAAACAATTTTAACCAAAAATAGATATTATAAGTGGTTCCTTTAGAGTACTATAGATATATAGGGTGTTAATACCTTCCCTTTGTATAACCAACCCGCGTATCTTGGATCTCTTCCTTATGCTTTGCTTTTAGTATTTACTCCTTGCATTTCAAGTTAAACAATAGGGTTTCGATCTTTTCCCTTTTTCTTGGAAACAATAGAGTTCGGTGGTGACTTCTTAAGTCTTTGTGAGTTAAGTTCACTCAATAGCTTGGTCTCCTCTATTTTTCACCGCGACAGGTTGGCACTGAAATTTTTATTGACAAGAGTGTCACTTATGTAGAGGTCATATATGAGATACTTTGAGGACTTTAAGCATATCTATGAGTACAATTGAGGGCCACTTGTTTGGTCTACTTGTACTCTAAGTTATCTGAAGGCTATATGTGGAAGACGAAGCAGGTGATAAGTAGTACCATACTTTTTACAATAACATTTTTTGGTCTTCTATTGCTTGTGTGTCATTTTATTAATTATTGCAACGCCTTACTAAATAATTATTCGTGTTTTTCATGCTTGGATCCTCCAACACTTTCCACACACCTCTAGTTGGTCACTTGAGCCGTTTTATACTAAGGATAAGCCATGTGATTTTGCATTCTCCTCGCTCAGAGGGAACTAGGTGACAGAGTCGTTCATAGTGTATATTAACCACTTGGTAGAAAATGATATGCACTTTCATTGTTACATTGATCATAGTGAGATGATTCCATTTGATGAAATTGTCTTATACTCATAATGGTTTGATTGCGGGTCATGTTTGATGGCTCCTCATTTACCTGAGTGGCATACCCTAATTTTTATCCATAAGATTCCATCTATAATATCATTTCCATTTCATCAAAGTCACAAGCATGATAGTCTCTCAACCCTCATATCATTGGGTTTGTTACGTGGGAGATCGCCAATCACCTTTTGTTTTTTCTTTTTACTTTATGATCAATCATTTTTATGCTTCAATAATCTTATCCAAAATACAAAAATATGTCTTTCTCTTTTGTTTATCTTGCAAGGTAGGGTATTGAATAAAAAAGATCAAGTGTGGTTATTCAATTATGGTTTGAATCCTAAAGGTCAAATATAGTAAACCATTTATTATCAAGGGATTATTTATCAAGGCATGACCTATAATATTAGGTCACTTTCTCCTCAAGCTTCATTTGACACCTCTTGATCAAAGAAAGTTCATGTTTGGTCGCTTGCTTTTCAAGTCATTTCAAATAGGTTCATGTGTTTATTTACATACCTTCTCCATCAAGTTTCTTCAAGTTTTTGTCAAGATTTATCAAATAAAAATCAAGGTTCATGTATTTGAAGTCCATAGGTGCTTTATATTGCAAGGAAAAGTCAAAAGTTGCAAGCTGATTCAAGGTGTTTTGACCAAAAAATCAAGTATATCATGTCTTGGTCAAAATATCACAACTTCTTCATACTTCAATATTTTTGAGTGGTTATTTGGGAAAAAAATCTCATTTTGATGTCCCATACAAGTTATCTTCACAAGTCAAAATCTAATTATTCTCCTAAGGATCTCAAAGTTTCAAATTAATTATAGATCATTTTGTGGATTTAGTGAAATTTGATCTAAAAGTCAAGTATGGAATATCTATGTTCCAAATATCATAACTCCTTTAATTTTCAACTTTTAAGGGCGATTATTTTTTCCAAATATACCTTTTGATGTCCTCTACAACTTTCATTTAGAGGTCAAACATCAATTATGCCTCTAAGGAGCTCAAATCTTGAAGGCCATTTATGCATAAAATGAGTTCATAACATGTTTTCAGTGGTTTTATCAAACTTCTCAAGCTTCTTATTTTCAGCTCACTTATCCAATGGAAGTCATTTTTTTCATTATATTATATGCCATGAGAGGATCATTTGGCTAAAGAAAGATTAAAAAAAATGCATGAGCCATTTTTATTTGGACCAATTTTGAACTTAGTGACATGGATGTTGAAACTTCACCATGACCTGAAATTGAAATCACTCAAAACTCCAAATTGGGACCCCTAACGCACGTGGTTTGCACCTAATAATGTTAATTTATGATTAGTGATGCAAAACGACCTGGATTAACAAAGTGAAGGTTGCACTTTAAGTGACTTTGCAACCAAGTTTTCATCACAAGTTTTGCACATAGAATCACACGAATTGTAACTAATTTCCACACGTATGAAGCTGTGTTACCTCAGCTATACATAGAGGCATCATTTTATCTCAAAATCAAGCTTGGAAAGCCTCTAAAAACTCTTCCCGATCCTCCACTTTTCTCTAAAATATTCAAAGTTCGTTTTCAGATTCTAAGATATTTGAACTTCATTTGTTGATTCCATTAGCACCTTCGACATCTTCTGAAGCTAAAACAACAAAAACCAAGCTCTAAGACTTTCTGAAGTGTGCTAACCAAATCTCCAATTCACCATCTCCGATCATCACTTTGACAAGGTAGTTCTGAGCATCTTTGGACTGAAACAAGTTACCACAATATAGCTTGTTACTTCCTGATCCTTCCCCTTAACTCAGCTTGCATTGGTTGTTTGATTTAAACATTTGATTTTACTTTTTATGTTTTGGTTTTCACTGAGTTTTCTTCAAAATTCTTCATGCTCAATTTTCAATAAATGGAAGATGAGGATGTAGTTGTGCTTTCCTCAATGAGACGGTCAGAACGTTGGTGGTTTTGTCCTCAAACGAAACTATTTTCCAACCTCCAGTAATTTGTTCACCAGAGAAGATGACCTAAGAGGTGGAAATGCTTCCCTCATGTTTTAAAGGCTTTGGCCATTCATATTGTATCATTTGTTTTATTTTTATTGGCTTGTTTTAAATTGTATCTGATGCGTTTTAAAAAGGAGGTCCACCATGTGCCTTGTGATCTTAGCCTTTGATTGCTTATACTTGGACTCTTTGACTTGGATCTGATGGTTTTAGATTTTTCCTGTTTTATTTTCTTTATTTTGTTTAGTTTTGTTTTGATTTTTTAAAATTTAATTTAAATCAGATTTTTCATCCGAAAAATCCCAAAAAATTCACAAAATTATTTTCTATTATTTTACACCTTGTTTAATTTTTTCACAATTTTATTTTTAGGTTTTCATATTTTATTTTATTTTTCTCTTATTTCATGCATTTTAATTGGTTTAAAAATATTTTTATGCATTGAAAAATTCCCCAAAAATTATTAAAAATACTTTGAGTCATTTCTGACCTTCCATAATTTTCTTGAAAATTTATTTAATGTTTTAGAATTTCATTTGAATTTCCCCTTTCCATTTAAATCCTTTTAAAAGTCATTTTAGTGCATTTTTATTTATTCTTTTTATTATTTAATATTTGTTTGACTTCTGTTGACTTGTGTAACACCTCAATTCTACCCCAAGCAATTTATGGAAAATCAGAGTATAAAAATTTCTAAAATAATCAGGATGCTACACATTCAACAGAGACACATAAACCTATCATGCTTTTAGAATAGATACATAACACTTAAAGAAAATGGAATGAACACAACTCATGAATAAAGTCTTCATAACATAAACCAACTTTGATTAATCACGTAGCAGATTCATAATAATTCTCCATATGAGACATAACATCTTTTGAATCATAAAACAACATCAATACGATAATCCTCAAATAACAACATAAGGTTCGATAAATAAACAACAAAATAAGACAAGCGTTCATTTCCTCCCGAGTGCTACGTATCAGAGCAAATGACATCAAACTCGAACTAACAACGCTAACGGCTACTCCTCTTGGTTACCTGCACGTTACCAACAAAGGGTAATATTCAAACAGAAGGGGTGAGATATCGAATACTATAATAGAACATATGATAAATAATATATCGAAATCAGTTTATGTAAAATCACCACTTCATACCAATTCAACATAAAACAATACCATTCACCAACACCTCAATTCAACTTATAATGTTACCATACGTAAACAACACTTCAAATAAGCAACAAATCAACGACTTCAAATGCGACTCAATTATGCAAATGCATGTGGTACCATTGGAGCAGAACTCCCAACTTAGAAAATGCCAATTTACCGAGGCATAAGGCATAAGCCCTCAGTGTAAAATCTTGCAAATAAAGGCCAATGTGGTGAGCATTTTCTCCAACTTAGAACATGCCAATCCAAGCCAACTTTAATGCTATGCGATGATATAAACAACCACAACTTGACAACGCAGCAACGTCAACAACATAATAGAGATCGACATAACAATAATTCACACCGTTCAACATTGGCCAAAGGCCTATATCACAGTCATTACCAATTAATCAAGGTAAATCACAATATTTACTTACCACGAAGATATCGAAACAAAACGACATTTCGGTCAATTCGCAAAATACATCAATACACCCACATACCGAATTAATCGGCTCGTTTCCAATTATTTGCCAACTTAATTAAATTAATCCCACTGTTAATTATTTTCATCACTAATAAAATACTAATTCAACCATTTAAAAAAAATATATATATATAGTCCACTGTTAATTGTTCTCCCCAAAATTACTAATTTATTATACAACTAATGAATGTGCCATTCTCCCACATAAAACTAGCTTCTAGCAACTAAATTTAACTTAATGCTAATGAAAACAGTGACATTCATATATACTGCTATGAGCAATTACTGATATCTTTTAAAAATTATGCAGCATAGCTTACAAAACAGAGAAAACAGAGAAGCAAGTGCCCCTGCCTCACAGTGCCAAAGTGGCACTTTCCTCCACTACTACACTAGTGCCGATCGACATCTCTCCCTTTCCCAAAGGTTGTCGAACGGCAACCCCCACATATACACAAGTGTTAGACGACACTTCCACCTCCAGTTTCGTTTTCATTCCTTTTTCTTATTTTCTATACTTATTTTCTAAGCTTAGTTTCCATACTGCTTCAGTAATTCTTCTGTCTCCTAATCCAAACTCAAACCAGACAAGTGTTTAACACAACAACCCACATATTTCCTTGACGGTTCTATAACTAAAACAATATTAATCATGATTATCACAACAACACAAACCAACACAAATCAATTATTATCACAACAACACAAGCCAAACACAAGTCAATAAAGCAGTAACAATTTCACATACAAATTCCCACATACAAAATATCATATACCCCATTATAGGATAAGAAACCCACCCTTACTTGGTTTGATTTTGAAAACAATCAAGGAAGCTTCAATGGAATTTCTGAGATTGGCCCTAGCAGCAACTCTCCTCGTTCTTCTCCTCTTCTCACAAAACCCTATTCTCTTTTCTCTTCTTATTTTGTTTTTCCTGATAACACTACTTTCTCTCTCTCTTCTTCTATTTTCTAATAAAATACTATTATTTAATCCTTAGTAACTTAAATGGGCCTAAAAAAAACACCCCCTTATTACTTCACGACACCATACTTAAGCCCAACATCAATTCTAAGCTTATTAGTAAAATGACACTTCAACTTATTTATACCTATATAAACCTGATTAAATTATTATTCTAACTTAATAAAATAACCCTGACTTCAACGATAAAAATTTGAATTAAAAATAAAATATTCAAAACAATGTTTTAATTAAATAAATAATTAAATATCGGGCGTCATAAATTGGATCATGACTTGTGGGATTAAAATATTCATCAATTTCAATGAACTTTGGGTGATACTTTGTTTGCATGAATCTTCATCAATTCAAACATATCATTAAATGATTATTTGGATCTGTGATACGGTGGCAGAACCGACTGTTTTGAAATGCTGGTTTGTGTTTTGCATTTTTTGTTCGCAAAATGTCGCGGTAAGCAAGAGTCGCCACCGACTTTTATTTCATCCAACCGGAAAGGAAAAAGCACAGAAAAAAAAAATCCTTTTTTGAGATATTCTGAGTACAGGGGGTAGATTATAAAAAGGGAAGGTTTTAGCACCCTTTCTATCCATGGTTTTCCATGGGCTCTTAGGTACTTTCTCATCTTTAAATTGCTTGTGTTTTTTGTGCTTGTTTTTGAAAAGTTTTGACTTCGTGATAACCTTTGTATCAGTCCTCAAAGGTGTGACGAAGTTGTTTTGAAAAATTGTTTTGAAAAGTGTAAGTGTGAAAAGTTTGATTTGAGCAAGTATCTACTAGCATCTACCTACTCGAAAAAGGATCGTTTCTATTCTCGTTTCCTTTATACAGCGATATCCTACTATTGGGAAATAGGTAGCACCGTCGTTGGAGTTGTAAGGGTCGATTCGTAAGGGACGTACGATCACTAAAACAATGTTAGGACGTCTTAGTAATAACCCTAAAGTCTTGAGATCATATTCGAGGCAACATTTCTGAGGAAACATTTCCGAACGGGACATTTGATCTTTGTTTAGACTGGACGGCAACCACTAAGACACCCTATGCTTAATGATCGTTTACTGAAGGTAACCGAAGTGAGAGTATACCCTAGGAGTGCATATGTGCGAGTGATTTGATTTCAGTTATTATCTTTGCATATTTAGGGTTTTCTAGCCGTTTTAAATTATCATGCAATCTTGTCATACAATCCTATCAACATACATCTAAACAGTCAATATTTGCGAGAATTAAAATGCGAGAAAATCAACCTACTCTATTACAAGGCTTCAGGGTAGGGATTAATTACATAGCCAAAAAACCCCGTAGAAAACGATAAATAAAGAAAGTCCTAAATTAAACTATTACATACCGTGGACAGTTACATCAATATTACAAAAATAATAAATACGCGCGATGAATCGAATGCAAAATAATTAGGGTTTTGACCCAAACTATACCTAATTGTAATTTAAAGGAAAAATCATTTTTTTGTCGTTTTTTGTTATTTTGAGAAAATAAAAACTTAATTGAATAATAACAAAAACCTAATTACTAATTAATTTTGATTAGGAAAAATAATTAAATTAACTTATTTTTATATTTTTATTTTGAGAAAGAAATAAAAATTAAATCAAGAGCCTAACCCTAATTTTTCCTAATTGGTTTTAATTATATATAAAAAGTTAGAATTTCCTTAAATTAAATTAAACTAATATTAAATTAAATTTTCTAAAAAAACAAACCAATTCTAATTTTTTGTATGATTTTATGATTTTATGATTTTATGATTTTTCTCTTGATTTTATGATTTTTTGTGAAAAAGAAATTAATTTTGTTAAAAATAATTAAGCAAATTAAATTAAATAGAAGAAATAAATTAGAGAAAAGAAAAAAGAATGGGCCTGATAGCATTAGCAAAAGAGAGGGTGTTGCTTGCAATTTCTTGGCCCAACAAGCTTCTTGCCCAATCCTGTGTGTATGCTTGACTGGGGCGCATGGTGGTCCTTCATTGTGGACACATTGGATCTGGCCAGGAGCACATCAAATGGCTGATGTTGAGAGCGTATGGAATATGCTTGAGAATGTGAAGCACTAGATTTCCCTGAAAATGTTGAGAAAATAAAATGCACACGCCTGGGATCAAACCCAGGACGTGTGCATCAAAGGCCAGCCTCCCCACCGTATACGCTACTATGTTAGTTGTTATAATAATGAAACAAATAAAATATAATGCAAACAACGTGCCACGCCTCCCAAAACGCGTGGAAATTCAAACGAACCACCCACATACTGCCACGCTATTGTCTTCTTCATTGATTCTGTCGTTTTAGATAAAAGGACTTTTACGTACGGACATCAAGCGTAGGTATAGCCCCTGTTCATTCCAAAATCCTGTACGTGCATGATAAATGAAAACCAATGGTACCAATCAACTCGTCTCAACCTCACGAGCATCATGGTACCATTATCCATGCCCAATTTTCCCTGTATGAGAAATCCCTAAAAACGAAGAACGAACCCGTGTGACTTCTACGATGTGTTTCAAGGCGTGGGAAGGCTTGCTAACGATTGAAACATGACCCTGGGACGTCCAGTAAATGATTGGTATGGTTAGAACGGCTTGAGATGGCCTGCAACTTAGAATTTGGTTTGCACTTTTTCCTTGATTTTTTGAAATTGATTCTTTGCCTTTGCACGCCTCTAGCCTCTTTTTTTTTGGTCTGTCTTTGTTCCTTATGTATAATAGAGTGCATTAGGGTTACAGTTTGTATCAAATCTTTTCCAATTATGAAGATTGATCAATGATTCAATCCTTGCACCAAATCTTTCCAAAATAAGAAAATTCAATCTTTTTGTGTCCATATGAAGCCTTGCACGATTTGATCTTGTCTCCAGCTGTATAATGGACCTAATCATGCATAAAATCTCAAGGTTTTAATGATTTTTGATATTTTCACTATTTTAGATTGATTTTATTTGATTTAAATGAAATAAAATCAAAATAAATAACAAAAATAAAATAATGATAAGTGGAAGGGCTCATGGGTCGTGGGTCACATTACAAACTCAGTGCAAGCATAAAAAGTTGGGCCCATTTAGCAAAAAATGCAATTTGGGACACATTTGACTTTTGGCAATTTTGCAAAAAGGGTTAAATTGGCCAATGCATAACTCTCTCAATTTTGACCCTAGAGATGTGTTCTTTGACTTTTTAGAAAGCGTAAGATGTCCTCTAAGCAACCCTTTTGGTCTAATATTAATTGAGTCTTCCATGTTTATGTATGAAGCTTTGACCCAAAAGGTGTTTTTGTTGACTTTTCAAAATGACCTATAATGTCCACATTCATATCTTCTTGTGAGTGCATATTTTGAACTAGGGAGATAAAGATGGATTGTAGGGAATTAAATCCTCTTAAAAATGAGCTTTTGATGGGTCATTTTTTATAAAGTATGGGAAAGTTATGCTTGGTCAAAGTTGAGTTGACTTTTCCTACAAAACCCTAATTTAGCAACTTTTGGGTTTTGATGAATTATGAGCAATCCTTGAGGAATCATGATTAACCCTTGATCAAATGATGAGTAAAACTTCAAAATGAGAATGTTGACCAAAAATCTTGAAGTTTGACTGTATGTGGGCCACAGTTGACTTTTGCCTTAGCATAGTCGATTTTCAGGCCTTTGAGCAATTGACTGAGCAAATCTTCTCTGCAAGGCTTGAAACTTGACATGGATGATCTTGAGAACATATTAGGACAAAGGTGAGCATTTGGGATCCTTTGGACTCAAGCATCTTGATGTAAAATGAAACCCTAATTTGGGGTAGACTGTCTTAGGAGAGGGTTTGTCTGGTCCACTCTTGGACTTCCTTGAGCAATTTGAAGACCTTACTTGAAATGTATTGAGAAATATGGGAGGGCAAATTTTGGGGTACAACAGCTGCCCCTGTTCAATCTTCTTAAACCTGAGGATGTAGATTGGCGTGTCTGCCTTTCGTGATCCGAAGGTGGAAGATGATTGAACACTAGAGTGCCCAGAAATTTGCACTCGCATGAAGTGGTAATTGTCTTGCGATATCGGGAATGGGCTTATAGATGCCATTTTGAAGTCAATGATGTAAGATGGGCTTAAAGATGCCATCCGAAGAAATGTTGATCGCATAAGAGATTCCTTTGCGAGAACCCGTATACCTGTTGTTGAGGAGGATTTCACTCGGAGCATGCTGGTCTCTGTCTTGGGAGAAATAGAATTTTAGGAGCTTCAGTTGTCCATTACTCTACTGGGGAATCATCTCTTAGTTGAGGAGGTGACAATAAACTGCTATCTGGTCGTGCTCCAGGCCTTACAGTGTTTTACTGGGGAGATGAGATTAAACTTGTTATCTGGTCATCCTCCAGGCTCTGCAATTTCTCAATTCTTATCTGGTCGTGCTCCAGGCTTCAGAAGGAATTAAGTGGTTATCCAGTCATATCCCGGTTTCCACTTGAATTTAAGGTATACTAATATCCGGTCGATTTCTGGGTTTCATAGTAATTGGCCGAGTAAACATCTATTTGGTCAAATTCCAAGCTTCGCAATACCTTATACTGTTATCTGGTCGTATCCCAGGTTTCAGTGTCCTTTGCCGCTATCTGGTCATGCTCCAGTCTTCACAGCATCTTATACCGTTATTTGGTCGATTCCAGGCTTCATGGTATCTTGTACTGCTATCTGGTCGATTTCCAGGCTTCACAATAACTTGCTGAGGGTTAAGTTGTTTTCCGGTCGATTTCCGGGCTTCAAAGCTTGAACTAGAATAGAAATCTTAGTATCGATTTGAGTGAACCAGGGAAAACTTGTGGGAACTTCAACTGGGAGAGAAATCTTACTGTCGATTTGACTGATCCTGGGAGAGGTCTCGGATTAACTTTGACTAGCATAAAAATCAGGGGAATCTTAGCGGCGATTCGGCTGACCCAGACGAAAGTCTTAAAATGTCTTCAACTAGAATAGAAACCTTAGCGTCGGTTTGACTGAACTAGAGAAAACTTGTCAGAACTTGACTGCATCTTTCCATGAAAGGTAAAGAGTTAGTCGTATGTAATGTCATGATGTATGAAATGTATTGAGTAATGATGTTCTCAAAATAAATGAGATGGTGTTGCATTATGCGTATGCCCATGCCACGATGTATGGATATGCAATGTTCTTGTGATATTCTCCGGCTGGGGAGAGTAAATCCCAAACTACTGTTGGAGAGTATAAGGAGTTGAGTTCTTCGTTCTCGCTGGGGGTAGTGACTGAAGATGATTAGCTGGAGACTTGCGTCCGTTCTACTCGAGAATATTCCGCCGGGAGAAACTCTGTTTGAGAATAATCTTGTGGGAGAATGACTTTGTGGGGAAGAGAGATACTCTGTTGGACGATCTGCCGATTTGGAGAAATAAACTCAGTTGGTGGTGAGCTTTTATTGCTGGTGATAGATAAACTCTGCTTGGGGAGAATTTTGCCGACTCATTCGCGATTATGAACCTCGGCTGGGGAGAGCTAACACCACTGTCTTTGGATACTTCCTACTCTGTGGGGAGTTTATGTACCTTTAGTCATATTCTCAAGCTGGCTCTATCCCTGTACCTGGTGGGTAGAGCAACTGTAAGGTTTGGACACTTCTTGTTTTCCCCTGTTCCTGGAATTACGAGTAATTGTCTTTTGTTTCTTATGTAAATATTTATGAGCAGCAATTATTTCCAAATGCATATATCAAAAATGAATCAATGGACATTCTTGCAAAACAAAACAGAAAAAGAAAAACAAATCAAAATTTCTTGTAAAATGAATTGTATTGATTTTGAAGTTGGACCATAATAGGAGTTTTGTACAAAGAGGCCGACGTCCTAGTAAGAGGACGCCGCCGAAAGATAGGAACTATACAATTTGTGTAAAAGAAAGAAAAACAGTTATGTGAAACAATCACATTGGGTTCCAACTCTGCTATTGCCCATATATCTTAGAGCGTCTCATCACTTTGTCGCTTGGTCGAAGGTAGATCAGATTGATTGGCGCCGTCCGAGCTTGATAGTCGATACTGAAGTCTGGTTGCAAGATGATCCAATGAGACAAAGTGTTACACTTGGATCCCTAATTTTTGCCTGGACCGCCCTTTCGGGTTTTCAGCCCACCGGGATACCCTTTTTTGCCCAGGTTTCCCTTTCAGGTTTTCGACTTGCCGGGTGTACAGTTTTTTTTCATTTTCATCCCTTACTTTTGCTCGAACCCTTTTGGTTCACTGGGAAGCCCTTATTTTTGCCTAGGCCAGTCGACCTAGCGGGTCTTTGATTATGCGTAGTATCTTTTCACTATGTCTGCATTGACGGGGTGAGGAAGGTCGTTACCATCCATGGTGGTTAGAATCATAGCTCCTCCCGAGAAAATGTTCTTAACCATAAATGGCCCTTCGTACGTGGGGGTCCATTTGCCCCTGGGATCACCTTGGGGTAGTATGATGCGTTTGATCACCAGATCCCAGACTTGATATTCTTGACGCCTGACTTTCTTGTTAAATGCCTTAATCATTCGCTTTTGATACGTCTGACCATGACAAATAGCAGTAAGCCTCTTTTCATCAATTAGATTCAGTTGATCAAGTCGAGTCTGGATCCAGTCATCTTCGCTCAAACCCGCATCCTTCATAATCCTGAGAGAGGGTATCTGGACTTCGATGGGTAGGACCGCCTCCATGTCGTATACCAAAGAGTAGGGTGTTTCCCCTGTTGATGTCCTTGCCGAGGTACGGTATCCATGAAGAGCGAATGGTAACATCTCATGCCAGTCTTTATAGGTCACTGTCATCTTCTGCACAATCTTCTTGATGTTCTTGTTAGCTGCTTCAACAACCCCATTCATCTTCGGCCGGTAGGGAGAAGAGTTATGATGCTGAATCTTGAACTGTTTGCAGAGTTCAGTGATCATTGTATTGTTTAGATTTGTACCATTGTATGTAATGATCCTCTCTGGTACACCATATCGACAGATCAGATTGTGTCGGATAAACCGCGCCACGATGTTCTTGGTTACTGTAGGAAAGGAAGCTGCCTCAACCCACTTTGTGAAATAATCAATTGCTACCAGAATGAAACGATGCCTGTTAGACGCAGTAGGTCTGATCTCGTCGATCATATCGATGCCCCACATTGAAAAAGGCCAAGAAGCTGTTAAAACATTCATAGGAACTGGAGGTACATGTACCTTATCAACATAGACTTGGCATTTATGACAGGTTCGCGAATGCTGATAACAATCGGCTTCCATAGTGGACCAATAATATCCTGCCCGTAGGATTTTCTTTGCCATGGTATATCCACTAGAATGAGTTCTGAAGGTACCTTCATGTAACTCTGCCATGATCCTTTCTGCCCCGCTCTTGTCCACACATCGCAGTAAGGTCGAATCGTGGTTGTGCTTATAAAGGATACCATTACTGATGAAGAACTTCGCATCGAATCTTCTCAGGAACTTCTTATCATTAACAGATGCCCCCTCAGGGTATTGCTGAGCCTCAAGATACCTCTTTACCTCGTGAAACCAGGGTTTATCTGCTACCTCTTCCGTCTCAATGTCACAGCAATGTGCGGGTTCGTCCAACCTCTCGATGGTAATCTGGGGAGCTTCATTGTCCCATCTTACCTTGAACATAGAAGACATGGTAGCTAACGCGTCCGCCAGCTGGTTCTCTTCTCTGGGGAAATGTTTAAAGGTTATCTCCTTGAAGTGTGGGAGAAATGTCAATACATATTCTTTGTAAGGAATAAGATTTGGGTGCTTCGTGTCCCACTCGCCTTTGATCTGACTGATCACTAGGGAAGAATCTCTGAATACACTCAAGAACTTAATCCTCAGGTCAATAGCAGCTCGAAGGCCCAGAATACATGCTTCATAGTTCGCCATATTGTTGGTGCAGTTAAAACATAATCGGGCGGTGAACGGAGTATGACAGCCCTCAGGAGATATAATTATAACACCGATGCCATTACCCAATGCGTTAGAGGCTCCATCAAAATACATAGACCATCGGGATCCTTCCTCAGGTCCTTCATCCGGTCCAGGTTCTTCTCAGTCAGTTACCAACATGATATTCTCATCCAGGAATTCGAAATTCATGGACTGATAGTCATCCACGGCCTGATGCGCCAAATGATCTGCCAATACACTCCCCTTGATTGCTTTTTGGGTCGTATATTGGATGTCATACTCGGTTAGGATCATCTGCCATCTCGCTATTCTTCCGGATAAGGCAGGCTTCTTAAAGATATACTTGATTGGATCCATTTTTGATATCAACAAAGTGGTGTGAGTCAGCATATACTGTCTCAGCCAGCGAGCAGCCCATGCCAAAGCATAACAAGTTTTATCGAGCAATGAGTATCGGGTCTCACAGTCGGTAAACTTTTTGCTAAGGTAGTAAATAGCGTGCTCTTTTCGGCTAGACTCGTCATGCTGCCCCAGCACACACCCCATTAAACTATCCAGTACTGTCAAGTATAAGATCAAAGGTCTTCCTTCAACTGGAGGCATCAGAATTGGTGGCTCTTGAAGGTATTCTTTGATTCTTTCGAAAGAGGTTTGGCATTCGTATTTCCATTTTACCACTTGATCTTTCTTCAGCATCTTGAAGATTGGCTCACAAGTAGCTATCAGATGTGAGATGAACCGGGCGATGTAGTTTAGACGTCCCAAAAAGCCTCTAACTTCCTTTTCTGTGCGGGGAGCTGGCATCTCTTGTATAGCTTTTACCTCTGCAGGATCCACCTGAATACCTTTATCACTGACGACAAAACCCAGCAGTTTACCAGACCTTACCCCGAAGATGCACTTGTTCGGGTTTAACCTCAGCTTGTACGTCTTCAACCCGTCGAACAGTTTCTGGAGATGGTCAAGGTGCTCTTCCTCAGTCTGGGACCTTGCTATCATGTCATCAACATAAACTTCGATCTCATGGTGAATCATGTCATGGAACAAAGCGACCATGGCGTGCTGATAAGTTGCCCCAACATTCTTCAACCCGAAAGGCATTACCTTGTGTTGTACCCCAAAATTTGCCCTCTCATTTTACCAACATTTCTCATCACAAGACTCTTAAAACTCAAGATCAAGCTAGGGTTTGCTCTGCTCAAGACACCTCCTTGCACTGTTGACCTGAATTAGGGTTTGAGTTTGCACAGGGATGTTTTGACCTACAATGCCCAAAGTGACTTTCATACTTCATGTTGGACTCATAAGTTTGTCCATACCAAGTTTCAAGCCTTGAATCAAATTTATTGCCCAGTCAATTGGACAGTTGACCTAGAAATCAGTTGTATTGGGGGAAAAGTCAACTGTGGCCAATTGACAGTCAAACCTTATGAATTTTGACCCACATCAACATTATGAACTCATGTGAACCATTTGATCAAGTTTGGATCTCAATTCCACGAGAAATTTGATCAGATCACCAAAAGGGCAAAATGGTCATTTTTAGGGTTTTGACTGCACAAAGGCAATTTTTGACTGTTTGACCTAGCCAATGGCAAATCAAGCTCAATCATGGACTCAAGGACTCAATGACTTTGTCTTGACCCACTCAACAAGTTCAAAAGATCTCAAATGCATAGGATTGACAGATGAATTTTTCAGTCAATTGATCAAAATTTGATTGTATACTGAAAAGTCAAACTTTGACTTTTTTCAAAATC
Organism: Vicia faba; assembly: GCA_948472305.1. Classification (NCBI taxonomy): domain Eukaryota; kingdom Viridiplantae; phylum Streptophyta; class Magnoliopsida; order Fabales; family Fabaceae; genus Vicia; species Vicia faba. The sequence continues at coordinate 232,503,233 of OX451738.1, forward strand.
AAGTGCCAAAGGTCATTTTTCATCAAGACATGTCAAATTATGAAACTTGTTCATCAAGAAACCAAAAATTGCAAATTAGGGTTTAAAATGGAAAAATTTCATAACTTAGAAATTTTCTAAGTTATAAATTTTTTTTCTTCCTAACTTTGCCCCACATTTTCACCAGGATGCAAATGGATTCAAACAAAACTTGCAACATGAAAGTTATAGTCCATCACAAAGTCTACAACTTTGATCACAAAATTTTCTCAAAAGAAGCTTGGATCTCAAGTTATGATTTTTGGAACAAGGGTACCTAAAACTTTTAACTTAGAGAAATTTTGCCCTAGTTTAGGCAGGATTTTGACCCATCTTCTTGGCCATTTTTCACATAGTTCCACTTGAAGTCTTAAGTTTCATTTCAAAGATGGATTGTAGTACATGTTGCAAGATTTCCAAATTGTCCAAGAACTCCTCAAACACCTTTGTGGTTAGGGAGAATCGAATGCTTGAAGTTGGCAAAAACTCACTTTGCAACCATGGCCAATACATGTTCATACCACTTGCCAAATCTGACCAAACTAGCTTAGTGCATAATTACAGGCCTCTAAACCAATTCACACTCCATAATTGAATGCAAATCCACTGAGCTAATGCTTTATCTTAGCCATTTGGACATTACACACAAAATTAATCCTTAATTAGAAAAAGGTACATTGCCTTTTTGAAAAGATATGCTTTATGTCAAACCATGATCTTTGAAGCATGGGGTCATATCTCTAAAGCAAAATCAAATCCATAAATTGCAAGTATAAAGGGGATTGTATGCAGCATAATACATGACTGGTGCAGCCCTGTGAGAACAAGTTACACATTCTTGCTTCACAAAGAAGAAATTTGTCCAAATCCTCCCAACTCAAAAACCAGCCATAGTCAGCTTACACAAACATTGCGAACAAGTTTCTCATACCCTAGCAAGCAAGAAGCACAAGCTCTTGACCCCTCAAACCTCCTTGTACACAAAATCTCCATTTTTCTGCAAAACAGGGCAAGCCCTGCAGAATCACTTCCATCTCCACTTTGCCTCGTGCGTTTTGCCTCAAACTTGTTCCAATACCTTCCATTCAACTCACCTAAACTATTCCAGACCTCCATTTCCAACTGTAACTCCATTAACACACATTTCCATTTTTGTTTGGAAGCTTTGCAGATTGAATTCTGTAGCACGATTCAGGCTACTTCAAAACAAACTAAGCATTGGGAAAGCTTCAGTGAACATCAGGCAAGCTCAAAAGAACCTCAAGCACCATTAAAAGTTGCTACATTGTCCAGCTCGAAGTCAACTAAAACAGGTATTTCATGAACTTCTATCTCTCTATTTAGGAATAGTTAGACTTAGGTTTGTGAATGAAAGATGTTGTATTCATAGCCCTGAAGCCATACATGTGCTTAGTTTTCATTTATATTAATCGTGCTAGGAGAATTTCATCCATGAACTTTCTGAAAAAACTAGGTTAGAAATTAAGGCCAGAGAAATTCTCTCTGGTCTTTGAGAGTTAACTTAAGTTTTTTATACGGTTAGATTCGTTGTTTAATGCTCTACAAGTTTTATGTTTTGAGTTTTGTCAAAAAAGCACTGAATCAGGAGATACAAGTTTGTGTGGAAAACACACGTTTTGGTGTTTGAACAGAGGAAGAAGATGAAGTCCTTGGGATGGGCCTGGTTATTTTTGCTTCTAACACTTGCTTTTTCAGCTTCACACCCCCCTGGCCCATTTCTTGTATTTTTATTATTTTTACATTTTTATTTCATTTCTGACTTTTATATTTTATTTTCCAACATAAAAAATGATCCAAAAATATTTTCATAATTTTTTTACATTTATTTGGTATTTATTTTTATTTTTACTAGCATAAAAACATTTTATATACTTTTATATTATTTTGTTTAAATTTAAAAATAATGAAAATAATACTTTTATTTCATTTCTTATTTTTGTTCACATTAAAAACATTTTCTTGAATATATTTCATTTTTTTGTAAATAATTTATTTTATTTTTCACACACTTAATATATTTAATATATATATATATATATATATATATATATATATATATATATATATATATATATATATATAAAATATATATATATATATATATATATATATATATATATATATATATATATATATATATATATATATATATATAATCAGAATAAAAAAACACAAAAAATAATACATTTTTATTTTTATTATTATTCTATACTAAAAACATTTTTTTGATATATTCTCACTTTTGTATATATATATTAATATATTTTGTAAATAATTCAATTTTTGTTTTCTTTAAAGAAAATTAGGGCAAACCCTAAAAATAATTAAAATTAATCTTTTTTTTATTTCTTTGCATTTCTTTCCTTTGAAAATATTTTACATACATAAAAATCCCTTTTCTTTGCATAATGCATTTTATCCAATGTTTATTTATTGTATTTTATTTAAATAATGTACATTTAAATATTATGCCTTGCACATTCAATTTGGTTGTAATAATTTAGAATTTAATTTCTTGTCTAAATAATCCCCTATTCAAAATTGTACCCCCTCCCTATATCATGTTGCAATAGTGTAGAATTTAAATTCTCGCACCTTTAAATGCTTTCAACTATGCCATGATTAGACTTAGGGTTTGTATGCAAAATCAAAACCAACAAATAGTTTGACCTAATCAAAGACAAAAATGCATGAAAAACAAACACAATGCACACTTGCACCCCTAGGGTTTCAATCCACTTGTTGCCTTCAAAAATGGGCCATGATATGCATGTCAAGTACTTTGGTAAAACAAGAACAAAACAAAGATCATAGTCCCTCGATGACGCTATCTGAGTTGCCTAAACAAAATGATCAAGTCCCTCAAGAAAATTGCCAAAAATACTTGACACAATTGCTATCATGGTCTATACGATGACCCGCGCCTGTCCCGTTTAACATTCTAACACAAGGTTGTTCACCAAATACAATGGTGAAGCAACACTGTTAAAAGGGTTAAAAACATAAGAAAGATCTTTGAGTAAAATAGGGTAGATAGTTCTTAGTTACTTGATCAAAGCTTGCAAAAATATCCTTGCTATCTTCAAAACACACTTCACAACACAATTTCAAAACCCTACTTTCAAACATTGAAAACTTTTCAAAAGACAAAAACACCTTTGTATACATTCAAACAAGAATTATTACAAAGGTTGCCACAACGATGGCCTCTTTTCAAAACATCTTTCAAAATCACACACAAAGCACCATTTCAAACAATTGAAGAGCACCATTTCAAACAATTGAAAAGCAAAGCAAGTGATCTAAGCAAGTAACTAAGAGCCCATGGATAACCATGGATAGAAATGGTGCTAATACCTTCCCTTTCTATAATCTACTCCCGAACCCAAGAAAACATATCAAAGGTCTTTCCTGTGCTTTTTGACCTTTCCTTAGGATAAAATAAAAAGTCGGTGGCGACTCTTGCTAAACCGAAACATTTGCAAACACAAAACGCAAAATCCCAAGTCAGTTCTCCCACCGTATCACACCTTGCAACAGAAGGTGCCCCACTGTGTAACGAAGATTGTCTTCTCCATGTCTTCAGGAGCCATCTTGATCTGGTTGTAGCCAGAAAAACCATCCATGAAGGAGAAGATCTTATGCTGCACGGTGTTGTCGACCAGAACATCAATGTGAGGAAGTGGGAAATCATCCTTGGGGCTTGCCCTGTTCAGATCTCTATAGTCTACACACATCCGTACCTTACCATCCTTGTTAGGTACTGGAACAACGTTGGCAACCCACTGCGGATAAGAAGTGACAGCTAAAAATCCCGCGTTGAACTATTTCATGACTTCAACTTTGATTTTCTCAAACATCTCAGGGCGCATACGGCAGACCTTCTGTTTTACCGGAGGGCAATCTTCTTTAGTTGGCAAGCGATGAACCACAATATTGGTGTCCAAACCGGGCATATCTTCATAAGACCAAGCGAAGATCTCAACATAGTCGCGTAACATTTGTATCAACCGTTGCTTGACACTAGGCTCCAGATTTGCACCTATCTTAACCTCTTTCATGTCTTCCTCTGTACCCAAATTCATTGACTCAACTGGCTCTTCATGAGGCTGTATGGACCTCTCTTCCTGCTGTAATAGTCTAGCAAGTTCTCTAGGCACCTCACAATCATCTTCACCTTCGTCCTCGGCTTGGTTGATCGGATTTTCGAAGTCATAACTGGCAGTAGCAGAGTTGTTATCAATGGGATCCAAAGTGGATATGGATCTGCATTATGATACGTGAGTGTGTGTAAGAGAATAGCTGATTTGATAGAGTGGGAGACAAAAAAGAAAAACAAAGAGCGCAAGAATTGTAATGCAAGAAAACGTCCAATGTTTTATTAATGATATATGAAATGACAAATAATAAGCCCTCACAAGCAAAGCCAAGGTGCCTCGGGCAAGGCACCGGGCCATAAAGTTTCAAACTTATTTATTACAAATATTAAAACAAAAAGTCAATTACTGCGGAATAAAAGAAACAGGTATGAAGTCCTTCGCCGTCCAGTTGTTTAGTCCATCATTGGTTGTAGGGTAGATCCAGTTGTCGATATCTGAATCTTCTTCACTGTCCTTAATTGCATTAACTCCATGATTGCTGATGTGCAGAGGAGGTCTTCCAATCCGCGCGCGCCTAAAAGCCCTTGAGCCCCTGTAGTAAAGCCCAAACCAAATTTGTCAGTTTTGTGAGTGAAATCAGGGAGCTGACCCCAATTGGTACACCCACCTTCTTTAATTACAGCTCTGGAATCCTTGAGAGAAGCCATCTTCATATGAGGTTTGTCGGTAGTAACTTTAGTTGACGCCAAGGTCTGAGGGACCTCTTCAAAGTTTTGACAATGGCTTTCGATGAATTCCCCGTCCATCTCCATGTAGCAGAAAGAATTGAGATGACTCACCATATACTCCTCTTCACCTCGTACCGTGACAATCTTTCCTTTCACCTGGTATTTCGGCATTTGATGGAGCGTGGAAGTCACTGCCCCAGCCTTATGAATCCAAGGGCGACCCAACAAACAAGAATATGATGGTATGATATCCATCACATAGAAGGTGGATGCAAAAGTCTGAGAGCCAACTTTAACAGGGATGTCTACCTCCCCGTGCACCATTCTCTTTGACCCGTCAAAAGCCCTGACCACAATATTGCTCGGCTTCAGAATCAAACCTTCACAGTCCAGACGATCTAATGCTTTCTTTGGCAAAACATTCAATGAAGACCCGGTATCTACCAGTACATGGTCCATAGTGGTTCCCCTGCACTCGATCGAAACGTGCAGAGCATCATTATGATTTCTCCCTTTAGCAGTCAGATCTGCACCTGAGAAACCCAACCCATTATCGGCGGTCAGGCTAGCTACGTAATCTTTGAATTGATCGACTGAAGTTTCCTGCGGCACATGCACAATTTTGAGGAATGCGATTAAAGCCTTTGCATGGGCTTCAGAATACAATAACAAGGACAACATGGAGATTTTTGACGGGTTCTGCCCCAACTACTCGACTACGTTATAGTCGCTCTTCTTGATAATCTTTAGAATTTCCTCTATTTCTTGTTTAGAGGTTTCTACAATGATCTTCTTAGGTGCCTCCGTCCGGGAAGGATCAACTATGATATCTTTGCCCCGAGTCCCAGATGGCTCGGCGACAGGGGTGATGACTGGAATAGGAACTGGGATAATAGTTGGTGTAATAGCAGACAAAATGACAACAGGTTTGTGAACAGTCGGAGGGGAAATCTCGGGAGAAAAGAGTTTTCCGCTTCTGGTGACCTTGCTAGCCCCGACAATGTTGCTGACATCAACATCAGCTTCCTCACTTTTTAAGTCTTGTTTAACTCCATGGTAATACACATCAGCACCATAGTGCCAAGGGACAACCTTATCCGAAGTGTATGGGATAGGACCAGGGACAGTAATTATTAACAGAGCAATTCTTGGGACGGGTGTAATCCTAACAGGTTTTCTCGAGGAAACCTTGGAAGGATTGGCGGAAATGGTTATGATGGCAACATCTTGAATCAGAACCAACAGAATCATAGTCTTTTCGAACAAGATCTCTTTATTATCCATCAGACGCTGAACACCTGATTTCAAAAAGTGGCAACCAGCAGGCAGAATTGAACACATGTGGCAACCTTCACTACAACCCAAAAATAAACCGGCCAATAACAAATTCTTCTTAACTGTCGTCAAAGGAGTAGAAATTTCTTCCATAGAGGTCACAAATAAGTCATCGTCTATAGCATTTACTCCATGACCATGTTTGGGCATGGGAGCAGTTATGACGTTGGGCTTCTCTGGAGCGTCAAACTCAATCTCTTTGGCTTCGATCAAGTCTTGCACTTTTTTTTCTAAGGCCCAACAGTTGTTTGTATCATGACCTGGACTTTCAGAGTGATAGGCGCAGCGGGCATTTGTGTTATAATGAGGAGAAGTGGTGTTGGGGTTCTTCGGGGCTTCCCTCAGAGTTACCAGATTGGTCTTCAATAATTGTGGTAGAATTTGAGACAAGGTCATATTGAGCCGAGTGAATTTCCTCTGTGGTCTTTCCCCCCTTTGTTAATTGTTGCATTGTGGAGCAACTGTGGGTCTTGATATCACTACCGCATTTACTGCTTGACGGTGTTCAGGTTTGCTTTGGCCCCTCGAGCCATAGACTGCACTAGCTTCCTTCTTACCAGTGAAAGGCTTCTTTACTGCACTTGATGAAGTATCCTTCTGTATTTTACCACTTCGAATGCCAGCTTCCACTCTCTCTCTAGTCAAAATCAACTCAGTAAACCCAGATGATGAACTGCCGATCAGATGATTGAAAAATGGACCAGCTAGCGTCCCTAGAAACATGTCAACCAACTCCCTATCAGACAAAGGGGGTTGGACTCTTCCAGCCAAGTCTCTCCACTTTTGAGCATAGTCTTTGAAACCTTCACTTGCACCCATAGACATACCCTAAAGTTGAGTATGAGTGGGAGCAAGGTCGGCGTTATACTGATACTGCTTGTAAAAAGCAGCAACAAGGTCTTCCCAGTTTCAGACACTGGCTCCTTCCAACTGATAAAACCATTCAAGCTGAGTCCCTAACAGACTATCTTGAAAGAAGTGTACCCACAAATTTTTATCAGCAGTGTGAGGTTGGATTTTTCTTACGTAAGAGCGAAGATGGAGTTTTGGACAGGATACTCCATCGTACTTGGCATAAATCGAAGCTTTGAACTTATGAGGGACCATTACTCCCGATACCAATCCCAGTTCTCCGAAATCCAAACCAGGGATCTTCTGAATCTCCATAGAACTCAGACGGTCTTGTAGCTGCTTGTACATATCCTCAACAGGAGGATATTGTTCATCATCATAATCCGTATCGTTATCAGAAACTGCCGGACTAGGGTCCTTTATCCTCTCTTGGTTTTCCCCATCCTTAGATGAGGAGGTTAGATCAGTTGATTGTCTTATCATTTCTCTGAATCTTCTACCCATGTTCAGGATACCAACCTTCTTCTTCTTCTTCTTCTTCTTCTTCTTCTTCTTCTCTTTTAGAATAAGGGTCTTCAGGTCCTCTTGCCCTTTAGCCAAACTCAAGAACATCTGTTGGAATTGGGCGTTCTATGCCTGAAGATCTTTAATGGCTTGATCGGAAGACATTTCTGCTGAAATAAACAGCGAAGAAGATGAGAAACCTGTAAGGGTACCTGTGATGATGTGCATGATAATGGGATGCATATGTAATGATTTCAAAGACTTTGGGAGATTTAAATTTGCAAACCAAAAATAAACAAACTTTACTAGATTAACTTGTGAAGGGTTCAACAATGCCTTTAAGGATTTACAAAGAAGTAAAATAGAAAACAAATCTAAAAACTAGAAAAAGCAAAATCAAAAGTCCCATGGACGCTTCCTCTTTGTGCCGATGTAGTCATTGATCACTCTTTCCTCCTCGAGCTGCTTGGTGAGCTTCAAGATCTTCCTTTCTTGCTCGTGGTACTTTTGCCGGTAGGTATCCCTCTCCTCTTTCAGCTGAATCCAAGACCTCTGTAACTCCCCAGGATCGGTGGGCATGTAAGGATAAAGGACCGTGTAACAAATGCCCTCTTCATTGGTGGGCTCCACAATCACTGGCAATACGGCTTCATAGGGCATCCCAAGCTTCTGGGCACGAGCTCGGACCCACTGGAGATAAGGCTGCATAGGAAGGGAAGTCCTTGGTCCCAGCTCTTGGGGATCCGATCTGTTCACCATGCCCCAAGCTCATATAAACCTCCGACGATGCTCCTCAACGTCTTCCTTGTAGTCAAATGCAATATCCTCAAGAAGTAGCTCATGGGAACCATCCCTCCGAGCACGACCAAATTGTCGCAAAGCTATACAAGGATTATAGGTTATACCCCCTCTGATTCCAAGCAATGGGACATTAGGGTATCCCCCACAACGATCAATAACAACAGTGTTTTCCATAGCCTGGGAACACCAAAGAATGTCTGTATGGGCAAGTGACATTATTCTGTAGGACCAACCCAAACCTTCTTCGTTCTTCAACACAGACTTAGGGAGGTTCGAAATAAACCACCTTGACAGCAACGACATGCAACACATAAGCGTTCCTCTTCTTTGCACGGTACAAGTATAAAGGGCGTGCAAGATATCACCCAGCAGGGTAGGCACAGGATTGCAGGAAAGGAAAATCTTGACAGCGTTTACATCTACAAAGGAATCCGGATTCGGGAAGAGAACCAAACCATAGATAAGGAGAGCCAAGATATCTTCGAAATCCTGAAAATCCAAACTATCCCAGAATAGCTGAGCCCGGTCTATCATAAATTTGGCTAAGAAACCTTCGACCCCGCTTCGTGTTTCCCAATTGGATATTACATCAGCCCATTTCAGATGCAGAGCTGAGGCAATGTCTTCTGGTCTAGGAGCTTCTTCCAGGCCTGTGAAGGGTACTTGTTCAAGGATGGATAGGCCCAATAAGTGAGAGAACTCTTCCATGGTGGGAACCAGTTGGTAATCTGGAAAGGTGAAGCAATGATGCAAAGGATCGAAGAACTGGAAAAGTACACTCATCATCTGCTCATCAAGATTTGAAGTGACCAAGCTAAGAAGCTGACCATGTCTCTTAATGAACATATAGGTCTCATAAACTCTTGAGGCCAACTCTTTAAGTTGAGCAGGTATTTGCACAAAGTTAACTCAGATGGTATTTCTGCGCACGGAAGCCATAATCTGCAAAACAGAACAAAGATAAATTCCCTCGGTCTTTGAAATGGTTAGTATAATGAAGTATGAATGCCATGTTATGATGCATGATGTCATGATAAAAAAACAACAGGTATAGCAGATAACAGGCATGGCAAAGACAAACAAGTCACACAAAACCCTTAAGTTTAAGGCTTGCATGAGGTCAAAGATAGTACCCTCTTGAAGTTTAATTGGTTTCAACCTGTCCTAGCAAAAGTAGCCGGGTTCTAGAGGATCTCAATATCACTGACCATCCTCCATCGGTCATGGTTTCAGCTCACGCAATCTTTTCTTGCGGCCGGAACTATCTCGAGAGTATGGGCAATGAGTGTAGCATCGAGTATCTACCAGTTCTCATCTCTACACCGAGGCCGGCTATCTCACTACTTTCTACTGGCAAAGTTGGGCTATTAAAGGTTCTAAGGTCAGTTGATGCTTAACGACACCACGCGGCGGCCCCGTATTCTCCTCGTTTCTCCACAAGGGATACCTGTACCAACCAAAGTGCCACACCAATGTAGCTACTGCTTCAACCGTATCGGTCTATGCTCTACAGTTCCCTCACAGTCTATTGCTACTTACCTAAAAGGTATTCCCCAGATCCAGGTGTAGGATCTATAGTAACCCCAAACAAAACCCTCAAAAATAAAGCAAACAAAGCAATCAAAAGAAATAATTTAAATGATCTAGATCCTAAGGTATACCCCACTTATTGTCCCCAACAGAGTCGCCAGTTCTATGATACGGTGGCAGAACCGACTGTTTTGAAATGCTGGTTTGCATTTTGCGTTTTTTGTTTGCAAAATGTCGCGGTAAGCAAGAGTCGCCACCGACTTTTATTTCAACCAACCGGAAAGGAAAAAAGCACAGAAAAAAATCATTTTTTGAGATATTCTGAGTACGAGGGGTAGATTATAGAAAGGGAAGGTGTTAGCACCCTTTCTATCCATGGTTTTCCATGGGCTCTTAGGTACTTGCTCATCTTTAAATTGCTTGTGTTTGTGTGCTTGTTTTTGAAAAGTTTTGACTTCGTGATAACCTTTGTATCAGTCCTCAAAGGTGTGACGAAGTTGTTTTGAAAAAATGTTTTGAAAAGTGTAAGTGTGAAAAGTTTGATTTGAGCAAGTATCTACTAGCATCTACCTGCTCGAAAAAGGATCATTTCTATTCTCGTTTCCTTTAGACAGCGCTATCCTACTATTGGGAAATAGGTAGCACCGTTGTTGGAGTTGTAAAGGTTGATTCGTAAGGGACGTACGATCACTAAAACAATGTTAGGACGTCTTAGTAATAACCCTAAAGTCTTGAGATCATATTCGAGGCAACATTTCCGAGGCAACATTTCCGAACGGGACATTTGATCTTTGTTTAGACTGGAGGGCAACGACTAAGACACCCTATGCTTAATGATCATTTACCGAAGGTAACCGAAGTGAGAGTATACCCTAGGAGTGTATATGTGCGAGTGATTTGATTTCAGTTATTATCTTTACATATTTAGGGTTTTCTAGCCGTTTTAAATTATCATGCAATCTTGTCATACAATCCTATCAACATACATCTAAACAGTCAATATTTGCGAGAATTAAAATGCGATAAAATAAACCTACGTTATTACAAGGCTTCGGGGTAAGGATTAATTACATAGCCAAAAAAACCCGTAGAAAACGATAAATAAAGAAATTCCTAGATTAAACTATTACATACCGTGGACAGTTACATCAATATTGCAAAAATAATAAACACGCGCGATGAATCGAATGCAAAATAATTAGGGTTTTGACCCCAACTATACCTAATTGTAATTTAAAGGAAAAATCATTTTTTTATCGTTTTTTGTTATTTTGAGAAAATAAAAACTTAATTGAATAATAACAAAAACCTAATTACTAATTAATTTTGATTAGGAAAAATAATTAAATTAACTTATTTTTATATTTTTATTTTGAGAAAGAAATAAAAATTAAATCAAGAGCCTAACCCTAATTTTTTCTAATTGGTTTTAATTATATAAAAAAAAGTTAGAATTTCCTTAAATTAAATTAAACTAATATTAAATTAAATTTGATAAAAAAACAAACCAATTCTAATTTTTTGTGAACTCTTGATTTTATGATTTTTTGTGAAAAACAAATTAATTTTGTTAAAAATAATTAAGCAAATTAAATTAAATAGAAGAAATAAATTAGAGAAAAGAAAAAAGAATGGGCCTGATAGCATTAGCAAAAGAGGGGGTGTTGCTTGCAATTTCTTGGCCCAATAACCTCCTAGCCCCTTTTACTTTGCCCAATCCTGTGTGCATGCTTGACTGGGGCGCATGGTGGTCTTTCATTGTGAACACATTGGATCTGGCCAGGAGCACATCAAATGGCTGATGTTGAGAGTGTATGGAATATGCTTGAGAATGTGAAGCACTGGATTGCCCTGAAAATGTTGAGAAAATAAAATGCACACGCTTGGGATCGAACCCAGGACGTGTGCATCAAAGGCCAGCCTCCTCACCATCTGCGTTACTATGTTAGTTGTGATAATAATGAAACAAACAAAATATAATGCAAACAACGTGCCACGCCTCCCAAAACGCGCGGAAATTCAAATGAACCACCCACATACTGCCACGCCATTGTCTTCTTCATTGATTCTGTCGTTTTAGATAAAAGGACTTTTACCTACGGACATCAAGCGTAGGTATAGCCCCTGTTCATTCCAAAATCATGTACGTGCATGATAAATGAAAACCAATGGTACCAATCAACTCGTCTCAACCTCACGAGCATCATGGTACCATTATCCATGCCCAATTTTCCCTGTATGAGAAATCCCTAAAAACGAAGAACGAACCCGTGTGACTGCTACGATGCGTTTCAAGGTGTGGGAAGGCTTGCTAACGATTGAAACACGACCCTGGGACGTCCAATAAATGATTGGTATGGTTAGAACGACTTGAGATGGCCTGCAACTTGGAATTTGGTTTGTACTTTTTCCTTCAATTTTTAAAATTGATTCTCTGCCTTTGCACGCCTCTAGCCTCTTTTTTTTGGTCTGCCTTTGTTCCTTATGTATAATAGAGTGCATTAGGGTTACAGTTTGTATCAAATCTTTTCCAATTATGAAGATTGATCAATGATTCAATCCTTGCACCAAATCTTTCCAAAATAAGAAAATTCAATCTTTTTGTTTCCATATGAAGCCTTGCACTATTTGATCTTGTCTCCAACTGTATAATGGACCTAATCATGCACAAAATCTCAAGGTTTTAATGATTTTTGATATTTTCACTATTTTATATTGATTTTATTTGATTTAAATGAAATAAAATCAAAATAAATAACAAAAATAAAAGAATGACAAGTGGAAGGGCTCATGGGTCATGGGTCACATTACAAACTCAGTGCAAGTATAAAAAGTTGGGCCCATTTAGCAAAAAATGCAATTTGTGACACATTTGACTTTTGGCAATTTTGCAAAAAAGGTCAACTTGGCTAATGCATAACTCTCTCAATTTTGACCCTAGATATGTGTTCTTGGACTTTTTAGAAAGCTTAGTATGTCCTCTAAGCAACTCGTTTGGTCTCATCTCAATTGAGTCTTCCATGTTTATGTATGAAGCTTTGACCCAAAAGGTGTTTTTGTTGACTTTTCAAAATGACCTATAATGTCCACATTCATATCTTCTTGTGAGTGCATATTTTGAACTTGGGAGATGAAGATAGATTGTAGGGAATTACATCCTCTTAAAAATGAGCTTTGGATGGGTTATTTTTGATAAAGTATGGGAAAGTTATGCTTTGTCAAAGTTGAGTTGACTTTTCCTATAAAACCCTAATTTAGCAACTTTTGGGTTTTAATGAATTATGAGCAATACTTGAGGAATGATGATCAACCCTTGATCAAATGATGAGTAACACTTCAAAATGAGAATGTTGACCAAAAATCTTGAAGTTTGACTGTATGTGGGCCACATTTGACTTTTGCCCTAGCACAGTCGATTTTCAGGCCTTTGAGCAATTGACTGAGCAAATCTTCTTTGCAAGGCTTGAAACTTGACATGGATGATATTGAGAATATATTAGGACAAAGGTGAGCATTTGGGATCCTTTGGACTCAAGCATCTTGATGTAAAATGAAACCCTAATTCGGGGTAGACTATCTTAGGAGAGGGTTTGTCTGGTCCACTCTTGGACTTCCTTGAGCAATTTGAAGACCTTACTTGACATGTATTGAGAAATATTGGAGGGTAAATTTTGGGGTACAACATGATCATTTTTGGTACTTTGGGTTGGTGATAGGTTTATCACATTGACACACCAAGAGAGGTGATTGAAACTGATGATAGATTAACCTAATTTTGTGATCCAATTTGGTTGCTATCTCTCTTCATCTCTTTCTTCTTTTATTTTTGATTAATTGGATGATGATGGACTCATTTTGTTCAATTAGGTTTGGATTGGTGCTTCATGAACTTTCATCATTTCAAATCTACCTCTAAATGCTCATTTGATCATTTTAGGTACTTTGGATTGATGATAAGTTTATCACAAGGTATCATGAAAGATTTGATTGATGTAATGATCTCATCTCCTAGCCTTTGTGTTTGATCACTTTGTTTGTTTTAGCCATGGTGTGCATTTATGCAATATACCTACATTATTTTGGCCAGGCCTTAGATAGGTGCAACCTCTACATAAGTTCACCTACGATTGCTTAATATAGTGCTAAATTATCCCAAATCAGAATACAATTAATGTCATTTAATTATGCTAATTTTATATTTCTGCACTTTTACATTAATGTCATTTTAATTTTCCGCCTTTACATTAATGTAATTTAATTTTATGCCCTTTGCATTTTTAGCATTTTTTACATTTCTTGTCATTTTACTTTATGTCATTTATCTTTATGCATTTTTTCCTTTGCCCCTTGGGTATTTCTTTTCCTTTTCATTAAAAAACAATAAAGGCTAAACCCTTAAAAACTTGGCTCTGATCATTTGGATTATTGGTTACTATCCCTTACTTGAGGAGATTGGACTTTTGGACTTAAAATATATCCATGGCTTGGGTTTTCATCTTATACCTTAAGATGCATCTTGACCATCTATTTTAGACCTTTGAATTTTCCTCTGAGATTTTTGGTTTTGTTTATTATTTTACATTTCATCTGATGCGAGAATTGTTATATGATACCTTGTAGTTCATCTGATACTTTGAGTTTTATCTGATTCATTGGGTTCCATTCGATGCTTTTAAAATTCACCTTCTTGTGTGATTACTCATCTGATGCTTGACTAGTGGCTTAAATCCAAAGGAAATGGAATGCTTCATCTTGACCAATGTCAAATGCTTGCTCCTTCTTGGTCAGTTCACATACACACACAAAGGCTTTCTCTTGGGCTACCTTACAACGATACCATTTATTTCTTGTAATTTACTTTATTCTTTAGGATAGTCTTTTTATCTTCCCCCCTTCTTTAATTTTCAAAATCTTCTCTCTATTTCAAAATCTTCTTATTTCAAACTTGAAACCTCTTTCTTAATAAACCTTGACTTTGTCAAGTGATTTTTAAAACCTATTCTTAATAAATTCTAAGACATCTTAAGCATATCAAAACTCTTTTTAAAAGACTAAAAAAAACCCAACTCATTCAAATATTTTGTGCACTTTTCCTTTTTAATACCTTTTCTCAAAGATTGGACATTAGTTGATTCTTGTAGTGATGCAAACCACTATACTTCTACAATATGTTGTGAAGGGATTGACATTTTCCACTTGAATGTTGAGAATTACCTTGTTGATTAAATCTGAGAAAAATGCTCCATATCAAGATGATGAAAATGATCATTCCTCATAATTGTGCATAGTAAGTAAGTTTTCCACTCGAATACAACAACATGTCTTTTCACTAAAATCAACCAAAACAAATAAAATTTTATTATTTTTACCATAAACTACGAGGTTTTGATTCTTCATTGGACTTGGAGGATACATAGACACGAGGCTCTTGAAGTCTTGTCAAACAAAAGTCATAAAAAATAACTTTTTTTCCCATCCCATCAATCATTTTGCAAACAACACCTTTTTATAATACAAATTTTCAATAGGTTCTCATGGAGTACCATGGATGTGAATGGTGCTAATACCTTCCCTTTGCATAACCAACCCCTGTATTTAGATCTTTTTTATTAGTTTTGTTTTAAAAAATTTTGTGGGTTTTAAAACTCTTGCTTTTTCTGAGTTAAGTTAATCAATAGCTTAATCTCAAATTTTCCCGCCGTGATAGTTTGGCAACTCTACTAGGGAGTAATCCTCAAGTGGGTTGACCCTATCTTTATTTACTTGTGTTATATTATTGCTTATTATTTTCTCTTTTTTGTAGGGTGCTTGGTGATCTCTATGTACAGTGAGAAATCTTATACCTGAAGTTGAGTACACTTATGATTAAGAGGGCGGTATAGTCATGCATGATATGCTTGGAGTTAGGCATTAGTTTGTTGACTTGAGATCCCCTTCTCAGTGGAGGCCCCTTTGACTGTAATGATGCCCTATGAGTAAAATTGTAACAACATTATTGCTTTCGACCCGAGAGTCTGCGAAGTTGAGTACCTTATAACCTATTTTGCCCCTCTTGGCCTTTTTAGGATGTAGTGTAATGACTATCTCGATGTAGACCTGGTTTAGTTGATACACGATACTACACTCCTATGAGTTTCTCTTGAGAATATTATTTGTTTGCGAGTAAGTCATTTACACCAATAATATCATAAAGATAGAGCTAAGACTCTGGAACCTTGTTAAAACCTGATTACTTGTTCAGATGATGAAACCAATAGAACATACCTTGTGGGTGGGTAGTACCCTTTGACTCCATGTTCGTGATGTCGAACCTTCGAACCTACCATGTTTGTGATTGTTGCATAACCATGTATTCATGAACATATTTTTCCCCTGGTTTTCAAGGAACTTAGGAGTTTTCTTTACAAACATCGCAGGAATTGTGGTTATGGAACTTGGAAAGAGAAATCCTCAGAAGTACAGTTTCAAAAATCTTGAATTGAAGGAGTTGAGAAAGCTTGGATCTTTGGTGACTAGTCCTTTGGGTTTCAAAGACTATTATGGGAAGATTTTGGCTATCTTGTATACTAACATTGAAGATGGAATTTTGAACACCTTGGTCCAGTTTTATGATCCCTTTTATTGGTGTTTTACTTTCCCAGATTATCAGCTTGCACCTACCATGGAGGAGTATATACTTATTGTGATACGATGGGAGAACTGACTTAAGGGTTTTGCGTTTGATCGCAAATGTTACGGTTAGCAAGAGTCGCCACCGACTTTTCTTTTATCCAAAAGGAAAGGTGAAAAAGCACAGGAAAGACCTTTGAGATTATTCCTTGAGTTCGGGGGGGGGTAGATTATGAAAAGGGAAGGTATTAGCACCCTTTTCATCCATGGTTATCCATGGGCTCTTAGTTACTTACTAGATCACTTGCTTTTGTTTGAAATTGTGCTCTGTGTGGTTTTTTGAAAGTATTTTGTAAAGAGGCCATGGTTTAGGCAATCTTTGTAATGATTCTCGTTCGTAAGAATGTATACAAAGATGTTGATCTTTTGAAAATGTTTTCAAGTTTTGTAAGATATTTTGAAAGTGTAAGTGTTTGTTTTTGAAAATATCAAGGATGTTTATTTTGAAATGGAGCAAGTAATTAGGAGCAATCTACCTACTCAAATGTCTTTCTTGTTCATTTTCTTTTCCTTTGACATTGTTGTCTTACCATTGATTTGGTAAGCAACCCTATCTTTGGATGTAAACGGGACGGGCGTGGGTCATCATATAACCATGATTAGCAATGTTTCAAGGTATCTTAGCATTCTTTTTGAGGGACTAAGATCATTTGTAAGGCAACTTAGATAGCGTCATCAAGGGGCTATGATCTTGTATTTGCTTGTTTTTGCTAAGATACCCAACATGCGTAATATGACCATTTTGTATAAGGCAACCAAGTGGAATAACCCTAGGGGTGCTTATGTGCAAGTGTATTGTTTTCATGCTTGTTTTTGTTTTGAATTAGGGTTTTCTAAATATTGGTTTTAGTCTTTCCATACAAACCCTAATTACTAGCATGTAATATAAAAGCGATAAATTGCGAAATTTAAAGTTACTACGATATTACAACATTTGTGGGGAGAGGGTGTACAAATTCATGAATGGGGATTGCAAGAATTTAAACCTAATTAGTCTATTACAATCATATTGAATTGGTATAAATATACAAGGAATTAAATAAATACAAAGTATAAAAATGTATAAATGTACAAGGATGCAAAATGTAAAGAAAAGGAATTTGGTTTGATTTTCATGAAAAAAGATTTTTGTCTTAACCTAATTAAATAAAGATAATAGTTAATTAAGTTTGAATTTATTAAGAAAAGATTTTAAATGAAAACCCTAATTCTATTAATCAAAAGAAAATAAGTTTAAGAAAAGTATTTTTTTGGTATTTTTTATCTTGAAAATATTTATAGTATTATAAAATATTTTTAGTCTTTTTTATATTAAAATAATGTATTTTAAATGGTGTGAAAAAATAAATAAATAAAATAATATTAATTAAGTTTATAAGATTTACTTAATAAAATAAATAAAGTATAATAAATAAAAATATTTTTTGTGGAAAAATAGAATAAAATAAGTCAAAATATAAATATATCATTTTTTGTATTTTATGATTTTTTAGTATTTAGAAAATATATTTAAGAAAAGAGAAAAAAATGAAAAAAATGAATAAATAAAATAATTTAGGCCAGGGGGTGCCAAGAGGAAACAGGGAGGTTAGTGAGCAAAACAAAAAAAACAAGCCAGGCCCAAAGAGGGCCCAACGCCTGCAAAAAAAAGCAAACAAAGTCAGAAAAATGTGAAAAAATGAAAAAAAAAGGGTACCACTGGGGCTCGAACCCAGGTCCCATAGGTTACAGGCGCGTGCTTTTACCACTAGGGTGGCTATACATCTGTTAATACAAATGAAACAATAAATATGTAAGGCAAAACGCGCCCTGAAGACTCCATCTTCAACCTCCAGCCAGACCAACTGTAACTTGCTCATTTCTCATCAAAAATGAAAACTGTAAACATGAAACTTGTAGCAAATTTTCTCACGATTCTAGAAATGTAAAGTATTAAAACTATAGATCAAAGATAAGCAAGAATTTTAATGGCCCTAATCTGAACCCTAAAAATTTCATAAATTTCAGTTTCAAAATTCTCTAAGCTCAAGCAAAATTAATGGAAACTAAGGACATGGTTAGCTTCAGGGCAATGATATCTACATGTTTTATTCACAAATAAACTATTGATGATGCCTGTATGAAGAGTTCCAAGTTGAGAAAACTTACCTCAAAATTGGAAATCGTGTTTGGAGTTTGAGCTTGTTTCAGGCAGTGGTGATGATCAGGTTAGCTTCCTTGAGGTCCTGGGAAGCTAATGCAATGGTTAGCTTGAACACTGAATGGCTGAAATGGCCTGGAGAAGTCAAGTTGCAGACTCTGTTTTTTGGTTATGGAAGTTATGGTAAATGGTGTTACAGTTCTGGAATAAGGATATGGATGAGTTGTATTTGATGTAAGGAAGCTTTAGAAACTAAAAGGCCAAGAAACGCACGAGGGAAATGGAAGTTTGATGTTCAAGGTCAGAAACTATGCAACAATGGAGTTTTTGTGCAATTTATGATTTGAGAGAGTTTTGGTGTATTTCAGGGTGCTCAAGCTCGTGTCCTAGCTCATAAATAGTGACTCCATTTATAAGCAACAAGTTTGGAGTGCTCTAGTTGATCAAAATTCAAATTTACATGTTTAAGTTAAACATGGGATTTTTTGATAAAACAAGTTTCTATGCCTTGTGTACTTGCTAAGATAGAATGGCTATGCTTTAAACAAGCTTTCTTCTGACTTTGTGGATGGAGTGTGATCAGAGGGAACAATTTAGAGGCTCAATGTGAACTTTATGCAAAAAGCTTGCTTTACAAGAATGACAATGTTACTTTGTGCCATTAATGGAAATGCAACTTGGATAATAGCTCAAATGCTTGGATCAAAGCTCTAACAGCTATGTAAACATTTAATTATGGAGTTACAAACAAGTTTGAGGCCTGCAAAGCAAGGATTATACAGCCTAGCATGGATTTGGTTCATGTGTTCATAAAAAATGACTTGTAATTCAAGTGACAAAACCCTAACTTCATCTCTTCGATTCTCCCTACTCAAGAATGATCTCAAGGAGTTCTTGGATATTTTGGAAAGCTAGAAATATTCTATAAAACCCATATTTGAATTGATTTTGAAGATTCCCCTTGGAACTATATGAAAAATTTCCATGAAGTTGGGTCAAAATCCTGACCAAATTAGGGCAAAAATTTCACTGTTTAGTTTCATGACCACATGTTCATAAAATTATAACTTGAGATCCAAGCATTTTTGGAAGGAGTTGTGTAAAGAAAAGTTGTAGATTTCATGGATATCTACAACTTTCATGTTGGAAATTTCTCTTTAATCATCTTGCATCATGGTGAAAATTTGGTTCAAAGTTATGAAAAAAAATATGAAATTTCCAACACTTAGAAAAATTTATAAGTTTAGAAATTTTGACTTTTCAAAATGAAATCTTGACTTTTTGATTTCTTGATGAATAATTTTCATATTTTGACATGTTTTGATGAATTGTGATCCTTGGCACTTGAATTTAACTAAAAAGTCAAAGTTTGACTTTTCAGTATACAGTTGACTACAAAATTCATCTGTCAGTCCAATGGACTTGCAATGTTTTGAATCATGTCATTAGGTAAAATGATGCAATTGGACTCTTGAGATCATGCCTTAAACCAATTGACCATTTTCTATGTCAAAAATCAGAAATTTCCCTTTTCCAGTCAAAACCCTAATTTTGACCATTTTGCCCTTTTGGGGATTTGATCAAATTTCTTGAGGAATTATGATCCAAACTTGATCAAATGATACATATGAGTCTAAAATGTTAATGTGGATAAAAAAATTATGAAGTTTGACTGTAAATTGGCCACAATTGACTTTTCCCCAATACAATTGTTTTTAGGTCAACTGTTAAATTGATTGAGCAAAAATGTGATTCAAGGCTTGGAACTTGGGATGATTAATCTTGGGGGTCCATAATGATCCATGAAAGTCATATGAGGCATTGAAATTTAAAATGTACTTGGGCAAATCCAAACCCTAATTTTGGACATCAGTGCATAAGGAGGTGTCTTGAGCTGATCAAACCCTTAGTGCAGTCTTGAGCCCAAGGAGATCTTGTGAACAAATTCTTGATAAGTGAGAGGGAAAATTTTGGGGTACAACAGCTGCCCCTGTTCAATCTTATTAAGCCTGAAGAGTTAGATTGGTATTTTTTGCCATTCGTGACTCGAAGGTGGAAGACGATTGGACATTAGAGTGCCCAGAAATTTGCACTCGGCGATGTGATGATAGAGGGAATGGGCTTAAAGATGCCATTTGGAGAGGTAATAGAAAGTTGTTGGAGATGGGCTTGCAGATGCCATCCAATAGTGATTGTTGAATTGTAATTTGTAAGCTGAAAGAATGAGTATCAGAATGGTGTCCGCATCTGGAACGTATCTGAACTATATCTGGAAGCTGGTTTTGAATGAGTATCAGAATGTCGTCCGTGTCTGAAGCGTATCTGTACTGTATCTGGAAGTTGAAAACTGAATGACTGTTAGAATGGCATCCATGTCTGGAGCGTATATGAACTATATCTGAACGTTGAATCTGAATGAGTATCAGAATGGCGTCCGTGTCTGGAGCGTATCTGAACTGTATCAAAATGGCATCCGTGTCTGGAGCGTATCTGAACTGTATCTGAAAACTTTGAACATGGTTAATGGTAGATGTTAACCTTATCCTGAAAAGGGTAAAATGTTAGCTAAAATGCAAAGTCATGTTGTATGAAATGCATAGTGTAATGCATTCGTATTATCAATGTTTATGATATGTGGATGTGATGTATGCGCATGTGAGCTAATTCTGCTGCCCTGTTGTTGGGTTGGGGAAAATAAATCCCCGACTGCTGCTGAGTGTTGTACCCCAAAATTTGCCCTCGCGCTTTTCCACAAGAAATCTCAACTTCAGACATTTCCTGACTTTTTCAAACTGACTCAAGAATCGGACAAATGGACTTTTCTTGACAGTCAAGCGAAATTAGGGTTTTTTCTGATTTTCAGAGCTCTGGATTGCTTCATACAGTTGGCTTAAGGTTTTGGTTGATTTTGGTTCAATTTTGATCGGGCGAGCGTTATTTGGCATTTAATCAGGAGTTAGGGTTTTATGGGCATATTCTCAGAAGAATTTAAATTCCACAGCACTTTGCGGTTTATTCCAAGATTCGGATTAAAATTCGCGTTATCTTGGTTTAATCAGTAAAAGAGACAGTGGTTTGAATTCAGTACGTTTTGATTGGGCCAATCAAATACAGTATGCAGTATTGGATTCACAGTGTTTATGACAAATCAGTGAAGAAGGAATGCGTTTGATCAGTCCATTTGGGTGAACTGCAGCTTTGCTTTGGATATTGGTTAAGGCAGGTTTAATTGACCAATATTGTTATTATTTAAGTTATTTATTATTCTAAAAATTGAATGATTGAAATTTATTTTTCAATTGTTTTAATTCTAAGAATTTTAAATAAATAAATAAACAATAAAGAAAATTAGAATTAATTGGATAATTTAGACTTTTATTGATATTTGAATTATTTGTACAAATTGTTGTTTATAATTTAAAATTATGAACAATAATATACATTGATTTAAAATATTACATAAAATAAAAAATTATCCTATTTTCTAATATTCTTCATTCTTCACTCCACTCCGGTGCTCCACTTTTTATCTGCAAAAAGAGAAGAAAAAAAAGGAAGTCAGAAAGCAGTTAAATTAAAAAAGACAGTTAAAGTTGCTCATCATTAGGGGCCACTGACTGGGATCAGTTGACCCTCTCTGCAAATCACGGGATTTCTCCCGGTTCACAGAGAGGGAAGATTTTTTATTCATGAAATGCAAATGTCAAAAGTATAAGTTCCAAAATTCAAAGCTGCATAGAATCTCAAATCCAAAGTTCAAACTGTATTAGTTCAAATCCAATTCCCACTTCCTATCAAATGCCAAAATATACTCAAAGATATCACAAAGAAATCAAAGTAGTACAAGTTGCTATCAAAACTGTCAAAGCTGTCAAAAAGGGATTTTTGCCAAGATATCAAGGAAAAGTCAGCACACAAAGCTGTCAAAAGAGATAAAAAAGATGCAGAGGAAAATGTGTTATGCAAGCAACTTGGATCTTTTTCATCATTTCCCACAGGCCCCTTCAGAGGATAGTACAACATAAATCATATAATAATTCTAAAGCTGTACTATGGAGAGAAAAAAAAGAGAGATAAAGCAGCAATAGGCAGGTTTGAGGCTTAGGCAAGCAAGACAGGAAAAAAAGATATAATCCAAAAACACAGTTCAGTAGACAGTTCAAGGAGAGAAGAGAAATATACAAACTGAGGAAGCAAAAGCCTCATTACGGTCAAGGCAGGAAAATCTGCATCAAACCTGAAGCAAGAACCTAAGAAACCTGCATCAGTCTCACACAACCTCAAGCTTCAAACTGATAACCTGCCTGTCATCAAACAAGCAAATAAACAAAACATACAAACACATACACAGGACAACCAACACCCTGTCCAACCACATAGCCTGATAAACCAAATCCACAAGCCAATACAAAGCAGTTCAAGAGATAAGAAGAAAAGGGACAATCTGCAAAACCTGCTAATGCCTTAACCTGCCTGCATCATCCAAACACATATACAGAAATACCAACAACCTGCCTGTCCAGTTCAAACCTCCTAGCCTGTACAAAAACCATATCCAAACCAACCTCTCAACGATATCAAAACCAACCTCTCAAGCATATCTAAACCAACCTCTCAAACATATCCAAACATACCCCCTCAAGCATGTCAAAACATTCAAACCAACTTCTAAGCCTCAGAATTTCTTCATCATAGGCAAATCGTTCAAGGGCATCAATCTCAGAAAGCATTCAAAGGCCTAAAGGCAAGCAAACATACATGAGAGGCAAGTATCAAAGGCAACCTAGGCCCTCAGACCTCTGAGATCATCACCGGGCATCTCAAGCAAAGGCAACACGAGAAAAGAAGAGAGAAAGAAGCATGTTCAGGGCAACATAAGCAAATATCCAGTGGCGCAGAAGAAGGGATAAAGAAATGAATTAAGGGCTCTTCAGCACACGTCATCATCAAAACCCTAATAAGCAAAATAAATATACAAGAATACCAGGAAAGCATCAGAAGCAAAGCAAGCATCCAGTTTCTTCAGCGAATCGCCGCTCCGGCCTCCTCAACGCCTCCACCCTTCTCTCCTCCTCCCCCAAGGTCAGGTAGTAAGCTTTATTCTTTTTCTTCCTTTCCTTCACCTCATAATAATGAAAACTCAACTTAAAACAAATCCAAAACGCGTATCATTCACAGAAGAAAAAGGGGAACATTGAAACAAACCTTGAATCACGAATCCACTGAGCTGGAGGGAAGAGAGGTCTGAGGGTAGCGCTGGTGGCCGGAGTGGGTTGCTCAGGAAGATGCTCGGAGAAGACGAATGCACGAACGCGCCGCTCAAACCCTAAAGCATTTCTCTGTTGAAACATTTCTCACAAACCCTACAAAATTTTGCCTTGAGTCCAACGTGGGCCTAGCCCTTTTTCCTAGTGCCTGAAGCCCATTAAAACGTTTTTAAACAAAACCTTGCATTTAACACTATTTTCTCTTTTAATTATATAGAAAATATTTCTTTCATTTATTTTTTTACAAAATTACATTGATACATATACATAAAAATACATTTTGCACTAATCTTTTTCTTCTTTATTAAATCATATATTTTTCTAACTTAGCATTTTGTCATATATTAAGTTGAAAATACTTTCTTTTTATTTTGTTTACTCTTTTAAATAAAAAATGTATTTTTGTACATACTAAAATAAATATACATTTCCTTGCATAATTTAAAATTTCTTAAAACATTTTATACCTAATTTAATTAGAAACTTGAATATTCTATTAAAAACATTTTACTTTGTACATACATTTTAAAACATTAATTTGGTACATAATTAAACATATAAATCAATAAAGATACATTTCTTAATCAAACTTGAACAATTTTCTCTTGTACATAATTAAGCATACAAATCAAAGATTCATTTAAAACATTTCTCTAGGTCAAAAACCCTAATACGTTTCAATTCCACAATTCACACTTGTACATAATTGCACATACATATACATCTCGCACTTACACTTACACAATACATTGCCCTAAATACATTTTTATCTTATATTTGTATATTCGATATTTATATTTGATTGCGACTTCGATTTGGTTGTAACTTATTGGATACTATAAGTCTCATCCCCTTTGTACATTTATACCCCCACTCCCGGACACTATTTTGTAATAGCGTAGATTTTACATTCCGCAATTTACAGTTTTCTAATTATGCCATGGTTAGACTTAGGGTTTGTATGTACATAAAATCGAACGCTAGATAACCTAATACAAGACAAATACATGTAATCAATACACAATCACACTTGCACCCCCTAGGGTAATCCCACATGTTGCCTTCCAAAATGGGCCATGCTTGCACGTCGAGTATCTTTGGCAAAACAAATTCAGAATGATCATAAGTCCCTCAAAGTGTTGCCTAAAACGGAATGATCATAGTCCCTTCAAAACAAATTGCCAAAGACACTTGGCATCATTGCATTCATGGTCCATACGATGACCCGCGCCCGTCCCGAATAAACTTCCTAAAATGCAAGATTGTCTACCAATTTCAATGGTAGAACAAAATTGTTAAAAGGGGTTAAAACCTAACAAAAACCTTTGAGTACAATAGGGTAGACAAGACTCTTAGTTACTTGAGATCAAACTTGAAAAAACACTTGCCTTCTTTTCAAAAACCACAATCCACAACACTTTCAAACAAACTCTCAAAAACATTTGAAAACATCTTTTCGAAAAGATTCACACTTTTGTAAAACACTCAATCACGAGTCAAATACATTAGTTGCCTAAGACAAGGCATCTTTTTCCAAAACATTTTCAAAAAGCACCCACACACATACCATTTTCAAAGCAATCGAAAAACAAGGCAAGTGATCTAAAAAACCAAGTAACTAAGAGCCCATGGATAACCATGGATGAAAAGGGTGCTAATACCTTCCCTTTTCATAATCTACCCCCCGAACCCACGAAATATCTCAAAAAGGTTTTTGCTGTGCTTTTTTAACCTTTCCTTTAGGATAAAATAAAAAGTCGGTGGCGACTCTTGCTCAACCGCACAAGTGCGAATGCGAACGCAAAACACTAGTCAGTTCTCCCACCGTATCACAGAACTGGCGACTCTGCTGGGGAAAATTTAAAAGTGGGGTTACCTTAGGGTTTAGATCACCTTTACTTTCAATTGATTGCTTTGTTTGCTTTACATTTGTGGGCTTTGTATCGGAGTTTTATAGATCCTAACCCGGATCTGGGGAAACCCCTTTAGGTAGCAACAAGGCTGTGAGGGAACTGTGCGGGGTATACCGACATGGTTGAAGCAGTCTGCTACGTTGATGTGGCACTTTGGTGTGTACCGGTAACCATTGAGTTCAGTCAAGGAGAGTACGGGGCCGCCGCGTGGTGTCGTGAAGCATCAATTGACCTTAGGAACCTTAATTGAACCATCTTGGCCTTTTTAGGGTAGTGAGATAACTTACTTTGGTGCAGTCCGAGGTTGGTTGATACTCGATACTACACTCAGTTGAGGGTTGCTTTCCTGGAATATTTCGGTCGCCAGTTCAGTGGCTAAATCGAAACGATGAACAATGAAAGCAATCCAGTGATATTGGGACCTTTAGAACCCGGTTACTTTTGATAGGACAGGTTTTAACCAACAAGCTGAAAGAGGGTAGTACCTGAACCTCATGCAAGCCTAAACCTAAGGCCTTGTGTGCTTTGTGTGAATATTGTTTGCCTGTATATACACTTGCTTGCTTTGTGCATACATGTACATAACATTATGACATCATACCATAGCATTTTAGCATTTTCAATAACCATTTCAAGGATCTCGAGGGTTCTGTTGATGCAGGATTACGTTGAACCAGACGTCTATCAAGGGGCAAGGGGGTTTCTCCTCTAACCAATCCAGTCAAAGTTCAAGTACAACAACTTGAATCAGTGGCTATGACCCACTCGACATGGTGAGCTTGATTCTAGTGGAAGGACGTCCACCGGTACAGAGATCTCCAATCCAAGAGCAGAGTTCAACCTCTAACATTTTCTCGTGTTTACCCCAAGAGATCCTTGAAAGCATGCATCCACATATCAGGCATTTCATTTTGACAATCTTTCCTTTTTCAGGTTTCCTTACTCTCCTGCTGTTTATTTCAGTAAGAGATGGCTCTAGAAAGGTCTGTCAAAGACATCCAAGACCAAACTGCTCAGCTGCAGGAGATGTTCCTGAACTTGTCTCTGGGGCAAGAAGAGATGAAAGCTCTCCTCACCAAAGGCTTGGGGAGTTCCAACAATGCCAGGAGTGATCAGATTGCGGAGCTACAGTTTGATCCGACAACACTAAGGACTCAAATGATGGGACAGTTGGTGGGCCAGATGGCTCTCATCCAAGACCTATCCCAAAGACAAGAGGAACTCAGAGTTCTTGTCCGCCAACTGCTTCCAAACAACCAACTGGGGCAAACATCTGAGGTCGAAGAGAAAGTCACCGCTCAGCCTCCATCCACTCAAGAAGACAAGGGGAAAGCTCCTTTGCTAGCTTCAGGGTCACAAACCCATCAACAACCTCGCCAGCGTCAACGTGGCAATCGGCGTAAACAAGAAAAGTCGGGAAGACAGTTTACGGAGACTGAAATACCATCATTCTTCATACTGAAGCGCCTGTTGGAGGTCAATTTGCTTACTGTAAAAGATCCTCCTCAGAAGCCCAATATCTCCTCTCCTCACTTTAACCCCGACGCATTCTGTGTTTACCACTCCTGCAGCCCGGGACACAGCACCAACGACTGTTGGGCCCTGAAGAACAAGATTCAAGATCTGATTGACATTGGGGTGCTGGAATTCATGCCAGACGGCAAGATGAAGATCTTCCGTTAAAGGGTTCTCCGCTTGAAGTGACGAAGCTCAAACTGAAAGACTTTTGCTTCTTTTTTTTTGAATTTTCAAAGTTGTAATTTCTTTTGCTATCAAACAATTATCTATTGATGTTAAACTCTGTTTTCATTAATGCATTGCATATGTTTGTCTTGAGTTCATCCATTCGTTTCACTACTCTTATGCTTTTCTTTATGATATTTAACTCTTGATAAAAAGCTGTAAGCCTTTAGAGGGAGGATGACGAAACAATGCCGTGATCTTATACAGTATGCTTTTGAACAGACCGTGCTGATGATGTACAGGCATTTCTTTCAATTCCCAAACACTGGAGTTATAAGGAAGTTAATCCCTAGTCAACCCCTTCGAGCCAAAGAAGTAGGAGTTTCCTGTTCTAAACAAGCGAAACCTTTTGATATAAACCCGGGGCAGGGTAGTATCTCAGTTAATTCAAAAGAAAATGCACATTGAAGTCGCAAACTCTCGTTTCGTAATACAACGAACGACGTCAAAAAAAGAAAGCGTTCCTTCGGAATCAAAAGACAAGGGTGGTTCCCTATCATATAGACAGTCAATCTCTCAAAAGAAAGAAGCCCACTGAGCCAAAACCTATAAAGGAGGCTTAAGAAAGCTGGGGCATCCCGCTGACAGTAATCCCGAAAACGGTAACAGTCAGGCAGAAGTTAGGGATAACAAATCAAAATCAAAATAGTGAGGTCATTACAAAAACCTCAACAACATGAAAGGTGTTGAAAAAGAAAAAGGAGATAATGACTGTCTCCCAAATTCAAACTAGTGAACCATCGCCCAAAAGTCGTTCCAAACTCAAAAACAGAGTGCGACGCACAATTAACTGAGCTTAGGTTGAAGAACATCACGAAGAGCGGGTGGGTACAAATATACTTTGAGCCTTTATCCTTTGTTTCTTAAACCGTGAACCAAGCCACGTTACAACCCTTCAAAAGTCCTAATTGAAGCATGGGTTAGTTCGAAAGCATACTGTTACAAAGGTATCCTGACTCCTGTAGGGCTTTGCTCTAAATCTTGTGTTAACTTGTCTTATGAAAAGTTTGCTGCTAAAAACGCATTTTTCAAAACTTCGAGACAAACATAAACTTTGCATTGCTTGAGTATCACTGTCTGCATTTGACTTTTTTGTTTGACAGCGAAGAAATTTATACAGCGAATGTTCGGAGGAACGAAAACTCTCTCAGTAAGTCAAAATCACTTCAAGAGGATAACACTTCCATCAAATCCCTTATCAACAAAGGGGCATGACATGTCGCAATCTAATTAACCTGGGGCAGTCCAGTCAAGGTCCAACAGATCTTTCAAAGTACAGTTAACCTGGGGCAGTCCAGTCAAGATTTCAAGAAATCTCTCAATATGCAGAGTAATCTGATTCAAGATTCCTTCATCACCACTTGGGGCATTCGAATGTCAAAAGTGTTCAACAAATCAACTACAACATTTCCAGATTCGACTCCTGTATCCAGCCAGGGCACATCTGTTAACAACTATTTCCAGACTCGATTCCTGTATCTAGCCAGGGCACGTCTGAAGAGTTTGAAGATTCGATTCCTGTATCCAGCCAGGGCATATCTACCAACTATTACATTTCCAGACTCGATTCCTGTATCCAGCCAGGGCATGTCTGAAGAATTCCAGATCAACACCTGCAACAACCCAGGAAACATCTGTGAACAACCGATTGTAGACCAACACCTGTAATAAGCCGGGAATTTATCTACATCACCACTTGGGGCAT
Organism: Vicia faba; assembly: GCA_948472305.1. Classification (NCBI taxonomy): domain Eukaryota; kingdom Viridiplantae; phylum Streptophyta; class Magnoliopsida; order Fabales; family Fabaceae; genus Vicia; species Vicia faba. Next base: position 232,532,559 of record OX451738.1, read on the forward strand.
TCAAATGTCAAAAGTGTTCAAAACCCGATGCAGTTTTTACACAAGCTCATCTTCAGGAAGCCCTACACCGGTTCCTCTTCAAGACTTCTGAAAACAGTTCATGGATTCTTCCCAAGTAACGGATGTTAATCTATCAGCTTATTCAGATGCAACCGTTGAAAACAGTTTACGGACGCTTCCCAACAACGGATGCGGCTCTATTGCTGATTCAACTTCAAGATTTCTGAAAATAGTTCACGGGTTCTCCAAGTAAACGGATGTTAACCTATCACTTGTTTAGATTCTTCTCAAGACTTCTGAAAACAGTTCATGGATTCTTCCCAAGTAACGGATGTTAATCTATCAGCTTGTTCAGATGCAACCGTTGAAAACAGTTTACGGACGCTTCCCAACAACGGATGCGGCTCTATTGCTGATTCAACTTCAAGATTTCTGAAAATAGTTCACGGGTTCTCCAAGTAAACGGATGTTAACCTATCACTTGTTCAGATTCTTCTCAAGACTTCTGAAAACAGTTCATGGATTCTTCCCAAGTAACGGATGTTAATCTATCAGCTTGTTCAGATGCAACCTTTGAAATTAGTTTACGGACGCTTCCCAACAACGGATGCGGCTCTATTGCTAATTCAACTTCAAGATTTCTGAAAACAGTTCACGGGTTCTCCAAGTAAACGGATGTTAACCTATCACTTGTTCAGATTCTTCTCAAGACTTCTGAAAACAGTTCATGGATTCTTCCCAAGTAACGGATGTTAATCTATCAACTTGTTCAGATGCAACCTTTGAAATTAGTTTACGGACGCTTCCCAACAACGGATGCGGCTCTATTGCTAATTCAACTTCAAGATTTCTGAAAATAGTCCACGGGTTCTCCAAGTAAACGGATGTTAACCTATCACTTGTTCAGATTCTTCTCAAGACTTCTGAAAACAGTTTATGGATTCTTCCCAAGTAACGGATGTTAATCTATCAGCTTGTTCAGATGCAACCTCTGAAATTAGTTTACGGACGCTTCCCAACAACGGATGCTGCTCTATTGCTAATCCAACTTCAAGATTTCTGAAAATAGTCCACGGGTTCTCCAAGTAAACGGATGTTAACCTATCACTTGTTCAGATTCTTCTCAAGACTTCTGAAAACAGTTTATGGATTCTTCCCAACAACGGATGTTAATCTATCAGCTTGTTCAGATGCAACCTTTGAAATTAGTTCCCGGACGCTTCCCAACAACGGATGCTGCTCTATTGCTAATTCAACTTCAAGATTTCTGAAAATAGTTCACGGGTTCTCCAAGTAAACGGATGTTAACCTATCGCTTGTTCAGATTCTGCTCAAGCTAACCACCACGGAAGATCGCGCTCGGCAAAATTCTCCCTATCCCCAGCGGAGTTCATCAGAATTCCCCAACATTAATTTATCTTTGCAAATCCCCAGCCAGAGAATCTTCCGGAAATCATTTTCCCTCAGAGTTTAAGCCTCAGTATCCCCAGCAGATCAAAAGCTTCAAGTGGACAACCCCCAGCGGAGTCAGACTTTCAAACCTTCTCCCCACAGAGTTTTGGGAAGGCAAACCTTGAGTTCCCCAGTGAAGTCTCCAGAGTTACTTCCCATCAAGCCAAAGATTCCCAATCTGGCCTCCCCGGCATGAGTCTACTAGTTTGGAATTCCCCAGTAGAGGTCATCAGGAATTCTCTTCCCCCAGCAACAGCCAAGGATTTATTTTCCCCGGTAGCAGTCAAGTTGCTTTTATCTTCAGCCATCTCAGATTCATGTATTCTTGGCAAGATTAGCTCATCAGCTTACATGCGCATTCATTACATTCATGACATAAACATTGATGTCACAGGTATTGCATCATGCATCATAGCATTGCATCCAACTAACCCTTTGCCTTTTCAGGGAAGATCAGTCGACAGACACAGATCAACTCCCGAGATTCATCCAGAAATAGTTCAGATGTGACCCAGACACGGCGACATTCTGATACTTATTCCAAATTCATTCAGACGCATCAGCGGAAACCTTACACTGGTTCCTCTTCAACTTCTCAACTTCTGAGACAAGTTTACGGATTCTTCCCTACAACGGATGTCAATCTACCGACTTGATCAAACCCTTCTCAACTTCTGAGACAAGTTTACGGATTCTTCCCTACAACGGATGTCAATCTACCGATTTGTTCAGACTCTGCTCCACTTCTGAAACAGTTTACGGATTCTTCCCTACAACGGATGTCAATCTACCGACTTATTCAGACTCTTCACAATTTTTGAAAATAGTTTACGGACACGTCCCGACAACGGATGCTGCTCTATTGCTTATTCAATCTCAGATAGTTTACAGATTCTCCAGACATGGACGTGAATCTGTTGCTTGTTCAGACCCCCAATTCAGAGATGTTCCAAAACAGGGATGCCCTTCTGATGCTTGTCCATTCACCATTTGCATACAGTTCAACATGTCCAGATGGCATCTATAAGCCCATCCTCCTACCAGCAGTCGCCGAATGGCATCTTTAAGCCCATTCTCAGATGGCATCTCTAAGCCCATCCCCCGACAAAATTCTGCCGTACCAGATGGCATCTTTAAGCCCATCACCAAATGGCATCTTTAAGCCCATTCAACTCTATCATCACAACGCCGAGTGCAAATTTTCTGGGCACATTAGTGTCCAATCTCCTTTTTACCTTCAAGTCGCGAAAGGCAAACTTGCCAATCTAACTCTTCAGGTCAAAGAAGATTGAACAGGGGCAACTGTTGTACCCCAAAATTTGCCCTCGCGCTTTTCCACAAGAAATCTCAACTTCAGGCATTTCCTGACTTTTTCAAACTGACTCAAGAATCAGACAAATGGACTTTTCTTGACAGTCAAGCGAAATTAGGGTTTTTTCTGATTTTCAGAGCTCTGGATTGCTTCATACAGTTGGCTTAGGGTTTTGGTTGATTTTGGTTCAATTTTGATCGGGCGAGCGTTATTTGGCATTTAATCAGGAGTTAGGGTTTTATGGGCATATTCTCAGAAGAATTTAAATTCCACAGCACTTTGCGGTTTATTCCAAGATTCGGATTAAAATTCGCATTATCTTAGTTTAATCAGTAAAAGAGACAGTGGTTTGAATTCAGTACGTTTTGATTGGGCCAATCAAATACAGTATGCAGTATTGGATTCACAGTGTTTATGACAAATCAGTGAAGAAGGAATGCGTTTGATCAGTCCATTTGGGTGAACTGCAGCTTTGCTTTGGATATTGGTTAAGGCAGGTTTAATTGACCAATATTGTTATTATTTAAGTTATTTATTATTCTAAAAATTGAATGATTTAAATTTATTTTTCAATTGTTTTAATTCTAAGAATTTTAAATAAATAAATAAACAATAAAGAAAATTAGAATTAATTGGATAATTTAGACTTTTATTGATATTTGAATTATTTGTACAAATTGTTGTTTATAATTTAAAATCATGAACAATAATATACATTGATTTAAAATATTACATAAAATAAAAAATTATCCTATTTTCTAATATTCTTCATTCTTCACTCCACTCCGGTGCTCCACTTTTTATCTGCAAAAAGAGAAGAAAAAAAAGGAAGTCAGAAAGCAGTTAAATTAAAAAAGATAGTTAAAGTTGCTCATCATTAGGGGCCACTGACTGGGATCAGTTGACCCTCTCTGTAAATCACGGGATTTCTCCCGGTTCACAGAGAGGGAAGATTTTTTATTCATGAAATGCAAATGTCAAAAGTATAAGTTCCAAAATTCAAAGCTGCATAGAATCTCAAATCCAAAGTTCAAACTGTATTAGTTCAAATCCAATTCCCACTTCCTATCAAATGCCAAAATATACTCAAAGATATCACAAAGAAATCAAAGTAGTACAAGTTGCTATCAAAACTGTCAAAGCTGTCAAAAAGGGATTTTTGCCAAGATATCAAGGAAAAGTCAGCACACAAAGCTGTCAAAAGAGATAAAAAAGATGCAGAGGAAAATGTGTTATGCAAGCAACTTGGATCTTTTTCATCATTTCCCACAGGCCCCTTCAGAGGATAGTACAACATAAATCATATAATAATTCTAAAGCTGTACTATGGAGAAAAAAAAAAGAGAGATAAAGCAGCAATAGGCAGGTTTGAGGCTTAGGCAAGCAAGACAGGAAAAAAAGATATAATCCAAAAACACAGTTCAGTAGACAGTTCAAGGAGAGAAGAGAAATATACAAACTGAGGAAGCAAAAGCCTCATTACGGTCAAGGCAGGAAAATCTGCATCAAACCTGAAGCAAGAACCTAAGAAACCTGCATCAGTCTCACACAACCTCAAGCTTCAAACTGATAACCTGCCTGTCATCAAACAAGCAAATAAACAAAACATACAAACACATACACAGGACAACCAACACCCTGTCCAACCACATAGCCTGATAAACCAAATCCACAAGCCAATACAAAGCAGTTCAAGAGATAAGAAGAAAAGGGACAATCTGCAAAACCTGCTAATGCCTTAACCTGCCTGCATCATCCAAACACATATACAGAAATACCAACAACCTGCCTGTCCAGTTCAAACCTCCTAGCCTGTACAAAAACCATATCCAAACCAACCTCTCAACGATATCAAAACCAACCTCTCAAGCATATTTAAACCAACCTCTCAAACATATCCAAACATACCCCCTCAAGCATGTCAAAACATTCAAACCAATTCTAAGCCTCAGAATTTCTTCATCATAGGCAAATCGTTCAAGGGCATCAATCTCAGAAAGCATTCAAAGGCCTAAAGGCAAGCAAACATACAGGAGAGGCAAGTATCAAAGGCAACCTAGGCCCTCAGACCTCTGAGATCATCACCGGGCATCTCAAGCAAAGGCAACACGAGAAAAGAAGAGAGAAAGAAGCATGTTCAGGGCAACATAAGCAAATATCCAGTGGCGCAGAAGAAGGGATAAAGAAATGAATTAAGGGCTCTTCAGCACACGTCATCATCAAAACCCTAATAAGAAAAAGAAATATACAAGAATACCAGGAAAGCATCAGAAGCAAAGCAAGCATCCAGTTTCTTCAGCGAATCGCCGCTCCGGCCTCCTCAACGCCTCCACCCTTCTCTCCTCCTCCCCCAAGGTCAGGTAGTAAGCTTTATTCTTTTTCTTCCTTTCCTTCACCTCATAATAATGAAAACTCAACTTAAAACAAATCCAAAACGCGTATCATTCACAGAAGAAAAAGGGGAACATTGAAACAAACCTTGAATCACGAATCCACTGAGCTGGAGGGAAGAGAGGTCTGAGGGTAGCGCTGGTGGCCGGAGTGGGTTGCTCAGGAAGATGCTCGGAGAAGACGAATGCACGAACGCGCCGCTCAAACCCTAAAGCATTTCTCTGTTGAAACGTTTCTCACAAACCCTACAAAATTTTGCCTTGAGTCCAACGTGGGCCTAGCCCTTTTTCCTAGTGCCTGAAGCCCATTAAAACGTTTTTAAACAAAACCTTGCATTTAACACTATTTTCTCTTTTAATTATATAGAAAATATTTCTTTCATTTATTTTTTTACAAAATTACATTGATACATATACATAAAAATACATTTTGCACTAATCTTTTTCTTCTTTATTAAATCATATATTTTTCTAACTTAGCATTTTGTCATATATTAAGTTGAAAATACTTTCTTTTTATTTTGTTTACTCTTTTAAATAAAAAATGTATTTTTTTACATACTAAAATAAATATACATTTCCTTGCATAATTTAAAATTTCTTAAAACATTTTATACCTAATTTAATTAGAAACTTGAATATTCTATTAAAAACATTTTACTTTGTACATACATTTTAAAACATTAATTTGGTACATAATTAAACATATAAATCAATAAAGATACATTTCTTAATCAAACTTGAACAATTTTCTCTTGTACATAATTAAGCATACAAATCAAAGATTCATTTAAAACATTTCTCTAGGTCAAAAACCCTAATACGTTTCAATTCCACAATTCGCACTTGTATATAATTGCACATACATATACATCTCGCACTTACACTTACACAATACATTGCCCTAAATACATTTTTATCTTATATCTGTATATTCGATATTTATATTTGATTGCGACTTCGATTTGGTTGTAACTTATTGGATACTATAAGTCTCATCCCCTTTGTACATTTATACCCCCACTCCCGGACACTATTTTGTAATAGCGTAGATTTTACATTCCGCAATTTACAGTTTTCTAATTATGCCATGGTTAGACCTAGGGTTTGTATGTACATAAAATCGAACGCTAGATAACCTAATACAAGACAAATACATGTAATCAATACACAATCACACTTGCACCCCCTAGGGTAATCCCACATGTTGCCTTCCAAAATGGGCCATGCTTGCACGTCGAGTATCTTTGGCAAAACAAATTCAGAATGATCATAAGTCCCTCAAAGTGTTGCCTAAAACGGAATGATCATAGTCCCTTCAAAACAAATTGCCAAAGACACTTGGCATCATTGCATTCATGGTCCATACGATGACCCGCGCCCGTCCCGAATAAACTTCCTAAAATGCAAGATTGTCTACCAATTTCAATGGTAGAACAAAATTGTTAAAAGGGGTTAAAACCTAACAAAAACCTTTGAGTACAATAGGGTAGACAAGACTCTTAGTTACTTGAGATCAAACTTGCAAAAACACTTGCCTTCTTTTCAAAAACCACAATCCACAACACTTTCAAACAAACTCTCAAAAACATTTGAAAACATCTTTTCGAAAAGATTCACACTTTTGTAAAACACTCAATCACGAGTCAAATAAATTAGTTGCCTAAGACAAGGCATCTTTTTCCAAAACATTTTCAAAAAGCACCCACACACATACCATTTTCAAAGCAATCGAAAAACAAGGCAAGTGATCTAAAAAACCAAGTAACTAAGAGCCCATGGATAACCATGGATGAAAAGGGTGCTAATACCTTCCCTTTTCATAATCTACCCCCCGAACCCACGAAATATCTCAAAAAGGTTTTTGCTGTGCTTTTTTAACCTTTCCTTTAGGATAAAATAAAAAGTCGGTGGCGACTCTTGCTCAACCGCACAAGTGCGAATGCGAACGCAAAACACTAGTCAGTTCTCCCACCGTATCACACTGAGGAATATGGAGTATAAGTCTTCATGTTGTGAAGTTTAAACGTTGATGAACTTCTGCTTGGAGAGATAAACTCTGTTGTAAGAGAAATGTCGTGTACTGCTTCAAAAATATTGTTGGGGAATCCTGAGAAATTCGACGGCTTCTACTGGGGATTGATAACTGGAAGCTCTATTCTGCTGGGGATTAAACTGCACACTATGGGGGATCATGGAAATAGCATAGAGAGATTTCCCTACCTCTTAAAGCCATCAATGATTGTCTTTCTATTTTGTTTATTTATAAACAGTAATTATATTCAAATGCATATGTTTAAAAATGAATCATTGGACGTTTTTGTAACCAAAACACAAGAGTAAAGAAAAAACAGATAGTTTTGCACTTTCAAAGGGATATCTTTGTATTGACTTTGAGTAAGTATTTTTATACAATGAGACAAAAATTCTAGTAAGAGAATGTCGTCGTAAAAAAAATGAAAATTTTGATACAAGGAAAATATAACTATGTGTAATAATCCCATGGGGTTCCCATTCTGCTATAGCCTTCGTATCTATGAGTGTCTTGTTTATTTGTTTCCTTGTTCGAAGTTGATTGAATTGATCAGAACTGTCGAGTTTGCAGGTTGTCCATGAGGTGATCCAACAGGACATAGTCATACGCTTTAATTCCCTAACTTTTGCCTGGACCGCCCTTTCGGGTTTTCAGTCCACCGGGAAACCCTTTTTTTCCCAAGTCGCCCTTTCGGGTTTTCAACTTGCCGGGTGTACAGATTTTTTTATTTTATCCCTAATTTTTTCCCGAACCTTTTTGGTTCACCGGGATGCCCTTGTTTTTCCTAGGTGTGTCAACCTAGCGGGTCTCTTATGCATATTATCTTTTGACTATGTCTGCGTTCGCAGGGTGTGGCAGGTCGTCACCATCCATGGTGGTCAAGATCATTGCTCCACCAGAGAAAATGTTCTTGATTACAAATGTTCCTTCGTATGTAGGAGTCCATTTTCCCTTGGGATCACCTCGGGGCAGTATGATACGTTTGATCACCAGATTCCCAACTTGATACTTGTGGCGCCTAACCTTTTTGTTGAAAGCCTTGATCATCTGTTTTTTATACATTTGACCATGACAGATAGCAGCACGCCTTTTCTCATCAATCAAGTTTAGTTGATCAAGTCGAGTCTGGATCTAATCGTCTTCATTCTGCCATGCATCCTTCATAATTCTCAGAGAGGGGATCTGGACCTCAATAGGTAAGACAACTTCCATGTCGTAAACTAGAGAATAAGGTGTTGTCCTGGTTGATGTGCGAGCTGTGGTACGATATCCGTGGAGAGCGAATGGTAGCATCTCATGTCAATCTTTGTATGTGACTACCATTTTCTGTATGATCTTTTTAATGTTCTTATTCGCGGCTTCGACAACACCATTCATCTTTGGCTGGTAAGGGGAAGAATTGTGATGCTGGATCTTGAATTGCTCGTACAGGGCAATGATTATAGTGTTGTTAAGATTTTCACCATTGTTTGTGATGATCCTCTCCGGGATACCGTAACGACATATGAGATTCTGCTTGATGAACCGGGCGACAACATTCTTGGTAACGGAAGTGAAGGAGGCTGCCTCAACCCACTTTGTAAAATAGTCAATGGCCACTAAAATGAAGCGGTGTCCATTAGAGGATGTCGGCTTGATTTCCCCAATCATATCGATGCCCCACATAGCAAAGGGCCAAGGAGCCGTCAAGACATTCAGAGGAATCGGAGGTACGTGCACCTTGTCAGCATAAATTTGAAACTTATGGCAGGTTCGAGAGTGTTGATAACAATATGCTTCCATGGTAGACCAATAATAGCCTGCCCGTAGGATTTTCTTTGCCATCGTATGCCCACTGGAATGGGTGCCAAAAGTGCCTTCATGTAATTCAGCCATGATCCTTTCAGCTTCAACCTTGTCTACGCACCGAAGTAACACAGATTCATGGTTGCATTTGTAAAGAATGCCATTACTAAGGAAGAAATTAGCAGAGAATCTCCTTAAGAACTTCTTATCATTTACTGAAGCTCCTTCGGGATATTCTTGGGTTTCAAGATACCTCTTGACTTCGTGAAACCAAGGCTGGTCCACTACTTCTTCAGTATTAATCTCGTGACAGTATGCTGGTTCATCCATTCGTTCAATGGTGATCTGGGGAGCCTCGTTATCCCATTTAAGTTTAAACATAGATGACACTGTGGCTAGTGCGTCTGCTAGCTGATTTTCTTCTCGTGGGAAATGCTCGAAGGTAATCTTCTCAAAATGTGGGAGCAATGTCAAAACATGTTTTTTGAAAGGGATAAGGTTAGGGTGTTTGGTGTCCCATTCCCCTTTGATCTGGATAATGACCAAAGCTGAATCTCCGAATACATTCAAGGATTTGATCCCCAAATTTATGGCAGCTTTAAGACCAAAGATGCACGCTTCATATTCTGCCATGTTGTTTGTACAATTGAAGCAGATTCTTACCGTAAAGGGAGTATAACAACCTTCAGGAGATATGAGTACAACACCAATACCATTGCCGAGTGGATTAGATGCTCCATCAAAAACCAGGGTCCATCGGGATCCTTGTTCAGGTCCATCATATGGCCTGAATTCTTCACAGTTGTTTACCATCATGATGTCTTCATCTGGGAATTCGAACTTCATGGACTGGTAGTCTTCCACAGCTTAGTGAGCAAGGTGATCAGCTAGTACACTTCCCTTTATTTATTTCTGGGTAGTATAATGTATGTCATATTCTGTCAGGGTCATATTCCATTTCGCTACTCTCCCAGAGAGGGCAGGTTTCTCGAATATGTACTTTATTGGATCCATTTTAGATATCAACAAGGTAGTATGGGTCAACATATATTGTCTTAGCCGGCGAGCAGCCCATTCCAGAGCGTAACAAGTTTTCTCGAGCAGTGAGTATCTTGTTTCATAGTCGGTAAACTTTTTTGCTCAGGTAATAAATAGCATGCTCTTTTCAGCCAGACTCGCCATGCTGCCCCAACACACACCCCATTGAATTTTCCAAAACGGTTAGATACATGATCAATGGTCTTCCCTCGACTGGTGGCATTAAGACAAGAGGCTCTTACAGATACTCTTTGATCTTGTCTAAAGAAGTTTGGCATTCATCATTCCATTTGACTACTTGATCTTTCTTCAGTAGTTTGAAGATTGGTTCATAGGTAGCTGTCAGGTGAGAAATGAATCTGGCAATGTAGTTCAAGCGTCCCAAGAATCCTCTGACTTCCTTCTCAGTATGAGGAGAAGGCATCTCTTGTATAGCTTTCACCTTGGCTGGATCTACTTCAATACCTTTATTGCTGACGATAAAGCCTAGGAGTTTACTAGACCTTACTCCAGATGTGCACTTATTTGGGTTTAACCCCAGTTTGTACTTTTTTAATCTCTCAAACAGTTTCTGTAAATGATTAAGATGCTCCTCTTCTGTTTGAGATCTAGCTATCATGTCGTCCACATAGACTTCTATTTCGAGATGTATCATGTCGTGAAATAGCGCTACCATGGCACGCTGATAGGTTACCATAGCATTCTTCAGTCCGAATGGAATCACCTTGTAGCCGAATGTGCCCCACTGTGTGACAAAAGTTGTTTTCTCCATGTCTTCAGGCGCCATTTTGATTTGGTTGTAGCCTGAGAAACCGTCCATGAAGGAAAACACTTTGTGCTGTGTTGTATTGTTAACTAGGATGTCAATGTGGGGAAGTGGGAAATCATCCTTAGGGCTACCCTATTCAAATCTCTGTACTTCACGCACATTCGTACCTTTCCGTCCTTTTTGGGCACGAGAACGACATTGGCAACCCATTGCGGATAGGAGGTGACGGCCAAGAATCCAGCATTGAATTGTTTCATAACTTCTGCTTTAATCTTTTCTGGCATATCTGGTCGCATTCGACGGACCTTTTGTTTTACCGGTGTGCAATCCTCTTTTGTAGGTAGACGATGTACCATAATATCTGCATCAAGTCCTGGCATGTCTGCATACAACCAGGCAAATACCTCAACATACTCGTGTAACAACTGAGTTAACCGCTCCTTGACACTGGGTTCCAGATTGGCACCCACCTTGACCTCTCTTTTGTCTTCTTCGGTGCCTAGGTTGATTGTATCCACGGGTTCCTCGTGGGGCTGAATGGTTCTCTCTTCTTGTTCTAGCAATCTGGCAAGTTCCCCTGGTACTTCACAATCTTCCTCACCTCCGTCTTCGGCTTGGTAGATTAGATTTTCAGAGTCACAGAAGACCATAGCAAAACCGTTATCTATGGGATCCCAAATGGATGTAGACATGCATTGTGAGTGTGAGTGTGTGTAAGGGTATAACTATCTTTGAAATAAATGAAAAATGTAAAAGAGAAAAACAATGAGCACAAAGTTTGTATATAAAACGTCCATGATTCATTGATGTCATATGGAAATGAGATAATGACCCTTACAAATAGACCATTGTGCCTCGGGTAAGACACAAGGTTTTAAGAGTTTGAATTATTTTAATATTACAGATCCAACAAAATGTAAAGACAAATTACTATGGGAAAAAAGTGATCGGGACAAAATCTTTAGCCTCCCAATTGCTGAGCCCTCCACTGACAGTTGGGAAGATCCAATCCTCTAGGTTGTAGCCATCTTCATCATCCTCTACCACGTTGACCTCACGGTTGCTGATCTTCAAGGGTGGTCCTCCAGCACGAGCGCGGCGTACAACCTTCTGAGCACCTAAAGTGAAACCCATGCCAAACTTGTCAGACTTGTATGGGATATATGGGAGTTGTCCCCAAATAATGCACCCACCTTCTTCTATCACTGTTTTTGCATCCTTCAAAGATGACATCCTTAGTGGAGGCCTTGTGATCTTGGGAACTTGAGATACAACCTTGGTTACTTCTACATCTTGCGGGACTTCTTCAAAGTGCTGGAATGGAGTTTCAATAAATTCACCATCTAATTCTACATATCTGAAGGAATTGAGATGGCTGGTCATATACTCCTCTTTTCCATGAATGGTGATAGTCTTCCCTTGAATTAGATATTTCAGCATTTGGTGCAATGTAAAAGTGACAACGCCAGCATTGTGAATCCATAGTCTGCCTAGCAAGCAGGAATATGAAGGGCGGATATCCATTACATAAAAAGTTGAATCAAATGTTTGGGTTCCAACCTTTATGGGGATATCCACTTCCCCATGCACCATTCTTTTCGAGCCGTCAAAAGCCCTCACTACTATCTTGCTTGGCTTCAATGTTAATCCCTCGCAGTCAAGCCTATCAATAGCCTTTTTAGGCAATACATTCAGAGACGATCCAGTGTCCACCAAAACATAAGCCAAGGTTGTGCCCCTATATTCCACTGAGATATGCAATGTCTCATTATGTTTCCTTCCTCTTGGCATTAAATCAGCATCTGAAAAACCTAGACCATTATCTGCAGTCAAGCTGGCTACGCAGTCTTGGAACTGATCGACAGATGTTTCTTGGGGTACATGAGCAGTTTTCAGGAATTTTACCAAGGCTTTTGCATGCGCCTCAGAACATAGTAGTAAAGCCAGCATGGAAATTTTAGACAGAGTTTTCCCCAGTTGCTCAACTACATCGTAGTCGCTTCTTTTTATGATCTTTAGAATTTCCTCTATCTCTTTTCGCGTGGTCTCGGGGATAGCCAGTGATTGTGCCTTCGTCCGGACAGGCTCAATCAGAATAATTTTACCTCGAGTCTTGGTTGACTCGGCAGTAGTAATGTCGGTAGGAGTGATAGAAGGGATTATAACAGCTTTGTCAGTTGGAGCATTGGTGGAGATGATTGTGGGACTGGGAATAGCCTTCGGAGGAGCAACAAAAACAAGAATGATTACGGGTCCAGAAACTGCTTTTGGGGGAGCAATTTCTGGAGAGAATATCCTTCCACTTCGGGTAATCTTTCTAGTCATGACAATGTTACTGATATCGGAGTTATCTTTCTCGGAAATTGAATCTTCGACAGCTGGCCAATCTTGCTTGATACCGTGGTAGTAGACGTCCCCTCCATAATTCCATGGTACGGTTTTGTCTGACAAATACGGGACTGGTCCAGGCATTGTAATTATTAAAGGAGCTACTTTTAGAACTGATGTAATTCTAACGGGTCTTTTGGTGGAGACCCTGGAAGAATTTTCGGAAATGGTCACGATGGAAACATCATTATAAGAAACAGGTGGAACAAAAGTCTTTTCGAACAGAATCTCCTTGTTATCTATTAGGCACTGAACGCCTGCTTTCAACAAAGGACAGCTGGTTGGTAAGGACAAACAGAAATGACAGCTTTCATCACAGCCCGGGAAAACACTGGCATTCAATAAGTTCTTTTTGATAGTCAGGAGTGGGGTCATAAGCTCATCAATTGAAGTAACAAACATATCTTTTTCAATGGCGTTGGCATTATGGCCATGTTTGGGCATAAGGGCAGAAATGACATTAGGCTTTTCTGGCGCATTGAATTCAATCTCTTTGGCTTCAAGGAGGTCTTGTACTTTGTTCTTTAGAGCCCAACAATTATTAGTGTCATGGCCGGGACTCTCAGAGTGGTATGCACAGCGGGAATTGGGATGATAGTGAGGAGATGTTGTGTTAGGGTTCTTTGGATATTCTTTCAAAGTCACTAGGTTGGATCTCAACAGATGTGGTAATACTTGAGATAAGGTCATGTTAATTCTGGTGAATTGTCTGACTTTCCATTCTTGGTTGGTTGTTTCTTTGCTGATCAGGCGCAGGTTTAGGAATCATAACAGCCCCCACCATTGGACGACGTTTGGACCTATCTTGACTTCTCCGAGGATAAACAATAACCATTCTTTCTTTTCGATAAATGGCTTCCTTACAGCAACAGAGGATGCATCTTTTTGAATCTTTCCACTTTTTATCCCGACTTCTACCCTTTCTCCCGTCAATATCAGTCCAGTAAAACCCGCCGATGAACTCCCAATTAGGTGATTGAAGAAGGGACCAGACAAGGTGCCCAAAAACATGTCTACTAATTCTCTTTCAGATAGAGGAGGTTGAACTCTTACGGCCAAATCTCTCGATTTTTGCACATAGTCCATAAAGCCTTCATTTGAAACCATGGCCATACTCTGGAGTTAAGTACGGGTAGGTGCAAGATCAACATTGTATTGGTATTGTTTGTAAAAGGCTGCAGCAAGATCTTCCCAGTTATGAACATTGGCTCTTTCTAACTGATAAAACCAATCAAGTTGAGTTCCAGACAGACTGTCTTGGAAGAAATGTACCCATAAATCTTTGTCAGCGGTATGGGGTTGGATCTTCCTTATATAGGACCAGAGATGCATTTTGGGGCATGAGACTCCGTCATATTTGGTGAACACAGGTGCTTTGAATTTTGGAGGAATGACAATTCCTGATACCAGTCCTAACTCCTAAAAGTCCAATCCAGGCACTTTTGGGATTTCCATTGCACTCAATTGTTCTTCTAGATGCTTATACTTGTCGTCGGCTGGAGGGTATTGTTCTTCAGAATAGTCGTCTTCTTCCTCTTCCTCTTCTGAATCAGACTGAACAACTGTTTCCTTACCCTTCCCATCTTGGTTGTATTTCTCACCGGATGTTGTTGCAAAGTCTAAGGCCCTCCTTGTCTGCCCTTGGAATCTTCTTCCCATGTTCAGAATTCCGGTTATCTTCTTCGTCTTCTTTTTCTTCTCCTCAACCAGCAAGGTTTTCAACTCTTCTTGTCCTTTGGCCAGAGTTAAGAACAATTGTTGAAACTGTGTATTCTTAGCTTGGAGGTCCTTCACCGTTTGCTCGAGATCCATCTTACTGAAATAAACAGTAGAGAGATGAGGAGACTTGTTGCAAGAAACTTGTTTATGTTATGATGAATGATAAATGCATATGCAATGATTTCAAGGATTTTAAAATTTAAAATTGTTTTAGACAAAAAGGAAACACACATTATATTAATAATTTAAAGTTTTGAGTACATCAATGCCTTCTTGGGCAAAACAAATACAAGAAACTCTAAGATAGAAAGGTAGTACGCATCCTCTTTGGTGCAATGTAGGCATTCAGAGTGAGCTCCTCATGAAGTAGCCTAGTGAGTTCCAAAACCTTCTTCTCGCTTGCGTAGAATTGGGCTTCAAAATTATCTCGCTCCCCCTTGAGTTGTATCCAATCTCTTTGCAAGTCTTCAAGAGAGGTGGGCATGTCAGGATGTAGGATAGTGTATGGAACATCTCCTTCCATGACAGGCTCAATGATTACCGGGAGATGGAGGGGTAAGGCATCATAAGACTCTGAGCACGAGTTCTAACCCATTTAAGGCAAGGATCAAGATGGATGGAATTCTTATGCCCCAAAGTCTTACTATCTACCTTGTTCAACATCCTCCAAGCTCGGATAAATCTCTGGCGAAGACCTTGATCATTGTTATCGTAGTCAAATACCAAACCTTGAATTAGCATCTCGTGCGGGCCATCCCTTCGGGCATAACCAAACTGTCTTAAAACTAAGCAGGGGTTGTAGGTGATACCTCCCCTAATGCCAAGTAAAGGGACATTAGGAAATTCCCCACAACGGTCGACAATAGTAACATTCTCTATGGATCGGGAGCACCAATGGATGTCTGAATGTTTGAGTGTCATCAACCTTTGTGACCACCTTGAACCTTGCTCGTTCTTTAGTACATATTGGGGAAGATGCGAAATAAACCATCTTGCCAAGAGAGGAGTGCAATGAAGATGTGAAAAACACAAGAAGGGGGGGTTGAATTGAAAAACTTAAATCAAAAACAGCTTAAAGACACAGTATTTTTATCCTGGTTCGTTTGATCTCAAACTACTCCAGTCCACCCGTCAAGGTGATTTCGCCTCTCTCCAACGAGGTCTTAATCCACTAATCTCAAAGGATTACAATAGCTACTTTAACAACTGTTAAAGTATTCTTGAGTATAACCACAAACCGGTTTATCTCAAGGAAATCTTTTACAAATAATTGAACAAGAGTGTGTTGTTACTTTCTAACAAAACAGTATATCACAACTGTGATAATTACACAAATTAAGCTTGGAATAAAATGAATTTGCTAAAGCTTTGAATATGCATGGTTTGAAAGGCTTGGCAAATTGTTGTGTGCGTACGTACATGTTTCTTTTCACAAGAAGACTTGTTTATATAGGCAAGGCAAAGATACGTTGTCCATAAAGCAAGTTTAATGATAATAACACACTTTCCTTTTGAAGAAGATCTTGTCTGAAGAAAGCCGTTAGCATTTAATTTTGTCTTGAATAACCAGTAACGCTTCAGAGTCTTCTTTACTTTAACTGATGATAATGCTTCAGAGTGTTGATGACTTGGTAAAGATGTCTTTATTCAGAGTCATAGTGTACTTGTTTAGGCGCAGATTCTGATCATCAAACTTCAGCGTATAATCTGGTAGCTTCAGCGTGTAGCACATATTGCTGATCTTCTGATGCTGATTTCATTCTGATGCTGATTCCATCAGAACTTCTGCATATACAAAACATAATTTTAAGGAGCATAATTGTTCTTTATATATATCTTTGAATTTAATTATTCTTTGTATTTTGTTATCATCAAAACTCTAATCAAGGGTTGTAGAACCAAACTATGTTATAACAATCTCCCCCTTTTTGATGATGACAAAAACCATATTTTTCAATTAGAAATAAAGAATAAAAAGTATAGAGTTAAGAAGAAAAACTCCCCCTGAGTTGATTACTTCCCTTAAATTCTTTGAGTCCTTGAGCATCAGAATTTGACTACGTCTTTCATCAGAGTTTTGTACCTGTTCAAGCTTTTCAGAAGAAAGAAATTAAGTAGATCAGAATGTTTGAGACTTATGTCTCAGTAATCTGTTATTGAAAATATCTTATTCTTTCTCCCCCTTTTTGTCAGTTATCAAAAATAACATATAATCAGAGCCAAAAAGGATTTATATTAAAGTTAGAAGCAACGATAAGAAGTTTAGAACATCAACAATGTAGAAAATATTACAGATAAACAAATTTTAAAAACAAAGGAAAATCTAAGATGGAGGAGGAAGGCGCGTGAACAAAGCTTCCAACAAGCCCTTGATCTGGGTGTTGGTTTCCTCTTGTTTGGTTAACATGCTCTTGATTTCCGAAATTTTATCATCCTGTTTATCCATTCTTTCCTGCATAACAATATCTGCTCTCTTCAGTTCTTCTAGAGTCTTCCTTTCATAGGAGGAAGCTTGAGAATCTTCAGTAACTGGATGCTTCTCAGAGCATTCTGCAACATTATCTTTTTGAACCAAATCCTCTGCAGGAATCATCTCATCTTGAGAAACAGTCAGAGTAAGATCTTCTGACTCTGGTTGAGCTTTGTGTGCTGGACGATGTTCTGACCAAGGAGCATTGTCCAGAGGGAAAATCTCTTCCTTGAGCAGTTGGCTCAGAACTTGATCTTCAATTACCTTTAGCAGATTACTGAAATTCTGTTGAACTTGTCTGTAGCTCTGTTCTTGCATCTTATGAGTTTCAGAACTTATCCATTTTCTGAAACTAGTCCAAAGATAATCTGAAGCAGCAGGATTAATCATCTCAAGACTAGCTTGCTTCATGGAAGTTAACCACTTCTGCATTTCTGTTTCAAATATCAATAAACTGGTACCAACATCTGGTGTGGGTTCAGATGGTTTTGGTTTTAGAATGGCTGTTTTATGGGTTATGGCAGTAAGACATTCAAAAACAGTTAAATCAATGACAGTTTTGGTGTTGTCATCTGGATTGTTCTTTGGTGAGGGAGTGGGAGAGTCTGGAATAATTATTGGACTAGTTGGGGAATTTGGTGGAGTTGATTCTAGTGAAGAGGGAATTTGGGGAATATCCAGAATGGTCAGGGGCATACGGATGGCCAGAGGTTCAATGATTCCAGGAATGGGAATGGTATCAGAATCAACAGTTTGGTTAGATTGAATGTTATGAGGTTCTGGTTCACAGGATTCAGAAGGTTCGACTTCAGAAGTTTGAACTTCTGGTTGTGATTGTTCAGGTTATGGAGAAGGTGGATGAATTTCTTGTTGAGGAGATGGAGGTAGTGGTATTTCTGGTTGTGGAGAGAGGGGAATGTCTGGTTGTGGTGCTTCTGAAGTGGTTTCAGAGTTTGGATTTTCTGGTGTGGAAGCAGAAATATTCTGGTCAAAAGTTTCAATATCTGACAGAACTTTTGCAAGTTCTGGTTGAGTTGTTTCAGTATTTGGATTGATAGGTAGGGAGTGAGTTCCTCTAAGACTTAGAGTTTCAGAGGGGTCAAAACCAATGTCAAAATCATCAAACGTTTGAGGGGTAGGAATTTCTGATTGGTTAGGTATTGGTTCAGATGTTGATAAAGTAATTGAATCTAAAACAGTTACAGAAGAAGGATTACCTTTCCTTTTAGCAGCTTTTGGAGTCCGCTGGGATGATCCTTCTGCTGCTGCTTTTCTTTTCTTGTTCTTCTTCAGCACAACTTCTGGAGCCTTCTGTTGCAGGTCCTGAATATTTAACTCTGGTGCAGTTCCATCTGCCTTGCATGCATCCAAATATCTAACGATAATCTCAGGCTT
Organism: Vicia faba; assembly: GCA_948472305.1. Lineage (NCBI taxonomy): Eukaryota > Viridiplantae > Streptophyta > Magnoliopsida > Fabales > Fabaceae > Vicia > Vicia faba. Next base: position 232,551,312 of record OX451738.1, read on the forward strand.
GGAATCAATTTCTGAGAACATAGGGAAATCATCCAGAGGGATTCTTCTAGAAGTAATGGTAGAAAAATAAGTAACACTGGATTCCTTCTTGATGTTCTCAATTATCTTCATCTTTTTCAGATTCTTTGCATTTAAAGGCTTCCCAGCAGTTGCCTCTAGAGAGCTGATTTCCTGTGCTTCTGTTAGATGCTCTATCGGCCTATTCTCTGTCAGAATATCTGATATGAGACTTCCAAGGGGTATCCAGTCCCTTTTAGTGCGCTCATCTTCTCTAGTCTCCTTAACACTGGTTCTCAGATGATTGAACAACAAATGCGCCAGATTCACCTTAGTTTTCTTGGAGATAAAGTAAATTAGAAATTGCTGATCAATGTTTATGTAGTCAGGAGAGCTGGTTGGCTTCCTGTGATTGATGCATCCCAATATCATCTTGGCCCATATTCTGTGATGATCCTTCAGATCCCTTATCTTGCTGGAGGGAAGACCCAGAGTGAAAATTTCTCTAGCAATTGAAGCGACATCAACACATCTTTCAGCCATGTCTATACACCTTACGCCACCACCACTATAACCTATCAGTCTTGTAATAAGATCTTCAGTTATGACTATCTTCTTCCCCATTACATACGAAGTGACTTGATGGTTGGAGAATGAAGCATGAATCCAAAATTCCATCACAAGGATTGGAAATGTTGGACCTAGAAGACAGTCAAAATACCTGTTCCATCCTTGCGCCTTTACTTCTTCAGAAAGATTGAACCCATTTTCTTGAAGACTTTCAAAATCCATAATCAATTCTGAAAGCACTTCTAAGTTTTCAATGGGCGTGAGAAAAGTTTTGAACGGTTCTTCATATTATTCCATGGATTCTGTTCTCTGAGTACTGGTATTAGGGATGCTTGAGGAAGCCATGTTCACATAGAAAATTTGAGAAGAAAATGAAAGGGTTTTGGAAAGATGCAAACTGAAAACAATTAGATTGTAGAGAAGGTGAAAGTTAAAGAGTATAAAGAGTGAAAAATGCGTTTAAATAGATTTTGAAAACTTAAACTGCAAGAGAGAGAAATAATTTGTAATGATTATAAGCATTAATGACAGCTGATTTTAGGGGATTCAGAAAGTATTAGAACGGTTACCCATGACATGTGTCTCAATCCACCTAATCAGCGCTTTTGACCTTTCAGAAAAGTGAATGCGTGTTCAGCCTCAGAAGATAGCTGATGAATGGATGACAACAGTTTGCTTACATGAACAGCACACTTCTATCGTTGAAATGAAACACTCAGATCTTCATGGATAGATTCTGATACAATCTATACTTCTAAAAATCTGAAGGCAGGTTGATCAGCAATTCACAGAAAATAATAAAAATTCTGAAGATTAAGATATGTAAATAAAACAGTTTATTCTGGGCAAAGCTTCATACTGAGATGTTTCAGAATGAAGTTAAACCTATCTTCAGAAAGAGGTTTTGTAAAGACATCAGCCCATTGATGGTCTATGTCAGTGAATTTTAAATTGAGAATCCCTTTCTGAATACAGTCCCTAATAAAATGATGTTTTATTTCTATATGCTTAGCCCTAGAATGCAAAATAGGATTTTTATTGAGACAAATAGCAGAAGTATTATCACAGAGGATATGGATGTTACTCTCAAATATATTGAAGTCCTCAAGTTGACTTTTCATCCAGAGCATTTGCGTACTGCATCCAGCTGCTGCTATGTATTCAGCTTCTGCTGTTGATAGAGTTATTGTGGATTGTCTTTTGCTGGACCATGAGATCAGATTTTCTCCCAGAAACTGGCAGCTTCCAGAAGTGCTTTTACGTTCTACTCTGTCTCCAGCAAAATCAGCATCACAGTATCCTACTAGGCTGTAATCATTTGATTTTCTATAAAACAAACCCATATTAGTAGTACCTTTCAGATACTTGAAAATTTGCTTAACTGCTGTTAAGTGAGATTCTCTAGGATCTGATTGGAATCTAGCACAAATGCAAACACTGAATAGAATGTCAGGCCTTAAAGCCGTCAGATAGAGAAGAGAACCAATCATACCTCTGTAGACCTTCTGTTCTACCTTTTTACTTACCTCTTCTTTTTCCAGAATGCACGTGAGATGCATTGGAATCCTTGATGGCTTACATTCTGAGAGATCAAATTTCTTCAAAAGTTCTCTGACATATTTGCTCTGATGAATGTAAGTTCCTTCTGGAGTTTGATTAATCTAAATGCCCAAAAAGAATTTTAGTTCCCCCATTAGGCTCATCTCAAACTCTGCCTGCATACATTTAGCAAACTCTTTGGCGACTGGAGCAAAGGTTTCTGTATAGTCTATCCCCTCTTGCTGACTATAACCTTGTGCTACCAGCCGTGCTTTATTTCTGATGACTACACCTTGTTCATTCAATTTGTTTCTGAACACCCATTTTGTACCAATGACATTGAATCCTTTTGGTTTGGGAACCAGATCCCATACGTCATTTCTTGTGAATTGATTTAGCTCCTCTTGCATTGCCAGAATCTAGTCATTGTCCAGAAGTGCTTCATCAATTGTTGTTGGTTCAATCAGAGAAACCAGTCCCATGAGAGACTCTTCAGAATTTCTGAAAGTAGATCTTGTTCCGATTGGATCTTCCTTCCTTCCTAAGATTGTTTCTTCTGGGTGATCAATGCTGCTTCTGGATGGTCTTTTCTGGAGTTGATCAACAGAAGGTGCTGGATTGCTTGCAGTGACTCTTTCTGATGTTGAGGGAGTGTCTCTGTTGAGAGCTTCTGATGATTTGTCTTCAGTACCTGTGAGTTCAACTTCCATACCTACAAGGAATTCATTCTGCTTTGACTTTTGAGAGTCAAGCTTATCATCAAACCGAACACTGATTGACTCTTCAATAATCCGTGTTTCTGTATTGTATACTCTGTACCCTCTTGAGTGTTCATAGTATCCTAACATAATACACTTTTGTGCTTTAGAGTCAAACTTGTTCAAATAATTTTTTGTATTCAAAATAAAACATGTACATCCAAATGGGTGAAAATAAGAAATGTTGGGCTTTCCGTTCTTCCACAATTCATATGGAGTCTTTTCCAGAATATGTCTTATGGAGATTCTATTCTGAATGTAACACGTTGTGTTTATTGCCTCTGCCCAGAAGATCTTAGCAACGTTAGTCTCGTTGATCATGGTTCTGGCTATTTCTTGCAATGTTCTGTTCTTTCGTTCTACAACTCCATTTTGCTGGGGAGTTCTAGGACAAGAGAAATCATGCAGAATGCCTTTTTCATTAAAGAATAACTCAAATTTTATTTTCAAATTCTCCACCATGATCACTTCTGACTTTGACGATTCTAAGATCCTTTTCATTCTGAACTTGGTTGCAGAAGGTAACAAACACAGAGTGTGACTCGTCCTTGTGCCTTAAGAACTTTACCCATGTCCATCTTCTATAATCATCTACGATTACTAACCTATACTTCTTACCACTGACTGAGGCAGTTTTTACTGGTCCAAATAAGTCAATGTGCAGAAGTTCTAATGGCTTAGAGGTAGAAACAACATTTTTGGATTTGAAAGCAGGTTTTGCAAACTTGCCTTTCTGACATGCTTCACACAGAGCATCTGAATTGAACTTCAGGTTAGGAAGTCCTCTGACCAGATTGAGTTTGTTAATCTGAGATATTCTTCTCATACTAACATGTCACAATCTTCTGTGCCAGATCCATTGCTCGTTGTTAACATACAGAAGACATTTTACATTCAGACTTTTCAGTTCAGAAAGTTTGATTTTATAAATGTTGTTTTCCTCTTTCCATTAAATAGGATAGTCCCATCTTTCTGACTAACAACTTTGCATGAATTTTGATTGAAGATTATATCATAACCGTTATCACTTAATTGACTTATGGATAACAGGTTATGCATTAATCCATCAACTAATAAAACATTACTTATAGAGGGAATATTTCCATTACCTACTATTCCAGAGCCAATAATCTTTCCTCTCTGATTGCCTCCAAAGCCTACGTGGCCTCCAGGCTTAAGTTCCAGGCTTTGTAACATATGCCTTCTTCCCGTCATGTGTCGTGAGCAGCCAGAGTCCAGGTACCATGATTGGTGTCTTTGCTTTGCTGCTAAAGATATCTGCCACATGTATTATTTTATCCTTAGGTACCCACATTTTCTTGGGTCTTGATTTGTTAGTTTTACCAAAACTCTGGTTGAATTTTGGTTTGACAGAGTAATCACTACTTATGTATTTTATGTTATGTGTGTGCCCATATATAAAGTCTGAATCAAGTGGAGTGCGTTTTATAACTAAGTCCATAGCATTTTTTGGTGTAGGAACCTTACCTTGATATCCTATCCCTTTTCTGCCATTTCTGCTAACTCCATAGATCATTGAAGCCATCTTGCTTCTGTCTATGTTTTTAGCAAGAAACTTCTGAAAGCTGTGATCATACTCTTTGATGATCTCATCAGCATTGCTGAGAGTTTCAGGGATTGTTTCCTTCTAAGAGTTTTGCAACTGGTTTTCTAATTTTGAAATTTTTTCTTTTAACTCAGAATTCTCCAATCTGAGACTCTCAGTCTTATCAGAGTCAGAAGCAAGATTCCTTTTCAGGTTTCTGAATTTGACTCTGATCTGCTGATACCTTTCCAGAATTTCATTAAGGCTTTCAGCTAATTCAGCCTTAGTAAAATTTATAGTAAAGTCAGGGAATACCTCTTATGTATCTGATTCAGAGTTTGAATCAGAAGCTTCACTTTCTTCAGATACGTTTGCCATGAGAGCTATGTTTTCTCTTTCATCATCTGATTCTGAGTCAGCTTCAGATGTATCAGAATCATCCCATGTAGCCATGAGACTTTTCTTCTTTTCCTTGCCAAACTTCTTTTTAGGCTTCTCCTTCTGAAGCTTTGGGCAATCACTTTTGTAGTGCCCTTGCTCGTTACATTCATAGCAGATGATGTCTTTGTTGTTTGGCTTTCTGTATCCTGAAGAACCTTCAGATCTTCTGTGTCCAGAGGAGGATTCTGACCTTCTGTATCTGGAGGAAGATTCATTCTAATTTTCTGATCTTCTGGGATTCTTGAACTTCCTCTGCCTCTGCTTCCACAGTTGGTTCACCCTTCTGGAGAGGAGAGACAGTTCATCTTCTTCTGATGAGGATCCATCAGAGGTTTATTCCACAGCCTGCAAAACTTTGGATTCAGATTTTCTGTTAGATTTTAAAGCTAACGGCTTACCTTGCTTTTGAGGTTCATCTGCTTCTAGCTCTATCTCGTGACTTCTGAGGGAGCTAACAAGTTCTTCCAGAGAGATTTTGTTGAGATCTTTGGCTAGCTTAAGCGCTGTGACCATTGGCCTCCACTGTTTTGGCAAGCTTCTGATGATCTTCTTAACGTGATCAGCAGTGGAATACCCTTTGTCAAGAACTTTTAGACCAACAACAAGAATTTGGAATCTTGAAAACATAGTTTCTATTGATTCACTATCTTCCATCTTGAATGCCTCATACTTCTGAATGAGCGCAAGGGCTTTGGTTTCTTTGACTTGAATGTTGTCTTCATGCGTCATTCTCAGAGAATCAAACATATTCTTGGCAGTTTCTCTGTTTGATATCTTCTCATATTCTGAATATGAGATGGCGCTGAGAAGAATTGTTCTGGCCTTGTGATGATTTCTGAACTCACGCTTTTGCTGATCAGACATCATTTTCCTGTTAATATTCTGACCACGTCCATCCACCGGGTGCGTGTATTCATCAGTCACCATGTTCCATAGATCAGCATCATGAGCCAGAAAGAAACTTTCAATTTTGTCTTTCCAGTAGTCAAAATTCTCTCCATCAAAGACTGGAGGTTTGCCACTGAATCTGTCCCTTTCTTCATTGTTGTCATTGCTGATGTTTTGACTTGGTCCTGCCATTATGTTTTTCTGACGCTGGATCTTGTATTGACACGGTTAAGTGTTTAAGCTCAAAACCAGGCGCTCTGATGCCAATTGAAGATGTGAAAAACACAAGAAGGGGGGGGGGGGGGGGGGTTGAATTGAAAAACTTAAATCAAAAACAGCTTAAAGACACAATATTTTTATCCTGGTTCGTTTGATCTCAAACTACTCCAGTCCACCCGTCAAGGTGATTTCGCCTCACTCCAACGAGGTCTTAATCCACTAATCTCAAAGGATTACAACAACTACTTTAACAACTGTTAAAGTCTTCTTGAGTATAACCACAAACCGGTTTATCTCAAGGAAATCTTTTACAAATAATTGAACAAGAGTGTGTTGTTGTTTTCTTACAAAACAGTATATCACAACTGTGATAATTACACAAATTAAGCTTGGAATAAAATGAATTTGCTAAAGCTTTGAATATGCGTGGTTTGAAAGGCTTGGCAAATTGTTGTGTGTGTACGTACGTGCTTCTTTTCATAAGCAGACTTGTTTGTATAGGCAAGGCAAAGATACGTTGTCCATAAAGCAAGTTTAATGATAATAACACACTTTCCTTTTGAAGAAGATCTTGTCTGAAGAAAGCCGTTAGCATTTAATTTTGTCTTGAATAACCAGTAACGCTTCAGAGTCTTCTTTACTTTAACTGCTGATAACGTTTCAGAGTGTTGATAACTTGGTAAATATGTCTTTGTTCAGAGTCAGAGTGTACTTGTTTAGGCGCAGATTATGATCATCAAACTTCAGCGTATAATCTGGTAGCTTCAGCGTGTAGCACATATTGCTGATCTTCTAATGCTGATTTCATTCTGATGCTGATTCCATCAGAACTTCCGCATATACAAAACATAATTTTAAGGAGCATAATTGTTCTTTGTATATATCTTTGAATTTAATTATTCTTTGTATTTTGTTATCATCAAAACTCTAATCAAGGGTTGTAGAATCAAACTATGTTCTAACATGCAACACATGAGGACACCTCTTTTCCTCATTGTGCGAGTGTGAAAAGAGTGTAGGATATCCCCTAGCAATGTAGGCATCGGGTTGCGGGATGTGAAGATTTTGACTGTGTTCACATCTATGAGTTGGTTAGGATTTGGAAACAAAACTATCCCATAGATGAGGAGAGCCATAATTTCCTCAAAGGCTTGCAGGTCCAAAGAATTCCAATAGTTTTAGGCTTTCTCAAACAAGAACTTTTCTAGGAAACCTTTGACACCACTCCTTGTTTTCCAATGAGTTGTGACATCAGATGAGTGCAAGTGTAGAGCTTGAGCAATCCCTTATGGATTTGGGTCTCTTTCCGTACCGTTGAAAGGTAGTTGATTAAGAATGGGAATTCTCAAGAGTCGGGAGAATTCTTCCAAAGTAGGCACAAGTTAATAGTCGAGAAATGTGAAGCAATGGTGTAAAGGATTAAGGAACTGAAAGAGCACCTTCATCATGTACTCATCTATGTTGGAGGTGACCAAGTTAAGTAGGCAACCATGTCTCTCAGTGAATGGAGAGTTTTCAGGAATCCTTGAAGCTAGCTCCTTAAGTTATGGAGGGATCCTTACAAGTTTGACTTGAATAGTTTTCCTGCAAAGAGAATCCATATCCTACAAAACAAGAACAAAGATGAATCCAAAAATCCTTGAAATGGTTAGTGAATGTGTATGATGTTATGATGTTCATGATGTTATGTACAAGTATGTATATACAAACAAAGAAAACAAGTCATTAGGTTTAGGCTTGCATGGAGTCTTATAGGTAAGTACCCTCTTGAAGTTTAGTTGGCTCAACCTGTCCTAGTAATAGTAACCGGGTTCTAAGGAGCTCAATATCACTGGTTTGTTTCCTTGGTCATTGTTTCAGCACAAGCCTCTTTAATGGTGACCGGTATATCCCAATAAACCAAACCTCAATGAGTGTAGTATCGAGTATCTACCAACTTCGGACTGCACCAAAGCCGGTCATCTCACTACATCCTAAAGGCCAAGTTGGTCAAGTAAAGGTTCTAAAAGTTCATTAGGGCTTTATGACATCACTCATCGGCCCTGTATTCTCTTTGATTAACTCAAAGGCTACCTGTACCTACAAATATGTCTCACTAACGTAGCTATTTCTTAGACCATGTCGGTATACCCCGCACAGTTTCCACAATGTATTGCTACTTACCTATAAGGTATCCCAAATCCAGGTAGAAGATTCAAACCCAAACAAAGAACCATAATGTAAAGCATACAAGTCAGACAATGAAAGCAAATAAATGTGATCTAGCCTTAAGGTAACCCCACTTTTAGAATTTTCCCCAGCAGATTCGCCAGTTCTATGATACGGTGGGGGAACTGACTTGAGGGTTTTGCGTTTGATTGCAAATGTTGCGGTTAGTAAGAGTCACCACTAAATTTTCTTTTATCCAAAAGGAAAGGTGAAAAATCACATGAAAGACCTTTGAGATTATTTCTTGAGTTCGGGGGGGGGGGGGGTAGATTATGAAAAGGGAAGGTATTAGCACCCTTTTCATCCATGGTTATCCATGGGCTCTTAGTTACTTGCTAGATCACTTGCTTTTGTTTGAAATTATGCTTTGTGTGGTTTTTTGAAAGTATTTTGTAAAGAGGCCATGGTTTAGGAAACCTTTGTAATGATTCTCGTTCGTAAGAATGTATACAAAGATGTTGATCTTTTGAAAATGTTTTCAAGTTTTGTAAGATGTTTTGAAAGTGTAAGTGTTTGTTTTTGAAAATAGCAAGGATGTTTGTTTTGAAATGGAGCAAGTAATTAGGAGCAATCTACCTACTCAAATGTCTTTCTTATTCATTTTTTTTCCTTTGACATTGTTGTCTTACCATTGATTTGGTAAGCAACCCTATCTTTGGATGTAAACGGGACGGGCGTGGATCATCGTATAACCATGATTAGTAATGTTGCAAGGTATCTTAGCGTTCTTTTTGAGGGACTAAGATCATTTGTAAGGCAACTTAGATAGCGTCATCGAGGGACTATGATCTTGTATTTGCTTGTTTTTGCTAAGATACCCCACATGCGTAATATGGCCATTTTGTATAAGGCAACCAAGTGGAATAACCCTAGGGGTGCTTGTGTGCAAGTGTATTGTTTTCATGCTTGTTTTTGTCTTGAATTAGGGTTTTCTAAATATTGGTTTTAGTTTTTCCATACAAACCCTAATTACTAGTATGTAATATAAAAGCGATAAATTGCGAAATTTAAAGTTACTACGTTATTACAACATTTGTGGGGAGGGGGTGTACAAATTCATGAATGGGAATTGCAACAATTTAAACCTAATTAGTCTATTTCAACCATATTGAATTGGTATAAATATACAAGGAATTAAATAAATACAAAGTATAAAAATGAATAAATGTACAAGGATGCAAAATGTAAAGAAAAGGCATTTGGTTTGGTTTTCATGAAAAAATATTTTTGTCTTAACCTAATTAAATAAAGAGAATAGTTAATTAAGTTTGAATTTATTAAGAAACGATTTTAAATGAAAACCCTAATTCTATTAATCAAAAGAAAATAAGTTTAAGAAAAGTATTTTTTTGGTATTTTTATCTTGAAAATATTTATAGTATTATAAAATATTTTTAGTCTTTTTTATATTAAAATAATGTATTTTAAATGGTGTGAAAAAATAAATAAATAAAATAATATTAATTAAGTTTATAAGATTTACTTAATAAAATAAATAAAGTATAATAAATAAAAATATTTTTTATGGAAAAATAGAATAAAATAAGTCAAAATATAAATATATCACTTTTTGTATTTTATGATTTTTTAGTATTTAGGAAATATATTTAAGAAAAGAGAAAAAAAAGAAAAAAAATGAATAAATAAAATAATTTGGGCCAGGGGGTGCCAAGAGGAAACATGGAGGTTAGTGAGCAAAACAAAAAAAATAAGCCAGGCCCAAAGAGGGCCCAGTGCCTGCCAAAAAAAACAAACAAAGTCAGAAAAATGTGAAAAAATGAGAAAAAGGGTACCACTGGGGCTCGAACCCAGGTCCCAGAGGTTACAGGCGCGCACTTCTACCACTGGGGTGACTATACATCCGTTAATACAAATGAAAAAATAAATATGTAAGGCAAAACACGCCCTGAAGACTTCATCTTCAACCTCCAGCCAGACCAACTGTAACTTGCTCATTTCTCATCAAAAATGAAAACTGTAAACATGAAACTTGTAGCAAATTTTCTCACGATTCCAGAAATGTAAAGTATTAAAACTATAGATCAAAGATAAGCAAGAATTTTAATGGCCCTAATCTGAACCCTAAAAATTTCAGAAATTTCAGTTTCAAAATTCTCTAAGCTCAAGCAAAATTAATGGAAACTAAGGACATGGTTAGCTTCATGGCAATGATATCTACATGTTTTATTCACAAATAAACTATTGATGATGCCTGTATGAAGAGTTCCAAGTTGAGAAAACTTACCTCAAAATTGGAAATCTTGTTTGGAGTTTGAGCTTATTTCAGAAAGTGGTGATGATCGGGTTAGCTTCCTTGAGGTCCTAGGAAGCTAATGCAATGGTTAGCTTCAACAATGAATGGCTGAAATGGCATGGAGAAGTCAAGTTGTAGACTCTGTTTTTTGGTTATGGAAGTTATGGTAAATGATGTTACAGTTTTGGAATAAGGATAGGGATGAGTTGTATTTGATGTAAGGAAGTTTGATGTTCAAGAAACGCACGAGGGAAATGGGAGTTTGATGTTCAAGGTCAGAAACTGTGCAAAAATGGAGTTTTTGTGCAATTTCTTATTTGAGAGAGTTTTGGTGTATTTCAGGGTGCTCAAGCTCGTGTCCTAGCTCACAAATAGTGACTCTATTTATAAGCAACAAGTTTGGAGTGCTCTAGTTGATCAGAATTCAAATTTACATGTTTAAGTTAAAGATGTGATTTTTTGACAAAACAAGTTTCCATGTCTTGTGTACTTGCTAAGATAGAGTGGTTATGCTTTAAACAAGCTTGCTTTTGACTTTGTGGATGGAGTGTGATCAGAGGGAACAAGTTAGAGGCTCAATGTGAACTTTATGCAAAAAGCTTGCTTTACAAGAATGACAATGTTACTTTGTGCCATTAATGGAAATGCAACTTGGATAATAGCTCAAATGCTTGGATCAAAGCTCTAACAACTGTGTAAACATTTAATTATGGAGTGACAAACAAGTTTGAGGCCTGCAAAGCAAGGATTATGCAGCCTAGCATGGATTTGGTTCATGTGTTCATCAAAAATGACTTGTAACTCAAGTGACAAAACCCTAACTTCATCTCTTCGATTCTCCCTACTCAAGAATGATCTTAAGGATTTCTTGGACATTTTGAAAAGCTTGCAATGTGCTCTATAACACATCTTTGAATTGATTTTGAAGATTCCCCTTGGAACCATATGAAAAAGTTCCATGAAGTTGAGTCAAAATCCTGACCAAATTAGGGCAAAAATTTCACTAAGTGTTTAGTTTCATGACCACATGTTCATTAAATTATAACTTGAGATCCAAGCATTTTTGGAAGGATTTGTGTAAAGAAAAGTTGTAGATTTCATGGAGATCTACAACTTTCATGTTGGAAATTTCTCTTGAATCATCTTGCATCATGGTGAAAATTTGGTTCAAAGTTATGAAAAAAATATGAAATTTCCAACACTTAGAAAAATTTCAAAGTTTAGAAATTTTGACTTTTCAAATTGAAATCTTGACTTTTTGATTTCTTGATGAATAAGTTTCATATTTTGACATGTTTTGATGAATTGTGATCCTTGGCACTTGAATTTGACTAAAAAGTCAAAGTTTGACTTTTCAGTATACAGTTGACTTTTGATCAGTTGACTGCAAAATTCATCTGTCAATCCAATGGACTTTCAATGTTTTGAATCATGTAATTAGGTTAAAATGATTCAATTGGACTCTTGATATCACGCCTTAAACCAATTGACCATTTTCTAGGTCAAAAATCAGAAATTGTCCTTTTCCAGTCAAAACCCTAAAATGTGATCCAAACTTGATAAAATGATACATATGAGTCTAAAATGTTTATGTGGATAAAAAATTATGAAGTTTGACTGTAAATTGGCCACAATTGACTTTTTCCCCAATACAACTGATTTTTAGGTCAACTGCTCAATTGACTGAGCAAAAATGTGATTCAAGGCTTGAAACTTGGCATGATTAATCTTGGGGGTCCATAATGATCCATGAAAGTCATATGAGGCATTTAAAGTTCTAATGTCCTTGTGCAAATCCAAACCCTAATTTTGGACATCAGTGCATAAGGAGGTGTTTTGAGCTGATCAAACCCTTAGTGCAGTCTTGAGCCCGAGGAGATCTTATGAGCAAACTCTTGATAAGTGAGAGGGAAAATTTTGGGGTACAAGACTTATCTTGTATGGTAACATGTTTCTAATCAGATTCCTTTAAGTGGTTTGGAGGAGATTCCTAAGCCATAAGTTATTGCGGGAGCTATTCATTTGAGGAAAGTAGAGATAGAAGTTAATCTTGTTACTAAAGGTGGCATCCTTTGGTTGAATTATCAGTTCTTGATGAGGCAAGCTTCTAATCTTGCTAGCGCGGGAAGCGTGGTTTCTTTTGAAGCTATTCTTGCCTTCCTCATCTATGGTCTTGTCCTCTTCCCTAACATTAACAATTTTGTCAACATTAATGCTATATGTATATTCTGGATTGAGAATCCAGTTCCTACCTTGCTTAGGGATACCTACTACTCTATTCATCATAGAATCTTAAATAGTGGTGGAACCATCATCTTTTGTGCATCTTTACTATACAAGTGGTTTATTTCGCACTTGCCGTAATCCAGATCTTTCAAAGATAACAAGAGATGTTCAAGGTGGTCTCAGAAGATCACGTCCTTCACCAATGAAGATATTACTTGGTATTCTCCGGTATATGATAATGTGAAGATAATTGATAATTGTGGAGAGTTCAATAATAATCCTCTTCTTGGTACACGAGGGAGAATTAACTACAATCTGATCCTAGCAAGACGTCGGCTTGGATATGCTATGATGGACAAACCAAACAACATTTCGTTAGAAGGTTTATTTTTCCAAGAAGGCAAGGATAGTCAAAAAGATTGAAGAAGAGAATATCCCATGCTTGGAACATTGTCCACATAAAGGGGGAGGAATGAGTTAGGAAGAAAGAATTTTGTTGCTTTGGAGCCCTATACTCAATGGGTGAAGGATATAGCTCGTGAGCTCAAGATGCCTTATGATTTTGAGAAGCCATTGAGTCTCGTGGTTGTCGCACACTTTTCTGGCGCTCAATTGTGACAGTGATGATATGAAATATAAATGTAGCAGTAAATATTTGAGATTAAGCCATCAATTGACTTAACTCAATACAATGAAGTCTCCACCGCACTTTATTGTTTCCAAAGGGAAATGGGAAAAAAGCGAACAAAACCCAAAAAGATCAGAGATCGAGGTACGAGGGTCGGTTATGAAAAGGGAAGGTATTAGCACCCTAAGCATCTATGGTATTCAGCAGGATCCACTTTGTCTGGTTTCTTTTAAAATGAGTGCTGTGTAAAGGTTTACTTGCTAAAGAAAGAGAATGAATGAGTATTTGAAAACAAAAGAAAATGGAATGTTCTTTATTATTTTTGTTGCTCGCTTTGGGTCGTAAGACTTAATGCCTACGTACTCCCTCGTGCAATGGGAAAGTCAGAGCACCGTAGTTCGGCTATAAAAGACTTGTCTGTTAATTATTTTAAACAAGGAGACAAGTCGTCATTGTTAGGAGAGAAATATCGACTAACGCCTACAAGGTGTGGGAAAGATGGACCCTACGTCAGCAAGAGTGAGGGTTTGAGAACGCCTCTAGTACTCAAGTGGAAAAGTCGACACCTTTATAACCATAGGGATAGGAGAATGTTGCTCGGCTATCAATGAATCATATCTCATCTTGAAAAAAAATTTGAATGGTAAAAGTGCTCGAGCGCACAAAAAGGTTTGAATGAAATGAAATTGTTTTTGTTAATTTTAAAAGATGTTGAAGTATGATTAAATGAATTTAAGTTTGTTTAAAGAAAAGAAGTTTTAAAAGAAAAGCACTCGGAAAAGTCGAGGTTTATTATGAAAGCGGTTCAATTTTATAAACAAAGAAGATTTTGAAAAGAAGATGAGATGGTTTTGAAAATTAAAGAATATGGGAGGAGATGAAGGGACTATCCTAAAGCATAAGGTAAAAGCTAAGGAAGAGAACCGTCTAACCAACAAGAAGCCAATACTTGACATTATGGGTCAAGATAGAATTTCCATTCTTTGGATTGAAACCAAGCAAGCAAAGATACTAGACCTCTTGAGAAGACCAAACTTCAAGTGTATTAAGTCTTCGAAAAAATTGGACAGAGTAACGGTTGTATACGGGTGAATTCCAGATTACACACAAAGTATGTAATCACAATAACCTGCACACAAAACAAACAAACAACCCAATGTCTTAAGATAAACCTCAAGAGCTCCATACAAAATATCCATTAAGGTCACAAGGTCTCCAATATAAGCCAAGGTCTTTAATCCTAATTCCAAGAAGTCCATTACTCCATAATGCCAAGGATAGTAACGAAATAGTCCAAGTATCATTATTGTCTTTTATGGTTCATGTTGATTATTAAGTGTCTTTAAAAGGAAAAGAAAAACTCAAGTGAGCAAAATAAAAATGACATAAAGTAAATGCTCAAGTGAGCAAAGATGAAAATAGCATGAAATGTAAATGCAAAAAGTAAATGGTACATAAAGCATAAAGTAAAGTCAATTGTTAGAAGTTAATGGTTAGTTGGATGACCATATTGAAACTTGCATTTGGAACTCATTAGAGGATTGGTAGAACCAAAGCCTCCACACAACAAGTTGCATTTGCTTTTTGTCAAGTATATCATCCATTTTGGAATTCTCAAAAAGTAACATTTAATGATCACCGATGTTTAAGTGATCCGCGTTGACCAAAAGTGATGTAGATCCATTAGAGGATTGGTAGAAGCAAAGCCTCCACACAATGAATCTCAATGTTATTGGATCAAAGAGATCAAATTAACATACTTGTTCTTGCAATCATAAGTTTGGGCCACAAATGATCATTTATTCGAATCGGGACAAAATTTAGCATTATGTTAAGCAATCGTAAGTGGACTTATGTAGAAGTCGCACATATTTTGAGGCCGGTCAATAGCAATATATGTAATTCATGTTTGGATAAATGATATAGAGATCACCATCCCTTAACATGTAGCACAATTAAAAAATAAAGGGATAAGATGAAGAGGGAGGGGAATGATAAGCTAATTTAGATCACCACCTCAAAATTCTTTCATCTTTAAATTCAACCACTCCTCTAGATGGATTAAAGCACTAAACATATCATTAATCCAAAGCACCAAAAATGAATTAAATAATTCACTCTTAGGTAGATTTGAATTGATGAACATTTGTTCAACTTCATCTACATCACAAAGTCCATTGAGTTTAAAGAGAAATTGGACATTTAAAATTGCAATCCAAACCAACAATCAAAAGGAGTGAGTAAAAAAAGCATTTTGGATCAAAGTTGCCCCAAAACAAGGCAAAAAAATGCATTATGTCCCTGTGTAAATCGATTGCACTACTGTGTAAATCGATTTACACAGTAGAATTTTCAAAAATCTGTGCGAAATTGCTTCTGTGCAATCGATTACACTGTTACTGCAATCGATTGCACGCTGTTACAGACAGCAAAACAACATTTTAAAAGGCCAAATTCTTGTTCAAACTTTCCATCAAATACCTTATGATCATGGATCCAATTGAGCACGAAAATTCCATCAAATTATGAGAAAATAACACCATTGGAATCACAAAATAATGCTCAAAGAATCAAACCCAAAGATCAACAAGAGATCACATTGTGAAAGATGAATTATCCAACTTACCAAAGGTAGATCTAGAGAGTTATCAACACAACTTCAAGAATTTGCTTCAATTAAATCACAAGAATCAATTGCCAAGCTAGGATATAGAGAATTGATGAAGAAAAATTGTTTGGATGAAGGTTTAGCTCAAAGATTAGTAAGGTTCAATGCAAAGCTTACTAACTTTTCTTGAAAATGGAGCTTTGAGTGAATTTGGTTGATGGAGAGAATTGAGAGATTTTTTAGCAAAGTGATTTTGGCTATCAAAAGCTTGAAATTTGAATGAAATGAGGGGTCTATTTATAGAGTTTTGGATTGAGATTAGTGGTAATTTGGTAATTGATTCTTGGAGCCAAAATTTGAATTAATGATAATTCTTTCAAAAATTAGAGGAAAATTGGAACCAAAATTTGACAAGCTTGAAATTGCTGATTTTATTTCAAATTTTCACGTTGTGCAATCGATTGCACTATAATGAAAATCAATTTTCACAGTGTATTTTTCAAAAATGGCGCAAAATGCACTTTGTGCAATCGATTACACTCTAGGAGCAATCGATTGTACAGTGAAAAAATGAAATTTTTTTAATTCTTTTTCATTGCAAATAGAGATTTTAGGGAAATAATACCGGAAAACATTATTTGCCATATGCTTCGACTCGGTACCTACAAAACACAAATATGCAAAGACAAAGACAAATATTTTTTTGTATTTTGATTAGAAGTTAGTCAACAACACAAGAGAAAACTTAAAGATAGGATGCAAATGTGATGAATGAAGCTATTTATTAATGATTGTGACCAAATGAAAAAATATGGTATGAAAGTGTGACTGAAAAAGTTAGGGGCAAAGTTTAGGGTACAACAACTGCCCCTATTTAATTATCTTTCTGCCAGATAGGCGGAAAGTAATTAAATACAAATAGACCCGAATTTCGTCCCTGATGCGATGAGATGATAGCGTATGTTATGAATGAATGCACAGACTCTTTTTTGACATATTTTTTGAATGATGTATGAGATGAGACAGACTCTGTGGAAATATAGAAAGACTCGAAACTGGAAACTTATGGTAGTTTAGATGAAATGACATGGAAAGGCACACTAGGGAAACAACAAGATACTTCTGGATATCTGTCAGGGTGACAAAGAGTAACCTTCAATACTTGGAAAAAAGATAAAACTCGAGAAGGCAAGCAGCGACATCCAAGAATGGCATTGAATGAGGAGAGCAACTCTCTGGAAAAGGAAATCAGAAACATCTAGAAGAACAATAGATGTGGGATGAGACCAAATCTGAATCTACATCAGAGTCGTCCAGGAAAGACGTTGGACGGAAAAGAAACACGTCATCCAATAATGGCTTTGAATGAAGGGAAAACTCAACGTCTAATACTGGCTTTAGATGAGAGAAAAGATCACAATATCCAATACTGGCTTTGGATGGGGTGAGGAAAAAAACAAGACGTCCAATACTTGCTTTGGACGACAGAAAACGTAACAACATCCAATACTAGCTTTGGATGGAAAAAGAGATCTTGACATTCAATACTGGCTTTGAATGAAAGAAAAGCTCAACGTCTAATAATGGCTTTAGACGAGAGAAGAGATCACAACATCCAATATTGGCTTTGAATGAGGTGAGAAAAAAAACAAGGCGTCCAATACTGGCTTTGAACGACAACAAAAGATTCCGACAATCAATAATGGCTTTGAATGAATGGAAAGCTCAACGTCTAATAATGGCTTTAGACAAGAGAAAAGATCACAACATCTAATACTGGCTTTAGATGAGTGGAAAACTCAAGGCGTCCAATACTGGCTTTGGACGGCAAAAAAGGTAACAACATCCAATACTGGCTTTGGATGGAAAAAGAGATCTTGACATTCAATACTGGCTTTAAATGAAGGGAAAAAAGCATGACGTCCAATACTGGCTTTGAACAACAACAAAGATAACAACATCCAATACTGGATTTGGATGGAAAGAAAGATAGCTCATCCAAGATTAGCATTGGAAGAAAGAGAGACAGTTAAACTGGCATCTGCTTCGATAGGTGCCAAGTAAGTTGGACTTTGATCTCAAGGTGACATGTCAACTGCAACAAGACCTCGGGAAATGCAAATGAGGATGAAACACTCTTATTATGCATTATGTATGAATTTTGTTATGCACGATATGTGAATGATCTATGCATGTAATGCAGACGTTTATGACAATGAAGTTTGACTCTTTTGTGGAGGTAAGATTGGAAGTTTGAATCCTCAACACGGAGAACTCTGCCAAATTTGATTGGAAAGAAAAATGTCCTGAACCCAAATTTGTCACACTTGTAAATTGCATTGAACTGATGATCTTCTGGGGAAGGACATGGAGAGCTGCTTGGGGATTTGTCCCAGATTAGCTGACTGTTGAGGATAAACTGATCATGGCTTCAGACAAAAGTTGCTGAAAATGAGCTGATCACAGCTTCAACTCTGAAATGACTATTGGAGATAAACTGATCATGGCTTCAGCTCTGAAATGATTGTTGGAAATAAACTGATCATGGCTTTAGTTCTTGAAATGACTGTTGGGAATAAACTGATCATGGCTTCAGTTTTTGAAATGACTGTTGGAAAGGAATGCCCCAATATGTGTCTTGAAAATGATCTTCTGGCTAACCAATTCGGAGAAAACTCGCACTGAGCTATAAATCTTGAACTGATTCGCAAATGGACCTGGAAGATACTTGCCCCTGATAGGGTCACTGACCAAGTTTCTCAGCTGTTTGAAATTCCTTGATGAGGAAAGCTTGTTTGCAAGCAAAAATTATTTATTCAAACATGGTAATTTTAATGCAAAGTTCATGCAAAATTTTTGAATCCAAAATCATTTTTAAAATGATGTTATTGGTGTATAGAAAATGCATCACTGGTTAAAACGCAGTGGTTTATACTTTTGAGGTTAAAGAGAAAGAAAAAGTATGATACTAAAACAAATAGTTCACAAAAGATCTTAGGAGTCAGTTTACGCAACCTTGCTGTAGTATGCTTTCAAAAGAAACATGGCTTCAATTAGGTCTTTTGAGGGTTGTAACATGGTCTGGTTCATGGTTTAAGAAATAAAGGATAAAGGCTCAAAGTTTATTTGTACCCAACCCAATATTCGCGATGTTCTTCAGTCCTACGTTCAGTTAATTCAGAATATGCATTCAGGTTCCAAGAGGTTTTGGAATTGCACTGATGGTAGCAGTGACGATGGCTCAGAAGCTAAGGAATTTTTGAGACAGTAGTCACTTCTTCTTACATCCTTTTGTTGTTTTGAGGACTTTTGTCAACTCTGGTGGAGAATTTTAAGGATTTGAAGTCCTCTTCTGATTGAGTTTATTATTCCCAACTTTTTCCTGAACTATTTCATTTGAGATTACAGTCAGCGGGATGCCCCAGTTTTTGCCTGAACTGTTTCATTTGGAATTACAGTCAGCGAGATACCCCAGTTTTTTTCCTAAGTCTCCTTCAGAGGTTTTGACTTAGCGGGATTTTTCTTTTCATTTCATTTTTATTTTTGGAAAGATAATGTCTTCCTTGCTCAATGATTACGGGGAACCGTCTTTGTCATTTTTTGTTTGAGAGCATCTTTGACACTTCTTGCTATATGCAAAGGAAAGCTTGATCGGGACCTTTATTGAAAGGTGTATTGCACAATTTCTCTTGTAATTAAATGCACAACCAAATTAACTGAGAACTACCCATCCCCAGGTTAAGATTGCGGGTTTTTTCGTATAGAAAGAAACTCCAACTTCTAGGCTCAAAGGGGTGAACGAGGGATTAACTTCCTTATTTCTCCAGTGTTTGGGAGTTGAAATAATGCCTGTATATCCTCAGCAAAGTTTTATTCGAAAGCATACCAACAACAATTATGGGTATTTCGTTTTCATCATCCTCCCTCAAATCTTTGCATAAACAAAAGCTTGATAAAGGGAGTAAATAAGAGAAATATATTTGAAAGCAGTAAATGAAAATAATTTGAATCAAAACATTGCAATGCTCATTTCATTAAACTTAACATGAAAGTATAAACAATATTTGAAAGCAACAATTTTAACATAAACAAGGGAAAAATGCAAACAGAAAGAAACATGGCCTAGCGACTAATCAGTAACAAGGATGAGCTGTCCTGTCTGAAACACTGGCTTTAGGAAGTGACTTGAGGGTACCCCGACTCAGTCTTCAGCCACTTTGTTTTGGAAAAGGATTGTTGATAACATTAGGACCTTCCTCTTTGAAAATGAGAATATTTGCTTTCACCAATTCTTGCACTCTATTTTTCAATGCATAACAGCTTTCTAAATCATGACCGGCAACTCCCTGATGAAATTCACAATGAAGGTCAGATTTGAACCCTGCTGGAGGAGGATTTCAAGGAATCAGATGCCTAGTTGTAATCAAGCCTTTCCGCGCCAATGCAGGATACAATTCAGTGCATGTCATAGGGATGAGATCAAACTGGGCCCTATTCTGATTTTGATTCTGCGTAATATTCTGTTGTTGAGGAACCTGAACTGGTTGAGCATTAAACGCAGGAGTAACAAATGCTACTTGTGGTTGATCAATGTATTGAGGCCTACAGCGAGGTCCTCTTCTCTCAGTTGAGACAACATTGGCTTCTACCTCTTTCTTCTTCTGAAAGTTCCCAAGGTATTTCTTTGCACCATTAGAAGATTCAGCAGCTTTAGACACTTTACCATTCTTGATTCCTTCTTCTAATATTTGGCCAATTGTCACCAGGTCTGTGAAGCTGGAGAACACACTAACAATCATCTTCTCCCAAAAGAAAGGGGATAAAGTATCCATGAACAATCCAGTTAGCTCTTTCTCTGCCAGGGGTAGTTCAACTTGAGATGCCAATTCTCTCCATCGTTGAGCATATTCCTTGAAAGATTCTTTCTCATTCTGAGACATATTTTGCAGTTGGCGATGATCATGTGCCATGTCAAGGTTGTATTTGTATTGCTTTATGAAAGCATCAACAAGATCTTGGAAGCATTGGATACGACCTTTCTCAAGCCCCATATACCATTTCAATGAAGCTCCACTCAGACTATCTTGGAAATAATGGATAAGCAGCTTGTCATTCTTTATGTAAGCATACATCTTTCGAAAGTACATCACCAAATGACTTCTTGGATAAGTATGCCCCCTTATATTTCTCAAACTCGGGAGTCTTGAACTTAGCAGGCATAACCAGATCAGAAACTAGGCACATATTTTCAGTAGCAATACCGAAGACATCATTACCTTCCATAGCTCGGAGTCTTTTCTCTAAAGTCTGATATTGTTCTTTGAAATCTTCAAACTCACCAAAGTCTCCCCGAATCACACTTCAAGGACTGGCAACATGGTACTCAAAGAGAGGGTTCCCAAAAGCAGCTTGTGCAGCAGGTTGACGAGAAGTAGTATGAATGATTGGCTGAGGTTCATTGAAAATCGGAGCTTGAATGACTGGTCAGGAAGACTGGTCAACCATTAAAGTAATCGCAACAGGCATAGAGTAGTTATGAGGTAACCCAAACTCTGGCCATGTAGTAGATGTATGCTGGTTAGGTTGAGTGTCAACAGCAGTAGTTTGGATTTCAGATATCACAGTCCTTTGAGGTGGCTCTCCTTTGGAAATCAGGACTTGCATCATCTTAGTAAGTTTGGCCATGCCTGACTTCAACTCATCGATTTCCATTCTGACTTCCATGTTATGTTGTTCTTGGTTTTCCATTCTCAATCTGACAGCAGCTCTAGTCCCGTAGTTATGTTGAGGAATCAACTTGACAGTAGACGATTAACTGGAAGAAAGAAGCAACTGGGAATAAGATCCTGAACAACCTGGATGTATGTAGAATGATGCAGAAGATGCAAATGATATGCAATATTATGCAATGCACTGCACAGTAACAGGATCACATGGTTCAGATTCACGAGCCTGGAGTCAACGGTACAACCCATAAGGTATGGACTAACGGTTATCACCTGCCGAACAAGGTTCTAAGAGGTTCCCAGAGTCTACATCCTTCCTTTGGATATTACCAACGTCCCGATTAACTCGGTAATTAGCAATATTCTCAGGAAAAACTTGTCCGAGCGTAGTATCGCGTGACAACTATTTTCGTATTACTCCGTCTTAGCTTCCGCACTACACCTAAAAGGCCAAGATGGGTTAGGTAATCTACGGTCCTCAGCTTCAGTAGGCTCCCAGGTCGAAAGCAGTACGTCTTCCCGATTACTCAGTAAACGACACTACAATCAAAGGGGCCTCCACTGAGTGAGGGATCTCATGTCTCCTTTTTTGAGATTACTCCCTCAAATTTAACATGACTATACCGCCCGTCCTATCTTATGTTTGCCCAAAGTCTGGGTAGAAGACTTATAAGAAATCACCAAGCCCCTGAAAACCAGTAAAATCCAGACAAACATATATACAACATAATGGGAAGTAATAAACAACAAGTAAAACAATATATAAACACTCATAGAAAAGAAACAAACAAAGCTAGGATCGACCCACTTAGGAATGGACCAGCAATAGGTCAATCTATCCCTAGTGAAGTCGCCACTTTCCTGTCGCACACTTTTCTGGGGCTCAATTGCGACAATGATAATATGAAATAGAAATGTAGCGGTAAAGATTTGAGATTAAGCCATCAATTGACTTAACTCAATACAATGAAGTCGCCACCGCACTTTATTGTTTCCAAAGGGAAATGGGAAAAAAGCGAACAAAACCCAAAAAGATCAGATATCGAGGTACGGGGGTCGATTATGCAAAGGGAAGGTATTAGCACCCTAAGTATCTACGGTATTCCGCAGGATCCACTTTGTTTGGTTTCTTTTAAAATGAGTGTTGTGTAAAGTTTTACTTGCTAAAGAAAGAGAATGAATGAGTATTTGCAAACAAAAGAAAATGGAATGTTCTTTATTGTTTTTGTTGCTCGCTTTGGGTCGTAAGACTTAATGCCTACGTACTCCCTCGTGCAATGGGAAAGTCAGAGCACCGTAGTTCGGCTAGAAAAGACTTGTCTATTAATTAATTTTAAACAAGGAGACTAGTCGTCATTGTTAGGATAGAAATCTCGACTAACGCCTACAAGGTGTGGGAAAGATGGACCCTGCGTCAGCAAGAGTGAGGGTTTGAGAACGCCTCTAGTACTCAAGTGGAAAAGTAGACACCTTTATAACCATAGGGATAGGAGAATGTTGCTCGACTATCAATGAATCATATCTCATCTTGAAAAAAATTTTGAATGGTAAAAGTGCTCGAGCGCACAAAAAGGTTTGAATGAGTTGAAATTGTTTTTGTTAATTTTGAAAGATGTTGAAGTATGATTAAATGAATTTAAGTTTGTTTAAAGAAAATAAGTTTTAAAAGAAAAGCACTCGGCAAAGTCGAGGTTTATTATGAAAGCGGTTCAATTTTATAAACAAAGAAGATTTTGAAAAGAAGATGAGATGGTTTTGAAAATTAAAGAAGATGGGAGGAGATGAAGGGACTATCATAAAGCATAAGGTAAAAGCTAAGGAAGAGAACCGTCTAACCAACAAGAAGCCAATACTTGACATTATGGGTCAAGATAGAATTCCCATTCTTTGGATTGAAACCAAGCAAGCAAAGATACTAGACCTCTTGAGAAGACCAAACTTCAAGTGTATTAAGTCTTCAAAAAAATTGGGCAGAGTAACGGTTGTATACGGGTGAATTCCAGATTACACACAAAGTATGTAATCACAATAACCTGCACACAAAACAAACAAATAACCCAATGTCTTGAGGTAAACCTCAAGAGCTCTAGACAAAATATCCATTAAGGTCACAAGGTCTCTAATATAAGCCAAGGTCTCTAATCCTAAGTCCAAGAAGTCCAATACTCCATAATGCCAAGGATAGTAACCAAATAGTCCAAGTATCATTAATGTCTTTTATGGTTCATGTTGATTATTAAGTGTCTTTAAAAGGAAAAGAAAAACTCAAGTGAACAAAATAAAAATGACATAAAGTAAATGCTCAAGTGAGCAAAGATGAAAATATCATGAAATGTAAATGCAAAAAGTAAATGGTACATAAAGCATAAAAATAAAAGCATAAAGTAAAGTCAATTGTTAGAAGTTAATGGTTAGTTGGATGACCATCTTGAAACTTGCATTTGGAATTCATTAGAGGATTGGTAGAACCAAAGCCTCCACACAACAAGTTGCATTTGCTTTTTGTCAAGTATATCATCCATTTTGGAATTCTCAAAAAGTAACATTTAATGATCAACGATGTTTAAGTGATCCGCGTTGACCAAAAGTGATGTAGATCCATTAGAGGATTGGTAGAACCAAAGCCTCCACACAATGAATCTCAATGTTATTGGATCAAAGAGATAAAATTAACACACTTGGGCTTGCAATCATAAGTTTGGGCCACGAATGATCATTTATTCGAATTAGGACAAAATTTAGCGTTATGTTAAGCAATCGTAAGTGGACTTATGTAGAAGTTGCACCTCTTTTGAGGCCGGTCAATTGCAATATATGTACTTCATGTTTGGATAAATGGTATAGAGATCACCATACCTTAAAACGTAGCATAATTAAAAAATAAAGGGACAAGATGAAGAGGGAGGGGAATGATAAGCTAATTTAGATCACCACCTCAAAATTCTTTCATCTTTAAATTCAGCCACTCCTCTTGATGGATTAAAGCACTAAACATATCATTAATCCAAAGAACCAAAAATGAATTAAATAATTCACTCTTAGGTAGATTTGAATTGATGAACATTTATCCAACTTCATCTACATCACAAAGTCCATTGAGTTTAAAGAGAAATTGGACATTTAAAATTGCAATCCAAACCAACAATCAAAAGGAGTGAGTAGAAAAAGCATTTTGGATCAAAGCTGCCCCAAAAAAAGGAAAATAAAATGCATTATGTCCCCGTGTAAATCAATTGCGCTACTATGTAAATCGATTTACACAGTACAATTTTCAAAAATCTGCGTGAAATTGCTTCTGTGCAATCGATTACACTGTTACTGCAATCGATTGCACGCTGTTACAGACAGCAAAACAACATTTTAAAAGGCCAAATTCTTGTTCAAACTTTCCATCAAATACCTTATGATCATGGATCCAATTGAGCACGAAAATTCCATCAAATTATGAGAAAATAACACCATTGGAATCACAAAATAATGCTCAAAGAATCAAACCCAAAGATCAACAAGAGATCACATTGTGAAAGATGAATTATCCAACTTACCAAAGGTAGATCTAGAGAATTATCAACACAACTTCAAGAATTTGCTTCAATTAAATCACATGAATCAATTTCCAAGCTTGGATGTAGAGAATTGATGAAGAAAAATTGTTTGGATGAAGGTTTAGCTCAAATATTAGTAAGCTTCAATGCAAAGCTTACTAACTTTTCTTGAAAATGGAGCTTTGAGTGAATTTGGTTGATGGAGAGAATTGAGAGATTTTTTAGCAAAGTGATTTTGGCTATCAAAAGCTTGAAATTTGAATGAAATGAGGGCTCTATTTATAGAGTTTTAGATTGGGATTAGTGGTAATTTGGTAATTGATTCTTGGAGCCAAAATTTGAATTAATGATAATTCTTTCAAAAATTAGAGGAAAATTGGAGCCAAAATTTGACAAGCTTGAAATTGCTGATTTTATTTCAAAATTTCACATTGTGCAATCAATTGCACTATAGTGCAAATCGATTTGCACAGTGTATTTTTCAAAAATGGCGCAAAATGCACTTTGTGCAATCGATTACACTCTAGGAGCAATCGATTGTACAGTGAAAAAAATGAAATTTTTTTAATTCTTTTTCATTGCAAATAGAGATTTTAGGGAAATAATACCGGAAAATCTTATTTGCCATATGCTTCGAATCAGTACCTACAAAACACAAATATGCAAAGACAAAGACAAATATTTTTTTTTGTATTTTGATTAGAAGTTAGTCAACAACACAAGAGAAAACTTAAAGATAGGATGCAAATGTGATGAATGAAGCTATTTATTAATGATTGTGACCAAATGAAAAAAATATGGTATGAAAGTGTGACTGAAAAAGTTAGGGGCGAAATTTAGGGTACAACATTGGTCCCTAAGCCATCCATTGTTCTTGTTGAATATGAGGAAGCTCTTCAAGGTGCTTTAGCCAAAATGAAACAGAAGAAGGAGGATTGGGAGAACAAATTATATATTTCCAATGCTGAGAAGTTAGAGTTGCAAAAACAGTTGAAGGAGAAGTATGATTTGCTTCTTTAGATGGATGGGTTTCTTCTTCAGAAAGACAAGTTGTTTGAGCAACATGACAAGAAGAGGAAAATGACTGAGTCTTAAAAACTATTACTAATCTTCTAATTAAACAAAAAAACGAGTAAATTGCAGTGTGATTAAATCCAAAAACTTAAAAATGAAACAATCAGATAAAATCATTAAGCGTTTCTGGGCAAAAAACACCTTATTGAAAGTGAAAACTCGGTCAAAGTGCTTGCCGATGATGTTATGAGAAACGAATACTTCTCGTTTGTAGTTGTTGCTGTAGCGGTAGAAATGTTTAAGGCTAAGCCATTAGATTGACTAGACTTATTCAAATCAAAATAAAAATTGCCATCGCGCTTTATTGTTTCCAAATGAATGGGAAAAGAGCGAGTAACCCAAAAAAGAGGGGGAAAGATTCAAGATAATGAGGTTGGTTATGCAAAGGGAAGGTATTAGCACCCTAAACATCTACAGTACTCCGCAGGAACCTCTTTGAAAAATATGTATATTTTGGCTATAAAATGTTGTATGTAAAATATATGGTGGAGGTGAGAAAAGAAATATATATTTTTTAATGATTTTTGCACCCGCCGCGGTTGCGAACCTTTAGTGCCTATGTACCACCTTTCGTGCAATAGGGGATCAGGGTACACGTAGTTCACCTTAAAAAAAATTTAAAACACAAGTGTGTTGGTTAATTTTATGAGATAAGACATCATCGTCATTGTCCGTGTGGAAAACATACTTACTACCTACAATCATGAGAAAGGAGAATTTGTATCATCTCAAAGTGGAGGATATGACTTAGATTTTAAAATCAACAATGCCTCACTCAACACCCAAGTGGAAAATATCTCTCTTCACTACATATTGTAGAAGCATAGTTGTTTGCATCACTACAAGGATTGACAATAGTCCAATCTTTTGAGAAAAGTTTTAAAGATAAGATCCAAAATGGCAAAATGGTTTGAAATGAGATTGATTGACTTTTAGTCTTCTCACAAAAAAAATGTCAAGGTATCATTAAGTTGATTGAATTTTATTTATGAAAAGGTTTTTAAAATGTATGAACCTAAATCCAAGTTTATTATGAAAGTGGTTCAAGTTTAAAAACAAGAAGAGTTTTCAAAAGGAGGAAGAAGATTTTTGAAATTTAAGAAGATGGGAGGAGAAGAAGAGACTATCCTATAGAATAAGGTAAAAAGTTAGAGATAAGAATAATCTAACCAACAAGAAGCCAATATTTTACATTATGAGTCAAGATAGAATTCCCATTCCTTGGATTAAAACCAAACAAGCAAAGATACCAGACCTCTTGAGAGAATCAAACTTCAAGTGTATTAAGTCTTCACAAAAATTAGGCAGAGTAACGACTGTATACGGGTGAGTTCCAGATTACAAACAAAGAATATAATCACAATAACCCGCACACAAAACAAACAAAAAACCCAATGTCTTGAGGTAAACCTCAAGAACTCTAGACAAAATATAAATTAAGGTCACAAGGTCTCCAACATAGGCCAAGGTTTCTAATCCTAAGTCCAAGAAGTCCAATACTCCATAATGCCAAGGATAGTAACCAAATAGTCCAAATATCATTAAAGCCTTTTTTAGGGTTCATGTTGATTATTAGGTGTCTTTAAAAAAAGAAAAGAAATGCTCAAGTGAGCAAAACAAAAATAACAAGGATAGAAATGCTCAAGTGAGCAAAATACAAATACATGAAATGTAATGCTTAAAGTAAATGGTACATAAAGCATAAAAAATAAAAGCATAAAATGAAATAAATTAATAATTAGTGGTTAGTTGGATGACCATTTTAAAACTTGCATTTGGAACTCATTATAGGATTGATAGAACTAAATCCTCCACACAACAAGTTGCTTTTGCTTTTTGTCAAGTATATCATCCATTTGGAATCCTCACAAATACCATTTAATGATCAACAATGTTTAAGTGATCCGCATTGACCAAAAGTGTTATAGATCCATTAGAGGATTGGTAGAACCAAAGCCTCCACACAATGAATCTCAAAGTTATTGGATCAAAGGGATCAAATTAACATACTTGGGCTTGCAAACATAGGTTTTGGCCACGAATGATCATTTATTCGAATTGGGACAAAATTTAGCGCCATGTTAAGCAATTGTAAGTGGACTTATATAGAAGTCGCACCTATTTTGAGGCCGGTCAATAGCAATTTATGCACCATTTGTTTTGAGACATGATATTGAGATCATGCTCCAATAACACTTAGTGCAATAAGAAAGGGATGAGATGAAGAGGGATGAGAAAGAATACAAACCACATTTGAATTAAATTTTAATTAAACTATTATTAAAATCATTCATCCATTTTATGGAGTTAGACTAAACACCATGAATCCAATGATGTTAACAAAGTTCATAATAAAAAATTTCAACCCAAGATCAGCCATAAAATAATCACAAAATAATATTGCATTTAATATATACATTAGAAAAGTTTTAGAATATTTTAAAATAGAAATAAAAGATAAAAATATAAACTATGTTCAAATTAATCAAGAAATAAAAAGTAAGACCATAGAAAAATCAGAAAAGGACTCAAATATTTTTATAAATTTTTTGGTAATTTTTTAAAGTCAGAAACTATTTTTGAAATTAAAAGAAATGAGTAGAATAAACCAAAAATGATTAAAAAAAAACAAAGTCAGAAGTAAAAAAATAAATAAGGTCACCAATATTTGTCACAATATTATTGGATCATTCCCTAATTTTTTCTGAATTTAAAAATGTATAAAAGTATTTTTAAACATTTAAAACAAATAAAATAAAGTGATAATTTATAAAAAAATATCAAAACACAAAATAAAATGGTGAGAAAATAAAAATCAGAAAGAGAATAATCAAAAATATTTTTCATAATTTTTTCAGATTTTTTGGACCAAAAATGATTTTTCTATGATTTTTTTTGAAATTTAAAACAATTAAATGTAAAAATCAGAAAATAAAATAAAAACCAAAAAGATGTGGACCAATGGATGAGAGTCAAAACGCGCTAGTAATCAAATCCAAGGGATCTGGCGTACTGTGCATATCATGGTCATTACTGAATAAAGCATGGAATCAAATATAAATCAGAAATTCAAAAAATACAAATGGCGCTGTTTCATTGATTGAAGGATGACATGTTTGTCATCTTCAACCTCCAGCCAGTCCTAAAACCAGGTTGCTCAATCTATAAAATCAGAGCACGAGACCTATGCCATTCGCTTCGTCTCTTCAAGATAAAGACAACCACACATTCGCGACAAATTTATATAAATTGTAGCTCAAGCAATTTGAAAGGAAAGTTTTGAAAAGAGATTTGAAATTTCATGGTCAAAACGTGTTTCCAGATAAAAGCAAGCGTTGCGACTAGAACCAGAGCAATGAGAGCATCACAATGATATCAAAGTTTTGAATAATTGATGGAGAAATCTACCTATTGAAGTTGAGTTACAGAGCTCTGAAACTGGACTTCTATGGAGCAATATAGGGCACGATTCTTGAAGGTAATTGTATGGTTAGCTTCAGGGAAGATCAAGGAAGGTGAATTGATAGAAAAATTGGATTAAAAAAGGCTTGAACACTGATTACGAAGTTACCGAAAATTGAGTTATGAAACAATTTTGGCAGGGTGATTCTGGCTATCCAAGCTTGAGGAAATGAATGGGGGATGACCCTCTATTTATAGGAGAATGGATGGGATCCTCAAGCGTGTGAAATGATGAAGTTTGGAGGGAAATTGTGGGGGGTCTGCAGCATGAACGAAGTGTGATTTGTTTAGCATCAAAACTCAGCCAAATCGTGCGTTTCATGATGCTAAACACCTTTGGAAAGTTGCTAAACATGATTAGAAGTAAAAACACGTGGAAAACTTGTGATTAGAAGCCAAAACAAAGATTTCAAAATCTGACTTGTGATGAAACTTCAGTTTCAAGCTACAATTTCAAAATAATGGCATTTTCAGCTCAAGGGGTCTTATGACATGATTCTTGATGCTTTAGAAAGATGAGGTTACAAGATTTGCAATGGAAAAAGAATGGAATTAAATGGATGCTTGAGCTGAAAGTTGCATTGAGTCAAAGTTGGAGAAAAAATGTTGACTTTCCATACTTAGAAATATTTCAATTTTTTCTTCAAAAGTGACCTATAATGTTTTGCATCCAAACATGGCCTTCCACTTGGAATTTGCTCTTGACCAAAAAAGATGGCATGAAATAGACCTCTTGAATGTCATTTTGAAACTTGAAACATTCAAAATATCCAAAAATTGAGAGAGTTATGAATTATTGAAGTTGGAAAAATATCATGAAATGACCTATAATCTTTTGCATCCTTAGGGCATCTTCCATCCATTTTCTCACGTTGCACATAAAAGAAGGCATAAATTTCACATCCTGAAGATAAATGTGGAAAAAGAGTGGGCTCAAGGTGATAAAAATTAACTAAGTTATGATCATTTGAAGTCACACATGATAAATTAGGGGTTCATCTAGAGGACTTGTAATCTTTCTTCATCATCAAGTTTCTTCCACATGAAAACTCCTTTAAATGTTTGAAGTGATTTGTTAATAACCCTTTGAAGAGAAGTATGTTTTTGGAATCACTCAAAAATACCAAAATATGAGCAAGATATACTTATTTGAAGTTCAAAACCCTAGCTCATAGACCAAGAAAATGCTTTGAGGAACTTTGACAATTTTGACCAACCTTCTTGTACCAAAAGTCTTGCTTTGTAAATAGAAGTTATTGAGGATGATAATGAGAACTAATAGCCATCAAACCCACTTCCATATCTTGAGAATTTGGAGAAATATGCACTTGTGATCAATGGGAACAAGACCTTGTCCAATCATGACAACTTCTTCCATCAACCCTTTGTACCTTTGAATCAATTTGATAACTTTGAAATGTGATGAACCAAAATAAACTTTGCCATGCCATTTCTTCCAAAACAACATCAATGGTGAGATTTGAATTTCTCAAGCTTTATTGACTAGGGCATGGAAATAAACTCATGAACCCATGTGTTGTACCCCAAAATTTGCCCTCCCATTTCTCATTGATTTCTCATCACTAAGCCCTTGGAGCTCAAGATCCAGTTAGGGTTTCATCTGCTCAAGACTTCTCCTTGCACTGTTGACCCAAATTAGGGTTTGTGTTTGCACAAAGATGTTTTAACCAAAAATGCCTAAGATGACTTTCATGCTTCATATTGGACTCCCAAGTTTATCCATACCAAGTTTCAAGTCTTGATTCCAAGTTTTGCCCAGTCAATTGGACAGTTGACCTAGAAATCAACTGTATTGGGGAAAAAGTCAACTGTGGCCAATTGACAGTCAAATCCCATGAAAATTGACCCACATCAACATTATGAACTCACATGGACCATTTGATCAAGTTTGGATCACAATTCCACAAGAAATTTGATCAGATCACCAAAAGGGCAAAATGGTCATTTTTAGGGTTTTGACTGCACAAGGGCAATTTTTGACTGTTTGACCTAGCCAATGGCAAACCAAGCTCACATATGGACTCAAGGACCCCATGGAATTGTCTTGACATGCTCAACAAGTTCAAGAGATCCCAAATGCACAAGATTGACAGTTGAATTTCCCAGTCAATTGATCAATTTTGACTGTATACTGAAAAGTCAAACTTTGACTTTTTGGTCAAAATCAAGTGTCAAGATTCATTTTTCATCAAAACATTCCAAGTCATGAAACTTGTTCATCAAGAAATCCAAAATTGCAAATTAGGGTTTGAAATGAAGATTTTTCATAACTTAGAATTTTTCTAAGTTATGAAAAAACCTAATTTTTTCCTAACTTTGCCCCACTTTCTCACCAAGATTCATTTGGATTCAAGCAAAAGTCAAAACATAAAAGTTGTGGCCTATTGCATAATCTACAACTTTGATTCACAAAGTTTTCCCAAAAGAGGCTTGTATCTCAAGTTACAATTTTTGGAACAAGGGTACCAAACCATTCTTAACTTAGAGAAAATTTGACCTATTTTAGGCAAGGTTTTTACCTAACTTCAAGACCATTTTTCACATATTTCCACTTGGCATTTCAATTTGTATTTCAAATATGGATTGTAGTACACACTCAAATCTTTCCAAAATGTCCAAGAACTCATCAAACAAACTCATGGTTAGGGAGAATCGAATTTTGCAATATGGGAAAAACTCACTTTGGATTTGGCCAAGTTACATGTTCATACACTTAGGCAATTTTCAAATCAGCATGCATTCCTTGATTACAGGCCCTAAAACCCTTTTGCACTCATAAATTTAATGCAAACTCTTTGTGCCAAGACCATATTCTATGTGTTCAAGCATTGCATAATGGTTTAATCCCAAAATAGATAAAGCACTTTAACCATTTTTGCAAAAGTGAGCTTTATGTCAAAATGCAAATCCAAGAAGTACAGTTCAAATCCCCTTGGCACAAGTTTAGGAACTAATTACACTGATCAATGCCAAGGTTTGCAGCACATTAGGGGGGCCTCTACCTGTCTAAAAACCAACTTGACCTTTTCTTGCTTAAGTGTGAAGAAACATAGCATTTTACACAACAACTCTCATTTCCTGTAAACCAAGCTTAAGCAAACTTGTCAAACACTTTCTAAACATCAAACACAAGCTGAAACACGAGCTATCCACCTCCATTGCCCTCTTAAACACAGAATCACCCTCAAACTGTCCAAACAGAGCACCTGCTGCAGTTTGAATCCCACAACTCATTTCCATCGTGCATTCTTGCCCAAACCAGTTCAAACACCTTCCCTACCATCAATGCAAACTATCCAAAGCATTAGAAGTGGACTGTAACTCCTCTAATCAGTTTGGCCATTTTCATTTCTTGTTTTGCAGGTGGAGTGCTACAACTCGATTCAGCTAGTTTCAAAGCAAAGTAAAACTTGGAATAGCATCCCTGGACATCAAGGAAGCTGTACCAATCATCACCTTGCTCTGAAAGTACCTCCATCATCAGATACAACTTCAACTGAACAGGTATATTCTTGAACTTCTATCTCTCAATGTAGACATCATTAGCTCTAGGTTTGTGAATAAGAAGTGTTCTATTCATGCCCCTGAAACTGTACATACCTTTACTTTTCATTTATTTTGCATATGCTGTGAGAATTTAAGGTCTGAATATTGATAAAAAGTTAGGTTAAGATTTGAGAATGATAAAATTCTCTCTCATTTCTGAGAGTTAGGAGGAGTTCTTTACATATTCAGAATCGTGGCTTGATGATTAACATTTCTTATGTTGTAAGTTTGTGCAAAAAGTCAAGGAATCCAGATGTTTGAATCAGTGTACAGGCGCGCGTTTTTGACATTGTTTCTGGCCAGAGGTTGAAGAAGAACCTATTGGGCTGGGCTTGTTCTATTTTTCTTATTCGCACCATGTTATTACTTTCACACCCCCTGAGCCCATTTTGTTTGTTTTAATGATTTTTTTACTTTTCTTTTTTCATTCTGACTTATTTATTTTTCCTCATGATATTAAAAATATAAAAATAATTTTTTAAACCATTTTTGAATTTATTAGGCATTTATTTGTTTAGACGTTCATTTGTACATAAATAAATATATAAACACTTTTATTCAAAAATACTAAAAAATAATGCAAACACATTTTATTTTTCATTTTTATTTTCTTTTATCTTCTGAAAATATTTTATATAAAATATACTTTTTTTATAAATATTAAATATTATTATTTTTGCATATATAATATATATTTAGTAAATAATAAAGATATTTATATATGTATTAGTATATTTAGGTTAAAATACAAAAATACATACATTTTTTCTTTTATTAATATTTGACCTCAAAAAAATACTTTTTATAAATATACTTCATTTTTATTTTTATTTTTGTATATAATAAATAAATATGGTACATATTAAATAATTAATACTTTTATTTAAGAAATTAGGGTTTTGCCCTAAATACACAAAAACTCCAAAAAATAATACTTTTTTTATTTTGTTTATTTGACATAAAAAATACTTTTTTTTCATACATATAAAAACCCTTTTTGCATCTTGCATATTTATCTTATTTCTATTTAATTTGTGCAATCAATTATCTTGTAAATAATTCCAAATTGATGTAATAGCTAGGTTTAAATTCCTTGTCTAAATACCCCCCATTTGAACATTTGTACCCCCCTTCCCATATTGTGTTGTAATAGCTTAGGAACTTTAAATTTCGCACTTTATTGCTTTCTAAATATACCATGTTAGAATTAGGGTTTGTATGCAAATAAAAAGAACAAAAATAGTTTGACCTAATTTCAAGATAATCAAGCATGAAAATGGACAACACTAATCACACTTGCACCCCTAGGGTATTCCACTTGTTGCCTTCAATAAATGGGCCATATTGCATGTTAGGTCTCTTTGGGCAAAACAAAAACAATCAATTGATCATAGTCCCCCGATGACGCTTTCGAAAAGTTGCCTAAAAATGATCAAGTCCCTTAAAGGAAAATTGCCCAAAGATACTTGGCACCATTGCAATTATGGTCTAAACGATGACCCACGCCCGTCCCTTTCACATCCTAACACAAGATTGTCCACCAAATGAAATGGTGGAACAAAATTGTTAAAAGGGTTAAAACATAACAAAAATCTTTGAGAACTTTAGGGTAGATAGCTCTTAAGTACTTGTCAACTTGCAAAACAAAAACACTTGCCTATTTTTCAAACCACACTTCACAAACACTTTTAAAACAAACTTTCAAAAAAACCTTGAAACATCTTTTCAAAAAGACAAACACCTTTTGTAAAACATTCGAGTAAAGAATTGTTACAAGGGTAGCCTAGACAAGGCATCTTTTTCAAAACATTTTCAAAACCACACACAAAGCACCATTTCAAACAATTGAAAACCAAGGCAAGTTAATCTAAGCAAGTACCTAAGAGCCCATGGATAACCATGGATAGAAAGGGTGCTAATACCTTCCCTTTCTATAATCTAATCCCCGAACCCACGAAATATCTCAAAGGTTTTTGCTGTGCTTTTTTAACCTTTCCTTTAGGATAAAATAAAAAGTCGGTGGCGACTCTTGCTCAACCGAAACATTTGCGAAAACAAATGCAAAACACACAGTTAGTTCTCCCACCGTATCACACCATGGATCAACTTGCTAAGCCACATTGCCTTTACCTACATTATTAACAAGTGAGACCATCCAACATTGAATTTTATTAATTAGAAAGAAAATCAAGTCAAAATATCTATGATCACAAAAGAAAACAAGTCAAGATGCTTGGTGATTCCTCAAAGAGCAAAACTAAAGATAGGGAGGAGGACCAAAAGCCCTAATGTGATCTTGTTGTGATTGAATCAATATGGTATGATGAAGGGATCTTAGGGGCAAAAATTGGGGTACAATAGCTGACCTTATTTAAGTTTCTTCTATCCAGAGATGCGAAGGTTAAAAATCTTCGTGTCGACACGATCGAAGATACTTAAATATAAAACAAACCCTTTTTTGATCCTAAGATGCCATGCAATGCTTATGAATATGAATGCACATGGACAAATTCAAAGGGACGCAAAACACCACTAGGGATGTAACAAAATAAAAAACAAAAGAGAAACCTGACCAGGAAAATAAATCACTGGTGGACCGAAAGACCCAACTTATAGAGGATAATAAAAAGTCAAAGGATACACCAACTTTTACTGAAGGTGAAACTACCAATGCTCATTGAGGGTAGAAAGAGGAAAGAAATAACAACATCGACGTTTAATGACGGTGGGATACCAACGTTCACCGAAGGTAGAAAGAGAATATATCAAAGCATCTCCGTTCATTGACGATGAACTACCAACGTTCATTGAGGGTAGCAAAAAGATAACAAGCACAAACTTTCACTGAAGGTGACCTACCAACTTTCACTGAAGGTAGAAAGAGAATATATCAAAGCATCACCGTTCATTGCCGATGAACTACCAATGTTCACTGAGGGTAGCAAAAAGATAACAAGCACCAACTTTCACTTAAGGTGACCTACCAACTTTCACTGAAGGTAGAAAGAGAATATATCATAACATCACCGTGTTTACAGTGATTTCTAGTAAACAACCGCTAGTCTTCCAATTTACTAATTTATTATTGGTTACTTGCAGGATCGACTAGATTGACCATAGAACACATGTGTCATAACTTATTTCCATGTTCATATCTATTATATTGATAGACTTATTAGGAAAGATTTCTAAAATGGTCTATAGGAATAAACTAACTGAATGTAGGCAGGAAAGGCTTCGAATTAAACTTGGGCTTGAATGTAAAGATAAGTGTTTGACTAAAAGGATAAAGCAAAAGTAAATCGAAGGATTTAAGGGTAAAAATACTGTCTAACAAAATGACTGTTTAAAGGCAAGTAAAGCAAAGAAATGCAAGGAAATCAAAGGATTTAAAGGCAACGAAATAACTGTAATGCAAGGAAATCAAAGGATTTAAAGGTAAAAATACAGTCTAACGAAATGACTGTGTTTAAAGGCAAGTAAAACAAAGAAATGCAAGGAAATCGAAGGATTTAAAGACAACGAAGTGACTGTAAAGGTGAACTAAATATAACAAGACTTGTATTGAAATTGTAAAAAAGTAATGATGTTCAACACGTACATTGTATCTTCTGACTCGTTTTCCTTAATTCACGGAAGTTTGAGTATTTTGAGATCTTTTAGTACATAAAAGTGAACATTTTTAAATCTAACATAAGAACACCTATTTATAGTGTCTTGACCCTAACAACCCTATTCTAAAATCACGCCACATTCAAAGCATGCAGGCTTCCTATGTTTGCTGACTTCCCCGCGTCTTCTAGAATGGCGCTCTTTATTTGAAATTCGAAATCTGTACCAATCGAAGCATCTTGCGAAATATGTACCAATCGAAGCATCTTGCTTCTTCGTTGCTTTCGAAATAACCCAATTACTTGGACCGTTTCCAACTTCTAGCACCCTTACATAAAGGAGCTCTTTTATAATTCGAACACTAAAACAAGTCCAAATCAAAATCTGTTGGAAATTGAATAATCCTTCAACATAATGACTCCATATCTCCCACTAATATCCAATATTGATATTAATCTCCTTAGGTACTTTATTCGAAATATTATTTCGATAGTGGTTTCTTCCTTATTCGAAATAGCCAGCTAACAAATTGCCCCCCAAGAACATGTATTTCGACAGATATAAAGAAATACTTGTTTTTTGACTCATCCAGGCTATTTCGAGAGTATCAAAAACTCATGCATTATCCTGCAGTGATTCTAACCTCTTGCAAGCATGGTTTATACCTTTTTAAGTATTTCCCATTTACCCTCAAGATTCTTCTATTTCGTAAGCATTATTCGAAAATGTTTTCAATACTCGAAAGGGACCCTCCCAATGGGGTGACCATTTACCTAATAACCTGTTCTTTTTATCCATATGTAATATAACCTTCCATACCAAGTCATTGGTTCAGAACAACTTACTTTTAACTCTTTTGTTGTATGCTCTGGCTACTCTTTCTTTCTGTCTTCTCATAACTTCTAAAGCATGTAGCCTATCTTCATCCACGTCCACTAATTCATTCATCATCATTTCCCAATATTGATCAGTTGGTATTTCATTTTGTCTTTGGATTCTTACTGATTGTAAGTGTATTTCGGCTGGAAACACTGCATCATGTCCAAAGGTAAGTCGAAACAGTGTAGTATTTGTTGCTTCTTTAGGAGATGTTCGACATGCCCACAAAGCTTGGTCCAAAGTTTTGTGCCAATTTCTTGGCTTTCGTCCTACATCTTTCTTTATCAAACCTATAATGACTTTATTGGCTGCTTCTACTTGTCCATTAGCTTGAGTATAGTAAGAAGTTGACGTGAGTAATTTAAATCCCATTTCTTTTGCAAACTCTTGCATTTTTCGCCCTGTGAAAACTGAACCTTGATCTGTTGTAATACTTTCTGGTATTCCGAACCTGTAAATTATTTACCTCTGGATAAACTCCATAATGACCTCTTGATCAACGTTCACTAGAGGAATTGCTTCGACCCATTTTGTAAAATAATCTATACCCACAAGGATATATTTCTGTCCTTTGGATGATGCTGGTCGAATTTCACCAATTAGATCTAATGCCCATCCTCTAAAAGGCCAAGGCTTAACAATTGAATGTAACTCACTTGCAGGAGCATGTTGAATACATGTATGAACTTGGCATTGTTCGCAACCTTTAGCAAATTCTATGCAGTCTTTGAGCATAGTGGGACAATACATTCCATATCAAAACAACAACCATTTCATTTTGTGACCTGCTTGATGTGCCCCACATGCCCCACTGTGCACACTGGATACTGCTAAATATGCTTCATTTTCTCCTAAACACTTGAGTAATATACCTTCTAGGGTTTTCTTGAAAAGTTCATTTCCTATTAGGACATAAGATAATGCCCTATATTTGGTCTTTTTCTCTGTACTTACTGAAGGTTCTTTCAGGTAATTTACTATGGGACTTCTCCAATCTGTATCTGCTAAAGTATCACTATTTAGAACTTTGAATTCTTTCTGATCTGCATAACCTAGTTTCGAAGTTTCCAAGTCTAATGGTGATAATCTGGTAGCCAATATTCTGCCTCTTGTTTCTATGAGATATTGGAGTTTTTCTCTATATATCTTATATCCTGAAGCTATTTGAGCCAAGTCATTTGCCTCCTGATTATCAATTCTGGGAATATGTTTTATATCCACATATTCAAATTTTTTGAGTAATCTATTAGCAATAACGAAGTACATGATCAAATTTTCCTTGATACATTTGTATTCTTTGGTTATCTGTTTGATGACCAGCTCTGAGTCTCCCTTAATTTCGACTCTGGTTGCCCCTAATTCTAGCAAAGCTTCAAGTCCAGCAATTAATGCTTCATACTCAGCTTCGTTGTTCGAACAAGGAGGGCCTTCTAACTTGTACTTGAATTTCGTTGGAATTCCCTCAGGAGAAATTATAAGGACTCCAACACCACTTCTATATTTATGTGTTGACCCATCAAAGGATAATTTCCAAGGCTGGACCTCAACATAATCTAACGCGAAGTCCTCACTCACAAAGTGATCCACTATGAAATCTGAAACTACTTGTCCTTTCATAGCTTTTAAAGGCTTGAAGGTCAAATTGTACTCAGTGAGCGCTAAGGCCCATTTGCCAATCCTGCCGTGCAAGATTGGTTTCGAAAGCATATGTTTAATAACATCAAAGTGAGATAAAACATAAACATCAACGAGTTTAATATAATATTTAAGTTTTGTACAAGAGAAATACAGACAAAGGCATAGTTTTTCAATGCTACTATACTTAGCCTCTGCTTTATTTAGAACCCTACTAAGATAATAGATGGCTCTTTCGACGCCATCATCATTTTCTTGGGCCAACATACTACCTATAGTTACATTGGAGGCAGAGATGTATAACCTCATTGGTTTATCTTTCGAAGGGGGTGCAAGTATAGGAGGATGCATCAAATAAGCTTTGATTTTCTCGAATGCCTCCTGATGCTGCACAGTCCATTCAAAATTCCCTTGGTTGAGACGGAGCAGTGGAGAGAATGCTTGAGTACGCCCACTCAAATTAGATATGAATCTCCTTAAAAAGTTAATTTTACCCAATAGAGATTGCAACTCTTTCTTGGTTGAAGGAGGCTTCGTCTCCATAATAGCCTTCGTCTTTTTCAAGTTAATTTTGATCCCCTTCTTGTGGACCACAAAGCCTAGGAAATCCCCAGCCTGAACAAAGAAAGCACATTTAAGAGGATTCATTTTTAAGCCATGTTTTCTCATTCTTTCGAATGACTGGCAAAGGTGAGTCAAATGATCCTCACCAGAAACAGATTTGACCACTATGTCATCTATATAAATCTGCATAAATGACTCAATGAAATCATGAAAAATAGTGTTCATTGCCCTCTGATATGTTGCCCCAGTATTTTTTAGTCCAAAGGGCATAACTACCCATTCATAAGTGCCTAAAGCGCCTGGACATCTGAATGCAGTTTTGGGAACATCATCCTCAGCAATAAAAATCTGATTATACCCAGAGTATCCATCTAACATACTCAGGTATTCGAAACCCGCAGCAGAATCAATCAGCATTTCTGCTATAGGCATGGAATATTCATCTTTTTGGGTGGCAGTGTTTAAATCCCTAAAATCTATGCAAATTCGTAAAGATCCATTTTTCTTAATAACAGGTACAATGTTAACAAGCCATTCTACGTACCTTGTGGTCCTGATAAATTTGCATCGAAGGAGCCGTTCCACCTCTGCCTTTATTTTTTAGAGGATTTCTGGAGAGAATCGTCTAGGCATCTACTTGATGGGCTTCTTGCCATCCTTGATTGGAAGCCTATGTTCTACCAGTTCCCTCTTTAAACCAGGCATTTCATCATAGTCCCAGGCGAAGCAATCTCTATTTCGTTTGAGCATTTCAACCACTTTGCCTTTTAAGTTAGGACTAAGCTTCACACTGATGTATGTAATCCTTTTTTCGACACCATCCCCAATATCAACTTCCTCCAAAGGATCTTGGGCCAACATCTTAGCGCTTGATGACTCTGGATCCTTTTTGAACCCCAAGGGCTCTTGATCATAAATGGCATCTAGTCTTTGATCCATCAGTTCAGAAGTTTGTCCATCACATGATGAGGATGAATGGTTCCTTCAGGATTTGCTATTTCTTTTTTGTCTATGGCTTCGACAGCCATGTTTTGTATTTCGGCTTCGAGAGCCGTTCTTCGTTTGTTCTCAGCCAAATAGGCCGAAATCTTTTGGTAGTAATTTGATTCAGTCATAATAACCTTCGCTTGCCCAGCCAGTTGGCCGTATCTTCGAAGTCTCTCCATCTCTCTCAGTCACCTGCCCATCCCACATGATTTCCCTATCCCATTGGAATCCATTGGGACGCAAGGTTAGGGAATAATAAGCGTTCTCATTTGGCTCGAAATATTCCTCAGGTGGGTGACATGGCCCTATGTTGGCCATATTTCTGTCGAAATTCCTTTTGTCCACATTGTTGATTTC
Source organism: Vicia faba (assembly GCA_948472305.1). NCBI lineage: Eukaryota > Viridiplantae > Streptophyta > Magnoliopsida > Fabales > Fabaceae > Vicia > Vicia faba. Next base: position 232,592,602 of record OX451738.1, read on the forward strand.
TACCATATAGTAGCTTTGGTCTGCTTCTATATTTTCAACAATCCCATCATCTCTCCACAACACCAGCCTTTGATGCATTGAAGAAGGTACATCTCCAACTCCATGGATCCATTCCCTGCCAAGCAACAAATTGTAATTTGCTTTTGCAGCAATGACCATAAACATTGTTGGCCTTGTGAGGGAACCAACTGTCAGGTTAACTTGTATTACTCCCAAAGTATGGCCAAACTTCCCTTCATAATTCGAAAGCACTATGTTGTGAGGTCTAACATCTGAATCCTGCATTCCTATTCTCTTCAGCATGAATTGGGGCATCAGATTGACAGCAGCTCCACCATCTACCAGAACCTTGTTCACACCATATTGTTCCACCTTTGCCCTGATGAATAAGGGTTTGAGATGGTTTTTCATTCCTTCGTCTGGCTTTTCAAAGAAAGCATTCTGCTCTTCGACCGCTCCATTGTTCATCACATAATAGCATACTGGCCTATGTCTGGCCATTTCGTCCTCATCAGTCTCCTCATCAGCATAAACCTCTGTTTCCTGATTGTACTCACAAGGCAGCACCGAAACTACATTGCAGTTTGCATTGAAGAAGGATTCCCCCTCAGATTCGAAGGCATCAGTCATCAAGTCCTCTTCGTTCGCAGCTTCCTTCTGAGTCTTATTTTCTTTAGTGTCCTTCTATGGAGAAAAAAGTTTCCTGGACACTGGGGGTTTTCCCCCAGTCTGGTTCAGTGATGTTGGGTTATTGGTATTGGATTCTCCTACTCCTGTAGGTTTCGAATCCCTTGCTGCTTTTTGGTTTCTCTGGTGTCTGCGCCACTGAGAGCGAGACATTGGGTTTCTACCCTTATAATTATCCAATCTTATTTCTTCCCTCATGTTCGAATTGAATTTCCTCCTGTAAGCCATTGCAGTCCTGCCTCCTCGATCGAAGTTGCGCCACTTCCCTTTTCCCTTATCAGCATTCACTTGCAGCCATCTATCAGTGGGGATTTCTGCAGGTAGTTTAAAGGAAACTCTCTTTGCTCCCCTGGGATAAGGGCTATATGGCCTCCTTGGCATACTTCTGGCTGTGCTAACAAGATTCGAAGGCATTCCGCCTTGGTGCCCCCAGCCTGACGCAAATGGAATTCTCTCGAATGCTTCAGCCATTTCCTTATCATACACTGCTGCACATCTGGGACATATCAAGCATTCTGTTCCAATCTTGTGGCAATGAACCAGGAATTCGAGCAGACTTTCATCAGCTTTTGGATAGACTTTGTATAATTGGTTGTCTTGCCTCCAGTTGACTCCTGTTTGTTCACGCTGGTCCCTTTCGAATTCAGCAGCAATTCTGGGGTTGCAGATGATACTGCACCTTGGGCATAGCAACTTCTCCTGATTTTTCTTATGACAGTGGAAGAGGTATTCACACAAACTTGCGTCCTTTCTAGGTAAGTTCTCTCTTCTCTGTTCTCTTTCCCTCTCTAGACAGCGTTCCACTTCTTCTATTTTAGCATTAGGCTGTTCGAAATCCACCATATTCACTCCCAACATTTGGTCATCAAAAATTTTGACTTCTTCAAATTTCATCCTAAGACCTTCAGTGGCCTCAGCTAATTTTCTGTCACTTAATATCTTTGCTTTGAGCACCTTTGGGAGGCCATCAGTGGCTTCTGTTTCTTTTTTGATCAATGGGAGGACATCAATAGCCTCTTTTTCGTTTTCGATTAGGATGAAGTCCCCATCCTCTTCTAATTCCTCCTTCGACTCAACTTTCCCCTCAGCAATTTCCACCACATTGATGTCTAGAGGTTCAGCATAATTAGTCTCCGCCATCAGCAACGGATCAGTATCAACTTTCATTGGATTCTTTCCCTTGTCTGAGAACTTCAGCCTGCCATCCTTGATTGCATTCTGTATCAGATCCCTGAAAAGAAAACACTGTGAGGTTTTATGGCCTAAAAAGTTGTGATATTTACAAAAGCCCCTCTTTTTCCTTTGTTCCAACGGAGGAACCTTAAGGTTAGGAGGAACTATTAACTGGCCGTCTTTAACAAGTAGATCAAATATCTCATCACATTTAGTTATATCGAAAGTATAGATTTTCTTGGGGAATTTATCATTCCTTTCACTTTCGATAGAATCCTTTCCATTGGAAGGAAGTAGAACTTTGCAAGCATAAGGGGGTGCTTCTTTTAGTTCTGCAAGATCTATTTCGAACTGATCGAAATCATAAGGGTCTTGAGAATCATCTATGTTTTCCTCTTCAGCCTCTATGTAGGCTATTCTCTCTTTCTTATGATTTTTACTAGCCCTGGCTTTTTCAGCTTTTAATCTTTTGACCTGACGCACTCTGTCTGCTATTTGGGCCATATCTCTAAGATAATGTGTATCCAATTTCTTTCGAATGGAATAATCTAGGCCCCCAGCAGCCATTTCAACCAATTCATGTTCAGGGACCACTGTGAAGCATCTGAATTTTAATAAACGGAATCTATTCAAATATTCATCTATTGGTTCTGTGAATTTTCTCTTAATGCTTGCTAGTTCCTTGAGACTGATTTTAGACTGACCCATGTAAAATTGTTCATGGAAAAGTCTTTCTAAATAAGGCCATGTGTCTATAGATCCAGGGGGCAAGGTGGTGAACCAAGTAAAAGCGTTCTTTGTCAAAGAACTTGGGAAGTATTTTATCCTAAGATTTTCATCATTTGCTATATCTACTGCTTCTGTTAAATATCTTGCTATATGTTCCACTGTTGATTCACTTGTATCCCCAGCAAATTTCGTGAATTTAGGAACTTTAACGCCCCTGGGTAATTCTGTTTGCAAAATATAATCCACAATAGGAGATGTGTAATTTGGCCTCCTAAATCCTGAATTTAAACCATTCTGGGCCATTATTCTTTCAATCATGGTGGTGAGGTTATTTTCTGCCACTAAATTGTCATTCCTAATTCTATGAACAATTTCGTCTGCATTTTGGTCCCTATTCGCCATCAGTATAGGTCTAGGATGTTCATTCTGAACTTCCTGAATTCCCTGATCTCTTAATCTCACCCCTATATTTCTTTCTTTGACCACTTGCACAGGGGGTCGAATTTGTTCAATTATGGGTTCTTCATTTCTAATTACCATTGGGTTTTGCCTACGCCTTGCAGGCGCATTAGGGGAACCAAAAAAATCTGCTATTCTGGCCATCTGGGTTGCATTTTCTTGGTTTGTTCTATTTATATTCTGGATTAGGGGATTGAAAATAACATTCATTTCGCGGGCTAAGATTCCCACCATGTCATGATTGCTATCATCCATCTGTTGCCTAAGCGCTGCCTGACTATTAGTTGTAAGAGTAGGCATTTGGGCAAAGTTTCCTATATTCTGGAAATTTGTACCCAAATGGTTCACTCATGAACCAGATCCTTGTAGTGGGGACGAAGTTGATGCATTATGTAACCCTGCCATAAACGAAGTTGGCATCCCATACTGAGGATTTCTGGGTCTCAAAGGTTCGAAACCTGGAGGCCTAAGGGGGGTCGAATACTGTTGATTCCCTATGTGTGGCGCAGTTTGCACTGAAGACTTGTTTGATGGCATGTCTAATGTACTTACTGGGATCATATTTGAACTGCCAACATGAATGGCATTGGAGGCATCAATCGAACTTGAAATGATTGTTGCAGCCCCCTGTGGGGGATTCTGTACCCCATCTTGGTTGGTTGTATTAACCATTATTTTGGTACGTTATTTTCTGGGTATATGTGGATTGTTATTCTTTATTTTGCCGCTTCGAAGGTTCATGTACTGAAACGCGCTCCTAACTCAGAAAATCCTAAAACTTCTCTAATATGTTTGTTTGATAAAACTTTTTGTTATGACACTGTCCAACCAGGTGTGCCAATTTGTTTACAGTGATTTCTAGTAAACAACCGCTAGTCTTCCAATTTACTAATTTATTATTGGTTACTTGCAGGATTGACTAGATTGATCCTAGAACACATGTGTCATAACTTATTTCCATGTTCATATCTATTATATTGATAGACTTATACTGTATGTTAAATTCGAATACGAGATTCTTAGGAAAGATTTCTAAAATGGTCTATAGGAATAAACTAACTGAATGTAGGCAGGAAAGGCTTCGAATTAAACTTGGGCTTGAATGTAAAGATAAGTGTTTGACTAAAAGGATAAAGCAAAAGTAAATCGAAGGATTTAAGGGTAAAAATACTGTCTAACGAAATGACTGTGTTTAAAGGCAAGTAAAACAAAGAAATGCAAGGAAATCGAAGGATTTAAAGGCAACAAAATAACTGTAATGCAAGGAAATCGAAGGATTTAAAGGTAAAAATACAGTCTAACGAAATGACTGTGTTTAAAGGCAAGTAAAACAAAGAAATGCAAGGAAATAGAAGGATTTAAAGACAACGAAGTGACTGTAAAGGTGAACTAAATATAACAAGACTTGTATTGAAATTGTAAAAAAGTAATGATGTTCAACACGTACATTGTATCTTCTGACTCGTTTTCCTTAATTCACGGAAGTTTGAGTATTTTGAGATCTTTTAGTACATAAAAGTGAACATTTTTAAATCTAACATAAGAACACCTATTTATAGTGTCTTGACCCTAACGACCCTATTCTAAAATCACGCCATGTTCGAAGCATGCAGGCTTCCTATGTTTGCTGACTTCCACGCGTCTTCTAGAATGGCGCTCTTTATTTGAAATTCGAAATCTGTACCAATCGAAGCATCTTGCGAAATCTGTACCAATCGAAGCATCTTGCTTCTTCGTTGCTTTCGAAATAACCCAATTACTTGGACCGTTTCCAACTTCTGGCACCCTTACATAAAGGAGCTCTTTTATAATTCGAACACTAAAACAAGTCCAAATCGAAATCTGCTGGAAATTGAATAATCCTTCAACATAATGACTCCATATCTCCAACTAATATCCAATATTGATATTAATCTCCTTAGGTACTTTATTCGAAATATTATTTCGATAGTGGTTTCTTCCTTATTCGAAATAGCCAGCTAACACACCATTCACTGATGATGAACTACTAATGTTCACTGAAGATAGAAAAAAGATAACAAGCACAAATTTTCACTGAAGGTGACCTACCAACTTTCACTGAAGGTAGAAAGAGAATATATCAAAGCATCTCCGTTCACTGACGATGAACTACCAACGTTCACTGAGGGTAGCAAAAAGATAACAAGCACCAACTTTCACTGAAGGTGACCTACCAACTTTCACTGAAGGTAGAAAGAGAATATATCATAGCATCGCCGTTCACTGACGATGAACTACCAGCATTCACTGAAGGTGGCAAAAAGATAACAAGCACCAACTCTCACTGAAGGTGACCTACCAACTTTCACTGAAGGTAGAAAGAGAATATATCATAGCATCACCGTTCACTGACGATGAACTACCAACGCTCACTGAAGGTAGAAAAAAGATAAGAAGTCTTTTCCCAAAATTCCGGCGTTTCGCCTAGAACGAGTCTCAACTTCTTCTTTAACCGATGTATTCTGCCTAGAAGGGTAATATATAAGTTGTCTCAAATAAAGAGACTACCACTTGTAAAGATTTCTTAACAAACCATACATGTTGTATTGGACGACTAACTATCCACTCATAGAGAAGATAGTAAAGAAAAGAAACGTCGACTTTTATGGGGAAATACAAGTTGCTCAAATAAAGAGACCTGCTATTTGCTGTTATGGAGACTTGAAAAAATGACTTCCTGGGGAAAACAATATGGCTTCCTGTGGAAATGCCTACATATTCCTGCTGGGGAGATAAAGTCTTCTTGTGCAAAATAAATGCACATTCTCAAACCAAAACTCTAAGCTTTCAGAAATCCAAAGTAATAATATTGCTGGGAAAAAAAGATTCAATCCAGAAATAAACTGGAGTAAAATGGTCTACCAAAATACATTCTTTGAGATCTGAACTCAAGAGGGAAACCCAAATCATCCAGTTAAGGAGATGTGTAGGAAGGCTAAAGCAAAAAATATTTCACGAGGGATAACTCAGTGGGGAAATTGAAAGAATATACATTTTCTGCTTAAAGCTGACACTCTATTGGAGAGAGGACAACACAAATATGCAAAATAGGGTAATATCTCAACAAAATATTAATGGATATGAATGAGCAATGATTTGCTAAGTTTATCTATGCATGATGTGTGTATGAATGTGTGAGTGCTATCATGCATATACTGACAAAACAAACATATAATACTGGGGATAAACAAACAATACCAACTCGGGCGTAAACACCACTCGACTAAATCACATGTAAGAAGATCATTCCATAAGAAAATAAGCACCAACTGAGGAAACAAAGTCCTACTGCATGGATTAACTTTACTGGGGAGAAACATAACATAGCGACAAAACAATATAGATACAGGGATATAACATCCTTCTCCAGGCTTCACCAGCGAATAACACTCAGACTTCAACGGGGAAATAAAATTTTCAAATGTAACACTTCTACTGGGGATTGAAAAAATAATTTCAAATAAAGAAGATAGACACCAAATCATCAAAACATTCATTGGGGAATTCAGGCCCATTTTGAAGGAGGAAAAAACATACAAACTTCACTAAGGCATATAAAGCTTCATCATCGAGACATCTATTGGGGAATTTATGCTGACTCCATTGAGGAGATCAACACCACATCATCAAGGGGAGACTAATATACATTCTTCACTGGGGAAATAGGAGATACGTGTTCTTCGAGAGTAATAATTGTACCAACTTCTCTGGGAAAAGAGGACTTCTATCCAATAAGCGAAACCTTCACTGGAGAAATCTTGAATTGAATCTTCACATCAAGCAAACTCAGAAAAGAAGAAGAAAAAAAGGAACCAATACTTGACTGGGGACACTGGAGTCAGAAACCCAATACAGCGAAAACATCCGGAGAAAATCTTCCCGGGGGAAACAAAAACTTCTCAAAAATACTGGAGTTCATCCATTCCTGGGATCATCGCTTTTGTTTTCCTCTTGAACCAAAAAATCTAAAGTAAAAGTAAATTGTAAATTCTTTTTGAAAAATAATTTTGTTATTTAATCTTTTTGCTTTGAAAATTATTATCAATAATAAATGGAGTCTTTGCAAGCTAAATAAAACAAGAAATACAAAGAATTGGGTAAAATCTCAAATTTCATTGATAGAATGGTAGTCTGCGAATGGCGAGACTCCATGGATAATTACAAAGTTTAGAAAATGGTAATATATAATGGAAAAGATACATTGAGATACAATGACCACTATCCCCTCTAACAACTTTTGAAATCCTGAGCAGTATCTTCCGTTGAAGTATGATGAGGATCTGAGAAGATTGTTACTTCAATGATCAAGTCTTGTCTGATGTAGTTACTTGCCAAGAAAGTCCCTAACTTTTTCCTAAGCTGCCATTGCGGGTTTTCAACTTAGCGGGAAATTTATTCTGTCTATGTCTCTAAATTTTACCTAGACCACCCTTTCGGGTTTTCGGTCTACCGAGACACTCTTTTTTTGCCTATGCCGCCCTTTCAGGTTTTCAACTTAGCGAGCTGTTCTTTTTATTTCTTTAGGTGAAGTATTTCTTGACTGCATCAGCATTCATAGGACGTGGGAACTCCTCGCCATCCATAGTTTCAAGAATTAATGCGCCACCAGAGAAGGCTTTCTTGACAACATATGGGCCTTCAAAATTGAGAGTCCACTTGCCCCTAGAATCAATGTTAAAAGACATGATCTTCCTGAGCATGAGGTCGCCTTCTCTGAATTCAAGAGGTTTGACCTTTTTATCAAAAGCTTTCTTCATTATCTTCTGATATAACTGCCCATGACACAAAGCCGTCATTCTCTTCTCTTTGATCAAATTCAATTGGTCAAACCTGTTCTGGACCCATTCAGCCTCTGACAACTTGGTTTCCATTATCACACGCAAAGAGGAAATCTCGACCTCAATTAGGAGTACCTCTTCCATTCCATACACAAGGGAGAACGGGGTTGCTCCTATTGAAGTGCGGACATATGTCTGATATCCATGCAAGGCAAAAAGGAGCATTTCATGCCAATCCTTATAAGTAACAACCATCTTCTGGATAATCTTCTTGATATTCTTATTAGCAGCTTCAACAGCCCCATTCATCTTTGGCCTGTACGAAGATAAGTTGTGATGCACAATCTTGAATTCCTCACAAAGTTATGTCATCATCTTGTTGTTCAGATTCAAGCAATTGTCAGTGATAATTCTGCTTGGCACACCATACCGACATATAAGATTATTCTTAATGAAGTGCACTACCACCTGCTTAGTAACATTAGCATATGAATCTACTTCCACCCATTTGGTGAAGTAATCAATTGCTACCAAGATAAAACAGTGTCCATTTAAAGTTTTGGGTTCTATCATCCCAATCATGTCAATACCCCACATAGAGAAGGGCCAAGGGGAAGAGATAACATTGAGAAGTGTCGGAGGCACATGAACCTTGTCCGCATAAATCTGGCATTTATGACACTTCTTTGAAAATTTGTAACAGTTAGATTCCATTGTCAGCTAATAGTAATCTGCCTTTAGCATCTTCTTATCCATCGAATGTCCATTGGCGTGAGTTCCAAATGCACCTTCATGAATCTCATGCATCAACATGTCTACTTCGTGTCTATCCACGAATCTGAGCAGGACCATGTCGTAATTTCTCTTGTACAATACATTTTCACTGAGGAAGAAACTACCGGCCAATCTTCTTAATGTCTTTTTTATCTTTATTCGATGCACCAATAGGATATTCCTGAGTGTGAAGAAAATGCTTATTATCATAATACCAAGGCTTCTCATACGCTACCTCCTCTTTTGTAAACACATGAGTGGCTCTATCCAGTCACCGAACTATAATTAGAGGTATATCATTCCAAGTATTTACTTGATACATAGAAGCCAGAGTTGCCAGAGCATCTGCCATTTGATTTTCATCTCTAGGGATGTGATGGAATTCAACTTTATTAAAGAAGGGTAATAATATTCTAGCATAATATTTGTAAAGGATCAAGCCAGGGTGATGAGTATACCACTCTCCTTTAATCTGATTTATTACCAAAGCTGAATCTCCATACACATCTAGAATTTTAACTCTGAGATCAATAGCTTCCTCGAGACCCATGATGCAAGCCTCATATTCTTCCATATTATTAGTATAATCAAATGTAAACCTTGTAGTAAAAGGGATGTGCGATCCATGTGGAGTGACAATCACAACACCAATTCCTTTACAATAAGCATTCACATCTCCATCAAATATCATACTCCAACGAGATTCAGGATCAGGACCTTCCTCAGGCAATGGTTCTTCATAATCTTTTACTCTCAGAAACATCACATTGTCATCAGGAAAATCATACTTCACAGACTGATAATCATCGACTGGTTGGTGAGTAAGATGATATGCTAACACACTGCTTTTAATAGCTTTTTGAGTGTGGTATTCAATGTCATGTTCAGATAACAACATCTTCCAGCGGGTAATTCTCCCAGTAAGAGCAGGATTTTCAAAAATGTACTTGATTGGATCCATTTTGGAGATCAACCAAGTAGTGTGATTCAACATATACTGTTGCAAATGTTTTGCCGCCCATACCAGAGCACAACATGTCTTTCCATCATGGAATAACGTGACTCACAATCAGTAAACTTTTTACTGAGATAATAAATGGCGTACTCTTTCTTTCTCGTTTCATCTTGTTGTCCCAGAATACAGCCCATGGAATTATCTAACATTGTCAGATACATAATCAATGGTCTTCCTTCAACATGAGGGAGCAACATAGGAGTTTCAAGCATATATTCTTTAATACTTTCAAATTCCCTTTGGCAGTCATCTATCCACACACAACCTTGATCTTTCTTTAACAACTTAAAGATCAGTTCACATGTTGCAGTCATGTGGGAAATGAATCTAGAAATATAATTCAAACGCCCGAGGAACCCTCTGACTTGCTTTTCAGTTCTCGGTGCTGGCATTTCTTGAATTGCTTTGACTTTATCAGGGTCAACTTCAATCCCTCTTTGGCTAAAAATGAACCCCAACAATTTCCCTGACCGAACACTGAAGGTACATTTATTTGGATTTAAGCGGAGACAATACTTCCTCAAACGCTGAAACAACTTCAACAAATCTTCTACATGCCCTTTTTCAGTCTGGGATTTAGCAATCATATCATCAACATATACCTCAATTTCCTTGTGAATCAGATCATGGAATATGGTTGTCATAGCCCTCTGGTACGTTGCACCAATGTTCTTCAACCCGAAGGGCATCACTCTGTAACAGAATGTTCCCCAGGGTGTGATAAACATTGTTTTTTCCATGTCCTCAGGAGCCATCCTTATTTGATTATACCTGGAAAATCCATCCGTGAATAAGAAAACTATGAATTTTGCTGTGCTATCCACTAACATATCAATGTGTGGCAATGGAAAATCATCTTTTGGACTAGCTTTATTTAGATCTCTGTAATCTACGCACATGCAAACTTTTCCGTCTTTCTTCGGTACTGGGACAATATTAGCAATCCATTGAGGGTACACTAATGTCACAAGAAAACCAGAATTAATATGCTTTAGAACTTCCTCTTTGATCTTCACTGCCATATCTGGGTGAGTTCTTCGCAACTTTTGTTTGATTGGTGGACACTTTGGCTTCAGCGGCAAACGATGCTCTACAATATCTGTATCTAGACCAGGCATATCTTGGTAAGACCAAGAAAAAATGTCACATACTCTTTCAACAACTCAATCAACCTACTCTTCACATCAGGATGCAGTAATGCTCCAATCTTGACTTCCTTCGGATCTTCTTCTGAACCCAAATTGATTACTTCCAATGGTTCTTTATATGGCTGAATGGCATCCTCCTCGCGCTCAAGCAACCGTGAGACCTCTTCTGGGATCTCATCATAGTATTCTTCTTCGTCCCCATACACAGGACATTCAAAGTTGGGAGAGGGTGCAGGGTCATTGTATTTAACAGGTTTTTTAATTAATATACACATATGATTTATGATTGTTTTTAGAAACTGACACATATAACAAGTGATCATGCAAATTGAATTTCAGTTATTATTTATTTTGAAAGTTTTTTTCTAGTTAACGTTTTTAAAAAAAAAGCAAAAAAACAACACAATTTGGGAAACAAAGACAACTTTTATTATTGATTTTAAAAGTCACAGCAAACAGATAAACCCGTACAATATTAATACTTTCACCTTGGGTAGAGTGAAAACTTTTCAAAAATATTAACAAAACAAATTACTTTGAAATATGTATGCAAGAGGGAACATCAATGGTGATCCAGTTCTGAACCCTAACTTCGTGCGTCACATAATTCAGAATTTTTGGCTCTGCTTCATCTTCCGCAATGGCATTAATCCTGGAGACAGTTGGATAAAGATAACCCCCGCTACGAAAGATCTCTTGATACTTGCCTGCAACAGACTTCGACTTCATGCTCTCACCTTTATAATTCTTCAAAGAGAACCCCAAGCCAGCTCTGTTCTTGTTTACATGTGGATCCATAATCTGTCCCCATACCTCACTAGGACCATTACGCACAACCTGTTGCGCATCCTTAAGTGAAACCATAGAATTCTCATTTCCCTTTATGTTGTCAATGGATAAATCTTGGAACTGGGTTCCAACAGCAGCTTCATCCGCCTCCACAATGCTGAAAGAGGACAAATGAGATATCAATAATGCCTGTTCTCCATTTATAATCACCACTTTTCCTTCATCTACAAACTTCAGCTTTTGGTGTAAAGTCGAAGTGACAGCCCCTGCCTCATGTATGCACGGCCGTCCCAACAAGCAGCTATAAGCGGGTACAATATCCATGACCTGGAAAGTAATCTGAAACAAATGTGGGCCTATATGAATAGGTAAGTCCACTTCACCAATAAAAGATTTCCTTGATCCATCAAATGCTTTCACAATAATGCCACTTGGGCGCATGGGCGTTCCTTGATATTTCAACTTCATAAGTGTACTCCTTGGTATAACGTTCAAAGCAGATCCATTATTAATTAGCACATTGGATAGTGAATCATTCTTGTAGTTCATAGAGATGTGGAGGGGCAAGTTGTGATTCTTTCCTTCATCTGGCAATTCATCGTCGCAGAAACTAAGGTTATTACATGACGTAATGTTCCCTACTACACTGCTGAATTGGTCTATAGGCATGTCACGTTCCACAAAAGCTTGGTCAAATACCCTCATCAAAGATTCCCTGTGTGTAGAGGAGTTCATCAATAAAGCCAAGACAAATATTTTTGAAGGAGTCTGCATTAGCTGATCCACAATTTTGTAGTCGCTCATCTTGATTATCTTCAAAATATCATCCACATCCTTTTCTAGCGTAGCCCCACTAGATTCACCCGTAGCCTTCCTGGGTTCAACATTTTCAACAATTTTCTTTCCAGTATTCACATCTCCTTGAACAACTGGAGCAAATACACGACCGCTGCGGGTCACTCTGCTAGTCTCAGCAATATTTCCAACATCAGGCATTAGCTGGATGTGAACTTCCACACCATCCTCCAAAATTGTAGCATTATATTTGTAGGGTACTGCCTTATCTGACTTGTAGGGGAAAGGACCCGACAAAGTAATCACCAATGGAGTAATAGCTGGCTTGCTATGATACTCAACTTCAAAATGGGCAGGTGTACCAAAACAAGGCACAATAACGTTTACCCATTCTTCAACACAATCAGTCATTATTGAGTCATCTCTGGAAAACAAATCCTCATCTGAGGAGAAATACTCATTTGTAGAGGCATATTCATCATCCGACTCTTCTTCAGCCAAACAAACCTCAATCATTTCAACTTAATGGTAATCATCCCTTTGACCTGTAACCTTGATGGTTCCATTATCCAACAACAACTGAAACATTTCCTCACAATTGAACATCCTCGAGAGTCCTGGCAATAAACTTGGCAAGATCCATACTGATGTTCCACCTGACCAACCATGTGGCAGAAAGTAGAATGCAATTGCACAAGGTCCTCATTCATATACTCCACATCAAAAACTTTAAACTCTCCAGAACATCCAGAAACCATTTTCACTTCCTCTTCATACTCTGCCCTAGGCCTGATTATATGGATGAGGCCCTCATCCATCATCTCCTGCAAATCGACCTTTATCTTGTCGCAACCCTGTATGTCTGTACTACAAATAGCACAACTGGCATGGTCATGCGTATAGTAGCTAAATTCACAGAGGTCTGCATGCATTTTCACCAAATCTCCTCTAACCAGATTAATATAAAAAATCCGGAAGTCTCCTGGACAACCGACCACCATATTCACAGCATTTGCTCCTCCATGCTTGGGTAGAGGATTGTCTTTCAAATTAGGGCCCATATCTGAAGGATAGAATACCAGACTTCACCAATTTCTGCACCTCAGTCTTCAAAGGATAGCCGTTCTCAACGTTATGCCCCGGTGCTCCCTGATGAAAAGCACATGTTTAGTCCGCCTTATAATACCAAGGCAATGGTGATGGTACAACGGGAGATGGTCGGGTTTGAACCAACTTCTTATGAATTAATGTCGATAGTAACTCTGTATAACTCATAGGAATAGGGTCATAACTCTCACTTCTTAGATTATACCCTTGATTCCCCTGCTAGGATGGTCTCTGATAAGCAACGGTGGTTAGAGTTATACCAACAACTGGAGTAACTGAGGCGACTTGCTGGTGATGCTGATAACTTCTTCTAGGAGGATTAACTCCACTCTCTTGCATAACAACATTTGTATCTCCTTCCTTGTTTTTGGTAAACCCATAGGATGGCTTCTTCACACTTCCAGAACCTTCACTCTTCGTTAAACGACCCTCTCTTACAGCCTCTTCTAACCGGATACCCATCCCTACCATTTCAGTAAAGTCACTTGGCGCACTCGCTACCATCCTCTCATAGTAGAAAGCACCCAGAGTTTTCAAGAAAATCTTAGTCATCTCCTTCTCTTCCATGGGAGGAATCACTTGGGCGGCTACCTCACGCCATCTCTGTGCATATTCTTTGAATGATTCCCAGTCTTTCTGTATCATGGCCCTGAGTTGATCATGGTCAGGCGTCATGTCCATATTATATTTGTATTGTCTGATAATTGCTTCTCCCAAGTCATCGAAAGTATGGATGTTGACACTGTCCAAACTCATATACCACTTCAATGCAGCACCGGTCAAACTATCCTGAAAAAAGTGAATCAGTAGATGTTGATCATTAGTATGGGTAGACATTCTTCTTACATACATCACCAGATGAGCACGAGGGAAAGTCTTTCCCTTGTACTCTTCAAAATCCGGAACCTTAAACTTTGTAGGTATCTTAACATTCGGAACCAAGCATAATTTATTCACATTCTTCCCGAATAACTCCTTTCCCTTGAGGGCCTTCATCTCCCTCTGCATCTTGTCAAAATGTTCTTGAAAATTATCCATTCTGTCATAAAGACCCAAGTCTTCACTTGGTGGAGGAAAAGGACGACACATATCATCATTAACAAATGGAACCATATTCACCGAAGGAGGTGCAGTAGGAGCAACATGCACCACAGGAGGTTCGGGAGTAACAGTAGTCTGAACAACTGGAGCTTCTTGAGGACCAAGATTGAAACTTTCAGGCGCAAAGTTCTCTGGCATTCCCCATGGGTAACCTTGAGGCATGCGATTCTAAACAACAACTGGAGTAGCAGACACAGGAACAGCCAGAGCTTCAATAATAACCCTTGTTGGTTGAGGTTGAACACTCGGTGGCTGATTCTGAGAAGCCACCAGAGATTCCATCTGAGCAGTAAGATTGGCCATGCCGGCCTTCAAAGCAGAAACTTTCCCATGCAATTCGCGATTCTCTTGTTCTAAGTTGTCCATCTTCCTTATAAAATTAGCTCGAGTGTTGTAGTGGTGAGACAACTTGCTGAACAAAGTAAAGAAGCTTGGTAAGACACCTGGATATGCATAACAAATGCAAGAAATATGTGCAATATGATGCATGATATGCAATGCACGTGATTAATTTTTATTATTAATATTTCAAGGGACTTAAAGATTTATAGACACATTACAAATATCAAAGTAATAACATTTGAAATACTGAAATTTTTTATCATAATAACTTTAAAATGGATTACAAGTTTCAATAATCCCAAGTATAAGATGAAAATAAAGTCTAAAACCCTAATAAGTAAAGCTGACGAATATCACTCTATACGCTGGAGCTTCCCTGTAAGCTTGGTAATCTGAGCCTTCAAGCTCTGGTTTTCTTCAGCATATCCGGTGGCCACCTCCTTCCAATCACCTGAATCAGGAAGTGAGCAACTAGCATCTGACTGAGGCTTAAGAGAAAATAAATCCCCTTGCCTCTCCATGATCTCTATAGCCCGACTCTCAAGGATCTCAATCAAGTCGTCTTTCTCCTTCAAGTCTGCTCTATAGGAAATCTCTAAAGTTTGGCACTTATTCTTCCAAGCATCCCTTTCTTGTTGCATCCTGACTAAAGAAAGCTGTAGTTCTTCTATATCATCCAATAAGGGAGGAGTGGTCTTCGCAAACAAATCAGGCATAAGTGTTTCCCGAGAATACGACATCTTCAACTGAATGGCTCTCGCTTGGACCCACTGAAGATATGGCTCCAAAGAAATAGCCCCTCTCAGTCCCAAATCTTTCCTACTCTTCTTATGAATGTGATGCCAGGCCTTCGCAATCTGCTCCCTAGCTTCCTTATGGTCTTCTCCCTCCTTCAGAAAGAAACTACTCAAATGAATACTATTTGGTTTATCCCTCATCGGATAACCAAGCTGTCATCGTGCAAGAATAAGGTTATAGTTAATTCCTCCCTTTGTACCAAGAAGAGGTACATTAGGGAAACTACCACAATTGTCAACAATCTCTACATCCTGGTAAGATCAATGATACCAATCGATATCTGAGTGAGTAAGTGCCATGATCTTAGGATCCCAACGGGGTTCCTTCCTGATATCCCAAAAAGCATCAGACTGAGGCATATGAGAGATAAACCACCGATATAACAGAGGTTCAATAGATAATCATCCCCTCATGATAAGAATTCCGAAGATGAATAGAGTAATAAGCATCACCCAACAATGTAGGAACTGGGTTTCCAATCATGAAGATCCTGATAGCATTAACGTCAACAAACTTATCCATATTAGGAAATAAGAACAACCCATAAGCAAGTAGAGCAAAGATGGCCTCAAAAGCGACTGTACTCTTCATCCTAGCAAAGTAACGAGCTTTCTCCATCAATCAAGGTCGAATGTTCATAACATCCCCTCTGACATTGACAGTTCCAGCAGAAGACCAAGGTCAGAAGAGAAGGGAAATCAAGGCAGAGGAATTCAATGCCATGGTTGTGAAGGATATGGGCATATTCGAGCTGAATGCCCTACCTTTCTTAAGAAACAAAAGAAAGGAATGACTGTTACCTGGTCTGACTGTGATTCAGAAAGTAATTCTGAAGAAGAATCTGCCAAACTAGTTACTGCTCTAACTGGTGTTTGCACCTCTGAAAGTGACACCAGTGATGAGGAAGTGACATTTGAAGAACTGGCTGATACTTACAAGAAATTGTGTATCAGAAGTGCTGAAGTCTGTGTGCAGAATGAGAAACAAACAAAACTCATCATAAAGCTGGAGGCTGAAAAAAGGGCAGATCTTGAAACTATAAGTCATCTAGAAGGGGAAGTTCAAATGCTGAACTCAAAACTGAACCAGATGACCAAATCTGTCAAGATGCTGACAAATGGAACAGACAAATTGGAAGAAATCCTTCAGGTTGGACAAACTGTGGGAAACAAGTATGGTCTAGGATTTGTGGCAGCAAAGAAATCTGGTACAGACAAGAAGATCAGGTCTAATAAACAAATGTCAAAGCAGATGTCTCAACATAACTCTCAACATCAGGAACAGAGACATATGAAGAAAAGGTACCAAAGATGGAGATGTCATCATTGTGGGAGGTATGGCCACATAAAGTCTTTCTGCTTCAGATTGCATGGATACCCTAATCAGAACTCATGTATCAAACCTAAGTCTAAAAAGGTACCACATACTCCTAAATGGAAGAAAAAGGCTACTGCCCTGATAGCCCACACTTCCCTGAGGGTCTCTGCAAAGGAAGACTGGTACCTTGACAGTGGGTGTTCTAGGCACATGACTGGAATCAAGAACCTCCTCAATAATATTAAACCTCACACCACTAGTTTTGTGACCTTTGGAGATGGTGCTAAAGGTGAAATCAAAGGAGTTGGTAATTTGGACTGCCCTGGAGTTCCAAACCTGAATGAAGTACTACTGGTAAAAGGCCTGACTGCTAATCTCATTAGTATCAGTCAATTGTGTGATCTAGGATTCAAGGTCAATTTCTCAAAATCTGAATGTCTTGTAATTAATGAAAAACAAGAAGTTGTAATGAAAGGAGTCAGATCTAAAGACAACTGTTACTTGTGGGAGCCTGAGAACACTAATTTCTCCACTGTGTGTTCCATTGCCAAAGAAGAAAAAGAGGTGAAACTGTGGCACCAGAAACTTGGCCATCTTCATCTAAGAGGAATGAAAAGGATTATCTCCATGGAGGCAGTCAGAGGGATTCCAAGACTGCAAATTGATGAATGGAGAGTTTGTGGTGAATGGCTGATTGGTAAGTAGACTAGGATGTCACATCCAATGTCAAGACATCTGACCACCTCTAAGGTTCTAGAACTTCTTCATATGAATCTGATGGGACCAATGCTAGTGGAAAGACCTGGTGGAAAGGGATATGCCTATGCTATTATGGATGACTATTCCAGATTCTCCTGGACTATCTTCTTTAGGGAAAAATCTGAAGTGTTTGAAGTTTTTAAAGAACCGTGCAAAAGAACTCAAAGAGAAAAAGAAGGCTGTATTGTCAGAATCAGAAGTGATCATGACAAGGAATTTGGAAACAACAAGTTTGATAAGTTCTGTTTCTCAGAAGGAATTAGTCATGAATTCTCTTCTCCTATAACTCCTCAACAAAATGGAGTTGACAAAAAGAAAAATAGGATCATACAGGAATCTGCCAGAGCTATGATTCATGTCAAAAGAATTCCTTTTCAACTTTGTGCTGAAATAGTTGCAGCTGGTAGTAGCTGTTCTCAAGTTATCTGGACAAAACAGATGCTCACTAAGTATAATGTCTCACAAGATGTTGTGACATTGTACTGTGACAATCTGAGTACAATCAATATTTCCAAGAACCCTATTCACCATAGCAGGACCAAGCACATTGGCCTTAAAAATTACTTTATCAGAGACCTTGTAGAGGATAAGACAATTAAGCTACAGCTGGCTGACAATTTTACCAAGGCTCTTGATGCAAATCAACTTGAAAACTTGAGGGGCAAGATGGGTATTTGCCAACATGAGAAATTATAGCAATTAATTTTGCTCAAAACAAGGGTTGAAGGAGTTATTTTTGTTAAGTCTATTTTAAGTGGGTTAATCATATATTTCCCAAATTCTTTCAAAATTACTAAGAAGTTGAATAGACACACATTTGCCTCCTTCCACTCTCGACTTTGCAACATCTCTTTTTCTCTAATTCAAAGTTTTCTCCCTAGTTGCTACTGGTTTTCCAAGTCAATCAAAATGTCTCAAACTTCATCCTCATCCAAGACAACCGTTTCAACTTCATCATCTAATCAAGATTCTCGAGCAATCACCTCATGCATGGATTTTGAAGTCCTGGAGATCACTCCTCTCAGAGAAATAGCAACTAACCCTTCCAAGGTCAAAAAGCTGAGAACAAGGCATGCAGGAAGGTCTCAGGCGACGTCTTCCGTTAATCCCTCTCAACCTTCATATTCTGTACCTAATAGGGAAGGATAAGCTCATGTACACCAAGCAATAGCTAGGCTTGTTACAAGAATCCTGAGTGAGAACCACTCTGTACCGGGGATTTCTGTTCCATTAAATCAAGAATCAGCAAGCCCAAATGTTGAAGCAAATCCAGATGTGTCTGAGAATGTTGAGACACCAGATGACAACATTCAAAAACCATCTGAAAACCTGGATGACATTCAGAACCCTTCAGAGAAGAATGTTGAACCACCTGTTATTGACGTGGATGAGGAATACTCAGACAATGACCTGATTGCAAATATCAACCCTAGCATAGCTAGGAGAATGATGAACATGAAGGGCAATCAATATGCTGCAAAAGGTCTGAACAAAGAGAAACCTGCTGATAAGAAAACCAGGTCTGAAAGGAAGACTGGTACTGTAAAGACTGGAATGTCCAAAGGGAAGGTGAAAGCTCAAGTGCATACTGGGAGTCTCTCAAAACCTGCTAGACAACCAATTACAAAGAAGAGAAAAGAACCTGAGTCTTCTGATTCTGATGAGGAATAAGAGTTTGAAATTAATGCTGAAGAGATTCCTATCAGAAGGAAACTCCCTTCCAGCAAAATGGCTAGAGTTCCTGAAGTCCCAACAGACAACATCTCTTTTCACCACCCTGACAATGCCAACAGATGGAAGTATGTTTGCTTAAAGAGAATAGCTTTAGAAAGAGAAATAAACAATGGTGCCATGGATTGCAAGGAAATCATGGACCTGATCAAAGTTGCTGGACTAATGAAGAGTGTGGTAAAATTTACCAAGTGCTTTGAAAATCTGGTCAAGGAATTTATAGTGAACTTGTCTGATGAATGTGCTGATGGAAGGTCAGCTGACTTTGAATGTGTTTATGTTAGAGGAAAAAGGGTTAATTTCTCTCCATCAGAAATTAACAAATTTCTTGGAAGATCAAATGAGGATTGCCCTGAACTGGAAGTCACTGACAATGAAGTATGCCAAACCATCACAGCAAGACAAGTCAAGTGCTGGCCCTTGAAAGGCAAGCTGAATGCCAGCAAACTAAGCATGAAATTTGCCATCCTGCACAAGATTGGTGCAGCCAACTGGGTCCCTACCAACCACAAATCAACTATCTCCACAGGATTGGGGAGATTCATTTATGCTGTGGGAACCAAGACTGAATTTGACTATGGCAGGTATATTTTTGAACAAACTTTAAAACATGCTGGTAGCTTTGCTGTCAAAGGCCCTATTGCCTTTCCCTCCCTCCTTTGTGGAATTATCCTTTCACAGTACCCTGATATCCTGGTGGCAAGAGATACTGCTTGCAAAAGAGCTCCTGCGCTTGGGTTACACTACAAGCTGTTTCAGGGATCTCATGTTCCTGATATTGTCATAACATCAGCTGAGACATCATCTGTAAAAACTCAGTCCAAAACATCTGATGTTATAGCTATATTGAAAGAGACCTGCAAAGAGCTGGAGACTAGGAAAAAGACTCTAGAAAACCTAATTGCCAGGTTTGAAAAGGAGGAAGCTGAAGGAAACAGAAGGGAAGAGGGTGCTGCTGAAGATCAACTCAATACTGAAGAAAGTAGCTCCTCTGAAGGGGACAGTGCTTAAAGGTTGGTGGAGTTGATGCTGGTTCCTGGTGGAGTTTGCAAGTGTGTTCAGATGTTAGTTGTTGTTTTTACTACTTTGTTTGGGATGACTGTATAACTTTTAAGAACATGTATCTTTGGTCCATTTGTGGCTAAAGAGGGGGAGATATTATTCTGTGGTCAATTACTTGAAAAACACTATATTTTTCTGCAGTCACATTTATTCTGCTGCTATCTCTGATTGCTTAGGGGCTTTAGCCAAAAATCTGCCAAAGGGGGAGTTTGTAGGTGTTTAGTTATTGGCATGCATTTTTGGTAAAACCAGATGTGTAAATGTCATGACTAATGTCATAACATTCTGATTTATTAGGTACTGGTTTATTAGGTACCTGTGCAGAAAAATAGTGGCATACAGGTACTGCTGTTTATGAGTGTGTATCTGAGCATTTTGCAAAAAGATCACATTTATTGTCTTCTCAGTAAACAGGAATTCTGATGTCATAACAAATGTTAAGACATCCTGTTCTGATCTAACAGTTATGCAGTTTGGTTAATTCTGAGATTTTTCAGGAAAATGACTCAGTCTTTCCAGAACAGAATCTCTCGTGGACTTTGGGTTAACCTAGCTCAACCCTAACCTGGTTGATAAAGTCTTGTGACCAAGTCTTAAGGTCAAACGAAATTAACCCTAGCTTTTTGTGGAAACCCTAACTGAAGAAGCAGCTGCTATATATTCAACAGGGCTGCTGTTTGGAATTTACCTTTTTGATAGAAGATCATTTAGGAGCTGTATAGTTTTAACTATTGTAATCCAAGCAAGTATCATTGTGATAAGTGACTTGGAATAGGTTTTAATTGTAAGGGTTTTGTATCACTCAAAGCTTTGAAGCAAGAGTGTTTTGTGTCTCTTGACTAAAGCTTTGAAGCAAAGTCAAGTTAGGTTTATGTATCACTCAAAGCTGTGAAGCAAGAGTGTTTGTGTTGCTTGATTAAAAAGCTGTGAAGCATAATCAAGTGTATGTTTTGAAGAGTGTCTTCATCAATTCATTAGTCAATTGTTTTAAGTATCACTGCTGTGATTGATGGGGAGTGAGTAGGAACTCAGGTTTAAGTTGTACTTAGATTGAAGTTGCATTGGGTAGGTCTTAAGTCAAGGAGATAAACTGGTTGGTTTATTCCTGAATTAATATCTCTTATAGTGGATTTCCTCCATGGCTTGGTAGCCCCCAGAGTAGGTGTTGTTGCACACTGAACTGGGTAAACAATTGACTGTGTTCTTTACTGTTTTTGTATTTACTGTCTTATAGAAAGTCAGATACTGTGTCATAACTTTGAACGTGACATTGAGTATCTGCAGCCAGAATTTCAGGGCTAAAGAACGCTGGGGAAACCTATCAGCGTGCCATGGTAGCTCTATTTCACGACATGATACATCACGAAATAGAGGTCTATGTGGACGACATGATAGCCAGATCTCAAACAGAAGAAGAGCATCTTGGTCATTTGCAGAAATTATTTGAGAGGCTAAAGAAATACAAACTGAGGTTGAACCCAAATAAATGCACGTTTGGAGTGAGGTCCGGTAAAATCTTAGGCTTTGTCGTCATCGGTAAAGGTATTGAAGTAGATCCTTCCAAGGTGAAAGAAATACAAGAAATTCCTACTCCTCGTACCGAGAAGGAAGTCAGAGGATTCTTGGGACGATTAAACTATATTTCTAGATTCATTTCTCACCTGACAGCTACTTGTGAACCAACCTTCAAATTACTGAAGAAAGATCAAGTAGTCAAATGGAATGATGAGTGTCAAACCGCCTTCGACAAGATCAAAGAGTACCTGCAAGAGCCTCCGGTTTTGATGCCACCAGTCGAGGGAAGACCCTTGATCATGTATCTAACTGTTTTGGAAAATTCAATGGGGTGTGTGCTGAGGCAGCATGACGAGTCTGGCCGAAAAGAGCATGCTATTTATCACCTGAGAAAAAGGTTTACTGACTGTGAAACAAGATATTCACTGCTCGAGAAAACTTGCTGTGCTCTGGCATGGGCTGCTCGCCGGCTAAGATAGTATATGCTGACCCATAATACCTTATTAATACCCAAGATGGATCCAATAAAATACATCTTCGAGAAACCTGCCCTCTCCGGGAGAATAGCGAGATGGCAGATAATCTTGACGAAATATGACATACATTATACTACCCAGAAAGCAATAAAGGGCAGTGTACTAGATGATCACCTGGGTCACCAAGCTGTGGAGGACTACCAGTCTATGAAGTTCGAATTCCCAGATGAAGACATCATGATGGTAAACAACTGTGAAGAATTCAGACCATATGACGGACCTGAACAAGGATCCCGATGGACCCTAGTTTTTGATGAGGCGTCCAACGCACTCGGCAATGGTATAGGTGTTGTACTCATATCTCCTGAAGGATGTCATACTCCCTTTACATCAAGACTCTGCTTCAATTTCACAAATAACATGGGAGAATACAAAGTATGCATTTTTGGTCTCAAAGCTGCCATAGATTTGGGGATCAAATCTTTAAATGTATTCGGTGATTCAGCCTTGGTCATCAGCCAAATCAAAGGGGAATAGGACACCAAACACCCTAACCTTATACCTTACAAAGAACACGTGTTGACATTGATCACGCATTTTGAGAAGATTACCTTCGAGCATTTCCCGCGAGAAGAAAATCAGCTAGCAGATGCACTAGCTACAATGTCATCCATGTTTAAACTTAAATGGGATAACGAGGCTCCCCAAATCCTCATTGAACGAATGGATGAACCAGCTCACTGTCACGAGATTAATACTAAAGAAGTAGTGGACCAGCCTTGGTTTCACGAAGTTAAGAGGTATCTCGAGGTTCAAGAATATCCAGAAAGAGCTTCAGTCAATGATAAGAAGTTCTTAAGGAGATTCTCTGCTAAATTATTCCTTAGTAATGGCATTCTCTACAAACGCAACCATGACTCTGTTTTGCTCCGTTGCGTAGACAAGGTTGAGGCAGAAAAGATCATGGCTGATCTACATGAGGGCACTTTTGGTACCCATTCCAGTGGGCATACGATGACAAAGAAAATCCTACGAGCAGGTTATTACTGGTCTACCATGGAAACATATTGCTATCAACACTCTCGAACCTACCACAAGTGCCAGATTTATGCTGACAAGGTGCACGTAC
Source organism: Vicia faba (assembly GCA_948472305.1). Lineage (NCBI taxonomy): Eukaryota > Viridiplantae > Streptophyta > Magnoliopsida > Fabales > Fabaceae > Vicia > Vicia faba. The sequence continues at coordinate 232,616,307 of OX451738.1, forward strand.
CTCCGGCTCCTTTAAATGTCTTAATGGCTCCTTGGCCTTTTGCTATGTGGGACATCGATATGATTGGGGAAATCAAACCAACAGCCTCTAATGGACACCGCTTCATCTTGGTGGCCATTTTTACAAAGTGGGTTGAGGTGGCCTCTTTCGCTTTTGTTACCAAAAATGTTGTAGCCCGGTTCGTTAAACAGAATCTCATCTATCGGTATGGTATCCCGGAGAGGATCATCACAGACAATGGTACAAATCTAAACAACACCATGATCACCGCCCTGTGCGAGTAATTCAAGATCCAGCATCACAATTCTTCCCCTTACCTGCCAAAGATGAATGGTGCTGTCAAAGCCGCAAATAAGAACATCAAAAAGATCATACAGAAAATGAAAGTCACATACAAAGACTGGCATGAGATGCTACCATTTGCTCTCCACGGTTATCGTACCACAACACGCACTTTAACTGGGGCAACTCCTTACTCTCTGGTATACGGCATGGAGGTTGTCTTGCCTATTGAGGTCCAGATCCCCTCTCTGAGAATTATGAAGGATGCAGGGATGAATGAAGAAGATTGGATCCAGACTCGACTTGACCAACTGAACTTGATTGATGAGAAATGGCTTACTGCTGTCTGTCATAGTCAAATTTATCAAAAATAGATGATCAAGGCTTTCAACAAAAAGGTCAGACGCCAAGTATATCAAGTCGGGGATCTGGTGATCAAATGCATCATACTGCCGCAAGGTGATCCCAGGGGCAAATGGACTCCTACATATGAACGACCATTTGTAATCAAAAGCATATTCTCTGGTGGAGCAATGATCTTGACAACCATGGATGGCGACAACCTGCTGCACCCTGTGAACACGGACATAATCAAAAGATACTACACATAAGAGACTCGCTAGGTTGACATACCTAGGCAACACAAGGGCATCCCAGTGAAACAAAAAGGTTCGGGAAAAAAATTGGGATAAAACAAAAAATATGTACACCCGGCAAGCTGAAAACCCGAAAGGGTGGATTGGGCAAAAAAGGGTATCCCGGTGGACTGAAAACCCGAAAGGGCGGTCTAGGCAAAAGTTAGGGAATTAAAGCGTATGATTATGTCCTGTTGGATCACCTTACGGACAACCTTTGGCTTCAACTGAAAAACTCAGCGGTTCTGATCAATTCAATCAGCTTCGGACAAGGCAACAAATAGATAAGATGCTCAGAGACACGAAGGCTATAGCAGAATGGGAACCCCATGGGATTATTTCACATAGCTATCTTTTCTTTGTATCAAATTTTCATTTTTTACGACAGTATTCTCGTACTAGAATGTTTGTCTCATTGTACAAAAATACTTACTCAAAGTAAATACAAAGATGTCCCTTTGAAAGTACACAACTATCTGTTTTTCTTTACTCTTGTGTTTTGTTTACGAAAACGTCGAATGATTTATTTTTGAACATATGCATTTGAATGTAACTACTGTTTACAAATGAACAAAATAGAAAGACAATCACTAATGGCTTTAAGAAATAGGGAAATCTCTCTAGGCTATTCCATAAAGTTCCCCATAATATGCAGTTTAATCCCCAGCGAAACAAAACTTCCAGTTATCACTCCCCGGTAGAAGTCCCCAAATTTCTCAGGATTTCCCAACAGGATTTTACAAGCAGCATACGACATTTCCCTTACAACATAGTTTATTTCTCTAAGTGGAAATTCATCAACACTTCAAAACATGAAGACTTGCACTTCATATCCTCAGCAGCAGTCGGGGATTTATTTTCCCCAATCCAACAAGCAGTGTAGCAGATTAGCTCACATACGCATACATCGTATCCATATCTCATAAACATCGATAACACAGATGCATGTATCACAATCTCATTATACCATGCATTTCATACAACATGAGATTGCGTATTAGCTAACATTTTACCCTTTTCAGGATAAGGTTAATCAATAGCTACCATTAACAATGTTCAAAGGTTTTTCAGATATAGTTCAGATACGCTCCAAACACGGATGCATCCTGATACTCATTCAGATTCAACTCTCATATACAGTTCAGATACGCTTTAGACACGGATGCCATCCTGATACTCATTCAAATTCAACTCTCAGATACATTTCAGATATCTCCAGACACGGATGCCATCCTGATACTCAGATTAAGCTCTAAGATACAGTTCAGATACGCTCCAGATACATATGCCATCCTGATACTCATTCAGATTCAACTCTCAGATACAGTTCAGATACGCTCCATATACTGATGCCATCCTAATACTCATTAAGATTCAACTCTCAGATACTGTTTAGATATGCTCCAGATATGAATGCCATCTTGATACTCATTCAGATTCAACTCTCAGATACAGTTCAGATACGCTCCAGACACGGATGCCATCCTGATACTCATTCTGATTCAACCTTCAGATACAATTCAGATACACTCCAGACACATATGCCATCTTGATACTCATTCAGATTCAACCTTCAGATACAGTTCAGATACGCTCCAGACACGGATGCCATCCTGATACTCATTCAGATTTAACTCTCAGATATAGTTCAGATATGCTCCAGATACGGATGCCATCTTGATACTCATTCAGATTCAACTCTCAGATACAATTCAGATACACTCCAGGAACGGATGCCATCCTGATACTCATTCAGATTCAACCTTCAGATACAGTTCAGATACACTCCAGACACGGATGCCATCCTGATACTCATTCAGATTCAACCTTCAAATATAGTTCAGATACGCTCTAAACACGGATGCCATCCTGATACTCATTCAGATTCAACTTTCAGATACAGTTCAGATACGCTCCAGACACGGATGCCATCCTGATACTCATTCAGATTCAACTTTCAGATAAAATTCAGATACGCTCCAGACATGGACGCCATTCTGATTTTTATTCAGTTTCAGCTTACAGATACAGTTCAGCAATCATTTCTGGATGGCATCTATAAGCCCATCTCCAACAACTTTCCATCATCCCCCCAAATGGCATCTTTAAGCCCATTCCCTATACCGCCAATCATCACATCACCAAGTGCAAATTTCTGGGCACTCTAATGTCCAATCATCTTCCACCTTCGAGTCACGAATGGCAAAACTCGCCAATCTAACTCTTCAGGCTTAAGAAGATTGAACAGGGGCAACTATTGTACCCCAAAATTTTCCCTCTCATTTCTCAAAGGATCATCCTGGACCCTCAGGTTTACTTCCATTCACTTTCAAGCCTTGAATTACAAATTTTCCAAGAAAGTCATTCACAAGGGCAAAATGGTTGTTGTACCCCAAAATTTTCCCTCTCATTTTACTCAACATATGTTCATGGAGATCCTCAACTTGCTCAAGGATACCCAAGAGTTGACCAGACAAACCCTCTCCTAAAGCCAGGAACCTCCAACTAGGGTTTCCCTTTTCATCAAGATGGGTGATATCCAAAGGCCTCAAATCTTTTCCATGGTCCAAATATGTTCTCAAGATCATCCATGTCAAGTTGCATGCCTTACACAAGAAGTTTTCTCAGTCAACTGCTCAGACGCTTGAAAATCAACTGTATTAGGTCAAAAGTCAACTGTCACCCACATACAGTCAAACTTCAAGATTTTTGGTCAACATCAACATTTTGAAGTGATATCCATCATTTTATAAAGGGTTGATAATGATTCCTCAATGAATGCTCCTAATTCATCAAAACTCAAAAGTTGCTAAATTAGGGTTTCTCAAGAAAAGTCAACCAAGCTTTGACCAAGCATAACTTTCTCATACTTTATCAGAAATTTCTCATCCAAGTCTCATTTTGAAGAGAATCCAATTTCCTACAACTCATTTTCAGCCCTCAATTTCAAAAAATGCACTCATAAAAAGATATGAATTTCTACATTATAGGTCCTTTTGAAAAGTCAACAAAAACACCTTTTGGGTCAAAGCTTCTTACATGAACATGGAAGACCAAATTAAGATTAAACCAAAAGGGTTGTTTAGGGGACATCCTAAGATTTCTAAAAAGTCCAAGAACACCTTCCTAGGGTCAAAATTGGAGGAGATATGTGTTGTACCCCAAAATTTGCCCTCGCGTTTTTTTTCCACAAGCAATCTCAGCTTCAGACATTTCCTGACTTTTCAAACTGGCTCAAGAATCGGACAAACGGACTTTTCTTGACAGTCAAGCGAAATTAGGGTTTTTACTGATTTTCAGAGCTCTGGATTGTTTCATACAGTTGGCTTAGGGTTTGGATGATTTTTGGTTCAATTTTGATCAGGCGAGCGTTATTTGGCATTTAATCAGGAGTTAAGGGTTTCGTGGGCATATTCTCAGAAAGATTAAAATTCCACAGCACTTTGCAGTTTATTCTGAGATCGGGGTTAAATTCGCATTGTTTTGATTTAATCAGTGAAAGAGACAGTGGTTTGAATTCATGTCGTTTTGTTTGGGCCAGTCAAATACAGTATACAGTATTGGATTCACAGTGTTTATGACAAATCAGTGAAGAAGGAATGCGTTTGATCAGTCCATTTGGGTTAACTGCTGCTTTGCTTTGGATATTGGATAAGACAGGTTTAATTGATCAATATTGTTTTTATTATTCTAAAATTGAATGATTGAAATTTATTTTTCAATTGTTTTAAATTCAAATAATTTTAAATAAATAAATAAACAATAAAGAAAATTAGAACTAATTGGATAATTTAGATTTTTATTGATATTTGAATTATTTGTACAAATTGTTGTTTATAATTTAAATTACAAACAATAATATACATTAATTTAAATATTAAATAAAATAAAAAGCTATCCTATTTCTAATTCTTCATTCTTCACTTCGCTCCGGTGCTCCATTTTTATCTGCAAAAAGAAGAAGAAAAGTCAGAAAGCAGTTGAAATTAAAAAGAGACAGTTAAAATTTGCTCATCATTAGAGGCCACTGACTGGGATCAGTTGACCCTCTCTGCAAATCACGGGATTTCTCCCGGTTCACAAAGAGGGAAGATTTTTATCATAAATGGAAAATGTCAAAATGCATAATTTTTAAAATGTCAAATGCATGAATTCCAAGGTTCAAACTGCATAGTTCAAATCCAAGTCAAATTGAAAATCCAATTCCACTTTCTATCAAAAGCAAAAGAGCAATCTACTGTCAAAAGTGTAAGTCTACTCAAGGCTGCCAATAAAAAAGATTTTGGAAAAGATATCAATAAAAGCATACAAGCTGTCAAAGAAGGATTTGGAAAGGATATCAAAATGCAAAGTCAGATCCAAACTGTCAAAAGAGATAAAGAGGATGCAGTCAAGAAATGTGTTATGCAAGCTAAAATCTTAAATCATCATTTCCCAGCATAAAGGGGCCCCTTCAGAAATAGTACAGGAAAATCATATAATAATATAAAAACTGTACTGAAAAATGAGAAGAAGAGAGATAAAGCAGCAGTAGGCAGGTTTTAGGCTTAGGCAGGTATACAACAGAAAAGATATAACACAAAGAAAAGAAAACACAGTTCAGCAGCAGGATAGAATAGAAGAAAAAGATACAAACTAAAGCCTCTAAGTTTCAAGACTGAAAAACTGGCATCAGTCTCACAAAGCCAACCAAACATATAACCTGCAAACTGTGAACCAGAACAAGGCCTCAAAAAACCTTCAAACACAACTCAAAAGACAAAGAGAAGTGTTAACCAGAACCAATAACCTGCATAACTCAGAACTAAACCACCATATTGTCAAACTAAAACCAGCATAGGCCATAACCTCATACCTGTCCAGAACCTCACAAGTTATCAAACACATCATCCAAACCAAATACATACCACATGCTGAAGCAAAAAACCTGCTAAGCATTTTGAAACCTAAGTAAACCTGCCCATCATCCTGTCTAAAGCCTCAAACACCAAGCTTTAAACCAAAAATGCAAAAACTTACTGTCACAACCATGAAACCATCATCCTGTCAATAAACCATCAAACATACAACTCAAAAACAGAATAACCTACAGAACTACCAAAACCTCACCACTACTGTCAAGGCCTAACCACATAAACCAGATGAAACCCTTGCAAATTCAAGCCTCACCATTTTGTAAAACCAACAGCTAAACCCTTCAATCTAAGCAACTCAGAGTCCAAGCCCTAAGCCCTCAGCATAAACATCACTGGGCGATAATCAATCTCAGAATCTCTTCAACATTCAAGGCAATACCAAGGCAGCCAATGTTCTAAAAGCATACACATATTCAAGAGCTAGCATTCAACAATTCAAAGCAACAGGCATACAGTAACTCAGGGACAAAGAAGAAGCAACAAATTGAGGCAACGTGAGCAGTAGAAAAGAGGAAAGGGAGCCTCAGAAGCAAGCTTCATCATAGGCAAAGGCAACATTCTGTCCATACAAATTCTAAAGGCCACCAATAATTCAGAGGGACAAAAGTAGAAGAGGTAAAGAAGTGAACATATTAGGGCTTCTCAGCACACGTCATCATCAAAACCCTAAAAACAGCTATCAGATAAAAAATACCAGGGTCATCAGAAGCAAAGACTCGTCACGCTCCCTCCGTTCATTCCGGCCTCTTAAGCGCCACAGCTCCCCTCCTCTCTCCTCCTTCTCCAAGGTCAGGTAATGAGCTTTCTACCTCTTCTCCTTCACCTCATAATAACGAAAGATCAAGTAAGAACTCAAATCAAAAACATGCAATTCGTAAAAAAGAAAAGAGATAAGAACATAAAATGTTGGAACGAACCTTAAATCAAGAGGACGCTGAATTCACGCCATGGAGGGAAGAGAGGTTTGGGGTTGACACTGGTGGCCGGAGGGATGAGCTGCTCAGGAAGATGAAGATGGAGAAGACGAAACCCAGCAAACGGCGCGCTTGAACCCTAAAGTATCTCCAACTGAACAAACGCCTAACCCTAAACGTTGTTTCAAGATCCATGGGCTTGACCCGTTTCTGACTTCCTCTAAAGCCCAACAAAACCACTAACACATTTTACAAGCATTTGGGTTAATACTAACTTTTTTTCTTTATATTATGTACACTCATTTTATTTTCTATCACAAAATCATACAGACACTTTTTCTTTATTATTAAATCACATTAATACTAAATATATGAAACTTTTTCATTTAAAACACCTAATTTAAATTATAACAAAATATCTTTTTACCATATAATTAAAATTGCAAACATTTTTTATTAAATATATCTTTGTACATAAATTTTGAAAACATTAATTTGCACATATACATAAGATACGTTTTATTTTTATATACAATATCATTAAATTTGAAAATATCTTCTTTTAATATATTTGTACATAACACATGGAAATATATTCTTTTTTTCTCAAAATATCATTTTCGCAATTTAATTAAGCTCCTAAACACTTAACAAATATATATTTGTACATAAGAATTTAAATACATTTTTTCTCTAAATGTTAAATTTCACAAACATTTGATTAAAATACTTTTTGTATATAAGTAAATAAAGATACATTTCTTAATTTAAAACACTTTTTTTCTTTTATACATGTCAAAGCTATACAAATCAAAGATTCCTTAAAATACCTATCTAGGTCAAAAAACCCTAATACGCTTCAACTTCACATTATCGCACTTGTAAATAATCACACAATACATATACATCTCACACGTACACTTACACAATGCATTCACATTGCCCTATACACATTTTTATCTTATATCTGTATATTCGATATTTACATTTGATCGCACATTCGATTTGGTTGTAACTTATTGGATACTATAAGTCTCATCCCCTTTTGTACATTTATACCCCCACTCCCGGATACTACTTTGTAATAGCGTAGATTTTACATTTCCGCAATTTACAGTTTTCCAATTATACCATGGTTAGACCTAGGGTTTGTATGTACATAAAATCAAACGCTAGATAACCTAATACAAGACAAATACATGTAATCAATACACAATCACACTTGCACCCTCTAGGGTAATCCCACATGTTGCCTTCCAAAATGGACCATGCTTGCACGTCGAGTATCTTTGGCAAAACAAAATCAAACGATCATAAGTCTCAAAGTGTTGCCTAAACGGAATGATCATAGTCCCTTCAAAGCAGATTGCCAAAGACACTTGGCACCATTGCATTCATGGTCCATACGATGACCCGCGCCCGTCCCGAATAAACTTCCTAAACGCAAGATTGTCTACCAATTTCAATGGTAGAACAAAATTGTTAAAAGGGGTTAAAACATGACAAAAACCTTTGAGTACAATAGGGTAGACAAAAATCTTAGTTACTTGAGATCAAACTTGCAAAAACACTTGCCTTCTTTTCAAAAACCACAATCCACAACACTTTCAAACAAACTCTCAAAAACATTTGAAAACATCTTTTCGAAAAGATTCACACTTTTGTAAAACACTCAAACACGAGTCAAATACATTAGTTGCCTAAGACAGGGCATCTTTTTCCAAAACATTTTCAAAAATCACCCACACACACACCATTTTTAAAGCAATCGAAAAAACAAGGCAAGTGATCTAAAAAACCAAGTAACTAAGAGCCCATGGATAACCATGGATGAAAAGGGTGCTAATACCTTCCCTTTTCATAATCTACCCCCCGAACCCAAGAAATATCTCAAAAGGTTTTTGCTGTGCTTTTTTTAACCTTTCCTTTAGGATAAAATAAAAAGTCGGTGGCGACTCTTGCTCAACCGCACAAGTGCGAATGCGAACACAAAACACTAGTCAGTTCTCCCACCGTATCACAGAACTGGCGACTCTGCTGGGGAAAGTACTAAAAGTGGGGTTACCTTAGGGTTTAGATCACCTTTACTTTCAATTGATTGCTTTGTTTGCTTTACATTTGTGGGCTTTGTATCGGAGTTTTATAGATCCTAACCCGGATCTGGGGATACCCTTTTAGGTAGCATAATCTGTGAGGGACCTGTCCGGCGTATACCGACATGGGTGAAGTAGTGGCTACGTTGGTGTGGCGTCTTGGTCTGTACCGATATCCCTCGTGTTCAGACGGGGAGAATATGGGTCTTCCAAGGAGTCATTAAGCACCAACCGACCTTAGAACCCTAATTGACGAACTTGGCCATTAGAACAGTAGCAGTATGCTACACTCATTGAGGCTAAAGTCTCGAGATGGTTCCGGCCGCGAGAAAAGGTTGCGATGCTGGAGTTATGACCGCTTGAGGGTAGCCAATGATATGAGATCCTCTAGAACCCGGTTACTTTTGATAAGACAGGTTTTAACCAACAAACTGAAAGAGGGTAGTGCCTGAACCTCATGCAAGCCTAAACCTAAGGCCTTGTGTGCTTTGTGTGAATATTGTTTGCCTGTATATACACTTACTTGCTTGTGCATACATGCACATAACATCATAACATCATACCATAGCATTTTCAATAACCATTTCAAGGATCTCGAGGGTTCTGTTGATGCAGGGTTACGTTGAACCGAACGTCTACCAAGGGGCAAGGGGTTTCTCCTCTAACAAATGCCAATCAAAGTTCAAGTGCAACCACTTGAATCAGTGGCTATGACCCACTCGACATGGTGAGCTTGATTCTCGTGGAAGGACATCCACCGATACGAAGCTCTCCAATCAAAGATCAAGTGCAACAACTTGAATCAGCGGCTATGACCCACTCGACATGGTGAGCTTGATTCTCGTGGAAAGACGTCCACTGGTGCAGAGATCTCCAATCCAAGAGCAGAGTTCAACCTCTAACATTTTCTTGTGTTTACCCCAAGAGACCCTTGAAAGCATGCATCCACATATCATGCATTTCATTTTGACAATCTTTCCTTTTTCAGGTTTCCTTACTCTCCTGCTGTTTATTTCAGCAAGAGATGGCTCTAGAAAGGTCTGTCAAAGACATCCAAGACCAGACTGCTCAGCTGCAGGAGATGTTCCTGAACTTGTCTCTGGGGCAAGAAGAGATGAAAGCTCTCCTCACCAAAGGCCTGGGGAATTCCAACAATGCCAGGAGTGATCAGATTGCGGAGCTGCAGTTTGATCTGACAACACTGAGGACTCAAATGATGGGACAGTTGGTGGGCCAAATGGCTCTCATCCAAGACCTATCTCAAAGACAAGAGGAACTCAGAGTTCTTGTCCGCCAACTGCTTCCAAACAACCAACTGGGGCAAACATCTGAGGTTGAGGAGCAAGTCACCGCTCAGCCTCCATCAACTCAAGAAGACGAGGGGAAAGCTCCTTTGCTAGCTTCAGGGTCACAATCTCATCAACAACCTCGCCAGCGTCAACGGGGCAATCGGCGTAAACAAGAAAGGTCGGGAAGACAGTTTACGGAGACTGAAATACCATCATTCTTCATTCTGAAGCGCCTGTTGGAGGTCGATTTGCTCACTGTAAAGGACCCTCCTCAGAAGCTCAATATCTCCTCTCCTCACTTTAATCCCGACGCATTCTGTGTTTACCACTCCTACAGCCCGGGACACAGCACCAACGACTGTTGGGCCTTGAAGAATAAGATTCAAGATATGATCGACATTGGGGTGCTGGAATTCATGCCGGACGGCGAGATGAAAATCTTCCGTTAAAGGGTTCTCCGCTTGAAGTGACGAAGCTCGAATTGAAAGACTTTTGCTTCTTTTTGAATTTTCAAAGTTGTAATTTCTTTTGCTGTCAAACAATTATCTGTTGATGTTAAACTCTGTTTTCATTAATGCATTGCATATGTTTGTCTTGAATTCATCCATTCGTTTCACTACTCTTATGCTCTTCTTTATGATATTTGACTCTTGATAAAAAGCTGCGAGCCTTTAGAGGGAGGATGACGAAACAATACCGTGATCTTATACAGTATACTTTTGAACAGACCTTGCTGATGATGTACAGGCATTTCTTTCAATTCCCAAACACTGGAGTTATAAGGAAGTTAATCCATAGTCAACCCCTTCGAGCCAAAGAAGTAGGAGTTTTCTGTTCTGATACAATCAAAACCTTTGATATAAACCTGGGGCAGGGTAGTATCTCAGTTAGTTCAAAAGAAAATGCGCATTGAAGTCGCAAACTCTCGGTTCATAACACAACGAACGACATCAAAAGAGAAAGCATTCCTTTGGAATCAAAAGACAAGGGTGGTTCCCTATCACATAAACAGTCAATCTCTCAAAAGAGAGAAGCCCACCAAGCCAAAACCTATAAAGGAGGCTTAAGAAAGCTGGGACATCCCGCTGACAGTAATCCCGGAAACGGTAACAGTCAGGCAAAAGTTAGGGATAACAAATCAAAATCAAAATAGTGAGGTCATTACAAAACCCTCAACAACATGAAAAGTGTTGAAAAAGAAAAAGGAGATGATGACTGTCTCCCCAAAATTCAAACTGGTGAACCATCGCCCGAAAGTCGTTCCAAACTCAAAACAGAGTGTGACGCACAATTAACTGAGTTTAGGTTGAAGGACATCACGAAGAGCGGGTGGGTACAAATATACTTTGAGCCTTTATCCTTTGTTTCTTAAACCGTGAACCAGGCCACGTTACAACCCTTCAAAAGTCCTAATTGAAGCATGGGTTAGTTCGAAAGCATACTGTTACAAAAGGTATCCTGACTCCTGTAGGGCTTTGCTCTAAATCTTGTGTTAACTTGTCTTATGAAAGGTTTTCTGCTAAAAACACATTTTTCAAAAAAAAAAAAAAAAACTTCGAGACAAACATAAACTTTGCATTATTCGAATATCACTGCCTGCATTTGACCCTTTTGTGTGACAACGAAGAAATTCATACAGCAAATGTTCGGAGGAACGAAAACTCTCTCAGCAAGTCAAAATCACTTCAAGAGGATAACACTTCCATCAAATCCCTTATCAACAAGGGGCATGACATGTCAAAATTCAATTAACCTGGGGCAGTCCAGTCAAGGTCCAACAGATCTTCCAAAGTTCAGTTAACCTGGGGCAGTCCAGTCAAGATTTCAAGAAATCTCTCAATATGCAGAGTAATCTGATTCAAGATTCCTTCATCACCACTTGGGGCATTCGAATGTCAAAAGTGTTCAACAAATCAATTACAACATTTCCAGACTCGACTCCTGTATCTAGCCAGGGCACGTCTGAAGAGTTTGAAGATTCGACTCCTGTATCCAGCCAGGGCATATCTGTCAACTATCACATTTCCAGACTCGACTCCTGTATCCAGCCAGGGCACGTCTGAAGAGTTTAAAGACTCGACTCCTGTATCCAGCCAGGGCATATCTGTTGACCACATTTCCAGACTCGATTCCTGTATCCAGCCAGGGCATATCTGTTGACGACTAATTCCAGATTCGACTCCTGTATCCAGCCAGGGCATATCTGTTGACCACATTTCCAGACTCGATTCCTGTATCTAGCCAGGGCACGTCTGAAGAGTTTGAAGATTCGATTCCTGTATCCAGCCAGGGCATATCTATCAACTATCACCTTTCCAGATTCGATTCCTGTATCTAGCCAGGGCATGTCTGAAGAATTCCAGATCAACACCTGTAACAATCCAGGAAACATCTGTGAACGACCGATGGTAGACCAACACCTGTAATAAGCCAGGAATTTATCTACATCACCACTTGGGGCATTCGAATGTCAAAAGTGTTCAAAACAGATGCAGTTTTACACAAGCTCATCATCAGGGAGCCCTACACCGGTTCCTCTTCAAGACTTCTGAAACAAGTTTACGGATTCTTTCCAACAACGGATGTCAATCTACCGATTTGTTCAGACTCTTCACAATTTCTGAAAATAGTTTACGGATTCTTCCCAACAACGGAAGTCAATCTACCAACTTGTTCAGACTCTTCTCAAACCTTTGAAATTAGTTTACGGACGCTTCCCAACAACGGATGCTGCTCTATTGCTGATTCAACTTCAAGATTTCTGAAAATAGTTCACGGGTTCTCCAAATAACGGATGTTAACCTATCGCTTGTTCAGATTCTTCTCAAGCTAACAACCACGGAAGATCGCGCTCGCCAAAATTCTCCCTATCCCCAGCGGAGTTCATCAAAATCCCCAGCCAGAGAATCCTCCGGAATTCAATTTCCCTCAGAGTTTAAGCTTCAGTATCCCCAGCGGAGCCAGACTTTTTGAACCTTCTCCCCACAGAGTTTTGGGAAGGCAAATCTTGAGTTCCCCAGTGAAGTCTCCAGAGTTACTTCCCATCAAGCTGACGATTCTCAAATCTGGTCTTCCCAGCATGAGCCTACTAGTTTGGAACTCCCCAGTAGAGGTCATCAGGAATTCTCTTCCCCAGCGACAGCCAAGGATTTATTTTCCCCGGCAGCAGTCAAGATGCTTTTATCTCCAGCCATCTCGGATTCATGTATCCTCGGCAAGATTAGCTCATCAGCTTACATGCGCATCCATCACACTCATAAATATTGATGTCACGTACATTGCATCATGCATCATAACATTGCATACAACTAACCCTTTGCCTTTTCAGGTAAGATCAGTCGACAGACACAGATCATCTCCCGAGATCCATCCAAAAATAGTTCAGATGTGACCCAGACACGGCGACATTCTGATACTTATTCCAGATTCATTCAGACGCATCAGCAGAAACCCTACACCGGTTCCTCTTCGACTTCAAGACTTCTGAAAATAGTTTATGGATTCTTCCCTACAACGGATGTCAATCTACCGACTTGTTCAGACTCTGCTTAGCTTCTGAAACAGTTTACAGATTCTTCCCTACAACGGATGTCAATCTACCAACTGATTCAGACTCTTCTCAACTTCTGAAAATAGTTTACGGATTCTTCCCTACAACGGATGTCAATCTACCAACTGATTCAGACTCTTCTCAACTTTTGAAGACAGTTTACAGATTCCTCCCTACAACGGATGTCAATCTACCAACTTGTTCAAGACTCTTCACAAATTCTGAAAATAGTTTACGGACACGTCCCAACAACGGATGCTGCTCTATTGCTTATTCAATCTTAGATAATTTACAGATTCTCCAGACATGGACGTCAATCCGTTGCTTGTTCGGACCCCGATTCAGAGATGTTCCGAAGCATGGATGCCCTTTTGATACTTGTCCACTCACCATTGACATACAGTTCAACATGTCCGGATGGCATCTATAAGCCCATCCTCCTACCAGCAGTCGCCGAATGGCATCTGTAAACCCATTCCTAGATGGCATCTCTAAGCCCGTCCCCCGACAAAATTCTCTCGCACCAGATGGCATCTTTAAGCCCATCACCAAATGGCATCTTTAAGCCCATTCACCTCCACCATCACATCGACGAGCGCAAATTTTCTGGGCACATTAGTGTCCAATCTCCTTTTACCTTCAAGTCGCGAAAGGAAAACTTGCCAATCTAACTCTTCAGGTCCAAGAAGATTGAACAGGGGCAACTGTTGTACCCCAAAATTTGCCCTCGCGCTTTTTTCCACAAGCAATCTCAGCTTCAGACATTTCCCGACTTTTCAAACTGGCTCAAGAATCAGACAAACGGACTTTTCTTGACAGTCAAGCGAAATTAGGGTTTTTACTGATTTTCAGAGCTCTGGATTGTTTCATACAGTTGGCTTAGGGTTTGGATGATTTTTGGTTCAATTTTGATCAGGCGAGCGTTATTTGGCATTTAATCAGGAGTTAAGGGTTTCGTGGGCATATTCTCAGAAAGATTAAAATTCCACAGCACTTTGCAGTTTATTCTGAGATCGGGGTTAAATTCGCATTGTTTTGATTTAATCAGTGAAAGAGACAGTGGTTTGAATTCATGTCGTTTTGTTTGGGCCAGTCAAATACAGTATACAGTATTGGATTCACAGTGTTTATGACAAATCAGTGAAGAAGGAATGCGTTTGATCAGTCCATTTGGGTTAACTGCTGCTTTGCCTTGGATATTGGATAAGACAGGTTTAATTGATCAATATTGTTTTTATTATTCTAAAATTGAATGATTGAAATTTATTTTTCAATTGTTTTAAATTCAAAGAATTTTAAATAAATAAATAAACAATAAAGAAAATTAGAACTAATTGGATAATTTATATTTTTATTGATATTTGAATTATTTGTACAAATTGTTGTTTATAATTTAAATTACAAACAATAATATACATTAATTTAAATATTAAATAAAATAAAAAGCTATCCTATTTCTAATTCTTCATTCTTCACTTCGCTCTGGTGCTCCATTTTTATCTGCAAAAAGAAGAAGAAAAGTCAGAAAGCAGTTGAAATTAAAAAGAGACAGTTAAAATTTGCTCATCATTAGAGGCCACTGACTGGGATCAGTTGACCCTCTCTGCAAATCACGGGATTTCTCCCGGTTCACAAAGAGGGAATATTTTTATCATAAATGGAAAATGTCAAAATGCATAATTTTTAAAATGTCAAATGCATGAATTCCAAGGTTCAAACTGCATAGTTCAAATCCAAGTCAAATTGAAAATCCAATTCCACTTTCTATCAAAAGCAAAAGAGCAATCTACTGTCAAAAGTGTAAGTCTACTCAAGGCTGCCAATAAAAAAGATTTTGGAAAAGATATCAATAAAAGCATACAAGCTGTCAAAGAAGGATTTGGAAAGGATATCAAAATGCAAAGTCAGATCCAAACTGTCAAAAGAGATAAAGAGGATGCAGTCAAGAAATGTGTTATGCAAGCTAAAATCTTAAATCATCATTTCCCAGCATAAAGGGGCCCCTTCAGAAATAGTACAGGAAAATCATATAATAATATAAAAACTGTACTGAAAAATGAGAAGAAGAGAGATAAAGCAGCAGTAGGCAGGTTTTAGGCTTAGGCAGGTATACAACAGAAAAGATATAACACAAAGAAAAGAAAACACAGTTCAGCAGCAGGATAGAATAGAAGAAAAAGATACAAACTGAAGCCTCTAAGTTTCAAGACTGAAAAACTGGCATCAGTCTCACAAAGCCAACCAAACATATAACCTGCAAACTGTGAACCAGAACAAGGCCTCAAAAAACCTTCAAACACAACTCAAAAGACAAAGAGAAGTGCTAACCAAAACCAATAACCTGCATAACTCAGAACTAAACCACCATATTGTCAAACTAAAACCAGCATAGGCCATAACCTCATACCTGTCCAGAACCTCACAAGTTATCAAACACATCATCCAAACCAAATACATACCAAATGCTGAAGCAAAAAACCTGCTAAGCATTTTGAAACCTAAGTAAACCTGCCCATCATCCTGTCTAAAGCCTCAAACACCAAGCTTTAAACCAAAAATGCAAAAACATACTGTCACAACCATGAAACCATCATCCTGTCAATAAACCATCAAACATACAGCTCAAAAACAGAATAACCTACAGAACTACCAAAACCTCACCACTACTGTCAAGGCCTAACCACATAAACCAGATGAAACCCTTGCAAATTCAAGCCTCACCATTTTGTAAAACCAACATCTAAACCCTTCAATCTAAGCAACTCAGAGTCCAAGCCCTAAGCCCTAAGCATAAACATCACTGGGCGATAATCAATCTCAGAATCTCTTCAACATTCAAGGCAATACCAAGGCAGCCAATGTTCTAAAAGCATACACATATTCAAGAGCTAGCATTCAACAATTCAAAGCAACAGGCATACAGTAACTCAGGGACAAAGAAGAAGCAACAAATTGAGGCAACGTGAGCAGTAGAAAAGAGGAAAGGGAGCCTCAGAAGCAAGCTTCATCATAGGCAAAGGCAACATTCTGTCCATACAAATTCTAAAGGCCACCAATAATTCAGAGGGACAAAAGTAGAAGAGGTAAAGAAGTGAACATATTAGGGCTTCTCAGCACACGTCATCATCAAAACCCTAAAAACAGCTATCAGATAAAAAATACCAGGGTCATCAGAAGCAAAGACTCGTCACGCTCCCTCCGTTCATTCCGGCCTCTTAAGCGCCACAGCTCCCCTCCTCTCTCCTCCTTCTCCAAGGTCAGGTAATGAGCTTTCTACCTCTTCTCCTTCACCTCATAATAACGAAAGATCAAGTAAGAACTCAAATCAAAAACATGCAATTCGTAAAAAAGAAAAGAGATAAGAACATAAAACGTTGGAACGAACCTTAAATCAAGAGGACGCTGAATTCACGCCATGGAGGGAAGAGAGGTTTGGGGTTGACACTGGTGGCCGGAGGGATGAGCTGCTCAGGAAGATGAAGATGGAGAAGACGAAACCCAGCAAACGGCGCGTTTGAACCCTAAAGTATCTCCAACTGAACAAACGCCTAACCCTAAACGTTGTTTCAAGATCCATGGGCTTGACCCGTTTCTGACTTCCTCTAAAGCCCAACAAAACCACTAACACATTTTACAAGCATTGGGGTTAATACTAACTTTTTTTCTTTATATTATGTACACTCATTTTATTTTCTATCACAAAATCATACAGACACTTTTTCTTTATTATTAAATCACATTAATACTAAATATATGAAACTTTTTCATTTAAAACACCTAATTTAAATTATAACAAAATATCTTTTTACCATATAATTAAAATTGCAAACATTTTTTATTAAATATATCTTTGTACATAAATTTTGAAAACATTAATTTGCACATATACATAAGATACGTTTTATTTTTATATACAATATCATTAAATTTGAAAATATCTTCTTTTAATATATTTGTACATAACACATGGAAATATATTCTTTTTTTCTCAAAATATCATTTTCGCAATTTAATTAAGCTCCTAAACACTTAACAAATATATATTTGTACATAAGAATTTAAATACATTTTTTCTCTAAATGTTAAATTTCACAAACATTTGATTAAAATACTTTTTGTATATAAGTAAATAAAGATACATTTCTTAATTTAAAACACTTTTTTTCTTTTATACATGTCAAAGCTATACAAATCAAAGATTCCTTAAAATACCTATCTAGGTCAAAAAACCCTAATACGCTTCAACTTCACATTATCGCACTTGTAAATAATCACACAATACATATACATCTCACACTTACACTTACACAATGCATTCACATTGCCCTATACACATTTTTATCTTATATCTGTATATTCGATATTTACATTTGATCGCACATTCGATTTGGTTGTAACTTATTGGATACTATAAGTCTCATCCCCTTTTGTACATTTATACCCCACTCCCGGATACTACTTTGTAATAGCGTAGATTTTACATTTCCGCAATTT
This sequence comes from Vicia faba, assembly GCA_948472305.1. Classification (NCBI taxonomy): domain Eukaryota; kingdom Viridiplantae; phylum Streptophyta; class Magnoliopsida; order Fabales; family Fabaceae; genus Vicia; species Vicia faba. The sequence continues at coordinate 232,634,480 of OX451738.1, forward strand.
ACAGTTTTCCAATTATACCATGGTTAGACCTAGGGTTTGTATGTACATAAAATCAAACGCTAGATAACCTAATACAAGACAAATACATGTAATCAATACACAATCACACTTGCACCCTCTAGGGTAATCCCACATGTTGCCTTCCAAAATGGACCATGCTTGCACGTCGAGTATCTTTGGCAAAACAAAATCAAACGATCATAAGTCTCAAAGTGTTGCCTAAACGGAATGATCATAGTCCCTTCAAAGAAGATTGCCAAAGACACTTGGCACCATTGCATTCATGGTCCATACGATGACCCGCGCCCGTCCCGAATAAACTTCCTAAACGCAAGATTGTCTACCAATTTCAATGGTAGAACAAAATTGTTAAAAGGGGTTAAAACATGACAAAAACCTTTGAGTACAATAGGGTAGACAAAACTCTTAGTTACTTGAGATCAAACTTGCAAAAACACTTGCCTTCTTTTCAAAAACCACAATCCACAACACTTTCAAACAAACTCTCAAAAACATTTGAAAACATCTTTTCGAAAAGATTCACACTTTTGTAAAACACTCAAACACGAGTCAAATACATTAGTTGCCTAAGACAGGGCATCTTTTTCCAAAACATTTTCAAAAAGCACCCACACACACACCATTTTTAAAGCAATCGAAAAAACAAGGCAAGTGATCTAAAAAACCAAGTAACTAAGAGCCCATGGATAACCATGGATGAAAAGGGTGCTAATACCTTCCCTTTTCATAATCTACCCCCCGAACCCAAGAAATATCTCAAAAGGTTTTTGTTGTGCTTTTTTTAACCTTTCCTTTAGGATAAAATAAAAAGTCGGTGGCGACTCTTGCTCAACCGCACAAGTGCGAATGCGAACACAAAACACTAGTCAGTTCTCCCACCGTATCACAATATGCATTGCCAAAGTTGGCCATTTTTGGAAAATTGTCAAAAGTCAAATGTGCTCAAAATTGTATTTTTGTTAAATGGGCCTAGCCTTTCAGGATTGTATCTTGTTAGGGACATGGTCAACGACCCAAATCATCATCCACATATTATTTGCTTTATTTTTTTATTTTATTTTGATTTTTATTATTTAAAAGTCAAGTTAAATCAAATAAATGGCAAAAAACATAAATGATTGATTTTTTGATCTGATTTTTGTTAGAATCAAATCTAATCAAGCTGGCCTAATCAAATCAAATCAGATCAAGGGAAATTGAGGAAAAAATAGAAAGACTATGATGGTTTTGGAAATATATCATATAAGGAGTAAATCACATTCAATTTCCATGATTCAAAAAGATTCAATATGTTTTTGTTGCCCTAATTCGCCCTACTACATATACTGAACACAAATAATACAAAAGAACAAGGGTTGAAGTCGTGCAAGCTAGCCAAGAAAACTCAAAAATTGGATAAAAAGTGTGGATCTGATTTCTAACCTAGGGGACGATTCAAGGCCATTTAAAGCTTCTAATCGCTTCCTGGACATCTCCTGAAGCTAACACGATCAATAGCAAGCATTCCCAAGTCCAGAATTGTCCCATAGCCTTCTTACGGTTTACTCTTTGTTTCAAAATTGATTACAACAATTCTTGCATCATAAGCATATTCTAAAGATGTATTTGTGATTATTGACATATTTGCAACATGCTTGAATGATTTAATTGGCGTTTTGATGCATATATTGATGATTGCCATGGCTAGGGTTTAAGAAGCTGTTTTAGGGCTTCTCTGTACAAGTAAAATTAGGCCAAGAAAAGGATACCATGATGCTTGTGGGATCAAGACGAATTGATCCATGTACACACCTTTAATTTATCATGCATTTTATAGATTTTTGAAGCTTGCAGGGCTATGGATATGGAGTTATGTCCGTAGGTAAAAGCCTGAAACCAAAAACGACACTTCTGGGAAGAAGATGAAGGCGTGGCAGCGTCCCACTGGTCCATTTGAAATTTGCGCGTTTTTTGGAGGAAACTATGTGGCTTGCTTTATATTGTATTTATCTTATTATATTAACAATTGAGTAATGCATCGCAGATGGTTAAGGGTGAAGGATTTAAAGCAAGCGTCCTGGGTTCGATCCCAGGCGCACTGCTTTTGCATTTTTCTCAACATTTAATTTTAGATTTGATGTCTCACTACCAAGCATGTCCACCGTACACCTCAGCGCCTCGTCATTGGATCCATGGCCAGCCAGATCTAACGCTCAGCATGTGTAAGCTCATGGTAGACCCTCAGAAGATGATCCCACTGGATCAGGCGCAGGACCTTTGGGCCAAAGAATTTGGGCCCAGCCAATTCAAAAACGCACCCCCCTAATTGCTCATCAAACAGGCCCATTCTTATTTATTTCTTTTCTTTAATATTATTTATTAATTATTTTCTTTTTCTCAAATAACACTAAAAATCATGCTTTTTTTTATTTAATCAAAAAATCATAAAAACATCAAAAATCATTTTTTTTATAAAAATATTTTATTAATTAATTAGTTTAATTAAATTAAGGAAATTTAATTCTTTTTTTGTATAATTAAAATCAAATAGAATTAGGGTTTAACGTTGTAAATAACCTAATTTTTCTCAAAAAATAACCTAAATATTTTCTCAATTAGATTTTTAGGTTTCCTAGTTTGTTCTCGCATTTAATTCGCCGCACGCCTTTATTTGTCCTTTTTTATTATTGTAACTGCTCCGAGTTTGTAATAGTAATTAGGGTTTTAAATTTCCGCATCTTTATTTACAGTCAAAATAATTATGTATCCGCGAAATCCTTGTAATAGCTAGGACTTTAATTTCTCGCATTTTAATTTCCGCAAACTATAAGCTGTTAGATGTATGTTAATAGGATTGTATGGAAAGAAAAATTTCAATTAATAGAGTAGAAAACCCTAAATGTGCAAAGATAAATAAACTGAAAAAAAACACACTTGCACATGCTCACTCCTAGGGTTTACTCCACTCCGGTTGCCTTCGATAAACGGTCATGAAGTATAGGGAATGTTAGTGGTCGTCCTCTAGTCCTAAAAGATCTAAAATGACCCATTCGGATGTTGCCTCGGAAAAAGATCTTCAAGGCTTTAGGATGATTACTAAAATTTCCTAACATTGTTTTTGTGATCGTACTTGTCCCTTCGAACGTCCCTTAAAACTCCAACGACGGTGCTACCTATTCCTTAATAATAGGATAACGCCTTCTAAAGGAAAACGAACAGACTTTTTTCGAGTAGGTAGATTAGTTTTTAGGTACTTGCTCAAACAAATTTTTTCACACAAACACTTTTCAAAAACAGTTTTCGAAACAACTTCGTCACACTGTTGAGGATAGAAACAAGGGATATCACGAAGTAAAACAAAACTTTTCAAAAACAAGCACACACAAGCAATTTGAAAAATGAGAAAGTACCTAAGAGCCCATGGAAAACCATGGATAGAAAGGGTGCTAACACCTTCCCTTTCTATAATCTACCCCCCGTACTCAGAAACATCTCGAAAAAGATTTTTTTCTGTTCTTTTTCATTTTCCTTCGTTGGATGAAATAAAAGTCGGTAGCGACTCTTGCTTACCGCAACATTTGCGAATACAAAATGCAAACCAGTATAACAGTCGTTCTGCCACCGTATCACAATGGTCATTCGCACACTGAAAAGTCAAACTTTGACTTTTAGATCAAAATCAAGTTTCAAGAATCATATTTCATCAAGGCATGAAATTTGTCTCATCAAGTTAATCATAAGTCAAGATTCATGTTGAAAAAGTCAAAATTCTAAATACTTAGAATCTTTCTAAGTGTTTAAGAAGTATGACAAGCTCAGAACTTCTGGCCAGATTTTCACGATGATGCAAGCTGATTCTTGAAGAACTTCTAACGCAAGAGTTTTAGATCTCAATAAGACCTAAAATATTGCAGAACAGAACTTCTCCTGGAAATTATGGGATTTCAAGTTATAAATGTTTAAAGACACGTCCATGAAACTGAAGCACTCAGCAAATTCTGGACATTTTCAAGACAGAGTTTGGTTAGAACTTCTGGGCCAGTTTTCACGAAGGTTCAGCCAGAGTTTGCAAAAGTAATTTAAAGAAAGTCTACAAAGCGTGTTACAATCTTTCAGAAAAGTCCGAGAACTCCTTCAGAACATGCTGGAGCAGAGAGATTCCAAGATCATAAGTTGGATGTTTATTCTAAGTTACGCTGATGCTGAACTTCTGACCCATACTTAGGCTATGATGCACAATCTCATAGCGCAGGATTTATGGTTTGATAAATCTCATCATCATTTAATGCACACAACCATTTTTGAGATTTTATCCAAAGGATTTCCCCATGTGTGAGAAAGAAGTACCATTTTTGTCCTTGAAAAGCAAACTTTTGTAAAAGTTATGTTGGGCCCATGCTTTGCTTTTGCCTCTGAGGGTACTTTTCCTTAATTCATGCTTACAAATCCAGCTTAGGCACGAACAAAAGTTGTTAACCACCATACTTGTTTATCTTGCTTCAAGAACAAGCTAGCATGATGTTGATACTTTTAACTTCTCCAAGCTACAAAGTTCTTGCCTATAAATTGAACTTCATTGGCAACTATGAAGGGGCAGGTCAGAAAAAATTGAAAGGAAAAACTTTGAAACCTTGCTAAAATTTCCAGAAATCCGAAACTGCAAACACAAATACAAAACCTGCTAGTTTTTTATTCTTTCATTCAAAATCCAATTTCCCTCAAGTGTTTCTTGACCAAATCATCCATTCACCATTCATAACCCAAGATAAAGTTTGTTCTAGACAACTGAATACGTGAGGAAGCTGATCATAACATTACAAGAAGTCAGAACCAGACTCCAGCTCACAAAACATTTTTAAGCTGCAAGGTAAGCTTCTGCTAACCCTCATCATATCACTTAAGCATTGTTAGACTTGCATGTTCAAAACACAATGTAGACATCCTGATTCTGATGATTGTACATATTTTGAGGTTTCATGTACTTGCCTGCCTAAATAGGAAGAACATAGGTTCATAACTTCTTAAGGAAACTAGAACTAGCAGATACATGTTTGTTTCTGATTTATAGTCTTTACATTTTTTTATGCTTCTGAAACCATGAGGAAAACCTGCCATAGTTGCTATGTTTGTGTTTGCTGTTCTGTTGAGAAATGATTAAGTTGCAGATGTTCTGATTAACATGGAGAAAGAGATGAAGCGCATCATCAGAATTTACTTTATGTTTTGTGTTTATGCTTTTGTTTCTAATATCAGATGTATAGCCACCCCAGTGGTAGAAAGCGTGCGCATAAGACATTAGTGCTAAGGGTCCTGGGTTCTAGCCCCAGAAGCATCTTTTTTAGGTTTATTCATTGACATTTTTTACCCATTTATCTGTCAGACGATACTCCTAAATCATAACTTCTAGATATCCTTACCTAACAACATAATCACTTCACTCTCTCAAACAATCAGAACCTCTGACTTGCCAGAGATACATAAACTTCTAGGTTCCCAGCTACGCTATAGCCTATGAACCCTCCAAACTCAGAATTTGGTGTACCCAGGCCCAGAACTTCTGACCCTCCACTTTCTCACTAACACTTTCTCTTTTGCAGCGTATCCGAGTCAGAACTTCTGTTCCCTCCTATTTTCAGTAATGTGTTGATTCTGACTCCTTTTTCTCTCATTTGTCTTATTTTTTCTTTTAATAACTAAAAACACCAAAAATATTTCATATTCACATGTTTTATTTTATTTTCTTAAGTAAACTTATTTCTTAACAAAAACAAAACAAGTCCATTTCAATTCATGTACATTATTTCAATATGGTTGTAATAGATAATTAGGACTTTAATTTCTTGCAATCCCCATTCATAAATTTGTACCCCAATCCCCTAAAGCTTTGTAATAGCTTAGTATTTTTATTTTCCGTAATTTAATGCTTTATGTACAAATTGCTAGTAATTAGGGTTTGTATGGAAAAAATTAAAACCACCAAATAGCAAACCCTAATAAGGACAAATCAAGCATGAAAGTCAATACACTTGCACAGATACACCCTTAGGGTAAATCAATTTCGTTGCCTTACAAAAATGGCCATATTATGCATGTGATTTATCTTAGCAAAAACAAGCAAAAAATATAAGATCATAGTCCCTCAATGACGCTATCAAAGTTATCTTTCAAAAATGATCTTAGTCCCTTAAAGAAAATGCTAAGATATCTTACAACATTGCTAATCATGGCTATACGATGACCCTTTCCCGTCCCTTTTACATCCAAAGATAGGGTTACTTACCAAATCAATGGTAAGATAACAATGTCAAAGGAAAGAGGAAATAAACATGAAAGACTTTTGAGTAGGTAGATTGTTCCTAGTTGCTTGCTCATTTCCAAACAAAACAATCTTTGATGTTTTCAAAACAAACATGTACACTTTCAAAACATCTTACAAACTTGAAAACATTTTCAAAAGATCAACATCTTTGTATACATTCTTACGAACGAGAATCATTACAAAGTTTGCCTAAACAATGGCCTCTTTACAAAATACTTTCAAAAACCACACAAAGCACAATTTCAAACAAAAGCAAGTGATCTAGCAAGTAACTAAGAGCCCATGGAAATCCATGGATGAAAAGGGTGCTAATACCTTCCCTTTTCATAATCTACCCCCTGAACTCAAGAAATAATCTCAAAGGTCTTTCCTGTGCTTTTTCACCTTTCCTTTTGGATAAAAGAAAAGTCGGTGGCGACTCTTGCTAACCGCAACATTTGCGATAAAACACAAAACACCCAAGTCAGTTATCCCACTGTATCACACTAAGGATATGGCAGTGACTTTGCAGGTGGACGTCTCTGTCTCTGTAGTTATTGTGGGATGTATCTGCGGGGATTTGCATATGGCTTTTTATACATTGTCCCATTTCTTAAAGCCATTAGTAACTGTCTTTCTGCTTTTTATGCATGTATTTATAAAATGGTGAGCATATTCAAGTGCATATGTTAAAAATAATCACTGGACATTTTTGCAAAATAAAACAGAAAAATAAAAAAAATAGTTTTGTGCTTTCAAAGAGATAGCTTTCGTATTAATCTGAAGAAGTCTTCCTATAACATGCGTTTTTGTATAAGGAGACAGACATCTTAATAAGAGAATGTCTTCGTAAGAACGAAAACTATATAAAGTAGTATACAAAGAAAAACATCTATGTGAAATGATCCCATTGGGTTCCCATTCTGCTATTGCCTTTATATATTTGAGTGCCTCATCACTTTGCTGCTTGACCGAAGCCGATTGGATTGATTAATACCATTTGAACTCGACACTTGTTACCAAAGTATGTCTGTGAGGTGATCCAACGGGACATAGTTGTACGCTTTTAATCCCTAACTTTTGCCTAGACCACCCTTTCGGGTTTTCAGTCCACCGGGATACCCTTTTTTGCCCAAGCCGCCTTTTCAGGTTTTCGACTTGCCGGATGTACAGATTTTATATGTATATCCCTAACTTTTTCATGAACCCTTTTGGTTCCCCAGGATGCCCTTATTTTTTCCTAGGCCAGTCAACCTAGCGGGTCTCTATTTATGTGTAGTATCTTTTAACTATGTCTGCGTTTACAGGGTGTGGAAGGTCATCACCGTCCATAGTGGTTAAGATCATGGCTCTGCCAGAAAATATGTTCTTGATCAAAAATGGTCCTTCGTACGTGGCAGTCCATTTTCCCCTGGGATCACCTTGTGGCAAGATGATGCGCTTGATTACTAGGTCGCCAACTTGATACACCTCACATTTGAGCTTCTTGTTAAAAGCTTTGTTCATACATTTTTGGTATATCTGACCATGACAAACAACAACCAACCTTTTTTCGTCAATCAGGTCCAATTGGTCAAGTCGAGTCTGAACCCATTCGTCTTTATTCAAACCTGCATCCTTCATGATTCTCAAGGAAGGAATCTGGACTTCGATGGGTAGGATAACTTCCATACTGTATACCAGAGAGAAAGGAGTTTCCCCTATTGACGTGCACACTGAGGTACCGTAACCATGAAGAGCAAATGGTAGCATCTCGTGCCAGTATTTATATGTCACTATCATCTTATGTATGATCTTCTTTATATTCTTATTGGCAGCCTCCACAACACCATTCATCTTCGGCCGGTAAGGAGAAGAGTTATGATGCTGAATCTTGAATTGCGTACAAAGCTCGGTGATCATAGTATTATTGAGATTGGTACCATTATCTGTAATAATTATTTCTGGGATACCATACCGACAAATAAGATTATTCTTGATGAGCCGGGCCACGACATTCTTGGTAACAGAAGCAAATGAGGCTGCCTCGACCCACTTTGTGAAGTAATCAATGGCAACCAGGATGAAGCGATTCCCATTAGAAGCGGTAGGTCTAATATCTCCGATCATATCAATGCCCCACATTGCAAAAGGCCAGGGATCAGTCAAGACGTTCAAGGGAACCAGAGGCACATGTGCTTTATCAGCATAGATCTGGCACTTGTGACAAGTTCGGAAATGCTGATAACAGTCTGCTTCCATAGTGGACCAGTAGTACCCTGCCCTCAGAATCTTCTTAGCCATTATGTTCCCACTAGAATGGGTGCCAAAGGTACCTTTGTGAATATCTGCCATAATCTTCTCTGCTCCACTCTTGTCTACACACCAAAGAAAAGTAGAATCGTGGTTACGCTTGTAGAGGATTCCGTTACTGAGGAAAAACTTGGCAGAGAACCTTCTTAGGAACTTCTTATCATTGAAGGAAGCTCCCTTAGGATACTCTTGGGCTTCGAGGTATCTTTTCACTTCATGGAACCAAGGTTTGTCCACTACTTCTTCAGTATCAACCTCATAACAGTATGCTGGTTCGTCCAATCTCTCAATATTGATTTGAGGAGCTTCATTATCCCATCTGACTTTAAACATGGATAACATAGTAGCTAGCACGTCCGCTAACTGGTTTTATTCTCGTGGAAAATGCTCAAAGGTAACTTCTTCAAAGTGTGGAATCAGTGTCAACACATGCTCTCGGTAAGGGATGAGATTGGGATGCTTCGTGTCCCATTGTCCTTTGATTTGACTAATTACCAGGGCCGAGTCTCCAAATACACTCAAGAATTTGATTCTCAAGTTGATAGCAGCTTTGAGACCCATAATGCATGCTTCATATTCAGCCATATTGTTGGTACAGTTAAAGCATAATCTAGCAGTGAAGGGTGTATGACAGCCTTCAGGAGATATGATCACAACACCAATGCCATTACCAAGTGAGTTGGAAGCTTTGTCAAAGACCATAGTCCACCGGGATCCTTTCTCAGGCCCTTCATCTGGTCCAGGTTCTTCACAATCAGTCACTAACATGATGTTCTCGTCTGGGAACTCAAAATTCATGGACTGGTAGTCGTCCATGGCCTGGTGAGCCAAATGATCAGCTAATACACTCCCTTTGATTTCTTTTTGGGTAGTGTATTGAATGTCATATCTGGTCAGGACCATTTTCCATCTTGCTATTCTTCTGGAGAGAGTGGGTTTCTCAAACATGTATTTGATAGGATCCATTTTAGATATCAACAAGGTAGTGCGAGTAAACATATACTATCTCAGTCGGCGAGCAGCCCATGCCAAAGCGTAACAAGTTTTCTCGAGAAGTGAGTATCTTGTCTCACATTTGGTAAATTTTTTGCTAAGGTAGTATATTGCATGCTATTTTCGACCAAACTCGTCATGCTGCCCCAGCACACACCCCATTGAATTCTCTAATACTGTTAAGTACATGATCAAAGGTCTTCCTTCAACTGGTGGCATCAAAATTAGAGGTTCTTGAAGATACTCCTTGATTCTATCAAAGGAAGTTTGGAAATCATCATTCCACTTCACTACTTGATCTTTCTTCAGTAGTTTGAAGATTGGCTCACAAGTAGCGGTTTGGTGGGAAATGAATCTGGCAATGTAGTTTAGACGTCCCAAGAATCCCCTGACCTCCTTCTCAGTACGGGGAGTTGGCATTTCTTGTATAGCTTTAACCTTTGCAGGGTATACTTCAATACCTTTGCTACTGATAATGAAATCTAAGAGCTTACCAGATCTTACCCCAAAGGTGCACTTGTTCGGGTCCAGTCTTAACTTGTACTTCTTCAGTCTTTCAAACAGCTTTTGCAGGTGATCTAGGCGCTCTTCTTTATTCTGAGACCTGGCTATCATATCGTCAACATAGACCTCTATCTCATGATGGATCATATCGTGAAACAAAGCTACCATAGCACGCTGATAGGTTGCCCCGGTGTTCTTCGACCCAAATGGCATAACTTTGTAACAGAAGGTTCCCCATTGTGTGATGAAAGTTGTCTTCTCCATGTCTTCAAACGCCATCTTGATCTGATTATAACCATAGAAACCGTCCATGAAGGAGAATATCTTATGTTATGCATTATTGTCAACCATAATATCAATATGGGGAAGCAGAAAGTCATCCTTGGGGCTTGCCCTATTCAAATATCTGTAATCCACACACATATGCACCTTACCGTCCTTTTTAGGTACCAGTACCACGTTTGCAACCCATTATGGATAAGAAGTGACAGCTAAGAATCCGACATTAAATTGTTTCATGACTTCATCCTTAATCTTTTCTGACATCTCAGGACGCATACGTTGAACCTTTTGCTTTACTGGAAGACAGTCTTCTTTCATTGGCAGACGATGAACCACAATATCAGTGTCCAACCCCGGCATGTCTTCGTATGACCAGGCAAAGATCTCAACATAGTCACGTAGCATATGGATTAACCGCTCTTTAACACTATGATCCAAGTTGGCACCTATCTTGACTTCCTTTTTATCCTCTTCAATACCCAAGTTTACCGTCTCGACTGGCTCTTCATGAGGTTGTATTGCTCTTTCCTCTTGTTGTAACAGTCTAGCAAGCTCTCCTGGTACTTCACAATCTTCCTCACCTTCGTCCTCGGCTTGGTAGACCATACTTTCAAAGTCATAACTGGAAATAGTAGAACCGTTATCATGGGATCCATAGTGGTTGTAGATATGCAGTTTGATATGTGGGTGTGTGTAAGAGAGCATAACTATTTTGATAAAGTAAAAGTAGAAAAGAAAGACAGGGAGCATAAAATTTGTATGCAAAACGTCCAATGATTTATTTATGACATATGAAAGTGAAATGATAACCCTCACAAATAAACCATTGTGCCTCGGGTAAAAGACAAGGCTTTAGAGTTTAAAATTGTTCAAATATTACATATAAAAAAAAAAAACAAAAACATAATTACTCTTGGATGAAAGTAATAGGCACAAAGTCCTTGGCCATCCAATTATTGAGTCCACTGTTGGTAGTATGAAAGATCCAATTATCTAGGTCACAGTCACTGTCAGAATCTTCTACAACATTGACTTCATGGTTGCTAATGCATAGTAGTGGTCCTCCGGCACGAGCATGACGAACAACTTTTTGAGCTCCTGAAGTGAAACCCAAACCAAATTTGTCAGACTTATAGGGGATGTCAGGTAGTTGGCCCCAAATAGTACACTCACCTTCTTCAACTACAGCCTTAGCATCTTTTAGAGAAGACATTTTCAACGAAGGCCTGGTAATCTTTGGAACATTGGTAGTAGTCCTAGTTGCATCAATTGTCTGAGGAACCTCTTCAAAATTCAGGCAGGGGGTCTCAATGAACTCACCGTCCATCTCCACATATATGAAAGAGTTCAAATGGCTCACCATATACTCTTCTTCTCCATAGATTGTAACAATCTTTCCATTAACTAGATACTTTAACATTTGATGCAAGGTGGAAGTGACAATGTCGGCCCCATGAATCCAATAGTGTCCTAGCAAGCAGGAGTAAGACGGGTGAATGTCCATCACATAGAAAGTGGAGCCAAAATTTTGGGAACCAACTTTAATAGGAATGTCCACCTCCCCATGTACCGTCCTCTTGGAACCATCAAAATCCATCACCACAATATTACTAATGTAAGTCCTTCATAGTCCAATCTGTCTAGGGCCCCCTTGGGTAGAACATTTAGTGACGAACCCGTATCAAATAGAACATGAGCAAGGGTAGTGCCCCTGCACTCAATAAAGACATGCAGGGCATCATTATGCTTTCTTCCTTTGGACATCAAATTAGCATCAGAGAAACTGAGTCCATTGTCAGCAGTCAGACTAGTAACATAATTCTCAAATTGGTCAGCAGAAGTCTCTTGCAGCACATGAGCAGACTTCAGGAATTTCACCAAAGCCTTAGCATGGGCTTCAGAGCATAATAACAAGGCCAACATTGAAATTTTTGAGGGTGTCTGCCCCAATTGTTCCACAATATTATAGTCACTTTTCCGTATAATATTCAGTATTTCCTCCATTTCTCTTTTAGAGGCTTCAGGAATGGCTTCTTTAGGTTCCTCCGTCCGGGCAGGCTCAACCAGTACTTCTTTGCCCCGAGTCTCAGCTGACTCAGTAGCAGGAACAACAATAGGAGTGACAGTAGGAGTAGCAACAGGAGTAACAATAGGAACATTAGCAGGAATAACCAAATGAGTGGCAACAGCCTTTGGAGAGATTTTGGGAGAGAAAATCCTTTCACTTCTGGTAATATTACCGGTCCTAACAATGTTGTCGATATTAGGATCAATATCTTCAGTAGCTTCATTCTTTATAACCAATAGGTCTTGCTTGACGCCATGGTAGTAGATGTTAGCTCCATAATTCCAAGGAACGGCCTTGTCAGAGGAATATGGTATTGGCCCTGGAAAGGTGATAATTAAAAGAGCAACCTTAGGAGTGGATGTAATCCTGATAGGTCTTTTAGAGGAGACCCTGGGAGGATTGTTAGAAATGGTAATAATTGACACATCTTTACACAAATCTCTTGTAGAGGGAATCTTCTCAAAGAGGATCTCCCAGTCATTAATCAGACACTGGAAACCTAGCTTCAGTAACAAACAACCATTAGGTAGGGACACACACATGTGGCAACTGTCACCACAACCCGAAAATAAACTAGCTTGTAAGAGATTCTTCTTAATAGTTGGCAGAGGGGTAGTCAAATCATCCATAGAAGAAACAAATAGAACATCATCAACAACATTAATACCCTGGCCATGCTTGGGCATGGATGCAGTTATCACATTGGGGGTTTCAGGAGGGTCAAATTCAATCTCCTTTGCCTCAATAAGATCCTGAACTTTATTCTTCAAAGCCCAACAATCATTTGTATTATGCCCCAGACTGTTGGAGTGGTAGGCACACCAAGCATTTGGATTATAACGGGGAGATATGGTGTTTGGATTTTAAGGAGGCTCCCTCAGAGTGACCAAGCTAGCCTTCAATAGATGCTGCAATACCTGAGATAAGGGCATGTTGAGTCTGGTGAATTGTCTTCTAGGCGCATCCTGCCTGTGCTGATTATTTTGTCGTTGAGTCGATGCAGGGTTGGAAATCATCATGGCTCCTACCGTTGGAAGATGTTCAGTTTTACCCTGGTTTCTCTGGTCATAAGTAGCACTGACCTATTTCTTCCTAGTGAAGGGTTTCTTTACTGTACTTGAAGATGCATCCCTTTGAATCTTACCCCTCTTGATACCAGCTTCTACTTGTTCACCTGTCAATATTAGCTCGGTGAACCCGACTAAAGAGCTTCCAATCAAGTGGTTGAAAAATTGGCCGAACAAAGTACTCAAGAACATATCTACCTGCTCTCTGTCAGGCAGAGGAGGCTGGACTCTTCCTACAAGATCTCTCCACTTCTGGGCATAATCTTTGAAGCCCTCACTAGAACCCATAAACATGCTTTGAAGTTGTGTACGGGTTGGAGAAAGGTCAGCATTATATTGGCACTACCTGTAGAAAGTGGCAGCCATATCCTCCCAATTGTGAATGTTGGTTCCCTCTAGCTGATAGAACCATTCCAATTGAGTCCCCGATAAACTTTCCTGGAAGAAATGCACCCACAAGTTCCTATCAGCGGTGTGAGGTTGTATCTTCTTGACATAAGACCTCAGATGCAGTTTAGGACATGAAACCCCGTCATATTTAGCAAACACGGGAACCTTGAACTTTTGTGGAATGACCACTCCAGAAACCAGCCCTAATTCTTCAAAATCTAGACCAGGTACCCTCTGAATTTCCATGGCATTGTGACGATCCTCTAGCTGCTTTTATTTGTCATCATCAGAAGGATACTGCTCTTCAGCATAATCAGCCTCTTCTTCATCAGACTCTGGACTGTGGTCTTCTTCTTTTGGCTTCTCTTCCTGATTGTCCCGCTCATTTGATAGAGTTGCAAACTCTAGAGCTCTCTTTGCTGGTCCTCTGAATCTCCTTCCCATATTCAGGACACCCACTGGTTTCTTTTCCTTTTTCTTCTTGTCTTTGAGAATGAGAGCCTTCAGGTCTTCTTGTCCCTTAGCCAGAGCCAGGAACATCTGCTGGAATTGAGCGTTTTGTGCTTTAAGGTCCTTAATATTCTGTTCGAGAGCCATTTATTTTTGCTGAAATAAACAACGAAAAGATAAGAAACCTATCTTTGAAATACCTGTTTATGTAATGATATGTATGACATGTTTATGCGATATTTTCAAGGATCTCGCGGGGTAAACACAAGAAAATTTTATAATCCAACTGCAGCTTTAATTGAAGAACTTTCGTATCGTTGAACGTCCTTCTACAAGAATCGAGCTCACCATGTCGAGTGGGTCATAGCCTTTGACTCAAGTTGTCGTACTTTGGTCTTTTGATGACATTGGCTAGAGGAAAATATATCCCCTTGCCCCTTGCTAGACATCTGGTTCATCAAAAACCTGCATCACAGGCCCTAGAGATCCTTGAAATGATTATTGAAATGAAAATGGATGTTATGATGCATGACATTATGTTTGAACATACAAGAAAAACACACAAGACCTTAGGTTTAGGCTTGCATGGGATTTATAGGAAGGTACCCTCTTGAAGTTTAGTTGGTTCAACCTGTCCTAGAAAAGTAATTAGGTTCTAAGGAGTCTCAATATCACTGATCCTTCTTTATAAGGCATTATTTCAGCTCGGGCGATCTTTTCTCGCGGCCAAAATATCTCGAAAGTCCGATCTCAATGAGTGTAGCATCGAGTATCAAACAATCCTCAGCTTTATACCGAGGCCGGCTAACTCACTACTTTTATAATGCCCAAGTTTGTTTAACTATAGGTTCTAAGGTCACCTAGTGCTTTATGACACCACACAACGGCCCCGTATTCTCCTCGATTTAACACAAGGGATACTGGTACCAAAAAATGTTTCACACTAATGTAACCATCACTTCAACCATATCGGTCTATGTCGTACAATCTCCACGATCTATTGCTACTTACCTAAAAGGTTCCCCAGATCTGGGTGTAAGATCTTTAACAATAACCCCAACAAACCCTTTAAAAATAAATCATACAAAACATACAAGGAAAGCAATTTTAAAATGATCTAAGTCTAAGGTAACCCCACTTTATTCAATGTTCCCCATCAAAGTCTCCAGTTCTGTAATACGGTGGGAGAACCGACTGCTATACTGGTTTTGCATTTGTATTCGCAAATGTTTCAGTAAGCAAGAGTTGCCACCGACTTTTATTTTATCCAACAAAGGAAAGGGTGAAAAGAACAGAAAAAAACCTTTCGAGATTATTTCTGAGTAAGAGGGGTAGATTATGGAAAGGGAAGGTGTTAGCACCCTTTCCATCCGTAGTTATCTACGGGCTCTTAAACTCTAGCTCATTTTGAAATACCTTGTGCTTTGTGTGTTTGGAAAAAAAGTGCCTTAGTATGGAGGACTTTGTAATGTTTCTCAGATTGGTAGAGAACGTATACAAAGTGTTTTGAAAAATGTTTTTGAAAGAAGTTTTGCGCATGTGCAAAAATTTGTTTTATTTTGAGCAAGCATCTAAGAACTATCTACTATACTCGAAAAAATTGTTCTTTTCCTCTTTTCCTTTAGAAAGTGCTATCCTACTATTAGTGAGTAGGTAGCCCTAGTAGTTGGATGCTTGAGGGATATTCGAAGGGACATTGTATAGTCACAAAGGAAATTGGGAAAGAAACCTTAGTAACTGCCCTAGGATTTTAAGACCATACCGAGGCAACATCGAGAGGGTCATTTTTTATCTTTCAAACCAGAGGGTAGCCACTAAAGTCTCTCACATTTCGAGAGTTGTGACTGTTTTCCGAAGGCAACCAAAGTAAGGATACCCTAGAGGTGTATATGAGAGAGTGTGTTGTATTCAGTTATTTTTTGTCTTGTATTAGGTTTGCTAGCATTTGATTTTATTCCCTTTCCATACAATCCTATTAGTCATGCATCTAAATAGTTTAATAGTTTGCAGGAATTTAAAATGCCGAAAGATAAATCCTAAACTATTATAAGACTTCGGGGAGGGGGATTAATTACAAGTCCAAAACTTGGGGAGAATAAAGCAGTAAAGTAAAAGTCCTAGTTATTGTCTATCACATCCCAATAGGCAGTTACAATAATATGAAAAGTGTGAAAGTAAATAAGTGCACGTGTAATGGAAACAATGTTTAAACCCTAAAAATTATTAAGTTAAAAGAAAATCTTTTTTTTTGGGTGTTATTTTGTTTTATTTGGAAAAAGTATTAAATTACATTAAATCTAATTAACTAAAAAAGAAAATAAAATTATTAATTAATTCTAAAATAAATTTAACATTTTTGTATTTTTTTTATTTATGAAAAGAAGTGAAATTAATTAGATCTTAAGTCTATTAATTTTAAATTAAATAAAAAAAAGTTAAAGTAATTAATTAATTAATTAATCAAAATTAATTTTAAATGAAAAAAAACTAAACCTAATTTTTTGTGGTTTTATAATCATTATTTTGCTGATTAAATAAAAAAACAATTAAAAATAAATAAATAAAAAAACAAAACAATAATGTAAATGTGCCAAGATAGTGACAAAAAACTAGGGGGTGTAAATTTGAGAAACGTAGGCCCAATTGAGAGGAGCCCAAGTCTACCAACCGGATCTAGTGGAGACATCTTCTGAGAGAACATGGTGAGGCTATGCGCTCAGGGCGTTGGATCTGGATCAGATGTGCATCTGATGGCATGGACTTGATGGTGCATGGTGAGCGTGCGTAGCCTGGAAGCATTGAATCTGCATAGAATATGTTAGAAAAAAATGAAAATGCAAGACCTGGGTATCGAACTCAGGTCCTTTCCACTGTACACGTTCCCCTTCACCAATTGAGCTAGCTGTCCATTCGTTGATACAAACGAAACTATAATATTATATTAGGAAAACAAGTCAGATATATTTGAAAATATAAAACAGGCGCTGTGTGAAGTGGACCAATAATAAGGTGATGTTTGACAACCAGAGTCATCCCACCAGAGTCAACTCTCCGGTTGTCTTCTCTGGTGGGCTCGAATTGGATTATGCAAAAATAAGAAAATTCAATGATCAAAACCTACCCTACCCCCTAATTCCAAATTTGAGGTGCGTTTGGCCTAAATTATCCTAGATTTTGAGTTTCAAAGGAAAATACAGATCGTGCCCTAGCCATGGCACGACCTCATCCTTGTTCTTTAGCCTACATGTAACACGTTAAACCTGCACTAGTAGTATCCCTAAACACGAATCAAACAATTAGAGGTATCAATATGGCATGTATATGTAGTTTCAAATTCAAGAAAACCTTACCAACCGGTGATGTATGAACACGATGATGTAGGACACTATAAGCCTTAGGAATGGGTGGAATAGATCTTTGGGAATCTCAGGAACACGACTGGGCAATTGGTTTGGATCAAAGAGGCTTGCAAAGATGGTTTCGATTTTGATAACTTTATGAAGATTTTGAGAATTTTGAGACGATTGTTTCAGGGAGATTTGTGTGTGTGATTGGCTTGCAGGAGGGTTGTATATATAGAGGAGATGAGATTAGGGTGATAGCATGGAAAGAAATCAAGCCCATAACCACTGCTTTTAAGACATGATTCCATTTTGAATAATTTCTAAAAATGATGATTTCATGCCATTTTGAGCCTTGAGTGAACCTGGACAAGTTTTGCACGAGTACACGGGCCTTAAAACAAACATCAGCCCATATTGCCATATCTATTTTATGCAATTTTATTTTGTATTTATTTAAATAAAACAAAATAAATATGAATAAAATAGGTAGAAATGGCAAGGCAATGTAAAAATGAATTTATAGGTCCCTCATAAGGTTATAAAGATGTTTGAAACCCAAAAAGTTAGGCCATTGACCTAAAATCTCAAAATTGCCCAATGCATACTTCTTGAAAGTTCTCAAATTTTTCCAACTTGTGCAAGCCATAACTTGTTCTATTTTTATCCTTTGGAGATGATCTTTGACTTTTTATAAATCCCAATATGTCCTCTACAATCTCTATGTTTACCATTTTTACATTTGGAGAATTTATATTAATGTAAATGGTCTTGGCAAAAAGTGTCTTTTGTTGACCTTTTGAAAATGACCTGTAATGTATGAGCTTGTATCTTCCAAATGATGCATTTTCTAAACTTGAGGATAGAATAGAAGTTGTATGGAATTAGATTCTATTCAAAATGAGCTTTGGTTGGGGAAAAATGGATGAAGTATGTGAAAGTTATTCATGGTCAAAAATCAGTTGACTTTCTCTATGAAGCCCTAATTTTCCAATTCTTGACTTTTGATAAATTAAGAGTATTCCTTGAGGAATCATGATCAAACCCTAATAAAATGATTATTATCACTTCAAAATGTTAATTTTGACAAAAAATCTTGAAGTTTGACTGTATATTGGCCACAATTGTCTTTTAACCTAGTATAGTTGATTTTCAAACACTTGAGCAGTTGATTGAGCAAACTTGTAGTGTAAGACATGAAATTTGTCATGGACATTATTGAAAACATATTAGGGACCATGGAAATAAGTTGGAGCCTTTGAAACCCAAGAATCTTGGTGAAAATTGAAACCCTAGTTGGAGGTTCATTGCTTAGGAGGAGAATTTGTCTGGTCAATTCTTGGTCAACCTTGAGCAATTGAAGACCTAAATGAGCTTGTCTTGAGTAAAAATGGGAGGGAAAATTTTGGGGTATAACAATCACTGTCAGGTGCCATGTCCATATTATACTTGTTGAATGTATGAATGTTGGCATTATCCAAGCTCATATACCACTTCAACACAACACCAGACAAACTATTTTGAAAAAAGTGAATTAACAGACGTTGATCATCAGTGTGAGTAGACATTATTCTCACATACATCACGAGATGAGCACGGGGACAAGTATTTCCCTTGTATGTCTAGAATTCCGGTACTTTGATCTTTGCAGGTATTTTCACATTTGAAACCAAACTCAAATCATTCACATTTTGCCCAAACAATTCTTTTCCTTTGAAGGCCTTCATTTCTTTCTGCATCTTACCAATTTGATCCTGAAAATCGTCCATTCTATCATAGAAGCCCAAGATTTCACTTGGAGAAGGAATAGGACGATAAAATTCATCATTAACAACCGGCACAACATTCACTGACGGAGGTGCAACATAGTGAATCTTATTTCTAACAGCAGGAGTAATATGCACCACAGGAGGTGCAGGAGTTGCAGCAGCTTGAACAACTGGAGCATCAAGATTAAAACCCTATGTCATGAAGTTTTCTGGCATTCCCCATGGATAACCCTGAGGTATACAATTCTGAGCAACAGTAACTGGGGCAACAAAAACATGAACTGATGAACCTTCAGAAGCAAATGTTATTTGTTGAGGCTAAGCAAGTGGTGGATGATTCTGAGTAGCCACCAGTGATTCCATCAAAGAAGTTAGATTAGCCATACCAACCTTCAAAGCAGTAACCTTGTCGTGTAGCTCACAATTCTCTTGTTTAAGATTCTCTGTTTTCTTCTTGGAATTAGCTCGAGTATTATACTGGTGAGACAACTTGCTGAACAAAGCAGAGAAATTTAGTAAGACACCTGGGTATGAACAAAAATGCAAGAAATATGTGCAAGATAATGCATGATATGCAATGCACATGATTTATTATATTATTATTAATTCAAGGAACTCAAAGATTTTATAGACAATTTACAAATATTAAAGTACTATCATATTTTGAAATACTGAAAATCTCATTATAATAATCTTCAAAATAGATTACAACTTTTCAGTATAAGTTTCAACAATTCCAAGTACAAAAGGAAATAGAATCTAAAAATCCTAAGAAAGCAAAGCTGATGAAGATTCCACACACTGACGCTTTCCTGCGTGTCTTACAATATGAGCCTTCAGCTGCTTATTCTCTTCTGCATACCTGTCGGCAACCACTTTCCAATCACCAGAGTTGGGAAGTGAATGACTAAGCCCTGACTGAGCACTAAAGGAAAATAAATCCTCTTGCTTCTCCATTATATCTACAGAATGACTCTCAAGAATCTAAATTAGGTCATCCTTCTCCTTCAAGTCTGCCTGGTAGGATATCTCTAAAGTCTGACACTTATTCTTCCAAGCCTCCTTCTCCTGCTTCATCCTGACTAGGGCAAGCTGAATCTCTTCCACATCATCTAAAAAGGGAGGAGTGGTCTTCACAAACATATCAGGCATAGGTGCTTCACGGGAATATGACATCTTCAATTGAACTACCATTGCTTGTACCCACTGAAGATAAGGCTCCAAAGAAACAACTCATCTAGGTCCCAAGTCCTTCCTACTTTTCCTGTGAATATGATGCCAAGCCTTTGCAATCTTCTCCTTAGCTTCCTTATGATTCTCTCCCTCTCTAAGAAAGAAACCACTCATATGAATACTATTTGGCTTATCCCTCATCAAATATCCAAGTTGTCGTCGTGCAAGAACAGACTTGTAGTTGATTCCTCCCTTTGTACCAAGAAGAGATACATTAGGGAAACTACCACAACTATCGACAATCTCTACATAATGGTAAGCCTGATGATACCAAATAATATCTGAATGAGTGAGGGCCATAATCTTCGGAGCCTAATGAGGTTCCTTTCTGATATCCCAGAAAGCATCAGACCAAGGCAAGTGAGAAATAAACCACTGATACAACAAAGGCGTGCAACAAATGATCATCCGTCCATGGTAAGAATCCCAAAGATTAATGGAGTAATTAGCATCACCTAATAATGTAGGAACTGGATTCCCTATCAAAAAGATCCTGATGGAATTGACGTCTACGAAGTTATCAATGTTCGGAAATAAGAGCAACCTATAAGCAAGTAGAGTAAAGATGGCCTCAAAAGCAACTGTACTCTTCATCCTAGCAAAGTAACGAGTTTTCTCCAATAAGAACTGAGCGGGTAATCCTCTAATCCCTCCTTTGGTAGTCATGAGGGCTTTAACCTCAGACTTTCCTAAATGAACCAAATCAGCAATCTCATGAGATTTTGGATCCCCCTCCAAGCCGGTGAAAGGAACGCGATTAACAACAGGTAAACTCAGTAGATAAGAATACTCCTCTAATGTAGGCATCAATTGATAATCGGGGAAAGTGAAACAACGATACATCGAATCATAGAACTGAACCAAAGTCGAGAGAATACCCTCCTTTATCCTAAGCTTCATGAGAGACACGATGGATCCATACTTCTTCCAAAAATATGCGACACTCTCAATCTCCGAAATTAGACTCATCAAACCATCTATCTTGGGATTCTTGAAACTGTACTTGTAAGTTTTTATTTTTCCAGAATCCATGGTCAAAGTACCTTAGATATTCATACAGAGTCAACTTTAAGTCCCTTGAACCACAATGTCTTAAAAGATACTCATGGATGCATGAATGCATGATGCAACAATCACACACAAGATCACAAACATGAGGGGGGGGGGGGGGGGTTCATAAGTTTGATGTCACGAGCATGAGGTCAAAGGTACTACCCACAAGGTATGGTCTAATAGTTTATCACCTCCCGAACAAGGTTCTAAAAGGTTCTCAGAGTCCACATCCTTCCTCTAGATATTACCAACGTCCCGATTAACCCAGTAATTAGTAATATTCTCAAGAAAAACTCGTCTGAGTGTAGTACGCATGACAACTATTTCCGGATTACTCCGTCATAGCTTCCACACTACACCTAAAAGGACAAGATGGGTTAAAGGTTCTATGGTCCTCAGTTTCCGCAGGCTCCCAGGTCGAAAGCAGTATATCTTCCTGATTACTTGGTAAACGACACTACAGTCAAAGGGGCCTCCACTGAGTGGGGGATCTCATTCCTCTTTTTTTGGGATTACTCCCTCAAAGTTAACATGACTATACCGCCCATCCTATCTTAAGTTTGCCCAAGTCCGGGTAGAGGACTTATGAGAAATAACCAAGCACCCCTGAAAACCAGGAAAATCCAAACAAACATATATACAACATATAATATACAAAAAACAAAAGCATATACACAAATAAACAAAGATAGGCTCAACCTACTTAGGGATGGACCAGCAATAGGTCGATCTTTCCCTAGTGAAGTCACCATTTTTTCTGTAGCGGTAGAAATATTGAGACTAAGCCATTGGATTGACTTCACTCGCACAAATCAAAATAAAAATCACCACAGCGCTTTACTGTTTCCAAAGAAATGGGAAAGAGAGAATAACCCAAAAAAGATGGGGAGAGAATCTAAGTTCGGGGGTTAGTTATGAAAATGGGAGGTATTAGAACCCTAAACATCTACGGTACTCCGTAGGAACCTCTTTGAAAATTTGTATATTTTGGCTATAAGAGTTGTATACAAAAATAGATTGTGGAGATGAGAAAAAAAGTATTTTTTTTTATAATTTTTGAACCCGCCATGGTTGTGAACCTTTAGTGCCTACATACCACCTTCTGTGCAATAGGGGATCGGGGTATTCATAGTTCACCTTTAAAAAATTTAAAACACAAATGTGTTGGCTAATTTTAAGAGACGAGACATCATCGTTGTATCCGAGTGGAAAACATACTTACTACCCACGATTATGAGAAAGGAGAATTTGTGTCATCTCAAAGTGGAGGATATAGCTTAGATTTTAAAATCAACAGAGCCTCACTCAACATCCAAGTGGAAAATATCTCACTTCACTACATATTTGTAGAAGTATAGTAGCTCGCATCATTATAAGGATTGATAAGAGTCTAATCTTTTTGAGAAAAGTTTAACGTAAAAAAAACCAAAATGGCAAAATAGTTTAAATGAGACTGATTGACTTTTAGTCTTCTCACAAAAATGTCAAGGTATTATTAAGTTGGTTAAAGTTTTATTAAGAAAGTATTTTGAAAATGCATGGACCTAAGTCCAAGTTTATTGTGAAAGCGGTTCAAGTTAGAAAACAAGAAGAATTTTGAAAAGGATGGAGAAGTTTTTTGAAATTAAAGAAAATTGGAGGAGATGAAGGAACTATCCTAAAGCATAAGGTAAAAGCTAGGGAAAAGAACCGTCTAACCAACAAGAAACCAACACTTGACACAATGAGTCAATTTAGAATTCTCATCCTTTGGATTGAAACCAAACAAGCAAAGATAATAAACCTCTTAAGAAAACCAAGCTTCAATTGCATTAAGTCTTCACGAAAATTGGGCAGAGTAACAACTGTATACATATGAATTCCCGATCACATACAAAGAATGTAATCAAAACAACCTGCACACAAAGCAAACAAACAATCCAATGTCTTGGGGTAAACCCCAAGAACTCCAGACAAAATAACAACAGAAGTCACAAAAGTCTCAAGGGTAGTCAAGGTCTCTACTCCTAAGTCCAAGAAGTTCATAACTCCATTATGCTAAGGATAATAACCAAATAGTCCAAGTGTAGCATTACCGTTTTTTTATGGTTCAAGTTGATTATTAAGTATCTTCAAAAAGAAATGAAAAGCTTAAGGGAGCAAAATAAAAATGACATAAAAGTAAATGCTCAAGTGAGCAAAGATGAAAATAACATGAAATGTAAATGCTAAAATAAATGTTCTTAAAGTAAAGAGCATAAAGTAAAGGCATAAAATAAAGTCAATTTTTAGAAATTAGAGGTTAGTTGAATAACCATCTTGAAACTTGGATTTGAAAACTCATTAGAAGATTGATAAAATCAAAGCCTCTCAACAAAAAGTTCCATTTGCTTTTTGTCAAGTATATCATTCATTTAAAAATCTCAAGGGCAACAATGATCAATGATGTTTAAGTGATTCACTTTAGCCAAAGCTTATGAAGATTCATTAGAGGATTGATAAGACCAAATCCTCCTAACAATGAATCACAAGATTATTTGATCAAGGTTTCAAATTAACATACTTGGGCTTGCAAACATAGGTTTGGGCCATGAATGATCATTTCTTGAATCGGGACAAAATTTAACGCTATGTTAAGCAATCGTAAGTGGACTTATGTAGAAGTCACACCTATTTTGAGGTTGGTCAATAGCAATCTATATACCATATGTTTAGAGAAATGATATGTAAATTATTCTCCAACAATATGTAGTACAAGTAAGAAGGGGATAAGATGAAGAGGGAGGGAATAAGAATTAAACCACATTTGAACCACAAATTTAATCAAGTTATCATTAAAACCATTCATCCATTCTAGTGGAGTTGAACTCAACACCCAAGATCCAATGATGTTAATGAAGCTTATGATCAAAATCTCATAGTTCAAGATCAGCCATAATATATACAAAAATAAAATTGTATTAAAAAATAAAGAAAAATATTTTTTTAAATGGTTTTAAATGAAAATAAAAGGCAAAAAATAGCAACTATATTCAAAACATCCAAGAAAAATTCAATGAGACCATAGAAAAATCAGAAATGAGCTCAAATATTTTTATAAAATTTTTGGTAATTTTTTAAATGCAGAAACTATTTTTAAATTAAAAGAAATAGGCAAAATAAATCAAAAAATGTGAAAAATAGTAAATTCATAAATAAAAATAAAATGAGGTCACCAATATTTGTCAAGAGATCATTGGATCCTTCCATATTTTTTTCTTCAGAATTTAAAAATTAAGAAAAGTATTTTTAAACATTTAAAACAACTCAAATAAAGTGAAAAAATATCAAAACACAAAATAAAATTATGAAAAAATAATAACCAGAAAGAGAAAAATCAAAAGTATTTTTAAGAATTTTTTTAGATTTTTTGAAGTTAAAATGAATTTTTTATGAATTTTTGAAGTTTAAAACAAATAAAATATAAAATCAGAAAATAAAATAAAAACCAAAAGATGTAGACCATTGGATGAGAGTCAAAACGAGTTAGTAAGCTAATCCAATAGATCAGACACGCTCTGCATATCATAGTCCTCAGGAAATAACACACATGATAAATTATTAAATGAATTTGAAAAAAATACGTGGCAATTTGTCATTGGTTGAAGACAGACACGTAGGTCGTCTTCAACCTCCATCCAAGCAATTTACAGGTTCATGAAATGGAAAAATTAGAGCTCGATAGTGGTACCATTCGCTTCGTCTCTTCAAGACGATTCCAATGGTACCCTCACGAAAAATTTATATAAGGTGTAACTCAGTCATTTTGGAAGGAAAGATTTGAAAAGGGATTTGAAAATTCATGGCCAAAACTCACCTCCAGTTGAAAACAAATGTTGCGACTAGAATCAGAATGATGAGAGCTTCATTACAATACCAAAGTTTGAGAGAATTGGTGAAGGAATCTACCTATTGAAGTTTAAATTCAGAGCTCTAAAACTTGACTTGGCTAGCACGATTTAGGAAGTATTAGAGCTTGGTTCTTCTTCTGTTAGATTCAGTTAAGTTCAAGGATGAAGAATTGACAAAGAACATGGATTGAGGAAAGCTGTAAAACCAAATTCGAAGTTGCAGAAAAGTGGGTTCAAGAGAAAGTTTGGTAGGGTGATTCTGGTTATCTAAGCTTGCAAAAATGAGTGGGATTGAGCTTGTATTTATAGGAAGTGAACAGAATCAAGAGGAGGAATGAATGATGCAATTTGGAGGGAAATCATGCATACCTATTTTCATGAAATAAGTGTGATCACATGTGCATCAAAACTCATCCAAATGATGCGTTTTGACACTCTAAATCATCCACACGCTTATGGTGTACACAATTTAGGGAACCTTAGGACTTGATTCTTGATGCATTGGAAAGATAAGATCATAAACTTTACAATTTGAAAATAATGGAATCAAATGGATGCTTGAGCTGAAAGTTGCGATGAGTCAAAGTTGAGAAAAAGATGCTGACTTTTTGTACTTAGAAAAATTCTAAGTTTTTCTTCAAAAATGACCTATAATGTCTTGCATCTAAACATGGCCTTCCATTTAAAATTTGCTCTTAACCAAAAAAGGTGGCATGAAGTAGATCCCTTGAATGACATTTTGAGACATGAACCATTAAAATCTCCAAAAAATGAGAAAGTTATGACTTGGTGAAGATGGTGAAAATTAATGAGATGACCTATAATCTTTTGAGTCATGAAGACATCTTCCATTCATTTTCAAGCTTTGAAAATAAAATAAAGGTTGAATTTCACATCTTTAAGATCATTTTAGAAAAATAATGGGCTCAAGGAGATAAAAATTGACCAAGTTATGATCTTTTGAAGTCTCATGAGGGAATTTGATGGCTTATCTAGAGGACTTGTAATCTTTCTCAATCATTAGGCATCTTCCACATAAAATCGTCTTGAAACTTTTGAAGTGATTTATTGATAACCCTTCAAAGAGAAGCATATCTTTATAATCACCCAAAAATACCAAAAGATGAGCAAGATATATCCCTTAGAAGTTCAAAACCCTAGCTCCTAGAACAACAAAATATCTTAGAAACCCCTTTAAAATTTGACAAACTTTCTTGCACAAATATATTTTCTTGTAAATAGAAGTTGTTTAGCATGATAATAAGAAACCATAGAAACCATAACCACTTCCAAATATTTATAATTTAGTTAATTATGCACTTGTGATCAAGAAATCAAGAACTTGTCCTATTAGGTCAAACCTCTTCAATCAACTTTTGCATCCTTTGACTTTATTTGACAAATTGAGGCATGATGAATCATAGTAGACCTTTTCATGATGTCACTTCAAAGCATCTTCAATGATGAAGCTTTAACCTCAATGAAATCTTGTTGAATAAGGCATGGAAACAAATTCATGAACCTATAGATCAACCTGATGAAATATGTTGTGCTTCCACCTATAACATCATCAACTAGAGAAAACATTCATAGTATTTATTAGTTAAAAGTTAATAAAAACAAAACATAGATGATCACAATATACAAGTCAAGGTTCTTGGTGATTCCCCACGAGCAAACTTAAAGATAGGGAGAAGAACCAAACCCTAGTGTGATCTTGTTGTAATTGAGTTGATATGAGATAATAGAGGAATCTTAGGGGCAAAAATTGGGGTACAACACCATGGTGTTCATAGCTCAAGGGGTCTTAGGGCATAATTTTTGAAGAATTTGAAAGATAAGGTCACAAATATTTACAATGTGAAAAGAGAGAGATAATTGGATCTTTGAGCTAGAAGTTGTGTTGAGTCAAAGTTGAGAAAAAGATGCTGACTTTTTGTACTTAGAAAAATTCCGTTTTTCTAAATAAAAAAGTCCTATAATGTTTTGATTACAAACAAGGCCTTCCTCCAAAATATTGCTTTGATAATTTATGCAATCTTGAAGTGGACTTCCCAAATAACATTGTGAAACTTGAATCACTCAAAAATACCAAGTATTGAAAAAGTTATGGCCTTGTGAATTTGATGAAAATCCATGAGGTGACCTATAATCTTTTGAGTTCTTAAGGCATCTTCCAACCATTTTCAAGTCTTGCACAAAAAATAAGAGTTTAAGTTAACATCCTTAATATCAATATGGAAAAATAATAGGCTCAAGGAGATAAAAATTGACCATGTTATGATCTTTTAAAGTCACATAAGTGATTTTGACGGTCTATCTAGAAGACTTGTAATCTTTCTCCATCATTAGGAATCTTCCACACAAAATTTGCTTGAAACCTTTAAAGTGATTGGTTGATAACCCTTTAAGGAGAAGAATATATTTGGAATCACTTAAAAATATCAAAATATGGACAAGATATATCCCATAGAAGTATAAAACCTTAGCTCCTAAAGTACCAAAATGACTTGGAACCCCTTTTCAATTTTGACAATCTTTCTTGCACAATAATTTTTTCCACGTGAATATAAGTTATTATGGATGATAATAAGAAACCATATGCACTTGTGATCAAGGAATAAAAAACTTGTCCAATTATGTCAAGCTTCTTCAATCAATTCTTGCATATTTTGACTTCTTTTGACAAATTGAGGCATGATGAATTAGTAGACCTTGTCATGATATTACTTTAGAGAATTCTCAATGATGAAGCTTGAATCTCAATGAAGATTTGTTGAAGAAGGCATGGAAATAAACTCATGAACCTATGAATCAACCTGATGAAATGTGTTGTGTCCTCACCTATAGTATCATCATTTAGAGAAAACATTCATTGTATTTGTTAGTTAAAAATTAATAAATCATAAGACAAATATGATCATAATATAAAAATTGAAGTGCTTGGTGATCCCTAATGAGAAAACCTATAGATAGGGAGAAGAACCAAACCCAAGTGTAATATTGGTATGATTGAGTTGACATGAGATGATAGATGAATCTTAGGGGCAAAAATTGGGGTACAACAGTTGCCCTTATTTAAGTGTCTTCTATCCGGAGATACAAAGATTAAAATCTTCGTGTCAATGCAATTTAAGATACTTAAATATAAAACAAGTCCTATTTTTGGCCCTAAGATGCCATGCAATGCTTGTGATTGTGCATGCAATCAAACAAATCCAAAGGTGACACAAGACACCATTGGAGAATTAGCAAATAAAATAAAGGATCAAAAGAAAATCCGACCAGGAAAATAAATCATTGATGAACAAAAAGCTTGCCTCTATTGGGGTAAAGCCCAAGGAGGAGATAAAGCATCATCAACTCAAATAAGTGAGGAAAGAAATAAAGAATGATAACGATCGACAGATAACTGCAAACTACCCACTCATGGAGAAGATAGCAAAAAAAGTAACGTTGACTCATATGGAAAAGAAATGGTAAGATAATACTGGCGAATACCGATATTAGGGTGGGCAACACGTGATTAGAATCAGTACTTATGACTAGAAACAAATGAACTTCTTTAGAGAAAAGTGAATCTCAATGACGAACTATCTCCCATAATGACGAGACTACCATCCATTGGAGTAACATATCTCAACAACAAACTATCTCCCATAATGACGAGACTACCATTCATTGGAGTAACAAATCTCAACAACGAACTATCTCCCATAATGATGAGACTACCATCCATTGGAGTAACAAATCTCAACAACAAACTATCTCCCATAATGATGAGACTAACATTAATTAGAGTAACAAATATCAACAACGAACTATCTCCCATAATGACGAGACTACCATCCATTGGAGTAATAAATCTCAACAACGAACTATCTCCCATAATTACGAGACTACCATCCATTGGAGTAACAAATCTCAACAACTAACTATCTCTCATAATGATGATACTACCATACATTGGAGTAACAAATCTCAACAATGAACTATCTCCCATAATGACGAGAATACCATTCATTGGAGTAACACATCTCAACAACGAACTATCTCCCATAATAACGAGACTACCATCCATTGGAGTATAATTCTCAACAATGAACTATCTCCCATAATGACGAGACTACCATCCATTGGAGTAACAAATCTCAATAACGAACTATCTCCAATAATGACGAGACTACCATCCATTGGAGTAAAAATCTCAACAACGAACTATCTTCCATAATGACGAGACTACCATCCATTGGAGTAACAAATCTCAACAACAAACTATCTCCCATAATGTCGAGACTACCATTAATTGGAGTAACACATCTCAACAACGAACTATCTCCCATAATGACGAGACTATCATCCATTAGAGTATAAATATCAACAATGAACTATCTCCCATAATGACGAGACTACCATACATTGGAGTAACAAATCTCAACAACGAACTATCTCCCATAATGACGAGACTACCATCCATTGGAGTAACAAATCTCAACAACAAACTATCTCCCATAATGACGAGACTACCATCCATTTGAGTAACAAATCTCAACAACGAACTATCTCCCATAATGATGAGACTACCATCCATTGGAGTAACAAATCTCAACAATAAACTATCTCCCATAATGACGAGACTACCATTCATTGGAGTAACAAATCTCAACAAGGAACTATCTCCCATAATGACGAGACTACCATCCATTGGAGTACAAATCTCAACAACGAAATATATCCCATAATGAAGAGTCTACCATCCATTGGAGTAGCAAGTCTTAACAACAAACTATCTCCCATAATGACAAGACTACCATCCATTGGAGTAACAAATCTCAACAACGAACTATCTTCCATAATGACGAGACTACCATTCATTGGAGTAACACATCTCAACAACAAACTATCTCCCATAATGACGAGACTACCATCCATTGGAGTTACAAATGAATCTTCTCTAGGAACTTACAGACTTACTGGGGAAGTAAAAGTTGCTCAAATAAAGGGACCACTACTTGCTGCTATGAGAAGGAAATACAATAACGCTATTGGGAAATGAATCTTGGATTCTCTAGGGATATGCCAACACAGACCTGCTGAGGAGATAAAGTCTTCTCGTGCAAAATAAATTCACATTATCACACCAGGGCTCAAAGCCTATGAAAATCAAAATAATAATGTTGCAAGGAACCACAGATCCAAACCAGAAATAAACCAAAGTGAAACAGTCGACCAAGATATCACCTGATGAGAAATAAACTC
The DNA here is from genome assembly GCA_948472305.1 of Vicia faba. Lineage (NCBI taxonomy): Eukaryota > Viridiplantae > Streptophyta > Magnoliopsida > Fabales > Fabaceae > Vicia > Vicia faba. The sequence goes on from OX451738.1 coordinate 232,665,348, forward strand.
AAAAGGGAAACAAAGTCTAACCAGAAAATGAGCTGAATAAGAAGGATGAAGAAAAATTCTTCCGAGGGATAACTCAGTGGGGAAATTGAAAGAATGTACACTCTCTGCTCAAGGTTGACACTCTATTGGAGAGAGGGTAACATAACTATGCAAAATAGGGTAATATGCCAACAAAACCATAAATGAACGCAAATGAGCAAGGAATTTTAATTCAGCTATGCATGATGTATGAATGTTATCATGTATATGCTGACAACATAGACATATGACACTAGGGATAACCAGACAGAACCAGCTTGGGTAAAGTCAACACTTTGCTAAATCACATCTAAGATGAAAATTCCAAAAGAAAGTAAGCATCAACCGAGGAAACAAATTCCTATTTCACGGCTTAACTCCTCTGGGAAGAAACATACTCCGAAAATAATGAAGTCAAAACAATGAATCGAAATAGATACAGGGATATATCATCCTCCTCTAGACTTCATCGGGGAACATCACACAGACTTCAATGGGGAAAACAATGTCTCAATGTTTAGACTTCCACTGGAGATTACAATTTTGAGTTCATTAGGGCAGATAAAAACCACACCGTCGAGATATCAACTGGGGATCTCGTGCTAACTTCATTGGGGAAGACAATACCATATTGTCGGGGGGAGCCCAAAATACATTCTTCAATACCAAGAGTGATGATTACACAAACTTCCCTGGGGAGAAATTATGAAACCACACGGGGATAAAAACTTTCATGAAGAAACATTATCTCAGCTTTACTTGGGGATTTAAGAAGTCAAACAATACAACAAGAAATCAAAATTATGGGGATTTTAAATTAAACCCAGCACTTGGCGGGAGAAAACGAAAAAAGTTGACAACTATTTCCACACTTAAAAAAAAGATATTGCCTTTGTCTAGTTTCCTGGGAAACAAACAACAATAATACTGTCATCACTACAAAAAGTGATTCTTTGCAAACGATTCTACCTCAACACGCAAAGGGAGAAAGAACTTTTGTTAAATGAGCGAAGACCTCACTGAGGAATCTGGGATAGAGGTTTCAAACCACGCAAACCCGAAACCAAATAATCAACCTGGAGAAAAACTGAACCAAGATTTGACTGGGGAAAAGGGGATTACAAACCCAACACCACGCCATACATCAATTGGTATCATCTCCAACTATTTGAGAAGCACAAGAAGATTATGCACATATCTGTAGGAGTGACTTGGGAGAACTTTCCTGGGGAATATTTATTTCCAAAATTTCAGAGTTCGTCCGTCCTCGAAATCACTATTTTTTTGTTTTTGTTCTTGAATCACAAAATCTAAAGTAAAAGGTAATTTGTAAATTCTTTGCAATTTTTTTTATTGTTAAATCTCTTTGTTTTGAAAATTACTATCAATAATAAATGGAATATTTACGAGCAGAATAAAATAAGAATTACAAAGAATTGGATAAAAGCTAAAAATTTATTAATAGAATGGTAGTTTGCGAATGGTGAGACCCTATAGATGATTACAAAGTTTGGAAAATAGTAATATATTGGAAAATATACATCGAAATACAATGACCACCATTCTTCCTAACAACTTCAAATTCCTGAGCAGCGACTTCTATTGAAGTGTGGTGAGGATCCAAGAATATTGTTGCTTCAATGATCAAGTCTTGTCTGACGCAATTGCTTGCCAAGAAATCCCTAACTTTTTCCTAGGCTTCCCTTGCGGGTTTCAAACCTAGCGGGAAGATTTATTCTGTTTGTATCTCTTAGTTTTGCCTAGACCATCTGTGATACAGTGGGAGAATTGACTTGGCTGTTTTGCGCTTTATCGCAATTGTTGCAGATAGCAAGAGTCACCATCGACTTTTTTTTATCCAATAAAGGAAATGTTGAAAAGAACAGGAAAGAACTTTGAGATATTTTCTTGAGTTCGGGGGGTAGGTTATGAAAAGGGAAGGTGTTAGCACCCTTTTTATCCGTAGTTATCTACGGGCTCTTAGTTGCTTGCTAGTTTACTTTTGAAATTTCTTTGTTTGAAATGTGTTTTTTGATGGGTGTAAGTTTGAAAATATTTTGAAAACGCCTTGGTTTCGGCAAAATTTGTAATGATTCTCGTCTCTATAAGAATTTATACAAAGTGTTGGTTTTGAAAATAGTTCAAAGAGATGTTTATTTTTGAAGATGTTTTGAAAGTGTAAGTGTGGAAATGGTTTTAGTTTGTGAGCAAGCAACTACGAGCGTCCTACATACTCAAAAGGTCTATGTTCTTTTCCTGCTCCTTTAGATGTTGCTATCTTACCATTGATTTGGTAAGAAGCCCTATCGTTGGATGTGAAGGGACAGGCGTGGGTCATCGTATATTCATAAATGGCAATATTGTGAGATATATTAACATTTCTCTCAAGGGACTAAGATCATTTGCAAGATAACATTTGTAGCGTCATCGAGGGACTATGATCTTATATTTTGATTAGTTTCGCTAAGATGGCTCACATGCACATCATGACTATTTTTCTCAAGGCAACAAGTGTAGTTAACCCTAGAGGTGTAAGTGTATATGTGTTTATTTTTCATGCATTGTCTTGTCTTGGATTAGGATTTTCTAAGGTTGATTTTTTTATCTTGCCATACACACCCTAATTACTAACATTTATGAAAGCGATAAAATTGCAGAAAATAAATGTTCTACGATATTACATCATTTGGGGGATGGGGGATACAAATGTACAAATGGGGATTGCAATAAATTAAACCTAATTATCTATTACAAACCATATTGAATAGCTATGAAGCAAATATATGAAATATGTAAAAAACAACGCAAAAGAGAGAAAAAAACAAATCTTTCGATATCATGTGTTGAAGCATGTGTCGAAGCATGCTTATATGCATCGACACATATTCTTCTTTCGACCCTGTAATTCCAAATCAACTCAGTATGAGTCGAAGCATAATGTTATGTGTTGAATCACACACCTTTTTCCCTTCTGTTTCGGCCTGTAAAGCAGTATGTTTCGAAGCCTAAGGCTTTGTGTCGAATCATGCTGTAATTTTTTCACTCCAACGTTGTTTTATGGTCTGTACAGGTTAGTTCTTAACATATAATTGACAAGAAAGGAATACAAACAAAAGGTTAGCTTCAAAGGCAATGGTTATTACATGTTATATTCAAAGATGAATCATCAATGATGCTTGAAATGAAGGGTTTAAAGTCAAGAAGACTTACCTTGAAGCTGGAATTTGTGTTTTGAACTTGAGTTGCTGCCTTGAATGTTCTTGAGTTTGAATAAAAAAATAGAGGTGTTTTTTTTTTGGTTCTGGGTTTAAGAGTGTTTTAAGGCTTCAGCATTCGTGTTCTTTCCCCTCTCTCTTTTTTCTTCTTTTCTTCCCATTTTCCTTGCCAAAAGTCCCCTTTTGTGTGTTGTGAAATAACTTATTTGTAGAAGAGTCTTCCTGGGCTTTTAGGGGAAAAAACAAATAAAATTTGAACTGTTTAGGTATGATCTTTTCATAGCTTTTAAGGTGCAGCTCTTATATGCTAATTTGGTGTAAATATGGGACTGAGATAATGCAGGCTTAGACTGGTTTAGGAGTAGCATAGCAGGACTGTTTTGCAGCAGTTTTGGAGTGTTGTGGCAACTTGGTGCAGGGCTGTTTCATAGCAGTACAGCAAACTGTTTTTTGACATGGTTTTAGGCTGCTATGTGGACAGTACAACAAGCTTGGGCTTGGCAGCATATAGGACTTTGTTCAACAGTATTCTAGACAACATTGTTTGTAGCATGGCACTAGTTTTGTTTTGATCAATGTTCTTCAAAATTCTGCCTTCAACTTGATTCCTTCTACAAAGATCTTGAATCTCTGTAGAACTTTGATCTTTTTCTTACTCTGGTTTTTGACAAGAATCTTAAACCTCTTAAAGATGTAGAATACTTTGTCCTTTCATTTTTATCACATAGATCCACAACCTTCGACCAAACTCATCAACAGACAAAACAATATTTGTTTCCACCAATTGTATATTGTGATACGGTGGCAGAACCGACTGTTTATACTAGTTTTGCGTTTGTATTCTCAAATGTTGTGGTAAGCAAGAGTCGCCACCGACTTTTATTTTATCTAACAAAGGAAATGGTGAAAAGAACAGAAAAAAACCTTTCGAGATTATTTCTGAGTAAGGGGGTAGATTATGGAAAGGGAAGGTGTTAGCACCGTTTCTATCCGTAGTTACCTACAGGCTCTTAGATGCTTAGCTCATTTTGGAATACCTTGTGCTTTGTATGTTTAGAAAAGTATTTTTGAAATGCCAATAGTAAGGAGATTTGCTTTATGATAACTCTTGTATCAGTCCTCAAGAGTGTTGATAAAGCATTTTGAAAATGTTTTTGAAAGTGTTTTATGTATGTGTAAAAGTTTGTTTTTTGAGCAAGCATCTAACAACTATCTACTTTTACTCGAAATGGTTGGTCTTTTCCTCTTTTCCTTTAGACAGTGATATCCTACTATTAGTGAGTAGGTAGCCCTATTGTTGGATGTTTGAGGGACATTCGAAGGAACATTTTATAGTCATAAAGGCAACTGTGCAAGAAACCTTAGTAACTATCCTAGGGTTTTAAGATCATTTTTACCGAGGCAACATCGAGGGACTTATGATCTTTTAAACCAGAGGGTAGCCACTAAAATCTCTCACGTTTCGAGAGTTGTGACTGTTTTTCGAAGGCAACCAAAGTGGGGTACCCTAGAGGTGCACATGTGTAATTATGTTGTATTCAATTATTTTTGTCTTTGCATTTAGGTTTGCTAACATTTTGATTATTAAGCTCTTGTCATGCAATCCTATTACCATACATCTAAATAGTTAATATATGTATAGGAAATATAAAGTGCGGAAATCAAATCCTACGTTATTTCATGGCTTTGGGGAGGGGGATTATTACAAGTCCAAAATTGGGGGGAATAAAGAAAGCAAAGAAGTAAAGAGTCCTAATTAATTCTATTACATCCCATAAGCAAGTACAATAATATGAAAATAAAATGCGAAAAGGTAATAATGCGCGTGAACTGAAATGACATCTAATCCTAAGATCTTTTTGCTTTTTTTGTTTTGTTTTAATTAAAACAAAATGGTTAAATTAAATTAAGATTAATTGACCTAAATCTAAATTTAATGGAAAATAGAAGTAATTGAAGAAAAATGAAACTAATAAAAGGGAAATTATTCTAATTTTTTTTATATTTTTATTATGGAAAGAAGAAATAAAGATGAATTAAAAACTAGGTCTAATTAATTTTAATTAAGAAAGAGGGTTAAAATAATTAATTAATTAATTTACAAAATTAATTTAATAAAAAAAACTTAAGAACTATATTTTTTGTGACTTTTTCTGATTTTTATATTATTATAAAAAAACGATTAAAAGAAATAAACAATAAAAAAATAAATAAAAGAAAAATGAAAATGCACATGGGTCTGATAGAAAAAGAAATAGGGGGAGTATAGGATTTGAAATTCACTGGGCCCAAACCAAATTAACCCAGACTTTGTGCCTGATCCCATGTGGCTGGCCCTTTGAGGGTTTATCATATGCAGCACGCTTGAGGTGTTGGATCTCTATCTATTGGTATTTGATGGCCCATATGTGAAGGCACATGGTAGGTGCTTGGTAACGCAACGCATTGGATCTGTAACAATTTTGTTAGAAAAAAACAAAATACATCACCTGGGTATCGAACCCAGGTTTCCTCCTTGCACACTCACCTGCCTTACCATTCAGCCACTTGTTCATTCATTTATATAAACAATATCGTAACATTATATCAAAAAATGAAACAAATCAATATTAAAAAAAATAAAACACGCGCTGATGGGCCCCTTACATTCAAACGGACCAATCAGGGAACATTTCCTTGCCACGTAGCACACACCTGAGTCAAACAACCGGAGGGACGCTGGAGCCAAACTCTAGTCATCTTCTCCGGTGCAAAAAAACTTGGATCCTGCAAAAATCGTTAGTTTCAAGACCAAACAAAAACCCTACCTTACTTAAAATTTCGCCTTAATCACGAATTTGGCCTTAGATTGGCCAGAAAATTCATGTGTTCTGAGTTACGAATCAAAAACCCTAACGTAGTTTGAACATGGCATCTCACGATCTAGACGTCATGCATTCCATGTAATGCTCTTAACCTGCTCTAAGGATGCCCAGAAACTTATACACACATGTTAAAACAATCAACAATTCGTAAAAATAAAGATTGAGATTTGAGATTATACCAAAACGGTGATGACTTGTGTTGTACCCTAAAATTTGCCCTCTCATTTCTCAAAGGATCATCCTGGACCCTCAGGTTTGCTTCTATCAAGTTTCAAATCTTGAATTACAATTTTCCAAGAAAATCATTCACAAGGGAAAAATGGTCAAAAGCACACTGAAAAGTCAAACTTTGACTTTTAAATCAAAAATCAAGTTTCAACAATCATATTTCATCAAGACATGAAATTGGTTCATTAAAAATCAGAAGTCAGAAATTACTTTGAAAAATCAAATTTCTGAACATTTAGAAAATTTTCTAAGTGTTAAGAGAATATGATACTTCAGAACTTCTGGGTCAGCCTTCACGCGAGTGCAATCAGAATTTGCAAACATGGTTCAAAATATGACTCATCAATCAGAATGTATGGAAACTATGTCCTTCAATCAGAATGTGACTCTTCGGCATATAGAGGCTATGTTCTGTGCTTCAATCAGAGCCTCACCCTTCGAATCTCACTCTTGTCTTCTGCGATCAGAACATCACCAAATCCCAAAACCTAATTTGAACAACCTGCTGCGCTGCTGTCGTACAGTCCTGCCACCAGATGCCACAACACTCCAAGGTGCTGTTGATCTAGTCCACGCCTGCATTTTTCTCAAACCCTATAATTGCACCAAATTAGCATGCAAAGATAGTGTTTAAAAAGCAATGGAACAATATGCCAAAAAGGTTAAAAATCCCATTTGTTTTCCCCCCAAAACCACAGCAAACCCATTTATAAATAAGTTGCTCCATCACACATCTAAGGGGCTGGATTTTAGAAAGAGAGAATTATCAAAGAGAGAAAAGAAAACAGTAAAACCTTCGTGAACTCTGAATTCCTAAGCAAAACCAAAACCTTTGTTCTTCCTTTTTAATCAAAGAACTTAGCATTTTCTCTTTCGTTGTTCTTGCTGACTCCAGAGCATATGAAGGCACCGGCTCAAGTCCCAAACACATGTTCCAGGTTTAAGGTAAGTCTTTCTGACTTTGAATGTTTTCATTCAGAACATCATTAAATATGTAAATATCATAGTATTGATGTTGTCCATATCATTGCATAAGTAGAAAAAACTGTGGATCATAACTTCTTGAATAAAGCTAGGCTCATAATTAGGATTAGAACTTCTATGAACTGTTATGCTTTTATCTTTCTGATTTGATGTTGTTAAGAACTGGATAAGTGGCTGATGAGCTGATTAATGTAAGGAATGAGGTGAAGTGTATCACATAATTTATGGGTTTTCTTTCCCATTGTTTTAGCACAGCACAGAACTTCTGAGTTCTCCTCACTTTTTAACACGCACAGAACTTCTGAGTTCTCCTCACTTTTTAACACGCACAAAACTATGATTTTCACTCACTGTTTAACATGCACATAACTTCTGATTTTCACTCACTGTTTAACACAACACAAAACTTCTGATTTTCACTCACTGTTTAGCACAACACAGAACTTTTGACTTTTTGCTCATTGTCTAAACACAACCCATAACTTCTATTTTTTCCCTCTAACGTTTCTTTCAGGATCCCAATGGAATCAACCCAGAACTTTTGATCACCTCTGACGTTTCATTCTGAACCACTGCACGCCTGACATCAGAACTTCTGATCCCCTTTGTTTTGCTTTCAGCAACATGCTGATCCTATTTCTCATTGTTTTTTCCTTTTTTCTCTAGTTTTTTATTAATATAAAAGGACATCAAAAATATTTTCTTTTATTAAATAATTATTTTCCTTTTAAGTCATTAAGAAAAAAAACATTTTCAAAATAAGTCTTTTCTGTTTTCTTACATTGAACAATTCAATATGGTTGTAATAGATGACTAGGATTTAAATTCTTGCAACCCCCCGTTTGTAAAATTTGTACACCCATCCATAAAATGATGTAATAGTGTAGGACCTTTACATTTCCACAATTTATTATTTTCAAGTATAAATTCTAGTAATTAGGGTGTGTATGGCAAGACATGAAATCAACAAATAGATAACCCTAATCAAGACTAAATGCATGTAAATCAAACACACTTGCATACTAGCACCCTTAGGGTAATCCCACTTTGTTGCCTTTCGGAAAACAGTCATATCCCTCGAATATGGGACGCTTTAGCAAAGACCCTTTGATAAAAAAAGATCGTAGTCCCTCGATGTTGCCTTCGATAAAAAGATCTAGTCCCTTACGAAAATTGCTAAAGCGTCTCACAATTTGCCTTCTATGACTATACAAACATCCCACGCCCGTCCTTTCACATCCAACGGTGGGGCTTCTTAACAAATCAATGGTAAGATAGCAACATCTAAAGGAGGAGGAAAAGAACATCTAAGACCTTTTGAGTAAGTAGAATGCTCCTAGTTGCTCGCTTGCTCACAACAAAAACATCTTATACACCCACACACTCATTTGAAACATTTTCAAAAGACAACACTTTATACGCGTTCTTATAGAAACGAGAGCCATTACAAAGACACCTTTTCAAAATAACTTTTAAAAACACATTCCACAAACACCTCTTTGAAATATTTTCAAAATAACACTTTGTACGCGTTCTTATAGAAACGAGAACCATTACAAAGACATTTTCAAAATACTTTCAAAACCCACACCACAAGCACATTCAAACAAAAGCAAGTGATCTAGCAAGAAACTAAGAGCCCGTAGATAACTACGGATGAAAAGGGTGCTAATACCTTCCCTTTTCATAATCTACCCCCCGAACTCAAGAAAATATCTCTAAAGGTATTTCCTGTTCTTTTCAGCCTTTCCTTATTGGATAAAAGAAAATTCGATGGCGAATCTTGCCATCCGCACAATTGCGATCAAACGCAAAACAACCAAGTCAGTTCTCCCACTGCGTTACAACTTGGATCTGGTGATCTAGGACGTTTCAAGCATTAAGAATGGTTGGAACAGGTCCATGGGAACCTCAGGAGTGATGTATGATCACTAGTTTGAATTGAGGATGCCTGTAAAATGTGTTTCCTTTTTGGAAACTTTTATTGAAATTTTGGAATTTTGTGGAGCTCTTATGGGGAAATGTGTGTGTATGGAGGCAATGTTTTGTCTGGCTAATGCGTGTGTGTCCCCCTTTGATAGACGACTCTGTCTTGTATTTATAGGGGCGTGGTGGTGGACGAAAATGGCAAGAATCAGCCATTAATCATGGCTTTGAAGGCAGAATCGAAAGCCTTAAAAGGTTGCCATTATTGATGATTTTCTACCATTTTGGGTTTTGAGTGAGCCTGGATAGGTTTCACATCTCAAGTCTTTCGAATGCTCTCAAACTTATTCTTCGATTGGATCTGAGTTGTTTTGGGCCTCCAACTTAATGGGAATCGAAAGCTTGCGATGCCTTTATTCTTTTTGATGGCTCTGAATTGCTTCTTTCGATGGCTCCGGGCTTCAATTAGATTTGCTCACAATTTCATCCCCATGTCTTCTTTGATTGAGTCCATCTGCATTGGTTGTTTGACCTAGAAAATTCTCATATTCAAACAGCCTAGTTGTACTCTATTCTTATTCCTTTCGATTTCCTTTTCTTGAGGTTTCATTCTATTCACCTCCTCCGAACACAATTTTGACTGTTATGACTGTGTCAAAGGTTTGTGCTGCTCACCTCCTTCGAATCATAGTTTTGGTTGTGGTGACTGTGTCGAAGGTTTGTGATGCTCACCTTCTTCGAATCACAGTTTTGGTTGTGGTAACTGTGTTGAAGGATTGTGCTGCTCACCTCCTTCGAATCACAGTTTTGGTCGTAGTGACTGTGTCGAAGGTTTGTGCTGCTTACCTCCTTCGAATCACAATTTTGGCTGTGGTGACTGTGTCGAAGGCTTGTGCTGCTCACCTCCTTCGAATCATAGTTTTGACTCTACTCCCACCTTTTTTCTTTCATTCACAAGGCCATATTTACTGATTATTAGTTCACCCTCTATTGGTGAATACAACTTGTATGTACCAATCGAAGGGTAACCTAAGAGCATCAGAACCTCTCTTCAAACATCCAATACTTGTTCAAGTACATGCCAGAAGTTCTGAGGTGACTTATACTTGGCTGATTCATCTCAAATTATCCTTCGATCATGCCATGCTTGAAGATGGCATGTCCTTCGAATCATGAGCCTTCCACATGTTTTCTTTGGATAAAATAAAATCCTTTCGATTCCAAAATATTCTTCTTTTCAAAGTGCTCATTCAAACAACGTGCCAGTCGAAAGGTCCTTTCTTATAGTGCTTCGAATAGCTTATATTTCCCTGATGCGAAAACAAAAAAACACTTCAATGACTTTACTAGCTCTTCCAATCAAAGACTTTAGAAAAAGCCTCCTCACGCTTTCTTTCGAGCTAGCCTTCCTTGGATGTTAGCGCTTTGTTGGGCATCAAAATAGGCTGCATACTGTTGTCGAAGCTGCTTCGACCCAACAACTCTTAGGCACATTTTCAGCTTTCGACCTACACCTTGTCATGTGTACTTTTTCTTTCTTTCAGCCATGCCCTTATTCTGAGGCATATAGGGGCCATGGGAATCAATTGAAGCCTTTGCAAACCAATTTTTTTTGTGAGAAATGAAACCTTAGATGGAAGTCCATTGCTTAGAAGGAGAATTTATCTAGTCAATTCTTGGTCAACCTTGAGCAATTGTGGACTTTAATGAGCAGGCCTTAAATAAAAATGGGAGGGAAAATTTTGGAGTACAACATATGTCCTTCGAATGGACCATATTCATTTGAATGTATCAGTTTGAGTATGCAAGATGATCTCATTGGCATAGTCAAAACGAAAGAATTTCTAGATTGCTTTCCTACCAGTAACCATATCTTGAGTAATCAGTTGATTAAATGGTCGAAAGTTCAAATGTCCAAACCTCAAATGCCACAACCAAATATCCTTGTGGTAGAATAGTTTTCAAACATTGAACTTCTTCGAATTGATCATTATCTTAAATGTCCTGCTTTTCGACAATGAAGATTTTAAGACCAAATTGTTCTTGGTGTCGAACAATCTCAAAACTCCATCTTTCATGATAACAGAGAAACTTTTTTCAACTAGTTATCTAACACTTAGCAAGTTGCACTTTATTCCAGGTACATAGAGCACATCTTTAATCATAACTTTTCCCCCATTAATCATTTGAAAGACTATGTTGTCAGTACCTTCTTCTTGCAATGAACTATTATCAGCAAGTTTTTGTTAAATTGTAATTTATATTGTCAAAACTATGTGTGTCAAAGGGTTTAGAGGTGGATCGAAGCAGGTTGCTCGAAGGAAGCCATTTCCCAGTCGAAGCTTGTGGATCGAAGCAAGCATGAAGATAGATAACATGTCAGCTATCAATCTGGCGAAGAACCCAATAGCACATGGTCGAAGTAAGCACATCAAAATGAGGTTCCATTATCTCCAAGAGCATGTAGTAGATGAGAAGATGAATTTGGAACACTGCGAAACTGAGAATCATATTGCAGACATCAAGACGAAGGGAGTACAGGTCGAAGTATTCAGAAGACCAAGAACCATGATGAATATAGATTATTTATACACAATGAATTAGGTGGTGTGTTAAAGTGTAATTCATAGTGTCTAAACTATGTGTGTCAAAGGGTTTCGAGGTGGATCGAAGCAGGTTGCTCGAACGAAGCCATTGCCTAGTCGAAGCTTGTGGATTGGAGCAAGCTTTATCTTCTTCGACTTGTCAAAATCTTCCAACCACTCCTTTCGATCAGTCATGTGGTTCAAACAGCCTGAACCAGATTTTGAATTCAACATGGTTATCCGCAACTGTACACCCTTTTTTATCTGCTTTCCCCCTTTTGGCAGTTTCCCCTCTCTCCTTTCGAAGATTCAGAAGCTCCATCTTCGACCTGGTGCTTGAAAGTCCAATATGATCCATGGAAACTATATGGGGCATTAAAAGTCCAATTGTACTTGTGCAAACTCAAACCCTAGTTTTGAGCCATCAGTGTTTGAGGAGGTATCTTGAGCTTATCAAGCCTTGTGTAGTCTTGAATCAATCGAGATCTTGTGAGAGAATTCTTGAGAAATTTAGAGGGAAAATTTTGGGGTACAACACCGCCCTTTCGGGTTTTCAGCCTACAGAGACGCTCTTTTATTTTTTGCCTAAGCCTCCCTTTCGGGTTTTTGACTTAGCGAGCTGTTCTTTTATTTCTTTAGGAAAATTATTTCCTGACTGCGTCAGCATTCATAGGACGTGGGAACTCCTCTCCATCCATAGTTTCAAGAATCAATTCACCACCAGAGAAGGCTTTCTTGACAACATATGGGCCTTCAAAATTGGGAGTCCACTTGCCCCTAGAATCAGTGTTAAAAGACATGATTTTTATGAGCACGAGGTCGACTTCTCTGAATTCATGAAGTTTGACCTTCTTATCAAAAGCTTTCTTCATTCTCTTCTGGTATAAATGACCATGACTCAAGGTTTTTATTCTCTTTTCTTTAATCAAGTTCAATTGGTCAAACATGTTATGGACCCATTCAGCCTCTGACAATTTGGTTTCCATTATCACACATAGAGAGGGAATCTCAAACTCAACATGGAGCACTGCTTCTATGCCATACACAAGAGAGAACAGAGTCACCCCTATCAAAGTGCGATGGATGTACGATACTCGTGAAAAGCAAAAGGGAGTATCTCATGCCAATCTTTATAGGTAACCACCATTTTATGGATGATCTTCTTGATATTTTTATTAGCTGCTTCAACAGCCCCATTCATCTTTGGCCTGTAAGGAGATGAATTGTGATGGATAATATTGAATTCTTCACAAAGTTATGTCATCATCTTGTTATTCAGATTTGAGCCATTGTCAGTGATAATCCTGCTTGGCACACCATACCGACATATAAGATTATTCTTGATAAAGCGTACTACCACTTGTTTAGTGACATTAGCATAGGAAGTTGCTTCCACCCATTTGGTGAAGTAGTCTATTGCCACCAAGATGAAACGATGTCCATTCGATGCCTTGGGTTCAATCATTCCAATCATGTCAATACCCCACATAGAAAAAGGCCATGGGGAAGAAATAACATTGAGAAGCATCAGAGGCACATGAATTTTGTCAGCATAAATCTGGCACTTATGGCATTTCTTTGCAAATTTGTAACAATCAGATTCCATTGTCATCCAATAGTAACCTTCCCTAAGCATCTTCTTTAGCATCGAATGTCCATTGGCGTGCGTACCAAAGGGACCTTCATGGATTTCATGCATCAACATGTCCGCTTCGTGTCTATCCACACATCTGAGCAAGACCATGTCATAATTTCTTTTGTATAGCACATCTTCATTGAGGAAAAAGCTTCCTGCCAACCTTCTCAATGTCTTTCTGTATTTATTTGACGTACCAGTCGGGTACTCCTGAGTCTGGAGAAAATGCTTGATATCATAATACCAGGGGTTTTCGTCTGACGTTCCCTCTATTGCAAACACATGAGCTGGTCTATCCAAAATGTCAAACTGTGATACGAGGCACATCGTTCCAAGTATTTACTTGATACATAGAAGCCAAGGTGGCTAAAGCATCTGCCATCTGATTCACATCTCTAGGAATATGATGGAGTTCAACTTTATTATACAAGGGTAATAATCTTCTAGCATAGTCTTTGCAGGGGATCAAGCCAACGTGACAAGTATCCCACTCTCCTTTAATATGATTTATTACCAAAGCTGAATCGCCATATACATATAGAATTTTGATTCTGAGATCTATAGCCTCTTCGAGACCCATGATGCAAGCTTGATACTTTGCCATGTTATTGGTACAATCAAATGCTAATCTTGCTGTAAAAAGGATATGCGATCCATGAGGAGTGATAATCACAACACCAATTCCTTTCCCATAAGCATTTAAAGCTCCATCAAACACCATACCCCATCGGGATTCATGATCAGGACCTTCCCCAGGAAAAGGTACATCACAATCTTTTATTTTCAAAAACATCACATCCTCTTCAGGGAAATCATATTTAACAGACTGATAATCATCAACCGGTTGGTGAGCAAGATAATCCGGCAACACAATGCTTTTTATAGCTTTCTAAGTATGATATTCAATATCATATTCAGACAACAACATCTGCCAACGAGAAATTCTTCTAGTAAGAGCAGGCTTTTCAAAAATATACTTAATTGGATCCATTTTGGAAATCAACGAAGTAGTATGACTCAACATATATTCCCGTAAACATTTTTCCGCCCAAGCCAAAGCGTAACATGTTTTTTCCAGTAGAGAATACCGCGACTCATAGTCAGTGAACTTATTGATGAGATAATAAATGGCATATTCTTTTCTCCCCGTTTCATCTTGTTATCCCAAAATACAGCCCATAGAATTATCTAATACTGTTAGATACATAATCAATGGTCTTCCTTCAACAGGAGGGAGAAAGATAGGAGTTTCAAGCAGATACTCTTTAATACTTTCAAATGCCCTTTGGAAATCATCTATCCACACACAACCTTGATCTTTCTTTAATAACTTAAATATCGATTCACACGTTGCAGTCATATGGGAGATAAATCTGGAAATGTAATTCAACCATCTGAGGAAGCCTCTAACTTGCTTTTTAGTTCTTGGCACTGGCATTTCTTGAATTGCCTTAACCTTGTTAGGATCAACTTCAATTCCTTTTTGGCTGACAATGAAACTTAACAATTTTCTAGATCGGACACCAAAGGTGCATTTATTTGGATTTAAATGGAGACAATACTTCCTCAAACGCTGAAACAATTTTAACAAATCTTCTATATGCCCTTCTTCAGTATGGGATTTGGAAATCATATCATCAATGTATACTCAATTTCCTTGTGCATCAGATCATTGAATAGGGTTGTCATAGCCCTCTGGTACGTTGCACCAGCGTTCTTCAATCCGAAGGGCATCACTCAGTAACAGAATGTTCCCCAGGGTGTGATAAACGTTGTTTTTTCCATGTCCTCAGGAGCCACTCTGATTTGATTATCTCAGGAAAATCCGTCCATGAACGAGAATACTTTGAGTTTTGTTGTACTTCCAACCATCATATTAATATGTGGTAATGGAAAATCATCTTTTGGATTAGCTTTGTTTAAATCTCTATAATCAACGCACATGCGAACTTTTCCGTCTTTCTTTGGTACTGGGACAATATTATAAATCCACTGAGGGTACACTGATGTCACAAGAAAACTGACATTAATCTGCTTTAAAACTTCTTCTTTAATTTTTACTGCCATATTAGGGTGAGTTCTTCGCAACTTCTGCTTGATTGGTGGGCATTTTGGCTTTAGAGGCAAATGATGTTCCACAATATCAATATCCAACCCCGACATGTCTTGATAAGACCAAGCAAAGATGTCCACATACTCTTTCAATAATTCAATCAACCTACTTTTTACATTGGGATGAAGCAATGATCCAATCTTGGCATCTTTTGGATCTTCCTCTGAACCCAAATTAATCTTCTCCAACGACTCTTTATACGACTGAATGGTACTTTCCTCGCGCTCAAGCAACCGTGAAACCTCTTCTGGGATTTCATCATATTCTTCTTCATCGGCCACATACACAGGATATTCAAAGTTGGGAGGAGGTGTAGGGTCATTGTACTCAACATGTTTTTTAATTAATCTGCACATATGATTTATGATGGATTTTAGAAACTAACACATATAACAAATGATTATGCAGATTTATTTACAGTGATTATCTATTTTGAAAGGATTTTTCTGATTACCATTTTCCAAGAAAAAGAAGAGAATAAAAACACAATTTGGGAATCAAAATCAACTTTTATTAATGATTTTAAAGATCAAAACAACATATATGCCCGTACAATATCAATACTTTCACCTTGGGCAGAGTAAAAGATTTTTTGAAAAGATTAACAAAAAACAAATTACTTTGAAATGTGAATGCAAGAAGGAACATCAATAGTGATCCAATTTTGGACTCTGACTCCATGCGTTACGTAGTTCGACATCTCTTGCTCTGATTCACCTTCTAGAATAGCATTGATCTTAGGAGTAGTTGGATAAAGATAACCTCCATTGTGAAAGATTTCTTGATATTTACTCAAAGCAGACTTCGGCTCCACAATTTCACCTTAATTATTCTTCATGGAGAAACCCAAACCAGCTCTATTCTTATTCACAAGTTGATCAACAATCTTCCCCCATGCCTTGCTAAGGCCATTATGAACTACCTGTTGAGCATCCTTAAACGAAGCTATATAATTCTAATTTTTCCTTACATTATAAATAGATAAAGCTTGGAACTAAGTTCCAACAGCAGCTTAATCAGCTTCCACAACACTGAAAGAGGACAAATGAGATATTAACAAAGCCTGCTCTCCATTCACGATGACCACCTTTCCTTTACGAACAAACTTCAGCTTCTGGTGCAAAGTTGAAGTAACATCTCCTGCCTCGTGGATCCATGGTCGTCCCAATAAATAGTTGTAGGCGGGAACTATATCCATAACCTGAAAAGTAATCTGAAATAAGTGCGGGCCTATGTGAATAGGAAAATCCACTTCTCCGATGACAAACTTCCTTGAACCATCAAAATATTTAACAATTATGCCACTCGGGCGCATGGTAGTTCCCTGGTGCTTCAGCTTCATGAGTGTTCTCCTTGGTATGACATTTAAAGTAGACCCATTCTTAATCAACACATTGGACAACGAGTCATTCTTACAATTCATGGAGATATGGAGAGCCAGAATATGGCTCCTTCCTTCATTGGACAATTCGTCATCATAAAAACTCAGGTTATTAGAAGATGTAATATTTCCTACAACACTGCTGAATTGGTCCAGAGGCATATCACTTTCCATAAAAGCCTGACCCAGTACTCTCATCAAAGATTCTCTATGGGCAAAAGAGTTCATTAGCAATGCTAGAATGGATATCTTTGATGGAGTTTGCAACAATTGATCTATAATCTTGTAGTCACTCATCTTGATAATCTTCAACAGGTCGTCCATATCTTTTTCCAAATCAGTACCACTAGATTCACCCACTGCTTTCTTAGGTTCAGTACTTTCAGCAACCCTTTTATCAGCATTAACATTCTCTCGAATGACAGGTGCAAAAATATGGTTAATGCGGGTCACTCATCTAGCTTCAAAAATATTCTTGACATCAGACAAAGGTTGGATGGGAATTTTCACACCATCCTCCAAGATTGTTGCATTGTATTTATATGGCACAACTTTGTCTGATTCATATGGTACAGGGCCTAGCAGGCAAATAACCACTGGAGAAACAACTGGCATGCTATGGTACTCAATCTCTATAGGGGAGGGAACACCAAAACAAGGCACAATAACATTCACCCTTCTTCAGAATACTTAGATATTATATAATCGTTGTTGGAGGACATATCTTCATCGGAAGAAAAGCATTCATCTACAGAAACATACTCATCATCTGACACAATCTCGACTGATCAATCTTCAATCACGTTAATCCCATTGTAATCATATCTATTTCCTGAGACTTTGATAGTACCATTATCTAACAACAACTGAATGCCCCCTTTTCACAATGGAGCAACCACAAGAATCCCTGCAGCAGATCTGGCAAGACCCATAATGGTATTCTTCTTGGCCATCCATGTGACAGAAAGTAGCATGCAAATGCACCAAATCATCATTCATATACTTCACGTCAAAAATCTGGAATTCACCGGGACATCCATAGACCATATTCACATCTTCCTCGTACTCTGATCTTGTCCTGATTATATGAATGAGACCTTCGTCCATCATTTCTTGGAGATCAACTTTTATCTTATCACATCCCTGGATGTTTGTACTATAAATACTACAACCAGCATGGTCATGCATATAATAACTGAATTCATAGAGGTCAACATGCATCTTCACTAAATCTGCTCTAACCAGGTTGATATAAAAAATATGGAAGTCCCCAAGACAACCATCAACCGTACTTATAGCATTTTCACCTCCATGTTTAGGCAAAGGATTATCTTTCACGTTAGGGCCAACATCTTTAAAGGATAGGAGGCCGGGTCTCACCATCTTTTGTACTTCAGATTTCAACGGATAACAGTTCTCGATGTTATGCCTTGGGGCTCCTTGATGAAAAGCACACGTCTGACCTGCTTTATAATACCAAGGTAAAGGTGAAGGTATACCAGGGGAGGCCTGGTTTGAACCAACTTCTTCTGAATCAAAGCCGGGAATAACTCTGCATAGCTCATTGGAATAGAGTCAAAAGCTCCACTCTTCTAACTTTGCCCTTGATTCCCCTGAGGAGACGTTCTCTAATAGGCAACAACGATTGGAGCTACATTGACAACTGGAGTAATAGAAGCAACCCGTTGTTGGTACCAATGATGTCTTCTTTGTGGTTTAATCTTCCTTTCCATAATAACAACATTTATTTCACTTTCTTTCTTTTGAGAGAACCCGTATGATAACCTCTTTGTCCCTTCGTCTTTCGTCAAGCGTCCTTCCCTGACAACTTCTTATAAACAAACACCCATGTTTACCATTTCAGTGAAATCACTCGACGCATTGGCAACCATTTTTTCATAATAAAATTATCCAAGGTTTTTCTGGAAGACCTTGGTCATTTGTTGTTCTCCTGTATGTGGTACCACCTGGGCAGCTATCTCGCGCCAACGCTGTGCATATTCTTTGAACGACTCCTTGTCTCTCTGAGCCATCGCCCTTAATTGATCACAATTAGGTGCCATGAATATATTATACTTATACTGCTTGATGAAGGCTTCCCCTAGATCATTGAAGGTGCGGATATTGCTACTCTCCAAACTCATATACCACTTTAAAGCGACACCGGTTAAACTATCCTGGAAGAAATGAATGAGCAAACACTGATCATCAGTATGGGTGTACATTTTTCTGATATACATCACCAGGTGGTCACGAGGACAAGAGTTGCCCTTGTACCTCTCAAATTCTGGCACTTTAAACTTTGCTGGAACCTTTACATTAGGAACTAGGCAGAGTTCACTGACGTTCTGTCCAAATAATTCTTTTCCTCGAAGGGCCTTCATTTCCTTCTGCATCTCATTAAACTGATCCTAAAAATCATCCAATCAGTCATAGAAACCCTCACTTTCACTCGATGGAGGAACATGACGATAAAATTTATCATTAACAAACGACATAGTATTCACCGAAGGAGGTGAAATATAATGGATCTCATTTCTAGCCACAGGAGTAACATGCACCACAGGAGGTACATGAGTAGCAGTAACTTGAGCAACTGGGGTAACTTGAGCATCAAGATTGTAACCCTCTGGCATAAAATTTTCAGGCATTCCCCACGAGTAACCCTGAGGCATATAATTCTTAGCAACAGTAACTGGAGTAACGGAAATGGCAATTATCAGAGCTTCGGAAGTGACCATTGTTTGTTGTGGTTGAGCAAGTGGTGGCTGATTTTGAGCAACCACCAACAATTCCATCAAAGCAGTCAAATTAGCCATAACATCCTTCAAAGCAGTAACCTCTCCTTGTAGCTCGCGATTCTCTTGTTCAAGATTCTCCATTTTCTTCCTGGAATTAGCCCGAGTATTATACCGGTGAGACAACTTGCTTCTGAACGGAGTCAGAGAAACACATTAAGACACTTGGGTACGAACAAAAATGCAAGAAATATGTGCACGATGATACATGATATGCAATGCACATGATTATTTATCATTATTAATATTTCAAGGGACTCAAAGAATTATAGACGATTCACAAATATTATAGTACTAACACATTTTGAAATACTGAAAATCTCATTATATTAATTTCAAAAATGGATTACAACTTTTAGTACAAGTTTCATCAATCCTAAGTACACGAGAAGATAGAATCTAAAATCCTAAGAAAGCAAAGCTGATGAAGATCTCTCCACAGACTGACACTTTCCCGTGAGTCTTGTAATATGAGCCTTCAACTTCCTGTTCTCTTCTGCATACCTGTCGGTGACCCCTTTCCAATTACAAGAATCAGGAAGTGAGTAACTAAGTCCTGATTGAGATCTAGAGGAAAATAAATTCTCTTGCCTCTCCATCATCTCCACAACACGACTCTCCAAAATCTCAATCAGGTCATCCTTCTCTTTCAAGTCTGCTCGGTAGGATATCTCTAAAGTGTGACACTTATTATTCCAAGCCTCCTTCTCCTGCTGCATCCTAACTAGGGTAATCTGAAGTTCTTCCATGTCATCTAAAAAGGGAGGGGTGGTCTTCACAAATATATCAGGTATAGGTTCTTCATGGGAATATGGCATCTTCAGCTTAATTGCCATTGCTTATATCCACCGGAGATGAGGCTCTAAAGAAACAGCTCCTCTTGGTCCAAAGTCTTTTCTACTCTTCCTGTGAATATGGAACCAAGCCTTTACAATTTCCTCCTTAGCTGCCTTATGATCCTCTCCTTCTTTGAGAAAGAAACCACTCAGATGAATACTATTTGGCCTGTCTCTCATCGGATATCCAAGCTGACGTCGTGCAAGAACGGGATTATAGTTAATTCCCCCCTTTGTACCGAGAAGGGGTACATTGGGGAAACTACCACAACTATCGACAATCTCCACATCGTGATAAGCCTGATGATACCAAAAAATGTCAGAATGAGTGAGAGCCATAATCTTCGGAGCCCAACGAGGTTCCTTCTTGATATCCCAGAAAACATTGGACCGAGGTAAGTGAGAAATAAACCACTGATACAATAAAAGCGTGCAATAAACGATCATCCCGAAGATGAATGGAGTAATGAGCATCTCCTAATAATGTAGGAACCAGATTCCCAATAAAAAAGATCCTGATGGCATTGACATCCACAAATTTTTCGATGTTAGGAAATAAGAACAACTCATAGGCAAGTAGAGCAAAGATAGCCTTAAAAGAAATTGTGCTCTTCATCCTAGAAAAGTAGCAAGCTTTCTCCAATAAAAACTGAGCGGGTAATCCTATGATTCCTCCTTTGGTAGTCATGTTAACCTCAATCTCAGACTTCCCTAAATGAATCATGGCAGTAATCTCATGAGACTTGGGCTCTCCCTCTAAACTGGTCAAAGGAATATGATCGGTAATAGGTAACCCCAGTAGGTAAGAATACTCCTCCAATGTAGGAATCAACTGATAATCAGGGAAAGTAAAACACCTATATAACATATCATATAACTGGACCAAAGTAGAAAGAATACCCTCATTCATCCTATGCTTCATAAGAGACACGATGGATCCATACTTCCTTAAAAAATCTGTAGAACTCTCGATCTCGGGAATTAAGCTCATCAATTCATATATCTTAGGATCCTTGAAATTGTACTTCTGAGTCTTTCTTTTTCCAGAATACATGGCTAAACAGTACCTGATATATTTGCAAAAAGTCAACTTTAAGTCCCTTGAGACCAATGTTTTAAAGGATGCTCATGGGTGCATGAATGCATGATGCAACAATCACACATAAGATCACAAACATGGGGGGTTCATAGGTTTGACGTCACGAGCATGAGGTCAAAGGTACTACCCACAAGGTATGGTCTAATAGTTTATCACTTGCCGAACAAGGTTCTAAGAGGTTCCCAGAGTCTATATCCTTCCTTCGGATATTACCAACGTCCCGATTAACTCGGTAGTTAGAAATATTCTCAGGAAAAACTCGTCTGAGTGTAGTATCACGTGACAACCATATCCAGATTACTCTGTCATAGTTTCCGCACTACACCTAAAAGGCCAAGATGGGTTAAAGGTTCTATGGTCCTCAGTTTCAGCAGGCTCCCAGTTTGAAAGTAACACATCTTCCCGATTACTCGGTAAACGAAACTACAATCAAAGGGGCCTCCACTAAGTGAGGGATCTCATGCCTCCTTTTTTTGGATTACTCCCTCAAAGTTAACATGACTATACCACCCGTCATATCTTAAGTTTGCCCAAGTCCGGGTAGAGGACTTTTGAGAAATAACCAAGCACCCTGAAAACCAGGAAAATCCAGACAAACATATATACAACATATAATATACAACAAATAATAACATATACACAAATAAACAAATATAGGCTCAACCCACTTAGGGATGGACCAGCATTTGGTCGATCTGTCCCCAACAGAGTCACCATTTTTTCTATAGCGGTAGAAATATTGAGACTAAGCCATTGGATTGACTTAACTCACACTGATCAAAATAAAAATTGCCACCGCGCTTTATTGTTTCCAGAGGAATAGGAAAAGAGCGAATAACCCAAAAAAAGAAGGGGAGAGAATCTAGGTACGAGGGTTGGTTATGCAAAGGGAAGGTATTAGAACCCTAAATATCTACGGTACTCCGCAGGAACCTCTTTGAGAATTTGTATATTTTGTTTATAAGTGTTGTATACAAAAATAGATGGTGGAGATGAGAAGAGAAGTATTTTTTTATATAATTTTTGCACCCGCCACGGTTGCGAACCTTTAGTTTCTACGTACCACCTTCCGTGTAATAGGGGATCAGGGTACTCATAGTTCACCTTTAAAAATTTTAAAACACAAATGTGTTGGTTGATTTTAAGAGAAGAGACATCATTGTCTTATTCGAGTGGAAGAACATTTACTACCCATGATTATGAGAAAGTAGAATTTATGTCATCTCAAAGTGGAGGATATGGATTGGATTTTAAAATCAACAAAGTCTCGCTCAACATCCAAGTGGAAAATATCTCACTTTACTACATATCGTAGAAGTATAGCAGTTCGCATCACTACAAGGGTCAACAAGAGTCTAGTCTTTTGAGAAAAGTTTTAAAATAAAAGCCAAAATGGAAAAATGGTTTGAATGAGATTGATTGAATTTTAGTCATCTCACAAAAATGTCAAGGTATTATTAAGTTGTTTAAAATTTAATTAAGAAAATATTTTTGAAAATGCATGGACCTAAGTCCAGGTTTATTATGAAAGTGATTCAAGTTAGAAAACAAGAATAGTTTTGAAAAGGAGGGAGAAGATTTTTGAAATTAAAGAAGATGGGAGGAGATGAAGGGAATATCCTAAAGCATAAGGTAAAAGCTAGGGAAAAGAATCGTCTAACTAACAAGAAGCCAACACTTTACACAATGAGTCAATGTAGAATTACCAACCTTTGGATTTGAAACCAAATAAGCAAAGATAATAAACCTCATAAGAATATCACACTTCAAATGCATTAAGTCTTCACAAAAATTGGGCATAGTAACGGTTGTATACAGAGAAATTCCCAATTGCAGACAAAGCATATAATCAGAATAACCTGCACACAAAGAAAACAAACAACCCAATGTCTCGGGGTAAACCCCAAGAACTCTAGACAAAATAACAATAGAAGTCCCAAGGTCCCAAGGGTAGTCAAGGTATCTAATCCTAAGTCCAAGAAGTCCATAACTCCAACATGCCAAGTATAGTAACCAAATAGTTCAAGTAACCTTTAAAGCTTTTTATTGTTCAAGTTGGTTATTAAGTATTTTCAAAAAGAAAATGAAAGCTCAAGTGAGCAAAATAAAAATGACATAAAGATAAATGCTCAAGTGAGCAAAGATGCAAATAGAATGAAATAAAAATGCTAAAATAAATGGTGCGTAAAAGTAAAGGCGTAAAGTAAAAGCATAAAAATAAAAGTCAATTGTTAATGGGTTAGAAATTAGAGGTTAGTTGAATGACCACTTGAATCTTGCATATGAAAACTCATTAGAAGATTGATAAAATCAAAGCCTCTCAAAAACAAGTTTCATTTGCTTTTTGTCAAGTATATCATTCATTTCAAATTCTCGGGGCAACAATAAATGATCAACGATGTTTAAATGATTCACTTAGACCAAATTTTATGAAGGTCCATTAGAGGATTGATAAGACCAAAGCCTCCTAATAATGAACCTCAAGGTTATTGGATCAAAGGTTTTTAATTAAACATACCCGGGCTTGCAAACATAGGTTTGGGCCACAAATGATCATTACTCGAATCAGGACAAAATTTAGCGTTATGTCAAGTAATCGTAAGTGGACTTATGTAGAAGTCGTACCTATTTTGAGGTCGGTCAATAGCAATCTATGTACCATATATTTAGTGAAATGATATGTAGATCATTCTCTAACAACATGTAGCACAAGTAAGAAAGAGATAAGATGAATAAGGAGGGGATGTATTTGAAATTAGGGTTTCAAATATCATCAACATCATTCATCCATTTTGGTGGATTTGGTTTCTCAACCTATCAACACCCAAGATCCAATGAGGTTGAAGAATTTGTCACCAAATGAAATCCAAATCAGAACCAAATAAAAAAAAATAATAAAAAAAATTAAAATGGTTAATAAAAAGGAAAATAATCAGTAAAATACACAAAGTATATTAAAATACCAAATAAAAATCCTAAAAAAAAGTTAGAGTTCAAATATGATTCAATAATAGTTGACAAAAAAATTCAATTTTTTTTAAAGATTAACGAAATAAGCAAAGTAAACCAATATTTGTAAAAAATAGTAAAATCAAAAATAAAAATAAAATGAGGTCATCAGTAGCTGTCAAGAGATCATTGGATCCTTCCATAATTTTCCAGAATTTAAAAATCAAGGAAAATATTTTTAATCAATTAAAACAAGTTAATTAAACTGAAAAATTATAAAAAATATCTAATCATAAAATAAAATTTTGAAAAAATAAAAGTCAGAAAGAGAAAAATCCAAAGTATTTTTAAGAATTTTTTTCCAGATTTTTTGAGTCGGAAATGAAATTTTTATGAATTTTTGAAGTTTAAATCAATTAGAATATAAAATCAGGAAATAAAAATAAAACCAAAAAGATATAGACCATTGGATCAATGTCAAAACGCGTTAGTAATCAAATCCAAGGGATCTGGCGCGCTGTGCATATCATGGTCATTAGTGAATAAACCACTAGATCAAATATTTAAAAATATAATTTGAAAAAACGCGTGGCAAATTTTCATTGGTTGAAGACGCCAGGTGGTCGTCTTCAACCTCTACCCAACCTCAAAATCAGGTTCCTCAAACTATAAAATTAGAGGTTCAGACCAATGTCATTCGTTTCATCTCATCAAGACGAACACAACCGTACCCTCGCGAAAAATTTATTTAAAGTGTAGTTCAGTCGATTTGCAAAAAACCAGAGAAAAAAAGTTGAATAAGGATTTGAAAATTCATGATCAAAACTCACTTCCAGTTAAAAACAAGTGATGCAAAGAGTATCAGAATGATGAGAGCTTCATTGTAGTAGCAAATTTTGAGAGAATTGATGAAGGAATCTACCTATTGAAATTCAAATTCAGAGCTCTGAAACTTGACTTAGCTAACACGATTTAGGATGCTTGGCTTGGTTCTTCTTCTGTTAGTTTTAGTGAAGTTCAAGGATGAAGAATTAGCAAAGAAAATGGATTGAAGAATAATGTTAAACCAAATTCAAAGTTGCAGAATTGTGAGTTATGGAAAGAGTTTGACAGGGTGATTTTGGTTGTTCAAGTTTGCGAAATTGAGTGGAATAGAGCATGTATTTTTTGGAGAAGTGAATGGGATCAAGAGGAGGGGTGAATGATGCAATTTCAAATGAATTTGTGCACACCTGTGATCATGAAGAAAGTGTGACCACATGTGCATCAAAACTCATCCAAATGACGCGTTTTGTCACTCTAAATGATTCAAACATCTTTGCTAATCATGTTTAAGTGGAAAACGTGTGGTAATTTGGTGATTAGAAACCATATTATGGATTTCAAAATCTGACTTTGGAGAAAACTTCAGTTTCAAGGTACCAACTTTGAATCCATGGAGTTCATAGCTGAAGGGGTCTTAGGGCATAATTCTTGAAGCATTTGAAAGATAAGGTCACAATCTTTACAACATGCAAAGAGAAATATCAATTGGATGCTTGAGATACAAGTTATGTTGAGTCAAAGTTGAGAAAAAGATGCTGACTTTTTGTACTTGAAAATTTCTATGTTTTTCTCAAAAAAAAGTCCTATAATGTTTTGATTCCAAACAAGGCCTTTCTCCAAAATCTTGCTTTGATCATTGGTTCTAGCTTTAAGTGGACTTCCCAAAGAACATTGTGAAACTTGAATCACTCAAAAATACCAAGTATTGAAAAAGTTATGGCCTTGTAAATTTGATGAAAATCCATGAGGTGACCTATAATCTTTTGAGTTCTTAAGGCATCTTTCAACTATTTTCAAGTCTTTCACATAAAAGAAGAGTTGAAGTTCACATCCTTAATATCAATATGGAAAAATAATAGGCTCAAGGAGATAAAAATTAACCAAGTTATGATCTTTTGAAGTCACATCAATGATTTTGATGGTCTATCTAGAAGACTTGTAGTCTTTCTCCATCATTAGGAATCTTACACACAAAATTTGCTTGAAACCTTTGAAGTGATTGGTTGATAACCCTTTAAGGAGAAGCATATCTTTGGAATAACTTAAAAATCTCCAAATATGGACAAGATATAGCCCTTAGAAGTCCAAAACCCTAGCTCCTAAAGCACCAAAATGAGTTGGAACCCCTTTTCAATTTTGACAATCTTTCTTGCACAATCATTTTTGCCATGTGAATAGAATTTATTGTGGATGATAATAAGAAACCATAGCAACAATAACCACTTCCAAATATTAAGAATTGAGAGATTTATGCACTTGTGATCAAGGAATCAAAAACTTGTCCAATTAGGTTAAGCTTCTTCAATCAATTATTGCATCTTTTGACTTCTTTTGAAAAATTGAGGCATGATGAATCATAGTAGACCTTTTCATGATATTAATTTAGATAATTCTCAATGATGAAGCTTGAATCTAAATGAAGCTTTGTTGAAGAAGGCGTGGAAATAAACTCATGAACTTATGAATCAACCTAATGAAATGTGTTGTTCCCTCACCTATAGTATCATCATTTAGAGCAAACATTCATTGTATTTGTTAGTTAAAAATTAATCAATCACAAGACAAATATGATCACAATATACAAATCAAAGTGCTTGGTAATCCCTCATGAGCAAACCTAGAGATAGGGAGAATAACTAAACCCAAGTGTAATCTTGATATGATTGAGTTGACATGAGATAATAGAGGAATCTTAGGGGGAAAATTGGGGTACAACAACAGCTATAAATGTTAAATATGTGAGCATTAAAGATCTCAAGACCATGTACACTAGTAAGGAGATGGTTGCCTTCTTTCTAAGACAATTTGACTTTTTTAGCGTTGTCGATGAGGAAGATGTTATTATAGAGGTGTGTGCTAAGGAGTAACGGGTTAACATGATCGCCCTACCTATCTCACTATGTCTCTACTTTTATCTGCACCTCCCCATTATTCAAGATTTAGGAGTTTTGATCCCCTTTACACTATTCAAGATAAAGGTTCTAGTGACTGCCAACGTCTCTCCTTCCTATATTTTGTCTAATGGTTGGGGATTTATTATGGAATTTGAAATTATATGTTGGCGGATGAAAGTTATCCCTACCTTATGGATGTTATTTTCCTTCTACGGTACTTAGATTTGTATCGAAAGCAGTTGGGTAACTTCGAGTGTCATATCTGAGAGAACACTATTCAAGCCCCACTTAAACAATTATAAAAATTGGAAAGACATATTTGTGATATTTAAGGGGCGATATGACACCTCCATGGTTAAAACTAGGACAAATGGAGATCATTGGTTTTAAATTTGACTACCTTACCCCTACTTAGAGGGAGGTCATTACTCTTAGATGAAGTTAAGATTATGAACTCTTGTAACATGACTCTATTAGATCAGGGAAATGATAGCGAGATAGAAAAATATTTTCGTAAAATTGAGATCATAATTACCCTTAGTTTATTATCATTATTTACTCACCTGGTTACTTATAACTTTCCTTTTACTTTTTGCATAAAAAATTACGTCCCTCCCATTAGCGAAGAGCAAAGCTCGTCTGGCCAAGAAGAAGGCTGAACATCAAGAGCGATGGATAGACAGTTCTAAGAGTCATAAAGGCGACTTTATCATGAAAGGGAGCAAAAGGAAGTTCCTACAAAAAACCTCCTCCCTCTAAGACCTTGAAGCAACACGGGACCTCTTCCATGTCGCCAAAGAACAATGCAATTGTAGTTCTAGAAGAGGGCGAGTAGGGTGAACAACTGAGTAACTCACCAACTTGGGTTGATGTTGTCCTAACGTTCCTTATTATGGACTGATACAATGTTTAATTCAATATAGTTTATAGGCATTGGACTCCATTTCCATGAAGAATTTCCTAGAAACTACAAGGCTATCAGTCAGATGGCACCTCATAAGCTTTCTGACATGATAGAGAATCTCATGCTTATAGGCATTTTGATGGAACGAGAACCTCACCAAATTTATGGGAGAAATGAAAGGAAAATATATCGCCAAGGGGCAAGAGATAGTGAAACAATTGATCAAATAGAGGGATATGCTAAAACATAACCTCTAAAAGGAAGCATTATAAGCCTATGCTCTTGCCCTCTTGGAGAAAAAAAATGAAGAAGTCCTTTGAGGTTGCTCTTTACTCTCAAAAGAATTTTTTTTTCCTTTATTTTTTCCCCATTGAGGTTTTATCATACCTTCAAGGATTACTTTCTTGTCGGTATTTAAGCATTTTTTCTGTTATGGCATCTTAGAGGCAAAAATTGCGCATTTTATATCTAAGTACCTCCCATCACGTCGAGACGAAGATTTCGATCTTCACATCTCCGGATAGAAGAAACTTAAAGAGGGGCATCTGATGTACCCTAATTTTTGACCTAAGATATCACCTTATATGCATCATTAAATCTCTAACAAAACACAAAAATAGCTTGTGTGTTTGCTTATTGTGTCAAGCAGGATTTTGAATCAAGAGATCTTCATCAACGTAAGTCTTGATCAAATTAGGGCTTTGATTGAAGTAAGTGGATTATTGAATTTTGGCTCAGTGCATGACCTAAAGCTCTGAGGCATGATTCAAAGAACTAAAATGCACCATCTTGACCTAATTATAGGGCTCAAGACATTTTCAAATATACAATTGATTGATGATGGAAGAATTTGAATCAACTGATGAAAATTCAATTGTCACACAAAAGTCAAACTTTGACTTTTTGTCAACACTGAACTTCAAAAATCAAGAATCATCAAAACATTCAAAATAATCCAATTTGATCATCAAGAATAATCAAAACATTTAAATCTATCCAATTTGATCATCAAGAATCAAGAGAATCAAGAAAAGTCAACAAAAGTCAAAGTTGAAAGAATTTCAAACACTTAGAAATTTTCAAGTGTTTTATGCCTAAAAAAGACTCAACTTTATGGCCAATTTTCACAAAGGTACAAGCTGATTTAAGGAAAACTTTCAACATGAAAGTGGTTGAGCATGATTCATACTACAACTTTTTCAATGAGGGTTGATCTCTAAAAAATGCATAGATTTAGACATATTAATTAATGAAGTTAGCATCTCAAGATTGTCAAAATATCAAACACTTAGAGAAAATTTTCCAGCATTCTGACATTGTTAAGTAGCTGACTTTATAGCCATTTTTCTCAAAGATACCAATTGATTCAAGGAAAGTGTTCAACATGAAGGTTGTAGATAATGTTTCAATCTTACAAAAAAGTCTAGGAGCATGAATTTATCATACTTGAGCAAAGAGTTTCGGATTTATGAAGTAACCATGGTGAAGATGTTTTACAAGGTCTATTTTGTGACAAATTCTTGACAAATATCCAAGCCATACCTTGTGATCTTATTTTTCAAGTAATTTAACTTATAAATCTATCCACAATCAGAAATTTACACAAACCTTTGGTGCATTACACAAGAGCTTGAAGCATTACCCAATTCACACATTATTTTGTGAGCATTTTGCAAAACTTACATTTCCATTTTTGATAAAGTAAGATTTTTGCCAACAAATCTCTTCTTTCAAGCTTGTAACTTGTTATAAATATCACAATCAATCTCATAAATCACAAGCAACCTTTTTAGAGGCTAGTAAAGCATGACAAACTCCTTGATTCACTTCACCTTTTCATCAGGACCAAACATGCCTTTTTGTTCAAAATGAGACCAAACACTCAAACTATCCTTCCATGTGAACTAAGATCAACTTCAGAAAGTTACATAGACCATTTTAAAACTCTATAAATAGAGAACCAAGTCTTAAAGCAACACTCACAAATTTTTTCCTAAAAACTCCATTGTTGCAAGTTTTCTCACCATAAACTCCAAACTCCCAATCCTTGCAAGTTCTTTGCAAAAAAATCATCCAAACACCTTTCATACATCATATAGAAGCTACTATAAACTTGAGTTTGCTTATGTGACTACACAATCCATACCTCCATTTCTCACTTTTTGAGTTTGCACTTTGAGTTGGTTAGAAAGTTTGAGATTGTTTCAAAGCAAAATAAGCACATCAATTGATTTTATAAGGTCCAAGGAAGCTAAGAGGATCATTATTTTGCTACTGTAATCACATTTAAAGGGGTGATGGACTCACTCCATTTGGTAAATTTTTCTTAAATTTAAACTCATAGTTTAAGCTACCATCTGCACTCGTTTCTTGATACAATCATGTTCATGTGATTGGTGTGATTTGAAGTCCTATGAAAATAGGCATTGTTTAAGTTTGTATGTCATTTGATTCAACTTTGAAAAAATGTTAGACCTTCTGGCCTTATCAAAAATTAATGACCTACAATCTATATCAATTTATTATGCTTACATTTTTTAAATCCTATTGAAAAACTGAGCAACTTTGATCTTTACACTTTTGTATTTGGTTGAGAAATGAAAGAGTTAATATTTTTGGAAGTTTGAGCTTGGGGTTTGTGTTGCTGAATAACTAAAAAAATTGATTTTTTTTAAAGCATAAATAGGTTTCCCAAAATAGGGTAACCAATTTCCAAGGCTAAATTTTGTTTTTGTTTCTGGATTTTTCGCAGCAGAAACCGGTTTCCTAAAATGGGGAAACCAGTTTCCATAGTTGATTTTTGCCTTCCAGTGCCTCTGTCAAGCAAATTTCGCAGGGGAAACCGGTCTTTTATACTTTCTGTTAAGACTTTCTTTTTTATTTCTTGATCATTCCCAATTTGAATTTGTCTAACATGCCATGTTTTGACTCTTGCTTAATAACATGATGTTTGTGAATGTTCATTACCTCACATGATTAATATTTGTGTCAAAAATCCAAGGGATAATTTTGTTGACTTTATAAGTCAAGTGCATATGCATTACCTTTTGTATAAAACCTCTCTGTAAATGTTCACCCTATGTATTCTCATATACTCTAAGGAACCTTTTAACCCTAAAAATCATTTTCAAACTTTCACCACTTTCATATAAAAAATCTTGACTTTGTGTCATTGCATTTCCAAACTTTCTTTTTTAATCAAATGCTTTAATATACTTAAGCTTATCAAAACAATTTCAAAAGACTAAAAGTGACTTAACCTCACCCAAATATTTTTTCCACTTGGCCTTTCAATTTAAAACTTATTCTCAAAGAGATTAGATATAAATCCTCTTTATAGTTGAGATATGATTCTCCTATCCCATAGTAATTGTTGAAGTAAATGTGATTCTTTCCACATGAAGATGTTAGTTGGCAACTTGTTGATCTTTATATCCAAGTTAGTAGCCATTCCTTCAAGATGATGCAATATCCATCTTCTCATACTTGTGGTGGTATTAGTTGAACTTTCTCTCTAAAAGATGATGAAATATCTTTCCTCCTAAAATTAACCACAACAAACCATTTTGTTATTTTTTTACCATGAACTACGAGGTTTTGATCCTTAATTGATACGTAGGTACAAGACTATGTCTTTCCAAACAAAAATATCCTAAAATATATTTGTTTTCCATCTCCACACTCATTTAACAAACAAACAATTTTAACCAAAAAAATATTATAAGTGGTTCTTATAGAGTACTATAGATATATAGGGTGCTAATACCTTCCCTTTGTATAACCAACCCCCGTACCTTGGATATCTTCCTTATGCTTTGATTTTAGTATTTACTCCTTGCATTTCAAGTTAAAAAATAGGGTTTAGATCTTTTCCCTTTTCCTTGGAAACAATAAAGTTCGGTGGTGACTTCTTAAGTCTTTGTGAGTCAAGTTCACTCAATAGCTTGGTCTCCTCTATTTTTCACCACGACAAGTTAGCACTGAAATGTTTATCGACAAGAGTGCCACTTATTTAGATTTCATATATGTGCGATACTTTGAGGACTTTAAGCATATCTATGAGTACAATTGGGGGCCGCTTGTTTGGTCTACTTGTACTCTAATTTATCTGAAGGCTATATGTGGAAGACGAAGCAGGTGATAGGCAGTATCATGCTTTTTATAGTAACATTTATTGGTCCTATTGATTGTGTGTCATTTTATTAATTATTGCAACAACGTTACTAACTAATTATTTGTGTTTTTCATGCTTGGATGCTCCAAAACTTCCCACACACCTCTGGTTGGTCACTTGAGCCGTTTTATACTAAGGATAAGCCGCATGATTTTGCATTCTCCCCGCTCAGAGGGAACTAGGTGACAAAGCCGTTCAGAGTGTATATTGACCACTTGGTAGCAAATGATATACACTTTCGTTGTTACATTGATCATAGTGATATGATTCCTTTTGATGACATTGTCTTATACTCGGGATGGTTTGCTTGCAGGTCACATTTAATGGCTTCTCATCTACCTAAGTGGCATACCCTAATTTTTACCCCTAAGATTCCATCTATAATATCATTTGCATTTCATCAAAGTCACAAGCATGATAGTCTCTCAACCCTCCTATCATTGGGTTCATTATGTGGGAGATCACCAAGAACATTTTGTTTTTTTCCTTTTGCTTTATGATTAATCAATTTTATGCTTCACTAATCTTATCCAAAATACAAACATATGCCTTTCTCTTTTGTTTATCTTGCAAGGTAGGGTATTGAATACAAAAGATCAAGTGTTGTTATTCAATTAGGGTTTGAATCCTAAAGGTCAAATATAGTCAACCATTTATTATCAATGGATTATTTATCAAGGAATGACCTATAATCTTAGGTCACTTTCTCCTCAAGCTTCATTTGACACCTTTTGATCAAAGAAAGTTCATATTTTTTCGCTTGCTTTTCAGGTCATTTCAAATAAGTTCATGTGTTTATTTCCATACCTTCTCCATCAAGTTTCTTCATTTTTTGTCAATATTTATCAAATAAAAATCAAGGTTCATGTATTTGAAGTCCATATGTGCTTTATATTGCAAGGAAAAGTCAAAAGTTGCAACTTCACCATGAGCTGAAATTGAAATCACTCAAAATTCCAAATTAGGACCCCTAATGCACGTGGTTTGCACCTAATGATGTTAATTTATGAGTAGTGATGCAAAACGGCATGAATTAACAAAGGGAAGGCTGCATTTTAAGTGACTTTTGCAACCAAGTTTTCATCACAAGTTTTGCACATAGAATCACACGAATTGCAACTAATTTCCATACGTATGAAGCTGTGTTACCTCAGATATACATAGAGGCATCATTTTCTCTTAAAACCAAGCTTGGAAAGCCCCTGAAAACTCTTCCCGATCCTCCACTTTTCTCTAAAGTATTCAAAGTTTGTTTTCAGATTCTAAGATATTTGAACTTCATTTGTTGATTCCATTAGCACCTTCGACATCTTATGAAGTTAAAACAACAAAAACCAAGCTCTAAAACTTTATGAAGTATGCTAACCAAGTCTCCAGTTCACCATCTCCGATAATCACTTTGACAAGGTAAGTCTGAGCATCTTTGGACTGAAACAAGTTACCACAATGTAGCTTGTTACTTCCTGATCCTTCCCCTTAACTCAACTTGCATTGGTTGTTTGATTTAAACATTTAATTTTACTTTTTGTGTTTTGGTTTTCACTGAGTTTTCTTCAAAATTCTTCATGCTCAATTTTCAATAAATGGAAGATGAGCATGTAGTTGTGCCTTCCTCAACGAGACGGTTAGAATGTTGGTGGTTTTGTCCTCAAATTAAACTATTTTCCAACCTCCGGTAATTTGTTCACCAGAGAAGATGATCAAAGAGGTGGAAATGCTTGCCTCGTGTTTTAAAGGCTTTGGCCACTCATGTTGCGCCATTTGTTTTATTTTTATTGGCTTGTTTTAAATTGTATATGATGCATTTTAAAAAGGAGGTCCACCATGTGCCTTGTGATCTTAGCCTTTGATTGCTTATACTTGGACTCTTTAACTTGGATCTGATGGTTTTATATTTTTCCTCTTTTACTTTCTTTATTTTATTTTGTTTAGTTTCGTTTTGATTTTTTAAAATTTAATTTAAATCATATTTTCATCCGAAAAATCCCAAAAAATTTACAAAATTATTTTCTATTATTTTACACCTTGTGTAATTTTTTCACTATTTTATTTTTAGGTTTTCGTATTTTGTTTTATTTTTCTCTTATTTCATGCATTTTAATTGGTTTACAAATATTTTTATGCATTGAAAAATTCCCCAAAAATTCTTAAAAATACTTTGAGTCATTTCTGACCTTCCATAAGTTTCTTGAAAATTTATTTGATGTTTTAGAATTTCATTTGAATTTCCCCCTTTTTTTCATTTAAATCCTTTTAAAAGTTATTTTAGTGCATTTTTATTTGTTCTTTTTATTATTAATATTTGTTTGACTTCTGTTGACTTGGATCATGACTTGTGGGATCAAAACCTTCATCAATTTCAATGAACTTTGGGTGATACTTTGTTTGCATGAATCTTCATCAATTCAAACATATCATTAAATGATTATTTGGATCATTTTTGGTATTTTGGGTTGATGATAGGTTTATCATATTGACACACCAAGAGAGGTGATTGAAATTGATGATAGATTAACCTAATTTTATGATCCAATTTGGTTTCTATCTCTCTTCATCTCTTTCTTCTTTTATTTTTGATCAACTGGATGATGATGGACTCATCTTGTTCAATTAGGTTTAGATTGGTGCTTGATGAACTTTCATCATTTCAAATCTACCTCTAAATGATCATTTGATCATTTTAGGCACTTTTTGAATTGATGATAAGTTTGTCTCAAGGTATCATGAAAGATTTGATTGATGTAATGATCTCATCTCCTAGCCTTTGTGTTTGATCACTTTGTTTGTTTTAGCCATGGTATACATTTATGCAATACACCTACATTATTTTGGCCAGCCCTTAGATAGGTGCAACTTCTACATAAGTTCACCTATAATTTCTTAACATAGTGCCAAATTATCCCGAATTGGAATACAATTAATGTCATTTAATTGTCCTAATTTTATATTTCCGCACTTTTTACATTAATGTCATTTTAATTTTTCGCCTTTACATTAATGCAATTTAATTTTATGCAATTTAATTTTATGCACTTTACATTTTTAGTATTTTTTTACATTTTATGTCATTTTACTTTATGTCATTTATCTTTATGCATTTTTTCTTTTCCCCTTGGACATTTCTTTTCCTTTTCATTAAAAAACAATAAAGGCTAAACCCTGAAAAACTTGGCTCTGATCATTTAGATTATTGGTTACTATCCCTTGCTTGAGGAGATTTGACTTTTGGACTTACGGTAGATCCATGGCTTGGGTTTTCATCTGATACCTTAAGATTCATCTTGACCATCTATCTGAGACCTTTGGATTTTCCTATGAGATTTTTGGTTTTGTTTATTGTTTTACATTTCATCTGATGCTAGAATTGTTATATGATACCTTGGAGTTCATCTGATATTTTGAGTTTTATCTGATTCATTCGCCATTCGATGCTTTTAAAATTCACATGCTTGTGTGATTGTTCATCTAATGCTTGACTAGTGGCTTAAATCCAAAGGAAAGGGAATGCTTCATCTTGTCCAATGTCAAATGCTTGCTCCCTCTTGGTCAATTCACATACACATATAAAGGCTTTCTCTTGGGCTACCTTACTATGAGAACATTTATTTCTTGCAATTTACTTTATTCTTTAGGATAATCTCTTTATCTTTTCCCCTTCTTTAATTTTCAAAATCCTCTCTCTATTTCAAAATCTTCTTGTTTTCAAACTTGAAACCTCTTTCTCAATAAACCTTGACTTTTTCAAGTGATTTTTAAAACACTTTCTTAATAAATTCTAAGACATCTTAAGTATATTAAAACTCTTTTTAAAAGACTAAAAAAAACCGAACTCATTCAAATATTTTATGCACTTTTCCTTTTTAATACTTTTTCTCAAAGGTTAGACATTAGTTGATTCTTGTAGTGATGCAAACCACTATACTTATACAATATGTTGTGAAGGGATTGACATTTTCCCCTTGAATGTTGAGAATTTCCTTGTTGATTAAATCCAAGAAAACTGCTCCATATCAAAATGATGCAAATGCTCATGGCTCATAATTGTGGGTAGTAAGTAAGTTTTCCACTCGAATACAACAACATGTCTTTTCATTAAAATTAACCAAAACAAATAAACTTTTGTTATTTTTACCATAAACTACGAGGTTTTGATTCTTCATTTCATTTGGAGGATACATAGACACAAGGCTCTTGAAGTCTTGTCAAACACAAGTCATAAAAAATAACTTCTTTTCCCATCCCATCATCATTTTGCAAACAACACCTTTTTATAATACAAATTTTCAATAGGTTCTCATGGAGTACCATGGATGTGAAGGGTGCTAATACCTTCCCTTTGCATAACCAACCCCCGTATTCATATTTTTTTTATTAGTTTTTTTAAAACTTTTTGTGGGTTTTAAAACTCTTACTTTTTCTGAGTTAAGTTAATCAATAGCTTAATCTCAAGTCCCCCCGCTGTGATAGTTTGGCAACTCCACTGGGGAGTAATCCTCAAGTGGGTTGAGCCTATATTTATTTACCTGTGTTATATTATTGCTTATTGTTTTCTCTTTTTTGTAGGGTGCTTGGTGATCTCTCTGTACGGTGAGAAATCATATACCCGAAGTTAAGTACACTTACGATTAAGAGGGTGGTATAGTCATGTGTGATATGCTTGGAGTCAATACTTAGTATGTTGACTTGAGATCCCCCGCTCAGTTGAGGCCCCTTTGACAGTAATAATGTCCTATGAGTAAAATTATAACGACATTATTGCTTTCGACCTGGGAGTCTGCAAAGCTGAGGACCTTATAACCCATTTTTCTCCTCTTGGCCTTTTTAGAATATAATGTGGTGACTATCTCGATGTAGACCTGGTTTAGTTGATACACGATACTACACTCATACGAGTTTCTCTTGAGAATATTATTTGTTTACGAGTAAGTCGTTTACACCAATAATATTAGAAAGATGGAGCTAAGACTCTGGAACCTTGTTAAAACTCGATTACTTGTCCAGATGATGAAACCAATAGAACATACCTTGTGGGTGGGTAGTACCCTTTGACTCCATGCTTGTGATGTCAAACCTTTGAACCTACCATATTTGTGATTGTGGCATAACCATGCATTCATGCATTCATAAACATCTTTTTCCCCTGGTTTTCAAGGAACTTAGGATTTTTCTTTGCAAACATCGCAGGAATTGTGGTTATGGAACTTGGAAAGAGAAATCCTCAGAAGTACAGTTTCAAAAATCCTGAATTGAAGAAGTTGAGAAAGCTTGGATCTTTGGTGACTAGTGCTTTAGGTTTCAAAGACTGTTATGGGAAGATTTTGGCTATCTTGTATACTGACGTTGAAGATGGAATTTTCAACACCTTGGTCCAGTTTTATGATCTCTTTTATCGGTGTTTTACTTTCCCAGATTATCAGCTTGCACCTACCCTGGAGGAGTATATACTTATCTTGTAGGGTTGCATGTTTCTAATCGGATTCCTTTCAGCGGTTTGGAGGAGATTCCTAAGCCATAAGTTATTGCGGGAGCTATTCATTTGAGGAAAGCAGAGATAGAAGTTAATCTTGTTACTAAAGGTGGCATCCTTGGGTTGACTTCTCAGTTCTTGATGAGGAAAGCTTTTACTCTAGCTAGCGCAGGAAGCATGGTTGCTTTTGAAGCTATTCTTGCCTTCATCATCTATTGTCTTATCCTCTTTATTAACATTAACAATTTCGTTAACATTAATGCTATATGTATTTTCTTGATTGGGAATCCAGTTCCTACCTTGCTCGGGGATACCTACTACTCTATTCATCATAAAATCTTAAATAGTGGTGGAACCATCGTCTATTGTGCATCTTTACTGTACAAGTGGTTTATTTCGCACTTACCTCAATCCAGGTCTTTCCAAGATAACAAGAGATGTTCAAGGTGCTCTTAGAAGATCACGTCCTTCACTAGTGAAGATATTACTTGGTATTCTCTGGTATATGATAATGTGAAGATCATTGATAATTGTGGAGAATTCTCTAATGTGCCTCTTCTTGGTACACGAGGGAGAATTAACTATAATCTGATCCTAGCAAGACGTCAGGTTGGATATGCTATGATGGACAAACCTAACAAAATTTTATTGGAAGGTTTATTTTTCCAAGAAGGTAAGGATAATCAAATATTGAAGAAGAGAATAGCCCATTCTTGGCACATTGTCCACAGAAAGGGGAGGAATGAGTTAGGAAGAAAGAATTGTGTTGCTTTGGAGCCCTATACTCAATGGGTGAAGGATATAGCTCGTGAGCTCAAGATGCCTTATGCTTTTGAGAAGCCATTGAGTCTTGTGGTCCCTAAGCCATCCATTGTTCTTGTTGAATATAAGGAAGCTCTTCAAGGTGCTTTAGCCAAAATTAAATAGGAGAAGGAGGATTAGGAGAACAAATTATATATTTCCAATGCTGAGAAGTTAGAGTTGCAAAAGAAATTGAAGGGGAAGTATGATTTGCTTCTTTAGAAGGATGAGTTTCTTCTTCAGAAAGACAAGTTGTTTGAGCAACATGACAAGAAGAGGAAAATGATGCAAGGAGATTTATTTTCCTTTAGAATTTTTCCATTTCAAGGTACTCATGAGTTTTCTGATGTTCCTCTTACATCAGGTGCTTGGAAGGGCATTATTGACAAGATTGTGATAGAGAAAGCTCAAATGAAGGTTTCTTATGAGGATCAGATCAAGAGGCTCAAGAGGAAGTTGCAGCATGGAGTGGAATCTTCTTTATATGTGGTTCCTTTGGACCCTTAGGATATAGATTTTTTCCTCTTGTTGTTTATGATTGTTTGAAGCTATGTACTTCAGTTTGTAATCCTTCCATTTTAATGAAATGAGATATTCATTTATTTACTTAAGATGTTTACAATTTGTTATAAATTCTTAAGTTCATTGAAAACTAAAAATAAATAAGAAATCATTTACATTGAATCTCATGTATCATACATCATTTGGTCTTGCTTTCCGTAAGCTTTCTCGAGTCTCATTCATTTTCCTCCATCTTCGTAGAAGTCAAGCTGTTTCATCAATACAATACTCAAGCCAATTCTAGAAGGGGAATGGAAATTATTTAGCAAGTGCAGAAGGAACTCATGAAAGAAGTCAACTCCTTGAAGAATGGTATGGGCCGGATAACCGCATTGTTGGAATCTTTCGTTGCAATGCATAATCATCCTTAACCTCCACCTCTTCCACCTCAGGCTACCGTGAATTATGAGATTGTAACTGCTGTTGTGTTTGTTGCACCTGTGGGTCCTCCGCGTCAAAATCAAATGCCTGATGGCTATCCTTGGGGCATACCTCTCAACTTCATGCCTGATAATTTTGTTCCTGCTACTGAGGCTCCTCTAGTGAATCAAATTATTGTTGCTCAACCTATTATGGTTACTGCTCCTCCAGTGGTACACATTGTGCCACATGAGGAAATTCATGTGTATCATGCTCCTAGTGAAAGTATGGATATGAATAATAGGTTGGAAGACTTCTAAGATCAGTTCTAAGAGCTAGAGAAGGAGCTTAA
This sequence comes from Vicia faba, assembly GCA_948472305.1. Lineage (NCBI taxonomy): Eukaryota > Viridiplantae > Streptophyta > Magnoliopsida > Fabales > Fabaceae > Vicia > Vicia faba. The sequence continues at coordinate 232,705,538 of OX451738.1, forward strand.
GGCAATGAAGGGGAAGGGCTTGTTCGGCAAGACACTAGTACAAAAGGTTAATTTACACCCATTACATTTAATAAAAATCGGGTGTATATTCATCGAGTGAGAAATGTCTGACGTATTTACACCCGTTTAAAATCAGATGTAAATAGATTCTAGGTTACACCCTTTTTAAATAAAAATCGGGAGTAAATAGGTTCTACGTTACACACTTTTTTATTAAAAATCGGGTGTAAATACGTTCTTGTGTACACCCTATTTTAATAAAAATCAGATGTACATACGTTCTTATGTATACCCTATTTTAATAAAAATCGAGTGTAGATATGTTCTTATGTACATCCTATTTTAATAAAAATTGGTTGTAATTACACTCTTTATAAATATAATTTTACATATTTTTTTAATAAAAATCGGGTGTAATTACACTCTGTTTTAATATAATTTTACACCATTTTTAAAAACAAAATCGAGTGTTATTACACTCTTTTTAATATAATTTTACACCTTTTTTTAAAATAAAAATCAGGTGTAATTACACCCTGTTTTAATATAATTTTACACCCTTTTTAAATAAAAATTTGGTGTAATTACACCCTGTTTTAATATAATTTTACACCCTTTTTAAATATAATTTAAACCCTTTATGAATGAATAAATTATATTATATTTAATTCCATTTACACCATATTTCATATGCTACATTACACCTTATTTTAGTTATCACATTTCTTCATATTTCATGTACTAAAAAGTCATAATATTTCAAATACTATAAAGTGACACATATAAAAATAATATTTCATATACCAAGTCATAATACCTATACTTGTCCAAAGTTAAATGAGAATTAGTGTAATTAAAGCTCTAATCCTTAAACGAATTACACTCCCTATTAATTCAGAATCACCTTTACAATGTGCTCTTAAACCTCCGGTAGGGAGCTCCACCAGTACACCCATTCTTTTCTTAGTTGAGTTGAATGACTCAACTTCAACTTTAACCAAAATCTCTTCTCCGGTGTTGTTAAATATTGACTGGAGCAGCAGTTTCATAAAATATTATGGGAGTTCAGAGCACAAACTAGAAGTCTTGTTGCTAACTTCTTTGCTTTTCATACAAATGCACGTTTTCACAACAGTCATGTATAGACATCAATAAATAGAGAATATCAGAAACAAATAATCCATCAGCAGGGACCTCGTCACCAATAGCAAGATGCACGATATCGCCAAAACCAAATACATGAGAGATTATGGTAGATGAATTTGAAGATGAGTTAAGAACAAAACCACCCTTAAGAAGACCAACATCCACTCTTGGCAGAAACTGTTCCAATACATTTGTATGTATCATGTTCTGCTTCCAGTCTTGCCCTTATCATAACTGAACCTGAACCTTCAACCCTTACCCATACTGCCATATCATCATAATAATAATATTCCTATATTAAATTCAATTGAATTTCAAGGTCATCAACAATCCGTTCTAGTCTAGTTGGTTAGGATACTCGGCAACGGAAATATAATTTTTTTTTGTTTTTGATATTTTAACCAAAAGAGTTCTGCAATTTATGAAATAGTAAAGAAGAGAAGATAAAAGGTTACCAGAAAAAGAATAGATAGTGTCTTGTGTAAGATTGTATTCGACTAGTGAAGAAGACATGTTATATTATTTAATCAGAGCAAAATTAAATTAAAAAAAGTGCAGCTAATCACATGGAAAGAATGGGGACAGATAGGTAGAGATACCCATTGAGAATTTGAGTGGCAGCCTTGCAAAATTGGCAGGGTATTCAAAGTGCTCACTGTTTGAAGTGCACATCAAATTTTCTCTCGTCCACCAACAACACGATTGTGTTGGGTTGGAGAGAAAAAATACAATAACCAGAGCCAAGACTAATTGATTCTAGACTAAATAGCTCTTTTACAAAAGACCCATCATTCTAAATCTAAGAAAATTGATGCACATCGAAATTGGTGCCACCTTCACCAGTGTTTTACAGACATTAACCATGTTTTTGTCTTGCAATGATTGTATAGTTACCACCTAAGAATCCCCTCAACAAAACCAGAATAGCCTAAATGCCATTAAAAACCAGAGAAAAAAAGAAGCAATTAGACCCAAAAAAAAGTTATACGGCAATATCATTTCAAGTGATTAGTGGCTTAAACCACAAGATGTTTAGTCTATTATCTTGTGCTATATCCATCTATTCATCAGCTAAACACAATATATATACTCCATCATCACACTGCTGGTAGAGAGGAGATAATGCTGCCATTTTTTGGAATTTGTTCTTTGCTGCAGATCAAGTGCTGCAAATTGGATTTTCTTTCTAATTTCAACGCAATTTTTTATATATATAACACTAAAATCCTAAAACAATAGAAGAAAAGTCACAAAGAAAAGCATATTAGAAGAATAAATTAAATCATAACGAAGAAAATATTACACACATAGGATCTATTTCAACATGCACTATAGAATATCTACTCTTAACAACACTAAAGCCATAAAACATAAATAACGAAGAAAACAAAAGTTCGAAATTTACCTGCACTAATAAACTTCACTTGACACTAATTTTCAGATCCAACAACAATCTCATCCAAACAGCAATAAACAAAAGTTAAGAACTAATTTTTGAAACAAAACCTTAATTCTTCAGCTACAAATGCATGTCGCTCAAAGTATAAAATCCTAATTCTTCAGCTACCAATGCATGTCGCTCAAAGTATAAAACCCTAATTCTTCAGCTACCAATGCATGCGCTCAAAGTATAAAATTTTAATTCTTCAGCTACCAATGCATGTTGCTAAAAGTATAAAACCCTAATTCTTCAGCTACCAATGCATGTCGCTCAAAGTATAAAATCCTAATTCTTCAGCTACCAATACATGTCGCTCAAAGTATAAAATTCTAATTCTTCAGCAACTAATGCATGTCGCTCAAAGTATAAAACCCTAATTCTACAGCTACCAATGCATGTCGCTCAAAGTATAAAACCCTAATTCTTCAACTACCAATGCATGTCGCTCAAAGTATAAAATTCTAATTCTTCAGCTACCAATGCATGTCGCTCAAAGTATAAAACCCTAATTCTTCAGCTACCAATGCATGTCGCTCAAAGTATAAAACCCTAATTCTTCAGCTACCAAAGCATGTCGCTCAAAGTATAAAATTCTAATTCTTCAGCTACCAATGCATGTCGCTCAAAGTATAAAATTCTAATTCTTCAGCTATCAATGCATGCCGCTCAAAGTATAAAACCCTAATTCTTCAGCTACCAATGCATGTCGCTCAAAGTATAAAACCCTAATTCTTTAGCTACCAATGCATGTCGCTCAAAGTATAAAACCCTAATTCTTCAGCTACCAATGCATGTTGCTCAAAGTATAAAACCCTAATTCTTCAGCCACAAATGCATGTCGCTCAAAGTATAAAACCCTAATTCTTATGCTACCAATGCATGTCGCTCAAAGTATAAAATTATAATTCATCAGCTACCAATGCATGGCGCTCAAAGTATAAAACCCTAATTCTTCAGCTACCAATGCATGTCGCTCAAAGTATAAAACCCTAATTCTTCAGCTACCAATGCATGTCGCTCAAAGTATAAAATTATAATTCTTCAGCTACCAATGCATGTCACTCAAAGTATAAAACCCAAATTCTTCAGCTACCAATGCATGTCGCTCAAAGTATAAAACCCTAATTCTTCAGCTACTAATGCATGTCGCTCAAAGTATAAAACTCTAATTCTTCAGCTACCAATGCATGCCGCTCAAAGTATAAAATTATAATTCTTCAGCTACCAATGCATGTCTCTCAAAGTATAAAACCCTAAATCTTCACCTACCAATGCATGTCTCTCAAAGTATAAAACCCTAAATCTTCACCTACCAATGCATGTCGCTCAAAGTGTAAAACCCTAATTCTTCAACTACCAATGCATGTTGCTCAAAGTATAAAATTCTAATTCTTCAACTACCAATGCATGTTGCTCAAAGTATAAAACCCTAATTCTTCTGCTACCAATTCATGCCGCTCAAATTATAAAACCATACTTCTTCATATTCATTGAGAAGAGCTTCGATGAAAATGTGAAAGGGTTCCGGTATTGATGAATCGTCTGGGTGGTGAACTGCGATGGTGAAATGTGAAATGAGCAGAGACTTTCAGCGAAAATGAAAAGGGTTTTGGTGAAAATGAATTATCTCTAGGTTTAGAAATTGGATTGCGATGAAACTAGGTTTGGATAGCGAAGAAGAATGAGAGTTTTGTTGAAAATTATGATGCGGCTTTGTTCTTCCGTTTTCGGTGAAATTGGGTTTGGATTGTGAAGAAGAACGAGAGTTTCGTTGAAAAGTGTTTAGAATGAGAGTTTTGTTGAAATTGGGTTTATGATGGCCGTTTATCCAAAGATGGAGGTTCGTATAGTGGGGTAAAGAAGTATGGTAATGGTTTTTCTAAGAAGAAGGAATAGTCTAATGCTATTTTGCAAGAGAGACAAAGAAGACTAAGAGGTAATGTTAATCTTCTGTATGTTGTTGTTGTTACTCCTATTGTTAATACAACTCCTACTGCACCTGCTTATCAACAACCATAAAGGAATCGACAATCTGATCAACAAAATCATGTTCCAAGAAAAGCCTAGTTTGACCTGATTCCAATGACATATACTGAGTTGTATCCTACTTTGGTATAATGAATTTTAGTTCAAATTCGTCCTCCATCGGCTATTCCTGAGTCTTTACCATGGTGGTACAAAGCTGATGCCTGTAGCGGTAGAAATGGTGAGACTAAGCCATTGGATTGACTTAACTCTCATAAATCAAAATAAAAATCGCCACCGTGCTTTATTGTTTCCAGGGGAATGGGAAAAGAGCGAATAAACCCAAATAGAGAGGAGAGAGAATCTTCGACGAGGGTTGGTTATGCAAAGGGAATGTATTAGCACCCTAAAAATCTATGGTACTCCGCAGGAACCTCTTTGAAAATTTGTGTTTTTTGGCTATAAAAGATGTATACAAAAATAGATGGTGGAGATGAGAAAAAAAGTATTTTTTACAATTTTGCACCCATCACGGTTGCGAACCTTTAGTGCCTACGTACCACCATCCTTTCAATAAGGGATCGGGTTACTCATAGTTTACCTTAAAAAATTTAAAACACAAGTGTATTGGTTAATTTTAAGAGACGAGACATCATCGTCATATCCGAGTGGAAAACATACTTACTACCCACAATCATGAGAAAGGATGATTTGCATCATCTCAAAGTGGAGCATATAACTTGGATTTTAAAATCAACAAAGCTTCACTCAACACCCAAGTGGAAAATATCTCGCTTCACTATACATCGTATAAGTATAATAGTTTACATCACTACAAGAATCAACAAGAGTATAATATTTTGAGAAAAAGTTTTAAAAGTAAAAAGCCAAAGTGGAAAAATGGTTTGAATGAGGTTAATTGACTTTAGTCTTGAGAAAGATGTCAAAGTATGGTTAATTTGATTAATGTTTGATTAAGAAAATATTTTTGAAAATGCATGGACATAAGTCCATGTTTATTATGAAAATGGTTCAAATTAGAAAACAATAAGAGTTTTGAAAAGGAGGGAGAAGGTTTTGAAATTAAAGAAGATGGGAGGAGATGAAGGGACTATCCTATTGTATAAGGTAAAAGCCAAGGAAAAGAACAATCTAACCAATAAGAAGCCAACACTTGATATATGGAGTCAATGTAGAATTCCCATTCTTTGGATTGAAACTAAGCAAGCAAAAATACTAAACCTCTTAGGAACACCAAGCTTCAGATGAATTAAGTCTTCGCAAAAATTGGGCAGAGTAACGACTGTATATAGAGGAATTCTCAATCACAGATAATTCATATAACCAAGATAACCTACACATAAATAAAATCAACCCAATGTCTTGGGATTAATCCCAAGAACTTTAGACAAAATAACAACAGAGTCACAATCTCCCAAGAGTATCAAAGCTTATAATCCTAAGTCCAAGAGGTCCACAACTCCATTATGCCAAGGATAGTAACCAAATAGTCCAAGTAACCTTAAAGTTTTTTAATGTTCAAGTTGGTTATTAAGTCTTCAAAAAGAAAAGAAAGCTCAAGTGAGAAAAATAAAAAGGACATAAAGATAAATGCTCAAATGAGAAAAGATAAAATGACATAAAGATAAATGCTCAAGTGAGCAAAGATGAAAATAGCATGAAATGTACATTCTAAAGTAAATGGTGTATAAAATTAAAGGCATAAGATAAAGGGCATAAAGTAAAAGCACAAAGTAAAGTCAATTGTTAATGAATTAGAAGTTACAGGTTAACTGAATGACCATATTGAAACTTGCATTTGAAAACTCATTAGAAGATTGATAAAATCAAAGCTTCTCTCAACAACAAGTTTCATTTGCTTTTTGTCAAGTATATCATTCATTTAAAGTAATCAAGGTAAGCATATATGATTAATGATGTTTAAATGATCCACTTAGAGCAAAATTCATGAAAATTCATTAGAGGATTGATAAGATCAAAACCTCCTAACAATGAACATCAAGGTTATTGAATCAAAGGTTTCAAACTAATATACTTGGGCTTGCAAACATAGGTTTATGCCACAAATGATCATTTCTCGAGTCAGGACAAATTTAGCGCTATGTTAAGCAATCTTAAGTGGACTTATATAAAAGTCACGCCTATTTTGAGGCTGGTCAATAGAAACCTATGTACCACATGTTAGAGAAATGATATATGGATCACTCTCCAACAACATGTAACACAAGCAAGAAACGGATAAGATGAAGAGGAAGGTGATGTATCAGATGAAATTAGGGTTTCAAATATCATCAATATCATTCATCCATTTTGGTGGATTTGGTTTTTCAACCTATCAACACCCAAGATCCAATGAGGTTAAGGAATTTGGCCCATAATAACTGTAACGCCCGGAAATTCATTAAATTATTTAAATGAATTATTGAGGATTTAAATTGTTGGAATTTAGTCGAATAAGGAATTATCAGAATAATTATTAGGAGCATTATTGGATTGTTAGAATTGATAATCAAATAATTAGTCAATTTAGTCAAGAGAAATTAATATTGGATTTAATGTTGATTTTAGTAGAATGTTATTTTATTAGTTGGGTCAAGTGGGGTGTGTGAAATAGCAAGATTAGGAATAGAATTAATAGGCCCATTAAAGTTAGTAGTAGACCTATTATTATATTAGGATATAATATATAGAAGTTAGCAACCAAAAGAAAAATAATTATCACGTAGCAGTAGAAGAAGCAATAGTTTGGAGGCACCAAGTGGGAGGGAAGCAAATTTAGAGAACTCGCTGTCAAACCAGTTGCAGTTTCAACCGGAGAATTCGACCGACCGAAAAACCAAAAGGTAAGGGTGGGATTCAGAATTTATAACCGGGAATATGATGGTTAGTATGTAAGGGTGGGGTTCTAGCTTTATAATTGGGTTCATGATGTTTGATATATGAGGTTAGATGTAATTGTTGTTTGTTCTTGCATAAATTGCATTATGAATGATGTATGATGAATATTTGATGAATTTTTTATGAATAAGAATGTTATTATGTTGTTTGATCAATCGAGTAATATAGTGTAATATTAGGTGATGAATTATCATGATCATAATAAGGTTTTAGGGCTGTAGTATGATTCCCGTAGTGAATTACAGCGGAAAACGCAGAAAATTATACAGGAGGAACCAGGATGTGTCGACCTCAAGCTGGATGAGTCGATACATGTTCGTTGCAAGACTAGGGATGAGTTAATGCATGGAGGGCTTGCGTCGATGCATGTTAAGTATAAGACTCAGGATGAGTCGACGCGAAGAGAGGATGTGTCGATGCATGTTAAGTATAAGACTCAGGATGAGTCGACGCGATGAGAGGATGTGTCGATGCATGTTAAGTATAAGACTCAGGATGAGTCGACACGAAGAGTGCATGTGTCAATACATGCTGTATTTAAAACCAGAATGAGTCGATCCATAAGGAGGATGTGTCGACTCATAATATGCAGGAGAAGCAGGATGTGTCGATCGAAGGAGTTTTGTGTCGATACATAATGCTGGATTTTTGACAGAATTGACTTCTAATTATTGTAACTTGAGTTTTAGGATGTTGTTTGAGATGCCGTTCGAAGCGTTGATTAGCTAACGCGATGAATATTATTCTATATGATTTAGATGATGGATAAGAAGTGTAATCCCAGTAACTAATTTAGGATTTAGGATTAATTCCCGTAGATGACCGTTATGCTGGATTTTGGATAGAATGATGAATATTAGATGCTTAGAGGTTGCTGTTAGAATTATGACAGTAGGATTAGTGACAGTAACGATATAAATTAGCAGAATAACATGATGGGTTACTGTACTATTATTATACAGTTGAGTATTAGTGAGATGTTATTGATGAAGTTGTGTTCGATGATTTTTGTGATAATAAATGATGTTTAATAAATTATTTTGATGTTATGAGATGTTGTTAATTGAGATGTTTGAGATGATTGAGATGTTGTTGTTTTGAGATTGTTGTACCCCAAATTTTGACCTAAGATACCATCTCCCATCTGCATCATTACATTGCAAGTGTTTTGACCTATTTTATCAATTTTCAAAGCAGATTTAAAATTCATAACTTTTTCAAGTCGAGAGCTGTTTATTTTTTGAACGCTAAATTTATTAATCGATCAATGCTAAAACAATGTTTATTAATTATTTATTATCTTAAATTTAAATAATTGGAATTTATTTTCAGTTATTATATAATTTAAAGATTTATAAATAATAAAGTAAATATTTGAAAAGAAGTTTATTAATTGATCAAACAATGTTTATTTAATTATTTATCATTCTAAGTTTAAATAATTGAAATTTTATTTTCAGTTATTATAATTTAGAAGAACTATAAATAATGAAGTAAATAATTGAAGAAAACTTAATTGATCAATGAGGTTTATTTAATTATTTATCATTCTAAATTTAAATAATTGAAACTGATTTTCAGTTATTATATAATTTAAAGAATTATAAACGATAAATAAACAATTGGAAAGAAGAAAAGAGTTAACTGGTAAAGTATTGGAGTTTTTATTCATTTTATTCTAATTATTACAATTGTTATTTAAATACTGTATTATTTACAAAGTATTTACAATGACAATTATATAAAATGATTAAAGTAAAATAAAAGCTATCCTAATTTTTTCCTAAGTTCTAAATCTTCATCTTCTATCCAATGCTTCTTTGTTTGCTCATTTAATTTTACCTGCAAAAGAATTAAAAGAAAATTCAGAAAGGAATAGATATAATTAAAAGCAGATGATTAATTCTAGCGTTCATCATTAAAAGCAAACGGCTGGAATCAGTTTTTACCATTTTTGCAAATCACGGGATTTCTCCCGGTTCACAAAAAGGGATGAATTTTTATTGATAAATATGAATGCACAAGTTAAAAAACATGCATAAATTCATTTTTTGTCAAAATTGCATTTTTCAAAGTAAAACTGCATAATTCAAAACAAATTGCCCAAATTCATTTTTGTCAAAACTGCATTGTCATATGCATAGTTCAGCAGTATATGTAAACCAAGTTACATTTTCAACACAAAAGCCAATATGCAACGTAAACATGCCAAATTATAGGAAGAGGCCAAAAATCAAAGGCTCCCATGCTGTACCATACAATTGACAAAGAGGAAGTATGCAGTTTTAAAATCAAAATGTGCAAACAATATCTTTCCATTTTTCATCATTTTCAGGCTTTCACTTTTTTAGAACCAATACATAACATCACATTTTAATGTCAAATTGTATTGAGGAGAGAGAAGAGAGGAAGAGTGTGGGTTTATAGGTTTTTGGCTTAGGCAGAAAAAGGATAGCAAACAGAACAGCAGCAATACAGTAAGAGAAAAAGAAAGCATGAAAAAGAATACAAACAAACTGATGTAACAGTATAGTATGCAGAGGTATCAAAGAAATATAGTAAAATATACCAAAACCTGTAACATAACCTCACACGCCAGCAACTGTTATAACATGACCAAACTCTTCAAAAAAATTCAGAGTTCAATAACCTGTTTTCAAGCCTAGAAACAAAACTGTCAAACAAAAATACAAGAGGCCAATTCTCAAAAACCAAAACATACATGACCTGCATAAAACCATGGCCTAAACCACAAAACCTGGGAATCTTCTAAGCCAATTCTCATAAACCAGCCATACAAGCCCAACCTGCCTAAAGCCTCACAAAGAACCTGTAACACCAAAAGCGCCAGACCCTTAACCATTTCGAACCTGTTGCCCGGCCAAACCATAAACATTTTCAAAACCTAAGCCATGGTAACATAAACCAAGGCCAAAACCTTATCCCTTTTCAAAAGTGATAACCTGTAACATAAACCTTATGGCCATAAACCATAAAACCTGTACCATCCTAAACGATAAAACCTGTTAAAGGCCACAAACCAAAAACCAGACCAAGCCTGAAGCAAAACCAGTAAAAGCCATCACCAAAAAATTTAAACCACTGTCAAACCATTTCAAGTAAGGCCTAAGCTCATACCAGGGCATCCAGGCAACCAAATTCGAAGGCAACAGTTAAGCAAAACAGAAAGAAGAAGAGGAAAGCCAGTCAAAACAAATATTCCAACGATGGCATATTCAAGGACACAGAAAAAGGCCTCAGAAATCTTCATCATAGGCCATTAGAAAGCAACGGTAGCAAGGCAAGAAGAAGAAGAGAAAAAGCATACAATGAAGGCAACTCAGAAGCATACAACGAAGGCAACTCAGAAGCATACAACGAAGGCAACTCAGAGGCAAATTCAAGGCAACTAAGAGAAGAGGAAAAGAAGCGTTGCATAGGCATAGGCAAAATCAACAGAAGAGGAAGGAATATCACATAGGGTTTTCAACGACATCATCAAACCACAAATCAAAGAACATAAGAAAAGGAATACCAGGGCCAAAGAAAATATCACGCCGTCACTGTCTTCCCCGCCGCCTTGGCCTCCTACGCACACGTCCAAACTTCTTTCCTCCGTCTCCAAAGGTAACGTTTTTCTCCCTCTCTTTCTTTTGAAAACCTCAAATAACCATTAACAAATTCGAAGTCAGAATCAAATGGACACAAATCATAACATGCAGTAACCCAAAAAACCTAACGAATAAAAGATGAATTTGTTACCGTAATATGTCGCCCTAGCGCTTTGATTGGAGGGAAGAAGAAGCTTGGACATGATTGTGGCTCGGGCAAGGAGAACTCAGAGGCGAAAGCATGAAGAAGAAGAACACGAGAACGAGAAGATGAGCGCCGTTGTTGTTAACCCTTAACCCTAATCCCTTTTTCTCAGCTAAGACATTGTTTAACCCTAACAAATTGTGAGAAACAAATGGACCTCAACCCATTTCATCTGCCCAAAGCCCAAGCGATTTCATTATAGCACCCCCATTCCTGTTTGTTTTGATCAGGCCCCCCTTAAAACCCTTAGGCCCATACTTTTGTTCCTTATCTAACCCTTTAATTTGACACCTCTTTCTATTTATCTTTTTTTAGTTTTTTAGAACTTTATTAACTTAGTTTAATTATAAGTTAATCAAATAGAGGTAATTCAATTAAAACGATTTAATAATTGGATCATTTTTATTAAGTTTAGCTTTAGGTTTAATTTAGTTTTTTTTTAGTATTCCTTTTTTTTAATTAGAATTTAAGTTAGTAATTTTAAAGTTTAAAATCATTTAATAACTCTTAAAAATAATACTTTATTAATATTAAAAAAAAACATATAAAAATAGAAACTTAAAAAAATATTTTATTTTCTTTAATTAATTCCCTCGCTTTAATTAATATTAAACAAAAATCTAAAGAATGCATGTTCATACTATTTAGTCTGTTATTTAGTCATTGTTATGATCATATATCATTTAGCTATTTAAATCATTATCTATCTGATTTTCAGTCTGATTATTTCATCTTTATTTGATTATTCTGTTCACCTCTAAATCCAAGGGAAAAAACGATTGAATTTGTTGACTTCATGTCCTCAAGTCCAATCACGCGAACATTTGCATTTCATTAAAACTTAAGACAATTTTTCCCCAAATATTCAATCTTTTTAAAATTTGTACCTTTTAAGCCAAAACTTCGACATTAGGTCGTCGTACCTTCAAAACCCGTCCGTACCCTTTTTCGGCCAAAACAATTTATTTTTAATCAAACAAACCATTTTAATAAACAGATGTTTCAAAAGGTTCCTATAGAGTACTATAGATACATTGGGTGCTAATACCTTCCCACTGTATAACCAACCCCCGAACCATAGATCTCTTTTCAAAAACGCCTTGTATTTTTATTACTTTTAAAAAGTATTATTTTACATTGCATATTTAGGGTTTTATTTCGCTCTTTTCCCTTTTCCCTTGGAAATAATAAAGCGCGGTGGCGACTCTTGCTTTTGTGAGACGAATTAATCAATAATTCGATCTCCGATTTACCCCGCTACATTTTTTATCGCTACAGAATTGGCGAATCTGCTGGGGAAAGATTGACCTCTTGCTGGTCCATCCCTAAGTGGGTTAAGCCTAGTTTGTTTTATCTGTTTTATTATTATTTGATTTGTTTGATTATGTGTTTAAATTGGGGTTGTTTGGGTCTTTTGCAAAGGACGAATCCTATACCCGGATTAAGTTACACTTAAGAATAGGACGGGCGATACAGTCATGTTAACTTTGAGGGAGTAATCCCGAAGAAGGAGGCATGAGATCCCCCACTCAATGGAAGGCCCTCTTGAACTTAATATTTGTTTACCGAGTAATCGGGAAGACATTATTATTTTCGACCTAGGAGCCAGAGAAATTGATAACCGTAGAACCCTAACCCATCTTGGCCTTTTAGGTGTAGCGCGGAGACTATAACGGAGTAATTCGGAAGTAGTTGTTACGCGATGCTACGCTCGGATGAGTTTCTCTTGAGAATATTGCTAATTATTGAGTAATCAAGACGTTGGCAATATCCGAAGGAGGAATGTAGACTCTGGGAACTTTTAGAACCTTGTCTTACAGGTGTGGTTGAACCATTGGTACATACCTTTGGGTGGGCTTTACCCTCGACTCCATGCTGAAACGCTGAACCTTTGAACCCCATGTTTGTGAACTTGTGTGTAACTGTTGCATTATCATTCATTCATGCATTCATCAACATTTTTGTAAAAAAAACTTGTTTTTCAAGGAATTTAGGAATGATTTTTGCAGACGTCTCAGGTGCTATTATTATGGAATTTGGAAAGAGAAACACTCGAAGTTTTAGTTTTAAGGAGCCCGAGATTGAAGAACGGAAGAGTTTAATTCCTAAGATCGAGAACCCGACGGATTTTCAGAAAAAGTATGGGTCCATTATACCTCTCATGAAACGCAAGATGAAGGAAGGCATCCTTAATACGTTGGTCCAATTCTACGATCCTTTGTACCGGTGTTTCACCTTTCCGGATTACCAATTGATGCCCACCTTAGAAGAGTACTCCTATATACTTGGTTTGCCGATCACCGACTGTGTTCCTTTTTCTGGCTTAGAAGAGGAACCCAAATCTCACGAGATAGCAACCATCACCCACTTGAAGAAGTCAGAGATAGAGGAGAACATGACTACAAAAGGGGGAATCCGAGGTTTGTCTGCGCAGTTTTTGTTGAGGAAAGCTCATCATTTCGCTGAGATAAAAGATACTATTGCCTTTGAAGACGTCTTTGCTTTACTCGCTTATGGTCTATTCTTGTTACCTAACGTTGATAAGTTTGTGGATATCAACGCCATCAGAATTTTCTTGATTGGAAATCCGGTCCCTACGCTGCTAGGAGATACCTACTACTCCATCCATCTTCGAAACTCTTATCAAGGGGGGATGATTATTTGTTGTGCACCGTTGCTGTATCAGTGGTATGTTTCTCGTTTGCCTAGGTCTGATGTTTTCTGGGATCTCGAGAAGGAGCCGCGATGGGCGCCAAAAATTATGGCTCTCACTCATTTCGACATTGATTGGTATAATCGAGTTTACTATGACGTGGAGATCATCGATAGTTGTGGTGCTTTTCCTAACGTGCCTCTTCTTGGTACGAAAGGTGGAATTAACTATAACCCTGTTCTCGCGCGCCGTCAGTTTGGATACCCGATGAGAGATAAGCCAAACAACATCCATGTGAGTGGTTTCTTTCTACAGGAAGGACAAGATCACCAGGCAGCTAAGAGGGAGATCGAAGGAGCTTGGCGCCACATCCATAGGAAAGGGAGAGACATGTTAGGACATAGGGGTGCCGTTTCTTTGGAGCCTTACCTACAATGGGTCCGTGCTTGGGCTTGTGCTCTCAAGATGCCCTATAAACCTGAGAAACCTTTATTACCTACTGTTGCATCATCATCTGTTGATATCCCTATCGAGAGTATGGGAGAATACCAAGGAAATCTGGCTAGGATGAAGTCCGAGAGAGATGCTTGGAAAGAAAAGTATAATATGTCTGAATATGAGAATCGGGTCCTGGCTCGACAACTAAAGGAAAAGGAGGAGTTGTTGTTTATTCAAGACGGCTGGTTCATTGATCATGATGAGAAACTTCGTCAAAAGGATGCTCTACTGAAGAAGTATGCTAGTGAAAGGAAGAGAAAGAAGGAAGGTTCGGTAAGCATTGCTCTTGTTCCCAATCCACAAAAGGAAATCATTGATCGACTGGTAGCTGAGAAGAAAAAGATGGAAGACTTTTATGAAGAGAAGATCAGGAAGCTCCGGTTACAGTTGGCATTTGGTCCTTCATCTGATGATTCTGAGTGATCTTTAGCTTTTAGTTTTATTTTTATTGATGTCATTTTGTAAAACTCTGTAAAAGGGCTTCATGTTCCAAAGTTGTAATTTACTGCTTTTATTATGGGCTTCATGTTCCGAAGTTGTAATTTACTGCTTTTATTATGGGCTTCATGTTCCAAAGTTGCAGTTTACTGCTTTTATTATTGGGTTGTCATCCCAAAGTTGTAATTTATTGTTTTATTGTTCCAAAGTTGTAAGTTGTAATTTACCGCTTTTTGATTAATGGATGAGTCTTTGTTGTTCCAAATTCCTTTACCATTGATGTGTGCAAAATTATTGAAGTTCTTTGAAAAACTATTAAAATGAATTATCTCTTGCATCACATATCATGCATCATCCAACATTCCACTTCACATGTTTTCTAGAGTCTTATCCTTGTTTCTTTTTCCACTCCAAAGGTTGTCAAGTTGTCTCATCGTACGATACTCGAGCCAATCATCAGAGGAAAATGGAAGATCTGGAACAGGAAAACCACGAGCTTCGTGAGGAGGTCGCTACCCTTCGTGTCGGTATGGAAAAGTTAACTGCGCTAGTGGAAAGTTTGATGGCTGCTCAGAATCAGCCATCGACTACAGCTGCTGAGATTCAGACTTCAACTACTGTGGTTTTCGAGATTGTCGCCGTTCCAACATCTGTGACTCAAATCAACTCTCAACTTCAACATCAGATGCCGAAAGGTTTTCCGTGGGGAATGCCTTACAACTTTGTGCCAGAGGGGTATCAGCCTGTCGTACAGCCTTTGTTTCAACCTGCTTTGTCTCTTCCTCAACCAGAGACCACTGCTATGCCGCCGGTAATCCCGTCTGTAACACCTTTTCCGCAACCGGTAAGGACAACTATCGCTCCTGTGGTTCACTCTGTGCCATACTTGAATGAACCTACTTATCCTGCCGAGCCTGCTGAAAGTTTGGGCCTTTTTGATAGAATGGAAGAATTTCAGGACCAATTCCAAGAAATGCAGAGGGAGCTCAGAGCGTTAAAGGGGAAGGATTTGTTTGGGAAGAACACGCATGACCTTTGTTTAGTTCCGAATGTCAAGATTCCAGCAAAATTCAAAGTGCCAGACTTTGAAAGATATAAGGGTGATTCGTGTCCTCGAAGTCATTTGACTATGTACGTGAGAAAGATGTCTACGTATTCTGATGATCATGACTTGTTGATTCATTATTTTCAAGACAGTTTGACGGGTGCTGCTCTAAAGTGGTATATGGGTTTAGACAGCATTCGGATCAACAACTTCAACGATCTTAGCGAAGCTTTTGTTCACCAGTATAAGTACAATGTTGACATGGCGCCGGACAGGGATCAACTCCGGGCGATGTCGCAGAGAGACATAGAATCTTTTAAGGAATACGCCTAGAGGTGGCGTGAAATTGCTGCTCAAATCTATCCTCCTCTTGAGGAGAAAGAGATGACGAAGATATTCTTGAAGACTTTAGGTTCCTTTTACTATGAAAGAATGATTGCCAGCGCACCCAGTGACTTCACCGAAATGGTAAGCATGGGCATGCGGTTAGAGGAAGGGATTCGTGAAGGGCGTTTGGTTAAAGAAGGAAGTTCGTCTAGCAGTACTAAGAAGTTTGGAAGTGTTTTCCCGAAAAGAAAAGAACAGGATGTCAGCGCAATCTTCCCAGGGAGACCGAGGAGAGGTTACTCACACGTTGCGGCAGTCACTCCGGCTGCCCGCCCAGCTTTGATAACCCCAGCTCATCAAACCCCACCAACTCAACAACGGCCATTTCAGTAGCAGCCTCGACAACAGGCTTATCCATTCAACAATCAGAACCGTTCACCAAGAAAACCGCAATTCGATGCCATTCCTATGACTTATACTGAATTGTTCCTTGCTCTTATCAAAAAGAACCTCATAACAACGAAGCCTCCTCCTGTCGCACCAAATAGTACTTCTCCGTGGTACAAGGCGAATCAGTTTTGTGAATATCATCAAGGGTCGCCGGGGCACAACCTTGAGGATTGTTTTGCTCTAAAGGCGGACGTGCAGAGATTGATTAAGAATGGTATTTTGTCTTTCAAGGATGTTAACCCAAATGTTAGAGATAATCCTTTGCCTCGACATGGGGCAGCTTCAGTGAATATGGTGGAAGGTTGTCCGGGAAAGTTTCGAGTTTTTCAAGTTGAACACATAAGAGAGTCGTTGATCAGGTTACATCAGAGTTTAAGAAGACTTGCCTTTGTTAGGCACCAGCATGATTATGATGTTTGTGAATTTTGTTCAAGAGAGGTTGATTGCCCTATTGTGAAGGAGGATATTCAAAAGTTGTTAGACCAGAGGGTTATCACTATTACATATGACAGAGATCCGGAGGATGAAGTGAATGTTATAATACCACAATTCAATTTGCCTGAATCAGTAGAGATCGTTTACGACAGTCAGACTGCACCTGTTGCTCCTTTGATCATTTACCCACCTGGTCCTGTGCCTTACAACTCAGACCAAGCTATACCGTATAAGTATAATGCCACAATGATTGAGAATGGGGTAGAAGTCCCTATACCGACAAGGCCGTCTTTTGTTAACATTGCAGATGTGAGTAGAGTTACGAGAAGTGGACGTGTCTTTGAAGCAGTACCTTTGAAGAGACCAGAAGTTCAAGTCAGGAGGCCCATATCGGCAGAAATTCCAGCGAGAAATGTTGAACCAAGGGTTGAGATAGGCCGATCCAATGAACCTATCCCACATCCTGAGGATGATGAGATTCTGAAGCTCATCAAGAGAAGTGAATATAAGATTGTGGACCAACTATTGCAAACTCCTTCTAAGATTTCTTTGCTTGCTTTACTGAGAGATTTTGGTGCCCATAGAGAAGCTTTGATGAAGGTCTTGGACCAGGCATTCGTGGATCATGATGTGACGGTGGACCAATTTGATGGAATCGTGGGAAATATTACTTCGTGTAATAATCTTGGTTTCAGTGATGAAGAACTCCCGGAGGAGGGAAGGAACCATAATATGGCTTTGCATATCTCAATAAGTTGTGGAAATGATACTTTATCAAGTGTGTTGGTAGATACAAGTTCGTCGTTAAATGTAATGCCCAAGACTACATTGTCTCGACTCTCATATCAAGGTGCTCCCATGAGACCTAGTGGGGTAATTGTTAAAGCGTTTGATGGTTCTAGGAAGACTGTCATTGGTGAAGTAGATCTTCCTATAGTGATTGGTCCTCATACTTTTCAGATCACTTTTCAAGTAATGGATATTCGTGCCGCCTACAGTTGCCTATTGGGTCGTCCATGGATCCAGATGCAGGGGCAGTCACTTCCACGCTCCATCAAAGATTAAAGTTTGTGAGGCATGGAAAGCTGGTAATGATTGGTGGAGAACAGGCTATGGTGGTAAGCCATTTGTCATCTTTCTCTTTTATTGATGCTGATGAGGATGTTGGAACCCAGTTCCAAGCTCTATCTGTTGCTAATGAAGTGAAGAAGCAAGGGATATCTATTTCTTCTTTTGAGGATGCGCGACGAGTGGTTGAAAGTGGTTTGGCTGAAGGTTGGGGCCATGTGTTGACTTTGCCCGAGAACAAGTCTGGAGAAGGTCTTGGTTTTCATCCCGTGTCTGCAAGAGTCAAGCAGGAAGTGGTTACTCGTCCGATTCAAGAGGTTTTCCGAAGCGCAGGTTTTATCCATCCGACTCCTCCTGAAGTTGATGCTATAATAGGAGACGATTCTGAAGAGGATTTACCCGATTTTGTGATGCATGGAGTGGTTGGCCAGAACTGGATTCCTGTTGATGTTCCTGTTGTGATGCACATTTCCGAGTAATGTTTTGTTTTAATTTTGAAAAAAAAAACTTTCGCTCTGCCCAAGGCGAAAAGTATTTGTGTCGGGCTATGTTGAAAATAAATCATTTTGCCCTGCCCAAGGCAAAAGAGAAAATGTCTGGGCTCTTTGTTTCAAGTATTTTCCTCCATGAATAAAAATGTTATTTTGTCCACTACTGTTTTATTTTTCACTTTTTTTCTGGGAAATAGTAATGAAAATTAATTGGTAGTAATAGGAAAATATAATAATATTTTGTTTCATTTATGCAACATTCATATTAATCGATTTCTAAAATAAATCATAATCATATGTGCAGATTAATCCATAACTTAACCATTGAAAACAATGATCCTATGCCCTCTCCCAACTTTGAATTTCCTGTGTTCAGAGCCGAAGAAGAGGATAGTAAAGAGATTCCTGATGAAATTTCCCGTTTGCTTGAGCACGATGAAAAGATTATTCAACCGTTTGAAGAACCTATAGAGTTGATTAATTTGGGTGATGAAGAAGATAAAAAGGAAGTCAAGGTCGGAGCTTTGCTTATCCCAGAGGTCAAAGAGAAAATGTTGGAGCTTCTCAAAGAGTATGTTGATGTGTTTGCTTGGTCCTACCAAGATATGCCAGGTTTGGACAACTGTATTGTGGAGCATCGTTTACCGTTGAGACCTGAATGTCCGCCGATTAAGCAGAAGTTGAGAAGGACTCGTCCTGATATGGCTGACAAGATTAAAGAAGAAGTTCAAAAGCAGATTAATGCAGGTTTCCTTGTTACATCGGTCTATCCTCAGTGGTTAGCCAATATAGTGCCTGTTGCTAAGAAAGATGGCAAAGTTCGGATGTGTTTAGACTATCGAGATCTGAATAGAGCTAGCCCGAAGGATGACTTCCCATTACCGCACATTGACGTATTGGTCGACAGTACCGCCAAGTTCAAAGTCTTTTCTTTCATGGATGGTTTCTCTGGTTACAATCAAATCAAGATGGCACCAGAAGATATGGAGAAGACAACTTTCATTACACCTTGGGGAACCTTTTGTTATCGGGTTATGCCGTTTGGTTTAAGGAATGCTGGTGCAACATACCAAAGGGCCATGACTGCTTTGTTCCATGATATGATGCATAAAGAGATAAAAGTGTATGTAGATGACATGATTGCCAAATCACAAACTGAAGAAGATCATTTGGAACATTTATTGAAGTTATTCCAGCGCTTGAGAAAGTATAAACTCCGTCTGAATCCCAACAAGTGCACTTTTGGTGTTCGTTCTGGAAGACTTCTGGGTTTCATTGTCAGTCAGAAACGTATTGAGGTAGATCCTGATAAAGTCAAAGCTATTCGGGAAATTCCCGCACCCAAGACGGAAAAACAAGTAAGAGGATTCCTTGGGAGACTGAACTATATTTCTAGATTTATATCTCATATGACTGCTACCTGTGGGCCGATTTTCAAGCTTCTCCGAAAGAACCAAGGATGTGTGTGGACAGAAGATTGTCAGAGAGCTTTTGATAGCATCAAAGAATATTTGCTTGAACCTCCCATTTTGATTCCTCCGATAGAAGGAAGACCTTTGATTATGTACCTGACTATATTGGAAGATTCCATGGGATGTGTGCTTGGTCAACAAGATGAGACTGGAAGAAAGGAACGTGTTGTATATTATCTGAGTAAGAAATTCACAGACTGTGGGTATCGATACTCATTGCTTGAGAAAACCTGTTGTGCTTTAGCTTGGGCTGCTCGCCGACTGCGTCAGTATATGATTAATCACACCACTTGGTTGATCTCCAAAATGGATCCGATCAAGTATATCTTTGAGAAGCCCGCCTTATCTGGAAGAATAGCCCGTTGGCAGATGTTGTTATCTGAATATGACATTGAGTATCACACTCAGAAAGAAATCAAAGGGAGTATTTTAGCCGACCACTTGGCTCACCAACCAATTGACGATTATCAATCCATCAAGTTTGATTTCCCAGATGAAGATGTTATGTACTTGAAAGCTAAAGATTGTGAAGAGCCGTTACCTGAAGAAGGACCTGATCCCGAATCGCATTGGGGTTTGATATTCGACGGAGCTGTGAATTCTTATGGAAATGGAATTGGGGAAATCATCGTCACTCCCCGGGGTACTCATATCCCGTTCACGGCGAGATTGAAGTTTGACTGCACGAACAACATGGCTGAATATGAGGCATGTATTATGGGTCTCGAAGAAGCAGTGGATTTAAGGATTAAGATTCTTGATATTTACGGAGATTCGACATTGGTAATTAATCAAATCAAAGGAGAATGGGAGACTCGTCATCCTATTTTGATCCCTTACAGAGACTATGCTAGAAGATTGTTAACTTTCTTCAACAAAGTGGAATTACATCATATCCCTAGAGATGAGAACCAAATGGCTGATGCTTTAGCTACTTTGTCTTCAATGTTTCAAGTGAATGGTTGGAATGATGTGCCTACAATCCGGGTTATGCGCCTCGACAGACCTGCTCATGTGTTCTCAGTAGAGGAGGTTACCGACGATAAACCGTGGTTCTATGACATTAAACGTGTTCTTCAAACTCAAGAGTACCCGCCTGGGGCATCCAATAAGGATAGGAAGACATTGAGAAGATTAGCAAGCAGTTTCTTCCTCAATGAAGAAGTTTTGTATAAGAGGAATTACGACATGGTCTTGCTCAGATGTGTAGACAGACGTGAAGCAGACATGCTAATGCAAGAAGTACATGAAGGATCCTTTGGTACTCATGCCAACAGACATGCAATGGCTAAAAGGATGTTGAGAGCTGGTTACTATTGAATGATAATGGAATCTGATTGCTGCAAATATGTGAAGAAATGTCATAAATGCCAGATTTATGCGGACAAGATACATGTGCCACCGACCCTCCTTAATGTTATCTCTTCACCTTGGCCTTTCTCTATGTGGGGCATTGATATGATTGGAATGATTGAACCCAAAGCTTCAAATGGTCATCGTTTCATCTTGGTAGCGATTGATTATTTTACTAAATGGGTGGAAGCAGCATCTTATGCTAATGTAACCAGACAGGTGGTAGTCAGATTTATCAAGAATCAGATCATTTGTCGATACGGTATTCCGAGCAAGATCATCACTGATAATGGTTCGAATTTGAATAACAAGATGATGAGAGAGATTTGTGAAGAGTTCAAGATCGAACATCATAATTCTTCTCCTTACAGACCGAAGATGAATGGGGCTGTTGAAGCTACTAACAAGAACATCAAAAAGATTGTCCAGAAGATGGTGGTAACTTATAAAGATTGGCATGAAATGCTTCCGTTTGCTTTACATGGATACCGTACTTCAGTTTGAACTTCAACGGGCGCAACCCCATTTTCCCTGGTTTATGGTATGGAAGCAGTACTCCCCGTGGAGGTCGAGATTCCGTCTCTGAGAGTGTTGATGGAAGCTAAACTTTCTGAGGCTAAATGGTGTCAAAGTAGATATGATCAGTTGAATTTAATTGAAGAAAATAGATTGACAACTTTGTGTCACGGTCAATTGTATCAACAGAGAATGAAGAAGGCTTTTGATAAGAAGGTTCGACCACGCGAGTTCAGAAAGGGTGACCTTGTGCTCAAGAAGATATTATCTTTCCAACCTGATTCTAGGGGCAAGTGGGCTCCGAATTACGAAGGACCGTATGTCGTTAAGAAAGTTTTCTCTGGAGGTGCCTTGATTCTCACCAATATGGACGGTGAAGAGCTCCCGCGTCCCATGAACGCTGATGCAGTCAAGAAGTATTTCGCTTAGGTTTGAGTTGACAGTTTGCTAAGTTAAAAACCCGAAGAGGCGGCTTAGGCAAGCTTTTGGTCAGACCAGTCTTGGCATCTGAACACATTTTGGAAATTCGAAGTTGTTAGGGAGAATAGTGATCATTGTTTTTGTGAAACCTTTTTCTTTCATGTACTATTTCCCAAACTTTTGTAAACCATTGGAGTTGCGTTGTTAGCGAACTACCATCTTATTAATGAAATTTGAGCATTTACCTTTTGTGGGCAAAATTTTAATTTTTACGGCAATATTTGAAACAAAGTTATTTAAAGTATTTTTATTTTAAAAATGTGTCGTGAATAATGAAAGGAATATTAACAGTTGTTCCGAGGATGGTCAAGCCGCAAAAGGTAAAACAATACAGTAATTTATCCTTGCATGATGAACATGTTTTATTTCAAAATCGTCATGAGGTGTTGGTTGTGTTAAACTTGCGTTTCTCGTGGTACTAAGTTTGTTGACTCCCCAGTTGTTCCAGTTAAGCGTTGTTTTGGTTATCTTTATTCGAGCAGATTTCTGGAGTGTGGTACGCTTTGTCTCATGCCAGTGGCCTATTGGTATTAGAAGATTGGATTTGAATGCTTTTCTCCTCAGAAGACTTGAACCTTGTGGCGTGTTACGCTCTGACGTTGCTTTGTGTTTCCAGTTCCAGTTATTTTCCGTCTTTTTAAGATTGGCCGAGTATCTATCTTTTCGTGACATCTTATCGTCTTCAGGATATTCCATCTGTTTGTTTTGTCATCATAACATTCATTTATTCATTTACACTCATATCACGCATGCATATTCACATTTGCCGTTGATTTTGGTTGTACTCTGTTTATTCAAACAACATACATGTTTCTTTCCAAGTAGAAGGTTAGCTTAGGCAGAAAATGTGTTTCCTTTCTAAATTCCCCAACTGAGCTAATCCTCGTGGATGATTTTTGATTTAGCCTACCTTGTCCATTTCTGGATGGGATGAATCCCCAATCAAGTTACTTCCTCATTGGGTGGAATCTTGTTTGACTGTTTTCCCTCTAGTTTATTCCTGGATGAAGTTGTTGTCTCTTGCATAGGCTATCTCATGATTTTCCCAGTGAAGTCGCGACCTAGACGAATGGTGCATTTATTTTGCACATTTAAGTATGTGATCTCTTCGGGAAGGATTGATTCATGATTCTCTTTGACGAAGATTTTATTCTCTGCCAGTGTCCTCGCAATTTCCTTCTGAGTTATTTTGGAAAACGACAAGCGGCAGCTCTTCACGAGCAACTTGTGCGTTATTATTATTGGAAAACGACAAGCGGCAGCTCTTCACGAGCAACTTGTGCGTTATTATTATTGGAAAACGACAAGCGGCAGCTCTTCACGAGCAACTTGCGCGTTATTATTATTGGAAAACGACAAGCGGCAGCTCTTCACGAGCAACTTGTGCGTTATTATTATTGGAAAACGACAAGCGGCGGTCTCTTCATGAGCAACTTGTACGTTATAGACATCGTTGGAAAATGACAAGCGGCGGTCTCTTTATTTGAGCAACTTGTGCGTTATTATTTGGAAAACGGCAAGCGGCAGTCTCTTTATTTGAGCAACTTGTACGTTATTATTTTTCTGGAATACAGCAAGCGGCAGCTTCTTTATTTGAGCAGCTTGTATGTTATTGGTATTTTTTTGGAAAACAGCAAGCGGCGGCTTCTTTATTTGAGCAGCTTGTATGTTATTGACACCCCTGGACGACAGCAAGTGGCAGCCTCTTTATTTGAGCAGCTTGTATGTCATAATATTTTTTTTGGAAGACAGCGAGTGGCAGCTTCTTTATTTGGGGCAACTTGTGTATCTACAATATTATTATTATCTCAGCATTAATGAGTATATCTCCGGAAATCTCGCAGAGAAGTTTGTTGTGAATCTTTACCTTCAGAAGTCGGTAATCCGTCGCCAGCAAATCTGATACTCTCTGTCTATCTTTGACCTTGAGTCGTGAGCTCACTGATATTTTTGGGTCAATAATCTATTTGTATGGCCTATGCAAGATGCCTTCTTTTTTAGGGTCAGAGGTCGTATTCCCTCAATTTTATTCGCTGTCAAGAGTCTATTACTTAAAGTCGATGGCTCGTTTCCCCAGTAGTGTATAATCCATGTCTCTGTGTTTTGTTGGTGTTTGATTTCTCCAACATTGTCTTGTTTCATACAATATCTTTCTCTGTGAATTCAATCATTACATTCATATCAAACATAATGGCGGTATCTTAGGGCAAAAATTTGCGTATTATGTATTTAAGTACCTTCAATCTCGTCGAAACGAAGATTTTAATCTTCATATCTCCGGATAGAAGAAACTTAAATAGGGGCAGCTGTTGTACCCCAAATTTTGACCTAAGATACCATCTCCCATCTGCATCATTACATTGCAAGTGTTTTGACCTATTTTATCAATTTTCAAAGCAGATTTAAAATTCATAACTTTTTCAAGTCGAGAGATGTTTATTTTTTGAACGCTAAATTTATTAATCGATCAATGCTAAAACAATGTTTATTAATTATTTATTATCTTAAATTTAAATAATTGGAATTTATTTTCAGTTATTATATAATTTAAAGATTTATAAATAATAAAGTAAATATTTGAAAAGAAGTTTATTAATTGATCAAACAATGTTTATTTAATTATTTATCATTCTAAGTTTAAATAATTGAAATTTTATTTTCAGTTATTATAATTTAGAAGAACTATAAATAATGAAGTAAATAATTGAAGAAAACTTAATTGATCAATGAGGTTTATTTAATTATTTATCATTCTAAATTTAAATAATTGAAACTGATTTTCAGTTATTATATAATTTAAAGAATTATAAACGATAAATAAACAATTGGAAAGAAGAAAAGAGTTAACTGGTAAAATATTGGAGTTTTTATTCATTTTATTCTAATTATTACAATTGTTATTTAAATACTGTATTATTTACAAAGTATTTACAATGACAATTATATAAAATGATTAAAGTAAAATAAAAGCTATCCTAATTTTTTCCTAAGTTCTAAATCTTCATCTTCTATCCAATGCTTCTTTGTTTGCTCATTTAATTTTACCTGCAAAAGAATTAAAAGAAAAGTCAGAAAGGAATAGATATAATTAAAAGCAGATGATTAATTCTAGCGTTCATCATTAAAAGCAAACGGCTGGAATCAGTTTTTACCCTTTTTGCAAATCACTGGATTTCTCCCGGTTCACAAAAAGGGATGAATTTTTATTGATAAATATGAATTCACAAGTTAAAAAACATGCATAAATTCATTTTTTGTCAAAATTGCATTTTTCAAAGTAAAACTGCATAATTCAAAACAAATTGCCTAAATTCATTTTTGTCAAAACTGCATTGTCATATGCATAGTTCAGCAGTATATGTAAACCAAGTTACATTTTCAACACAAAAGCCAATATGCAACGTAAACATGCCAAAATATAGGAAGAGGCCAAAAATCAAAGGCTCCCATGATGTACCATACAATTGACAAAGAGGAAGTATGCAGTTTTAAAATCAAAATGTGCAAACAATATCTTTCCATTTTTCATCATTTTCCAGCTTTCACTTTTTCAGAACCAATACATAACATCACATTTTAATGTCAAATTGTATTGAGGAGAGAGAAGAGAGGAAGAGTGTGGGTTTACAGGTTTTTGGCTTAGGCAGAAAAAGGATAGCAAACAGAACAGCAGCAATACAGTAAGAGAAAAAGAAAGCATGAAAAAGAATACAAACAAACTGATGTAATAGTATAATATGCATAGGTATCAAAGAAATATAGTAAAATATACCAAAACCTGTAACATAACCTCACAGGCCAGCAACTGTTATAACATGACCAAACTCTTCAAAAAAATTCAGAGTTCAATAACCTGTTTTCAAGCCTAGAAACAAAACTGTCAAACAAAAATACAAGAGGCCAATTATCAAAAACCAAAACATACATGACCTGCATAAAACCATGGCCTAAACCACAAAACCTGGGAATCTTCTAAGCCAATTCTCATAAACCAGCCATACACGCCCAACCTGCCTAAAGCCTCACAAAGAACCTGTAACACCAAAAGCGCCAGACCCTTAACCATTTTGAACCTGTTGCCCGGCCAAACCATAACCATTTTCAAAACCTAAGCCATGGTAACATAAACCAAGGCCAAAACCTTATCCCTTTTCAAAAGTGATAACCTGTAACATAAACCTTATGGCCATAAACCATAAAACCTGTACCATCCTAAACCATAAAACCTGTTAAAGGCCACAAACCAAAAACCAGACCAAGCCTGAAGCGAAACCAGTAAAATCCATCACCAAAAAATTTAAACCACTGTCAAACCATTTCAAGTAAGGCCTAAGCTCATACCAGGGCATCCAGGCAACCAAATTCGAAGGCAACAGTTAAGCAAAACAGAAAGAAGAAGAGGAAAGCCAGTCAAAACAAATATTCCAACGATGGCATATTCAAGCACACAGAAAAAGGCCTCAGAAATCTTCATCATAGGCCATTAGAAAGCAAAGGTAGCAAGGCAAGAAGAAGAAGAGAAAAAGCATACAACGAAGGTAACTCATAAGCATTCAACGAAGGCAACTCAGAAGCATACAACGAAGGCAACTCAGAGGCAAATTCAAGGCAACTAAGAGAAGAGGAAAAGAAGCGTTGCATAGGCATAGGAAAAATCAACAGAAGAGGAAGGAATATCACATAGGGTTTTCAACGACATCATCAAACCACAAATCAAAGAACATAAGAAAAGGAATACCAGGGCCAAAGCAAATATCACGCCGTCACTGTCTTCCCCTCCGCCTTGGCCTCCTACGCACACGTCGAAACTTCTTTCCTCCGTCTCCAAAGGTAACGTTTTTCTCCCTCTCTTTCTTTTGAAAACCTCAAATAACCATTAACAAATTCGAAGTCAGAATCAAATGGACAGAAATCATAACATGCAGTAACCCAAAAGACCTAACGAATAAAAGATGAATTTGTTACCGTAATTTGTCGCCGTAGCGCTTTGATTGGAGGGAAGAAGAAGCTTGGACATGATTGTGGCTCGGGCAAGGAGAACTCAGAGGCGAAAGCATGAAGAAGAAGAACACGAGAACGAGAAGATGAGCGCCGTTGCTATTAACCCTTAACCCTAATCCCTTTTTCTCAGCTAAGACATTGTTTAACCCTAACAAATTGTGAGAAACAAATGGACCTCAACCCATTTCATCTGCCCAAAGCCCAAGCGATTTCATTATAGCACCCCCATTCCTGTTTGTTTTGATCAGGCCCCCCTTAAAACCGTTAGGCCCATACTTTTGTTCCTTATCTAACCCTTTAATTTGACACCTCTTTCTATTTATCTTTTTTTAGTTTTTTAGAACTTTATTAACTTAGTTTAATTATAAGTTAATCAAATAGAGGTAATTCAATTAAAACATTTTAATAATTGGATCATTTTTATTAAGTTTAGCTTTAGGTTTAATTTAGTTTTTTTTTAGTATTCCTTTTTTTTAATTAGAATTTAAGTTAGTAATTTTAAAGTTTAAAATCGTTTAATAACTCTTAAAAATAATACTTTATTAATATTAAAAAAAAACATATAAAAATAGAAACTTAAAAAAATATTTTATTTTCTTTAATTAATTCCCTCGCTTTAATTAATATTAAACAAAAATCTAAAAAATGCATGTTCATACTATTTAGTCTGTTATTTAGTCATTGTTATGATCATATATCATTTAGCTATTTAAATCATTATCTATCTGATTTTCAGTCTGATTATTTCATCTTTATTTGATTATTCTGTTCACCTCTAAATCCAAGGGAAAAAACGATTGAATTTGTTGACTTCATGTCCTCAAGTCCAATCACGCGAACATTTGCATTTCATTAAAACTTAAGACAATTTTTCCCCAAATATTCAATCTTTTCAAAATTTGTACCTTTTAAGCCAAAACTTCGACATTAGGTCGTCGTACCTTCAAAACCCATCCGTACCCTTTTTCGGCCAAAATAATTTATTTTTAATCAAACAAACCATTTTAATAAACAGATGTTTCAAAAGGTTCCTATAGAGTACTATAGATACATTGGGTGCTAATACCTTCCCACTGTATAACCAACCCCCGAACCATAGATCTCTTTTCAAAAACGCCTTGTATTTTTATTACTTTTAAAAAGTATTATTTTACATTGCATATTTAGGGTTTTATTTCGCTCTTTTCCCTTTTCCCTTGGAAATAATAAAGCGCGGTGGCGACTCTTGCTTTTGTGAGACGAATTAATCAATAATTCGATCTCCGATTTACCCCGCTACATTTTTTATCGCTACAGAGATGTTTATGAGATGTTGTTGTTCTGAGATGTTTATGAGATGTTGTTGTTCTGAGATGTTTATGAGATGTTGTTGTTTTGAGATAATTGAGATGTTATTGAATATGTGAAGTGATAGGCTTATTTCCAGTGATGTAGGGATGTAGGCGAATGCCTCGTAATGAAGTTTGTGGTGAATGATATATATGTGATGTTGTATTTTACATGAGTCTCATACATTTGCATTTTGTGAAGGCATGTATTGGCGGATTTGTGAAGTAGGCTTATGCCTTGTGCCTCTATTAATTGGCAATTAGTGAAGAGGGCTAAAGCCCTGTTGGTACCACATGCATATGCACAGTTGTGTCGCACTCGAATTTCATTTTGAATCGCTAATGATAATTGTGAAGGTTTATTGATTGTTGCGTGTTGTTGAGAAGCGGTGAAGTTTATAATTATCTTGTATAATATATATTAATTATCATAATCTTATTTATATTATTCGATATCTCACCCCTTTATTTGTTTCGTCGTTGCCTTTATACTGGTAACGTGCAGGTAACGAGGAGTAGAGACTTAGTAGGTTGTTCGTGTCGTCGCTCTGATACGTAGCACTCAGGGGGATGAACGTTTATTTGATATTATGATGTTTTAAGTTTAATTCAAGTTGTTGTTTTAAGAAGTTGTTTTCTTTGAATTAAGTTGTTTAAAAGATGCTATGTTTCCTTTGAAGTTTTAAAGTTATGAATCCGCTGCATATTTATGGAATCAAGTTGAAATACTTTTGAAGACTAATAAATTGTTATAAGTTCTTTGGATCAATATGTGCTATGTATCTATTGTGATAGGTTTTTATGTTGTTGGTTTTTGGAATGAGAATGTAATGCCCCATGTTTGTGGAAATTTTGGCACTCTGATTTTAATATAACTGTGGGGTAGATTTGGGGTGTTACATTAGTGTTATCAGAGCAGGTCGATCCATCCGGCCAAAGTTGTTGAGTCTTTAACAATCGAGTATCGTTAATTATTGTTGACCATTTTGTTTTGTAGTTATAAGTTGAGATGGCAGGAAGGAACGATGCTGCGATTGCTACTGCTTTGGAAGCAATGGCTCATGCTATGGAAAATAAGCCGAATGCTGGCGGGGATGCGGGATCCCGTAGCTTGGCGACTTTCCAGAGGGAGAATCCTCCTACCTTCAAGGGTAAGTATGATCCTGATGGGGCTTTGAGTTGGTTGAAGGAGATGGAGAGAATCTTTCGTGTGATGGACTGCACTCAAGCACAGAAGGTTCAGTATGGTACTCATATGCTGGCAGTCGAAGCCGGCGACTGGTGGCTAGAGACTCGTCCGAGGTTGGAAGCTGCAGGTGAAGAGATCACTTGGGATATGTTTCGTGGAGAATTTTTGTAGAAGTATTATCCTGAAGATGTCTGGGGTAAGAAGGAAATTGAATTCCTCGAGCTGAAGCAAGGGAATAAGTTTGTTACCGAGTATGCTGCAAAGTTTGGGGAGTTGGCTAAGTTCTATCGACATTATAGCGCGGAGACTGCTGAATTTTCGAAGTGCATCAAGTTTGACAACGGGTTGCGCTCAGAGATCAAAAAGGCAATTGGATATTAAAACATTCGTGCTTTCTCTGATTTGGTGGGTAGCTGCAAAATTTATGAGGAGGATAACAATGCTCATTACAAGATAGTTAATGAGAAGAGAAGCAAGAATCAGAGTCGTGGTAAGCCGTACGATGCTCCAGCTGGTAGAGGTAAACAAGAAGTTTTTGAGGGTCAAAGGGAAAGTGAGGGAGACGCTCCTGCTAGTGTGACTTGTTTCAAGTGTGGGAAACTTGGTCACGAGAGTAATGTGTGCACTACTGCTGAGATAAGGAGGTGTTTTCGTTGTGGTAAGGTTGTGCATGCAGCTCCTGAGTGTAAGCATAAGGCGAATGTCTGTTTCAATTATGGTGAAGAAGGCCATATTAGTACTCGATTTCAGAAACCGAAGAAAGCTCCTGGTGCAAAGGTGTTCACATTGGTGGAAACTCAAATGGGAAACGAGGACAGAGGTACCAGAGGTACGTGTTTCGTCGGTAGAACTTCATTAGTTGTTATTATTGCTGTTGGATGAGTTGAAATAGAATTTCACGCGTGCGTTAGATTTTAATTTTAGTAAGTTGTGATTATATCGGAAGGCTAGAGGTGGAGGCAAAGTTAAGGGAAGTGGTGTTAGATGAATTTTCAAGGACGAAAATATTCTAAGTGGGGAGAGTTGTAACGCCCAAAAACTCATTAAATTATTTAAATGAATTATTGAGGATTTAAATTGTTGGAATTTAGTCGAATAAGGAGTTATCAGAATAATTATTAGGAGCATTATTGGATTGTTAGAATTGATAATAGAATAATTAGTCAATTTAGTCAAGAGAAATTAATATTGGATTTAATGTTGATTTTAGTAGAATGTTATTTTATTAGTTGGGTCAAGTGGGGTGTGTGAAATAACAAGATTAATAATAGAATTAATAGGCCCATTAAAGTTACTAGTAGACCTATTATTATATTAGGTTATAATATATAGAAGTTAGCAACCAAAAGCAAAACAATTATCACGTAGTAGTAGAAGAAGCAAGGGTTTGGAGGCACCAAGTGGGAGGCAAGCAAATTTAGAGAACTCGCCGTCAAACCAGTTGCAGTTTCAACCGGAGAATTCTATCGACCGAAAAACCAAAAGGTAAGGGTGGGGTTCAGATTTTATAACCGGGAATATGATGGTTAGTATGTAAGGGTTGGGTTCTGGCTTTATAATTGGGTTCATGATGTTTGATATATGGGGTTAGATGTAATTGCTGTTTGTTCTTGCATAAATTGCATTATGAATGATGTATGATGAAGATTTGATGAATTTTTGATGAATAAGAATGTTATTATGTTGTTTGATCAATGGAGTAATAGAGTGTAATATTAGGTGATGAATTATCATGATCATAATAAGGTTTTTAGGGCTGTAGTATGATTCCCGTAGTGAATTACAGTGGAAAACACAGAAAATTATGCAGGAGGTGTCGATGCATGGAGGGCTTATGTCGATGCATGTTAAGTATAAGACTCAGGATGAGTCAACACGAAGAGAGGATGTGTCGATGCATGTTAAGTATAAGACTCACGATGAGTCGACGCGAAGAGAGGATGTGTCGATGCATGTTAAGTATAAGACTCAGGATGAGTCGACACGAAGAGTGCATGTGTCGATACATGCTGTATTGAAAACCAGAATGAGTCGATCCATAAGGTGGATGTGTCGACTCATAATATGCAGGAGAAGCAGGCTGTGTCGATCGAAGGAGTTTTGTGTCGATACATAATGCTGGATTTTTGACAGAATTGACTTCTAATTGCTGTAACTTGAGTTTTAGGATGCTGTTTGAGATTCTGTTTGAAGCGTTGATTAGCTAACGCGATGAATATTATTCTAGATGATTTAGATGATGGATAAGAAGTGTAATCCCAGTAACTAATTTAGGATTTAGGATTAATTCCCGTAGATGACCGTTATGCTGGATTTTGGACAGAATGATGAATAGTAGATGCTTAGAGGCTGCTGTTAGAATTATGACAGTAGGATTAGTGACAGTAACGATATAAATTAGCAGAATAACAGGATGTGTTACTTTACTATTATTATACAGTTGAGTATTAGTGAGATGTTATTGATGAAGTTGTGTTCGATGATTTTTTTGATAATAAATGATCTTTAATAAATTATTTTGATGTTATGAGATGTTGTTAATTGAGATGTTTGAGATGATTGAGATGTTGTTGTTTTGAGATGTTTTTAAGATGTTGTTGTTCTGAGATGTTTATGAGATGTTGTTGTTCTAAGATGTTTATGAGATGTTGTTGTTTTGTGATAATTGAGATGTGATTGAATATGTGAAGTGTTAGGCTTATTTCCAGTGATGCAGGGATGTAGGCGAATGCCTCGTAATGAAGTTTGTGGTGAATGATATATATGTGATGTTGTATGTTACATGAGTCTCATACATTTGCATTTTGTGAAGGCCTGTATTGGTGGATTTGTGAAGTAGGCTTATGCCTTGTGCCTCTATTAATTCGCATTTAGTGAAGAGGGCTGAAGCCCTGTTGGTACCACATGCATATGCACAGTTTTGTCGCATTCGAATTGCATTTTGAATCGCTAATGATAATTGTGAAGGTTTATTGATTGTTGCGTGTTATTGAGAAGCGGTGAAGTTTATAATGCTCTTGTGTAATATATATTAATTATCATAATCTTATTTATATTATTCGATGTCTCACCCCTTTATTTGTTTCGCTGTTGCCTTTATACTGGTAACGTGCAGGTAACGAGGAGTAGAGACTTAGTAGCTTGTTAGTGTCGTTGCTCTGATACATAGCACTCGGGGGGGGGGGGGGGGATGAATGCTTATTTGATTTTATGATGTTTTAAGTTTAATTCAAGTTGTTGTTTTAAGAAGTTGTTTTCTTTGAATTAAGTTGTTTAAAAGATACTATGTTTCCTTTGAAGTTTTAAAGTTATGAATCCGCTGCATATTTATGGAATCAAGTTGAAATACTTTTGAAGACTAATAAATTGTTATAAGTTCTTTGGATCAATATGTGCTATGTATCTATTGTGATAGGTTTTTATGTTGTTGGTTTTTGGAATGAGAATGTAATGCCCCATGTTTGCGGAAATTTTGGCACTCTGATTTTAATATAACTGTGGGGTAGATTTGGGGCGTTACAATAACACCCAAATCAGGACCAATCAAAGATAATAAAATAATATTCAATAAAATAATATTTAAATGATTAATAAAATGGAAATAATTGGTAAAATACACAAAATATATTAAAACAACAAATAAAAATCCTAAAAAAAGTTAGAGGTCAAACATGAGTCAATAAGTGTTGATAAAAATTTTCAAAATTTTTTAAAGTGAAAAACTATTTTTTAAAATTCAAAGAAATATGAAAAATAAACCAAAAATAGTAAAAAATAGTAAAATCAGAAATAAAAATAAAATGAGACCACTAATATTTGTCAATAGGTCATTAGATCCTTCCATATTTTTTCCATAATTTAAAAATCAAGAAAAGTATTTTTAAACAATTAAAACAATTCAAATAAAGTGAAAAATCATAAAAAATACCAAAACATAAAATAAAATTATAAAAAATTAAGAATCCGAAAGAGAAAAATCAAAAGTATTTTTGAGATTTTTTTCAGAATTTTAGAAGTTAAAATGAATTTTTGAAGTTTAAAACAATTAAATCAAAAATCAGAAAATAAAAATAATGTCAAAATAATGTGGACCATCTGATCATAGTCAAAACGTGTTAGTAAACATATCCAAAGGGCCTGACGCGCTGTGCTTGATATGGACCTTAGTGAGAAACACCCAGAATCAAACAAATCTGGGCCAATCAAAATAAAATAATCGTCACATTATCATTGGTTGAAGAACAAAACGTAGGTCGTCTTCAACCTCCAAACCTCTTTGCATTGGATTTTTGTGAGTTTCTCCAAATGGGAAATCAGAAACCTATAGTGGTATCGTTGGATTCGTCTCTTCAAGACGATCCTAACCCTACCCTCGTGAAAAATTTCTTTAAACCACGACTCAATCGATTTGAGAAAAACCAAAAGAAAAAAGTAGGAAAGGGATTTGAAAATTCACGAGTAAAACTCACTTCCTGTTAAAAACTAATGATGTAATCAATATCAGATTAATGAGAGCTATACCGTAGCAATAAGTTTGGTGAGAATTGATAGAGGAATCTACCTGTTGAAGTTCAAATTCAGAGCTCAGAAACTTGACTTGGATAACACGATTCAAGGCACCTCAAGGCTTGGTTCTTCTTCTGTTAGCTTCACTGAAGTTCAAGGACGAAGAATCAGCAAAGAAATTGGATTAAAAGATGCTTTAGAGTTGAACTCGAAGTTGCAAAATTATGAGTTATGGAGGGAGTTAGACAGAGGTTCTTTGGCTCTCTAAAGCTTATCAAATGAGTGGGATATCATCCTCTATTTATAGGGAAGTGAGATGATGAGAAAAGAGAAGAATTATGGGAAAATCATGTAAACCAAGCTAGTTGTGATCATGCCAAACATGTGACTTGAAATGCCTCAAAACAACCTCTTATCAAGTGCAATTCTTGTCAAAATGCATCTGGATAATTAGTTAAACATGTTTAGAAACTAAACCTTGAGTAATTTGACCTGCAATCCAAGTTTACTCGTGGTAAAATTTCTGACTTGAAGTAAAAACAGATTCCATGGAGTCAACTTCAATAATGCATAGCTCATTACTCGTTGGATTCTTTTGAAATCTAAATAATTAAGCTTGACAACGTGCTTTGAAAGTTTCTATTTGGTGATCTGAGTTGAAAGTTATGATCAATTGAAATTGGAAAAAACACACGGATCTGAGTTGAGCTCAAAAGTGACCTATAGTCTCCTGCCTTCATACATGGCCTCCCACTCAAAATTAGGTTTTGGTCATTGAAGATGGTATAAATTAGACTTCTTAAAGAGAACTGTGAAACTTGAATCATTCAAAAACTCCAAAAAAATGAGAGAGTTATGACTTTGTGAAGTTGATGAAAATCCATGAAATGATATATAATCTTTTTAGCTCTTAAGGCATCTTCTAACCATTTTCAAGCTTTGCACATAAAAGAAAAGGTTAAGTTCAAATTATAAAGATTATTATGGAAAAATAATGGGCTTATGGAGATAAAAATTGACCAAATTATGATCATTTGAAGTTAAACCCTAAAATTCAAAGGCTCTTCACGGAGGCTTGTAATCTTTCTCAACTTTTAGTGATCTTCCATTCAAAATTATCCTTAGACTTATGAAGAGAGCTTGTTAAGGACCCTTTAAATAGAATAATGGATTTGGAACCAATCAAAAATTCTCAAACAATGAGCAAGATATGGTCCTTAGAAGTCAACAAACCCTAGCTCAAGGAGTGTCAAAATGACTTGAAACCGCTTTAACTTTTGATGATTTTTCTTGCACAATTGGATCTTGTCATGTGAAGAGATATTGTTTTTGATGATGATAAGAATACATAGAAAAAATAACCAACTCAAAATGTTTAATATTGAGAGAGTTATGCACTTGTGATCACTGAATCTAGTATTTTCTCAATTAGGTAAAACATGTTGAGGCAACCTTGAATCTCTTTGAAATTTCTTGGAAAAATAAAGCATGATGAATCATAAGAGGCCTTAAAATGATATTGTCTTGAATAACACTCAAAGATGGAGCTTAAGTATCATTGAAGCTTGTTGAAGAAGGCGTGGAAATAAACACATGAACCTATGAATCTTCTTGATGACTTCCACCACCAACTTTGAGGAGGTCTTGACCTAAATGAAGTAAAGGGAACTCCTTGAACCAGAAACTTTGATATCATAAGAATAGCCTTGAAGCTTGAGCTCTTTCCATCCATTGAAGAACCATTTGACTGAGGACTAACCCTCAAACCCTAGATTAGATGGTGAGATGAATGCAATTGTGATCACCTACAATATGAATATTCAAAGGAACACACACACACACACACACACACACACATATATATATATATATATATATATATATATATATATATATATATATATATATATATATATATATATATATATATATATATATATATATATATATATATATATATATATATATATATATATATACACACACACATACATTGATATTAGTTAAAAGAACACATGTACAAGATACACAACTCAAGGTGCTTAGTAATCCCTCAAGAGCAAACTTAAAGGTAAGATGAAGAAAGAGAGAACCAACCCTAATGTGTTATCTTGATGTATTGATAAAAGTGAGATGATCAGAACCTGGAGAGTGGCTGGAGGATGATCTTCAGTCAGGCAGAGGAGAGAAGGGGTTGTACCTGCAAGGTACTCCAATGATCAAGTAAGAGCGGGAGAAAGAAGGTACTAGCAAAATATCATGTAGTGAGTAGTAAGTATGTGATACCTGTCCCTCACAGGTGTGAGGGTTAATATACTGCCCCTGGTGCGTGGCCATTGGTTCCTGATTTCCTGCCTAGATATGCGGGTCCGAAAAATTAGGTAACTGCCAAGACTTGGTCAAACCGGGTAGATGTGCCCGCAACTAGCCATAGGTTCCGGGGAGGAGGCTGATTACGGGAAACTCTCTGGTCGGTCACTGGTGGTCTGCGTGATGCTGGAGTCAGGAAGACTAAGAAGATGCTCGACGGGCATCTTAGATCGGAGCTGGGTCAAAAGGGCAAGAAGATGGTATTGCCTGACAGGTTTTGGTAGTTCTGATCACGATCGATGGGTGGCACCTATGAGATGCCTTAGACTGGGCCCACTCAAGCTTTTGGGCTAGTCCAAAATAATATCCCTCCAAGTCATTGCTTCTAGGCACAAGACTGAAGACTTTGATGTCCGCTCGAAGGATGGGGAAATGAGCATTTTCCCGTTGTACTTCTTTATCAGGGAGGCAAAACATTTGCCGTTGGGACCGTTGAATTTGGAGAGGTAGTGTGTTTTGGGAAACGTGTCGATCGATCAGTGCAAATGGTGGTCTAGGGCTAGGGTGTCATGATGATGACCCTGGTGTTCTAAAGGCGCGTGTTTTATATGCACGCACTGCTTCAGCTATAAATACGAGAGGAACAGGGCGATTAGTGTTTTTTGCTTTCTCCTTCAATTGCTCGTATTAGCTCAACGATCGACCACCAGCATTTGCTCAATTTCTTCGTTCGCGGTCATCCAACTTCATCTCTTCTTCTTCTCACAGTGAGTTTCCGTTTCTCCATTGTTGCATGTTTTAGCGCTTTCATTTTTTGCTTCTTAGATATCCATGCAGTTAGGATTTAGGGTTCAGTTAGGAAGGAGATCGCTAGATACCCTAGGTGGCGGACGTCGTTCTTGCGGCGCATGGCTGTCGGAGCCGTCGTGGAGCTCTCTCGAGGGCCTGGCGTTGTGCTATAGGTGATTCATTTAGGGTTTGAGTTTTTTCTGCAACCTGTGCCCGTTAGAGTACCTTAATGGACTTCTGGGTTTTTCGGCATTTTGTGCCCGGTAGCGTACCTCAATGAGGGTTCTGGTCGGGGATAGAATCCTCTTCTCCCAGCGCCTTTCACATGTTTAGCGGTGGAAGGGTGGTTCTGGCATCAATGTCGAGCTCACCATTTCCTCTTCTTTTCAGGTGTTATGGATGACGACGCGTATGTTGTCATTTCGAGCGAATCTACGGAATCCTCCAGGAGCTCTTCGAGCGAGACTAGTTGCAGCTCGTCGAGCATATTAGAAATCTCTGGGGAGCAGCAAAACCTGATGGATCAACAGATGGGGGAGCCCTACATGGGGGCGACCTCTTCGGCATGGGGCGGCCTGTTTCCTCCTCGAGATGACAAGGATCCCCGAGATTGGGTAGCTAAGGAACCTTAGGAGTGGTGGTCATATGTTTATGAGCACGAGGAAGATGTTTTCACCGATGTTTACATCCCCAAGGAGGGAGCCCGGGAGGAGTGGTCATTGTATATCCCCGGGAAAGACAACAGGATCTGCTCAAGCTACGACAAGAGGAGGATTCCTATGTATGATATAGTTTTCTGAGAGATGGGTCTCTGTCTTCCTTTTTCTGACTTTGAAGTGTCCGTTTTCTGGCATCTGCATGTGGCCCCTTCTTAGTTGCACCCAAACGATATTGCATTCATGCGGGAAACCCATATCGTGTGTGACTATCTGAAGATCGGAGCCAAGATCCCATTGTTCTTCTATTGTTTTCATATTCAGAGGAGCCGAACTGACGGGCGGTGGGGATGGGTCTCCCTCAAACAGGGCAACGAGAAGTTGTTTAAGTCCTACTTGGAGTCCGTGCGCCATTTCAAAGATAAGTACATTTTGGTGCAGCCCATGTTGACGAAGGTGTTGCTGATGTTTTTAGGAGTCGGCCGTCTCTCAACGAGGACGGGACTCCTCATATTAACGAGTTTGGGGAGCCTACCGCTACGTTGGTCCCCAAGTTCCCATTCCAATGGACTAGTAGACATTTCGAGAAGGAGATGGGTTCCTATGTCTGGAGAGATGGGGAGCTTGGGGATGAGGACCTGTCGAGCTTCACCACTTTGACCTTGTTTGTTGCTCGAATTCCTTCGGTCCAGCGAGTCGGTCGAGGAGGTAGGCCAGTGTTGGACAGAAACGGGGAGCCCGTGTTCGAGCCGGGTCTCATAAACGTTCGGGAGCTCCTTGGGAGCGAGGATCCCGTTAGATATATGGGTATAAATTTTCTTTTTCCAGTATGTGATCGTCGTTTGTTTGACCCTTCATTTTACTGACTCTTGTTTTTTCTTTGTTTTGCAGAAAATATGAATCCTGCTCAAGAACGTCTGGCCAAGACACTTGCCGCTCGGGGGAGAAAGGCCAAGAAGGATGCCCAGACTAGCGCGGTGCCAGTTCCTGCTCCTGGATCAGGTGGGTCATCCTCGACCCCATCCATAGCTGCTTTATCTCCGTCTACTATTTCCTCGAAGGCGAAGAGGCCTCGACCTGAGGGGAGCGTTGACCTTACTAGGGAGATGGGAAAAGGGGCTTATGATTTTCCTCCCTACTGGCTGAAGAGGTCCTTTTTCGAGAGCGCGACACTTCGTCTTCCCAGGGCCGAATCTCTCCTTCTCGAGGGACCGAGTCATCCAGAAAAGAGGGCGACACTGACTCAAGATGTGGGTGGCTTGATGCGGATCTTAGAGATGGGCGTGGTGTATACCGAGTGGAGTTCATCCCAGGATATGGAAATCAAGAACCTCCAAGCCAAGTTGGAGACGACCGAGAAAGCATTAGTCGATAAAGACAAAGCCCTGAAGCTGGCCGAGGCAGAGTCGGGGAAGTTGGCCGAGGAGCGCAGCACTTTCATGCTCAAGAACGAGAGTCTCAAAGGGAAGGTGGTGGCCTTGACTGACGAGCTAGAACCCGCTGAAGACGAGTCAGAGGACACCAAGGACCTGAAGACTCGGGCCGAGCTAGTAGCCCACTTCCAGCTCGTAGTGGATGATGCTTAGGCTGCTTCCGAGGGGAGCTTCGACAACACGGTGAATCAGATACGTGTGTTTAATCTCGGCGTTGTGCTCAACACTTCAGGAATGGGGGTTAACTACTATGTGGTTGACGGTCAGATTCTAGTTCTCGACTACCTGAGGGATGTCATTGATCAACCGGCTGGGGATCCTGCTCGACTGTTTCCTATCATCGAAGGAGAAGCAGAGGGATGATCGTTCATTTGTTTCGACATGCATGCCATTTTTTTGTAATATTTGTTGTTTCCCGGGCTATTTCCTGTTTATGTAATATTCTCACAATTTTGGTCCAAGTGGTCGCTTTATTTATTTTCCGGCCATTGGTCGTTTCGCTTTGAATATTTAATGTGTTATTTTCATGATTGCTGACAATTTAGCCTGATTAGAACTTTTGTATTTTGCTGAGTTTATATCGGGGATATGATCGTTTTGTATGTTCGTCAGTGTGGGGAAACCGATCAAACCGCCAGGGCGAATGCCGGGTGAGAGAAGGAATCCAGGTCTCGTTTTCGAGGGACCCGGGTTCGGCGGGGTGAACTTCCCATTGCGAGTTGGGAGTTCTACCGTCATGGCACAAAGATTGTGGAGCTCAGTCGAGTTATCCACGTCCGGCTAAGGGTACGCTCTTCAATAGAGCGGAACCTCACCCCTTCTATATACTTTGGGTGCTACGCTTGTGCCTAGGCGCGCACGCGTGGTCGGGTTCAGGCGGGTTTATCTTGTCGACCGAACCTGCCGACAGCTCAGTGTTTTCAACTGTAGTATTGTTTTAGCTTTTTAGCGTTCCATGATCGAACGAGCTGTTCCCCTTGTAAATTTTCTAAGTAATACGCTTTGGTTCCCATTTTGGCGTAGACGCGATAAGGAACTTCCTAGTTCGTTGCGAGCTTTCCCTCGCGAGATTCTTTGCAATTTCTCTTCAGGACAAGGATGCCGACCTCGAACTCTCGACGTATCACCTTGGCATCGTAGCGTATGGCTATTTTTTGGTTGACCGAAGCCTCTCACAGGGCCGCTCCCATTCTGATTTCTTCGACCAGGTCGAGCTCTTCTCTGAGGGCGACGTCGTTTATCTCCTCGTCGAGAGGTGCCTCGGTTCGTTTGGAAGGTTCTCCGATTTCTACAGGGATAATGGCCTCCGCCCTGTATGCTAGTCGAAACGGAGATTTCCCAATAGACGAGTGAGTGTTCGTTTGATATGCCCAAAGCACGCTATGTAGCTCCTTGACCCATCGCTTCTTGGTTTCGTCCAACTTTCTCTTGAGGCCTCTGAGTATCACCCTGTTGGCAGCCTCGGCCTGGCGGTTGGTTCTGGGGGTGCTCGACGGAGGAGAAGTGTTAGGTCGTGCCAAGTTTTGTGACGAATTCGTGGAAGGTGTGATTCGTGAACTGGGTTCCGTTGTCGGTGACTATCGCTCGTGGGATGTCGAAACGAGCCAGAATATTTCTTTTGTAGGAGCGAAGGACGTTCTGGGTAGTGATTTTGGCCAGGGATTCGGCTTCTATCCACTTGGTGAAGTAGTCGACCACTACTATTAGATATTTGTTCTGATTGGTTCCAACCACGAATGGGCCGAGGATGTCTAGTCCCCACCAGGCGAAGGGCCAGGAAGAGGAGAGGGATTTGAGCTCGCTAGGAGGAGCTAAATGCATGTCTCCGTGTCTTTGGCATTTATCGCATTTCTTAACGTGTTCTCTTGCATCATGCTGCATGGTGGGCCAGTAGTATCCCGCCCGCAAGGCTTTCCTCGCGAGGGATCTTCCGCCCAGATGCTGACTACCGATACCCTCATGTATTTCGAGAAGTATGCATTCCACCGCGCTTCGATCAACACACTTGAGGAGCGAGATGGAAAATCCTCTTCTGCAGAGTTTTCCTTCAACCAATACGTACGAGCAGGCCCTTCGTGTGACGATGATCGACTCTTTCGGGTCGTTGGGGAGTTTTCCTTTAGTGAGGTAATCGTGTACGGGGGTCATCCAGTAATCGCTGTCCCCGATGGCAAATACTCCTAGGGTGGCAGGTGGTTTTTGGGTGCTTGGCCGAGGGAGTACCTCTTGTATTACAAATTTATTTCCTCCCTTCTTCTTTGTGCTCGCCAGTTTGGATAAGACGTCTGCGCGGGCATTGTGCTCGCGAGGGACGTGTTGAATATCCACAGACTTGAATTTATTTTTTGCCTCCTGGACCAGGGCCCAATATTCGGAGAGTTGGTCGTTTTTGACCTGATATTCACCTCGGACTTGCGAGGCGACCAACTGAGAATCGGTGAAGATTTTTACTTCGTCGGCTCCCAGATCTTCGGCTAGCCGTAATCCTGCGAGGAATGTCTCGTATTAAGGCTTGATTCTTGGAGGTCAAAAAATACAGAGCAAGGGAAACTTCGACCAGGGTCCCTTCCTCATTCTCTAATATAATGCTCGCGCCGCTTCCGGTCGCACTGGAGGCGCAACCGACGAAGATCGTCCAGCCGCACGAGCCTTCTGGATCTCTGGGTGAGGTCATTTCTGCTACGAAGTCGGCCAAGGCTTAAGCCTTAAGGGCTTTGCTTCTTTCATATTGGATATCGAATTCAAAGAGTTCCAGAGACAATTTCAGCATCCTTTTGGCCATGTCTGGTCTTCCGAGTAGCTGTTTTATTGGTTGATCCATCCGGACCACTATGGTATAGGCCAAGAAGTAGTGTCTTAGCCTACTCGTAGAGTTCACGAGGGCCGGGAATACTTTCTCGATTTGCTGATATCTTGCCTCCAGGCCCTGCAGGGCTTTGCTAGTGAAGTAAATTGGCCTTTGTCCCTCTGGGGTTTCCCTTATCAGTGCCCCACTTATTGCATCGGAGGTGACAGCTAGATAAAGGTAGAGGACTTCGTCTTTCCCGGGCCAGGATAAGATGGGCGGTTGCGAGAGTGCTCTTTTCAAATGGGTGAAGGCTTTCTCGCATTCGGGCGTCCACTCGAAGGTGGCTTCCTTGCGCAGGAGTTTGAACAAGGGGAGCGCGTGCTGGGCGGATTTCGCCATGAATTGGGAAAGAGAAGTGAGCATGCCGTTCGAGACCTGGATGGATTTCTTCGAGGTGGGCGTCGGAAATTCAAAGAAGGCCCGACATTTGTCGGGGTTCGCCTCAATGCTCCGTTATGTCAGATAGAACCCGAGGAATTTTCCTGCCCGTACGTCGAAAGTGCATTTTCTGGGTTGAATCGCATCCGGCATTTTCGGGCTTGCTCGAACACTTTTTTCAAATGGGAGGCATGGTCTAGCTCTTCAGTGGACTTGACGACCAGGTCATCCATGTAGACTTCGAGCATGTCACTTATTTCATTGGGAAAGACTTTGTTCCTCATGTGCTGGTAGGTAGCGCCTGCATTTTTCAGGCTGAAGGGCATTACGTTGTAGTAATAATTGCCCGACTCGGACATAAAAGCGGTATATTTTTTATCCGTTTTTGCCATGGGAATCTAGTTGTAACCAGAGTATGCGTCCATGAAAGATAGCAGTTTAAAATCGGCCGAATTATAAACTAGTTTGGCAATATTGGGGAGCGAATAAGCATCTTTCGGGCAAGCCCGGTTGAGATCGGTATAGTCAATGCATATTCGCCATTTTCCATTAGATTTTTTAACGAGGACTACATTGGATAGCCAGGTTGTGTACTGGGCTTCGGAAATAAAATGTGCCTCTAGGAGGTCTTTTACAGCTAAATCAGCAGCCTGTGACTTCTCGATCGTCTGCTTTCTTATGCATTGCGCGGCCGCCTTGATGGTGGGATCAATGGTTAGGTGATGGGATGCGAGCTCGGGGTCTAAACCGGGAATCTCGGTTGCACTCCAGGCAAAGAGATCAGCATTCTCCCGCAGACAAGCTTTGAGTTGCCTCTTTTCCAGGTCAGGGAGGTCTGCTCTGATCTTTACTACCCTGGTGGGGTCTTCTCCGAGGGGAACCAGCTCGAAGTCTCCGTCCAGGATAGGCCGTGCGTGACTTGAGAGTTCGTTGTGGCTAGCAGAGGAGGTTGACCCTTTGCCTTGGACCATAGGCTCCTTCCCTTTCTTCCTTTGCTCAACCCTGAAGAAGAGACTGCCGAGGTCAATAGTGTCGACCCTCGGCAGCAACCTGGATTCCTCGGAGCTGGAGGGCAGCATGGCTCCAATTTCCGTTCGAGGCTAGGAGTTGATGGAGCTGAGGCCCTTCGCAGAAGCTTAGAAGCACCTCCTTGCTGCTTGGATGTCCCCGTGAAGAGTGGCGACCAAACCTTCGGCCGTGTAGTATTTCATCTTGAGTTGAACGATGGAGGGGACCGCAATGAGTTCGATGAGAGTGGGTCTCTCGAAGATGCATTGGTAGAGAGATGGGCAGTCCACCACCAAGAATTAGGTCTTGATGGATCTGGCCGTTATCCCCTGCCAAAAGTGACGATCAACTCCACGTACCCCCATGGCTTCGTGCTGGCCCCGTTGAAACCTTGAAGATCATAACCCACGTAGAGGGTTAGGTGGATTTCGTTCAGCTGCAAAGTGTTTAACAGTTGGGTGTACATGATGTCAATCGAACTGCCCTGGTCGACCAAAATGCGACGCACGTCAAAGTTATCCATCCGAGCTCTCACGAGTAGTGGGATGCTCGAATTTGAGGCTCCTCCCGGTAACTCTTCCTTGTAGAATGCGAGGCGGTGAGATCCTCCTCGAAACTTGTCTAGCATGGCGTCCATCTCAGAGTTGGCCTTGATGAGTTGGTCGAACCTTCTCTTCACCGATCTGATCATATGCCTGTTGAACCCTCCG
This sequence comes from Vicia faba, assembly GCA_948472305.1. Classification (NCBI taxonomy): domain Eukaryota; kingdom Viridiplantae; phylum Streptophyta; class Magnoliopsida; order Fabales; family Fabaceae; genus Vicia; species Vicia faba. Next base: position 232,750,207 of record OX451738.1, read on the forward strand.
TTGGAAATAACCATGGTTGTGGGGAAGGATTCCCATGGATTGTGGGTGGAGAAGTACACGGGGACGTCCTCCATGTCCAGAAAGTAGAAGTGTTCTGACCGTGAGATGCTCATGGCGACTAGAATGGTGTCGAGGTCGGGGGATTTCTTCCCTTCCTCGACATTCTTCATCTCTGGTGCTTCGTGACGGGTGACCTCTTTTTTCTTATACAGCTTGAGGTGCCTGCCTCTAATTAATATTTCAATTGCATCCTTGAGGTGAATGCAATCCTCTGTGTTGTGGCCGTGACTCTTATGGAACCTGCAGTATTTTCTTTTGTTGCTTCCTGGCTTCGACGGTGTTTGTTGGGGGAAACGCATCCCGACTTGCTTGAACTCAGAATTATCGCATTCAGAAAGAATATGCTCCTTCGAGGTTGTCAGGGGGGTGTTGTCTTGGAAGTAACTGGCCGACCCCTTGTAATCTTTTGGGTCATGGGATATGTCCTCCCATTTCTTCTCCCCCTGACGGGATGTCGAGGGTTCATCATTCTTTGAGGGTCTGACACTCTCCCTGTGCCTAGATTCCCGGGCACGGTTGGCCACCTCGTTTTCCTCGTGGCTAGTGTTTCTATGCCCATAGCCTTGTAAAAGTCGCTGCAGGGACGATGCCCGCGCTCGAGCAGGTATTTCTTCATGTTGTCCGTTGTCGGGACCTAGACCGCTTCTTTGTTGAAGCACTCAATGTAGGCTCGCAGAGATTAGTCTCTGCCTTGTATAATTGCCTTGAGCGGAGCTTCTGATTTAGGATGTCGACGGGAGGCAGTGAAATGCCTTGAAAACATCTTCCCGAGCTGTTTTCACGAGGTGATGGATTCGTCAGGCAAACTTTTGTACCATGCCATCGCCCCTTTCCTGAGATTAGTCGGGAAGAGTCTGCATTTAATGGATCCCCTGACCCCTCTGTAGTCGAGGAGCACATCGATGTTCTCAATATGCTCGTCAGGATCCGTCGTTCCGTCGTAGGTCCCTAGAGTGGGCGGCTTCTCTAGGCCGATGGGGAATGGAGCTTCAGTTATCTCCCTATATAGTGGGCCGTGGGGCTCGTTATCTTCACTGTTGACGAGATATGGAGAAGGAGAGTGATAATTTCTCCCCCGTTGATTATCGCGTATTATCGAGGGGAGGAGTTCATTCATTTTTTTTTGGCTCGGGAGAGGGAAATCGAGTGCGGTCAATCTACCTGTTGTCCTTCCTCTTCTTGAATGAAGGGGAGTCTTGATCTCGAGCAGGAGGTGTGCGATTGCGTTTCTTGAAGAAAGAAACATCGCGCCTTTCCTTCTTGGGCGGTGGACCACGCCTGGGTGGTGATGCACTGAGGGAACTTCGTCTTCGGGTCCTCCGGGGAGGAGATATTGAACGCCTGTTTTCCAAGGCTCCTATCCTTTGGTTTTGTTTAAGGATAAAGGCGTTGGTCTGATTTAGGGCAGTGAGCAGTGCTACCATGGCCGAGTCAGTGTTGAGAGCGATAAGAACCGGTTGCAAGATTTCTGGTAGTTCCTTAGCAGGATTCATGGAACGTACTTCGTCCAAGATTGGGTCGTCGCCATGTTGGGCGTCAACAAAATTGGGGGACACAGTTTGTCCGTCATGGGGGCTCAGGTTATCCTCAAGGAGAGGGTGTTCCTGGCTCCCATCAGTCTTACGAGTAGGGGAAAGGACGGTTTTTCCAGATAGGTAAAGATAGTTATGGTCGGCCATGATATGCGAGATGGATCTTGAAAGGAGAATTGCTTTTATCTTAGGTTCCAAGGGAAGAAAGACGGGGATAGCAGATTCCCACAGACGACACCACTGATCTTGCGGTTGATCAGAACCTAGAGAGTGGCCAGAGGAGAGATGGGGTTGTACCTATAAGGTACTCCAATGATCAAGTAAGAGCGGGAGCAACAAGGTACTAGCAAAATATCATGTAGTGAGTAGTAAGTATGTGATACCTGGCCCTCACAGGTGTGAGGGTTTATATACTGCCCTTGGCGCGTGGTCGTTGGTTCCTAATTTCCCGCCTAGATATGCGGGTCTGGAAAATCAGGTAACTGCCAGGACTTGTTCAAACTGGGCAGATGTGCCCACAACTAGCCTTTGGTTCTGGGGAGGAGGCTGATTGCGGGAAACTCTCTGGTCGGTCCCTGGTGGTCTGCGTGATGCTGGAGTCGAGAAGACTAACAAGATGCTCGACGGGCATCTTGGATCAGAGCTGGGTCAGAAGGGCAAGAGGATGGTATTTTCCGACAGGTGCGGGCAGTCCTGGTCACGGTCGGTGGGTGGCACCCATGAGATGCCTTAGACTGGGCCCACTCAAGATTTTGGGCCAGTCCAGAACATAAGTCAACAAACCCTTGCTCAAGGAGGGCCAAAATGACTTGAAACCCCTTTCAACTTTTGATGATCTTTCTTGCACAATTTGATCTTGTCATGTGAAGAGATTTTGTTTTTGATGATGATAAGAATCCATAGCATAAAGAACCAACTCAAAATGTTTAATATTGAGAGAGTTATGCACTTGTGATCACTAAATCTAGTATTTGCTCAATTAGGTAAAACTTGTTGAGGCAACCTTGAATCTCTTTGAATTTTTTTGGCAAAATAAAGCATGATGAATCATAAGAGGCCTTAAAATGATGTTGTCTTGAAGCACACTCAAAGATGGAGCTTAAGTGTCATTGAAGCTTGTTGAATAAGGCATGGAAATAAACACATGAACCTATGAATCTTCTTGATGACTTCCACCACCAACTTTGAGGAGGTCTTGACCTAAATGAAGTAAAGGGAACTCCTTGAATAACAAACTTTAATATCATAGGCATAGCCTTGAATCTTGAGCTCTTTCTATCCATTGAAGAACCATTTGACTGAGGACCAACCCTCAAACCCTAGGTTAGATAGTGAGATGAATGCAATTGTGATCACCTACAATATGAACATTCAAAGGAACACACATACACACACACACACACACACACACACACACACACACACACACACACACACACACACACACACACACACATATATATATATATATATATATATATATATATATATATATATATATATATATATATATATATATATATATATATATATATATATATATATATACACACACACACACACACATTGATATTAGTTAAAAGAACAAATATATAAGATACACAATTCAAGGTGCTTAGTAATCCCTCAAGAGCAAACTTAAAGATAGGATGAAGAAAGAGAGAACCAACTCTAATGTGTGATTTTGATGTATTGATAAAAGTGAGATGATCAGAAATCTTAGGGAAAAAATTGGGGTATAACAATGCTCATTATGCATATCACCACAAGGGGCACCAGGTCATGATTTGGAAAGTTTCTTTGCTTTGAAAGGTGAGGTCTAAAGGCTGATTAAGAATGGTATCCTATCTTTGTGATGTAGGGCCCAATTTCAAGCAAATCCATTGCCCAATCATGGGGAACATGTAGTGAATATGGTTGCAGGTTGTCCTGGTGAGTATAGGGTTACTGATGTCCATTTTGTGAGGTCTCCGTTAGCAGATGTACATGCTAGATTGTGTAAAGTTGGTTATTTTGAGGATCATTCTGATTGCCAATTTTTCCAAGAGAACCCAGAAGGTTGTGATTTGGTGAGGATGGATATTCAAAGCTTGATGGATCATGGGGTTTTGAAAATTTGTAAAAAGTGTTGGGAGGTTAAAGTGGTTGTGATTATACCTCATTTTTACATTCTCGAGCCTATTGAAATTTCTTATCAACGTCTTAGGCCTAAAAATCAAGTATTTTGTATTTAAGTCTCTTCAATCCCGTCGATACGAAGAATTTTTATCTTCATCTCTCTGAATAGAAGAAACCTAAATAGGGGCATCTGTCATACCCTAATTTTTACCCCTAAGATTACATCTATAATATCATTTGAATTTTATCAAAGTCACAAGCATGGTAGTCTCTCGACCCTCCTATCTTTAGGTTTGTTATGTGGGAGATCACCAAGCACCTTTTGTTTTTCCTTTTTATTTATGATTAATCATTTTTATGCTTCACTAACCTTAACTAAAATACAAAAATATGCTTTGTCTGCCCTCCCCCGAGCCAAAACAGAAGCGGAGGAGCCTCTCTCCCCGACGGGACCGTGAAAACCGACGGGGAAGAAACTACCACTCTCCATCTCTCGCAGATAGTGAGGATGACGAGCCCCGTGGCCCGCTATCGAGGGAGATTACTGAAGCTCCACTTCTTACCGACATAGAGAAGACACCCACTTTAAAAACCTACGACGGAACAACAGACCCTGATGAGCACATCAAGAACATTGACGCTCTCCTTGACTACCGAGGAGGCATGGGAGCCATCAAATGCAGACTCTTCCCAACCACTCTCAGGAAGGGGGCGATGGCATGGCACAAGAGCCTCCCCGACAAATCCATCACCTCATTGAAACAACTCGGGAGGATATTTTCGAGGCATTTCACCGCCTCCCGCCGACACTTGAAATCAGAGGCTTCGCTCGAAGCGATCATACAGGGAAGGGACGAGTCACTGCGGGCATATATTGAACGCTTCAACAAGGAAGCGGTCCAAGTCCCAACAATGGAAAATATGAAGAAGTACCTCCTTGAGCGCAGGCTCCGTCCCCACAACGGCTTTTCCAAAGCTGTGGGCATAGAGACACCAGCCACGCTCGACTCCCTTCTCCTAAAGGCCCAGGCATACATACAATACGACGAGAAGGAGGTGACCAACAACGCCCGAGAATCTAGGACGGAGAGAGTTCCAAGTCCTCAAAGAACGACGAACCCTCAACATCTCGTTGGGGAGAGAAGAAACGGGAGGACAAGTCCCGTGATCCCAAACACTATAAGGGGCCAGCCGGTCGTTTCCACAACTACACCCCTCTTACAACCTCAAGGGAGCGTATTCTTTCTGAATGCACTAATTATGAATTCAAGAAAGCCGGGGTGCGCTTCCCTTGAAAAACACCATCCAAGTCGGAAACCGACAAGAGCAAGAGTTGCAGGTTCCATAAGAGTCACAGTCACAACACGGAGGACTGCATTCACCTCAAGGATGCAATCTAAATACTGATCAGAGATGGGAACCTCAAGAAGTACAAGAAGAAAGAGGTTGCCCAGGGCAAAGCACCAGATACCAAGAATATCGAAGAAGGGAAGAAATCCCCCGACCTCGACCCTATGCCGGTCTCTATGAGCATCTCACGACCAGAGGACTTTTATTATCTAGACATGGAGGACGTCCCCCTGTACTTCTCCTCCCACAGTCCTTGAGAATCCTTCCCCGCAACAATGGTCATCTCCGATGGAGGGTTCAACAGACACACAATTGGATCGGTGAAGAGGAGGTTCGACCAACTCATTGAAGCCAACTCAGATATGGATGCCATGCTCGATAAATTCTGAGGAGGCTCTCATCCCCTCGCCTTCTACAAGGAAGAGTTATCGGGCGGGGCCCCGAATTCGAGCATCCCACTACTCGTGAGAGCTTGGATGGCTAAATTTGACGTACGTCGCATTCTGGTCGACCAAGGCGGTTTGGTGGAAATTATATGCGCTCAGCTGTTCACCATCCTACAACTGAATGAGAGCCACCTGACCCCCTACGTGGGATATGACCTCAAGGGTTTCATTGGGGCTAGCTCGAAGCCTTGGGGATATGTAGAGCTGATCATTACATTCAGGAGAGGGGTAACGGCTAGAGCCATTAATACCCAATTCTTGGTGGTAGATTGTTCGTCTCTCTACTAGTGCATCTTCGAGAGACCCACTCTCGCTGAAATCATCGCGGTCCCTTCTACCGTTCATCTCAAGATGAAGTATTACACCGCCGAAGGCTTGATCGCCACCCTCCATGAGGACATCCAAGATGCCAGAAGGTGCTTCGAAGCTTCTACCAAAGTCCTCAGTTCCATCAGTGCCCAACCTCGAACGACCACTGGAGCCACACTTCCCTCTAGTTTCGAGGAGGTCAAGCCGCTGCCGAGGGTTGACACCATTGACCTCGACAGTCGCTTCTCCGTGGAAGACCGTGTCGAGTAAATAAGGAAGGCGAAGGAACATATGGTCGAAGACGAATAGTCAACTTCCTCTGCTGATCACAACGAACTCTCAAGTCACACACGACTCATCCTGGACGGCGACTTCGAGCTAGTTCCTCTCGGAGAAGACCCCTCCAGGGGAGTGAAAATTGGAGCAGACCTCCCCGACCTGGCGAAAAGGAAACTCAAATCTTGCCTAAGGGAAAATGCCGATATATTTGCCTGGAGTGTGGTCGAGATGCCCGGTTTAGACCCTGAGGTCACATGCCATCACCTGACCATTGATCCTTCCATCAAGGAGGTCGTGCAGCGCAAAAGAAAGCAGTCGACCGAGAAAGCAAAGGCTGCAGAACTAGCTGTAAAAGACCTCCTAGAGGCACATTTTATTTCTGAAGCCCAGTACATAACCTGGCTCTCGAATGTAGTCCTTGTTAAGAAATCTAATGGAAAATGGCGCATGTGTATTGACTATACTAATCTCAATCGGACTTTCCCGAAAGATTCTTATCCCCTCCCTAATATTGGAAAACTGGTCGACAACTCAAGCGATTTTAAATTTCTATCATTCATGGATGAATACTCAGGTTATAACCAGATCCCCATGGCAAAAACGGACAAAAATATACCGCTTTCATGACCGAGTAGGGAAATTATTACTACAACATAATGCCCTTCGGCCTAAAAAACACGGGCGCTACTTACCAGCGCATGATGAACAAAGCCTGTCGCAATAAAATAGGCGACATGCTCAAAGTATATATGGATGAAATGATCATCAAGTCCACTGAAGAGCTCGACCATGGCGCCCACTTGAAAAAATTATTCGAGCAGGCTCAAAAATTTCGAATGCGATTTAACCCGGAAAAATGCACCTTCGGCATACGAGTAGGAAAGTTCCTCGAATTCTATCTAACGTAACGGAGCATTGAGGCAAACCCCGACAAATGTTGAGCATTTTCCAAATTTCTAACGCCTACCTCGAAGAAATCCATCCAGATCTTGAACGACATGCTCACTTCTCTTTCTTCATTCATGGCGAAGTCAGCCCAGCATGCGCTTCCCTTGTTCAAGCTCCTGCGCAAGGAAGCCACCTTCGAGTGGACGCCCGAATGTGAACAAGCCCTCATCCATTTGAAAAGAGCGATGTCGCAGCCTCCCGTCCTATCTCGGCCCGAGAAAGACGAGGTCCTCTAGATTTACCTGGCCGTCGCCTCCAAGGCAATAAGCGCAGTGCTGATAAGGGAAACCCTACAAGGACAAAGGCCAATTTACTTCACGAGCAAGGCCCTACAGGGCCTGGAAGCAAGATATCAACAAATTGAAAAAGTAGCACTGGCCCTTGTTAATGTGGCGAGGAGACTAAGACACTACTTTCTGGCTCACACCATAGTGGTCCAGACGAATCAACCAATAAAACAACTGCTCAGAAGACCAGACATGGCCGATAGAATGTTGAAATGGTCCTTGGAGCTCTCTGAATTTGATATCCAATATGATAGAAGGAAATCCCTTAAGGCTCATGCCTTGTCTGACTTGGTAGCTGAAATGACCTTGCCCACAAATCCCAACGGATCACGTCGTTGGATGATCTTCATCGATGATGCCTGCAGTTTGATCGGAAGTGGTGCAGGCATCATACTGGAAAACAAGGAAGGGAACCTAATCGAAGTCTCCCTCTCCCTATATTTTCCAATATCCAACAATCAGGCCGAATACGAGGCATTCCTCGCAGGTTTACGACTGGCCGAAGATCTGGGAGTCGAGGAAGTGAAAATCTTCACCGACTCTCAGTTAGTTGCCTCTCAAGTGTGAGGAGAATCCCATGTCAAAAACGGCCAACTCGCTGAATATTGGGCCCTGGTCCAGGAGACAAAATAGAAGTTTAAATCTGTAGATGTCTAGCACGTTCCCTGCGAGCATAATGCCCGCGCGGATATCTTATCCAAGTTGGTGAGCACGAAGAGAAAGGGAGGAAATACATTTGTAATACAAGAGATTCTCCCTCGACCAAGCACCCAAAGTCCATCTTCCATCCTAGAAGTATTCGCCATCGGGGATAATGGTTGTTGGATGACCCCTGTATACGACTACCTCATTAAGGGAAAACTCCCCGATGACCCAAAAGAAGCGGTCGTTGTCAGGCGGAGAGCTTGCTCGTACGTCTTATTTGAAGGTAAACTTTACAGAAGAGGATTTTCAATCCCACTTATCAAGTGTGTCGATTAAAGCGGAGCTGAGCGCATGCTGCTCAAAATCCACGAAGGCATCAATGGTCAGCATCTAGGCAGGAGATCCCTCACCAGAAAATCCTTCTGGGCGGGATACTACTGGCCCACCAAGTAGCATGATGCAAAAGAGAGCGTAAAGAGATGTGATAAATGCCATCGGCATAAAGACATGCATTTAGCTTCTCCTAACGAAATTAAATCCCTCTTCTCTCCTTGGCCCTTCGCTTGCTGGGGCCTAGATCTCCTCGGCCCGCTCGTGGTCGGAACCAATCAAAACAAATACCTAATCATAGCGGTCGATTACTTTACCAAATGGATAGAAGTAGAAGCTTTGGCCAAAATCACCTCCCAAAACGTCCTCTTCTTCTACAAAAGGAACATCCTCGCTCGCTTTGACATCCCACAAGCGATAGTTACCGACAACGGGACCCAATTCACAGAGCACACCTTCCAAGAATTCGTCGCCAAACTGGGCACCACCCAACACTTCGCCTCCGTCGAGAATCCCCAAACAAACGGCCAAGTTGAGTCTACAAACAGAGTGATACTCAGAGGCCTCAAGCAAAGGTTGGACGAAACTAAGAAGCGATGGGTCGAGGAGCTACACAGTGTGCTATGGGGATATCAAACGACTGCCCACTCATCCACCGGGGAGACTCCATTCCAACTAGATTACGGGACGGAGGCCGTTATCCCCGTGGAGATCGAGGAACCTTCCAGGCGAATCGAGGAACCTCCTGACCAGGAGATGAATGACGCCGCCCTCCGCGAAGAGTTAGATCTGGTGGAAGAAATCAGAACAGGAGCGTCCCTACGAGAGGCCTCGCTCAAACAACAAATAGCCATGCGATACGACTCTAAAGTCATACGACGAGAGTTCGAGGTCGGCAGTCTTGTCTTAAAGAGAAACCACAAAGAATCTCGCAAAGGCAAGCTCGCAGTGAACTGAGAAGGCCCTTATCGTGTCTATGCAAAAATGGGGACTGGAACGTACTACTTGAAAAACTTACAAGGGGAACAACTCGTTCGATCATGGAACACTAAAAATCTAAAACAATATTACAGTTAAAAAGACTGATTAGTCGGCAATTTTGCTCGACGAGACAAACTCACTCAATCCCGACCACGCGTGCATGCTTAGGCACAAGCATGACACCCAAAGAATTCAGAAGGGGCGAGGCTCCACTCTGTTGACTAGTGCACCCTCAGTACGACATGGATAACTCGACCGAGCTCCATAGTCATTGTGCCACGATGGTAGAATGCCAGACTCGCGATGGGAGGTTTACGCTACCGAACCCAGGTCCCTCGAAACGAGACCTGAGTTCTGGCCCTCGCCCGATATTCACCATGTCTGTTTGATTAGTTTCCCCACACTGACGAACATATAAAACGAGCACATCCTCGCTATGAGCTCTTAGAAAAATATAAAACGTCCTAAATGGGCTAGTTTGTCAAAAAACATGGATAAAACACAAGTTAAATATTAAAAGCAAACGACCATTGGCCGAAATTTAATAAAAAGACCACTTCGGCAGATAATGTGCAAATAATACATAAACAAGAAAAAGCCCGAAAAAACAAATACAACAAATACGGCATGCAGGCCGAAATAAACAAAATCATCCTTCTGCTTCCCCTTCGACAATGGGCGACAATTGGGTAGGATCTCCGGTCGGTTGAGCGACAATATCTCTGAGATAATCAGGGACCAGAATCTGGACGTCAGTCACATAAAAGTTGACCCCCATACCTGAGGTGTTGAGCTCGACGCTAGGGTTTAACACACATATCTGATTCACGACATTATCGAAGCTCCCCTCAAAAGAGGCCTAAGCTTCGTCCACAACCAATTGGAAACGAGCAACCGATTTCGCCTGAGTCTTTAGGCCCTTAGTATCCTCCGGATCATCCTCAGTGAGCGTGATCTCAGTAGTCAGGGCCGCTACCTTTCCCTCAAGACCCTCTCTCACAAGTAACAAAACCCTGCGTTCCTCGGAGAGCTTCCCCAATTATTCCTCGGACAGCTTCAGGGCTTTGTACTTCTCAACCAAGGCCTTCTCGCTCACAACCAACTTAGCCCGAAGATTCTTTATTTCTTCCTCCTGGGATAAACTCCCCTCAGTGTAAGCAACCGCCATCTCCAGGATCGTCATTAATCCGCCCGTGTTTTGCGCTATCATTGCCCTCTTCTCCGGATGGCCCATTCCCTCGAGGAGGAGAGATTCGGCCCGGGGATGACGGAGAGCCGCGCCCTCGAAAAAGAACTTCTCCAGGAAGCAAGGAGGCAGGTCATATGTCCCTTTCCATGTTTCCATGGTCACGTCGATACTCCCATCAGCTCGCGGTCTCTTCGCCTTTGAAGAAACGACATCGGGAGAGAGAGCGATTGTGGCTGGAATTTATGATGATCCACCCGACCCCGAGGCAGGAGATGGCCTCGCACCAGCCTTCGCATCCTTCAAAGCCCTCCTCGCTCAGGAAGCAAGAGTCTTGGCCAAACGCTCTTGGGCAGGATTCATGCTCTCTGGAAAATAAACAAAAAAAGCAGCCAATAAAACGAGGAGTCAACAAACGAAGATCACTTACTGCTATTAGAAATATATATATACCCAAGTATCTAACGGGATCCTCGCTTCCAAGGAGCTCCTTGACATTTATGAGGCCCGGGTCGTATACCGGCTCCCAGTTCTTATCTAACACAGGCCTACCCCCCTACTAACTCATTGAACCCATGGGATTTGAGCCACGAATGTGGTCAGAGCAGCAAAACTCCAGATCCGTGTCTCCGAGCTCCCCCTCTCTCCAAACATAGGAGCCCAATTCCCTGTCAAAATGCTTCCTCGTCCGTTGGAATGAAAATTTATAAACCAGCTTCCCATTAGGCTCCCCCATCCTGTTTAGATGGGGAGTCTCATCCTCGTCGAGCGACGGCGCAGTGCTAAAAACATTCAACATCACCTTTGTTGAGGAGGGCTGCACCAAGATGTACTTGTCTTTAAAGTGGCGGACAAACTCCAAATAGGCCTTGAATAACTTCCCATTGCCTTGCTTGAGGGAGACCCATCCCCATTTTCCGTCGACCTTACTCCTTTGGATGTGAAAGCAGTAGAAAAACAATGGAATCGTGGCCCCTATCTTCAGATGGTCGCAGACTATCTCGAATGCTCGCACGAATGCGATACCGTTCAGATGCAATTAAGAAGGAGCCACACGCAAATGCCGAAAAATAGCTACCTCGAAGTCAGAGAAGGGGAGGCGAAGACCCATCTCTCGAAAGATAATGTCATACATCGGGATCCTCCTCCTGTCATACTTCGAGCAGATATTGCTCTCCTTCCCAGGAATATATAACGACCATTCATCCGAGGCCCCCTCCCCATGAGTATATACGTCCGTAAAGACATCCTCCCCGTGCTCATAAAAATATGACCGCCACTCCCATGGGTCATTCGCGACCCAATCCCGAGGATCCTCTTCGTTTCTGGGAGGAAACAATCTACCATAGTCCACAGAGGTCGCCCCCACTCCAGGCTCCCCCATTTGTTGTCCCATCTGGTTCTGCACATCCTCGGAGATTTCTAAGATGCTTGATGAGCTACTTGTATCATCCGAGGAACTCCCGGAAGACTGTGTAGATTCACTCAAAATAACGATCTGAGCAGTATCAACCATAACACTTGAAAAGCAGAAGGAAAAGATAAGCTCGACATCAATGCCAGAACCACCCTTCCATCGCTAAACAAGCGAAACGACACTAGGAAACGAGGATCACCTCCCCGACCAGAACCCTCACTGAGGCAAACTAACGGGCATGAATTGCAGAAAAAGCCCTAAAAACTCATTGAGGCACACTAACGGGAATGAATTACAGAAAAGCCATAATGGAACCCTAAATCCTAACAGCATGCGTCTCTAGAAGGGAAAAGGTGAAATTACCAAAGCAAACAATAATGGAGTATCAAAAACTTACCAGTAATAGAAGAAAAGATGAAAGTTAGCAGTTGGGAGCAGAGAAAATCAACGAACTCCGGTGGTCGACTTTTGAGCTAATACGAGCAGTTAAGAGAGAATGCGAAAAATACTAAACTCCCTATTCCTCTCGCATTTATAGCTGAGATAATTCGCGCGTGAAAGACACACGCCTGGGAACCCTAGGATCGTCATCATTACACCCTAGCCCTAAGCCATTATTACACCGCTTCGAAAGCATGCTTCCCAAAACACGCTACCTCTCTAAGTTAAAAGGTCCTAATGACCAACTCCCCGTCTCTCCGCAAGCAAGGCGTAACGGGCAACACTCATTTCCTCGTAAGATACGCCTCATCCGGCAAACAGATGTATAAGTCACCACTCCTGCACCCAGAATCAACAACTTGGGAGGCTACTATTCTGGACTGGCCCAACAACTAGAATGGGTCCAGTCTAAGACATTTCCTTTGGTACGACCCACACGACCATGACCCAGATTACCCGCTACCTATCGGGCAATGTAAGTTGTTTGTCCTCTCGAACCAGCACTGACCTAGGATGATCGACGAGCATCCTCTCAGCCTGCCCGACATTAACTTCGTGCAAGCCACCAGGAATGGACTAGAGAGATACCTATAACTAACCCCCTCCTCGGGACCAACGCCTAGTTACGAGTACATCTACCCAGTTTGACCTAGTCCCGACAGTTACCTGATTTTATGGACCCGCATATCCAGACATGAAATCAGGAACCAATGGCTATGCGCCAGGGGCATTACATATACCCTCATACCTGTGAGGTCCATATATCAAATATTCACCACTCACTACCTAATACATTGCTTGTACCTTCTTGTTCCCGCACTTACTTGATCGTCGGAGTGTGTTGCAAGTACAACCCCCTTTTTTTCTCCTAGAATTCATATCCCGACTATAGATCATCTTTCGGCCACTTCACATGTTCTGATCAAATGGTAAGATCAATTTTAGATTGGGGTTTTGTGGTATCATCATCATAGTAACAAAAATCCCCAACAACAATCACAATCATAACATCATAATTTCATGTAGTATCACATACATCAACATTAATCAAATCAAACAAAAGCAGATCATACATCAATCATTCAAAAACAACTTAAGAGGGAAAGGAACCCTCACTACCCTCTCATGTAAAATCACCAATTATAGAATCCATTTACCCCCTGACCTTAATTTACAGCTTTGATGCTTCAACAATGGAGAATTTCCTTTGCCCTAGTTCTCTCTTCTCTTCTCTTCTCTTCTCTGTTTCTACATGACAATAGTTTTTCTCCCAAATGGTCTAACCATATTCTATTGTATTTTATTATTACTAACACTCCACTAATGATAATAATAATATTAATATTAATAATAATATTAAAAATCTTAATAATAACTATAATATTAATAATAATAATAGTATATTCCCTCAAAACTAAGTTTCACCACAAAATGCCAAAGCAAGTTCAAAATCAAGAAACAATGACCAATTATTTAAATGGGGAATTACATCATGCATTTGAAGTCCATGTGTCCTTTATGTTGTAAGAAAATTCAAAAGTTGCAAGTTGGTTCAAGGTGTTTTTACCTAAAAATCAAGTTTATCATGCCTTGGTTAAAATATCATAACTTCTTTAAAATTCAACATTCTTAGAAGGTTATTTTGGAAAAAGGTCCATTTTGATGTCCCCTACAATGTATCTTCACAAGTCAAAAGCTAATTATTCTCCCAAAGATCTCAAAGTTTCAGATCAATTATAGGTTGTTTTGTGGACTTAGTGAAATTTGACCTAAAAGTCAAGTATGGCATGCCAATGTTCCAAAGATCATAAGCCCTTCAATTTTAAACTTTTATGGGCGGTTATTTGTAAAAATATCCCTTTTGATGTCATATACAAATTTAATTTGTAGGTCAAACATCAATTATGCCTATAAAGATCTTTAATCTTGAAGGCCATTTCTGCACGAAATGAGTTCATAACATGTTTGCCTTAATGTCTGGCCTGGTGTTCAGTTGATTTACCCCAACTTCTCAAGCTTCTTATTTTCAGTTCACTTATCCAATGGAAGTGGTTCTTTTTGAATTATATTCTATGCCATGAGAGGATCATTTGGCAAAAGAAATATCAAAAAACGCACAATCCATTTTTATTTGGACCAAGTTTGAACTTAGTGACATTGATGCTGAAACTTCACCATGACCTGAAATTGAAATCACTCAAAACTCCAAATTGGGACCCCCAATGCACATGGTTTGCATCTAATGATGTTAAGTGATGAGTAGTGATGCAAAACGACTTGATTATCAAAGGGAAGGTTGCATTTTAAGTGACTTTGCAACCAAGTTTTCATCACAAGTTTTGCACATGGAATTACATGAATTGTAACTAATTTCCACACGTATGAAGTTGCATTGCCTCAGCTATATATTGAGGCATCATTTTCTCTCAAAACCAAGCTTGGAAAGCTCCTAAAAACTCTGCCCGATCCTCCATTTTTCTCTAAAACATTCAAAGCTATTTGAATTTAATTTCTTGATTCCATTAGCACCTTTGGTATCTTCTGAAGCTAAAGAAACAAAAACAAAGCTCTAAGATCTTCTGAAGTGTGCTAACCAAGTCTCTAGTTCACCATCTCTGATCATCACTTTCACAAGGTAGTTTTGAGCATCTTTTTGACTGAAACGAGTTACCACATTGTAGCTTGTTTTTTCCTGATCCTTTCCCCTAACTCAGCTTGCATTGGTGGTTTGATTTCAACATTTAATTTTACTTTTCGTGTTTTGGTTTTCATTGATTTTTCTTCAAAATTATGCTCAGTTCCAATAAATGGAAGATGAGCATGGAGTTGGTGGTTTTTTCCTCAAATGAAACTATTTTCCAACCTCTGATGAGTGGTTCGCCAGAGAAGATGACCATAGAGGTGGAAATGATTCCCTCGTGTTTTAAAGGCTTTGGCCACTCATGTTGCGTCATTGGTTTGTTTTAAATTGGATCTGGTGTGTTTTAAAAGGGAGGTCCACCACGTGCCTTGTGATCCGAGACTTTGATTGTGCATACGTAGACTCTTTGAGTTGGATCTGATGGTTCCATATTTTTCCTCCTTTATTTTTTTTTGTTATATTTTTTTTATTTTGTTTTGATTTTCTAAAATTCATTTTAAATCATATTTTCATCCAAAAAATTTACAAAATTATTTTCTGTTATTTTACACCTTGTGTAGTTTTTCACAATTTTATTTTTAGGTTTTGGTATTTTATTTTTCTCTTATTTCATGCATTTTAATTGGTTTAAAAATATTTTTATGCATTGAAAAATTCCCCAAAATTTTAAAAAAATACTGAGTCATTTCTGACCTTCCATAATTTTCTTGAACATTTATATAATATTTTAGAACTTCATTTGAATTTTCCCTTTTATTTTCCATTAAAAATCCTTTTAGAAGTCATTTTAGTGCAGTTTTATTTGTTCTTTTATTATTTAATATTTGTTTGACTTCTGTTGACTTGGACAATGCCTTTTAGGATTAAAATCTTCATCCATTTCAATGGACTTTGGGTGATACTTTGTTTGCATGAATCTTCCTCGATTCAATCATATCATTAAATGATCATTTGGATCATTTTAGTACTTTGGGTTGACGATAGGTTTATTACATTGACACACTAAGAGAGGTGATTGAAATTGATGATAAATTAATCTAATGTTATGATCCAACTTGGTTGTTATCTCTCTTTATCTCTTTCTTCTTTTATTTTTGATCAATTGAATGATGATGGACTCATCTTGTTCAACTAGGTTTGGATTGGTGTTTGATGAACTTTCATCATTTCAAATCTATCTCTAAATGGTCATTTGATCATTTTAGGTACTTTGGATTGATGATAAGTTTGTCTCAAGGTATCATGAAGGATTTTATTGATGTAATGATCTCATCTCCTAGCCTTTGTGCTTGATCGCTTTGTTTGTTTTAGCCATAGTGTGCATTTATGCAATACACCTACATTATTTTGGCCTGACCTCAGATAACTGCAACTTCTATATAAGTTCACTTATGATTGCTTAACATAGCGCCAAATTATCTCAAATCAGAATACTAACAACTAACATTGATAATATTAATTGTGCTAGTTTTATATTCTCGCACTTTTTACATTAATGTCATTGAATTTCCTGCCTTTTACATTAATGCAATTTAATTTTATTCACTTTATATTTTTAGCATTTTTTACATTTCATGTCATTTTAGTTTATTTCGTTTATCTTTATGTATTTTTTCCCTTTCCCCTTGAGCATTTCTTTTCCTTTCCATTTAAAAACATTAATAAAGGATAAACCCTACAAAACTTGGCTCTGATCATTTGGATTATTGGTTATTATCTCTTGCTTAAGGAGATAAGACGTTTGGACTTAGGAGAGATCCTTGGCTTGGATTTTCATCTGATACCTTAAGATTCATTTGAACCATCTATCTGAGACCTTTGGACTTTCCTCTGAGATTTTTGGTTTTATCTGTTATTTTACCTTTCATCTGATGCCGGAATTGTCATCTGATACCTTGGAGTTCATTTGATACTTTAAGTTTTATCTGATACATTGGGTTCCATCTGATGCTTTTAAAATTCATCTGCTTTTGTGATTATTCATCTGATGCTTGACTAGTGGCTTAAATCCAAAGGAAAGAGAATGCTTCATCTTGACCAATGTCAAATGCTTGCTCCATCTTGGTCAGTTCACATGCGCACACAAAGGTTTTCTCTTAGGCTAACTTACAGTGAGACCATTTATTTATTGTAATTTACTTTATGCTTTTTAGTCTCTTCATCTCCTCTCCTTCTTTAATTATCAAAATCTTCTCTCTATTTCAAAATCTTCTTGTTTTCAAGCTTGAAACTCTTTCTCAATAAACATTGACTTTGTCAAGTGATTTTCAAAATATTTTCTTTATAAATGCTAAGACATCTTAAAGATATCGAAGCTCTTTTCAAAAGACTAAAAAACACTAAAATCATTCAAATATTTTATGCCCTTTGTGCACTTTTCCTTTTTAAAACCTTTTCTCAAAGATTAGACATTAGTTGATTCTTGTAGTGATACAAACCAATATACTTCTATAATATATTGTGAAGTGATAGACATTTTCCACTTGAATGTTGAGAATTTCCTTGTTGATTAAATCCAAACAAAATGCTCCATATCAAGTTGATGCAAATGCTCTTTCCTTATGTCGTAACCGGCAAAAATTTGAGAATCTCCACCACTACTTTTTGTTCTATGGAAGGGAAAAGAACGGATAACCATAAATTTTCAGAGATTTCTAGGTTCGCGAGTTGGTTAGATAAAGGGAAGGTGTTAGGAAAACTTTATCTCCCTTGTTCTCAAGGGGTCCCCTATTTAGGTTTAGGATTTAATGGGAATTTTCTATTTAAATGTACCGTTATCATGTATATGTGAAAGGAATAGGTTTAATTTTTAGTTATGGGACTCATCTTGATTTTAACCGCGTGCCTACGTATCCTCTTGCAAAGAAATTAGAGTTCATTTCATAGTTCGTTATGTGTTTGATTAGTTTTTTTATAGGATTGGATGTAATTGCTTTCAAATTATCCTTAAACCTTCTATGGTTTTGAAAAATGAGTAATTATAGACATAATTCAGAGTTTTGATTTGAAAGCAATTTACCAATCCCTTTTTTGAAAATATCTTGAGGTTTTTGTGAAGTTAGTGAAAAACAGTATTTGACTTGGTTAGCTATTTTAATATTTGTTTCAATTTAAGAGTAGAAGTTAAAATAGTTAAAAATTAATGTTTGAAGTTACTAAAAAAATTAGTATCTTGAAAAAAAGCAATTAGAATATTTTAGAAAAATAATTAGGGTTAGTATGAAATGATAATAATTATTGAAAGAAGTTATTATTTCTTTAAAAGGAAAAACCATAATATAATTATAAAACTAAATTAAATACATATATTTAATTAGAACAGGAAAAAGTCTTTATTATTTTAATAAAAAAGAAATATAAATTAATTTAGAAAACAAAATAAGATAAATAAATAAGCCAAGAAAATAAATAAATAAACCACAAAATAAATCAATTACATTTTATAGATAAAATAACAGGGGTTGCATTTTTATTGAATATAGTAAATTGGGGGGGGGGGGGGGGGTCTGAATCGGAGAGGGCTAAGCCCATAACATTGTTTGAAGCCCAAAACACAGAGGGGGGGTATGTTCTTACTTCAACGTAGCAATCTGGGAGGGAGCCAATATTATTGGGCCAAGCCCAGGTAAGTGTTTGAGTCCAAATGGACTTTGTAAGGCCAATTCAGGGTGTAATGGTGGGCTAGCAAGATTATGAGCGTTTGATCTTGATCAAATGGCCACCAAAGGTTAATTGTGGGACGTTGATCAAAAGTAATCCAAATAGAAGGTTGTGATGGAAAGTTGACCTAGGTGCATGGTAGGGTTGCTTATGTTGGACCAGTCAATGGTGTCGATGTCGTGTGGCCAGTAGATGGCCACACGTCAAACCTTGGGCAAGGGCCAGGGGGGAGGGGGTACTTAAGAAAAATCATAACACAATTCTTCATTTTTTCTTGTTTTTTTTCTCTCTCTCTCTCTCTCTCTAACTCATATTGCCTCCATTCTCTCTCTAAAACTAACACGCTGTCCTCTCTCTAGAAAACCACCGCCCACCACTGGTCAGAATTCGTCTTTGTCGTTGGTTGTTCTTCATTCACCCAAAAAACCACCATCATCTCCAGTTTTTCGATTGAGCTTCAACCGGAAAATTAAAACGTTCATCCTTAGTTTCCCAGAACCTCATGAACTATTGTAACCCTAAGCATCAACCACCATGGGCGGCCATTAAGGCTGCCGTCTCAGATGAGTGTTCATCGGGAACACCATCCAGAACCCAGAACAACCTAAGAACCCTAAGCCTAGCCTTAGAACCCTAAGCATATCACGATGAACCCTAACCCTAAACATATGAACCCTAAACCTAAATTTCCATTAAAAACTACACCAATCAAATTCAAACATGAGTCACATAAAAATCAAAAGTTGAGTACCTACCTCGTCTGTAGTGAATCTTCCCGTAAATTGCTTTTGATTCCTCTTTTGATTCCATATTCTTACGACAACCTAGGAGGTAAGTAACGCGGGTACCAACACCATTTATGCCAAGGGACTAAACCAATGGAATTGAAAAAGATCTGAGAATAAACTTACTAAAGCTTCAGAACTAATATAGTAAGCTGAAATGCAGATTTGCAATCACAACCTAGGAGATAAATGATGCAGTATCAATCTTATTTATGCTAAGGGACTAAACCGATAAGATTAAAATTTTTAGACAAATGACTTATCATTGCTTAGGGACCCATATGAATAGTTATATTGATGATTTACACATCTACCACAACCTAGGGGTAGATAATGCAAATATCAACTCTATTTATGCCAAGGGACTAAACTAATAAAGTCGAAAAAAGGTTAGAAAAAAAACTAGATAAAGCTTCAGGACTAACATAGTGATTTTTATTGCAGACTTACGTATTTATCACAACATAGGAGACAAATAATGCGGATTCGATGTTTGAATTTAAAATTGACTTTGAAAATTAAATAAAAAAGGCCATGGATATGGATTATAGATATGCCTCCTAGTGTAATTTTTGGTTCGTAGTACCTCTATATGTTATGTTTGTTCTCAACTGTGGTATTTGTAATGGTGTGAAAAATGCTAAGATTTGAATTTTCGATTCGCGCAGGTAACTTAGTTGGTCAATAGGCCTTAAGATGTCTCTCATTATTCCTGGGACTTTGAAATTTGAAATGCAATATATGATTGATATGTTTATGTATGATCCTCAATGGAAATGCTATCAATATGTACTTCGTATGTAAATGCACCAAGTATTATGAATGTTTTGATAATTCGCTCATTTTAGATTATTGGGTTCTTAGAGTTACTAACTTCCCAACATTGTCTGTTGTTTTGTTGCGGTATCTCCAAGTTGATTTGTATTTTGATATGCTGCTGGGGACAATGTCAATATGATTTTGATGATTGCATCATGGGAATATGCTTGAATTTCTTTTGACATTTCTAACCAAAGTGCTTTTTGATGTTTTGTTAATACTGTTTATTTTGCCAAATCCCCAAAATAATTTCGACGCAGTGTTTACAAATGTCGTGTTTTGCAAACAAGTAAAAAAAACACAATTGAAAAAGATTTGAAAAATAATTTTTTTATTAATGATAATGCCTTTGAATAGGCAAGAGTACAAGATGCAATTCCTAAAATGAGGTAATTATAGAAGATAAACAAAACTGAAAATGGCAATGAAAAATGATATTCGATACTACTATTTATCCAATGTCTTTTGATAGCTCCAATCCCCTTGCCTATGTGAAAGATTAGATTAATTCTTCCCCTTCGTAGTTGTAGATATATTAAATCCTCGAATCGCAGTCTATTTGTTTAGTTTTTGAATATAATCCCTAACTTTTGCCTGGATCACCCTTTCAGGTTTTCAATCCAACGGGATGATGTTTTTTGTCTATATGTCCCTAATTTTTGCCTGGATTTCCCTTTAGGTTTTTCAATCCACCTGGATGCCCCTTTTTTTCTAGGTCACCCTTTCGGGTTTTCTACTTAGCGGGCTTTTCTTATACATAGTATTTTTTGACTGCGTTAGAACTCAGTGGTGGTAATTCTTCCCTGTCCATTGTTGTGAGGATAAGATATCCTCCTGATAATGATGTTTTGACCACATATGGACCTTCGTAGTTGGGTGTCCATTTTCCGCGTGAATCTAGATGAGGTAGTTGAATCTTCTTGAGGACTAGATCTCCTTCTTGAAACACTCGAGGTCAAACATTTTTATCGAATGCTTTCTTCATCTAATTTTGATATAATTAACCATGGCACAAAGCTGTTAAGCGTTTTTCTTCAATGAGGTTGAGATGATCAAGTCGTGTTTGGACCCATTATGATTCTTCAAGTTTAGTTTCCATAAGGACTCGGAGTGATGGAATCTCCACTTCAACAAGGAGTACCACTTCCATGCCATAAACAAGAGAAAAATGAGTTGCACCAGTTGAAGTACGTATTGAGGTACAATAGCTATGTAGCGCGAAGGGAAGTATTTTGTGCCAACCTTTATATGTCTTCACCATTTTTGGATGATCTTCTTAATGTTTTTATTGGAAGCCTCAATAGATATGTTTATCTTAGGTCGGTAAGGTGATGAATTATGATGCTCAATCTTGAAATCATCATATAACTCCTACATCATTTTTTTAATTCAAATTGGACCCGTCGTCTATGATGATTCTGCTAGGAACCCCATATCTGCATATGATATCTTGCTTGATGAATCGAGTGATAAATTGCTTTGTTACATTTGCATAAGAAGCAGATCTACCCATTTGGTGAAGTAATCAATGGCAACTAGTATAAATCAGTTTCCATTAGAAGGCTTTGGTTAAATCATCCCTATCATGACAATTCCCCACATTGAGAATAGCCATGGTGAACTTAGGACGTTTAGCGGAGTAGGTGGCATATGTACCTTGTCACGATAGATTTGGCACTTGTGGCATGTCTTCATATAATGGTAATAGTCGTTTTCCATCGTCAACCAATAATAACCCGCTCTTAAGATTTTCTAGCCATGGTATGTCCGTTTGCATGGGTCCCAAAGTTTTCTTCATGGACCTCTTTCATAAGCGTGTATGCTTTGTGTTTTTCTACGCACCTGAGGAGAGCCATATCGTAGTTTCTTTTATACAATACATCTCCGTTTAAGAAGAACTTTGATGCCAACCTTCTTAGAATCACTTGTCAATTATTGAGGCATTTTCTGGATATTATTTCTTTTCCAAATACCTCTTGATATCGTAGAACCAAGGTTTGTTATACGGCCCTTCTTCAACTGTGAGACAATCTGAAGGCTCTTTGAAGTGTATAATTGTGATGTGTGGTTCACGATTAGGCCAAGTTACTTTGAGCATGGTTGAAAATTTTTCCAAGGCGTCTGCCATATGATTTTCCTCTAGAGGAATATGAGTGAAAGTAATCTTTGTAAATTCTGTAGCTAGCTCCAAAACATGATCTCGGTATGGAATCAATTTGGGATGTCAGGTGTCCCATTTACTGTTGACTTGGTGTATGACTAATGTTGAGTCTCCATATACTCCGAGGAACTTGATCCTTAGATAAATAACAACTTATAAACCCAATATACAAGTTGTGTATTCAACAATATTGTTGGTGCAATCAAAACATAACCTTGTAGTATAAGGTTTATGAAAATTCTTAGGAGAAGTCAACACTGCCCCAACTTCATGCCCTAGTTCATTTGAAGCACCATCAAACATGAGTGTCCATCGTGCCCCTAGTTCAGGTCCTTCGCCAGGTCCTTGTATTTTATAGTCTCCTACAACCATGACATCTTTGTCTGGGAAGTCAAACTTCATCGGTTGATATTCTGCCAATGGTTCATGAGCTAGATGATAAGGTAATATACTACCCTTAATGGCCTTTTGTGTGACGTATTGGATGCCATATTCAGATAATAGCACCTGCCATCGAGCAATTCTTCTTGTGAGAGCTGGATTTTCAAACACATACTTCAAAGGATCCATTCAGGCTATTAACCTTATGGCATAAGTTAACGTATACTGTCTCGGTCATTTAGTGGCCCAAGCTAGAGCACAATAAGTCTTCTCAAGGAATGAGTATCTGGTTTCACAGTCAGTAAATTTCTCGCTAAAGGTAGTAGATGGCATGCTCTTTCCTACCTGTTTCATCATGTTACCCCAATACACACCCCTTAGATCCTCTTGTAAATATTGCTTTATAGTTTCAAAGACTCTTTGACAATCTTCGTTCCACTCCACTGATTGATCCTTTCTGAGTAGTTTGAATATAGGCTCGCAAGTGGCCGTTAGGTGAAATATGAACCTTGAGATGTAGTTCAATCGTCCTAAAAAACCATGAGCATTTTTTCTATTATCAGAGCTGGCATTTCTTGTATGGCTCTTACTTTGTCGGGATCCCCATCAATACCTCGTTGGCTTACAATAAAACCCAACAGTTTACCTGATATGACACCAAATGTACATTTGTTCGGATTCAAACTCAGTCTGAATTTTCATAGACGCTCAAATAATGTATGTAAATGAACAATGTGATCCTCTTCTGTCTTGGATTTGGCAATTATATCTTCCATGTAAACTTCGACTTCCTTGTGGATCATGTCATGAAATAGCGTGACCATTTCCCGTTGATAGGTTTCCCTTGTGTTATTTAGCCCAAAGGGCATTACTTTGTAGAAGAAGGTGCCCTAAGGAGTCATGAAAGTAGTATTTTCCATGTCTTAGGGAGCCATTTTGATCTGATTATATCCTGAGAAACCATCCATGAAAGAAAATACCGAAGCTTGAGTTGTGTTTTCCACCAAAACATCTATGTGAGGTAACGGGAAATCGTCTTTATGACTTTCTTTATTTAGATCCCGATAATCCACACACATATGCACTTTACCATCCTTCTTGGGCACCGGCAAGATATTAGCAATCCAAGGTGGATAGTCTACCACGACTAAGAAACCTGCATCGAATTGTTAGAAGACTTCTTATAGAATTTCACTTTCCATGTTTGGACGAGTTCTTTTGAGCTTTTGTCTAACTGGAGAACAACCTTCCTTGAGTGGAGTTTATCCACAACAATGTCTGTATCTAAACCTGGCATATCTTGGTAAGACCTATATCCACGTACTCATGCATGAGCTTGACCAGCCTTTCCTTCACGCTTTCTTCCAAGGTTGCACCTATCTTGATTTCTTTCTTGTCTTTCTCTGTCCCAAGATTAATGATTTATATTGGTTCCTTTTAAGGTTGTATCTCATTTTATTTCTTCTCTAGTAACCTTGCTAACTCTTCAGAGAGTTCATAATCTTCCTCATCCTCCTTTTCAACTTGGTTAATTGGTGCATTAAAATCATATTGGATCGTATCAGTATTGTTATCAGTGAGTTTAGGTGTGGATCTGCATATTTTATCATGTTTTGGTTCTTTTTAGAATGCTAAATTGGAAAGTGCTTATGAATAAAAAGTATTGCCATTTTGAAAAAATGTAGTAAATAAAGTAGAAAGACATGGATCCAAGGTCGCCCGAGCAGGAAAGTATATGTCGGTTCTATATCTATTACCTGAAAGGTAATGTAGAAAATATGCAGACCAATTTTTACAGGAAGATCCACCTTTCCAAATACTATGCTTTGTAAGCCATCGAAAGCTTTAACCACCATAGAACTTTGTCTTATAACTATGCCATCCATTATGAGCTTCATCGGGCTATTCTTTGGTAGTATGTTCAGGCAAGAGCCAGTATCGGTGAGTACCCTGGATAGACTAATGTTTCCACATTGGATTGAAATGTGCAGTTCCTTGTTGTGAGTTCTACCTTGTGGAGGTAACTCACTATCATTGAAGCCTAGGCGTGTTTCTGATGTCAGATTAGCCACGACTCCATCAAATTGATCTACTGTGATCTCATTTGTTACATGGGAGACACTCAGAATCTTCATCAGAGAATATCAGTGTGCTTCTGAATTTAGTAACAATAAGAGTATTGAAATCTTGGACGAAGTTTGGTGAAGTTGATCCACATCCCTATAGTCACTCTTCTTGATCATTTTTAAGAATTCATCAACTTCTTGGTTAGTGAAGGCTTTACTTGGAGGCTCCTGCCATTGACTGGTCTCAGCTACAACTTTTCTTTATCTTTAACCAAGGTGTCATTCTTCTTTTGTTGATCTGGAGCATATATGCGACCACTGCGAGCCATGCCCCTTGTTTCTGCTATATTTGTAATTACAGGCCCTTGACTTATTGAGGGCTCGCACTTTTGCTTCAACCTATTGATGTAGATAGTGGTGTCATAACCCCAAGGCACAACCTTATCACTTTCATAAGGGGTGAGAGGTGGCCCCCTAGTCACCATTGTAATTTTCGGAGGCACTAGTATCTTCAAAGTTTGACCTTGACATGGTATTGTTACTGGTATTTTTGTCGAGCTTGGTTCCCCACAAGGAATTACAAGTGGTCTCTTCACAGAACTCAGACATTGGCAAGGGATCACCAAGGGGTCTTCTTGTATTCCCATTAATGGCAACTACATATTCTTCCTTAGGGTAATGACCAAATTAGACTATCCCTTGATCCACCAACTTTTGCAAAGTGTTCTTGAAAGCATTATTCTGTTCTGAGAGAAAACCATGATCCAATAAAAGCTCCTTCAAGACATCTATCAGAGCTTTTACTTGTTTAGTTTCTTCGTGATTAGTGACTATTTTGATTGTGTTCACAATTGGACCGCTATGCGAAGGCATGAGGTTTATCTTGACATTAGGTTTGTCAAAGGTGATATCTTGGGAGTCTATTAGATCTTGAACCTTGTGTATGAAGTCCCAAAATTTCTCAACGGTATTACCTGGAGAATTAACATGATATTCATATCTTGCATTAGCATCATATTTTTGGTGGGAGTTCCCTGATTGGAAGAGCGAGTGGCTTTAGCTCTACCAAGGATGCCTTTAGCAAGTGTTGTAGTAGTTGACTATGTGGCATAGGGAGAGTATCAAATCTTCTCGGACGTCTTTCGAAGCTATTTGGTTGTTATTCTTGTGGGATCACCAATGGTTGTTGTGCCTTCTGGTGTGCTGCGACAACATTAGTTTCTCCTTCCTTCTTTTTCTATAATTTCATGATATGCTTCTTTGGATTGTAAGGATTACTAGACACCCCTTGTAACTTGCCACTTTTCAAACCAGCTTTAATTCATTCTCCAATTATTACCAAGTCAGAGAATTAAGAAGAAACATTGCCTACCATCTTCTCATAATATAGACCTTGTAAAGTACTCATGAAGATGTCTACCGATTCTCTTTCGAGGAGTGGTGGTTGTACATGGGATACTATTTCTCTCCACCGTTGAACATACTCTTTGAAAGATTCATCCTTATTTTGAGACAAGTTTTGAAGTTGTGTGCAGTTAGGAGCCATATTTAAGTTGTACATGTATTACTTTAAGAAGGCATGAGAAAGATCTGCCCATGACCGGATAATCAGTTTTTGATCGTGAGCATAGGCGGCCATTTTCCTACATAACATGCACACATGATTCCTTGGGAACATGATCCCTTATATTTTTCAAGGTCAGGTACCTTGAACTTGGGAGGAATCACCACATCTTGGACCAAACACATTTCTAGGGTAGTGACGTTGCAAGCATCATAACCCTCCACAACTTTTAATCTTTCTTCAATGGCTTTAAATTGATTAATCGCCATGGTATCTTCAACAATATTGGTGTAAAGTGCCATTTTTTGAGGAATTTTAGTGATGCCTTCTAAGTCATGGTCTCCATATTGTAGGTCCATATAGTTATCCTTGTTGGGAGGATTGTTGACTGGAATTTGTAGAGTGTGGGATGCCCCCACCTTTGGAGGAGGTGGAATAAAACCTTCAGTCATGATGGTCTCTTATGGAGTAGCAGTTATCTTGACGTGACTGGATTATGGTTCATGTCTTGGTTGGTGACCACTTGATGCACTAATGGTTAGGGCTACTTCTTCAAAAGCTACCTTAGAGATCTCATCTTGTCTTGCTATGATGTTCTTCAGGGCGAGCAGGACTTGACTCATATCTTCATTCATTGAGTCGATACTTCCTTTCACTTGTTCCAAACCCTCTTGAAAGACAACTTGGTTCTTCTCAATTTTTTCCATTAATTTCTTTTGATTAGCTCTTGTTTATATGGAGGTCGGTAAGTCAGTTTGTATTGCTCGATGATTTAACCGGAGATGTGAAAAAATGAGTTTTTGTATGAAATGTAGATGTGATGCTTATGGTTGGATGAATGCGTATGGAAATGCTTAGAGTTAACTTTAATGTCTTATTCACTTGGATTTTCTTTTTATTATTATATTTTATTTTTATTGGTGAGCATCCCAAGAATAAAAATAGTACCAAAACAAAATACTTTTTATTGAGTAACTGAAACCATAATCCTCAAAGCGGAAATACAATTCGAACAGAAGCAAATATTGAATGGAAAAAACTGAACTAAAAAAAATGCTAAGTACTGAAAGAAATAAAGAAAAATGGGAAACTAAATCTCCTAAGTATGCTTTCGAATTTCTGCCCTAAAACCATCCACCACCCGCTTACAAAGCTTGAGGAAGTCTTCAACATCCTTCGGGAGAGGAACCATTATAGCTTCTGCATCCCTTAAGCTTCTAAGAGTATCACCAATGATATTGTTTTCTAAGAAGGCGAGCTTTGCATGCTTGTCTTTGTACTTCACATATTTCTTGTAGAGTGTCAAAATTATGATCTTATTATCTTCTCCTGCTTGAGCAATCTTTGTGTACTATTATTCCCAATATATTTTTTCAGCTCTCATCTCCTTATGGAGTTCCCTTTGTATAAGGAAATCTTTTTGGAGGCCTTCTAACTCTTGGAAAACTTCTTCATACTCCTTTACATGTTGGGAAAGGATTCTTTCTGCTCTCACCCTCCTAAGGCATTCTCTATTCTTCTTGTCCTTGAGCATTTCCTTCTAGTTCTTGGATTTGGGCTATCAAAGCCTCTTCCAAATCCCTCTTATCTTGCAGTGCTTGATTGTACCAACCCTTTAGTCTTCCAATTTCTCTAGCCGCATAAAACGTTGATTGCGGGAATGAAGATTGAAAGTAGCACTTAGCAACCCTTTAGTCATATGCTTTCGTTTAAGCCTTTCTTTTTCAGCCAATTCTCGATCTTTTTAAATCTGTTGGTCTTTTAGCTCGAGATCTTGTTGCAACCTATTCTTCTTATATGCAAGGTCATAGATGCTATGCTCTAATCCCTCTTTTTGTATTTGGTATTTCTCAAGGGAATCCCTTGTCTCTTCCACTTTTTCTACTGATATTAGAAGAGGATCTGGTATGTCAGGCTTGTACGTAGGATCAATGTCGAATGATAGTTTGTTAACTCATACCCTATCCAAAACCCATTGAGTATAGGTCTCTCTTTCTATGATATTCTTCCTTTCAAATTCAGATCCTTTTTTATGAACTTTTCCCCATGCTTGGATGCCTTTCTTGAGTAACTCAGGGTTACTTCTACCCATATCATAAAGGATCAATTGTTGAAGTTTCTCATCAGAAGATTTATCTTCCAAAGAGTTCCCAAGTTGACGTAAAACCAAAGTGGGGTTATAATTAAGGATAATACTTATATACAATTCCATAGATGTGGTTCATACTTTTCTCCAATAAAAATATAACAAATATACCTAAATATCTTTTAAGAAGTAAAAATAGGAAGAAATTGCATATGTTTAAGAGGAAATTATACATTTATCATATTTTCATTGGAAAATAGCATAAACCACATCTAAGGAAATTCACCTAAGTTTTTTCCTATAATTAATACATCCTCTTGTCCCAATCAAAGGGGTATTCGAAAATTCTCCATAACTATAGACAATCTCTTTGATGTTAAGTTTTCTAGCATACCACAAGATAGAATCAACACTTAAAGCTCTCAACTTTTGAGACCACTCATTCCTCGTTAGATCCTTGACCATATAACTTTCTCTATAGAGGTTATAAATAACCAAGAATATAGAACAAGGACACAACAATGTAACAAACTCTTCCCTTTTTCATAACGTGTATGAGGGGAGTAATACACATCAGCAAGTAAAGCAGGAGTATGATCAATACTTAATACTTTCACGGCCCAAAATACATTAATGGCCGCATAATATATATAGTCCAAAGTATTTGGAAAGAGAATAAAACCAAAGATAAGTAGCGCCAAACAACCTCCACAAGCCTCCCATTCTTTCTTATCAGCAAAATAAAGAGTCTTAGATTCTAAGTACTGTCTTTTGATACCTTGTACTTCACCATCTTTCTTATAGTTGAGTACTAGGTCAGTGAATGGTATCCCTATATCCTTAGCCAAGTCTCATACTTTGATGGTATTCCCAATTCCTATGTAAGCTTCATCCTTGATTTTAGAGAATCCCAAAATCCTATCAAATTCCTCCAAAGTAGGTGCCAATTGAAAATTCCGGAAAGTGGAGCACCTTAGTCGAGGGCCATAAAATTGATTAAGGGAAGTGATTGCTTCCACTTGTACAATTATCTTTGTGAGATCAGTTATAACCCCATAACGATGAATAAAAACCTTCATAGCTTTTTCATGGAGTTTTCCTCTAATCAGCTTGATATGCTTCATATTTGGCCTCACAGAGCTAATGCAGATGGTTGGTTTCTTATCAGTATTCATTTTCAGGATACTCACTATAATACGGTGGGAGAACTGACTTTTTTGGTTTTATCCAAATGTGCAGATAGCAAGAGTCGCCACCGACTTTTCTTTTATCCAATATTTAGGAAAGGTGAAAAGAATAGGAAAGACCTTTGATAGACTTTGAGTTTGGGGGATAAGTTATGAAAATGGAAGGTTTTATCACCCTTTTTATCCCTAGTTATCTACGGGCTCTTAATTTATTAGTTCACTTTTGAAAACTTGCTTTGTGTGTGTGATTTGTTTGAAAATATTTTGAAATTCCAATATAAGGATAACTTTGTAATAATCCTTGTGTCGGTCCTCAAGAATGTATACAAAGTGTTCTTGCAAATATTTGTTTGAAAGTGTAGTGTAAAAATGTATTTGTTTGTGAAAAAGGTTGTGAGCAAGCATTCAAGAGTCCTACCCACTAAGTATGGTCTTTCTTATTATTTTCCTTCTCCTTTGGAGATAGTATTATCCATACCATTAGTTTGTAGGTAATCCTATCTATTGGATGTGAGGGAAAGACGTAGGGTCATCGTATGGTCATCGAAGGCAACATGTAAGGATACTTTAGCAATTGTATCGAAGGGACTATCATCATTTTGCTCGTAGGGTCATTGAGGGACTAAATCATTTTGTAGGCAAATCGAAGTGTCATCGAGGGAGTATGATATTTATTCAAAAAGGACCATGATGATTTGATCGAGGGTCTTTTGCTAAAGTATCCCTACTTTCGAGGGACGTGACTATGTATCGTAAGGCAACAAGAGAGATTACCCTAGAGGTGCAAGTGTGAAGAGTGTATTGATTTCAGTTATTTATCTTGAGAATTAGGGTTTTCTACGTTTGTTTGTAATCTTTCCATACAAACCCTAGTTACTAACAGTTAAATATGTACATGTGCGGAATATAAAGACCTAAGCTATTACATTGTTTTGGGGCCGTTACATAATATAAATTTGCGGAAAATTAAATCTACGCTATTACATCCTCAGAGTAGATACATAATAGGAAAAAATGCGGGAATGTAAATCTAAGCTATTACATCGATAGTGCGACCTATACAATTGTCTAAGAAAATTAAATATCAAATAAATAAAATAGAAAAAGAATGTTAAAATAAAAAAAATGTTTTTGTGGTTTTTTTGTAGAAAATAGTTTAAGTAATAATAATTAATTAAAAACTTAATTCTAATTAATTTTAATATTAAAAAGAAAAGTTAATTAATTAATTAATAGATTAATAAAAAATATATATATAAGAAAAATTTAATTACTAACTAAAATCCTAATCCTAATTTATTAAAGTAAAAAAAGATTAGATTGGTTAATTGTTAATTAAAAATAATTACGGTTAGAAAAAGAAAAAAAACCAAAATGTATGGGGTGGGTGTTGAACCCATGTCCCTGATCTCAAAGGATACCATTCTATCCACTGCACAACCATGTTGTTTGTGTTTGAGAAAGAGAATCAATCAACATATTGTAAATCTGCGTGTTACCCTGAAAAACAAAAGAATTTGGTAAAATGTAGGATCGAACCCACGCCATTTACTATGACCAATGCATCACTCACCACCACGCCATCTGTTTTTCCTTGTTAGTTAGTCAACATCAAATGTAATATAAACAAAATCCAAAAAATCATAAGTCAAACAAACTTAAACACACGCGTGTTAGTGGGGTCAGAACATTTGAATCGGTCAATTACATGATGCCACACCTAGGTCACCTGAGCCAGGAGAGTCAGCGCCACCATGGATGGTGGTCCACTTCATCTTCTCCGGCGAGGGGATTTTGATAACCTACAAAATACGCAAAATTGAAGCCCGGGATTAAGGCTACCCCCCTAAATCGACCCTTGTGAATCGATTGGTGGCATAAGTTTTTCCTGAAACAACCTGGAGGTACTGATATGAAGGGTACAAAGGTGTTTTTCCCTAGTCATGGCAAAATATGATTCTCATGTTAGAGCTTCTGTTTTATGATTCAAACCTGTTCTAAATAACAACAGTGTGATCGGTGGATTTAGAACTGACTGTTTAACGCTGGTTTCGCGAAATGTCGCGGAAGCAAGAGTCGCCACCGTATTTTATTTTCTCCAACATGGACAGGACAAAAGCACAGCAAAATTCCTTATGAGATAGTTTCTCGGTTCGAGAGGTAGATTTATAGAAAGGGAAGGTGTTAGCACCCTTTCTATCCATGGTTATCCATGGGCTCTTGGATACTTGCTCATTGTGTTTTCAAAAGTGTTTGCTTTTCAAGTGTGAGTGAGTTTGAAAAAGTTTCGTTTAAAGATTTCAGAATGACTCTTGTATCAGTCCTCAAGAGTGTTTGAAAAATTGTTTTGAAAGCTTTTTGAAAGTGTCGGTGTGAAAAGAGTTTTGATTTGTTTTTGAATAGAGCAAGTATCCATGAGTCATCTACCTACCCTAAGGAATTAGGCTGTGTAAATGTCCTTAAGGTAGTGCCATCCCATCATTGAGAGATAGGTAGCACCACCGTTGGAGGTGTTCGGGTCAATTCGTGTTTAGGGACAGTGTGGTCACCAGAGCAACAGTAGGACACCTTAGAAGCTACCCCTATGCCATTGATCCTTTTTAATTCCGAGGCAACCATTTCGAGGCAACTGGATCATGTCATGGACATAAGGACTTACTAAAACGTCCTATACTCGACGACCACGTTTCGAGGGCAAGGCAACAGTGAGGCGTACCCTAAGAGTGGTGTGTGAATTTGTGTGTTATTTTCAGTTTATGTTTTATCTTGTACATGTGTCATGGTGATCTACGCTTGTTTTTAATTTAGGCCATACATTCTTTCATGCAATTAGAATTTAAAAGTGCGGAAATTTAAATGCGGAAAGATAAATCCTACGCTATTACAAGGCGCGGGTCTATACATCGCCAAATTACAAAGACCCGTTTTGAATAAAAATGCGGAAAGTAAAACCTAGTTACTATTACATGGCTTGAGCAATTACATAATATTTACAAGAAAAATAAGAATAAATGCGCGAAAAGAAATTAGAATCGAATGTTTGAGGGCGTTGGACCCTTTTGAAATTAAATTGAAATTAAAAGTTAAAAGAAATGTTTTTTAGGTTTTTTTGGTATTTATGGAATAAAGAAAATTAAAATTTAAAAGAGACCCTAATTCTAAGTTATTTTTAATTATTAATGAAAAAATGTTAAAATTTAACCTAATTTCTGCTAATTAATTATTTACATATTTATTTACAAAATTAATGATAATTAATAATAATGATAAATAATGATGATTAATAATTTATTTAAGAAAAAGATGAATATGTCAAAAAAACCTAATTCTAGATACTTTTTACTTATTAAGAAAAAGATTAAAGTTTAAAAACCTAAATTAAACTAAGTTAATTGTTAGAGTTTATTTACAAAAAATAGGTTAGTGATGAAATTAATAATAATTAAATATATTTGTATTTTTGATTTTTTCTGTTTTTATTATAGAAAATTATTTTATGGTAAAAAAACAATTAAAACAATTAAAAAAGAATTAGAAAAGAAAAGAAAATAAAATTAAAAATGATGCAAACCAAGGGGGGTTTCAGGCCCAAGGGGAGGTTTTTTTGAAGTATTCTGGCCCATTAGACAAAAAGTCTTGTTTGACTTTCTGGCATAACGTGCGTGTTCATTGACTCCTGAGTACCGTGGTCTGCATTCTTTGGCCATTGGATTGGGTTTCATGGCCATTTGTGTTCTGGCTGTTGGCCATTTGTATTCTGGCCTCAACGTTCCTTAGTCTTCTCAGGATATCTGTCTCGCCATGTATTGGTGTCATGCATAAGTTGTTCTTTTGGCCATTTGGCTTTTGGCTTTTGGCTTTTGGCCATTTGGCTTTTGGCTTTTGGCCATTTGCCTTTTGGCCTCAACGTTCCTTAATGAACCTGCATGGGATCCTGTCTAAATCTGCAGTGTTGAATCTCATGAACACATTAAATAAAATCATAAAATGCAAATAAAGCCAATATATGAAGAAATTTAATGTTTAGGCACAATATGGCATGTATGAATGATTATACCCTTTTGACCATGGAGATCAAGCCAGCCTTACCCTTACTGAAGAAGTAGTGAGGTGTTGGTTTGTAATTGTGATGACTTGTTTGTAGTGAGAGAGGGATTTGTAATAAGGATTTCAAGGATTTAGGGTTCTTGAAAGAATTTGATATTCTAACAGTGTTGTGGCAAAGGTTTTTTTCTCTTTTTTTCTCCTCTGGTTTGTGTGAAAAGAAGGTGATTATATAATGGAAATTAGGGTAAAAAAATGGGCTTTGAATGTGCAATTGGGTCTCCAATGTTCACTTGAGTTCGTCACTTTCCAGGCTAAATCGCAGGGACTTAAGTGCAATTTTTGAAGTTGAAATGTGAAAACAAAATGTAGCCGACATCGACAATTAACTCTTGTCCGAAAATCGACTCAATCGTATAAACGGTGAATTAGTTATGAATTTTTGAAGTTTCAGCTCAGACAAACTTATTTTGGGCTCCAGTGTCGACTCTGACACGTTCTTCAATAAAAAACTGGTATTGATCGGAGCATAATCCGGTCTCGACTTTTGAAGCAAAGTTGTAGATCTATGAGTCAGGGACCTTGTGTGAAAATATGAGCCCAATTCGATAAAAATTGACCGAGTTATGAATTTTCGAAGTTTCGGCCCAGATGAAATAATATTCAGCATTCAGGATTTTCAGCGTGTCATGCACTCTGAGCAAAAAACAAAGGCCTTTTGAATACCGTTTGAACTCAATACCTTCT
Source organism: Vicia faba (assembly GCA_948472305.1). Classification (NCBI taxonomy): domain Eukaryota; kingdom Viridiplantae; phylum Streptophyta; class Magnoliopsida; order Fabales; family Fabaceae; genus Vicia; species Vicia faba. The sequence continues at coordinate 232,784,677 of OX451738.1, forward strand.
GTGAAAATGTAGCCAAATCAATTTGTGAAATTTTGGCGTCGAAACCAGCTCGATACGATGAAAATCGACCAAGTTATGATTTTCTGAACATGACGCAAATAAACTTGTCACAAATTTTCTGTATGAAAATACTTGATAAATCCACATTTTTGAAGACCTTATGATCGAAATTGGCTTCCAGCCGTGAGAGATGAAAACATAGATAATGTCAAGACGGAATTTTGGCCACCGGAACGGGTTCAAAACGAGTCACGATCTTCAAGTTATGAATTTTTTAGCGCGTAAAAACTGCACTTTCAGCACACTTTTTCACCATATTTCTTCAAGAAAACTCACACATTCGGATACCTTCTTTAAAGAATTGACTCTTGAGCCGAACCTGAATTTTAGAATACGTTATCAGAGATATCTTGGCGAAAGAATACCTGAATATAACGCGCCGAGTTGGACTTGTGAATTTTTCTTGAAATGTTTTGAGAAATATGGGAGGGCAAATTTTGGGGTACAACAGTTGCCCCTGTTCAATCTTCTTAAACCTGAGGATGTAGATTGGCTTGCGTGCCTTTCGTGATCCGAAGGTGGAAGATGATTGAACACTAGAGTGCCCATAAATTTGCACTCACATAATAGAGTGTCAGCAGCGTGATGTAGGGAATGAGCTTATAGATGCCATTTGGAGGAATGATGGATAGGAGGATGGGCTTATAGATGCCATCTGGAGATGCGACAGAACCTTGTCGAGAATGGGCTTATAGATGCCATTTGGAACTGTTGGTATGTGGATGGGCTTATAGATGCCATCGGGAGGTTGTCGATCGCGTAAGAGATTCCTTAGCGAGAACTTGCGTACTTGAGAAAGAAAGATAATTACCTGGCCTGTTACAGGAGTTGATCTTCAAACTCTTTATATAGATGTGCCCTGGCTGGATACAGGAATCGAATCTTTAAACTCTTCAGACGTGCCCTGGCAAGATACAGGAATCGAGTCCGGAGAATAGTCGTCAACAGATACACCCTAGCTGGATACAGGAATCAGATCTTCGAACTCTTCCGACGTGCCCTGGCAAGATACATGAATCGAGTCTGGAATTCAGAAAGGTTGATGAGTTGTCTCTACTGACAGGTTATTTCCATGGACGGGTGGTCTTTAACGACGGGTGTCTATAACGACGAGTGGTTATAACGACGAGTGTCTATAACGACGAGTGTCTATGACGACGAGTGTCTATAACGACGAGTGTCTATAACGACGAGTGTCTATAACGACGAGTGTCTATAACGACGAGTGTCTATAACGACGAGCTTCTATAACGACGAGTGTCTATAACAACGAGTGTCTATAACGACGAGTGTCTATAACGACGAGTGTCTATGACGACGAGTGTCTATAGCGACGAGTGTCTATAGCGACGAGTGTCTATAGCGACGAGTGTTTATAACGACGAGTGTCTATAACGACGAATGTCTATAACGACGAGTGTCTATAACGACGAGTGACTATAACGACGAGTGACTATGACGACGAGTGTCTATGACGACGAGTGTCTATAACGACGAGTGTCTATAACGACGAGTGTCTATAACGACGAGTGTCTATAACGACGAGTGTCTATAACGACGAGTGTCTATAACGACGAGTGTCTATAACGACGAGTGTCTATAACGACGGGTGGAGGTAATTTTAACCGGACTTGTCTTCTTTTGACTGGATTTGTCTACTTTGACACAACTGATCATTTAACTGTATCCTTCCTGAAAGGTAAAGGTCAGTCATATGCAGTGCATGATATGGATCAAGCAACGATATAAATGAGATTGTATGACATGATGCGTATATGTACGTATGATGTATGAAAATGTGATGTTTTTGAATGTATCTCCGTCTAGGAAAATAAGTCCTTGACGAATGCCGGGAAGTTCGCTGAATCCTGGGTTGATCTTGAAGAGTGGGGTTCTTCGTTTCCGCTGGGGATGATGATTGCAAGAATACCGGTAGGAGAAGATAACTCCGTTGGGGAATAAACTTGGCGAATAGATTACTCTGCGGGGAGTGAACTTTGTGGGGAAAGAGAAGTACTTTGCTGAGGTTGATGAAGATAACTCCGCTGGGGATACCGTTGATAAGTTATGTTGGGAGATTTGATGAACTCTGCTGGGGAGTTTGATTCCACTTTCCTGGGGAAACTTTTGGACTGGACTCATCTGGACAACTTCTTATTGCCCCCGTTCCTGAGGTGAGGGAAGAAGATACCTGTGGAGGTGCTTGATGACTGCCGATTGACAACTCTTCTTCTGGTAGGCAAGTGACGAGATGTCGGGACATAGTCGTACGCTTAAATCCCTAATTTTTGCCTGGACCGCCCTTTCGGGTTTTCAGTCCACTGGGATACCCATTTTTGCCCAAGCCGCCTCTTCAGGTTTTCGACTTGCCGGGTGTACAAATTTTTTTCATTTCATCCCTCATTTTGCCCGAACCCTTTTGGTTCGCCGGGAAGCCCTTATTTTTGCCTAGGTGCGTCAACCTAGCAGGTCTTTGATTACGCGTAGTATCTTTTTCGACTATGTCTATGCTCTCAGGATGTAGGGAGGTGCCCTTGTTATTGTGTTGCCATGCTACCAGAAGATGTTCGTTTGATCGTCCAATGCCCCTAGTTATCCAGATGGAGATTTGCCCCAAGCTGGTCGGCCTTTTGAGAGATTCTCCGAATCTTGACTAGACTGCCCCAGATGATGGACCATGATCATGTCTGCCCCTTGATTGGAGGTGTTTTTGTTCATTAGACATTCGTCGTGCGAACTTCTATGCTGTTCAAACAAAAAGTCATATGCAAACAAAGTTATGTCAAAAATGCAAAGCTTATGTCTGTCTTGAAGTTTTTTTTTTGAAAAATGCATTTTTCATAAAACACAAGTGAATTTTGTAAATTGTGATGTCAACTCGTTGTTTTACCGCAAGCCTTAAGGAGTCAGGATACCTTTGTACAGTATGCTTTCGAGTTAACCCGTGCTTCAGCTAGGACTTTTGAGGGTTTATAACGTGGCCTGGTTCATGGTCTAAGAAACAAAGGATAAAGGCTAAAATTATTTGTACCCACCCTCTCTTCGTGATGTTCTTCAAACCTAAACTCAGCTGATCGTGCGTTAGACCTTGTTTGAGTCTTTGCTCTGAAATTCCAGTGATGGTTCGGATGTTGAACGTTTATTTAAATAGGCAGTCATTTTTGTTTGGTTTAGGGTTTGTAAGACCTCTTTCTTTTTTGATTTCATTATCCCTGTTTTTTGCCTGAACTGTTTCTTTTTGTATTTACAGTCAGCGGGATGCCCCAGTTTTGTAAGTCTCCTTCATAGGTTTTGACTTAATGGGCTTTTATTCTGAGAGATAATGACTGCCTGTCTTTATGAATATTCGGAACCATCACTGTCTTTATTTCGAAATGACTCTTTTGATGCCATTTTGTGCATTTGGATCAGCTGAGAGAACTACCCTGCCCCAGGTTATGATTAAGGGTTTTAAATTTCAAAAAGAAAAACTCCTACTTCTTTGGCTCAGAGGGGTTGACGAGGGATTATCTTCCTTATAACTCCAGTGTTTAGGAATTGAAACAATGCCTGTACCTCATCAGCGGGGTCGGTTCAAAAGCATACTGTAGATTGTGGTATTGTTTTCGTCATCCTCCCTCAAGAGGCTTAGAATTATTAATTGAGAGTTGACATCAAAAAATGAAAGCAGTTTGAATATAGCGAATGCGAATATATTGATTCAAAACAGACATATGTGATGCATTAATGCAATAACAACGTTTGATACGAATAAAATGTTTGAACAATCAAAAGAAAATTACAACTTGAAAATTCTAATAGACAAAAGGTCTTCTCATTTCAGGGCTTGTTACTTCAAATGGTGAATCCTGTAGGGATGATAGAAGCACTCAGCCTGACCCACTTGGGTGAAATCCACTACTCCTTCATTAATCAGGTCCTGGACCTTATTCTTCAGAGCCCAGCAGTCGGCAGTGTCATGTCCAGGACTATCAGAGTGGTATGCACACCTTTTGTTGAGATGATAGTTAGGAGCAGAGATGTTGGGATTCCGGGGAGGAGCTCTTAGTGTAATCAGATTCAGTCTCAACAGGTGTTGTAAAGCTTGAAACAACGACATGTTAAGCTGAGTGAACTACCTCTTGGACCTGCTTGGCTTATTCTGATAAACCTGTTGCTCTGGGCGAGGTTGATGTTGGGCTTGTAAAGTGGTAGCAATTTGGAGAGTTCTATTCTCCACCATACCAGATTCTTTTCCTCTTGGAAGCTGATCAAAGACCTGGTCCCTGACTCGGACTGGTTGCTTCATGTTGGATCTGTCTTGGTGGAGTTGACTGATCATGGTCCTCAACTCTTCTTGCTCCCGAGCTAAACCTTGGATGAGAGCCCTTTGCCCCAGCATATGGGTTTTCATTGTATCTACCTCAGCTTGTAGGCGTTTCAGCCGTTCGTCCTTGTCATCCTCGGGACTTTTCTTGGCCAGATTCCCCATGAGGAGCGTCCTCAACTCTTCTTGCCCCTTGGATAGGCTTAAGAAGATCTCCCTGAACTGAGTCTCTTGAGCATGAAGATTCTGGTTATCTTGTTGGCAAGCCATTGCTGAAATAAACAGCGGAGAAGGTAAGAGACCTGTACCAAGGGTACCTGTAATGCAATGATATGTATGTATGCATGCAATGTTTTCAAGGATCTCGCGGGGTAAACAAGAAACCGTTAGAGTTTGAATTTTGTAGCTTGATTGAAGGAACTTCATGTTGTTGAGAGTCCTTCTTCAAGAGTCAAGGCTCACCATATCGAGTGGGTCATAGCCCCTGACAACCTTGGCTAGAGGAAAATAAATCCCCTTTGCCCCTTGCCAGACATGTTGGTTCATCATGACATGCATCACAAGCCCTTTAGATCCTTGAAATGGGTTAGTCTTTATGCAGGATGCATGCAATGGTATGATGGTATGCTATGCATGGGGTAATGTAGGTAAACCCTGTTATGAGTCCCAATTAAGGACTGTAAACAAAACCTGCAAGAAACTCAAGTGTCAGATAACAAGCATGCAAATAGTCAAGTTGGAAGGCACACAAGTCACACAAGACAGCCCTTAGAGTTTAGGACAGCATGGGGTCTAGGTATTACCCTCTTTCAGTTTGTTAGTTAAGACCTGTCCTATCAGAAGTAACCGGGTTCTAGAGGATCCCAATATCACTGACTACCCTCAATCGGTCATAACTCCAACATCGCAATCTTTTCTTGCAGCCAGAACCATCACGAGAGTTTAGCCTCAATGGGCGTAACATACTGCTACTGTTCTATTGGCCAAGTTGGATCATTTAAGGTTCTAAGGTCGGTTGGTGCTTAATGACTCCTCAGAAGACCCATATTCTCCTCGTTGCGACACAAGGGATATCGGTACAGACCAAGGTGCCACACCAATGTAGCCACTGCTTCACCCATGTCGGTCTACGCCGGACAGGTCCCTCACAGCTTATGCTACCTAACAGGGTATCCCCAGATCCGGGTTAGGATCTATGTAACTCCGATGCAGCCCATAATAATAAAGCAAACAAGCACAACAATTGAAAACACAAGTGATCTTAGTCCTAATGTACACCTCACTTTATAAGATATCCCCAGCAGAGTCGCCAGTTCTGTGATCGGTGGATTTAGAACTGACTGTTTAACGCTGGTTTCGCGAAATGTCGCGGAAGCAAGAGTCGCCACCGTCTTTTATTTTCTCCAACATGGACAGGACAAAAGCACAGCAAAATTCCTTATGAGATAGTTTCTCAGTTCGGGAGGTAGATTTATAGAAAGGGAAGGTGTTAGCACCCTTTCTATCCATGGTTATCCATGGGCTCTTAGATACTTGCTCATTGTGTTTTCAAAAGTGTTTGCTTTTCAAGTGTGAGTGAGTTTGAAAAAGTTTCGTTTAAAGATTTCAGAATGACTCTTGTATCAGTCCTCAAGAGTGTTTGAAAAATTGTTTTGAAAGCTTTTTGAAAGTGTCGGTGTGAAAAGAGTTTTGATTTGTTTTTGAATAGAGCAAGTATCCATGAGTCATCTACCTACCCTAAGGAATTAGGCTGTGTAAATGTCCTTAAGGTAGTGCCATCCCATCATTGAGAGATAGGTAGCACCACCGTTGGAGGTGTTCGGGTCAATTCGTGTTTAGGGACAGTGTGGTCACCAAAGCAACAGTAGGACACCTTAGAAGCTATCCCTATGCCATTGATCCTTTTTAATTCCGAGGCAACCATTTCGAGGCAACTGGATCATGTCATGGACATAAGGACTTACTAAAATGTCCTATACTCGACGATCACGTTTCGAGGGCAAGGCAACAGTGAGGCGTACCCTAAGAGTGGTGTGTGAATTTGTGTGTTATTTTCAGTTTATGTTTTATCTTGTACATGTGTCATGGTGATCTACGTTTGTTTTTAATTTAGGCCATACATTCTTTCATGCAATTAGAATTTAAAAGTGCGGAAATTTAAATGCGGAAAGATAAATCCTACGCTATTACAAGGCGCGGGTCTATACATCGCCAAATTACAAAGACCCGTTTTGAATAAAAATGCGGAAAGTAAAACCTAGTTACTATTACATGGCTTGAGCAATTACATAATATTTACAAGAAAAATAAGAATAAATGCGCGAAAAGAAATTAGAATCGAATGTTTGAGGGCGTTGGACCCTTTTGAAATTAAATTGAAATTAAAAGTTAAAAGAAATGTTTTTTAGGTTTTTTTGGTATTTATGGAATAAAGAAAATTAAAATTTAAAAGAGACCCTAATTCTAAGTTATTTTTAATTATTAATGAAAAAATGTTAAAATTTAACCTAATTTATGCTAATTAATTATTTACATATTTATTTACAAAATTAATGATAATTAATAATAATGATAAATAATGATGATTAATAATTTATTTAAGAAAAAGATGAATATGTCAAAAAAATCTAATTCTAGATACTTTTTACTTATTAAGAAAAAGATTAAAGTTTAAAAACCTAAATTAAACTAAGTTAATTGTTAGAGTTTATTTACAAAAAATAGGTTAGTGATGAAATTAATAATAATTAAATATATTTGTATTTTTGATTTTTTCTGTTTTTATTATAGAAAATTATTTTATGGTAAAAAAACAATTAAAACAATTAAAAAAGAATTAGAAAAGAAAATAAAATAAAATTAAAAAGGATGCAAACCAAGGGGGGTTTCAGGCCCAAGGGGAGGTTTTTTTGAAGTATTCTGGCCCATTAGACAAAAAGTCTTGTTTGACTTTCTGGCATCACGTGCGTGTTCATTGACTCCTGAGTACCGTGGTCTGCATTCTTTGGCCATTGGATTGGGTTTCATGGCCATTTGTGTTCTGGCTGTTGGCCATTTGTGTTCTGGCTTCAACGTTCCTTAATCTTCTCAGGATGTCTGTCTCGCCATGTATTGGTGTCATGCATAAGTTGTTCTTTTGGCCATTTGGCTTTTGGCTTTTGGCTTTTGGTCATTTGGCTTTTGGCTTTTGGCCATTTGACTTTTGGCCTCAATGTTCCTTAATGAACCTGCATGGGATCCTGTCTAAATCTGCAGTGTTGAATCTCATGAACACATTAAATAAAATCATAAAATGCAAATAAAGCCAATATATGAAGAAATTTAATGTTTATGCACAATATGGCATGTATGAATGATTATACCCTTTTGACCATGGAGATCAAGCCAGCCTTACCCTTACTAAAGAAGTAGTGAGGTGTTGGTTTGTAATTGTGATGACTTGTTTGTAGTGAGAGAGGGATTTGTAATAAGGATTTCAAGGATTTAGGGTTCTTGAAAGAATTTGATATTCTAACAGTGTTGTGGCAAAGGTTTTTTTCTCTCTTTTTCTCCTCTGGTTTGTGTGAAAAGAAGGTGATTATATAATGGAAATTAGGGTAAAAAAAATGGGCTTTGAATGTGCAATTGGGCCTCCAATGTTCACTTGAGTTCGTCACTTTCCAGGCTAAATCGCAGGGACTTAAGTGCAATTTTTGAAGTTGAAATGTGAAAACAAAATGTAGCCGACATCGATAACTAACTCCTGTCCGAAAATCGACTCAATCGGATAAACGGTGAATTAGTTATGAATTTTTGAAGTTTCAGCTCAGACAAACTTATTTTGGGCTCCAGTGTTGACTCTGACACGTTCTTCAATAAAAAACTGGTATTGATCGGAGCATAATCCGGTCTCGACTTTTGAAGCAAAGTTGTAGATCTATGAGTCAGGGACCTTGTGTGAAAATATGAGCCCAATTCGATAAAAATTGACCGAGTTATGAATTTTCGAAGTTTCGGCCCAGATGAAATAATATTCAGCATTCAGGATTTTCAGCGTGTCATGCACTCTGAGCAAAAAATGAAGGCATTTTGAATACCGTTTGAACTCAATACCTTCTGTGAAAATGTAGCCAAATCAATTTGTGAAATTTTGGCGCCGAAACCAGCTCGATACGATGAAAATCGACCAAGTTATGATTTTCTGAACATGACGCAAATAAACTTCTGTCACAAATTTTCTGTATGAAAATACTTGATAAATCCACATTTTTGAAGACCTTATGTTCGAAATTGTCTTCCAGCCGTGAGAGATGAAAACATAGATAATGTCAAGACGGAATTTTGGCCACCAGAACGGGTTCAAAACGAGTCACGATCTTCAAGTTATGAATTTTTTAGCGCGTAAAAACTGCACTTTCAGCACACTTTTTCACCGTATTTCTTCAAGAAAACTCACACATTCGGATACCTTCTTTAAAGAATTGACTCTTGAGCCGAACCTGAATTTGAGAATACGTTATCAGAGATATCTTGGCGAAAGAATACCTGAATATAACGCGCCGAGTTGGACTTGTGAATTTTTCTTGAAATGTTTTGAGAAATATGGGAGGGCAAATTTTGGGGTACAACAAACAAGAACTCATTTGAGCAGTTAATAAACATTAGCAATGCATGAAATTAATTATATGAATGTCTGAAAGAAAGCAAATCAAAGAAGATGAGTATTCTTGTTTCAAGGATAAATGGCCGTGACTTTCAACCTTTTCTTACCCTTAGGTATCTCAGGACTGATTTGCAATGGATGACTTGGACTGAAAGTGGCTGAATCTTTGGTTTTGAATTTGCCCTAATTATTGAAAATTTTGAGAGCTTTAGGGTTCTACTTTGAGGCAAATTTTAGTGTCCTTGGATGTATGAACATGTTGTCTATTTATAATGGAAAAGATCAGGTTAACAATATTGAATCAAATCTTGTGCAATCATGGTATAGTATTTGATTTGAATTTTGCATGAAAATTTTCTTTTTTAGGCCAATCTCATGCCAATCAATCTCACACGTTTTCGCTAGCTGGCCAAGAGGTTTTTTGACTTATGATTTGATTCAAAAATAAATTATCATGCCTTATATCATTTATTTGGTATTTTATTTGATTTATTTTGCTTTTAACTGAATAAAATCAAAATAAAAAGAAATAAAAATAATATAAAAAAATGAATGGATTAAGAGGTCTATTATGAGGTCAGGAATAGGTTGGACTTTAAAAGATAGGCCCATTAGCCCAAAAATTCAAATTTTCTCAATTTGGATTTCATGCATTTTCTCAAAATTTCCCAACTTGCACAAATCATATCTCACTAAATTTTTGTTATATGAAGGTGATCTTTGACTTTATGGAAAGATCAAGATGTCTCCTACAACTTTCATGTTGGTCATTTATTCATTTGAAGCCTTTATCTTGATGTAAAGTGCTTTGACAAGAAGTGCGTTGATCAAATGATGATTGTGACTTAAAAGTAATGATTTTGACCAAAAATATTGAAGTTTAACTGTAGATTGATCAACATTGACTTTTTGACCAATATAGTTGATTTTCAATCATCTGAGCAATTGACTGAGCAAAATTGTACTGAAAGGCTTGAAATTTGGTATGAGAGTACTTTGAGACATATGAGAAACCATGAAATCCACTTGAGGCATTAGAAGACCAATTTCCTTTGAGAAAAGTAAAACCCTAGTTGTAGGTCAACTTCTTAGGAGGAGGGTTTATCTGATCAATCTTTGAGTAGTCTTGAGCAATTGAGACATTCATGAGAATGAAGAGATATATGGACTCAATTTGTCTTGAAAATAGGAGTGGAAATTTTGGGGTACAACAGCTGCCCCTGTGCAATCTTCTTAAACCTGAAGAGTTATATTGGCATGCTCGACATTCGTGATCTGAAGGTGGAAGAGGATTGAACACTTAAGTGCCCAAATATTTGCACTCACATGTGTGCAAAGTAACACTGTTGGTTGATTATACTTCTTGAACGAGCTTAAAGATGACGTTTAGAGAGGTGATTGAGTGTCTTCGGAGATGGGCTTATAGATGCCATCCAAAGTAAATGTTGATAGGAGTATCAGAATGAGTCTATGCCGACCGTATTGGAATGAGTCTATGTCTGACTTTATCCAAAGGAGTATCAGAATGAACCTTAGTCTGGTTTTATCTGATTGATGCTTTTCAGAATGAATCTTTCTGATTTCATCTGAGGGAAATGTTTTTAGAATGAATCTATCTGATTTCATCTGAGGGAAATGCTTTTCAGAATTAGTCTTTTATACTTGAGAAAAAGAAAATGCAACTTGTTGTGTGGAGGCTTTGGTTCTACCAATCCTCTAATGAGTTCTAAATGCAAGTTTCAAGATGATCATCCAACTAACCACTAATCACTAATAATTGACTTTATCCTTTATTCTTTTATATGCCCCTTTTATTTTTATGCACTATTTATTTTTTAGCATTTACATTTCATGCCATTTTTTATCTTTGCTCATTTGAGCATTTACTTTCTTGTCATTTTTATTTTTTCTCACTTAGGCTTTACTTTTCTTTTTTTTCTTCAAAACATCTAATAATCAACATAAACCCTAAAAATCTTTAATGATACTTGTACTTTTTGGTTACTATCCTTGGCATTATGGAGCATTAGACTTTTTAGACTTATGATTAGAAACCTTGGCCTGTGAGTGGAGACCTTGTGATATTATCTGATTATTTTGTCTGGAGCTCTTGAGGTTTACCTCAAGACATTGGGTTGTTTGTTTGTTTTGTGTGCAGGTTATTGTGATTACACCATTGGTTTGTAATCTGGAATTCACCCGTATACAGTCGTTACTCTGCCCAATTTTTGAGAAGACTTAATACACTTGAAGTTTGGTTTTCCCAAGAGGTCTAGTATCATCTTCTTATTTGGTTTCAATCCAAAGAATGAGAATTATATTTTGGCTCATAGTGTCAAGTATTGGCTTCTTGTTGATCAAATGGTTCTTATCCCTAGCTTTTACTTTATGCTTTAGGATAGCCTCTTCTTCTCCTCCCATCTTCTTTAATTTCAAAAATCTTCTCCCCCCTTTTGAAAACTCTTCTTGTTTTAAACTTGAATTACTTTTATAATAAACTTGGACTTAGTTCCATGCATTTTCAAACATTTTCATAAATAAACTCCAATAAACTTAATAATACTTTGACATTTTTGTGAGAAGACTAAAAGTCAATCAATCTCATTTCAGACCATCTTGCCACTTTGGCTTTTATCTTTAAACTTTTCTCAAAAGATTGAACTCTTGTCAGTCCTTGTAGTGATGCAAACAACTATACTTCTATAATATATAGTAAAGAGAGATATTTTCCACTTGGGTGTTGAGTGAGGAATTATTGATTTTAAAATCCAAGCCATATCCTCCACTTTGAGATGATGTAAATTCTCCTTTCTCATGATTGTGGGTAGTAGGTATGTTTTCCACATGGACAATGACGATGATGTTTTATCTTATAAAATTGAGAAACACATTTGTGTTTTAAAATTTTTAAAAGAGGAACTACGTATACCCTGATCCCCTATTGCACGAAAATGTGGTACGTAGGCACTAAAGGTTCGCAACCGCGGCGGGTGCAAAAATCATAAAAAATATGTTTCTTTTCCCACCTCCACCATCTATTTTATACAACATTTTCATAGCCAAAATATACAGATTTTTTCAAAGAGGTTCCAGCAGAGTACCGTAGATGTTTAGGGTGCTAATACCTTCCCTTTGCATAACCAACCCCCTTACCTAGAATCTTTCCCCTTCTTTTTGGGTTATTCGCTCTTTTCCCATTCCTTTGGAAACAATAAAACACAGTGGCGATTTTTATTTTGATTTGTATAAGTCTAGTCAATCCAATGGCTTAGCCTTAAACATTTCTACCGCTACAGAAAAATGGCGACTTCACTGGGGAAATATTGACCTTTTGCTGGTCCATCCCTAAGTGGGTTGAGCCTATCTTTTTTATATCTGTATATGTGTTATTATTGTTTTTGTGTTATATGTTGTATATATGTTTGTCTGGATTTTCTTGGTTTTCAGGGTGCTTAGTGATTACTCATAATTCCTATACCCGGACTTGGGCAAACTTTAAGATAGGATGGGCGGTATAGTCATGTTAACTTTGAGGGAGTAATCCCAAAAAAGGAGGCATGAGATCCCCCACTTAGTAGAGGTCCCTTTGACTGTAGTGTCATTTACCGAGTAATCGGGAAGACGTGCTGCTTTCGACCTGGGAGCCTACTGAAGCTAAGGACCATAGAATACCAAACCCATCTTGGCCTTTTAGGTGTAGTGCGGAAGCTATGACGGAGTAATCCAGAAATAGTTGTCACGCGATACTACGCTCGGAAGAGTTTTTCTTTAGAATATTACTAATTATCGAGTTAATCGGGATGTTGGTAATATCCGAAGGAAGGATGTAGACTCTGGGAACCTCTAGAACCTTGTTCGGCAGGTGATAACTTTTAGACCAATACCTTATGGGTAGTACCTTCGACCTCATGCTCGTGACGTTGAACCTATGAACCCTATATGTGTGATCTTGTGTGTGATTGCTGCATCATGCATCCATGCACTCATAATCATCTTTTAGAGAAATCATATTTCAAGGGATTTAAAAGTTGACCATTTGTGAATATCTCAAGTACTTTTTAACCATGGATTCTGGAAAGAGAAATACCAGGAAGTACAGTTTCAAGGATCCCAAGATAGATGAGTTGATCAGTCTAATTCCCGAGATCGAGTGTTCTGCAGACTTTCAGAAGAAGTATGGATCCATTATTCCTCTCATGAAGCTGAAGATGAAGAAGGGTATTCTCTCGACCTTGGTCTAGTTCTATGATCCGATGTATCATTGCTTTACTTTTCCCGACTATCAGTTAATGCCCACACTGGAGGAGTATTCTTATTTATTGGATTTACTTGTTACCGATCGTGTTCCTTTTACTGGTTTGGAGGGAGAGCCAAAACCACATGAGGTTACTGCTTTGATTCATCAGGGGAAGTCTGAGGTGGAAGCCCATATGACTACTAAAGGATGGATTAGAGGATTACCAGCTCAGTTCTTATTGGAGAAAGCTCGTTACTTTTCTAGGACGAAGAGTACAATCTCTTTTGAGGCCATCTTTTCTCTTCTTGCCTACGGGTTGTTCTTATTTTCTAATATGGACAAGTTTGTTTACATTAATGCTATCAGGATCTTCATGATTGGAAACCCAGTTCCTACTTTGTTGGGTGATGCTTATTACTCTATTCATCTTCAGAATTCTTATCATGGGGGGATGATTATCTGTTGCACGCCTCTGTTGTGCCGGTGGTTTATCTCTCATATGCCTCAGTCTGATGCTTTTTGGGATGTCAAGAAAGAACCCCGTTGGGCTCCTAAGATCATGGCACTTACTCACTCGGATATTGATTGGTATCATCGAGCTTACCAGGATATAGAGATTATTGACAGTTTTGGTAGTTTCCCCAATGTACCTCTTCTTGGTACAAAGGGAGGAATTAACTATAACCTTGTTCTTGCACGACGTCAACTTGGTTATTCGATGAGGGATAAACCAAATAGTATTCATTTGAGTAGTTTCTTTTTGAAGGAAGGAGAAGACCATAGGGAAGCTGGGGAGCAGATTGCGAAGGCTTGGTGTCACATTCATAAGAAGATTAGGAACGTTTTGGGACCTAGGGGTGCTGTTTCTTTGGACCATATCTTCAGTGGGTCCAAACGAGAGCTATTCAGTTGAAGATGCCCCCAGAAAACACCTATGCCTGATCTATTTGTGAATACCACTCCTCCCTTATTAGATTATCTAGAAGAGCTGCAACTTGCTTTGGTTAGGATGCAACAGGAAAAAGACGCTTGGAAGAACAAGTTCCAAACTTTAGAGATTTCCTATAGAGCAGACTTGAAGGAGAAAGACGACTTGATTGAGATCCTTGAGAGTGGAGCGGTAGAGACTATGGAGAGGCAAGGGGATTTATTTTCTCCTAAGCCTCAATCACTGATCACTCACTTCTTGATTCAGGTGATTGGAAGGAGGTTTCCATTAGACATGCGGAAGAAAACTAGAGGTTGAAGGCTCAGATTGCCAGGCTCACAGGGAAGCGCCAGCGTATAGAGTAATCTCCATCAATTTTACTTCTCATGGTTTTAGATTTTTATTTCATCTTGTACTTGGGATCATTGAAACTTGTAATCCATTTTGGAATTGTTATAATACAAATTTTCAATATTTCAAATGCGTTATTACTTTGATATTTGCAATATGTCCACATTTTAAATCCCTTGAAATATTAAATAAAATCATGTGCATTGCATATCATGCATCATATTGTACATATTTCTTGCATTTGTTATGCATATCCAGGTGTCTTACCAAGCTTCTTTACTTCGTTCAGCAAGCTGACACACCACTACAACACTCAGGCTAATTTCAGAAAGAAGATGGACAACCTAGAACAAGAGAATCACGAGCTGCGTGAGGAGGTTTCTGCTTTGAAGCCCGGCATGGCCAATCTGAATACTCTGATGGAAGCTCTAGTGGTTGCTCAGAATCATCCACCGAGTGTTCAACCTCAACCAACAAGGGCAACTACTGAAGCTCCGACTGTTCCTGTATCTGCTACTCTAGCTGCTGTTCAGAATCACATGCATCAAGGTTATCTATGGGGAATACCAGATAATTTTTCACCTGAAGGTTTTAATCTTGGTCCTCAAGATACTACAATTGTTCAGACTATTGTTACTCCGGCACCTCATGTGGTGCATGTTGCTTCTGCTGCGCCTCCGTCGGTGAATATGATTACGTTTGTTAATGATGATGTGTGTCGTCCTTTCCCTCCACCGAGTGAAGACTTGGGTCTTTATGACATAATGGATGATTTTCAAGAGCAGTTTGACAAGATGCAAAGAGAGATGAAGGCCCTCAGGGGAAAAGAGCTATTTGGGCATAATGTGAATGAGCTATGCTTGGCCCCAAATCTTAAGATACTTGATAAGTTTAAGGTCCCAAAGTTTGAGAAGTACAAGGGTAACACTTGCCCTCGTGCTCATCTGGTGATGTACGTGAGGAGAATGTCTACCCATACTGATGATTAGCGTCAGCTGATTCACTTTTTTCAGGATAGTTTGACCGGTGCTGCGCTGAAGTGGTATATGATTTTGGACAACACCAATATCCATACTTTCAATGATTTGGGAGAAGCATTCATCAAACAATACAAGTACAACGTGGACGTGGCGCCTGACCGTGATCGACTCAGGGCCATGGTTCAGAAAGACAGGGAATCATTCAAAGAATATGCACAGAGATGGCGTGAGCTAGCCACCCAAGTGATTCCTCCCATGGAAGAGAAGGAGATGACTAAGATTTTCTTAGAAACGCTGGGTGCTTTCTACTACGAAAGGATGGTGGCAAGTGCGCCAAGTGACTTTACTGAAATGGTAGGAATGGGTATCCTCTTAGAAGAGGCTATAAGAGAGGTTTGCTTAACAAAGAGTGAAAGTTCTAGAGGTGTGAAGAAACCATCTTATGGGTTTACCAAGAAGAAGGAAGGGGATGCAAATGTTGTTATGCAAGAGAGGAGAGTTAATACTCCTAGAAGGAATTATCAGCGTCATCAGTAGGTCGCCTCAGTTACTCCAGTTGTGGGTGCATCTCCAACTACTGTTGCTTATCAAAGACCATCCCAACAGGGGAATCAAGGGTATAATCAGAGAAGGGAGAGTTATGACCCTATTCCTATGAGCTATACAAAGTTACTACCATCATTGATTCAGAAGAAGCTAGTTCAGACCCTACCACCTCCTGCCGTACCATCACCATTGCCTTGGTACGAAAAAGCAGATCAAACATGTGCTTTTCATCAGGGAGCACCAAGGCATAATGTTGAGAATTGTTATCCTTTGAAGACTGAGGTGCAGAAGTTGGTGAAGTCTGGTGTTCCATCTTTCAAGGATGTGGGACCTAATGTGAAAGACAATCCTCTACCCAAGCATGGGGGAGTAAATGATGTGAATATGGTGGCCGGTTGTCTAGGCAACTTCCAGATTTTTGATATTAATCTGGTTAGAGGAGATTTGGTGAGGATGCATGCAAACCTTTATGAATTTAGCTATTATACGCATGACCATGTTGGTTGTGCTATTTGCAGTACAGACATACAGGGTTGCGATAAGATAAAGGCTGATTTACAAGAGATGATGGATGAGGGCATAATCCACATAATCAGGCCTAGGGCACAGTATGAAGAGGAGGTGAATATGGTTTCTGGATGTCCTGGAGAATTCATAATTTTTGATGTAGAGTATATGAATGAGGACCTTGTGCAATTGCATGGTACCTTCTTCCATATGGCTGGTCAGGTGGAACACCAATATGGATCTTGTCGAGTTTGCTGCCAAGATTCCCGAGGATGTTCAATTGTAAAGAACGGTGTTCAGTCGTTGTTAGATAACGGAATTATTAAGGTTATAAGTCAAAGGGATGATTACCATGAAGTTGATATGGTTGAGGTTTATTTGATGGCAGAAGAGTCGGATGAAGAGTATGTCTCCGCAGATGAGTATTTCTCCTCAAATGAGGATTTGTTTTCTAGAAATGACTCAATAATGACTGATTGTGTTGAAGAAGGGGTAAACATCATTGTACCTTATTTTGGGGCACCCGCCCATCTTAAAGTTGAGTATTATAGCAAGCCAGTTGTTACCCCATTGGTGATTAGTTTACTAGGTCCTATCCCCTACAAGTCAGATAAGGCTAGGCCTTACAAATACAACGCTACAATCTTAGAGGATGGAGTGGAAGTTCCCATCCAGCCAATGCCTGATGTTGGGAATATTGCTGAAAATAGAAGGGTGACCCGCAGCGATCGTGTGTTTGCACCAGTTATTCGAAGAGATGTTAGTGCTGGAAAGAAAATTTGTGAGAATGTTGAACCCAAGAAGGCTACGGGTGAGACTAGTGGGGCTGCGTTAGAGAAAGAAAAGGATGATATTTTGAAGATAATCAAGATGAGCGACTACAAAACTGTAGATCAGCTACTGCAGACTCCTTCAAAAATATCTATCTTGGCTCTATTGATGAACTCCTCTGCTCACAGAGAATCCTTTATGAGGATACTGGACCAAGCTTTTGTGGAGAGTGATATGCTAATAGACCAATTCAGCAGTTTAATAGAGAACATTACATCATGTAATAACTTGAGCTTCTGTGACGATGAATTACTAGATGAAGGAAGGAATCACAACTTGGCCCTCCACATCTCTATGAACTGCAAGAATGATTCACTATCCAATGTGCTGATTGATAATGGATATGCTTTAAACGTTATACCGAGGAGTACGCTTATGAAGTTGAAATATCAAGGAACACCTATGCGCCCGAGTGGCATCATTGTGAAACTGTTTGATGGATCAAGGAAATCTGTTATTCGTGAGGTGGACTTGCCTATTCATATAAGACCACATTTGTTTTCAGATTACTTTCCAGGTAATGGATATTGTACCCGCTTATAGCTGTTTGCTAGGAAGACCATGGATACATGAGGCAGGGGCTGTCACTTCAACTTTACACCAGAAACTGAAGTTTGTATGTGAAAGGAAAGTAGTGATCGTAAATAGGGAACAAGTATTATTGATTTGTCCTCTTTTAGCATTATGGAGGCGGATAAAGCGGCTGTTGGAACCCAATTCCAAGCCTTATCCATTGATAATATAATAGGAAATGAGAATTCCATGGTTTCGCTTAAGGATGCGCAACAGGTTGTACGTAAGGGTCATAGTGAAGTATGGGGACAAATTATGGATCCACCTGTAAACAAGAACAGAGGTGGCTTGGGGTTCTCTTTGAAGAATGACAAAGGTAAGGGCATGAAGCCGAAGTCTACTGTAAGCAAATATCAAGACATCTTCTGTAGCGGGGGTTATCTTCATCCAACTATTTCCATCCAACTGTTTCCAGGATCAATGCCATTGTGGAAGATGAAGCAGAGCAGGAAAGGCCGAATTATGTGACACACGGAGTTAGGGTCCAGAACTGGATCACCATTGATGTTCCTTCTTGCATACATGTTTCAAAGTAATTTGTTTTGTTAATCTTTTTGAAAAGCTTTCACTCTGCCCGAGGTGGAAGTATTAATGTTGTAGGGCTTATCTGTTTCTGTGACTTTTAAAATCAATAATAAAAGTTGTCTTTGTTTCCCAAATTGTGTCTTTATTTTCTGCTTTTTCTCGGAAAATGGTAATAAAAAAACCCTTCAAAATAAATAATAACTGAAATTCAATCTGCATGATTACTTGTTATATGTTTCAGTTTCTAAAAGCAACTATAAATCATATATGCGGATTAATTAAAAAACTCGTTGAATACAAGGACCCTTCATCCTCTCCCAACTTTTAATGTCCTGTGTATGGGGCTGAAGAAGAAGATTATGATGAGATTCTAGAAGAGGTCTCACGGTTTCTTGAGCACGAGGAAAATACCATTCATCCATATAAAGAGCCATTGGAAGTGATCAATTTGGGTTCAGAAGATGATCCAAAGGAAGTCAAGATTGGAGCATTGTTGCATCCTGATGTGAATAGAAGGTTGATTGAGCTGTTGAAAGAGTATGTGGATATTTTTGCTTGGTATTATCAAGATATGCCTGGTCTAGATACATATATTGTGGAGCACCGTTTACCGTTGAAGCCAGAGTGTACGCCAATCAAACAGAAGTTGAGAAGAACTCACCCAGATATGGCAGTGAAAATCAAAGAGGAAGTTCTAAAGCAGATTAATACTGGTTTTCTTGTGACGTCAGTGTATCCTCAATGGATTGCCCATATTATCCCAGTACTGAAAAAAGACGGAAAAGTCCACATGTGCGTAGATTATAGAGATCTGAATAAAGCTAGTCCAAAAGATGATTTTCCATTTCCACACATTGATATGTTAGTGGATAGCACAGCAAAATTCAGAGTATTCTTGTTCATGGATGGATTTTCCAAGTATAATCAAATAAGAATGGCGCCCGAGGACATGGAAAAAACAATGTTTATCACACCCTGGGGAACATTCTGTTACAGAGTGATGCCCTTCCGGTTGAAGAACGCTGGTGCAACGTACCAGAGGGCTATGACAACCCTATTCCATGATCTGATGAACAAGGAAATCGAATTATATGTTGATGATATGATTTCCAGATCCCAGACTGAAGAAGGGAATGTAGAAGATTTGTTGAAGTTGTTTCAGCGTTTGAGGAAGTATCGTCTCCGCTTGAATCCAAATAAATGCACCTTCGGTGTTCGATTAGGGAAATTGTTGGGTTTCATTGTTATCCAGAAAGGAATTGAAGTTGACCCTGATAAAGTCAAAGCAATTCAAGAGATGCCAGCGCCAAGGGCTGAAAAGCAAGTCAGAGGTTTCCTCGGGTGTTTGAATTATATTTCCAGATTCATTTCCCACATGACTGCAACATGTGAACCGATCTTTAAGTTGTTAAAGAAAGATCAAGGTTGTGTATGGACGGATGACTGCCAAAGGGAATTTGAAAGTATTAAAGAATATCTTCTTGAACCTCCTAACTTGCTCCCCCCTGTCGAAGGAAGACCGTTGATTATCTGTCTGACAGTGTTAGATAATTCCATGGGTTGTATTCTGGGACAACAGGATGAAACAGGGAAGAAAGAGTTCGCCATTTATTACCTCAGTAAAAAGTTCACTGATTGTGAGTCGCGGTATTCCATGCTGGAAAAGACATGTTGTGCTTTGGCCTGGGCGGCAAAGCATTTGCGGCAGTATATGTTGAATCACACTACTTGGTTGATCTCCAAAATGGATCCAATCAAGTACATTTTTGAAAAGCCTGCTCTTACTGGGAGAATTGACCGCTGGAAGATGTTGCTATCTGAATATGATATCAAATACCGCACTTAAAAATCTATTAAAATCAGTGTGTTGGAAGATTATCTTTCTCACCAACAAGTGGAGGATCATCAGTCTGTAGAGTATGAATTCCCCGATGAGGATGTGATGTTCCTGAAAGTGAAAGATTGTGATGAACCATTGCCTGAGGAAGGTCCTGACCCTGAATCTCGTTGGAGTATAATATTTGATGGAGCTGTGAATGCTTATGGTAAAGGAATTGGTGTTGTGATCGTCACTCCACATGGATCACACATTCCTTTTACCGCAATGTTAACGTTTGATTGTACTAATAATATGGCAGAATACAAGACTTACATCATGGGTCTCGAAGAAGCTATTGATCTCAGAATTAAAAATCTAGATGTGTATGGTGATTCAGCTTTGGTAATAAATCAGATTAAAGGAGAATGGGATACTTGTCACCCCGACTTGATCCCTTACAAAGATTATGCTAGAAGATTGTTACCCTTTTTCAATAAAGTTTAATTCCATCACATTCCTAGAGATAAAAATCAGATGGCGGACGCTCTGGCAACTCTGGCTTCTATGTACCAAGTGAACACTTGGAATTATATACCTCGAATTATGGTTCGGAGATTGGATAGGCCTGCTCATGTGTTTACGACAGAGGAGGTGGTAGATGAAAAACCTTGGTATCATGACATCAAGCATTTTTTTCAGACTCAAGAATACCCGATTGGTGCTTCGAAGAAAGATAGAAAGACACTGAGAAGATTGGATGGCAGTTTCTTCCTCAGTGAAAATGTGTTGTATAAAAGAAATTATGACATGGTCTTGCTCAGATGCGTGGATAGACACGAAGCAGACATGTTGATGCATGAGATTCATGAAGGTTCATTTGGCACTCATTCCAATGGACATTCAATGGATAAAAAGATGCTAAGGGCATGTTACTATTGGCTGACAATGGAATCTGATTGTTATAAATTTGCAAAGAAGTGTCATAAATGTCAGGCTTATGAAGATAAGGTCCATGTGCCTCCGACACTTCTCAATGGGATCTCTATTCCATGGCCTTTCACTATGTGGGGTATTGACATGATTGGGATGATAGAACCCAAAGCGTTGAATAGACACCATTTCATCTTGGTAGCAATTGATTACTTTACCAAATGGGTGGAGGTTGCTTCATATGTCAATGTTACTAAGCAGGTGGTTATGCGTTTCATCAAGAATAATCTTATATGCCGGTATGGTGTGTCGAGCAGAATTATCACCGACAATGGCTCGAATTTGAACAATAAAATGATGACAGAACTGTGTGAAGAATTTAAGATTGTTCATCACAATTCATCTCCATACAGGCCAAAGATGAATGGGGTTGTTGAAGCTGTCAATAAGAATATCAAGAAAATTATCCAGAAAATGGTTGTTTCTTATAGGGATTGGCATGAAATGCTCCCTTTTGCTCTACATGGATATCGAACATCTAACCGCACTTCAACAGGAGAAACCCCGTTCTCCCTGGTGTATGGAATGGAAGCTGTACTCCTAGTCGAGGTTGAGATTCCCTCTTTGCGTGTGATAATGGAAACCAAGTTGTCAGAGGCTGAATGGGTCCAAAACCGGTTTGACCAATTGAATTTGATCGAAGAGAAGATAATGACAACTTTGTGTCATGGACAATTATATCAGAAAAGGATGAAGAAGGCTTTTGATAAGAAGGTCAAACCTCGTAAATTTAGAGAAGGCGACCTCGTGCTCAGAAAGATCATGTCTTTCAACACTGATTCTAGGGGCAATTGGACTCCCAACTTTGAAGGCCCATATGTTGTCAAGAAAGCCTTCGCTGGAGGTGCATTAATTCTTGAAACTATGGATGGCGAGGATTTCCCACATCCCATGAATGCTGATGCAGTCAAGAAATACTTCGCCTAAAGAAATAAAAGAACAACTCGCTAAGTTAAAAACCCAAAAGGGCGGATTAGGCAAAAAAGAGCATCTCTGTAGGCCGGAAACCCGAAAGGTCGGTCTAGGCAAAAATTAGAGACATAAACAAAATAAATTTCTCGCTAAGTTGAAAACCCGCAAGGGCGACTTAGGAAAAAGTTAGGGACTTTCTTGGCAAGTAACTACATCAGATGAGACTTGATCATTGGAGCAACAATCTTCTAGGATTCTCATCACACTTTAACAGAAGTTATTGCTCAGGATTTCAAAATTTGTTAGAGGGGATAATGGTCATCGTATCTCAATTAATCTTTTCCATTATATATTACCATTTTCCGAACTTTGTAATTATCCATGGAGTCTCGCCATTCGCAGACTACCATTCTATTAATGAAATTTGAGCTTTTACCCAATTCTTTATATTTCTTATTTTATTTAGCTTGCAAAGACTCCATTTATTATTGATAATAACTTTCAAAGCAAAAAGATTAAATAAAAAAATCGATTTTTCAAAAAGAATTTACAATTCGCTTTTACCTTGGAATTAGTGATGAAATAATGGCAACAAAAATGGTGATCCCAGGAATGGAGAAACTCCAGTTTATTTTAAGAAGTTTTTGTTCCCCTCGGGTAGGTTTACTCAGGATGATTCTCCGTATTGGGTTCGTGACTCCAATATCCTCGGTCAAGTTTGGATTCATTTCTCCTCTTTTCTGAATTTTCATGATATGAAGTTTCAATCCAAGATTTCTCCAGTGAAGTTTTCATCCGGTCTAATGGAAGTTCTTTTTCCAGAAAAGTTGGTACCATAATCACTCTTGAATAGCGCAGGTCCCTGGTTTCGCTAGTGAAGAACGTATTATGGTTTTCCCTTTGAAGATGTGGTGTTAATCTCCCCAATGAAGTAGGCTTGAATTCCCCTGTGAATATTTTGATGATTTGGAGTCCATCTTCTTTACTTGAGACTAGTTTTGCAATCCCAAGTAGAAGTGTTACTTTTGAAAACATTTGTTTCCCCAGTGAAGCCTGGAGAAGGATGTTCTATCCATGTATCTGTACTATTTTATCATTTTGATTTGTTTACTTCCAGATTGTGTTTCTCCCCAGTAAAGCTAAAGTAGGAAGTAGGTTTTGTTTCCTCAGTTGGCATTTACTTTTTCTTGGAATGATCATCCTGGATGTTGTTTAGCCGAGTGTTGTTTATGCCAGAGTTGGTTTTGCTTGGTTACTCCCAGGGTTGTGTATATGTTTTGTCAGCATACGCACGATAACACTCATACATTCATACATACATTATGCATAGCTAAAATTGGAAAATCATTGTTCGTTGACATTTTTTAATGTTTTGTTGACATATCACTCTGTTTTGCAGAGTTACATTGTCCTCTCTTCAATAGAGTGTTGGCCCTAAGCAGAAAGCGTATATTCTTTCAATTTCCCCACTGAGTTGTCCCTCGTGGAAGATTTTTGCTTTAGCCTTCCTATACAGCTCCTTGTTTGGACGGATTTGGTTTTCCCTCTTGAGTTTATTTCTCAAAGGATGTATTTTGGTTGACTGTTTGATTACAGTTTATTTCTGGTTTGAATCTGTGGTTCCACAACAATATTATATACTTTGGATTTCTGAAAGCTCCGAGTTTTGGTTTGTGCATTTATTTTGCACAAGAAGACTTTATCTCCTCAGCAAGAATATCATGGCAAATCCCCAGGAAGTCATATTTCTTTCCCTAGGAAGCCATATTTCTATCCCCGGAAAGTCATTTCTTTTTACAATCCTCCATGACAACAAGTAGCAGGTCTCTTTATTTGAGCAACTTGTGCTTCCCTGTAAAAGTCGACGTAACCTTTTTGCTATCTCCTCTATGAGTGAACAGTTTGCAGTCCATCGTCAGTTTACGCCAGTGGAGGGTAAGACTTTTAAATTCGCAGAAACAACTCGTTGTGAAATCTTTGCAAGTGGAAGTCTCTTTATTTGAGACAGCCTACATCTTACCCTTTCCAGGCAAATTCCTCGGTTAAAGAAGAAGTTGAGACCCGTTCTAGGCGAAATTCCAGAATTCTAGGGAAACTTGTTATCTTTTTTCTACCCTCAGTGAAAGTTGGTAGTTCATCGTCAGTGAACGGAGATACTATGATATATTCTCTTTCTACCTTCAATGAAAGTTGGTAGATCACCATCAGTGAAAGTTGGTGTTTGTTATCTTTTTTCTACCCTCAGTGAAAGTTGGTAGTTCATCGTCAATGAACGGTGATGCTATGATATATTCTCTTTCTACCTTCAGTGAAAGTTGGTAGATCACCATCAGTAAAAGTTGGTGTTTGCTATATTTTTGCTACCCTCAGTGAATGTTGGTAGTTCATCGTCAGTGAATGGCGATGCTATAATATTTTCTCTTTCTACCTTCAATGAAAGTTGGTAGATCACCATCAGTGAAAGTTGGTGTTTGTTATCTTTTTTCTACCCTCAGTGAAAGTTGGTAGTTCATCGTTAGTGAATGGCGATGTTATGATATATTTTCTCTCTACCTTCAGTGAAAGTTGGTAGATCACCATCAGTGAAAGTTGGTGTTTGTTATCTTTTTGCTACCCTCAGTAAACGTTGGTAGTTCATCGTCAGTGAACGGCGGTGCTATGATATTTTCTCTTTCTACCTTCAGTGAAAGTTGGTAGATCACCATCAGTGAAAGTCGGTGTTTGTTATCTTTTTGCTACCCTCAGTGAACGTTGGTAGTTCATCGTCAGTGAATGGAGGTTCTATGATATTTTCTCTCTACCTTCAGTGAAATTTGGTAGATCACTATTAGTGAAAGTTGGTGTTTGTTATCTTTTTGCTACCCTCAGTGAAAGTTGGTAGTTCATCGTCAGTGAAAAGCGATGCCATGATATTTCTTTTCCTTCTACCTTCAGTGAACGTTGGTAGCTCACTGTTGTACCCCAAAATTTGTCCTCTCATTTTATCAACATTTCTCATCACAAGGCTCTTGGAATTCAAGATCAAGCTAGGGTTTGCTCTGCTCAAGGCACCTTCTTGCACTGTTGACCTAAACTAGGGTTTGAGTTTGCACAAGGATTTTTGGACCTTCAATGCCAAAATTGACTTTCATACTTCATATTGGACTCATAAGTTTGCCCATACCAATTTTCAAGCCTTGAATCAAATTTTTGCCCAGTCAATTGGACAGTTGGCCTAGAAATCAGTTGTATTGGGGAGAAAGTCAGCTGTGAGCAATTTACAGTCAAACCTCATGAATTTTGACCCAAATCAACATTATGAACTCATATGAACCATTTGATCAAGTTTGGACCACAATTCCACAAGAAATTTGATCAGATCACCAAAAGGGCAAAATGGTCATTTTTAGGGTTTTGACTGTACAAAGGCAATTTTTGACTGTTTGACCTAGCCAATGGCAAATTAAGCTCAACCATGGACTCAGGGAATCAATGAAATTATCTTGACCTATTCAAAAAGTTCAAAAGATCTCAAATGCATAGGATTGACAGATGAATTTTTCAGTCAACTGATCAAAATTTGACTGTACACTGAAAAGTAAAACTTTGACTTTTTGGTCAAAATCAAGTGCAAAGAGTCATTTTTCATCAAGATGTGTCAAATTATGAAACTTGTTCATCAAGAAACCCAAATTTGCAAATTAGGGTTTGAAATTGATAAATTTCATAACTTAGAAATTTTCTAAGTTATGAAATTTTCTTAATTTTTCCTAACTTTGCCCCACATTTTCACTATGATGCAAATGGATTCAAACAAAACTTACAACATTAAAGTGGTATTCCTACACAAATTCTACAAATTTGATTCACAAAGTTTTCTCAAAAGAAGCTTGGATCTCAAGTTATGATTTTTGGAACAAGGGTCCCTAAAACTTTTAACTTAGAGAAATTTTGCCCTAGTTTAGGCAGGATTTTTACCCATCTTCTTGGCCATTTTTCACATAGTTCCACTTGGAGTATAAAGTTGCATGTCAAATATGGATTATAGTACATGTTGCAAGCTTTCCAAATTGTCCAAGAACTCCTCAAACACATTTGTGGTTAGGGAGAATTGAATGCTTGAAGTTGGCAAAAACTAACTTTGTATCCATGGCCAATACATGTTCATACAAGTTGCAAAATCTGTCCAAACTAGCTTAGTACTTGATTACAGGTCTCTAAACCCTTCAACACTCAAAAATTGAATGCAAACTCATTGGGCATTGGTGTTATTCTGATCATTAGATCTTGGCACAATGAATAAATCCATTTATGGCATAAAGGTTGCAATACCATTTCCATAAAGCATACTTTTTGCAATTTTGTATTTCTTGAGCCTTGGACCTCTTTCTTTGCAGCAAACAAGTTCCACAAACTCAGGCAAAGGCACAAGAAACTTGTGCATGCTTGGAGATAGCCTGTACAGGCCTACCTCATATCACTTCACACTTTTCTTTCAAAACAAGTCAATTTTCCAAAAGGACATAACTTGCATATCTGATATATTCAACTCTTGCCAACATTCCAAACAAGTTTTCTGCATTGCCCTAAGCCAGAAACACGAATTGTTGAGCCCTCAAGCCTTCCAAAACACCAAATCACATTCTTCTTGCAAAACAGGGCACTCCCTACAGATTCACATCCATCACACAAACCACTCGTGCGTTTAGCCTCAAACTTGTTCCAATACCTTCCATTCAACTCACTCAAGCTATCCCAAACCTCCATTGCCAACCGTAACTCCATTTACAGTGTTCACCATTTCTGTTTTGAAGCTTTGCAGGTTGAGTTCTATAGAGAGATTCAGACCATTTCAAAGCAAACTAAGCATTGGGAAAGGTCCAGGGAACATCAAGCAAGCTCAAAAGAACCTCAGGCCTCACTGAAAGTTGTTGCATTGCCATACTCGAGCTTGACTGAAACAGGTATTTCTCAAACTTCTATCTCTCTATTTAGGAACATTTAGCCTTAGGTTTGTGAATGAAAGATGTAGTACTCATTGCCATGAAACCATACATATGCTCAGTTTTCATTTATATTAAACGTGCTAAGAGAATTTCATCCATGAACATGCTGAAAAAACTAGGTCAGATTTTAGGGCCAGAGAAATTCTCTCTGGTCTTTGAGAGTTAGGTTAAGTTTTTTATATGGTTAGAATCGTGGTTTGATGCTCTACAAGTTTCATGTTTTGAGTTTTGGCAAAAGATCACAAATACAGGAGTTAGCAGTTTGTGCAGGGCGCACGTTTTTTCTATTTGAACAAGGAAGAAGATGAAGTGGAAATGGGCTGGGCTAGCTTGTTCTGCTTCTAACACCCCCCATTTTCAGTTTTACACCCCCTGGCCCATTTTCTTTATATTTTGTTATTTTTGCATTTTCATTTCATTTCTGATTTTATTTATTTATCCCCAAATATAAAAAATGCTCAAAAATATTTTTACATTTTTTTTTACATTTATTTGGCATTTTATTCTTTTCTTCTTAACATTAAAAACACTTTTAGTACTTTTTATTATTTGTTTAAATTTAAAAATAATGTAAATAATACTTTTAATTTTATTTCTTATTTTTATTCACACTGAAAATATTTTCTTGAATATATTTTATTTTTATAAATATTTTATTTTATTTTACACATATATACATATATATATATATTTTTTCAAGAAAATATTTACATATATATATATATATATACATATATATATATAAAATAAAACAAAATATTTATAAAAATAAAATATATTCAAGAAAATATTTTCAGTGTGAATACAAATATATTCAAAAAAAGTGAATATATATACTTTTATTTTATTAAAAACATAAGATAAAAATACAAAAATATTAAATTTTTATTTTTATTATTATTTATACTAAAAAACACATTTTTTTAATATATTTTATTTTTGTACATATTAATATATTTTTTGTATGTAAATAATATAATATATTATTTTCTTAAAAGAATTAGGGTTTACCCCTTTTATAAATAAAATTAATCCCTTTTTTATTTATTTATTTCTTTGTATTTTCTTTACATTAAAAAATACTTTACATACATAAAAACTTCTTTTTTGCATAATACATTTTATTGGATATTTATTTTGTACATTTAAATATTTATGCATTGTAATTCAAGTTGGTTGTAATAACTTAGGGTTTATATTTCTTGTCAATTACCCCATATTCAAAACTTGTACCCCCATCCCCATAATCATGTTGTAATAGCTTAGAATTTAAATTCTCGCACTTAAGGCTTTCAATTATGCCATGATTAGAGAATTAGAGTTTGTATGCAAAATCAAAACCAATAAATAGTTTGACCTAATCAAAGACAAAAATGCATGAAAAAACCAACACAATGCACACTTGCACCCCTAGGGTTACAATCCACTTGTTGCCTTCAAAAATGGGCCATGGTATGCATGTTGAGTACTTTGGCAAAACAAAAACAAAACAAAAGATCATAGTCCCTCGATGACGCTATCTTGGTTGCCTAAACAAAAATGACCAAGTCCCTCAAGAAAATTGCCAAAGATACTTGACACAATTGCTATCATGGTCTATACGATGACCCGTGCCTGTCCCGTTTAACATCCTAACACAAGGTTGTTCACCAAATACAATGGTGAAACAACACTGTTAAAAGGGTTGAAAAACATAAGAAAGATCTTTGAGTAAAATAGGGTAGATAGCTCTTAGTTACTTGATCAAAAGCTTGCAAAAACATCCTTGCTATTTTCAAAACACACTTCACAACACAATCAAACTTTCAAACATTGAAAACTTTTCAAAAGACAAAAACACCTTTGTATACATTCAAACAAGAATCATTACAAAGGTTGCCACAACGATGGCCTCTTTTCAAAACATCTTTCAAAACCACACACAAAGCACTATTTCAAACAATTGAAGAGCACCATTTCAAACAATTGAAAAGGAAAGCAAGTGATCTAAACAAGTAACTAAGAGCCCATGGAAAACCATGGATGAAAAGGGTGCTAATACCTTCCCTTTTCATAATCTACTCCCAGAACCCAAGAAAATATCTCAAAGGTCTTTCCTGTGCTTTTTGACCTTTCCTTAGGATAAAATAAAAAGTCGGTGGCGACTCTTGCTAAACCGAAACATTTGCGAACACAAGCGCAAAACCTCAAGTCAGTTCTCCCACCGTATCACAGAACTGGAGACTCTGCTGGGGAAATCTTTAAAAGTGGAGTAACCTTAGGGTTTAGATCACCTTTGCATGCTTATCTTGATTGCTTTGTTTGCTTTACATTTGGTTCTCTTGTTTGGGCTTGAAATCCTCTACCCGGATTTGGGAAACATTCATAGGTAAATAGCAATACGTTGTGGAAACTGTGCGGGGTATACCGACATGGTTGAAGCAATAGCTATATTAGTGCGACATGTTTGTGAGTACCAGTAGCCTTTGAGTCAATCAAAGAGAATATGGGGCCGCTGAGTGATGTCATGAAGCACTAATGAACTCTTAGAACCTTACTTGACCATCTTAGCCTTTATTAGGGGTAGTGAGATGACCGCCTTTGGTGTAGTCCGAAGTTGGTAGATATTCGATACTACACTCATTGAGGGTTGTTTTCTTGGAATATTTTGGTCGCCAGTTAAGTGGCTAAACCAAAACAATGAACATAGAAAATAATCCAATGATATTGAGCTCCTTAGAACCCGGTTACTATTTATAGGATAGGTTGAGCCAACTAACTTCAAGAGGGTACTTACCTATGAAACCTCATGCAAGCCTGAACCTAGGATCTTGTGTGACTTGTTTGTACATGTGCTTGTGCATACATCATGAACATCATAAAGCATCATATGCATCCACTAACCATTTCAAGGGTTTGGATCTTCATCTTTGTTCTTGTTTTGTAGGTCATGGAATCTCTTCGCAGGAAAACAATACAAGTCAACCTTGTGAGAATCCCTTCTCAGCTCAAGGAGCTTACTTCCAAGATTCCAGAGAATTCTCCTTTTAGTGAAAGACATGGTATACTTCTCATCTTGGTCAACTCCAACATTGAAGAAGACATGGTGAAAGTTCTCTTCCAGTTCTTTGACCCCATACACCACTGTTTCACATTCCCTGATTATCAACTAGTACCTACTTTGGAGGAATTTTCTCAACTCCTGAGAATTCCTATTCTTCATCAACTACCCTATAACGGTACGGAAAAAGAACCAAATCCTGAAGATATTGCTCAAGCATTACACTTGCAACCATCTGATATCAAAGGACATTGGGAAACCAGAAGTGGTGTCAAGGGTTTCTTGGCAAAGTTTCTGTTTGAGAAGGCACAAGACTGCTGGAATTCACTGGATTTACAAGCTTTTGAGGAGATTGTAGTACTTCTCATCTATGGGTTGATCTTATTCCCAAACCCTGATCAGTTTATAGATGTGAATGATGTCAAGATTTTCATATCTCGGAATCATGTGCCTACATTGCTTGGGGACATCCTACACTCATTTTACACACGAACAATGAGGAAAAGAGGTGTTCTCATGTGATGTACTCCTCTTCTAGCAAGGTGGTTTATTTCTCACCTTCCACAAATAGTTTTGAAGAATGAGTAGGGTTTAAGGTGGTCACAACGGTTGATGACCCTCACACATTCTGATGTACATTGGTGTTCTCGGTCCAGAGAAAATGTCATCATCATTGATCGTTGTGGGGAATTCCCTAATGTCCCACTACTTGGCATTAGGGGAGGCATTACCTACAACCCCTGTATAGCTTTGAGACAATTTGGATATGCTTGGAGGGATGGCCCTCATGACATGCTGATCCCTGACTTGGTTTTTGACTTCGACAACGACGCTCAAGGACTTCGACAAAGGTTTATCAGAGCTTGGAGGATGCCCAACAAAGTGGATAGTAAGACACTGGGGCACAAGAATTCCATCCCCCTTGAGCCTTATCTCAAGTGGGTACGAACCCGCGCCCAAAGTCCTATAATGCCTTACCCTGATATTCTCCCCGTGATCAAAGAGCCTGTTATGGAAGGAGAGGTTCCATACACCCCCATACATCCTGACATGCCAACATCATTGGAAGAATTGCAAAAGAGTTGGATCCAACTCAAAGAAGAATGAAATACTTTTGAAGCCAACTTTTATGCCAGTGAGAAGAAGGTTTTGGAGCTTACCCGCGGACTTCATGAAGAGGAAACTCACAACACTTACATCGCACCAAAGAGGATGCCCAATGTCTTTTTACATTAAGAATTTTGTAATATTTTGCCCATGGGGCATTTATGTACTAACAAATTTCTTCTTAATATGACGTGTGTTCTTTTTGTTTGCAACAAACTTGAATTTCTGAATCCTTGAATGCATTACATGAATAACATATCATTCATCATATGCATAAACAGGTCTTCACACCAGGTTTCCTTATCTTTCTGCTGTTTATTTCATCAAGATGGATTTGGAGCAGACGATTAAGGATCTACAACATAGAATTCGCAATTCCAACAACTCCTCGTGACCTTAGCAAAGGGTCAATAGGACCTTAAAGCACTGTTGGAGAAAGAGAAAAAGAAGAAAAGGACAGGTGTGGTTACTATGGGAAGAAGGTTTGAAAGTCGGGCTAGAAAGGCCCTCAAGTTCCCCTCGACGCCTGATCAAGGGGCTGGTAAAGGAAAAGGAGCTGCAATGCCTTCCGAATCTTAAGTTGAAGAAGAATAAGAGGAATAGGACGAAGATTACTCCGAACAGCAATATCCCCCAGCGGATGATAAGTATAAAAATCTTGAGGATCAGTTAGCAGCCATGGAGTTGCAAAGGGTACCTGATTTAGATTTCGAAGAACTAGGTTTGGTCGCTGGGATCGTCATTCCTCCCAAGTTCAAAGTACCTACATTTGCTAAGTATGACGGTTTGTCCTGTCCAAAGATGCATTTGAGGTCCTACGTCAGAAAGATCCAACCCCACTCCTCTGATAAGGATCTTTGGGTCCACTTTTTTCAAGACAGTTTGTCAGGCACACAATTGGACTGGTTCTATCAACTTGAGAGATCGGATGTTCATAACTGGGAAGACTTAGCTGATGCGTTCTACCGACAATACCAATACAATGCTGATTTAGCGCCCACTCGTACTCAATTACAGAGTATGTGTATGGCTTCTAATGAGGGATTTAAAGAGTATGCCCAAAAGTGGTGTGATCTGGCTGGAAGGGTGCAGCCACCATTGTTAGATAGAGAGCTGGTTGACATGTTTTTAGGGACCCTGTCTGGCCCATTCTTCAATCGTTTAATCGGGAGTTCATCTGCAGGATTCACCGAATTAATTCTGACCGGTGAAAGAGTCGAGGCTGGCATTAAAAGTGGTAAAATTCAGAAAGATGCCTCCGTGTCCACTGCTATTAAGAAGACCTTCCCAGCTAAAAAGGAAGTTTCTGCCGTTCACAATCAAAGAAATCATGGAATAATCGAGCGCCGACCAACGGTGGGGACTGTGATGATCTAAAACTCTTCAACCGATCAACCTCGCAGCAATCAACCAAGATCTAACCAACAAAGGGTAGAAAGGCCACAACAGAAATTCACCCGAATCAACATGACACCGGCACAAGTCCTCCCTCATTTGTTAAATCTGAATCTCACCAATTTGAAAGAAGCGTCGAAAAATCCTAATACCTCTTCTCCTTATTATCACTCCAATGCAAAATGTGCGTACCACTCCGACAGTGTAGGGCATGATACCAATAACTGTTGGGCGCTTAAAAACAAGATCCAAGACCTGATAGACGCTAAGGAGGTAGAGTTTGATGCTCCTGAAAAACCCAACGTGATATCCGCTCCAATGCCCAAGCACGGTCATAATGTTCATGCCGTTATGGAAGACCTTCATATTACCAATGTTGCTGACCTTTTGACTCCGTTACCAGTGATTAAAGTGAATTTGATGAAAGCCGGGATATTCCCAGGCTGTGAAAAAGACTGTTACTTTTGTTTAAACATACGAGCTGACTGCCCAATGTTGAAATCAGGCATCCAATGCCTGATGGATACCCAAGAGATACTCTTTCAAAAGACTCCTGTTGATACCACCAATCCTGTTACTCCTGCTACCTTGTTACTCCTACCAATGAAATTGAAATAATAACCATCTCCGACAATCTTCCCAAGACCTGCAAAAGGCCTGTCAAGATTACGCCTGATCCTAAGTTTGTGCCGTTGAAAATCACCATGCCGGGGCATGTCCCGTATAAATCTAACAAGACGATACCATGGAATTACGGAGGAGAAATCTTCTACCATGGTGTCAAACAGATTGAATCAGTCCAAGAGAATTCTGATGATGAAACCCCTGATATAGGGAATATTGCGGGAACAAGCAAGATAAATCGTAGCAGAAGGATCTTCTCTCCGGAGATTGCTCCTCCACGAGCAGTCTTCGGACCGTCGAAAGCTTCTGTGCCTGTCAAGCCATCTGTGCGAAGCCCGATAATTAAAGAATTGGATACTCCTGAAGTTAGACCCTCTGTTGATACCACCGATAAGGGTAAGGGGATACTAGAAGAGCCTGTCAGGATGAAGGCTCAGACTGTGGTAATCCCCGAAACCACACAGAAAGAGATGGAAGAAATCTTAAAGATAATCAAGAAGAGCGACTACGATGTCGTGGAGCAGCTAGGGCAGACCCCTTCCAAAATTTCCATGTTGGCTCTCCTACTCTGCTCTAAAGCTCATGCTAAGGCCTTAATCAAATTTCTAGAGACGGCACACGTGCCTCAAGAAAATTCCGCTGACCAGTTTCAAGAGTGCGTGGCTAGCCTTACTGCCGATAACGGTCTTGGTTTTTCTGATGCTGATTTGACCCCTAAGGGAAGGAAGCACAACGATGCGCTGCACGTCTCGGTAGAGTGCAGAGGGACTACACTGGCCCATGTCTTAGTTGATACCGGTTCATCTTTGAATGTCCTCCCGAAGAAGGCATTGGACATGCTAGACTGCGAAGGTTTGACTTTAAAACCTAGTAACATCATTGTTAGAGCCTTCGACGGTTCTAAGCCGATGGTTCACGGAGAGGTGGACATCCCAATCAAAGTGGGCACCGAGACCTTCAACTCTACCTTTTATGTGATGGACATCCGTCCTTCATATTCATGTTTGTTGGGAAGGCCATGGATCCACTATGCTGGAGCAGTTACTTCCTCTTTACACCAAATGCTAAAGTATCTTGTTCAGGGTAAGATTATAACGGTGCACGGTGAGGAAGAGTACATGATAAGTCACCTCAACTCCTTCCGCTATGTGGAGTTGGATGGCGAATTCATAGAAACGCCTTTCCAACATTTCGAGGAAGTTTCTCCCGAAGTCGTAGTTGCGAAGACAATGACAGATGTGCCTATAGTTTCCAAGCCGGTGTCTAGGATGGCATCTCTCAAGGATGTGGAGGCTGTAATCAAAGAAGGAAGGAGTACAATGTCGGGGCAACTGCCTGAGTTTCCTCACAAGACGGACAAGTTCGGACTAGGTTTTACTGCTGCTGGCCAGAAAGCTGTGTGTCGCTCCCGGGCTGGAGGACCACTCTTTAAAATCACTCACCATGGAATTAATGCCTTAAAAGATTATGATGAAGAAGACAACTTTGAAGATTGGATCTTTCCAACCGTCGAAGGAGGATTAAGCAACTGGGAAGCGAAAGACTTCGTTCCCATCACTTTCATCAACCAATAATTTATCTTTGAACAATTTCCTATTTTGGTCTGTAATAATTAAACAATTCGTACACACTTTTCACCTTATGCCTTACCCAGGGCATATAGGTCCATTTGTAAGGGCTTGATTTCTTCATTATCATATGCCATGTTTAAATGAATCATTGGATGTTTTCATCTATAAACTGTTGTGTTCATTTTCTGTCCTTTTACATTTTGTTTTGTTTAAGGATGGCTATTCCTTACACACACCCACACTCACAAAATGCAGGTACCCATCTACTCCGGATTCCATGGGTGACTATTCTGCTTTAGCCTTCGGTGACTTTGAAGATTTGGTCAATCATGCCGAGTACGAAAGTGATGAAGACTGTGAAGTGCCTAGAGAGTTAGCCAGACTTCTGAAACAAGAGGAAATGGCTATTCTGCCCCATGAAGAGCTGCTAGAGACCATCAACTTGGGAACAGAGGAAAGCAAGAAAGAGGTAAAAGTGGGTGCCAACCTGGAACCAAGTGTCAAAGAGCACTTAGTGCAGTTGTTGAACGAATATGTATAGATCTTTGCTTGGTCCTATGAAGACATGCCGGGACTAGATACAGATATCGTGGTTCACCGTCTCCTTACAAGAGAAGATTGTCCACCGATCAAGCAAAAAGTCCACCGAATGAGGCCCGACATGTCAGAGAAGATCAAAGCTGAGGTAATGAAGCAATTCAATGCTGGCTTTCTGGATGTTACTTCCTATCCATAATGGGTTGCTAACATTGTGCCCGTGCCTAAAAAGGACGGCAAAGTCAGAATGTGTGTGGACTACAGGGATTTGAATAGGGCTAGCCCTAAAGACGATTTTCCACTACCACACATCGACATCTTGGTTGACAACACAACTCAACACAAGGTATTTTCCTTCATGGATGGATTCTCGGGTTACAACCAGATCAAAATGGCCCCCGAAGACATGGAGAAGACTACTTTTGTCACGCAGTGGGGTACCTTCTGCTATAAAGTGATGCCATTCTGACTGAAGAATGCCGAGGCAACCTATCAATGCGCCATGGTAGCTTTGTTTCATGACATGATACATCATGAGATTGAAGTCTACGTAGACGACATGATAGCCCGTTCACAGATAGAAGAAGAACACCTTGATCATCTGCAAAAGCTATTTGTCAGATTGAAGGAGTATAAGCTCATACTAAACCCGAGCAAGTGCACTTTTGGAGTCAGGTCTGGTAAACTTTTAGGATTTATCGTCAGCAACAAAGGCATTGAGGTTGACCCTGCTAAAGTCAAAGCTATACAAGAAATGCCTGCCCCCCGCACTGAAAAGGAGGTTAGATGTTTCTTGGGACGCTTAAACTATATTGCGAGGTTCATCTCTCACCTAACATCTACTTGTGAGCCAATCTTCAAACTATTGAAGAAAGATCAGGTGGTTGAATGGAACAATGATTGTCAAGTTGATTTTGATAAGATCAAGGAGTATTTGCTGGAACCTCCTATTTTGATGCCACCCGTCGAAGGAAGGCCGTTAATCATGTATCTGACTATTTTGGATAATTCAATGGGGTGCGTACTGGGCCAACATGACGAGTCTGGACGAAAAGAGCATGCCATTTATTACCTTAGCAAAAATTTTACCGACTGTGAGACTCGCTACTCACTGCTCGAGAAAACTTGCTGCGCTTTGGTATGGGCTGCTCGCCGGCTAAGGCAGTATATGTTGACTCATACCACTTTGTTGATTTCCAAAAAGGATTCGATCAAGTATATCTTCGAGAAGCATGCTTTATCTGGAAGAATCGCTAGATGGCAAATGATCCCAACTGAGTATGATATCTAGTATACTACCCAAAAAGATATAAAGGGGAGTGTACTCGCTGACCATCTTGCTCATCAAGCCATCAAAGATTACCAATCTATGAGATTCGACTTCCCTGACGAGGACATCATGACATTGGACAACATTGAAGGTAACAGACCATATGACGGACCTGAACAAGGATCCCGATGGACCATGTACTTTGATGGTGCTTCAAATGCACTTGGAAACAATATCGGTGCGGTACTCATTTCTCCGGAAGGTTGCCATACACCCTTCACTGCCCGACTTTGCTTCAGCTGTACCAACAACATGGCTGAATATGAAGCTTGTATCTTTGGTCTCAAGGCTGCTATAGACTTGGGAATCAAATCTTTGGTCGTATTTGGGGACTCGGCTTTGGTTATCAGTCAAGTCAAAGGAGAGTGGGATACTAAACATCCTAATTTTATCCCATACAAAGAACATGTCCTGACATTGCTGCCTCATTTCGAGCAGATTACCTTCGAGCATTTTCCGCGAGAAGAAAATCAGCTAGCTGATGCTCTGGCTACAATGTCCTCCATGTTTAAACTCAACTGGGATAATGAGGCTCCCCAAATCACCATCGATCGAATGGACGAACCTGCGCACTGTCTTAAGATTAATACCGAAGAAGTAGTGGAACAACCCTGGTTTCATGAAATCAAAAGGTATCTCCAGACTCGAGAATACCCTGAAGAAGCTTCAGTCAATGATAAAAAGTTCTTAAGGAGATTTGCTGCCAAGTTCTTCCTGAGCAACAATATCCTTTATAAGCGCAACCATGATTGTGTTCTACTTCGTTGTGTGGACAAGGTTGAAGCAGAGTTGATCATGACCGAAATACATAGTAGCACCTTTGGCACCCACTTAAGCGGACATATGATGGCTAAGAAAATTCTAAGGGCAGGCTACTACTGGTCTACCATGGAAGCTGATTGTCATCAACATTCCCGTACTTGTCACAAATGCCAAGTCTATGTTGACAAGGTACATATTCCTCCTGTTCCTCTCAATGTTCTAATAGCTCCTTGGCCATTCGTAATGTGGGGAATCGACATGATTAGAGAGATCAAGCCTACAAAATCCAACGAACATCGCTTCATCCTAGTGGCTATTGATTACTTCACTAAGTGGGTCGAAGCAGCTTCCTACGCCTCTGTTACAAAGAATGTGGTTGCCCGCTTCATTAAGCAGAATCTCATATGCCGGTATGGTATCCCCGACAGGATTATCACGGACAACGATACAAATTTGAACAACACTATGATCACCGCTCTATGCGAGCAGTTCAAGATTTATCATCACAATTCATCTCCCTATCGGCCAAAGATGTACGGTGCTGTTGAAGCCGCGAACAAAAATATCAAGAAGATCATTCAAAAGATGACAATCACCTACAAGGACTGGCATGAGATGTTACTGTTTTCTCTACATGGATATCGTACCACGTCACGTACTTCAACATAGGCAACCCCCTTTTCTTTGGTATATGGCATGGAAGCTGTTTTACCGATGGAAGTTCAGATTCCTTCCTTAAGGATCATGAAGGATATTGGTTTGAGTGAGGACGATTGGATTCATACCCGGCTTGACCAACTTAATTTTATCAACGAGAAGTGACTTACTGTTGTTTGTCATGGTCAGACGTATCAGAAACGGATGATCAAGGCTTTCAACAAGAAAGTCAGACGTCAAGTATATCAAGTCGGAGATCTTGTAATCAAGCGGATCATCTTGCCGCAAAGTGATCCCAGGGGCAAGTGGACTCCTACTTACGAAGGACCATTTGTGATCAAGAACATCTTTTATGGTGGGGCAATGATTCTGACCACCATGGACGGCGACGACTTGCCGCACCCTGCGAACGCAGACATAGTCAAAAGATACTACGCATAAAATGACTCGACAAGTTGAAAACCCGAAAGGGAGACTTGGGAAAAAATGGGCATCCCGGTGAATCGAAAACCCGAAAGGGCGGTTCAGGCAAAAATTAGGGATAAACAAAAAAAAATTATACACCCGGCAAGTTGAAAACCCGAAAGGGCGACTTGGGCAAAAAAGGGTTTTCCGGTGGACTGAAAACCCGAAAGGGCGGTCCAGGCAAAAATTAGGGAATTAAAGCGTATGACTATGTCTCGTCGGATCACTTTAAGGACAATCTCTTCACAGACAAGTTCCAGGCTTCTGATCAATCCAATCATCG
Source organism: Vicia faba (assembly GCA_948472305.1). Taxonomy (NCBI): domain Eukaryota; kingdom Viridiplantae; phylum Streptophyta; class Magnoliopsida; order Fabales; family Fabaceae; genus Vicia; species Vicia faba. The sequence goes on from OX451738.1 coordinate 232,823,640, forward strand.
GTGGACGAAGCAACGAATGGACAAAATACTCAGAGTTGTGAAGGCTATAACAGAATGGGAACCCCATGGAATTGTTACACATAGCCATCTTTCTTTTGTATAAATTTTTTCTCAATTTTACGACAACATTCTCTTACTAGGATGTCTGTCTCCTTTGTACAAAGATACTTACAAAAGTTAATACAAAAATACTTCAAAGTGCAAAAATTTTATTGCCTTTCCTTTCTTTATACACTTATGTTTTATTTGAAAACGTCCAATGGTTTGTTAAATAGGCATATGCATTTGAATATAATCACTGCTTACAAATAAAACGAAATTGAGAAAGGATAATTACTGATAGGTTGAAGGTGTAGGAAGATGTCTTTATGCTATTCCAGAGGAAATCCCCTACAGTATGTCATTCAGATCCTCAAAAAAGCTAAAACCTTGGAGTATACACCCCTAGCGGAGTTAAATTTCAAGATCCCCAGCGGAGCCAGTGTTTTATAACTTTATTCCCAGGCGGAGTTAAGTTTCAAAGTTCCCATCAGAATTAAGTCTCCAAACTTTCTTCCCCAGTGGAGCCCGAAAACTTTGAAATACACATACCCAGCGGAGTTCATATCCCCAGCAGAGCTAGAATATTCCAAACCTTCTTCCCCAGCAAATTCAAATTTCCAACTATCGATCCCCAGCGGGAACTATTCAGTTTCCCCAACTTCCTCGGCAGGTTATCTTAAAAGTCTGAGAATCAATCAAATAACAGTTAACTTCTTGTCTTATCCCCGACCAGGATGATTCCCCAGTAGATTGGCATACAACCCGAGCTCCTAATTCCCCAAGAAGAGTAAACACTCTCCCCACAGAGTTATTTCCCAACAGAACGAAGATTCTAGTTCATGTTTCCCCATTGGAAGCCCCCCAGGTTCTAATTCCCCAGTAGAGGTCTTCAGAGTTTTCCTTATTTCCCAGGAATGTCATTCCCCGCAGAAGTTGTCAAAGCTCTTGTTAAATCCCCACAAATCACTAAGGATTTTCAATCCCCAGCAGTGGTCCCAAGATTTCTCTTTCTCCATAATCAAAGATCTTTAATCCCCAAGCAGTCAACAAGGATTTCTCATCTTCAACGATCAAAGATTTTTGGAATCCCCAGCATCGGTCAAGGGTTTATTTTCCCCGGCAGCAGTCAAGGATTTCATTATCTCCAGCCATCAAGGATTTATTTTCCTCAGCAAGACAGCTACTCAGCTTACATGCACATCCATTACATTCATATATCATAAACATTGATGAAACATAGTTCATTGCATCATACATATCATGCAACATAACTTTATGTTTTAGCTAACATTTTACCCTTTTTCAAGATAAGATTAAAAAGCTATCATTAACAACTATTCAGAGATTTCAGATACAGTATGGATACATCCCAAACACGGCGGTCATTCTATTTACTCATTCTGAATTTCAGGTCAAAATACAGTGTGGATACACCTCCGACACGACGGTCATTTTACTACTCATTCAGACTTCAGCAATCCGATACAGACTAGATATGCTCCAGACATGGCGGCCATTCTATTTCTCATTCAGATTCGACTATCAACTTCAAGTTCAGATACGCTCCAAACACGGATGCCATTCTGGCCCTTACACCAGAAGTTTGATTCTCCCCAATGCAGTTGCCATGGAAATCATTTTGTCACTTGTTCAGATCCCAGTTACAGTTTCAGATACACTCCAGACACATAAGTCATTCTGCTACTCATACAGATCTCAATTTCAGATACAGTCCAGATACGCTCCAAACACGGTTGCCATTCTTCCACTCATTCAGAACTTATCCCCAGCACCTAGATGCTCCATACACAGATGTTTCTCTGTCCTCCATTCAAATAAAGTTACAACTCAGATACGCTCTAGACACAGACGCCATTCCCTTGCTCATACAAACCCAATCTCCAGATACAACTCAGATACGTTCCAAATACGGATACCATTCTGATGTTCATTCTACTGATTTTCAACAAACAAATTTTAGATGACATCTTTAAGCCCATCTCCAGCAAGATTCTACCATTTCCAAATGGCATCTTTAAGCCCATTCCCTCAACATTATTTCGATGAGTGCAAATTTACGGGCACTCTAGTGTCCAATCCTCTTTTACCTTCGAGTCACGAAAGGCGAAACTTGCCAATCTAACTCTTCAGGTTTAAGAATATTGAACAGGGGCAACTGTTGTACCCCAAAATTTTCCCTCTCATTTTATCAACATTTCTCATCACAAGGCTCTTGGAATTCAAGATCAAGCTAGGGTTTGCTCTGCTCAAGGCACCTCCTTGCACTGTTGACCTAAACTAGGGTTTGAGTTTGCACATGGATTTTTGGACCTTCAATGCCCAAATTGACTTTCATACTTCATGTTGGACTCATAAGTTTGCCCATACCAAGTTTCAAGCCTTGAATAAAATTTTTGCCCAGTCAATTGGACAATTGACCTAAAAATCAGCTGTATTGGGGAGAAAGTCAACTGTGACCAATTTACAGTCAAACCTCATGAATTTTGACCCACATCAACATTATGAACTCATATGAACCATTTGATCAAGTTTGTACCACAATTCCACAAGAAATTTGATCAGATCACCAAAAGGGCAAAATGGTCATTTTTAGGGTTTTGACTGTACAAAGGCAATTTTTGACTGTTTGACCTAGACAATGGAAAATTAAGCTCAACCATGGACTCAAGGACTCAATGAAATTATCTTGACCTATTCAGCAAGTTCAAAAGATCTCAAATGCATAGGATTGACAAATGAATTTTTCAGTCAACTGATCAAAATTTGACTGTACATTGAAAAGTCAAACTTTGACTTTTTGGTCAAAATCAAGTGCCAAGGGTCATTTTTCATCAAGATATGTCAAATTATGAAACTTTTTCATCAAGAAACCCAAATTTTCAAATTAGGGTTTGAAATTGAAAATTTTCATAACTTAAGAAAATTTTTAAGTTATGAAATTTTCTTAATTTTTCCTAACTTTGCCCCACATTTTCACCATGATGCAAATGGATTCAAACAAAACTTACAACATGAAAGTTGTAGTCCTCCACAAAGTATACAACGTTGATTCACAAAGTTTTATCAAAAGAAGCTTGTATCTTAAGTTATAATTTTTGGAACAAGGGTACCTAAAACTTTTAACTTAGAGAAATTTTGCCCTAGTTTAGGCAGGATTTTGACCCATCTTCTTGGCCATTTTTGACATAGTTACACTTGGAGTCTCAAGTTTCATTTCAAAGATGTATTATAGTATATGTTGCAAGGTTTCCAAATTGTCCAAGAACTCCTCAAACACATTTTTGGTTAGGGAGAATCGAATGCTTGAAGTTGGCAAAAACTCACTTTGTATCCATGGCCAATACATGTTCATACAAGTTGCAAAATCTGTCCAAACTAGCTTAGTACTTGATTACAAGTCTCTAAACCCTTCAACACTCAAAAATTGAATGCAAACTCATTGGAAATTGGTGTTATTCTGATCATTAGAGCTTGGCACAATGAATAAATCCATTTATGGCATAAAGGTTGCAATACCATTTCCATAAAGCATACTTTTTGCAATTTTGTATTTCTTGAGCCTTGGACCTCTTTCTTTGCAGCAAATAAGTTCCACAAACTCAGGAAAAGGTACAAGAAACTTGTGCATGCTTGGAGATAGCCTGTACAGGCCTACCTTATATCACTTCACACTTTTCTTTCAAAACAAGTCAATTTGCCAAAAGGACATAACTTGCATATCTGATATATTCAACTCTTGCCAACATTCCAAACAAGTTTTGTGCATTGCCCTGAGCCAGAAACACGAATTATTGAGCCCTCAAGCCTTCCAAAACACCAAATCACATTCTTCTTGCAAAACAGGGCACTCCCTGCAGATTCACATCCATCACACAAACCACTCGTGCGTTTGGCCTCAAACTTGTTCCAATACCTTCCATTCAACTCACTCAAGCTATCCCAAACCTCCATTGCCAACTGTAACTCCATTTACAATGTTCACCATTTCTGTTTTGAAGCTTTGCAAGTTGAGTTCTATAGAGAGATTCAGGCCATTTCAAAGCAAACTAAGCATTGGGAAAGGTCCAGGGACCATCAAGCAAGCTCAAAAGAACATCAGGCCTCACTGAAAGTTGCTGCATTTCCATACTCGAGCTTGACTAAAACAGGTATTTCTCAAACTTCTATCTCTCTATTTAGGAACATTTAGCCTTAGGTTTGTGAATGAAAGATGTAGTACTCATTGCCATAAAAACCATACATATGCTCAGTTTTCATTTATATTAAACGTGCTAAGAGAATTTCATCCATGAACATGCTGAAAAAACTAGGTCAGATTTCAGGGCCAGAGAAATTATCTCTGGTCTTTGAGAGTTAGATTAAGTTTTTTATATGGTTAGAATCGTGGTTTGATGCTCTACAAGTTTCATGTTTTGAGTTTTGGCAAAAGATCACAAATACAGGAGTTAGCAGTTTGTACAGGGCGCACGTTTTTTCTGTTTGAACAAGGAAGAAGATGAAGTGGAAATGGGTTGGGCTGGCTTGTTCTGCTTCTAACACCCCCCATTTTCAGTTTTACACCCCCTGGCCCATTTTCTTTATATTTTGTTATTTTTGCGTTTTTATTTCATTTCTGATTTTATTTATTTATCCCCAAATATAAAAAATGCTCAAAAATATTTTCACATTTTTTTTACATTTATTTGGCATTTTATTCTTTTCTTCCTAACATTAAAAACACTTTTAATACTTTTTATTATTTGTTTAAATTTAAAAATAATGTAAATAATACTTTTATTTTTATTTCTTATTTTTATTCACACTGAAATTATTTTCTTGAATATATTTTATTTTTGTAAATATTATATTTTATTTTACACATACTTAATATATTTAATATATATATATATATATATATATATATATATATATATATATATATATATATATATATATATATATATATATATATATATATATATATATATATATATATATATATATATATATATATATATATATATATATATATATATATATATATATATATATATATATATATATATATATATATATATATATATATATATATATATATATATATATATATATATATATATATATATATATATATATATATATATATATATATATATACTTTTATTTTATTAAAAACATAAGATAAAAATACAAAAATATTACATTTTTATTTTTATTATTATTTATACTAAAAAATACTTTTTTTAATATATTTTATTTTTGTACATATTAATATATTTTTTGTATGTAAATAATATAATATATTATTTTCTTAAAAGAATTAGGGTTTACCCCTTTTATAAATAAAATTAATCCCTTTTTTATTTATTTATTTCTTTGTATTTTCTTTACATTAAAAAATACTTTCTCATACACAAAAACTTCTTTTTTGCATAATACATTTTATTGGATATTTATTTTGTACATTTAAATATTTATGCATTGTAATTCAAGTTGGTTGTAATAACTTAGGGTTTATATTTCTTGTCAATTACCCCCTATTCAAAACTTGTACCCCCATCCCCATAATCATGTTGTAATAGCTTAGAATTTAAATTCTCGCACTTAACGCTTTCAATTATGCCATGATTAGAGAATTAGGGTTTGTATGCAAAATCAAAACCAATAAATAGTTTGACCTAATCAAAGACAAAAATGCATGAAAAAACCAACACAATGCACACTTGCATCCCTAGGGTTACAATCCACTTGTTGCCTTCAAAAATGGGCCATGGTATGCATGTTGAGTACTTTGGAAAAACAAAAACAAAACAAAAGATCATAGTCCCTTGATGATGCTATCTTGGTTGCCTAAACAAAAATGATCAAGTCCCTCAAGAAAATTGCCAAAGATACTTGACACAATTGCTATCATGGTTTATACGATGACCCGCGCCTGTCCCGTTTAACATCCTAACACAAGGTTGTTCACCAAATACAATGGTGAAACAACACTGTTAAAAGGGTTGAAAAACATAAGAAAGATATTTGAGTAAAATAGGGTAGATAGCTCTTAGTTACTTGATCAAAAGCTTGCAAAAACATCCTTGCTATTTTCAAAACACACTTCACAACACAATCAAACTTTCAATTATTGAAAACTTTTCAAAAGAGAAAAACACCTTTGTATACATTCAAATAAGAATCATTACAAAGGTTGCTACAATGATGGCCTATTTTCAAAACATCTTTCAAAACAACACACAAAGCACCATTTCAAACAATTGAAGAGCACCATTTCAAACAATTGAAAAGCAAAGCAAGTGATCTAAACAAGTAACTAAGAGCCCATGGAAAACCATGGATGAAAAGGGTGCTAATACCTTCCCTTTTCATAACCTACTCCCCTAACCCAAGACAACATCTCAAAGGTCTTTCCTGTGCTTTTTGACATTTCCTTAGGATAAAATAAAAAGTCGGTGGCGACTCTTGCTAAACCGAAACATTTGCAAACACAAACGCAAAACCTCAAGTCAGTTCTCCCACCGTATCACACTCACCGTCAGTGAACGTCGGTGTTGATATTTCTTTTCCTTCTACCTTCAGTGAACGTTGGTAGCTCACCGTCAGTGAATGTCGGTGTTGTTTTTTCTTTTCCTTCTACCTTCATTGAATGTTGGTAGCTTTACCTCCAGTAGGAGTTGGTGTATCCTTTGACCATTTTACCATCCTCTCCGGCTCTATTCTTTTGATCCACCAGTGATTTATTTTTCTGGTCGGGTCGCTCTCTTGTTTCTTTATTATTGTTACATCCCCAGTGGTGTTTTGCGTCCCTTTTGATTTGTCCATGTGCACTCATATTCATAAGCATTTCATGGCATCTTAGGGCCAAAAATAGGGTTTGTTTTATATTTAAGTATCTCTGATCGCGTCGACATGAATATTTTTAACCTTCGTATCTCCGGATAGAAGAAACTTAAATAAGGACAGATGTTGTACCTCAATTTTCCCCCCTAAGATCCCCTTACCATACCATATTGATTCAATCATAACAAGATCACATTAGGGATTTTAGTTATCCTTCATATCTTTAGCTTTGTCTTTGAGGAATCACCAAGCACCTTGACTTGTTTTTCTTGTGTAATCATTCATGTTTTTGTTTTGACTTTCCTTTTAATTAATAAAATGCAATGTTGGTTTGTCTTACTTGTCAACAATGCAGGTAAAGGCAATGGGGCTTAGCAAGTTGATCCATGGGTTCATGAGTTTATTTCCATGACCTAGTCAATGAAGCTTGAGAAGTTCAAACCTCACCATGGAAGTTGTTTTGGAAGGGATGGCATGGCAATTTTATTTTGGTTCACTACATTTCCAAATTATTAAGATTGATTCAAAAGTACAAGGGGTTGATTGAAGGAGTTGTCATGCTTGGACAAGGCCTTATTCCCATTGATCACAAGTGCATATTTCTATCAATTCTGAAGATATAAAAGTGGTTGTGGTTGCTATGAGTTCTCATTATCATCCTCAATAACTTATATTTACAAATCATTTGTTTTGGTACAAGAAGTTTGTTCAAAATTGTCAAAGTTCCTCAAAGCATGTTCCTTAATCTAGGAGCTAGGGATTTGAACTTCAAAGGAGTATATATTGCTCATCTTTTAGTATTTTTGATTGATTCCAAATACATCCTTCTCTTTAAAGGGTTATCAACAAATCACTTCAAAAGTTCCAAGGATTTTTCAAGTGGAAGAAACTTGATGAAGAAGAAAGATTACAAGTCCTCCAGATGAGTCCCCATTTTTCCAAATGTGACTTCAAATGATCATAACTTGGTAAATTTTTATCACCTTGAGCCCATTATTTTTCCATAATGATCTTGAAGATGTGAACTTTATGCCTTCTTTTATGTGCAAAGTGAGAAAATGAATGGAAATTGCCTTAAGGATACAAAAGATTATAGGTCATTTCATGATTTTTTTTCCCACTTCAACAATTCATAACTCTATCAATTTTTGGAGATTTTGAAAGGTTCAAGTTCCAAAATGTCATTAAAGAGATCTACTTTAATCTATATTTTTTGTTCAAGAGAAAATTCTAAGTAGAAGGCTATGTTTGGATGCAATACATTATAGGTCACTTTTGAAGAAGAATTTGAAATATTTCTAAGTATGGAAAGTCAACATTTTTTCTCCAACTTTGAGTCAACACAACTTTCATATCAAGTATCCATTTGATTCCATTATTTTTCCATTGCAAAGTTTGTAACCTCATCTTTCTGAAGCATCAAGAATCATGCCCTAAGACCCCTTGAGCTGAAAATGCCATTGGTCAGAAGTTGGCACTTTGAAACTGAATTTTTCACCAAGTCAGAAGTTTGTAATCTTTATTTTGGCTTCTAATCACAAGATTTACACGCGTTTTTGATTTAAACTTGATTAACAAACTTGCCATAAGTGTTTAGCACCATAAAACGCAAGGATCGGATGAGTTTTGGTGAAAATTAGATCACACTTCACTCGTGCATCAGGTTTGCACGAATTCCATCCAAAATGAATCATTCACTCTTACTTTTGATCCCATTTGTTTCTCCTATAAATACATGAACTATCCCATTCATTTTCTTAAGCTTGGATAGCCAGAATCACCCTGCCAAACTTGTTCCAAAACTCATAATTCAGCAACTTCGTTATCCATATACAAGCCTTTTTCAATCCAATTTTTTCAACAATTCACCTTCCTTGATCTTCCCTGAAGCTAACCATATAATTACATTCAAGAATCATGCCCTATATTACTCCATAGAAGTCCAGTTTTAGAGCTCTGCATCTCAACTTTAATAGGTAGATTCCTTCACCAATTCTTCAAAACTTTGATATCATTGTGATGCTCTCATTTCCCTGGTTCTAGTCATAACACTTGCTTTTTATTGGAAACATGTTTTGACCATGAAATTTCAAATCCCTTTTAAAAACTTTCTTTCCAAATTGCTTGAGCTACAATTTATATAAATTTGGCGCGAAGGTGTGGTTGTCTTCGTCTTGAAGGGACGAAGCGAATGACATAGGTATGGGCTTCTGATTTTATAGTTTAAGAGACCTGCAATTCACGTCGGCTAGAGGTTGAAGATTACCAACGTGTCATCTTCCAACCAATGATGGCACGCCACTTGTTATTTTTGAATTCTGATTTAATAATTGATCCAGTGCTTTACTCGCTAATGACCATGATATGCACAGCGCGCCAGATCCCTTGGATTTGATTACTAACGTGTTTTGACTCTCATCCAATGGTCCATATATTTTTTACTTTTATTTTCTTTTCTAATTTTTTATATTTAATTGTTTTAAACTTCAAAAAATCCTAGAAAATTCATTTTAAGTCCAAAAAAATCTGAAAAAATCATAAAAAATATTTTTGATTATTCTCTTTATGATTTTTATTTTTTCACAATTTAATTTTGTGTTTTGGTATCTTTTATAAATTTACACTTTATTTGATTTGTTTTAAATGTTTAAAAATACTTTTATGCATTTTTAAATTCTGAAAAAATTATAGAATGATGCAATGATATTGTGACAAATATTGGTGACCTTATTTTATTTTTATTTCTAACTTTGCTATTTTTTTTAATCATTTTTGGTTTATATTTTAATTTTTGGTACCCCTATATTTTAATTTTAAAAATAGTTTTTGACTTTAAAAAATTTCTGAAAAATTTATAAAATTATTTTAGTTCATTTCTGATTTTTCTATGGTCTTACTTTTTATTTCTTGATTAATTTGAACATAGTTGATATTTTTCTCTTTTATTTCTATTTTTAAACATTTTTTAAAACCTTTTTGTATATATTAAATGTAATATTATTTTGTGATTATTTTCTGGCTGATCTTGGATTAAATTTTTTATCATGAACTTTATTAACATCATTGGATCCATGGTGTTGGGTCTAACTCCACAAAAATGGATGAATGATTTTAATGATAGTTCGATTAAATTTAATTCAAAAGTGGTTTGTATATTCTCTCCCATCCCTCTTCATCTCATCCCCTTCTTATTGCACTAAATGCTGTTGGAGCATGATCTCTATATCATGTCTCAAAATAAATGGTGCATAGATTGCTATTGACCGACCTCAAAATAGGTGCGACTTCTATATAAGTCCACTTACGATTGCTTAACATAGCGCTAAATTTTATCTCGATTCGAATAAATGATCATTCCTGGCCCAAACTTATGTTTGCAAGCCCAAGTATGATAATTTGATCTCTTTGATCCAATAACCTTGAGATTCATTGTATGGAGGATTTGGTTCTATCAATCCTCTAATGGATCTACAACACCTTTGGTCAACGCGGATCACTTAAACATCGTTGATCATTAAATGATATTCATAAGGATTCCAAATGGATGATATACTTGACAAAAAGCAAATGCAACTTGTTGTGTGGAGGCTTTGGTTCTACCAATCCTCTAATGAGTTTAAAATGCAAGTTTCAAGATGATCATCCAACTAACCACTAATCACTAATAATTGACTTTATCCTTTATTGTTTTATATACCCCTTTTATTTTTATGCATTATTTATTTTTTAGCATTTACATTTCATGCCATTTTTTATCTTTGCTCATTTGAGCATTTACTTTCTTGTCATTTTTATTTTTTCTCACTTAGGCTTTACTTTTCTTTTTTTTCTTCAAAACATCTAATAATCAACGTAAACCCTAAAAATCTTTAATGATACTTGTGCTATTTGGTTACTATCCTTGGCATTATGGAGCATTGTACTTTTTGGACTTAGGATTAGAAACCTTGGCCTGTGAGTGGAGTCCTTGTGATCTTATCTGATTATTTTGTCTGGAGCTCTTGAGGTTTACCTCAAGACATTGGATTGTTTGTTTGTTTTGTGTGCAGGTTATTGTGATTACACCCTTGGTTTGTAATATGGAATTCACCCGTATACAGCCGTTACTCTGCCCTATCTTTGTGAAGACTTAATACATTTGAAGTTTGGTTTTCCCAAGAGGTCTAGTATCATTTGCTTGTTTGGTTTCAATCCAAAGAATAGGAATTCTATTTTGGCTCATAGTGTCAAGTATTAGCTTCTTGTTGGTCAGATGGTTCTTATCCCTAACTTTTACCCTATGCTTTAGGATAGCCTCTTCTTCTCCTCCCATCTTCTTTAATTTCAAAAATATTCTCCCCCATTTTGAAAACTCTTCTTGTTTTAAACTTGAATTACTTTTATAATAAACTTGGACTTAGGTCCATGCATTTTCAAACATTTTCATAAATAAACTCCAATAAACCTAATAATACTTTGACATTTTTGTGAGAAGACTAAAAGTCAATCAATCTCATTTCAAACCATCTTGCCACTTTGGCTTTTATCTTTAAAGTTTTCTCAAAAGATTGAACTCTTGTAAACCCTTGTAGTTATGCAAACAACTATACTTCTACAATATATAGTAAAGAGAGATATTTTCCACTTGGGTTATGAGTGAGGCATTATTGATTTTAAAATCCAAGACATATCCTCCACTTTGAGATGATTCAAATTCTCCTTTCTCATGATTGTGAGTAGTAGGTATGTTTTCCACACGGACAATGACGGTGATGTTTTATCTCATAAAATTGACCAACACATTTATGTTTTAAAATTTTTAAAAGAGGAACTACGTGTACCCTGATCCCCTATTGCACGAAAAGGTGGTACGTAGGCACTAAAGGTTCTCAACCGCGGCGGGTGCAAAAATCATAAAAAATATGTTTCTTTTCCCACATCCACCATCTATTTTATATAACATTTTTCATAGCCAAAATATACAGATTTTTTCAAAGAGGTTCCTGCGGAGTACTGTAGATGTTTAGGGTGCTAATACCTTCCCTTTTCATAACCAACCCCCTTACCTAGAATCTTTCCCCTTCTTTTTGGGTTATTCGCTCTTTTCCCATTCCTTTGGAAAAAATAAAGTGCGGTGGCGATTTTTATTTTGATTTGTATAAGTCTAGTTAATCCAATGGCTTAGCCTTAAACATTTCTACCACTACAGTTGTGCGTTAATGTTTCTGGATCTGTTATTGAAGTTGCTCATTTTCCATGATGTGATCGTTAGGGAGTTACTGTATGACTGTATTGCATGATTAGTGAAACTGTTGTTGAAGTTGGACGTTAGTCGTGTTATGGGTGTTTTTAGTTGTCTGTATAATTCCCGGTATAATTGATGAATAGGTTAGCATAGAGTATTACCTGTTGATGTGGTCATTAGGTTCCTGTATCTTCCGAGCGGTTGGCAGGAAATTAGTAAATTGTTGTTGTGGTCATTAGGTTCCTGTATCTTCCGAGCAATTGGCAGGAAATTAGTAAATTGTTGTTGTGCCTGTTTATGTTGTATTTCGAGCGGTTAGCCGAAAATTATGGGTTGTATTGATGTGGTTGTTATGATGTTGTATTGTTCCATGCTGTTGGCCGGAAATTATGGGTTGTATTGATATGGTCAATATGACATTGTATTGTTCCATGCTATTGGTCTAAATTAGTGGTCGAGGATGATGATGATGGTGCTAGGTGCCAAGTGGCATTTAGGCTGCGAGGTGTGCCGGGGAATATATGTGTTGGATGTCAAGTGGAATTAGGCTGCAAGGCGTGCCCAGGAGCACAATATTTTTGTCGAGCTACACGAAGTTGCAGGCTGTATCGAGGAGCGCAAATTAGTTGTTATTCTATCTTGGTTGTTGTGCATGTCAAGGAGTACGTAGTCTCCCTATCCCTATTTCCCGTGCATACTGTTTTGGTCGATACCAGTGTTGTGTAAGTTGTTCTGAGGTGAGAAATTACAGATTGATGAAAGATGTTGAGATGTCTCTAATTATGGGAAGATATTAAGTTGTAGGCTTATGGCCAATGTTGAATTAATTTGAATTATTATTGTTGTTTTTATTACATTCATGTTGTTAATGCATACATAACATATCATGCTGTAGCTGATGCTCATTAAGTTAGCCTGGATTGGCAAATATAAAGTTGAAGGCTTATGCCTTGTTGTTGCCTCTATTAATTGGACGATTATTAAGTTAGGAGTTTTGCTCCATTGGTACCACATGCATTTGCATAGTAACAAGTCGCATTACATGTTGCACCTTGAGTTGTTTTGATGATGAATTAGTTGTGATATTATGTTCATGACTTGGTTGTAATAGATGACATTTAAAAGCCATGAAGCGGTGATTTTGTATGATATGATTCTAATATATTAGTTATCATACATCAGATTATATTGTTTGATATCTCACCCCTTCTGCTTGAATGTTACCCATATGTTGGTAACGTGCAGGTAATCCAGAGTGAAGGAGGTTTTCCTTCAGTAGTTTGTGTCGGTGTTATTGCTTTGATACATAACACTCGAGGGGAAGAACGCTTGTTGCTTTATCATTGTTATTACTTCACTAGTTGAATTTTAAGTTGATTTTCATTAAGTAGTTGTTATTTGGAGATGTTTTAGTTGGATAAAGATGCTATGCCCTTTTTAGTAGAATATTATGATTTTGATGCGTAGTTATGAAAGTTGTTGGTTTTAAAAGATTAATTTATGTTGTTGTTGGTTCATCCAAGTTTAATGTGTTATGTATATGTAATGACTGTCGTTGTTTTAAGGTTGAATTGTAGCATCCTGATTTGGTTGTCAAAATTTTTATAACTCTGATTTCGTAATAATTTTTGGGTAGAATTGGGGTGTTACAAGTTGGTATCAGAGCAAGTCGATTCGTCCGACCAAGTTGTTGAGTCAGTAGAGTAGTGTGACAGTTGAATATTGTCGATGTGTTGTATCTTAGTACGTGACATGTGTGTGACGCAATGTCGGTACTTGTTTGCTTTTCCAATTGATTGTATGCATGAGTTGTTTTGAATATAATTAGGGGAGAAGCTTTGCTTCTCGAATATGTTTTGGCTGTAAGATGTTAGTTTAGTATGTTGTTGATGGCGACAGTGCAAGTATTGTTGAAGTTTTATTGTCTCCTGAATCCGAAGGTGACGTGGATTCAAGATTTTATTTGTTAATCAAGTTGGAGCATCTTTAGGGAGGATGATCATACATTGTAGATGGTTACTTCTCGAAGGATGAGGAGAAATGTAACGATTGTTAATATACGAGTAGAGCGCAAATCCCTGAAGTTTCTGAAGGTGATTGTTAAGTAACAAGGATAATTTTAGAAGATGGAAATTTAGAATGTTATGATGTTTCAGCGCTGCTGGTGGACTGTGAAGTGGTCGGTTTGGGTAGCCCTTGTGTAAGATGTCGACATTTAAACGATGATAGAGTGACAGATTGCGGTAGACCTTGTTGTGGGATCCTTATGAGTGATTGTAAAAGTTTTTTAAGTTGTTGGAATGTTTGAATCGCGAATAAGAGTCAGAAATGAAAGGAGATGAGTATGATTTCAAGAATGGTAAGTGTTGGTGCTAGTACAAAGAAATTATGTTCTGGTGATATTGTAAGGTGTGTAATAGTATATCGCTGCATGATGTCGGTGTCCGTATTTTCGGATAACTTCGAAAATTCGTATCTTGTGTTCTGAGTATCAGATTGGTGTTCTGTTTGAAAATATGAGGAGATAGAAATATATTCTATCCTATGAAAGTATTTCCAAATACGGTAGATGCATTCCTATAAGGAGGGACTCTGAACTTGGTTACAGAACTAGAGGCTTTTTGGGCATAAATGGTTATTATCTTAGTTGTTCGAGATAAGGTCAAGCGTAACATATTGTTAGCGAATAAGTTTAGAAATGAGATGTTCGGCATTAAAAAGGATGTGAAAGTATTTGAGAAGCGCATAAAGATGCAACTTATGATAATTAACAATGATTATAATGAGGATGTCCTTTTAAAGGAAGATGCTTTTAAGAGGAATTAGAGTCGTGTTTATGATGCCAAGGTAGTGGCGTGTGTAACAGAAGAATTGGGGAGGTTCTATCACCAAAATAGTGTGGAACAACATTGTTGAGATTTCAAATTAGAAGGAGACGACATGTAATGTAATGGTATAGTAAAAATTCTTGAGTTGGAGAATACTTAATCTTCGTGGAAGGCTAAGTGAGTGTAATGTGGACTGTGTAATATGTTGAGTGTTAGAGTCTCATCGACAAGATCGAATAAGAGGAAAAGTGTGGGATTATTTGTAAACCTCATTGGAAATTATTGGATTATGATGCTTTAGGTGACTTGAGTACAAGTTCTAAAGGAACACTATTATAGTTTGGTAACGATGGTTTATACTCCATTATGGGGTTGTCGGATATGTATTGACAAATTGAGGAACTGATCAACCTTAATCTCTTGTTGATAGTAGTCGAGATCGTGTTGGGTGGTATAGACGTGTCTTGCTATCTGAAAGGTGTGTAAAGTGATTGATGTTATATCGTGAGAATAATCGCTCACCAGTTTGTGTGAATTAATAGAGGGGTGGGTAGGAAGAGTTGGGACGTATTAAAAAATTCGGAGTAGCGGGTTTATATGCGAGCTAACGTTGCAAAGTGAAAGATTGAGAATATCAAGTGAGCAACGATTTTATGGTGGATGTTAAAGAAAGTCTGAAGCTAGGTTGAAACTTGTAAACCATATATTTGATGGAAATTTTAATGAGGACAGTGACATAAGATGGATGGTCAGAGTTGCATAGCTGAAGCGTGATGCGGCGCAGTTTCTATGCTTGTACGACTCGTTAGAAGTGAAGGGATAAATATCAGAAGCCTATGGGAATGATATATCTTGATCTACATGTTTGAATTGGTGGATTTTTTATATAGGGATGATGTGTCAGGTTAATGTGTTTTCTCATAAATATATACTGATTTTATAAGGATATTAATGTGGTTGTTGGTTGATGGTGAGTTATGTGTAAATATTTTTTGAGTTATAGTGTTAAGTTGATGTTATAATGATTTTGTTCCCGTTGCCGTGATGTTGTTGTCGGTTCAGTAAATGATGAATAGTACTCTATAATATGATGAAGTTGATTGTGTTGGCTATGTTGATGTCACTATAAGGGTGATACGACGATATGAATAAAGTTGTTGATATTTTGTTGATAATTGACATACACATATATATGGGAATGAATGTGTGCATGTGTTTTAGTGTTGAAAATGTTATTAAGATGATAATGTGATGTTGTGTATCCAAGTATAAGTGTGTTATGGTTATTACTACTTTAAATGTTGATATGTCAAAATATTGTTAAAGTGGTTGATAAGTTATTAACGATTATCTCACAAAGGTGTTGAATGATTAGCATGTGTGTATTTGATTTAAATTGTATTAAGTTATTATTATGTCGAGAAAGTAGTGGTCAAAGGTTTGCCAAACGCGACTTGGGGATCAGAGAGTGAAATGCGAAATTCACATTAAGAGTGGTAGTATCGAGTAGATTTTCGAGGACGAAAATATTCTAAGTGGGGGAGAGTTATAACGCCTGTTAATTTAATTAATTATTTAAATAAATTATTTTTGGATTATTTGTTGAAAAATTGTGAGATGTTGAGAATTGTTGGTATAAGTTGCTAGATTATTATTAGTTAATTAATTTTTGATTAATAATAATAATAATGTTGGAATTAATGGAATATTCGCGTTGGGCTTATGTTATTGGTTGGAAGTAGTAAAGTGGGGGTGTGTAGGTTAGGCCCAATAGGATTGATGGTATAAGGTTAAGCTGACACAAGGATTTGATTTAGTTGGAGATTAAGAGTTTTGTGCGCTGACCGTGAAAGCCGCGCGGAGAGAGGAGCGAGTTGTACGATTGTCGAGCAGATTAAAGCAAGGTTATCGGCTGGGAGTTTGGTAGAGCGAATTTCAATCCATGTAAGGGTGGGGTTCTGAACTTATAATGGGATTTATGATATGTATTTTGTGGGAATTGGTCATTTGTATGATTGTTGTGCGTTGATGTTTCTTGATCTGTTATTGAAGTTGCTCTTTTTCCATGATGTGGCCATTAGGGAGTTATCGTATGACTGTCTTGAATGATTATGAACCTTTTGTTGAAGTTGGCCATTAGTCGTGTTATGGGCGTTTTGAGTTGTCTTTATAATTTCCTGGTATAATTGATGAATAGGTTAACATAGATTATTACCTATTGATGTGGTCATTAGGTTGCAGTATCTTCCGAGCGGTTGGCAGGAAATTAGTAAAATGTTGGTGTGGTCGTTTTAGGAAGGTTTATATATGATTGTCTTATACAATTAATGAATTTGTTGATAAGAAATATAGTTGCATGTTATTGTGGTATTCTGAGCCGTTAGCCGGAAATTATGGGTTGTATTCATATGGTTGTTATGACATTGTATTGTTCTATGTTGTTGGCCAGAGATTATGGGTTGTGTTGATGTGGTTGTTATGACGTTGTATTGTTCTATGTTGTTGGCCAAAATTAGTGGTCGAAGAGGATGCTGATGGTGTTAGGTGCCGAGCGACATTTAGGCTGCAAGGTGTGTCGAGGAATATATGTGTTGGATGTCGAGTGGCATTAGGCTGCAATGCGTGTCGAAGAGCACAATATTGTTGTCGAGTTGCACGAAGTTGCAGGCTATGTCGAGGAGCGTAAATTAGTTGTTATTCTATCTTGGTTGTTGTGCATGTCAAGGAGTACGTAGTCTCCCTATCCCTATTGCTCGTGCATACTGTTTTGGTCGATACCAGTACTGTGTAAGTTGTTCTGAGGTGAGAAATTACAGGTTGATGAAATATGTTGAGATGCCTCTAATTATGGGAAGATATTGAGTTGTAGGCTTATGGGCATTGTTGAATTAAGTTGAATTATTATTGTTGTTATTATTATGTTCATGTTGTTAATTCATACATAGCATATCATGTTGGAGCTGATGCTCGTTAAGTTGGCCTGGATTGGAAAATATAAAGTTGAAGGCTTATGCCTTGTTGATGCCTCTATTAATTGGAAAATTATTAAGTTGGGAGTTTTGCTCCATTGGTACCACATGCATTTGCATCGTAACAAGTTGCATTCCATGTTACATTTTGAGTTATTGTGATGATGAATTAGTTGTGATATTATGTTGATGACTTGGTTGTAATAGATGACATTTAAAAGCCATGAAGCAGTGATTTTGTATGATCTGATTCTAACATATCAGTTATCATACATCTGATTATATTGTTTAATATCTCACCCCTTCTGCTCGAATGTTACCCATACGTTGGTAACATGCAGGTAATCTCGAGTGAAGGCGGTTTACCTTCAGTAGTTCAAGTCGATGTCATTGCTCTGATACATAACACTCGGGGGGTGAACGTTTATTGCTTTATAGTTGTTATTACTCCAGTTGTTGAATTTTAAGTTGATTCTTGTTAAGTACTTGTTATTTGGAGATGTTTCAACTGGATAAAGATGTTATGCCCTTTTTAGTTGAATATTATGATTCCGCTGTGTAGTTATGAAAGTTGTTGGGTTTAAAAGATTAATTTATGTTGTTGTTGGTTCATCCAAGTTTAATGTGTTATGTATCTGTAATGAATGCCGTTGTTTTAAGTTGAAATTCTAGCATCCTGATTTGGTTGTCGAAATTTTTATAACTCTGATTTCATAATAATTGTTGGGTAGAATTGGGGTGTTATAAGCACCAACCAATATGCAGCTGCAGAGCATGACCATAGGCTCTGATGAAGGCTTTAAAGAGTATGCCCATAGATGGAGAGATCTTGCGGGCAGAGTTCAACCTCCTTTGCCTGACAAAAAATTAGTTGACATGTTCATTAGCATACTAACAAGTCCTTTCTATAATTATCTGCTAGGGAGATCTTTGGCTGGTTTCACTGAACTAATTTAGATCGGGGAACGCGTTGAGAATGGAATTAGAAGCCGTAAAATTCAAGTGGCTACATCTTCAAATTTTGTGAAGAAGCCTTATAATGATAAGAGGGAATCCAATGTTGTGTACGGCCAGAAGGGTCGTAATAAGAGCGATCGTAACCAATTTGTGGGGGCAATACTGATCTCTAATCCTCCGCCTGTGCAACAACAACAAAATAATCAGCGTAGGCAAGACGCACCCAGGAGACAGTTTACAAAGATCAACATTTCGTTGGCTCAAGCATTGTAACACATGTTGAAAGTAGGGCTGTTTGATTGTTAAGGAAAAGCTACTACAAGCCGGTTTATTTCTGGGTTGTGCCGAAGACTACTACTACTATGTATCCCAATCCAATTGTTGTGCATTGCTGAAAAAAGGTATTCAGTGTTTAATGGATGACCGTGAGATCATATTTGAGAAGATTCCTTTTGAGAAGACTCCTTTTGTGGAGAGTACATCCCAAGACCTGAATCTTGAAGACGTGTCTACAATTTCTGGTAACCCTATAAGGATCACTTCTAAAGGTTCTGTGAAGATTACTGCTGAGCCTAAAGTCGCTCCCTTGATTATTACTGCCTTTGGGCCAATTCCGTATTCCTATGATAAGGCTATCCCTTGGAATTATGGAGCTGATGTCTACTACCATGGAGTCAAGCAGGAACCTTTGACTGTTGAAGTTATTAATCCCGATGTTGGCAATATTGTCGAGACTAGTAAGGTTACTAGAATTTTAAGGGTTTTCTCTCCAAAGATATCTCCATAGGCTATCATAACACTAGTTCGTATCACCACTACTAAATCAACTACTGAAATCCGAGATAAAGAACATATGACCGAGCCTTCCCAAATGGATGCACCAAAAGAAATTAATGTTGAATACCCCTCCAAGCAAGAAATGGAGGAAATATTAAATATTATCCGAAAGAGTAACTACAAGATTGTTGAACAGCTGGGGCAGACCCCCTCCAAAATATCCATGATATCCCTATTGTTATGTTTTGAAGCCCATGCTCAGGCTTTAGTGAAATTTCTAAAATCTGCTCATGTATTGCACGAGATCTATGTTGATCAGTTCTAAAATCATATTGCTAGCCTAACGAATGATAATGGACTAGGATTTTCTAACGCAGACTTAACTCCCGCGGGAAGGAATCATAATAAGGCCCTGCATGTCTCTATTGAGTGCAGGGGAACTACGTTATCTCATGTGTTTATGGACACAAGTTCCTCTTTGAACGTGTTTCCAAAGGCTGGTTTAGATAAATTTGACTATGAAGGGATTATCCTGAAACCCAATGGTGAGAGCTTTTGATGGTTCGAAGAGAACAATGCATGAAGAGGTGGATATTCTGATCAAAGTAGGTTCCCAGGTCTTTGAATCTATGTTCTATGTGATGGATATTCATCCACCATATTCTTGTTAGCTGGGATTCCCTTGGATTCATGGGGCATGTGCTGTTACTTCTACCTTACACCAGAAGTTGAAGTATCCCATGAGGGGAAAGATCGTTTGCGGCAAAGAAGAATATATGGTGAGCCACTTGAATTCTTTCAAGTATGTCAAGGTGGATGGTGAGTTCATCAAGACTCCTTGCCAGACCTTCGAGGTTGTTTCTCATAAAATCTCGGTGGATAAATCTACTTCTGTTGTTCATAAGACTCCATCAAAATTGGCTTCTCTGAAAGACGCTAGTGCAATGGTTGAAGAAGGAGGTTGCACTATTTGGGGCCAGCTCCCCGATATTCCTTATAAATCTGACAAATTTGGTTTGGGTTTAACCTCACAAGCACAGAGGGTTATCCGTCGTGCTCATACCAATTCTGGGAGACCATCATTCAGCATCAACAGTAACGGAGTTCACAACAATCATGTTAATGTTGTGGAAGACACTGATAGTGACTGCGACATAGACAGTTGGATCTTCCCTACTATTGGTATTGGGCTAAACAATTGGAAGGCTGAAGACTTTATACCAATCTCCTTTAGTCAGGAGTAAATGCTATTTTATGTTTTTCTTGCTTTTAAGTTTTGGTTATGTAATATAAACAATGACTTTAAGCCTTGTGCCTTACACTGGGCACAATAGTCCATTTGTTAGGGTTGTCATTATTCATAAGCATATTATCATTTAATAAATAATTGGGCATTTGCACTCAAATTTTGTGCTCTTTGTCTTTCTTTTACTTTATTTTTTTCAAAATAACTAGTGTATTCTTACACACAGCCACACAACAAATTGCAGATCCACATCCACCCTGGATCCCATTGATAATAGTTCTTCTATTTCCAATTATGACTTCGAAAAATCGATCTACCAAGCCGAGGATAAAGTTGAAGAAGATTGTGAAATACCTAGAGAGCTTGCTAGGATTTTAACACAAGAAGAAAGAGCCATACGACCACATGAAGAGCTAGTCGAGGTTGTGAACTTGGGTACATAAGAAGACAAGAAAGAAATCAAGATAGGTGCCAACCTAGAAGACAATGTCAAAAAGAGCTTAATCCAGATGTTGCGTGACTATGTTGAGATCTTTGCTTGGTCATATGAAGACATGCCAGGGCTTGATACTGATATTATGGTTCACCGTCTACCGATGAAGGAAGGTTGTTTCCCTATAAAGCATAAAGTTCGTCGTATGCATCCTGAGATGTCAGAAAAGATCAAGGCTGAGGTTATGAAGCATTTCAATGTAGGTTTCTTGGTTGTTACGTCCTATCCTCAGTAGGTTGCAAATGTGGTTCCGGTACCTAAGAAAGATGATAAGGTACGAACGTGTATAGACTACAGGGATCTGAATAGGGAAAGCCCCAGAGACGACTTTCCGCTTCCACATACTTATGTTCTAGTTGACAACACCTCTCAATGTAAAATATTTTCCTTCATGGATGGTTTATCTGGTTATAATTAAATCAAGATGGCACCCGAAGACACGGAGAAGACTACTTTTGTCACACAGTGGGGCACTTTCTATTACATAGTAATGCCTTTCGGGTTGAAGAATGTCCACGCAACATATCAGGGTGCTATTGTAGCTCTATTCCATGATATGATCCATCACGAAATAGAAGTTTACGTTGATGACATGATAGCCAGGTCTCAGACTGAAGAAGAACACCTTGACCACATGCACAAGTTGTTTGAGAGATTGAAGAAATACAAGCTGAGGTTAAATCCAAACAAGTGCACCTTCGGGGTAAGCTCCGGTAAACTCCTAGGTTTCGTCGTCAGTGGTAAAGGTATTGAAGTTGATCCTACCAAGGTTAAATCCATTCAAGAAATTCCAGCACCCTGTACTGAGAAGGAAGTCAGAGGTTTCTTTGGACAATTGAACTACATTTCCAGATTTATTTCCCATTTGACCGCTACTTATGAACCAATCTTTAAGTTACTAATGAAAGATCAAGTAGTAAAGTGGAACGATGATTGTAAGATAGCCTTCGACAAAATCAAAAAATATCTTCAGGAGCCTCCAATTCTGATACCACCAGTTGAAGGAAGACCTCTAATTATGTACCTAACAGTGTTAGAGAACTCGATGGGGTGTGTATTGGGGCAGCATGATGAGCCTGGTCAAAAAGAGCATGCAATATACTACCTTAGCAAAAAGTTTACCGACTGTGAATCAAGATGCTCACTGCTCGAGAAAACTTGAAGCACTTTGGCATGGGCTTCTCGCCGACTAAGACAATATATGTTGACTGATACTACTTTGTTGATCTCTAAGATGGATCCAATGAAATACATATTTAAGAATCCCACTCTCTCCGGAAGAATAGCAAGATGGAAAATGGTCTTGACAAAATACGACATTCAGTACACTACTCAGAAAGCAATCAAAGGAAGTGTATTGGAAAATCATTTGGCTCATCAGGCTGTAGATGACTATCAATCTATGAATTTTGAGTTCTCAGATGAGAATATTATGCTGATTACTGACTATGAAAAACCTAGATCGTATTAAGGACCCGAGCTGGGACCCCGATGGACTATGGTTTTTGATGGAGCTTTTAACACACTTGGTAATGGAATTGGTGATGTGATTGTATCTCCTAAGGGTTTCCATATGCCATTCACCGCCAAATTATGTTTCGATTGTACCAACTACATGGCAGAGTACGAAGCGTGCATCATGGGTATCAAAGTTGCTATCGATATGAGAATTAAAATATTAAATGTATATTGGGGACTCAGCCCTAGTAATCAGTCAGATTAAGGGAGAATGGGATATGGAGCACCCGAATCTCATCCCTTATCGAGAGCATGTGTTGACGTTAATTCCATACTTTGAAGAAACCACTTTTGAACATATTCCTCGAGAAGAGAATCAATTGGCAGATGCATTATCTACCATGTTGTCCATGTTCAAAGTCAGGTGGGACACTGAAGCTCCTCGAATCATTAGTGAGAGTTTAGATGAAACAACACATTGCTATAAAATTGACACTGATAGAGTAAAGGAAAAGACTTGGTACTACGAGGTAAAAAGATACCTCGAGACTCAAGAGTATCCTAAAGGGGCATCTATTAATGATAAGAAATTCCTACGGAGGTTCTCAACCAAATTCTTTCTGAGTAACATAATTTTTTACAAGCGTAATCACGATTCGACTTTGCTTCGTTGTGTAGACAAGAAGGAAGCTGAGAAGATTATGGAAGATATGCACGAAGGTGTTTTTGGTACTCACTCCAATGGGCATACGATGACGAAGAAAATTCTGAAAGTGGGTTATTATTGGTCGACTATGGAAACTGATTGCCATCATGATTCCATAACTTGTCACAAATGAAAAATTTATGCTAACAAAGTACATGTGCCCCCGATTCCCTTGAATGTCTAGACTGTTCCTTGGTCGTTTGCAATCTCGGGCATTAATATGATTGGATAGATTAAGCCTACTGCATCCAATGGGCATCATTTTATCCTGGTCGCTATTGATTATTTCATGAAGTCGGTTGATATAACCTTGTTTTCCTGTGTTACCAAGAATATTATGGCTCGGTTTATTAAGCATAACCTCATCTGTTGGTATGGCATACCTGAAAGGATCATCATGGATAATGGTACCAATCTTAACAATACTATGATCACAGAATTCTACATGCAGTTCAAGATTAAGCACCACAATTCTTTCCTGTATCGACCAAAGATGAATGGTGCAGTGGAAGCCGCCAATCAGAATATTAAGAAGATTTTGCAGAAAATGACGGTGACATACAAATATTGGCACGAGATATTACCATTTTCTCTTCATGGTTATCACACTTCAGCATGCACATCAACTGGGGAAACCTCGTTCTCTCTAGTCTACGGTATGAAGGTTGTCCTACCTGTCGAGGTCCAGATTCCTTCTCTAAGGATTATGACAGATGCAGGTTTGGATGAAGACGAGTGGATTTAGACCATACTCGACCAGATAAATTTTATTGATAAGAAAATGATTATGGGTGTTTGACATGGTCAGATGTACCAGAAGCGCATGATCAAGGCCTTCAATAAGAAAGTTAGACATCAGGTGTACCAGACTGGTGATCTGGTTATAAAATGCATCGTTTTACAACAAGATGATCCCAGGGGTAAATGGACTCCAACATACGAAGGGCCATTTGTGATTAAGAAGATATTTTATGGCGGTCCTATGATACTTACCACCATGGATGATGAAGATCTTCCACACCATGTAAACACACACATAGTTAAAAAATACTACGAATAAAAGAGACCCGCTAGGTTGACCGGCCTAGGCAAAAATAAGGGCATCCCGGCGAACCAAAAGGGTTCAAGAAAAATTAGGGATATATAAAAAAACATTTGTATATTCAGCAAGTCGAAAACCTGAAAAGGAGGCTTGGGCAAAAAAGGATAACCCGGTGGACTGAAAACCCGAAAGGGTGGTCCAGGAAAAAAGTTAGGGATTGAAGCGTATGACTATGTCCCGTTGGGTCACCCACCTACTTACAACCAATATACTTACTAACATCAAATTCAAATGATATATATCAATTTAATCAACTTCTTCCGACAGTGAGGTATGATATGCTTGAAGACATAGGGGCAATAGCAAAGTTGAAACTCGATGGGATTATTTCCACATAGCTGTTTTTCTTTGTTTCTCTTTGTACACCTTTTCTTTTACGACGATTTCCTCTTACTAGGATTTTTTTCTCTTTGTATAAAGTTGTTTGTTTATAGGCAAATTTTCCAAATCAATACAACCAGTTTCAAATTCAAAATCTATTTTTACTTTCTCTGTTTTGTTTGCAAAAACGTCTAATAATTATATTGAATGATCATATGCATTTGAATATGATTACCATTTACAAATATATGCATGAAAACAGGATTATCATTTATGAAAGACTCTAGGAGTTGGGTTAAATGTTCGAAGCTGACCATAAATTCCCACAGAGCAATTCCCTCAGAGCTTTCTCCATAAGTTAATTCCCATCGAAGATTATTTCCCCATTGAAGTCGCCACAGTCTATAGGGTCTATTTCCCCAACGAAGTTTATTTCTCCAACATTGCAAAAATTCCTTGACAAGATTCTCTTCTCCGACTAGATGACATTTAATGTTGTCCTCCCCATAATAGCACATCAGAGAATTTTAGTTCTTTTAGCTCCAGTCAGAATACAAATCTTAGAAAGAACGATGCATGACCGACTCTCCTTGAATGCTTCTATCCCCAGGCAGAAGTCGAAGATCTCTAACAAAGTATCCTCAAATGGAAAGAATTAATCCCTAGTAGAGACATTCTAAACAAATTGAAAAACTACTGTCTTTATCCCCAACAACAATCAGGGATTTATTTTCCCCAGCAAGAGATGTTATACAAAGATACCGATACGCTTCAACAACATATTGCACCTATACATCATTCAAAAAATCATGACATATGCATATAACATTCTCATTTATTTTGAGGGAATAATTACAAATTCACTACATACATCATGACATTGCACAAAACTAACTTTTCCTTTTCAGGTTAAGTTTGCAAACAGACAGATGCTACTAGTAATTTACAGACAAACTATGGATCAATTCCTAAAACAAGACGGGGAAAATATCTACATGCCCAAGTGATCCACTTCAGTACTTCATTCTGAAAATCATCTCCTTCAGTACTTCGTTCTGAAAAGCATTTCCCCTTCAGATACGGAATCTTGAAAAGCATTCCCCCCAGAGGCCAAGTTCTGGCAAGCATTTTCTTCAGAGGAGTTCTGAAAAGCATTTCCCCTTCAACACTTCGTTCTGAAAAGCATTCCCTTCAGAAGTTCATTCTGAAAAGCATCTCCTTCAGTGCTTTGTTTTGAAAAGCATTTCCCCTTTAGAGACGGAATCCTGAAAAGCATCCCCCAGAGACTGAGTTCTGGAAAGAATTTTCTTTAGAGGAGTTCTGAAAATCATTTCCCCTTCAGCACTTCGTTCTAAAAAGCATTTCCTTCAGAATTTTATTCTGAAAAGAATCTCCATCATGTGTCATTCTGAAAAGCATTTCCCCTTCAGATATGAAATCCTGAAAATCATTCCCCTCCAGAGACCAAGTTTTGGAGAGCATTTCTTTCAGAGGAGTTCTCAAAAGCATTTCCTCTTCAGCACTTCATTCTGAAAAGCATTTCCTTCATATGTTTATTCTGAAAAGCATCTCCTTCAGCGTGTCGTTCTGAAAAGCATTTCCCCTTCAGATACGAAATCCTGAAAATCATTCCCCTCCAGAGACCAAGTTTTGGAGAGCATTTCTTTCAGAGGAGTTCTAAAAAGCATTTCCCCTTCAGCACTTCATTCTGAAAAGCATATCCTTCAGCGTGTCATTCTAGAAATAATTTCCCCTTCAGAGAAAGAATCCTGAAAAGAACTATTCAGATACAGTCAGGTGTAGACTCATTCTAATACTCCTATCAACAGTTACTTCAGATGTCATCTTTAAGCCCATATCTGACAACACTCTATCACGTCTCCGAACAACATCTTTAAGCCTGTTCAAGAAATATTATCAACCAATAGTGTTACTTCGTGCATATGTGAGTGCAAATTTCAGGGCACTTAAGTGTTCAATCCTCTTCCACCTTCATATCACTAATGGCGATCATGCCAATCTAATTCCTCAGGTTTAAGAAGATTGAACAGGGGTAGCTGTTGTACCCTAAAATTTTCCCTCCCATTTTTCAAGCCAAATTGATTCAAGGTTCTCAAGTACTCAAGACTACTCAAGAATTGATCAGATGAACCCTCCTCCTAAGCAATGGCCTACAATTAGGGTTTTGGTTTTATCAAATAAAATTGGAATTCTAAGGCCTCAAATTAGTTTCATGGTTCCCAATATGCTTCAAAGAATCCTCATGTCAAGTTTCAAGCCTTGCAGAACAAGTTTGCTCAGATGATTGAAAATAAACTATGTCGGGTAAAATGTCAACTGTGGTCAACATATAGTCAAACTTCAATATTTTTGGTCATAATCAACATTTTGAGGTCACATTAATAATTTTCTCAAGGGTTAATCATAACTCATCAAGAAAACTCAAGATTCATCAAAAGTTGCAAAATTAGGGCTTTCTTTATGAGAAGTCAACTGAACTTTTACCAAGCATAAATTTCACATGCCTCGTCAGAAAATTCTCAAACAAATCTCTTTTTAGGAAAATTAAATTCTCTATAACATTGTCTCTCTAAGCCCAAGGCCCAAAAATGCTCCATTTAAGATATATGAACCAAAATATTATAGGTCATTTTAAAAGTCAACAAAAAGACACTTTTTTTCAAGGCAATTTACATCAAGATAAGGTCTTCAAATTGAAAAATGATCAACATGAGAGTTTCAGGGGACATCTTGATATTTCCAAAAATTCAAAGAACACCTTCATATAATAAAAATTTAGCAAGTTATGAGTTGCACAAGTTGGGTAATTTTGTGAAATTGCATGAAACCTTGTAATACGGTGGGAGAACTAACTTTTGGATTTGCGTTTAATCGCAAATGTTGCAGATAGAAAGAGTCGCCACCAACTTTTCTTTTATCCAATAAAGGAAAGGGTGAAAAGAACAGGAAAGACCTTTTGAGAATTTTCTGAGTAAGGGGGTAGGTTATGAAAAGGGAAGGTGTTAGCACCCTTTTCATCTGTAGTTTTCTACGCGCTCTTAATTGCTAGCTCACTTTGAAAATTCCTTGTGTTTGTGTATGTTTGAAATATTTTGAAAATGCCTAAGTGCGGAAATTTTGTAATGATTCTCGTATCGTTGAGAATGTATACAAAATTTGTTTTGAAAATATTTGTTGAAAGGAAGTGTTGTTTTATGGAAATATGTTTTATTTTGAATAATTTATGAGCAAGAGATTACGAGCGATCTACCTACTCAAAAAGTCTTTGTTCTTTTCCTCCTCCTTTAGATAGTATTATCCTAACATTAGTTAGTAGAAAGCCCTATCATTGGATGTGAGGGACAAACGTGTGTCATCGTACAGTCATAGAAAGCAACTTGTAAGCCGCTTTAGAAATTTTCGTAAGGGACTAAGATCATTTACCGAAGGCAGCATCGAAGGGTCATCGAGGGACTGCGACCTTTTAACCGAGGGTTTTTTCTAAAGCATCCTACGTTCGAGGGACACGACTGTTTAAATCCGAGGCAACAAGTGAGGGTCACCCTAGAGGTGCACATGTGCAGAGTGTTTTGATTTTAAATATTTTTGTCTTGAAATTAGGATTTTGCTATCGGTTGATTTTAATCTTGCCATACAAACCCTAATTCCTAACAGTAATAAAGAAAGCAGTAAATTGTGGAAATTAGATGTCCACTGTTACAACACTTTAAGAATGGGGGTACAAATTTATGAATAGGAATGAAAAGTAAAAAAAAAACCTAATTAAAACTATTATATACTGGTGCAATTACAATAATTGGGAAATAAAGTACGTGAAGATTTGTAAAATAAAGAAAAGAGAAAGGAAATCGTTTTGTGAATTTTTTATGGAAAAAGCTTGATGATTAACCTAATTATTTGATTAATTTTCATTAACAAAAGTTTAGTGAAAACCTAAGAAAATAAATTAAATTTAATAATTAATGAAAAAGGTCAATTAATTTTAATTAATTAAAAAGAAAGCTAATTTAGTTAACTTAATTAAAAAAGAAGTCTAAGTTAATTTTAATTTTTTTAAGAAAAGAAACTAATTGTTAGAAAATAATTTTGATATTTTATTTAGGAAAATACATGAAGTATAAAACCTAATTCTAATAAAATAAAATTAAAGTGATTAAATTAAACTAATTTTTATTTATCAAAAATTAAATTAATTAATTAAAAACCTAAATCTATTTTTTTTAATGATATTATGATTTTTGTTGATTAAAATAAAACTAATTAAAAAAATAAATGTTAATTAAAATAAAATATAGAAAATTAAAATAGGCCGGCAGTGCAAGAAAATTAGGGGTGAGAAAGAAGCAAAAATATCCTAGCCCAAATCCAAAAGCCCAGGCGCCTGTGAGATTTAGTGTGGGCAGCTCAATGGGGTGCACCATGGGGGAAATATCCAGTAGCGTCAGATATGGATTGATTGACATCAAGTGGTTGAGGGATAAAGATGCATGGTATGTGCGTTGGACCTGTTCACACTGAATCTGAAAGAAACAAATATGTGAAAAATAAAAGGGTATCGTTGGGGCTCGAACCCAGGTCTCTATAGTAACACGCGCACTTGATTTACCACTGGGGTGGCTGTTTCATCCGGTTATGAAACGCCCCCAGTAAATATTTTACAAACTTAATTTTCAAAAATGGAACTCTCATTTCTTCTTCTTCCTCGCGTCAGACCACAACAACAACATTTTTTATTGTGTAAAATGCTTATTTCTCAACCAAATTGAAAACTTCCAAAAGCAAACTTGCTTGATTTTTTACCACGAATTCAACCATATAACTTTTCAAAACTACAAGTTAAAGGCTGAAACAAATTTTACTTGGTACCAAACTGAAATCCTAATATTTCAGAAAACTCAATTCCAAAATTCTCATCACACAGTCAACATAAAATAAAACTAAGGACATGGTTAGTTCCAGGGCAATCATATCTTCATTTTATCTTTTGAAATTGAAAGCAAATGATGCGTGCATATGGGGTTTTAAAATTCAAGAAAACTTACCTCTTGAAGCAAAACTCAGAACTCGTTCCAACATTCCCAGAGACAATGTAATGGTGCAAAAAGCTTCCTTGAACTCCCAGGAAGCTAATGATATGCTCAGCTTGCCTTAGAACCCTTTGAAACTTTCCAACCAAGTCAAGTTGTAAATGGTGAAAGTGAGGTTTGGACGATGATGGTGGAGGTGTTACATTCGTGCCAAGAGTGTTTAGACAACTTCTATTTTATGGATAAAAGGTGTTTGAATGATAAAAGAGGAAAACACACGAGTGGATTTGAAGTTGGGTGTTGGAAGCTTCAAATGTGCAACAATGGTGTTTTCTAAGTTTTAAAGAATTTGTGGTTGTTTTGGAGCTATCAAATTCATGTATTGGCTTGCAAATGGCCTCTCTATTTATAGAGAAAAGTTCTTGAGGATGAGAGGACTTGGTTTACAAGTTATCAAGTTTTGGCTTGAATGAGATGCAACTTGTGATTTCTTGAGAAATCAAAGTTCTAATGCATAGTACCATGGCTCATAGAGTGGTTAGGAGCTGTAAACATGTTGCTTCTTGCTTTAGTGCTTGAGTATGATCAGAGGAAGCAATGTATGGGCTCAAGGAGTTGACATTTTGATTAAAGTCACTTTACAAGAATGGAAGTGTTAGCTTTCTCCCCTTAATGGTAAAATGGATTGGATAAAGATTTAATCCAATGGGCCATAGCTCAAAAGTTTATATAATATTCTGATTAGAGATAGATTTACAAGTTTAAAGGCTTGAAAAGTGAGATCTCAAGGCATAGCTATGAGATTTGATTATGAATTCATCACAAAAATGACCTATAATTCAAGTTTGACATTCCATCTTCATCTCTTAGAAACTTCTAGCTCAAGCATGATAAATTTGTGTTCTTGGACATTTTGGAAAGCTTGAAACATGATCTTCAACTTTCATGTTGACCACTTTGGCTAAATCAAACGGGAACTTGGTGAAAATGGCCATGAAGTTGGGATAAAAAACTGATCAAAACTTGTTGAAAAAATTTCTAAGTGTTGGATAAAAAATATCACAACTTCATGGGCTCATATCTCTTAAATCAAGCACTTTTTGAGGATCATCCCACATTAAAAAAATTGTAGAATTCATTAATCTCTACAACTTTCATGTTGAAAATTTTCCTTGAATCAACTTGTATCTTGAGGAAACTTGCTTGTGAAGTTAGGGTTTTTTAGGTACAAAACACTTAAATTTTTCTAAGTGTTTGAAAATATTCAATTATGACTTTTGTTGACTTTCTTGATTCTCTTGATTCTTGATGAGAAAGTTTTATAATTTTGAATTTTTTGATGATTCTTGATTTTTAAATTCCAATGTTGACCAAAAAAAGTCAAAGTTTGACTTTTGTGTGACTGATGACTTTTCATAAATTGATTCAATTCTTCAACTATCAATCGCTTGTATCTTTGAAAATGTCTTGAGACATGTAATTAGGTCAATATGTTGTATTTGAATCCTTAAGATCATACTTTAAGCCATTAGGTCATGCACTAGGCCAACAGTCAACGATCAGTCATCTTTAATCAAAACCCTAATTTTGGCAATTTTAGACCTTTGATGATTTGAGGACTTTCCTTAAGGAATCATGATCAAAAGATGAATATCACCTCAAAATATTGATGTTGACAAAGAATATTGATGTTTGACTGTATGTTGACCACAATTGTCTTTTTACTCAATACAGTTGATTTTCAATCATTTGAGCCATTGACTGAGCAAACATGTGATGCAAGACTTGAAACTTGACATAAGCATTATGGAGGACCTATGATGAACCATGAAAGTCATTTTATACTCTTTTAACCCAATCTTCTTTGAGAAGCACTAAACCCTAGTTGAAGACCCTTGCTTAGAAAGAGGTTTGATCAGTCAACTCTTGAGTAGTTTTGAGCAAATCGGGACCTCACGAGAATGCCTTGAAGAAAATGGGTGGCCAAATTTTAGGGTACAACAGCTGCCCCTGTTCAATCTTCTTAAACCTGAAGAGTTAGATTGGCATGTTTTCCATTTGCGACTTGAAGGTAGAAGATTATTGAACAATTAAGTGCCCATAAATTTGCACTCGCTGGTACACGAAGTAATGCCGTTGGTTGATTATATTGGGAATGGGCTTAAAGATGCCATTTGGAGAGGTGATGGAGATTTGTCAGAGATGGGCTTATAGATTCCATCTAAAGTAACCGTTGAGAGAATATAGACTAATTCTACGCTTGACTTCAACTGGAAGAAGTATCAGAATAAATCTATGCTCGATTTAATCTAAGCCAGAAAATGTCTGCATCCGTCTTTAAATGAGAGAAGTATTAGAATAAATCTTTGGTCGATTTAACTTGATCCAGAAAATGTCTACTAGAAGAAGTATCAGAATAAATCTATGCTTGACTTAACCAGAACTAGAAGAGATCTTTTTGTCTTTAACTAGAAGAAGTATCAGAATAAATCTATGATCGATTAAATCTGAGCTAGAAAAAGTCTACTGGAAGAAGTATCAGAATAAATCCATGGTCGATTTAATCTAAGCCAGAAGAGGTCTTTATGTATTTAACTGGAAGAAGTATCAGAATAAATTTATGGTTGATTTAATCTAAGCCAGAAAAGGTCTACTGGAAGAAGTATCAGAATAAATCTATGTTCGATTTAATCTGAGCCAAAAGAGGTCTTTTTGTCTTTAATTAGAAGAAGTATCAGAATAAATCTATGGTTGATTTAATCTGAGCTAGAAAATGTCTACTGGAAGAAGTATCAGAATAAATCTATGATCGATTTAACCTGAGCCAGAAAATGTCTATGTTTGTCTTTAACTGGAAGAAGTATCAGAATAAATCTATGCTTGATTTAACTTGAGCCAGAAGAGGTCTTTTTGTCTTTAACTAAAAGAAGTATCAGAATAAATCTATGGTCGATTTAATCTGAGCCAGAAAAATGTCTACTGAAAGAAGTATCAGAACAAATCTATGGTCGATTTAATCTGATCCAGAAGATGTCTTTTTGAAAATGACCCTCTGAGGAAATTACTTAAATAGCCCTTTGTTCAATGTAGCCTTTGAGAAGACTGTCAAGTCATATAAGTAGTTGATGATGTTTGTATGTTGATTGATCTTTCCTGAAAAGGTAAAGAGGTAGTTGTATGCAATGTCATGATACATTAAATGCATTGCGTAATGATGTTCTCAAAATAAATGAGACTGTGCTACATGTGTTTCGTATGCATATGCTAAATGATGTATGAATATGAAATGTTCTTGGAAATGTATCAACAGTTCTGTATGGCAACTTGTTGGGGAAAATGAATCCCTGACTGGTGTTGGGGATGAAGAACATATGTAATCTTCAACCTTGTCCGCAATGCTTCCGTTGGGGATTCATGCTTGCTGTTTAAAGAAACTCCACTGGGGAATGTTGACTTCTTTTTGGGGAGAAGAGTTGGGGAACATTAGTCATTCATCGCTTTACTGGGGAGTTTTAATTCTTATATACCCTGATTGGGGATAAAAGAGATGGATAACCTTCCGAGTTGTCTGGGGTACTTAATTCTTATATACCCTAACTTGGGATAAAATAGATGGATAACCTTCTGACTTGTCTGGGGAATTTAATTCTTATATACCCTGATTGGGAATAAAAAAGATGGATAACCTTCCGACTCATCTAGGGAGGATAAAGTTGACTGATATCTGGTCTGATTCCAGGTTTCATAGAGACTCTCTAGGGATAGTGGCTACTTCACTTGGGAGAGGAATTTTGCCGGTGGTTCATAGCCATCTGAGGAATAGACTCAAACTTGGGAGACTGTAATATGTTGGGGAAATAAACCATGTTTATGGAGAAATACTCTGCTCAGGAAATGAGCTATACCGGAGAGAAGAAATCTGCAGGGAGTTTTTGTAGTTTTAGGGGAATAAACTCAGCTAGGTAAGAGAATTTCCATGAATTGTATTGATTGGGACTCCATAGGTGGGTGACATTGCCAAGAAAAAGGTCATACTCTTTTATCTTCCAGAGCAATCTACTGGGAAAAGTTTGGGGAGTGTATCTTCATTGAAGGTGAATTTGTAAAGATTACTCTTTGGGGATAATCTCATTTAAGTGGCTTTGTGGGGATTTATGGACAACTTGAATGTCATCCAAACTCCTAGAGTCTTGAGTAAATTCTTATTCATGTTCTTATGCATATATTTGTTAATATTTAATCGTGTTTATATGCATATGTTCATTCAATTTTAGTCATTGGACGTTTTTGTAAACAAAACAGAAAAAACAAAAGGTTTGAATTTTAGGGTGTATTTGTATTGATAGTTTGCCCATAAACAGGCGATTTCATACAAAGAGACATAAATCATAGTAAGAGTAAATATTCATGAAATAAAAAGAATACAAAGTGAAAACAAAACATATAGCTATGTGGAAATGATCTCGTTAGGTTCCAACTTTGCTATTGCCCCAATGACTTCGAACATCTCATCACTTGCTGTCGAAAAAATTTGATTGAACTGATCTGTACCATTTGAAATTTTGACTTTGGTAATAAAGCTTGCAGTAAGTGGTCCAAAGGGACATAGTCGTACACTTTTAATCCCTAACTTTCGCCTAGACTGCCCTTTCGGGTTTTCAGTCCACCAGAATACCCTTTCTTGACCAAGCCGCCTTTTCAGGTTTTCAACTTTCCGGGTGTACAATCTTTTATATTTATCCCTAATTTTTTTCCAGAACCCTTTTGGTTTGCCGGGATGCCCTCCTTTTTTCCTAGGCCAGTCAACCTAGCAGGCTGTTTTCATGTGTAGTATCTTTAACTATGTCCACGTTCACAGGGTGCGAGAAATCTTCACCGTCCATGGTGGTTAGTATAATAGCACCGCCCGAAAATACTTTCTTGAAAACAAATGGCCCTTCGTAGGTGGGAGTCCATTTTCCCCTGGGATCACCTTATGGTAGAATGATGCACTTTATTACCAAGTCACCAGCCTGATATACCCGATGCTTGATTTTCTTATTGAATTCCTTGATCATACGTTTCTGATACTTCTGACCGTGACAGACAACCACACGCCTCTATTTTTCAATCAGATTCAACTGGTCTAGCCTGGTCTGAATCCACTCGTCTTCGTCTAAGTCTGCATCTTTCATAATCCTCAGAGAAGGAATCTGAACTTCGACAGGCAGGACAACTTCCACGCCATAGACCATAGAGAATGGGGTTGCTCCAGTTGATGTTCGCACTGAAGTGCGATATCCATGAAGAGAAAATGGTAACATCTCGTGCTAGTCTTTATAAGTCAAAACCATTTTCTGTATAATCTTCTTAATATTCTTGTTGGCGGCTTCCAGTGCGCCATTCATCTTTGGTCGATACGGAGAAGAGTTGTGGTGCTTGATCTTGAACTGCATGTAGAGTTTAGTGATTATAGTGTTTTTAAGGTTGGTACCATCGTTCGTGATAATTCTCTCGGGGATTCCATATCGGCAAATAAGATTATGTTTTATACCGGACGACCACATTCTTGGTAACAGAGGCGAACGAGGCTGCTTTAACCCATTTTCTGAAGTAGTCAATGGCGACGAGAATGAAGTGATGTCTGTTACAAGCAGTAGGATTAATTTCACTAATCATATCAATGCCCCACATTGCGAATGGCCAAGGAGAAGTCATGAAGTTCAAAGGTACCGGAGGCAGATGAATCTTATCAGCATAGATCTGGCACTTATGACAAGTCCTAGAGTGGTGGTGACAGTCAGTTTCCATAGTCGACCAAAAGTAACCCGCTCTCAAAATCTTTTTAGCCATAGTATGCCCACTAGAGTAAGTACCAAAGATGCCTTCATGCATATCTTCCATAATTTTACCTGCTTCCTTCTCGTCTATACAGCAAAGCAGAGTTAAATCATGATTACACTTGTATAAAATTCCATTGCTCAAGAAGAACTTAGCCGAGAACCTCCGTAGGAATTTCGTCATTGATAGATGCCCCTTAAGGGTATTCTTGAGCTTCAAGGTACCTTTTCACTTCATGAAACCAAGGCTTTTCCTCTAATCCATCAGTGTTAATTTCATAGCAGTGCACCGGTTCATCGAATATTTCAATGGTAACTCTGGGAGCCTTAATATCCCATTTTACCTTGAACATGCATGACATGATAGCTAATGCGTCTGCCAACTGATTATCTTCTCTTAGGATATACTCAAAAGTAATATCTTCGAAGTACGAAATCAAGGTTAACACAGGTTCTTGGTAAAGGATAAGATTCAGATGCTTCGTATCCCATTCTCCCTTGACCTAATTGATTACCAAGGTTGAATCCCGATATACACTCAGAAATTTGATTCTCAGGTCAATAACAACTTTAATACCCATGATGCACGCTTCATATTCAACCATATTATTGGTGCAATCAAAGCAAAGTCTAGCAGTGAAGGGTGTATGGCAACCCTGAGGAGAGATAATTACTGCGTCAATCTCGTTGCCAAGTGTGTTAGAAACTCCATTGAAAACCATATTCCATCAAGATCCTAGCTCAGGTCGTTCATACTGTCCAGGTTCTTCATAATCTATAATTAGCATGATGTTCTCATCCCAAAATTCGAATTTCATAGATTGGTAGTCGTCTACAACTTGATGTGTCAAATGATCTGCCAATACACTTCTTTTGATTGCCTTTTGAGTGGTGTACTGAATGTTGTATTCTGTTTAGATCATTTGCCATCGGGCTATTCTTCTGGAGAGAGCTAGCTTCTCGAATATGTACTTGATGAGATCCATTTTAGAGATCAATAGAGTAGTATGAGTCAACATATACTATCTTAGTCGGCGAGAAACTCATGCCAAAGTGCAACAAGTTTTATTGAGCAATGAATATCTTGTTTCAGAGTCGGTAAACTTTTTCTAAGGTAGTATATTGCATGCTCTTTTCGACCAGACTCGTCATGCTGCCCCAGTACACACCCCATTGAGTTCTCTAGCACTGTTAGGTACATGATTAGAAGCCTTCCTTCAACCGATGGCATCAGAATCGGAGGTTCTTATAAGTACTCTTTGATTTTATCAAAGGCTATTTGATATTCATCGTTCCACTTTACTAGTTGATCTTTCTTCAACAACTTGAAGATTGGCCCATAGGTAGAAGTCAAATGAGAAATGAATCGGGCAATGTAGTTTAGTCGTATTAAGAAACCTCTGACCTCCTTCTCAGTACGGGGTGACGACATTTCTTGAATGGCTTTAACTTTCACAGGATCAACTTCAATACCTTTACCACTGACGATGAAACCCAGGAGTTTACCAAATCTCACCCCAAAGGTGCATTTGTTTGGATTCAACCTCAGCTTGTATTTCTTCAATCTCTCAAATAATTTATGCAGATGATCAAGATGTTCATCTTTAGTCTGTGATCTGGCTATCATATCATCAACGTAAACTTCTATCTCGTAATGAATTAAATCATGGAATAAAGTTACCATGGCACGCTGATAAGTTGCTCCGGCGTTCTTCAACCCAAAAGGCATGACCTTGTAATAGAAAGCGGCCCACTGTGTGACCAAGGTAGTTTTATCCATGTCTCCAGGCGCCATCTTGATCTGATTATAACCCGAGAAACCATCCATAAAGAAGAATACCTTATGTTGAGTGGCGTTGTCGACCAAGACATCAATATGTGGTAACGGGAAGTCATCTTTGGGGCTCTCCCTGTTCAGATCCCTTTAATCTACACACATACGTGCCTTGCCATATTTCTTTGGTACCGGAACAACATTAGCAACCCATCGAGGATATCATGTCACTGCTAAGAACTTTGCATTAAATTGTTTCATAACCTCGTCTTTGATCTTTTCTGACAATTTGGAATGCATGCGACGAACCTTCTGCTTAATCGGAGAACAAACCTCTTTCATTTCCAGACGATGAACCACAATATCAGTATCAAGCCATGGCATGTCTTTGTATGAACAAGCAAATATCTTAACATA
This sequence comes from Vicia faba, assembly GCA_948472305.1. NCBI lineage: Eukaryota > Viridiplantae > Streptophyta > Magnoliopsida > Fabales > Fabaceae > Vicia > Vicia faba. Next base: position 232,861,667 of record OX451738.1, read on the forward strand.
GTCGTGCAACATTTGAATCAATCATGTTCTTGACAATTCCCTCTAAGTTGGCGCCTATCTTGACCTATTTTCTGTCTGTCTCAGAACCCAAGCTTACCACTTCGATCGACTCTTTGTGCGGTTGAATAGCCTTTTATTCTTGGATTAAGAGTCTAGAAAGTTCTCCAGGTATTTCAAAATCTTCCTCACCTTTGTCCTCGACTTGGTAGATTGGATTTTCAAAGTCATAAGCGGTAATAGAAGAATCATTATCAACGAGATCCAGAGTGGATGGGGATCTGCAATGTAGTGTGTGGGTGTGTGTAATAAAACATAGCTATTTGAAAGTGCTATGAAGTAAAAAAAAGAAAGAGAGTGCAAAATTTGAATGCAAAATGTCCAATGCTTTCATTAAATGAAAATATGACATATGAAATGACAACCCTTAACAAATGGACCATTGTTCCCCAGGCAAGACACAAGGTTTAAAGTCATTATTTTAAAAGAAATTACATAACCAAACTTCTTAAAGAAATAAAAACAAAAATAGCTATTACTCCTGACTGAAGGAGATATAGATAATGTCTTATGCTTTCCAATTGTTGATTCTGTTGCCCCTGGTAGGAAAGATCCAGCTGTCAAAGTCACAATCACTGTCAGCATCCTCTAAAGCATTGACTCCATTATTGCTGACACGGAATGGAGGTCTTCCAGCTCGAGCGCGACGAACAACCCTTTGAACATATGCAGTAAAGCCCAAACTAAACTTATCAGATTTGTAGGGGATATCAGGAAGTTAACCCCAAATAGTACAAGCACCTTCTTCTATAATAGCTTTGGCATCTTTCAAAGAAGTCATCTTGTGCGGAACCATGGTAGTCTTTGGAATGGCAAAAACATCTTTAACAACAACAACGGAAATCACTCCAAAAGCTTGGCAGGGAGTCTCGATGAATTCCCCATCCATTTCTACATACCAGAATGAATTCAGATGGCTGACCATGTACTCCTCTTCTCCGTAGACAGTAACAATCTTCCCTTTCATAAGATATTTTAATTTCTGGTGCAAGGTGGAGGTAACAGCGCATGACCCATGGATCTAGAGGCGTCATAGTAGACAAGAATAAGCTCGCCATATGTCCATTACATAGAATGTGGATTCAAAGATCTGTTAACCCACTTTGATCGGGAGGTCCATTTCTCCATGTACCATTCTTTTTTATCTGTCAAAGGCTCGAACTATGATGTCACTGGGTTTCAACACAACCCCTTCACAATCCAATTTGTCAAGAGCGACCATTGGTAGAGCATTTAGAGAAGAACCCATATCAACCAACACATGAGCCAATGTAGTGCCCCTTCACTTAATGGAGACATACATGGCCCTATTATGATTTCTTCCTTCCGGAGTCAGATCAACATCAGATAAACCTAATCCATTGTCATTCGTTAAGCTAACAACACAACATCCAAATTGATCAGCAGAAATATCTTGTGGTACATGAGAAGTCTTCAAAAATTTCATTAAAGCTTGCACATGGGCTTAAGAAAATAGTAATAGAGATATCATGGAGATTTTGGATGGGGTCTGCCCCAACTGTTCAACAATTTTATAGTCGCTCTTGCAGATGATTTTTAAAACCTCTTACATTTCTTGTCTAGAGGTGTCCTTGACTGTAGATTCTTTTGGTGCCTCCGTCCGTGCAGGCTCTATCATTGGATCTTTACCCCGAGCCTCAGAAGTTTTCTTGGTAACTATGACTTGAACAGGTGGAGAGATTTTCGGGGAGAAAATCCTTCTGCTTCTAGTAATTTTTCTGGTCCCCTCAATATTGTCAATATTTGGATCGGCCTCTTCATCATCTTCGTCAGTCAACTCTTGTTTAATACCATGGTAATAGACATAAGACCCATAATTCCATGGAATAGCCTTCTCCGAGGAATATGGGATGGGCCTAGGTTTTGTAATGATTAAGGGAGCAGATTTGGATTGGCAGTAATCCTTACAGGATCCTTGGAAGTGATCTTGAAAGGAGTACCAGATATGACAGACAAATCTCGGCACAAATTCTCAGCATACAAAACTTTCTCAATCAAAATTACATGTTCATCTATCAGGCGTTGAATGCCTCCCTTCAGTAACCCGCAACCATTAGGTTAAACCGCACAACAATAACATTCTTTAACACAACCCAGAAATAAACCGACTTGTAGAAAATTCTTCTTGACTGTTGAGAGAGGAGTAACCACATCACTTACGGAGGTAACATACAAAACATCTTCAATAACACTTATGCCTTTGTCATGCTTCAGCATAGGACCAGTAATCACGTTCGGAGTCTCTGGAGGGTCAAACTAAATTTCCTTGTTACCAATCATGTCTTGAATTTTGTTTTTCAGGGCCCAACAATTGTTGGTGTCGTGCCCAGGACTGTTCGAATGATAGGCACATCTCGTATTTGGATTGTACTTTTGATAGGATGTGTTGGGATTAGGAGGAGGATCACATAGTGAAATGAGTTCAGCCTTTAACAAAAGTTGCAATGCTTGAGATAATGGCGTATTAATCTTGGTGAACTGCCTCCTCGTAGTGTTTGACCTATGTTGGTTGCCTTGTTGTTGTTGTTGTTGAACGGGAAACAAATTAGAGATTACCACCGCCCCCACAGACTAATGATGTTCATTTTTACTACGACCCTTCTGGACATAGAAAATGTTAGTTTCTTTCTTACCACTGAACGACTTCTTCACATCATTAGAAGTTGCAGCCATTGGAATCTTCCCACTCTTAATGCCTTTTTCTACTCTTTCTCTAGTCAGAATTTACTCTGTAAATCCGGATGACGAGCTTCTAATCCACAGATTAAAGAATGGGCCTGTTAGAGTGCCCATGAACATATCAACTAATTCCCGATCAGACAAGGGAGGTTGGACCCTTCCAGCTAAGGCTCTCCACTTATGGGCATACTCCTTGAACCCTTCATTAGAGCCCATGGACATGTTTTGCAATTGTACACGAGTCGGCACCAGGTCAACATTATATTGATATTATTTGTAGAAAGTAGAAACCAAGTCTTCCCATGTGTGAATGTTGGTTCCCTCCAGCTGATAGAACCATTCCAGTTGAGTGTCAGTCAAACTTTCTTGGAAGAAATGGACCCATAATTTCTGGTCAACAATATGGGGTTGGATATTTCGAACATACGACCTCAGATGAAGTTTAGGACAAGAGACCCCATCATATTTAGAAAAGATAGGGACCTTGAATTTGTGAGGGATGACCACCCCGGGATCAGATCTAGCTCTCTAAAATCCAATCCAGGCACTTTCTGGAGTTCCACAACTTTGAGTCGGTCTTCCAACTGCTTGCACTTGTCATCTGCGGGAGGGTACTATTCATCGGAGTAGTCTTCATCCTCACAAACCTGATTGTTTCTATCTTCACCCCTGACACTTCTGCCATCCTCTTCTTGGTTTTCGTCTTCCTTAGAGGAAACATTATTCACTCTAACTGGTTGAGCAAGACCTTTAAATCTTCTCCCCATGTTGAGGATTACAACTGGCTTTTTAGTCTTATTTTTCTTGGCGAGGAACGCCATCATCTCTTGTTTTGCCCTTTGGCCAGATTAAGAAGAGTCTCTTGAAATCGTGCATGCTGAGTTTACAGATCCTTGACAGTTTGTTTAGGGGTCATCTTATACTAAAATAAAGAGTAAATAGATGAGGAAACCTGTATTGGAAAACCTGTTTATGAAATGATGCATGATATGTAGATGCAATGTTTTCAAGGACCTTGGGTTATTTAAATTTTCTAATCAAAAGGAAACAGAAACAAAGACTTCATTAGTAAGTTTAAAATTACAATTTCCTCTTAGGCTTACAATCAAAACAAAATGGTCTCAAAGAGACAACAATATGAACTTCTAAAACCTAAGACTTAAGTCTCCCACAAACGCTTCCTCTTTGTGTCGATGTATGCATTAAGGCTTTGCTCCTAGTGAAGTTGCTTTGTGAGCTCCAACACTTTCTTTTCACTTGCATATAATTGAGCTTCAAATGTGTCACGTTATTCCTTGAGTTGAATCCAAGAATTCTGCAATTCTTTGAGGTCCGTAGGCATGTCCAGATGGAGAATGATGCGAGAAATGTCTCCTTCGATAACAGGCTCTAAGATCACCGGTAGAATAGCTGGATATGGCATCATAAGGTTTTGAGCGTGATATCTTACCCATTTAAGATAGGGCTCCAAAGGGATAGAATCCTTTTGTCCTAAAGTTTTTCTATCAACCTTGTTTACCATGCCCCAAGCACGTATAAACCTTTGACGATAACCTTGAGGATAATTTTCGAAGTCGAACATAGTACCATGGATAAGTGCTTCATGAGGACCATCTCTTTAAGCATAACAAAATTGTCATAGAGCCAGAGAAAGGTTGTAAGTAATACCTCCCCTAATGCCAAGGCGTGGAAAATTAGGGAATTCCCTGCAGCGGTTAATGATAGTAACATCTTCAGAGATATGGAGCACCAATAGATATCTGAATGAGAAAGAGACATCATCCTTTAAGACCACCTCAAACCTTGTTCATTCTTTATTACTGATCGGGGAAGGTGTGAAATAAACCACCTTGATAGAAGAGGTATGGAACACATAAGCGTCCCTCGCTTCCTCATAGTACGAGTGTGAATAGAATGCAAAATGTCTCCGAGCAAGGTAGCACAAGGTTGAAAGAAAGAAATATTTTGACATCATTCACATCTATGAGTTGGTCCTGATTAGGGAATAACACCAAACCATAGATCAACAAAGCCAAGATTTCCTCGAAAGCTCGGAAACTCATAGCATCCAGAAACAACCGAGCTTTCTCTAACATAAATTTAGCAAGAAAACCCTTGACTCCACTTCTTGTTTCCCAATTAGATGCAATGTCAGACCACTTCAGATGTAAGGCTATTGCAATTTCTTTAGGTTGTGGATATTCTCTAAACCAGTGAAAGGTATCTGATCAAGAACAGGTACTCCCAGTAGCTTAGAGAACACTTCCATTATGGGTACCAGCTGATAATCCGGAAAGATGAAACAGTGATGTGCGGAATCAAAGAACTGAAATAAAACACTCATCATGTCTTCTTCAAAACCCGAGGTAACCAAACTGAGTAGATGACCATGCCTCTTGGTAAATTGAGAGCTTTTAGGAACTTTTGAGACTAACTCCTTAAGTTGAGAAGGTATCCTAACAAAACTGATCCGGATAGTGTTTCTGCAAGAGGAGGCCATAGCCTACAAAACAGAACAAAGATAAATCCCTAGGTCCTTGAAATGGTTAGTAAAAATGATATGGTATGATGTCATGATGTTATGATGTCATGTTCGAACAATTAATCATACACAAACAAAACACACAAGGCCTTAGGTTCAGGATTGCATGAAGTTTATAGGTAAGTAACCTCTTGAATTTAGTTGGTTCAACCTGTCCTAAAAGAAGTAACTGGGTTCTAGGAACCTCAAGTCACTGATATTTCTCTCAGGCATTGTTTCAGCACAAGCATCTGAATTGCGACCGAAATATCCCGAGAGTCTGATCTCAATGAGTATAGTATCGAGTATCAACCAACTTTAGTCTGCACCTAAGCTGACCATCTCACTACTTTCTAATGGCTAAGTTGTGTCAACTAAGGTTCTACGGTCAGTTAGTGCTTAGGACACTATGCGGCAACCTAGCATTCTCCTTGACCGACTCAAGGGACACTTACACAAACCAATGTGTCGCACTAACGTAGCCATCGCTTCAACCATTTCGGTCTACGCCATATAATTTCCATAATCTATTACCTAAAATTCCCCCAGATCCGGGTATAGGATCTATACAAGAAGTAAACCCAAGCATATCCTAAAATATAAAGCATACAAGGCAAACAAGTAAAGAAATACATGTGATCTAGCTCTTAAGGTAACCCCACTTTTAGTGTACATTTCCCTAGCAGAGTCGCCAGTTCTGTAATACGGTGGGAGATCTGACTTTTGGGTTTTGCATTTTATCGCAAATGTTGCCGATAGCAAGAGTCGCCACCGACTTTTCTTTTATCCAATAAAGGAAAGGATGAAAAGAACAGGAAAGACCTTTTGGGAATTTTCTGAGTAAGGGGGGTAGGTTATGAAAAGGGAAGGTGTTAGCACCCTTTTCATCCGTAGTTTTCTACGGGCTCTTAATTGCTAGCTCACTTTGAAAATGCTTTGTGTTTGTGTATGTTTGAAAATATTTTGAAAATGCCTAAGTGCGGCAATTTTGTAATAATTCTCTTATGGTTCAGAATGTATACGAAATGTTTGTTTTGAAAATATTTGTTGAAAGGAAGTGTTGTTTTACAGAAAGATGTTTTATTTTGAAATGTTTGTGAGCAAGCGATTACGAGCGACCTACCTACTCAAAAAGTATTTGTTCTTTTCCTCCTCCTTTATATAGTACTAGCCTACCATTAGTTAGTAGGAAGCCCTATTATTAGATGTGAGGGACAGACGTGGGTCATCTTACAGTCATAGAAAACAACTTGTAAGATGCTTTAGCAAATTTCATAAGGGACTAAGATTGTTTACCGAAGGCAGCATCGAAGGGTCATCGAGGGACTACGATCTTTTAACCGAGGGTTTTTTCTAAAGCATCCCACGTTCGAGGGACATGACTGTTTAAATCCGAGGCAACAAGTGAGGGTCACCCTAGAGGTGCACGTGTCTGAAGTGTTTTGATTTCTAGTATTTTTGTCTTGAAATTAGGGTTTTGCTATCGATTGATTTTAATCTTGCCATACAAACTTTAATTAATAACAGTAATAAAGAAACCAGTAAATTGTGGAAATTAAATATCCTACGCTATTACAACACTTCGGGAATGGGGGTACAAATTTATGAATAGGGATGAAAAGTAAAATAAAGCCTAATTAAAACTATTACATACTGGTGCAGTTACAATAATTGGGAAATAAAGTACTCGAAGATTTGTAAAATAAAGAAAAGAGAAAGGAAATCGTTTTGTGATTTTTTTGATGGAAAAAGATTGATGATTAACCTAATTATTTGTTTAATTTCCGTTAACAAAAGTTTAGTGAAAACCTAAGAAACTAAACTAAATTTAATAATAAATGAAAAAGGTCAATTAATTTTAATTAATTAAAAAGAAAGTTAATTTAGTTAACTTAATTAAAAAAGAAGTCTAAATTAATTTTAATTTTATTTTAAGAAAAGAAACTAATTGTTAGAAAATAATTTGAATGTTTTATTTAGGAAAATATATGAAAGTATAAAACCTAATTCTAATAAAATAAAATCAAAGTGATTAAATTAAATTAATTTTTATTTATCAAAAATTAAATTAATTAACTAAAAACCTAAATCTAATTTTTATGTGATTTTTGTTGACTAAAATAAAACTAATTAAAAAAAGAAATGATAATTAAAAATAAAATAAAGAAAATTAAAATGAGCCAGCAGTGTAAGAAAATTGGGGGTGAGAAAGAAGCAAAAATTTCCTGGCCCAAATCCAAAATCCCAGGCGCCTGTGAGATTTAGTGTGGGCAGCTCAATGGGGTGCACCATGGAGGAAATCTCTAGTAGCGTCAAATCTAGATTGATCAAGTGGTTGATGACTGAAGATGCATGGTATGCGCGTTGGACCTGTTCACACTGAATCTGAAAGAAACAAATATGTGAAAAATAAAAGGGTACCGCTGGGGCTCGAACCCAGGTCCCTATAGTAACACGCACGCTTGTTTTACCACTGGGGTGGCTGTTTCATCCGGTTATGAAATGCCCCCCGGTAAATATATTACAAACTTAATTTTCAAAAATGGTATTCCCACTTCTTCTTCTTCCTCGCGCCAGACCACAACAACAACATTTTTTATTTTGTAAAATGCTTATTCTCAACCAAACTGAAAACTTCCAAAACCAAACTTGCTTGATTTTTACCACGGATTCAACCATATAACTTTTCAAAACTATAAGTTAAAGGCTGACACGAATTTTGCTTGGTACCAAACTAAAAACCTAATATTTCAGAAAACTCATTTCCAAAATTCTCATCACACTGTCAACATAAATGAAAACTAAGGACATGGTTAGTTTCAGGGCAATCATATCTACATTTTATCTTTTAAAATTGAAAGCAAATGATGCGTGTATATGGGGTTTTAAAATTCAAGAAAACTTACCTCTTGAAGCAAAACTCAAAACTCGTTCCACCACTCCCAGAGACAATGCAATGGTGAAAAAAGCTTCCTTGAACTCCCAAGAAGCTAATGATATGCTCAGCTTGACTTAGAACCCTCTGAAACATTCCAACCAAGTCAAGTTGCAAATGGTGAAAGTGAGGTTTGGACGATGATGGTGGAGGTGTTACAGTCGTGCCAAGAGTGTTTGGACAACTTCTATTTGATGGATAAAAGGTCTTTGAATGATAAAAGAGGAAAACACACGAGTGGATTTGAAGTTGGGTGTTGGAAGATTTAAATGTGCAATAATGGTGTTTTCTTAGTTTGAGAGAATTTGAGGGTGTTTTGGAGCTGTCAAATTCATGTATTGGCTTGCTAATGGCCTCTCTATTTAGAGACAAGTTTTAGAGGATGATAGGACTTGGTTTACAAGTTATCAAGTTTTGGCTTGGTTGAGATGCAACTTGTTATTTCTTGAGAAATCAAAGTTACAATGCATAGTACCATGGCTCATAGTGTGGTTAGGAGATGTAGACATATTGCTTCTTGCTTTAGTGCTTGAGTGTGATCAGAGGAAGCAATGTATGGGCTCAAGGAGTTAACATTTTGATTAAAGTCACTTTACAAGAATGGAAGTGTTAGCTTTCTTCCCTTAATAGCAAAATGGATTGGATAAAGCTTTAATCAAATGGACCATAGCTCAAAATCTTTTGTAATCTTCTGATTAGAGATATATTTACAAGTTTAAAGGCCTGCAAAGTGAGATCACAAGGTATATCTATGAGATTTTGATTATGAGTTCATCAAAAAAATGACCTACAATTCAAGTTTGACATGCCATCTTCATCTCTTCGAAAGTTCTAGCTCAAGCATGATACCTTTTTATTCTTTGACATTTTGGAAAGCTTGAAACATGATCTTCAAAGTTCATGTTGACTAATTTGGCTAAATCAAATGGGAACTTGTTCAAAAATTGCGATGAAGTTTGGATAAAAAACTTATTAAAACTTGTCGAAAAAATTTCTAAGTGTTGGGTAAAAAATATCACAACTTCATGGGCTCATATCTCTTAAATCAATCACATTTTGAAGATCATCCCACATTATCAAAATTGTAGAATTCATTAATCCCTACAACTTTTATGTTGAAATTTTTCCTTGAATCAACTTGTATCTTGAGGAAACATGCTTGTGAAGTTAGAGTTTTTTAGGTACAAAACACTTGAATTTCTCTAAGTGTTTGAAAATCTTCAATTTTGACTTTTGTTGACTTTCTTGATTCTCTCGATTCTTGATGAAAAAGTTTGATAATTTTGAATTTTTTGATGATTCTTGATTTTTGAATTCCAATGTTGACTAAAAAAAGTCAAAGTTTGACTTTTGTGGGACTGTTGACTTTTCATCAATTGATTCAATTCTTCATCTATCAATCATTTGTATCTTTGGAAATGTTGTGAGCCATGTAATTAGGTCAAGATATTGTATTTGAGTCCTTAAGATCACACTTTAATCCATTAGGTAATGCATTAGGCCAACAGTCAATGATCAATTATCTTCAATCAAAACCCTAATTTTGACAATTTTTGACCTTTGATGATTTGAGGGCTTTACTTGAAGAATCATGATCAACCCTTGGTTAAATGATGAATATCACCTCAAAATATTGATTTTGACAAAAAATATTGAAGTTTGACTGTATGTTGACCACAATTGACTTTTTACTCAATATAGTTGGTTTTCAATCATTTGAGCCATTGACTGAGCAAACATGTGATGCAAGATTTGAAACTTGACATAAGCATTATTGAGGACCTATGATGAACCATGAAAGTAATTTGATACTCTTTTAACCCAATCTTCTTTGAGAAGCACTAAACCCTAGTTGAAGATGCTTGCTTAGGAGGAGGTTTGACCAATAAACTCTTGAGTAGTTTTGAGGAAATGGGGACCTCATGAGAATGCCTTGAAGAAAATGGGAGGGGAAATTTTAGGGTACAACAGATGTCTCTGTTCAATATTCTTAAACCTGAAGAGTTATATTGGCATGTTCTCCATTTGTGACTAGAAGGTAGAAGATGATTGAACACTTAAGTGCCCAGAAATTTGCACTCGCCAGTGCACGAAGTAATGTTGTTGGTTGATTATACCGGGAACGGGCTTAAAGATGCTATTTAAAGAGATGATGGAGAGTTATCAGAGATGGGCTTATAGATTCCATTCAAAGTAACCGTTGACAAAATATAGACTAATTCTACACTCGACTTCAACTGGAATAATTATCAGAATAAATCTACGCTTGATTTAATTTGAGCTAGAAAATGTTTGTGTCTGTCTTTAGCTGGGAGAAGTATCAGAATAAATCTTTGGTTGATTTAACCTGAACCAGAAAATGTCTACAGGAAGAAGTATCTGAATCAATCTACGCTTAATTTAACCTGAGCCAGAAGAAGTCTTTTTGTCTTTAAATGGAAGAAGTATCATAATAAATCTATGGTAAATTTAATCTGAGCCAGAAAAATTATACTTGAAGAACTATCAGAATAAATTAATGGTCGATTTAATTTGGGCCAGAAGAGGTCTTTTTGTCTTTAACTAGAAGAAGTATCAGAATAAATCTATGGTTGATTTAATCTGAGCGATAAAAGGTCTACTGGAAGAAGTATCAGAATAAATCTATGGTCGGTTTAATCTGAGCCATAAGAGGTCATTTTGTATTTAACTGGAAGAAGTATCAGAATTAATCTATGGTTGATTTAATTTGATCTAGAAAATGTGTACTAGAAAAAGTATCAGAATAAATATATGATCGGTTTAACCTGAACCAGAACAGTTCTATGTCTCTATTTAACTGGAAGAAGTATCAGAATAAATCTATGCTTCATTTAACCTGAGCTAGAAGAGGTCTTTTTGTCTTTAATTGGAAGAAGTATCAGAATAAATCTATGGTCGATTTAATGTGAGCCAGAAAAATGTCTACTGGAAGAAGTATCAGAACAAATCTATGGTCGATTTAATCTGAGCTAGAAGATTTATTTTTGGAAAGGACCCTCTGAGGAAATTACATAAATATCCCTTTGTCCAATGTAGCTTTTGAGAAGACTTTCGAGTCATATAAGTAGTTGATGACGTTTGTCTGTTAATTGATCTTTCCTGAAAAGGCAAAGAGTTAGCTATATGCAATGTCATGATGTATGAAATGCATTGCGTAATGATGTTCTCAAAATAAATGAGACTATGCTACATGTGTTTCGCATGCATATGCTAAATGATATATGAATATGAAATGTTGTTGGAAATGTATCAACAGTCCCGTATAACAACTTGCTGGGGAAAATGAATCCCTGACTGGTGTTAGGGATGAAGAACATATGTAATCTTCAACCTTGTCCAGAATGCTTCCGTTGGGGATTCCTGCTTGCTGTTTGAAGAAACTCCACTGGAGAATGTTGACTTTTTTGGGGGATAAGAGTTCAGGAACATAAGTCGTTCATCGTTGTACTGGGGAGTTTTAATTCTTATATACCCTGATTGGGGATAAAAGAGATGGATAACCTTCTGACTTGTATGGGGAATTTAATTCTTATATACCTTGATTGGGAATAAAAGAGATGTATAACCTTCTGACTTGTCTGGAGAGGATAAAGTTGACTGATATCTGGTCCGATTCCAGGTTTCCTAGCGACTCTTGTGGATAGTGGGGACTTCACTGTGGAGAGGGATTTTTTCCGGTGATTCATATCCATATGAGGAATAGACTCAAACTAGGGAGACTGTAATCTGTTGGGGAAATAAACCCTGTTAGGGAAATAAACCCTGTTGACGGAGAAATACTCTGCTGAGGAAATGAGCTATGCCAGAGAGAAGAAATCTGCAGTGAGTTTTTGCAGCTTCGGGGGAATAAATTCAGCTGGGTAAGAGAATTTTTATGAACTGTATTGATTGGGACTCCATGGATGGGTGATATTTCCAGGAAAAATGTCATACTCTTTTATCTGCAAGAGCGATCTACCAGGGATATTGTGGGGAGTGTATCTTCATTGAAGGTGAATTTGTGAAGATTACTCTGTGGGGATAATCTCATGGAAGTGGCTTTATGGGGATTTATAGATAACTTTAATGTCATCCCAACTCCTAGAGTCTTGAGTAAATGCTTATTTATATTCTTATGCATATATTTGTTAACAGTTAATCGTGTTCATATGCATATGTTCATTCAATTTTAGTCATTGGGCGTTTTTGTAAACAAAACAGAAAAAACAAAAGGTTTGAATTTTAGGGTGTATTTGTATTGATAGTTTGCCCATAAACAGGTGATTTCATACAAAGAGACATAAATCCTAGTAAGAGGAAATCGTCATTAAATAAAAAGAATACAAAGTGAAAATAAAACATATAGCTATGTGGAAATGACCTTGTTGGGTTCCAACTCTGCTATTGCCCATATGTCTTCGAACATCTCATCTCTTGATGTCTGAAAAAGTTGATTGAATTGATCAGTACCATTTGAAATTTTGAATTTGGTAATAAAGCTTGCAGTAAGTGATCCAATGGGACATAGTCGTACGCTTTTAATCCATAACTTTTTCCTGGACCTCCCTTTCGGGTTTTCAGTCCACCAGTATACCCTTTCTTGCCCAAGCAGCCTTTTCAGGTTTTCGACTTGCCAGGTGTACAATCTTTTATATCTATCCCTAATTTTTTCCTGAACCCTTTTTCTTTGCCGGGATGCCCTTATTTTTGCTTAGACCAGTCAACCTAGCAGGTCATTTTCATGCATAATATCTTTTAACTATGTCCACGTTCACAGGGTGCAAGAAATCTTCACCGTCCATGGTGGTTAGTGTCATAGCACCGCCCGAAAATACTTTCTTAACAACAAATGGCCCTTCGTAGGTGGGAGTCCATTTTCCCATGGGATCACCTTGCAGTAGAATGATGCGCTTTATTACCAAGTCACCAGCCTGATAAACACGATGCCTGGTTTTCTTGTTGAATTCCTTGATCATACGTTTCTGATACATCTGACTGTGACAGACAGCTGCAAGTCTCTTTTCGTCAATTAGATTCAAAAAGTCAACTGTGGTCAACATACAGTCAAACTTCAATATTTTTAGTCAACATCAACATTTTGAGGTCACATTAATCATTTGATTAAGGTTTGATCATAACTCATCAAGAAAACTCAAGATTCATCAAAAGTTGCTAAATTAGGGTTTTCTTAAGGAGAAGTCAACTGATCTTTGACCAAGCATAACTTTCACATGCCTCATCATAAAATTCTCAACCAAATCTCATTTTGAATAAAATTCAACTTTCTACAACCGCGTGGGAGTTATTTTCAAAACAAATCCTCATGTTTTGTCTTATTCAAATTCTATTTTCAAACAAGAGTCAAAGGTTGTTTCATACAAGGTCCAAGCCCATTATTTTTTACCTAATCTCTTCCTATATATATATACCCTTCATGTTCAGACAACAGGACACGAAAAAAACCTTGCAAGAATACTCTCCCAAAAACCTCAAAATTTCTCAAAGTAAGGCAAACTTGAAACCTTATTTTCAGCCCTTTCCAAGGCAAGCCATCCATTGCAAATCGTTCCTGAGGTGTTATAGGGTAACATTGGATCATTCTTGATGATCAAAAGTGTCTGAAACGTGCATCCAACCATCACCGATTTGCATTTTCCCTCAAATTCATATTTTTTATTTTTATCATGTTTTGACTAAAAATAACCATACTAATATGTTCCTGAGATGTAATAGGACATGTTTCAACCATCGCATGATTCCCATAACGCCAGAATACTCCATTTCCATAATCGTGTCGTTTTGCATTAATTTCTTTATGTCTCTTTGTACAGGGGGATTCACCCAAAACTAAGGCCACCATTGAATTCATAACCCTCAAATTAGGGGGGGGGGGGTAGGGTTCAATTTGACCACTAACGCGTGTTATTTTACAGGTGGAGTAAAACGTCTCACCGGAGAAGACGACCGGAGCTATGGCTCTGGCGCTTCTCCGGTCTCTCTGATTTTGTTGATATTGTATTTTTTTTGTTTGATTATATTCACGGATGAAACAACCACCCTAATGGAGAGGATGCGCATGATAAGGCATTGGTACACAACGGTGTGGGTTCGATCCGTGCCTTTTGAAAAATTTTCTTGCTATTTTCCAATTTCTGCAGGTTTGATATATTATGCAATGCGCCTGTGTTTCTAACACCAGCAGGCACTTGGCCTGGTGATAAACTATTCGTGGAGAATGATGAATGACGTGGGTTCAACACCCACCCCATACAATTATTTCTCTTCTTTTTTTCTCTAACCTTATTTTCTTTTCTTTTCAACTATTAACCCTTATTTTAATTAAACCCTAATTATTTTTAAAAAAATAATCAATTAACCTAATACTTTTTATAATACTATTAAATTAGGGTTAGGTTTTTTTTAACAATTAAATTTTGACCTTTTATTAATTAACTAATTAAAGTAATTAAACCTCTTTTTTAAAATATTAAAATCAATTAGAGATTTTAGGTTTTATTAATTATTTTTTATCATTTAAAATTATTTTCTAAAACATTAAAATATTTTTTCCACTTTATCAAAACCTTTTTTTCTTTTCTATTTAAAATTATTAGATAAATATATAGGTCGCATTATTCGTATTGTAATAACTTAGGTTTACTTCCCGCATTTTTTCCTATTTTATATCTGCTCCGAGACTGTAATAGTTATAAGTTTAAATTCTCGCACTCATCCATTATGTAACTACCCCTAAGCCATGTAATAGCGTAGGAATTTTACTTTCCGTACATTTATATTTCTGCTATATTTTATGCTGTTAGTAATTAGGCGTGTATGGCAAGATCTAAAAACAACCGATAGCAAACCCTAATCTCAAGATAAGATAACTGAAATCAATACACTATTCACACTCACACCTTTAGCAAAGTCCCTTCGAATAAAGATCATAGTCCCTCGATAACCCTTCGACATTGCCTACGAAAAATGATCTAGTCCCCCCGGTGAATTGCTAAAGTATCTCTATCTGTTGCCTTTGATGACCATACGATAACCATTTGATTATCCCTTCACATCCAATAGATGGGGATACCTACCAACTAATGGTACGGATAGAACTATCTCTAAAGGAGAAGGAAAATAATAAGAACGACCTTGAGTGGGTAAAAAACTGTTAATCGCTCGCTCACAATATTTTATAAATAAATATTTTTACACATCACACTTTTCAAATAAAATATTTCCAAACACTTTGTACGCATTCTTGAGGATTGATACAAGAATCATTACAAAGTTAGCTTTTCAAAATATTTTCAAACAAATCACACACACAAAGCAAATTTTCAAAAGTGAGCTAGAGATTAAGAGCCCGTAGATAGCTATGAATGAAAAGGGTGCTAACACCTTACCTTTTCATAACCTACCCCCCGAACTCAAAATCTATCAAGGTCTTTCTTGTTCTTTTCACCCTTTCCTTATTGGATAAAAGAAAAGTCAGTGGTGACTCTAGTTATCTGCATATTTGCGATAAAATGAAAAAGTCGGTTCTCCTACTATATTACAGGTAGCTTTTTGTAACAAATATGGATGGGAAAATAAATCTCTGACTGTTGTTGGGGATTTCCGCTTTCTGTTTGAGGACACTCCAATGGGGATATTCGACTTCTGCTTAGGGATAAAAGCATTCCAGGAGAGTTGGTCGTTCGTCATTCTTTTTAGAGATGGATTCTTATGTATCTTGATTGGGTTAAAAGAGATGGATAAGATAATCCTCTGATACACTATCTCACAAGGTTTCAGATACAGATGCCGGCTCTTCTAGCGAGGACATCATTGAGTGACATCTGACTGGAGAAGAAAATTTTGTCGGGGATTTTGCAGTATTGGAGAAATAAACTTCGTTGGAGAATTAAATCCTATAAACTGCGTTGAGGAAGTAATCTCTGATGGGAATTGGAAATGTGTTGAGGAAGTTTCCACTGTATGCTGGGGAAATGATCGAACTTCCTTATCTTCTAGGGGACCTATTGAGGAAGTTGATCATGTCAAGCTATCCATTAGGGACATGGAGGTGAACTTCCAGAAGATGCCCCAATTTGTCTGAGGGCATATTAGACTTGTTGGAGAATATATCTCTGTTGGGGATGAGCTTGTGAAGATAGATATGTAGAGATAGTTCTATGGAGGTCGCTTTATGGGGGTTTGTGGATAACTTGAAAATTATCCTAACTCCTAGAGTATTTAGTAAATGCTCATCCTTTTTTTATGCATGTATTTTGTAAATAGTAATCACATTCAAATGCATATGTTCACTCAACATAATCACTGGAAGTTTTTGCAAACAAAACAGAGAAAGTAAAAAAACAATTTTGAATTTTAAATATATTTGTATTGATTCTAAAAGTTTACCTATAAGCATATAGTTTTATACAAGAAGACAGAAATCCTAGTAAGAGGAAATCATCATAAAAGTTGAAAAGAGGTAAAAAATGATAAACAAAGAAAAACAACTATGTGGAAACGATCCCATCGAGTTTCAGATCTGCTATTTCCCCTATGTCTTCAAATATCTCATCACTTACTGTCGGAAGAAGATAATTGAATTGATCTGTACCGTTTGAACTTGATGCTAGTAATAAAGCTGGTTGTAAGTAGATGGGTGATCCAACGGGACATAGTCATATGCTTTTATCCCTAACTTTTTCCTGGACCTCCCTTTCAGGTTTTCAGTCCACCGGGATATCTTTTTTTGCCCAAGCCGCCTTTTCAGGTTTTCAACTTGTCGGATGTACAATTATATATATATCCCTAATTTTTACCCGAACCCTTTTGGTTCGCCAGGATGCCCTTGTTTTTTCCTAGGCTTGTGAACCTAGCGGGTCTCTTTTATACATAGGATTTTTTGACTATGTTCGTATTCATAGGGTGTGGAAAGTCTTCACCGTCCATGGTGGTAAGTATCATAGCACCTTCAGAAATATCTTTTAGATCACAAATGGCCTTCGTATGTGGGAGTCCATTTTCCCCTGGGATCACCTTGTGGTAGGATGATGCGCTTTATTACCAAATCAACCTGGTACACCTGATGTCTGACCATCTTGTTAAAAGCCTTGATCGTGCATTTCTGAAACATCTGACCATGACAAACAACCACAAGCCTCTTTTCATCAATCAAATTTATCTGGTTAAGTCAAGTCTGAATCCATTCGTCTTCATATAAACCTACGTCTTTCATAATCCTTGGGGAAGGAATCTGGACTTCGATAGGTAATACAACCTCCATACCGTAGACGAGAGAGAACAGTGTTTCCCCAGTTGATGTACGTAGTGAAGCGATAAGTATGAAGAGAAAATGGAAGCATCTCATGCCAATATTTGTATGTCATTGTCATCTTCTTCAAGATTTTCTTGATATTCTTATTGGTGGCTTCCACTGTACCATTCATCTTTGGTCGGTAGGGAGAAGAATTATGATGCTTAATCTTGAAATGCATGCAGAGTTCCGTGATCATAGTATTGTTAAGATTGGTACCATTGTCCATGATGATCCTTTTAGGGATGCGATACCGACAGATAAGGTTATAATTAATGAGCCGAGCCACAACATTCTTGGTAACGGAAGCAAACGAGGTTGCCTTTGACCACTTCGTGAAGTAATTAATAGCGACAAGGATGAAATGATGCCCATTGGAAGCAGTAGGCTTAATCTCTCCAATCATATCAATTTCCCACATTGCAAACGGCCAAGGAGCAGTCAATAAATTTAGAGGTACCAGAGGCGCATGTACTTTATTAGCATAAATTTGGAATTTGCGACAAGTTCTGGAATGACGACTGCAACCAGCTTCCATGGTAGACTAATAATAACCCGCTCTCAGAATCTTCTTAGCCATTGTATGTCCACTGGAGTGAGTACCGAAGACACCTTCTTGTATATCTTCCATTATTTTCTCAGCTTCCTTCTTGTCTACATAAAAAGAAAAGTCGAATCATGGTTGCGCCTGTACAAGATTTCGTTACTCAAAAAGAACTTGGCAGAGAACCTCCTTAGAAATTTCTTATCATTGATAGTTTCTCCTTGACGATATTCTTGAGTTTCGAGGTATCTTTTTACTTCGTGGTACCAAGGCTTTTCCTCTACTCCATCAGCATCAACTTCGTAGCAATGTGCCAGTTCGTCTAGTCTCTCAATAGTAATTTGAGGAGCATCATTATCCCATCTGACTTTGAACATAGATGACATGGTAGCCAGTGTGTCTTCTAATTGATTCTCTTCTCATGGAATGTGTTCAAAAGTGATTTCTTCAAAGTACGGAATTAATGTCAACACATTCTCTCGATAAGGAATGAGATTTGGATGCTTCGTGTCCCATTCTCCCTTAACCTGACTGATCACTAGGGATGAGTCCCCGTATACATTCAAGAATTTAATTCTCATGTCGATGGCAACTTTGATACCCATGATGCATGCTTCGTACTCGGCCATATTGTTGGTACAGTTAAAACACAATCTGGAAGTGAAGGGCGTATAGAAACCCTTGAGAGAGACGATCACAACAAAAATTCCATTACCAAGTGTGTTGGAAGCTCCATCAAAAACCATAGTCCATTGAGATCCCGGTTCAGGTCCTTCATACGGCCAGGTTCTTCATAATCAGAAACTAGCATGATATTCTCATCTGGGAGCTCAAAATTCATAGACTGATAGTCATCTATTGCTTGATGAGCCAAATGATCTGCCATTATACTTCCTTTTATTGCCTTCTGAGTAGTGTACTGAATGTCGTATTCCGTCAAGACCATTTTCCATCTTGTTATTCTTCCAAAGAGAGCGAGTTTCTCGAATATGTATTTTATTGGATCCATCTTAGAGATCAACAAAGTAGTATGAGTCAACATATATTTTCTTAGTCGACGAGTAGCCCATGCCAAAGCGCAACAAGTTTTCTCGAGCAGTGAGTATCTTGTTTCACAGTCGATAAACTTTTTGCTAAGGTAGTATATTGCACGCTCTTTTCTACCAGACTCGTCATGTTTCCGCAATACGTACCCCATTGAGTTCTCTAATACTTTTAAATACATGATCAAAGGTCTTCTTTCAACCGGTGGCATCAGAATTGGAGGTTCCTGGAGGTACTCCTTGATTTTGTTGAAGGCTATCTGACAATCGTCGTTCCACTTCACTACTTGATATTTCTTCAATAACTTAAAGATTGGGTTAGAAGTAGCTGTCAAATGGAAAATAAATTTGGCAATGTAGTTTAATCGTCCCAAGAAACCTCTGGCTTCTTTCTCAGTATGGGGAGATGGAATTTCTTAAATGGCTTTAACCTTGGTAGGATCAACTTCAATACCTTTATCACTGACGATGAAACCTAGGAGTTTACCGGATCTTACCTCGAAGGTGCACTTGTTTGGATTTAACCCCAACTTGTACTTTTTCAATCTCTCAAATAACTTGTGCAGGTGGTCGAGATGTTCTTCTTCAGTCTGAGACCTGGCTATCATGTCATCAACGTAAACCTCTATCTCATGATGAATCATATCATGGAAGAAAGCTACCATAGCACGCTGATATGTCACACTGGCGTTCTTCAAACCAAAATGCATAACTTTGTAACAGAAAGTGCCCCACTGTGTGAAAAAAGTAGTCTTCTCCATATCTTCAATTGCCATCTTGATTCGATTATAACCAGAGAAACCATCCATGAAGGAAAATACTTTATACTGAACGGTGTTGTCAACCAGAACATTAATATGTGGAAGCGGAAAGTCATCTTTGGGGATTGCCCTATCCAAATCCCTGTAGTCAATACACATACGCATCTTACCGTCCTTCTTAGGTACTGACACCACATTTACATCCCACTGAGGATAGGATGTAATAGCTAAGAAACCCATGTTGAAGTGCTTCATGACCTCAATTTTAATCTTTTCAGACATCTCAAAATGCATTCGATGAACCTTCTACTTTATAGGAGGACAACCTCTCTTCGTCAGTAGACGGTGAACCACAATGTAAGTATCAAGCCCTGGCATGTCTTCGTAAGACCAAGCAAAGATATCAACATAGTCACGTAACATCTGGATTAACCTCCTTTTGACACTGCTCTCTAGGTTGGCACCTATCTTGATTTCTTTCTTTTCCTCTTCAGTGCCCAAGTTTACAACCTTGATTGGCTCTTCATGAGGTTGTATGGCTCTTTCTTCGTGCTTTAATAGTCTATCAAGCTCTCCAGGTACTTCACAATCTTCCTCACCTTCGTCCTCGGCTTGGTAGATCTGATTTTTGAAGTCATAATTGGCAATAGAGAAATTGTTATCAATGAGACCCATGGTGGATATGGATCTGCAATTTGTTATGTTGGTGTGTGTAAGAACATATAGCTATTTTGAAAGTAATAAAGTAAAAGAAATACAAATAGCGCAAAATTTGAATGCAAACATCCAATGATTTATTAAATGAAAATATATGGATGAAATATGATAACCCTAACAAATGAACCGTTGTGCCCCGGGAAAGGCACAAGGCTTAAATTTATTGTTCAAATTACATAACCAAAAACTTGAAAGCAAGAAAACAGAAAATAGAATTTACTCCTAACTAAAGGAGATTGGTATAAAGGATTTAGCCTTCCAATTGTTGAGCCCACTACTGGTGGTAGGGAAAATCCAATTGTCTATGTCACAGTCGCTATCAGCGCCTTCCACATCATTGACTCCATTGTTATTTATGCGGAATGTCGATCTCCCAGGATTATCACGAGCACGACAGACAACCGTATGAGCCTCTGAGGTGAAACCCAAACCAAAGTTGTTAGACTTGTAAGGAATGTTAGGAAGCTGACCCTAAATAGTACTGTGATCGGTGGATCTGGAACTGACTGTTTAACGCTGGTTCGCGAAATGTCACGGAAGCAAGAGTCGCCACCGTCTTTTATTTTCTCCAAATGGAAAGGACAAAAGCACAGAAAAATTCCTTATAGAGATTGCTCTCGGTTCGGGAGGTAGATTATAGAAAGGGAAGGTATTAGCACCCTTTCTATCCATGGTTATCCATGGGCTCTTAGATACTTGCTCATTTGTGTTTTCAAAATTGTTTGTTTTCTTTTTAGAGTGGGTTTAAAAAGTTTCTTTGAAAATTTCAGTTCGACTCTTGTATCAGTCCTCAAGAGTGTTTGAAAAGTTGCTTTCGAAAGCTTTTTGAAAGTGTCGGTGTGAAAAGAAGTTTTTTGATTTGTTTAGAAATTAGAGCAAGTATCTATGAGTTCTCTACCTACCCTAAGGAATTCGTCTGTGTAAATGTCCTTAAAGTAGTGCCATCCCACCATTGAGAGGTAGGTAGCACCACCGTTGGAGGTATTCGGGTCAATTCGGGGTTTAGGGACATTGTGGTCACCGAGCAAAGGTAAGACACCTTAGAAGCTACCCTTATGCCATTGATCTTTTATTCCGAGGCAACTATTCTGAGGCAACTTGTTTTGAGGCAACCAGATCAATGGGACATAAGGACTCACTAAGACGTCCTATAGTCGACGACCACGTTTCGAGGGACAAGGCAACAGTGTGGTCACCAGAGTAATAGGAAGATACCTTAGAAGCTACCCTCATGCCATATTCATGGACATGAGGACTTACTAAAACATCCTCTACTCGACGACCACCTTTCGAGGGGCAAGGCAACAGTGAGGCGTACCCTATGGGTGGTGTGTGATTTGTGTGTCGTTTTCATTTGCATTTATCTTGTTCATGTCAAAGTGATCTATGCGTTTGTTTTTATTTAATCATTCATTCTTGCATGCATTTATTTAACAGTTAAGAAAGCGCGGAAAGGTAAAATTCTAAACTATTACAAAGGCGCGGGTCCACATCGCCAAAATTTCCAGGACCCGATTTGACAGAAAAATAAAGAATTAAAGTGCGAAAGATAAATATTACATAGCCTTGGGAGAATTACATAAATAATTAAAAGAAACAAAATAAAACGCGCGAATTGGAATTGAAAATTGGAAACGAGGGCGTTGGACCCTTTTTAATGAAATTAAATTAAATGATTAAACTAATGAAATTAAAGAGAAAAAGAAATTATTATTTTTTTTTTGAGTTTTTGGTATTTATGTTTTTTATGTATTTTTATGAGAAAGATTAAATGAAATTAAAATATTAACCCTAATTCTAATTTTTTTTTATTTATTAAGAAAAACATGTTAAAATTAAACCTAAAATTAATCTAATTATTTACATGCAATTTTGATTTATAAAAATAAATAATTAATTATTAGTGAAATTTATTTACAAAAAATATTAATTAAATAAATATATTTTGATTTTTATGATGTTTCTGTTTTTTTACTATTTTTTATATTTTATGAAAATAAGTTAAATTAAAGGAATTAATTAAAAAAAGAAATAATTGAAATAAATAAAATAAGGAAAAGAAAGAAAATACAATACCTTGGGGGGTTTCTGTCCCCTTTTTGGAGGTGAATTGGAGTGGTTTGGCCATTTGTGTTCTGGCCTCATCATGCATAAGTTTTTCTACTTTGGCCATTTGGCTTTTGGCTTTTGGCCATTTGCGTTTTGGCCTCAACGTTCCTTAATCTTCTCAGGATGTCTGTCTCGCCAATACATGTATTGGTGTCATGCATAAGTTTTTCTACTTTGGCCATTTGGCTTTTGACTTTTGGCCATTTGGCTTTTGGCCTCAACGTTCCTTAATGAACCTGCATGGGATCCTGTCTAAATCTACAGTGTTGAATCTCACGAACACATTAAATAAAATCATAAAATGCAAATAAAGCCAATATATGAAGAAATTTAATGTTTAGGCACAATATGGCATGTATGAATGATTATACCCTTTTGATCATGGAGATCAAATCAACCTTACCCTTACTGGAAAAGTAGTGACATGAATGCTTTTATGCCCTTTGGATCATGGAGATCAAGTCAGCCTTACCCTTACTGAAGAAGTAATAAGATGTTGGTTTGTAACTGAGATGGCTTGTTTGTAGTGAGAGAGGGATTTATAATAAGGATTTCAAGGTTTTAGGGTTCTTGAAAGAATTTGATATTCTAACAGTGTTGTGGCAAGGTTTTTTCTCTCTTTTTTCTCCTCTTTTTTCTCCTCTCTCTGGTTTGTGTGAAAAGAAAGTGATTATATAATGGAAATTAGGGTAAAGAAAATGGGCTTTGAATGTGCAATTGGGCCTCCATGTTCACTTGAGTTCGTCACTTTCCAGGCTAAATCGCAGGGACTTAAGTGCAATTTTTGAAGTTGAAATGTGAAAACAAAATGTAGCCTACATCGAGAACTAACTCCTGTCCGAAAACCAGCTCAATCGGATAAACGGTGAATTAGTTATGAATTTTTGAAGTTTAAGCTCAGACAGACTTATTTTGGACTCCAATGTCGACTCTGACACGTTCTTCAATAAAAAACTGGTATTGATCGGAGCATAATCCGGTCTCGACTTTTGAAGCAAAGTTGTAGATCTATGAGTCAGTGACCTTGTGTAAAAATATGAGTCCAATCCGATAAAAATTGACCGAGTTATGAATTTTCGAAGTTTCGGCCCAGCTGAAATAATATTCAGCATTCAGGATTTTCAGCGTGTCACGCACTCTGAGCAAAAAACGAAGGCCTTTTGAATACCGTTTGAACTTAATACCTTCTGTGAAAATGTAGACAACTCAATTTGTGAAATTTTGGCGCCAGAACCAGCTCGATACGATGAAAATCGACCAAGTTATGATTTTTTGAACATGACGCAAATAAACTTCTGTCACAAATTTTCTGCACGAAAATACTTGATAAATCCACATTTTTGAAGACCTTCTGATCGAAATTGGCTTCCAGCCGTGAGAGATGAAAACGTAGATAATGTCAAGACGGAATTTTGGCCACCGGAACGGGTTCAAAACGAGTCACGATCTTCAAGTTATGAATTTTTTAGCGCGTAAAAACTGCACTTTCAGCACACTTTTTCACTATATTTCTTCAAGAAAACTCACACATTCGGATACCTTCTTTAAAGAATTGACTCTTGAGCCGAACCTGAATTTGAGAATATGTTATCAGAGATATCTTGGCGAAAGAACACCTGAATATAACGCGCCGGGTTGGACTTGTGAATTTTCTTGAAATGTTTTGAGAAATATGGGAGGGCAAATTTTTGGGTACAACAGTTGCCCCTGTTCAATCTTCTTAGACTTGAGGATGCAGATTGGCTGACGTGCCTTTCGTAATCCGAAGGTAAAAGATGATTGAACACTAGAGTGCCCAGAAATTTGCACTCACATAGTAGTGTGATGTGGGAATGGGCTTACAGATGCCATTTGGAGATTCGTGGGTAGGATGATTGGCTTATAGATGCCATGCTGAGAGATGCTGGAAGGTGGATGGGCTTATAGATGCCATCTGGATGTTGATCGCGTAAGAGATTCCTTAGCGAGAACTTGCGTACTTGCAAAAGAAAAATGATTACCTGACCCGTTACAGGAGCTGGTCTTCAGATTCTTTGTATAGATGTGTCCTGACTGGTTACAGGAGCTGGATCTGGGTCTTCAAAAGGTGATGAATGAACCAGGGATGGTTACTACCTCAACAGGAATGGTGAGAGAACCTTGGATGACTTCAACCTCAACAGTAACGCTGAGCGAATCCGGGGATAATTACTACCTCCGCAGTAACGGGGAGAGAACCATAGGCGACTTCAACCTCAACAGTATCATTGAGAGAATCTTGGATAACTTCACTTCAACAGCAATCATTGAGCGAAATCTGGGATTACCACCTCCGCAGTATCGGGGAGAGAACCATAGGCGACTACAACCTCAACAGCAATCATTGAGAGAATCTTGGGTATCTTCTACTAAGTCTTTATCAGGAAAATCTGTTTGGGGTCGATTTAGCTGGACTAGAGAAGGCCTTGGACTGGATAAGAAATAGAAAATCTTAGGGTCGATTAACTGAACCGGTCTAGGTCTTGAATGTCTTCAACTGGATAAGCAACAGGGAGATCTTTGGAGTCGATCTGACTGAACCAGAGAAGGCCTTTGACTGGAGAAGAGAAATCTTTGGAGTCGATTTAACTGAACCGGTCTAGGTCTTGAATGTCTTCAACTGGATAAGAAACAGGGAGATCTTTGGAGTCGATCTGACTGATCCAGAGAAGGCCTTTTACTGGATAATAACCAGGAAAATCTTTGGGAGTCGATTTAACTGAACCGGTCTAGGTCTTGAATGTCTTCAACTGGATAAGAAACAGGGAGATCTTTGGAGTCGATCTGACTGATCCAGAGAAGGCCTTTGACTGGATAATAACCAGGAAAATCTTTGGGAGTCGATTTAACTGAACCAGACAAGGTCTTTGGAGTCTTAAACTGAGTCTTCAAAAGAAAAACCTTTAGGAGTCGGTTTAACTAGACCAGAGAACGCCTTTGACTGGATAATAACCAGGAAAATCTTTGGAGTCGATTTAACTGAACCAGACAAGGTCTTTGGAGTCTTCAACTGAGTCTTCAAAAGAAAAACCTTTAGGATTCGGTTTAACTAGACCAGAGAACGCCTTTGACTGGATAATAACCAGGAAAATCTTTGGAGTCGATTTAACTGAACCAGGCAAGGTCTTTGGAGTCTTCAACTGAGTCTTCAAAAGAAAAACCTTTAGGAGTCGGTTTAACTAGACCAGAGAACGCCTTTGACTGGATAATAACCAGGAAAATCTTTGGAGTCGATTTAACTGAACCAGGCAAGGTCTTTGGAGTCTTCAACTGAGTCTTCAAAAGAAAAACCTTTAGGAGTCGGTTTAAATATACCAGAGAACGCCTTTGACTGGATAATAACCAGGAAAATCTTTTGAGTCGATTTAACTGAACCAGACAAGGTCTTTGGAGTCTTCAACTGAGTCTTCAAAAGAAAAACCTTTTGGAGTCGGTTTAACTAGACCAGAGAACGCCTTTGACTGGATAATAACCAGGAAAATCTTTGGAGTCGATTTAACTGAACCAGGCAAGGTCTTTGGAGTCTTCAACTGAGTCTTCAACTGAGTCTTCAAAAGAAAAACCTTTAGGAGTCGGTTTAACTAGACCAGAGAACGCCTTTGACTGGATAATAACCAGGAAAATCTTTGGAGTCGATTTAACTGAACCAGGCAAGGTCTTTGGAGTCTTCAACTGAGTCTTCAAAAGAAAAACCTTTAGGAGTCGGTTTAACTAGACCAGAGAATGCCTTTGACTGGATAATAACCAGGAAAATCTTTGGAGTCGATTTAACTGAACCAGGCAAGGTCTTTGGAGTCTTCAACTGAGTCTTCAAAAGAAAAACCTTTAGGAGTCGGTTTAACTAGACCAGGGAACGCCTTTGACTGGATAATAACCAGGAAAATCTTTGGAGTCGATTTAACTGAACCAGACAAGGTCTTTGGAGTCTTCAACTGAGTCTTCAAAAGAAAAACCTTTAGGAGTCGGTTTAACTAGACCAGAGAACGCCTTTGACTGGATAATAACCAGGAAAATCTTTGGAGTCGATTTAACTGAACCAGACAAGGTCTTGGAATGTAGCTTGAGAACTTAACTGAATCTTTCTTGAAAGGTAAAGGTCAGTCATATGCAATGCATGATATGGATCAAGCAATGATGTTCTCAATATAAATGAGGTTTGTAAGATATGATGCGTATATGCATGCTGTAATGAAAATGTGATGTTTATGAATGTATGTTTTCGTCTTGGGAAAATAAATCCTTGACGGGTGCCGGGAAGTCACTCCTGGGCTGATGTTGAAGTATTGATTTATTGCTTCCGCTGGGGATGATAGTTGCAAGAATACCGGTAGGAGAAGATGACTCCGTTGGGGAATAAACTTGGCGAATGAATTACTCTGCGGGGAGAAAAGTACTCTAGCGATCTTGCTGGGGAGCAAAACTCTGTGGGGAGAGAGATACTTTGCTGAATGCTGGTAATAACTTGTTGGGGATACCCTTGAAGTGTTGATAGACTTTGCTGGGGATAAGAAAGGATTGTGTTGATGACGACCTTTCCGTGGCTTTTGGCTGAGGATAACCCAGTTATATCCTGGTAAGGAAATAACTCTTTGAATAAAGCCGGGGGACGCGTTCGTGCTCTGCGAGGATAAGCTTCCAAAATCTACTGGGGATAAGCTTACTGCTTGGGGAGATGGATTCCAACTTTCTTGGGGAAACTGGATTGGACTTTCCTGGGGAAGTATTGAACTGTATTAGTTATGTTCTTCAACGGAACCTACCTTAATACCTTGGAGGACCGAACAATCAGATTTCTTAGACAACTCTTTATTGCCCCTGTTTCTATGGGAGGAGGCACTTGTGAGGTGCTGATAGTTGTCGATGGACAAACCTTCTTCAGGTAGGCAGATGACAAGATGACGGGACATAGTCGTACGCTTTGATCCCTAACTTTTGCCTGGACCGCCCTTTCGGGTTTTCAGTCCACCGGGATACCCATTTTTGCCCAAGCCGCCTTTTCAGGTTTTCGACTTGCCGGGTGTACAGATTTTTTTCATTTCATCCCTTCATTTTGCCCGAACCCTTTTGGTTCGCCGGGAAGCCCTAATTTTTGCCTAGGTACATCAACCTAGCGGGTCTTTGATTGTGCATAGTATTTTTTCGACTATGTCCACGCTCTCAGGATGTAGGGAGTTGCCCCTGTTAGCAGTGTTTTGTCATGTTACAAGAAGATGTCTGATCGTGCAAGATTCGTTGCTGGAATGCCCCAAGTGACTCAGGCGGGGATTTGCCCCAGGCTATTTGGCCTTTGAGAGATTCTCCGAATCTTGATTGGATTTCCCCAGATGACGGACCATGATCATGTCTGCCCTCTGATTGGAAGCACTTTTGTTCACTAGGTATTCATCGTGCGAATTTCCCTGTTGTTCAAACAAAAAATCATATGCAAACAAAGTTATGTTAAAAATGCAAAGCTCATGTCTGTCTTGAAGATTTTGAAAATGCATTCTTTTTCATAAAACAAGTGAATGTTTGTAAAACGTGATGTCAACTCCGTATTTACCGTAAGCCTTAAGGAGTCAGGATACCTTTCGTAACAGTATGCTTTCGAACTAACCCATGCTTCAGCTAGGACTTTTAAGGGTTATAACGTGGCCTGGTTCACGGTTTAAGAAACAAAGGATAAAGGCTCAAATTATTTGTACCCACCCGCTCTTCGTGATGTTCTTCAAACCTAAGCTCAGTTGATCGTGCGTTAGACCTTGTTTGAGTCTTTGCTTTGATATTCCGGTGATGGTTCGGATGTTGATGACTTATTTTGAATAGGCCGTCATTCCTTTTTGTTGTTGTTGAGGGTTTGTAAGACCTCTTTCTTTTTTGATTTTGTTATCCCTGTTTTTTGCCTGAACTGTTTCCCTTTTGGAATTACAGTCAGCGGGATGTCCCAATTTCGTAAGTCTTCTTCATAGGTTTTTTTGACTTATTGGGTTCTTATTTTGAAAGATAATGACTGCCTTTCTTTATTGATTGTTCGGAACCATCACTGTCTTTCCTTTATTTTACAAGGACCTATTTGGTGCCATTCGTTGTGCACTTGGATCAACTGAGAGAACTACCCTGCCCCAGGTTATGATTAAGGGTTTTAATTTTCGAAAAGAAAAACTCCTACTTCTTTGGCTCAGAGGGGTTGACGAGGGATTATCTTCCTTATAACTCTAGTGTTTAGGAATTGAAACAATGCCTGTACCTCATCAGCGGGGTCTGTTCAAAAGCATACTGTAGATTGTGGTATCGTTTTCGTCATCCTCCCTCAAGAGGCTTAGAATTATTAACCGAGAGTTGATCATCACAAAAATATGAAAACAGTTTTGAATATAATGAAAATAATTGTATTAATTCCCAAAACAGACATATGCGATGCATTAATGAATAAAAGAGTTTGCTATGACATTAATTGTTTGTATGAGTAAAGAAAAATACAACTCGGAAATTCAAATAAACAAAAGGTCTTCAATGATTGGGCAACGGAGCAGTGGTTATGTTCGGAGTCTCAGGTACTTCAAACTGAATCTCTCCAGCGTCGATCATGTCTTGAATCTTGTTTTTGAGAGGCCAGCAGTTGTCCGTAGTATGCCCCGGGCTATCAGAATGGTATGCGCACCTATCGTTGGGATGGTAGTTCGGAGCTGAAGTGTTCGGATTCCGAAGAGGAGCCCTTAAGGTGATCAGCCCGACCTTCAACATTTGTTGTAGTTCTTGATCCAGCGACATGTTGATCTTGGTATACTGTCGTTTGGGTGCGACCTCCTTGCGTTGCTGCCCCTGTCCTTGTTGAGCAGGTCTAGGATTGGAGATCTGGGTTGCCCCTACCTCATGACGGCTCTTTTTACCGTGCACAGCATTGGACTCTTTCTTTCCATGATGAGGCTTTTTATCCGAAGGTGCAGTCTCTTGAATCTTTCCAGACCTGACGCCAGCTTCTATTCGCTCTCCGGTCAAGATAAGATCTGTGAATCCAGCAGATGAATTCCCAATCAGGTGGTTATAGAATGGACCAGACAGGGTCCCCAAGAACATGTCCACAAGTTCACGGTCAGTCAGCGGTGGTTGTACCCTACCAGCCAGGTCTCTCCATTTCTGCGCATACTCTTTAAAACCTTCTCCCGATCCTAGCGACATACCCTGGAGTTGGGTACGCGTAGGAGCGAGGTCGGCATTGTACTGATACTGCTTGTAAAAAGCAGTAGCCAACTCCTCCCAGTTATGAACCTTGGTTCCATCCAGCTGATAGAACCATTCGAGATGAGTCCCTGAAAGACTTTCCTGGAAGAAGTGGATCCACAAGTTCTTGTCCACAGTATACGATTGAATCTTCCGCATATAAGACCTGAGATGCAGCCTGGGACAGGATGCCCCATCGTACTTAGCAAAAGAGGGTGCTTTGAATTTGTGTAGGATTACCACACCAGAAGTTAGACCCAAGTCTCCGAAATCCAAACCAGGTACTTGTTGAATTTCCATTGCATTCAGACGGTCTTCCAACCGCTTGTACTTGTCTTCAGCAGGAGGGTATTGTTCGGCGTTGAAATCTGTCTCGTTGTCGGAGACCACTGGACTGGGAACCCTTTCCTCCTGATGATTGCCTTCCTCAGCAGATGGAGTAGTCCTTTCAGTTTCATTCTGCAGTGTATTCCCAGATCTGCGCCTAGGGTTGAACAGCACAATCCTCTTCTTCTTCTTTTTCAAGAGCAGGGTCTTCAGATCTTGTTGCCCCTGGGCCAAATTCATGATCAGCTCTTGGAACTGGGCATTCTGAGCCTGGAGGGCCTTGATGGACTGCTCAGTTGATGATTCAGGATTCATGACGATCGGCTGAAATAAACAGCGAAGAAGGTAAGCAACTTGTAAAAGGGATACCTGTGAGGCAATGACGTGTATGTATGCATGCAATGTTTTCAAGGACCTCGCAGGGTAAACAAGAAAATTGTTAGCATTGGAAACTGGTGGCTTGATTGAAGGTACTTCATATTATTGAGAGTCCTTCTTCAAGGGTCAAAAGCTCACCATATCAAGTGGGTCATAGCCCCTGACAACCTTGGCTAGAGGAAAATAAATCCTCTTTGCCCCTTGCTAGATGTTTGATTTATCATGACCTGCATCACAAGCCCTTGAGATCCTTGAAATGGGTTAGGATGTATGCAATGGTATGATGTTATGCTATGCATGGGGTACTATGAGTAAACCCTGTTATGAGTCCTTATTAAGGACTATAAACAAAACCTGCAAGAAACTCAGTACACTCTGTTATGAGTCCCAATTAAGGACTATAAACGAAACCTGCGAGAAACTCAAGTAAAACCTGTCATGAGTCCCAATTAAGGACTATAAACAAAACCTGCGAGACTTAGTAACTTTGTTATGAGTCCCAATCAAGGACTATAAACGAAACCTGCAAGAAAGTTCATGTGTCAGATAACAAGCATGCAAGTAGTCAAGTACGAAGGCACACAAGTCACACAAGAGAAGCCCTTAGAGTTTAGGCCAGCATGAGGTCTGGGTATTACCCTCTTGAAGTTGGTGGGCTCAACCTGTCCTATTAGAAGTAACTGGGTTCTAAGGGTCCCAATATCACGGGATTGCTTTCATTGTTCATCGTTTCGATTTAGCCACTGAACTGGCGACCGAAATATTCCAAGAAAGCAACCCTCAATTGAGTGTAGTATCAAGTATCAACCAACCTCGGACTGCACCAAAGTCAGTTATCTCACTACCCTAAAGAGGCCAAGATAGTTCAATTAAGGTTCCTAAGGTCTGTTGATGCTTCACGACACCACGCGGAGGCCCCGTACTCTCCTTGACTGAACTCAAGGGTTACCGGTACACACCAAAGTGCCACATCAATGTAGCAGACTGTTTCAACCATGTCGGTATACCCCGCACAGTTCCCTCACAGCCTTGTTGCTACTTTCTAAGAAGGTATCCCCATATCCGGGTTAGGATCTATA
Source organism: Vicia faba (assembly GCA_948472305.1). Classification (NCBI taxonomy): domain Eukaryota; kingdom Viridiplantae; phylum Streptophyta; class Magnoliopsida; order Fabales; family Fabaceae; genus Vicia; species Vicia faba. The sequence goes on from OX451738.1 coordinate 232,893,366, forward strand.
GAACTCCCAAGACAGTCCCACAATTTAAAGCAAACAAGGAAAGCAATTGAAAACACAGTTATGAACTAACCCTAAGGTACACCTCACTTTAAGTTAAGTCCCCAGCAGAGTCGCCAGTTCTGTGATCGGTGGATCTGGAACTGACTGTTTAACGCTGGTTCGCGAAATGTCGCGGAAGCAAGAGTCGCCACCGTCTTTTATTTTCTCCAAATGGAAAGGACAAAAGCACAGAAAAATTCCTTATAGAGATTGCTCTCGGTTCGGGAGGTAGATTATAGAAAGGGAAGGTATTAGCACCCTTTCTATCCATGGTTATCCATGGGCTCTTAGATACTTGCTCATTTGTGTTTTCAAAATTGTTTGTTTTCTTTTTAGAGTGGGTTTAAAAAGTTTCTTTGAAAATTTCAGTTCGACTCTTGTATCAGTCCTCAAGAGTGTTTGAAAAGTTGCTTTCGAAAGCTTTTTGAAAGTGTCGGTGTGAAAAGAAGTTTTTTGATTTGTTTTGAAATTAGAGCAAGTATCTATGAGTTCTCTACGTACCCTAAGGAATTCGTCTGTGTAAATGTCCTTAAAGTAGTGCCATCCCACCATTGAGAGGTAGGTAGCACCACCGTTGGAGGTATTCGGGTCAATTCGGGGTTTAGGGACATTGTGGTCACCGAGCAAAGGTAAGACACCTTAGAAGCTACCCTTATGCCATTGATCTTTTATTCCGAGGCAACTATTCTGAGGCAACTTGTTTTGAGGCAACCAGATCAATGGGACATAAGGACTCACTAAGACGTCCTATAGTCGACGACCACGTTTCGAGGGACAAGGCAACAGTGTGGTCACCAGAGTAATAGGAAGATACCTTAGAAGCTACCCTCATGCCATATTCATGGACATGAGGACTTACTAAAACATCCTCTACTCGACGACCACCTTTCGAGGGGCAAGGCAACAGTGAGGCGTACCCTAGGGGTGGTGTGTGATTTGTGTGTCGTTTTCATTTGCATTTATCTTGTTCATGTCAAAGTGATCTATGCGTTTGTTTTTATTTAATCATTCATTCTTGCATGCATTTATTTAACAGTTAAGAAAGCGCGGAAAGGTAAAATTCTAAACTATTACAAAGGCGCGGGTCCACATCGCCAAAATTTCCAGGACCCGATTTGACAGAAAAATAAAGAATTAAAGTGCGAAAGATAAATATTACATAGCCTTGGGAGAATTACATAAATAATTAAAAGAAACAAAATAAAACGCGCGAATTGGAATTGAAAATTGGAAACGAGGGCGTTGGACCCTTTTTAATGAAATTAAATTAAATGATTAAACTAATGAAATTAAAGAGAAAAAGAAATTTTTTTTTTTTTTGAGTTTTTGGTATTTATGTTTTTTATGTATTTTTATGAGAAAGATTAAATGAAATTAAAATATTAACCCTAATTCTAATTTTTTTTATTTATTAAGAAAAACATGTTAAAATTAAACCTAAAATTAATCTAATTATTTACATGCAATTTTGATTTATAAAAATAAATAATTAATTATTAGTGAAATTTATTTACAAAAAATATTAATTAAATAAATATATTTTGATTTTTATGACTTTTCTGTTTTTTTACTATTTTTTATATTTTATGAAAATAAGTTAAATTAAAGAAATTAATTAAAAAAAGAAATAATTGAAATAAATAAAATAAGGAAAAGAAAGAAAATACAATACCTTGGGGGGTTTCTGTCCCCTTTTTGGAGGTGAATTGGAGTGGTTTGGCCATTTGTGTTATGGCCTCATCATGCATAAGTTTTTCTACTTTGGCCATTTGGCTTTTGCCTTTTGGCCATTTGCGTTTTGGCCTCAACGTTCCTTAATCTTCTCAGGATGTCTGTCTCGCCATGTATTGGTGTCATGCATAAGTTTTTCTACTTTGGCCATTTGGCTTTTGACTTTTGGCCATTTGGCTTTTGGCCTCAACGTTCCTTAATGAACCTGCATGGGATCCTGTCTGCATGGGATCCTGTCTAAATCTGCAGTGTTGAATCTCACGAACACATTAAATAAAATCATAAAATGCAAATAAAGCCAATATATGAAGAAATTTAATGTTTAGGCACAATATGGCATGTATGAATGATTATACCCTTTTGATCATGGAGATCAAATCAACCTTACCCTTACTGGAAAAGTAGTGACATGAATGCTTTTATGCCCTTTGGATCATGGAGATCAAGCCAGCCTTACCCTTACTGAAGAAGTAATAAGATGTTGGTTTGTAACTGAGATGGCTTGTTTGTAGTGAGAGAGAGATTTGTAATAAGGATTTCAAGGTTTTAGGGTTCTTGAAAGAATTTGATATTCTAACAGTGTTGTGGCAAGGTTTTTTCTCTCTTTTTTCTCCTCTTTTTTCTCCTCTCTCTGGTTTGTGTGAAAAGAAAGTGATTATATAATGGAAATTAGGGTAAAGAAAATGGGCTTTGAATGTGCAATTGGGCCTCCATGTTCACTTGAGTTCGTCACTTTCCAGGATAAATAGCAGGGACTTAAGTGCAATTTTTGAAGTTGAAATGTGAAAACAAAATGTAGCCTACATCGAGAACTAACTCCTGTCCGAAAACCAGCTCAATCGGATAAACGGTGAATTAGTTATGAATTTTTGAAGTTTCAGCTCAGACAGACTTATTTTGGACTCCAATGTCGACTCTGACACGTTCTTCAATAAAAAACTGGTATTGATCGGAGCATAATCCGGTCTCGACTTTTGAAGCAAAGTTGTAAATCTATGAGTCAGTGACCTTGTGTAAAAATATGAGTCCAATCCGATAAAAATTGACCGAGTTATGAATTTTCGAAGTTTCGGCCCAGCTGAAATAATATTCAGCATTCAGGATTTTCAGCGTGTCACGCACTCTGAGCAAAAAACGAAGGCCTTTTGAATACCGTTTGAACTTAATACCTTCTGTGAAAATGTAGACAACTCAATTTGTGAAATTTTGGCGCCAGAACCAGCTCGATACGATGAAAATCGACCAAGTTATGATTTTTTGAACATGACGCAAATAAACTTCTGTCACAAATTTTCTGCACGAAAATACTTAATAAATCCACATTTTTGAAGACCTTCTGATCGAAATTGGCTTCCAGCCGTGAGAGATGAAAACGTAGATAATGTCAAGACGGAATTTTGGCCACCGGAACAGGTTCAAAACGAGTCACGATCTTCAAGTTATGAATTTTTTAGCGCGTAAAAACTGCACTTTCAGCACACTTTTTCACTATATTTCTTCAAGAAAACTCACACATTCGGATACCTTCTTTAAAGAATTGACTCTTGAGCCGAACCTGAATTTGAGAATATGTTATCAGAGATATCTTGGCGAAAGAACACCTGAATATAACGCGCCGGGTTGGACTTGTGAATTTTCTTGAAATGTTTTGAGAAATATGGGAGGGCAAATTTTGGGGTACAATAAGTACCACCACCTTCTTCTACCACAACCTTAGCATCTTTCAAAGAAGCCATTTTTGGTGAAATCTTGGTAACCTTATGAACAGTAGGAGCAACTTTAGTAGCATGGGTTGTTTGAGGAACAACTTCAAAGGTCTGGTAAGGAGTCTCGAGGAATTCACCATCCATCTCAACATACTTGAAGGAGTTCAAATGGCTCACCATGTATTCTTCTTTGCCACAAACTGTAATGATTTTTCCTTTCACATGATACTTCAACTTTTGATGTAGAATTAACAGGACTTGCCCCATGAATCCAAGGGATTCCAAGCAAACAGGAATAGGCCGGATGAATGTCTATCACATAGAAAGTAGATTCGAAGACCTGGGAACCCACTTTGATCAGAAGATCAACCTCTCCATGCACCATTATCTTTGAACCATCAAAATCTCTCACCACAATGTCACTGGGTTTTAGCACAATCCCCTCATAGTCAAGTTCGTCTAAAGCATCTTTTGGATATACGTTTAATGAGGAACCTGTGTCCACCAACACATGAGATAAGGTAGTGTCCCTACACTCAATAGAGACATGCAGGGCCTTATTATGGTTCCTTTCTGCGGGAGTTAAATCAGCGTCAGAAAAGCCTAGCCCATCATCAGTTGTCAGGGTAGCAACACAATCTCGAACTGATCAACAGAGATTTCCTGCGGTACATGAGAACTTTTTAGGAACTTTACCAATGCCTGAGCATGGGCTCCGAAGCATAATAACAGAGATAACATAGATATTTTGGAGGGGGTTTGTCCCAACTATTCAACAATATTATAGTCACTCTTTCGAATAACTTTCACCACCTCTTCCATCTCTTTCTTGGAGGTATCTTCAACTGTAACTTCTTTTGGTGCCTTAGTATGGGTAGGCTCAGTAATCTGTTCTCTGCCTCGAGTCTAAGTAGTTGATTTAGTAGCAGTGATACAAACTGGTGTAGTAGCAGCCTTTAGAGAGATCTCTAGAGAGAAAACCCTTCCACTTCTGGTAACTTTACTGGTCCCAACAATATTGCCAACATTGGGATCATTAACTTTAGTATTTTCATCTTCGACAACCAACGGTTCTTGCTTAATGCTATGGTAGTAGACATCAGCTCCATAATTCCAAGGGATAGCCTTGTTGGAGGAATATGGAATTGGCCCTGGTGCAGTAATGATTAGAGGGGCAACCATAGGCTCGACAATAATCTTCATAAGACCCTTAGAAGTGATCCTTATAGGAGTACCAGAAATTGTAATCACAAATGCATCTTCAAGCTCCAGGAATTGAGATTACATAAGCTCTCTACAGGAGGAGTTTTCTCAAATAAAACTACACGGTCATATATCATACGTTGAATACCTTCTTTCAGTAGTACACAAACATTGGATTGGGACACACAGTAGTAGCAGTTCTTAAAGCAACCCAGAATTAAACCGGCATGCACCAGCTTCTTCTTAACAATCATCAGAGGAGGAGTCAAGTTACTCACGGCAGAAACATAAGAAACATCATCAATAGCATTAACGCCCTTGTCATAATTAGGCATAGGTGTGGTAATCATATTAGGAATCTCAGGAGGGTCAAATTCAATCTCCTTAGAATCAATCATGTCTTGAATTTTATTCTTCAGATCCCAACAATTGTTAGTGTCATGTTCGGGACTATTGGAATTATAGGCACACCTTGCATTGGGATTGTAACGGGAAGAGGAAGTATTGGGATTCTCAGGAGGATCCTTCAATGTAATCAGCTCAGCCTTTAACATGTTTTGCAATGCTTGAGATAACGACATGTTGATTTTGGTGAACTGTCTCCTGGGTGCATCCTGCCTATGCTGATTATTCTGTTGTTATTATTGCATTGACGCAGGATTAGAGATTAGAACTACCCCCATAGATTGGTTGCGGTCACCCTTATTACGACCCTTCAGGCCGTACACAACATTGGATTATTTCTTACTATTGAATTACTTCTTAGCAGTATTCGAAGATGTGGCCACCTGAATTTTACCACTCTTAAGTCCATTCTTAACAGTTCCCCTGTCAATATAAGTTCAGTGAAACCGATTGAAGAACTTCCAAGTAGATGATTATAGAAAGGACCTGTTAGTGTACTTATGAACATATCCATTAATTCTCTATCAGCCAAAGGAGGTTGAACTCTGCCAGCAAGATCTCTCCATTTCTGTGCGTACTCTTTAAAGTCTTCCTCAGTACCCATGGACATACTCTGTAGTTGCATGCAGGTTAGTGCCAAATCAGAATTATATTGATACTGCCTATAGAAAGCTGCAGCCAAATCTTCCCAGGTATGGATATTGGTAACTTTGAGTTGATAATACCATTCCAATTGTGTTCCATATATACTTTCTTGAAAGAAATGCAACCATAATTTCTTGACAGTAGTGTGTGGTTGAATTTTCCGAACATATGATCTCAAATGAAGCTTCGGGAAAAAAACGCCATTATACTTGGAAAAGGTAGGAGTTTTGAATTTAAGAGGAATGAAGACTCTTGAAACCAAACCCAAATCTTCAAAGTTCAAGCCAGGCACCTTTTGGATCTCCATAGCTTTTAGACGTTCTTCTAACAGCTTATACTTCTCGTCAGTAGGGGGATATTGTTCATTCAAATAATCATCTTCCTCTTCATCAGAAAATTTGTCAGAACCATGATTGCTACTTTCAATTTTAAAACTCTTATCATCTTCGTCCTATTTTTTATCTTCATCAATTGGGATATCAAGATCTCAATCTTGCTTTAATAGACCTCTAAACCTTCTCCCCATGTTAAGGATGCCAATTGGTTTCTTTGTCTTCTTCTTCTTCCCGTTGACGAGTGCCTTCAGTTCTTCTTGCCCCTTGGCTAAGTTTAGGAACATCTCTTGGAACTGAGCATTTTGAGCCTGGAGTTCTTTGACTGTCTGTTGGAGAGCCATTTCTGCTAAAATAAACAACAAGAAGATGAGAAACCTGCCTTGGAAACCTGTTATGCAATTATATGTATGACATGTAGATTCACATTTTCAAGGACCTCGTGGGATTTAAATTTGTTAATAAAAAGGAAACATAAACAAATACTCTTATTAGTAAGTTCATATCATAATTTCCTTTTAGGCTTACAATAAAAACAAAAAAAAAGGGTTACGAGGAAACAAATTATGACTCAAGTCTCCCATGGACGCTTCCTCTTTATGTTGACATATGCATTAAGGCTCTGCTCTTTGTGAAGTTATTTTGTCAGCTCCAACACTTTCTTCTCACTAGCATAGAACTAAGTCTCAAAGGTGTCCCTTTCTTCTTTCATTTGAATCCAAGACTTTTGTAGCTCTTCAAGATCAGTAGGCATATCTGGATGGAAAGTGACATAAGGAATATCTCCTTCAACAACAGGCTCCACGATTACTGGTAGGACAGAAGGATATGGCATTATAAGACCTTGAGCACGAGATCACACCCATTTAAGGTAGAGCTCCAATCGGATGGAGTTTTTGTGTCCCAAAGTATTTCTGTTAATCTTATTCACCATGCCCCAAGCATGTATAAATCTTTGACGGTAAACTTGAGGATTGTTCTTGTAATCGAATATAATACCCTAGATAAGCATATCGTGAGGTCTGTCTCTTTGAGCATAAACAAATTAACATAGAGGTAGAGAAGGGTTATAGGTAATACCTCCCCATATCCCAAGGAGTGTCACATTAGGGAACTCTCCACAGTGGTCAATGATAGTGTTGTCCTCCTGAGATCGGGAACACCAATAGATATCTGAATGTGAGAGTGACATCATCCTTCAAGACCACCTCAAACCTTGTTCATTCTTTATCACTGATCAGGGAAGGTGCAAAATAAACCACCTAAATAGTAAAGATATGCACCACATGAGAGTCCCTTTCTTTCTCATAGTACGAGTGTGAAGAGAGTGAAAAATATCTCCAAGCAAAGTAGGCACTGGATTATATGTAAGAAATATTTTGATGGTGTTCACATCTATGAATTGGCCTGGATTAGGTAATAGTACTAAACCTTAGATCAACAGAGCCAATATCTCCTCAAATTCATGAAAACTTATGGTATCTAGAAACAACTGAGCCTTCTCTATCAGAAATTTAACAAGAAGAACTTTAACTCCACTTCTCATTTCCCAATTAGATATAATGTTTGACCGCTTCAGATGTAAGGTTGTTGCAATGACTTTAGGTTTTGGAAATTTCTCTAAACCAGTCAGGGTGATTAATCAGGAATAGGTATTCCAAGTAGCTTAGATAACTCTTCCATCGTGGGTACCAACTGATAATCCGGGAAGGTAAAACAGTGATGCTTAAGATCAAAGAATTGGAACAGAACACTCATCATGTCTTCTTCAAAACCTGAGGTAACCACACTGAGTAGATTACCATGCCTCTTGGAGAATTGAGAGTTTTTGGGAACCTTTGAGACTATCTTCTTAAGCTTGGAAGGTATCCTCACAAAGTTGATTCAAATAGTATTTCTATTAGCGGAGGCTATAACCTGCAACAAGGAACAAAGATAAATCCATATGTCCTTGAAATGGTTAGTGAAAATGTCATGTTATGATGATATGATGTTATTATGTTATGTTCATGTTAAATAAGTAGAGAACACAAACAAGTCATACAAGAACCTTAAGTTTAAAGGCTTGCATGAATTCCATAGGTAAATACCCTTCCAGATTGAAGTTAAGTTGACTCAACCTGTCCTAAAATAGAAACCGGGTTCTAGGAATCTCATATCACAAATATTTCTCATAGGATTTATTTTAGCACGGCAACTGGCTTTCCACCAAAACATCCCGAAAGTCGAATCTCAATGAGTGTAGCCTCGAGTATCAACCAACTTTGGACTGCACCAAAGCCGGGTATCTCACTACTTTCAAATGGCCAAGATGGGTCAATTAAGGTTATAAAAGTAAGTTAATGTTAATAACACCATGTGGAAGCCTAATGTTATCCTTGACTAACTCAAGGAACATTAGTACAAACCAAAGTGTCACACTAACTGTAGCCATCATGTTAACCATATCAGTCTATGTCGTACATTCTTTATGATCTATTGTTACTTACCTAAGGAATCCCTAGATCCGGTAGGATCTTACAAGCAATAATACCCAAACAAACCCTTAAAGTAAATCAGGCAATTCAAACAAGTAAAGCAATTAAAGTGATCTAATTCTAAGGTAACCCCTCTTTTTTAAGTATTCCCCAACAGAGTCGCCAGTTCTATAATACGGTAGGAGAACTGACTTTTTTTTGTTTTATCCAAATGTGCGGATAGAAAGAGTCGCCACCGACTTTTCTTTTATCTAATATTCAGGAAAGGTGAAAATAATAGGAAATAACTTTAGTGTATTTTGAGTTCGAGGGGTAAGTTATGAAAAGGGAAGGTGTTAGCACCCTTTTCATTCGTAGTTATCTACGGGCTCTTAATTGCTTAGCTCACTTTTGAAAACATGCTTTGTGTGTGTGTGATTTGTTTGAAAATATTTTGAAATGCCAATATAAGGCTATCTTTGTAATAATCCTTGTGTCGGTCCTCAAGAATGTATACAATGTGTTTTTGAAAATATTTGTTTGAAAGTGTAGTGTAAAAATGTATTTGTTTGTGAAAAGGGTTGTGATAAAGCATTCAAGAGTCCTACCCACTAAGTATGGTCTTTCTTATTCTTTTCCTTCTTCTTTGGAGATAGTATCATCTATACCATTAGTTAGTACTTAATCCTATCTATTGGATATGAAGGGACAAGCGTAGGGTCATGGTATGGTCATCAAAGGCAACATGTAAGGATACTTTAGAAATTGTATCGAAGGGACTATTATCATTTTGCTCGTAGGGTCATCGAGGGACTAGATTATTTTGTAGGCAACTCGAAAGGTTATCGAGGGATTATGATCTTTATTCTAAAGGGACCATGATGATTTGTTCGAGGATCTTTTTCTAAAGTAACCCTACTTTCGAGGGACGTGACCATGTATCGTAAGGCAACAAGAGAGATTACCCTAGAGGTGCAAGTGTGAAGAGTGTATTGATTTCAGTTATTTATCTTAAGAATTAAGGTTTTCTACGTTTGATTTTAGTCTTGACATACAAACCCTAGTTACTGACAATTAAATATGTACAGGAAAACAAAGTGCGAAATATAAAGACCTAAGATATTACATGGCTTTGGGGCAGTTACCTAATAGAAATTTGCGGAAAAGTAAACCTACGCTATTACATCCTCGGAGCAGATACATAATAGGAAAAAATGTGGGAATGTAAATCTAAGCTATTACATCAATAGTGCGAACTATACAATTCTCTAAGAAAATTAAATAGTAAAGAAAGAAAATAGAAAAAGAATGTTAAAATAAAAAAATGTTTTTGTGGTTTTTTTGTAGAAAATAGTTTAAGCGATAATAATTAATTAAAAACTTAATTCTAATTAATTTTAATATTAAGAAGAAAAGTTAATTAATTAATTAATAGATTAGTAAATAAAAAAATATAAGAAAAATTTAATTACTAACGAAAATGCAAATTTAGCCTATCGCCTCAGACTTCATGCAACGATTTGCGAACTAAGCCCATTGCCTCAGACTTCATGCAGCGATGCTTGAAAAATACAAAACACCGATCATCGCCTCAGACGTCACGTAGCGATTCACGAAAATAACCCATGGCCTCAGACTTCAAGCAGCCATGCATCATCAATCATTGTTGTATTCATCCTCCAAATGGGTGAATGATCAAAACCAAATCAAGACATACGGAATTGCGCTTTTAAGGTCAAAGAATATCTTCCTTGTTATCAAACCCTGGAAAGCGATACATCATCAGCTTTGCCTGCTTCCTTGAGACTTGTAAGGGTATGCTATATCAGTATAACCTCATGTTTGTCGGACAAATTTTGGGTTATTTCAAGTATTCAATAAACTCCCAATAAGAATGCGTAAGACTCGCAGTTTCTCACGTTATTCGATTGGAAGATGATTGAATAAGGGAAACTGTCGTACCCTAAATTTGTCCTACCTCAGCGATTTTTATTTTTCGAGATTAAAATAGAAGAAATATTTAATTAAAGATGGTGCAGCAGTATCTGATGGTCCATCTTTATCCAAGACTAGGGGGTGTATTTTAAATTCAGGAAAGCGGGGATTTCTAAATCAGAAGGACTCGTATATCCGTGAATCCATTCGCGTGGCATGTTGGCCAATGGCCCATGCGATTCGAAAATATAAAGTTATTTCAGAATAATAACTACTAAATAGTTGTTATTATTGAAATTAAAATTGATATTAAATAATAATTGAATTTATTAAAGAAACTTAGGTGTTACTTTGTTATTAGTAAAAAGGGTGGGGGTAATTTACTTAGTTGGTCCATTTCTATTTTTGTTATCCAAATAGCAAAAGGGGTTGTGTTTATCAATATAAGGCCTAACAATGGTTTTTTGCTGTTTTTAAGAGAGGGGTGTTCTTATCAAATTAACTAAACCCATTAAAGTCAGCCCATTTGTCCTTTTTGTTATCTGCTATTTCATTTTTAAGAAAAATATTAGTTTTACTGATTTTTAAATGGAATTCGTTGTTTTAAAATGGAGGAGGTGCGAGTACAAATTAAAAGCCCATTAAGAATTCATTTGGCCCAATTTCGTTTGGTCATTAAATAGCAAAGAAGGGGTGTGGCTACAAATTACAACCCCATTAAAAGCTTCTAAGCTGGCCCATTTGGAATTTTTGAAAGAAAAAAATTGATTCTTACTGTTACTATATTACCCACTTTTTTATATTTCTGTTTTATTAATTATTAGGTGTTGTACCCCAAAATTTGCCCTCCCATATTCTTCAAAGTTTGTCAAGGATCATCTTCAAAATGGTCCAAGACTTCTCAAGGGTTGCACAGTCCAAATACCTCCTAAGCCAGTCAAAACTAGGGTTTTGGTTCTCTCAAGGAATTTGAGGTTTTCAATGGCTCAATCAAGTCCCATAGGCCTACATATATTGTCAAGCATCTACATGTCAAGTCTCAAGACTCACAGGGTCAAATTGCACAGTCAAAAGCTTCATTTGCTTCACAGTCAACTACAGGGGCAAAATGGTCATTTTACAGTCAAAAGCCAGAATTTTTGGTCAACATCTTATTTTGAAGTCACAATCATCATTTTATCAAGTCTTGATCATGATTCCACAAGCATGGCTCAAAAATCATCAAAGATGCAAAAGTTTCTATTTTTTGACAGCTGAAAAGTCAACTGTATCTTGACCAAGGCATAACTTTTTCATGGTTCATCAGAAAAATCCCATCCAATGCTCATTTTGAAGGGGATGACATTTCCTACAACTCATCTTCACATTCGAAGTCCAAGAAATGCTCTCACAAAAAGTTATCAATTTCTACATTATAGGTCAATTTCAAAAGTCAACAAAAATGCACTTTAAGTCAAAGACCATAACTTGATATTGGTAAATCAAAATGACATGGGACCAAAGGCATTGGTTAGAGGACTTCAAGAACTTTCCAAAATGTCCAAGAACATGTTCATATGATTAAAATTGAGCAAGATATGCATTGGAGAAGTTGGGAAATTTTTGTGAATTTGCAAAAGTCAACTTTGCTCAAAACACATCATTTTTGCTAATGGGCCTCAAATTCCTTCTTGAATCTTTACCCAAAGCATATGCACGACCCATCAATCCTATTTGAGTTTATTTTCTTATTTTTATTAATTAATTGGATTTTTTATTAATATTAATTCATTTAATTGATTTAAAATGTAGGAAATTCAAAGATATGTTTTTTCAAATCTTTTGTGAAGCAAATAAACTCAGGGCAAGCTGGAAAATTCGTGTATCACTCAAGGACATCAAAATCTCCATGTTTGGCAAGTTTTGTCAATCAAAAAGATTGAAAATTATTTGATTTCCAATCAAATATTGAAACTTCAATACAATGGATTTCTTGGCAAGATTGTACCCTAATTCCATTCTACTATATATGCTGAACCTAACCCTAATGTCATTCACGTGAGGGCTGCTGCAAAAAGCCATATGCAATATTGGAAAAAAGTGAAGAAAACTCAAAACTGAATTCAATAATTTAACGTGATTCAAAGCTTGTTTTTTATTCCAATACATTGCTAGCATTCCCAGAAACCTTTTGCAAATCAAATCAAGGGCTAACACTCAAGGAAACGTCCAGAACTAACTCACGGTTTGCTTAATTTTTCTAGAATCGAAACTCACATTTTATGCATCATTAACATGTTATAATCATTGCTTTGCATTGCTCTAACCTTTCTGAAGCTAATGGTATAGGTGAATCGCGTTATGGTGTCCTGAAACAGAAATCACCATTGTTGAATTTTAGGGTTCTTCAGTTTCAAAATTAGGGCTTTTCCATACAAGAAAAATTAAGCCTCATGATGCCCATGGTTAAACTCGTTGAGAACAGACGAATGCATTGGACATATCGCGCCATATTTATATAACCCAGGGACCTATTCGCTATTTTCCCTCGTCCTATTTTGTGGGGGTTAAAAACCCCCGTTATCCCTTTGTTTTTTATAGGAACGCAGGATGAAGATGATTGCGTGTTGATATATGGTTAGCTGGTTTAAATGAGACGCGCGCTTTTTGTTTGGATAACATATGAATTAATTTTGCTATGTTATAATTGCTCATCATTATATTAACAGATGCAACGCAATGGCCTAGTGGTTGGTGATCTGTCCAATAACCATTGGGACCTGGGTTCGATTCCCAGGTCCCCCAAACGCTTGTTCTATTTTTTTATAACATATTTTATGCAGCGCTTTCCAGTGACGTCCACCATGCACGTTCCAATCCTAGGTGCCATGTGTCCTGAAGCATAGATCTGATGGCTATGAGATGCTGGACACCATGCTCCAAGTCAAAGCACGTGCAGGCAATTCCCAAAGTCAACAGGGCTTGGAGTGCTATTGGGCCAGAAATTCCAGGCCTCACCTCCTAATGGGTCAACACACCCCCTGAGTTCTTTTCTTTCTTTCCTTATATTTTCTCTTTTATTTCTTTTACTAATTTCTAACTATTATTATAATTATTTATTTAACTAACAAATTAACATTTTTCATAATAAATTCAGAAAATTAAAATGTAAATATTTTTATTATTATTATTAATTACACTATTAATTATTTTTGTAAATAAAATACTAATAAATTGATTTAGTTTAATTAGGTAATTTTAATTTCCTTTTACAATAAATAAAATGAATTAGACTTAGGGTTTTTCTTTTGACACTTTTAATTTCTTTTTCTTTTTATTTTCATTAAAAAATATAAAAAAACATAAAAAACATTTTTTCTTTTAATAAATTAATTAATTAGTAAATTAGGTTTAATATTTAATTTAATTGCAAAAAAGGACCAATTTCAATTCTTTTCTCAAAAAGGGTCAAAACCCTAAGACGTTCCCGATTTAATTCTTTCGCGCGCATGTTTATTTTAATTCATTATATTTATGTATCTGCTCCGGAAATGTAATAGTTAATTAGGCTTTTATTACTTTATTTACCTTTCTCGTATTTATTTTCCAAACGGGTTTTGTTTTTGGCGATGTATATACCCGCGCCTTGTAATAGCTAGATTTACCTTTTCCGCACTTTATTTTCCGCACTCTTAACTGTTAAAAAAATGCATGAAAGACTTGTATGAAAAATAAAATCAATCTGTAGCTCACAAATGCATGTACAAGATAATATAACATGAAAACAACACACATGCACATGCCACTCCTAGGGTACGCCTCACTGGTTGCCTCGACGTGGTCGTCAAGTATAGGGTGTTTTAGAGGTCGCCCTCCTGTCTAAAGATCCAGTTGCCTCGAAACGGTTGCCTCGGATAAAAAGGATCTAGGACATTAGGGTTACTGCTAAGGCGTCCTACTATTGCTTTGGTGACCACACATTGTCCCTATAATCGAATTGACCCGAATACCTCCAACGACGGTGCTACCTACCTCTCAATGGTGGGATAGCACTATATAAATGACTCTTACACAGCCTAATTCCTTAGAGTAGGTAGATTTCTCATGGGTACTTGCTCTTTCAAAAACAAAAACATCTTTTCGCACCTACACTTTCAAAAAGTTTTCAAACAAATACTTCATACACTCTTGAGGACTGATACAAGAGTTACCTAGAAGTTTTTCAAACTAACCTTTTTCAAAACCCACACACACTTGAAAAGCAAACAATTTTTGAAAACATAGTGAGCAAGTACCTAAGAGCCCGTGGATAACCACGGATAAAAAGGGTGCTAACACCTTCCCTTTCTATAAATCTACCTCCCGAACCGAGAAACATTCTCGAAAAGGAATTTTGTTGTGCTTTTGTCCTTTCCATGTTGGAGAACATAAAAGACGGTGGCGACTCTTACTTACCGCGACATTTCGCGAAACCAGCTAAAAACAGTCAGTTCTATTTCAACCGATCACAGAACTGGCGACTCTGCTGGGGAGATCTTAAAAGTGAGGTGTACCTTAGGATTAGACTACTCTTGTTTTCAATTGCTTGCTTTGTTTGATTTAATATTGTGGGCTTGCATCAGAGTTTCATAGATCCTAACCCGGATCTGGGGAATACCCTTTAGGTAGCATAAGCTGTGAGGGACCTGTCCGGCGTAGACTGACACAGGTGAAGCAGTAGCTACGTTGGTGTGACACCTTGGTCTGTACCGATATCCCTTGTGTTGCAACGAGGAGAATATGGGTCTTCTGAGGAGTCATTAAGCACCAACCGACCTTAGAACCCTAAATTGACCCAACTTGGCCATAGAACAGTAGCCGTATGCTACACTCATTGAGGCTAAACTCTCGCGATGGTTCTGGCCACAAGAAAAGATTGCGATACTGGAGTTATGACCGATTGAGGGTAGTCGATGATATTGAGATCCTCTAGAACCCGGTTATTATTTTCTAGGACAGGTCTTAACCAACGAAACTGAAAGAGGGTAGTACCTAAACTTCATGCTGGCCTAAACTCTAAGGGATGTCTTGTGTGACTTGTGTGCCTTCAAACTTGACTACTTGCATGCTTGTTATCTGACACATGAGTTTCCTTGCAGGTTTTGTTTACAGTCCTTAATCTGGACTCATAACAGGGTTTACTTACCTCACTCCACGCATAGCATAACATCATACCATCATACCATTGCATACATCCTACATAAGGACTAATCCATTTCAAGGATCTCAAGGGTTTGTGATGCAGGTCATGATGAACCAAAATGTCTCGCAAGGGGCAAAGGGGATTTATTTTCCTCTAGCCAAGTGTTTGGAGATCACAACATGACAGCTTGAGTCAGGGGCTATGACCCACTCGATATGGTGAGCCTTGACTCTTGAAGAAGGACTCTCAACAACATGAAGTTCCTTTAATCAAGCTACCGTATTCAACTTCTAACAACTTTCTTGTTTACCCCGCGAGATCCTTGAAAACATTGCATGCATACATACATATCATTGCATTACAGGTACCCTTTCTACAGGTCACTTATCTTCTTCGCTGTTTATTTCAGCAACCATCATGAATCCAGAACCTACTACTGAACAAGCTATCCAGGCCCAGAATGCCCAGTTCCAGGAGTTGGTTATGAGCCTAGCCCAGGGTCAACAGGACTTGAAAGCTCTGATTCTAAAAGAGAGGAAGAAGAAGAAGAGGACTGTGCTGTTCAACCCTAGACGCAGATCTGGGAATGGATTACAGAATGAGGCTGAGCTGACTACCTCATCTGTAGGCAAGGACAGTCCCCAAGAGAGAAGGGTTACTAGTCCCGTGGTCTCCGACAACGAGACGGATTACAATGATGAACAGTACCCTCCAGCTGAGGACAGGTACAAACAGCTAGAAGACCGGCTAAGTGCTATGGAGATACAGAAAGTGCCCGGCCTGGACTTCGAAGATCTAGGTCTATCCTCTGGGGTGGTGATCCCACATAAGTTCAAGGCACTTGCCTTTGCAAAGTACGACGGGGCTTCCTGTCCTAGGTTGCATCTCAGATCATATGTGAGGAAGATCCAACCGTACACTGCTGACAAGAATCTATGGGTCCATTTCTTCCAGGAAAGTCTTTCAGGGACTCAACTCGAATGGTTCTATCAACTAGATGGAGCCAGCATTCGTAACTGGGAGGACTTGGCTACTGCATTCTACAAGCAGTATCAGTATAATTCCGACCTCGCTACTACGCGTACCCAACTTCAGGGTATGTCACTAGGGACGAGTGAAGGATTCAAGGAATATGCGAAAAAGTGGAGAGACCTGGCTGGCAGGGTGCAGCCACCGTTGACTGACCGTGAACTCGTGGACATGTTCTTGGGGACCCTGTCTGGTCCTTTCTTCAACCATCTGATTGGGAATTCTTCTGCTGGGTTTACAGATTTGATCTTGACTGGGGAAAGAATAGAAGCTGGTATCAAGTCCGGAAATATACAAAAGGGTGACTCCTCGAACACTGAGAAGAAACCATTCAAGAAAGAGTCCAATGCTGCATACAGTCAAAAGAGTCGTCGTGACCAACATGCAGGGGCAGTCATGATCTCTAGTTCTACACCACGCCGGAAGCAGCAAAAGGGAAATCAACGAAGGCCGGACGAGCCTAAAAGACAGTTCACCAACATCAACATGCCATTGTCATAAGCATTACAGCACATGTTGAAGATGAATCTGATTGCGGTGATCAACCCTCCTGCAAATCCCAAGACCTCTTCTCCAAACTACAACCCTGATGTGAGGTGTGCTTATCATTCTGATAGCCCGGGGAACGATACTGAGGACTGTTGGGCGCTGAAATACAAGATCCAGAATATGATTGACGCCAAAGAGATCGAATTCGAGCCTGCGGAGACTCCCAACGTGATCACTGCTCCCTTGCCAAAACATGGCTAGGATTGAGAAAACTTTTGTTCATTCGAATGTTCAAGTTGTATTTTTCTTTGATTATTCAAACATTTTATTCATGTCAAACTATCTTATTTCATTAATGCATTACACGTGTCTGTTTTGAAGTAATTATGTTTACTATGCTTAAAATTGCTTTCATTTTTTTTGATGTTCAACTCTCGGTTAATAATTCTAAGCCTCTTGAGGGAGGATGACGAAACGATAC
The DNA here is from genome assembly GCA_948472305.1 of Vicia faba. Classification (NCBI taxonomy): domain Eukaryota; kingdom Viridiplantae; phylum Streptophyta; class Magnoliopsida; order Fabales; family Fabaceae; genus Vicia; species Vicia faba. The sequence continues at coordinate 232,910,978 of OX451738.1, forward strand.
CATGATCTTTACAGTATGCTTTTGAATAAACCCCGCTGATGAGGTACAAACATTGTTTCAAATCCTAAACACTGGAGTTATAAGGAAGATAATCCCTCGTCAACCCCTTCGAGCCAAAGAAGTAGGAGTTTTTCTTTTCACAAAAAAATTAAAACCCTTAATCATAACCTGGGGCTGGGTAGTTCTCTCAGCTGATCCAGGCGCACAATGATCGGCATCAAAAAAGTCCTTCCGAGACAAAAAGACAGTGATGGTTCCAAATAATCATAAAGACAGGAAGTCATTATCTCTCAAAATAAAAGCCCATTAAGTCAAAACCTATGAAGGAGACTTACAAAACTGGGGCATCCCGCTGACTGTAAATACAAAAAGAAATAGTTCAGGCAAAAAACAGGGATAATAAAAATCAAAAAGAAAGAGGTCATACAAACCCTCAACAAAAGGAAATGACTGCCTGGTCAAGATAAACTTTCAGTATCCGAACCATCACTGGAATATCAGAGCAAAGACTCAAACAAGGTCTAACGCACGATCAACTGCGTTTAGGTTTGAAGAACATCACGAAGAGCGGGTGGGTACAAATAAAATCTGAGCCTTTATCCTTTGTTTCTTAAACTGTGAACCAGGCCACGTTACAACCCTAAAAATTCCTAGCTGAAGCATGGGTTAGTTCGAAAGCATATTGTTACAAAGGTATCCTGACTCCTTAAGGCTTACGGTAAAATAACGAGTTGACATCGCATTTTACAAAATTCACTAGTTTTATTAAAAAACTGCATTTTTCAAAAACTTCAAGACAGATATAAGCTTTGCATTTTTGATATAACATTGTTTGCATATGACTATTTGTTTGAACAGCCTAGAAGTTCGCACAAAGAATATCTAGTGAACAAAAGCACTTCCAATCAAGGGGCACGACATGAGCATTGTCCATCATCTGGGGCAGTCAAGTCAAGATTCAAGGAATCTCTCAAAATGCCAAATAGCCAGGGGCAGACCTCCGCCTGAGTCACTTGGGGCATTGAACATGAATTCCAGCAACGAATCTTGTATAATCAGACATCTTCTGGTAGTATGGCGACACAACACTACTGACAGTGACAACTCCCTGCGCTCTGAGAACGTGGACTTAGTAAAAAAATACTATGCATAATCAAAGACCCGCTAGGTCGACTGGCTTAGGAAAAAATAAGGGCTTCCTGGCGAACCAAAAGGGTTCGGGCAAAAATAAGGGATGAAAATGAAAAAAAAACTGCACACCCGGCAAGTCGAAAACCTGAAAAGGCGGCTTGGGCAAAAATGGGTATCCCGGTGGACTGAAAACCCGAAATGGCGGTCCAGGCAAAAGCTAGGGATCAAAGCGTACGACTATGTCCCAGCATCTCGTCACTTGCATACTAGAAGAAGATTTGTCAATCGGCAGTTATCAAGCCTCCATAGGTACCTTCTCCCGCAGAAGCTGGGGCAATAAGAATTGTCCGAACTGTACAAGCTGCTCCGTCCTCCAGATACCAGGGTATGTTCAGCTGAAGAATGTAACCAAGATATCTCCACTCCCCGCAGAGTAAGACAAGATTCAGCAATACTCTCCCCTAGCAGAGTTGGTCTCCCATAAGCCCCAAAAAGGGCACAGTATCCCTAGAAAGTCAGCTATACTCTCCCCAAGCAGAGTTAGTCTACTGTCAGCCTTAAGGAAGTTGGGTATCCCCAGAAGATCTCAACATTCCCCAGCGGAGTATGCAGATGTTCCCAAGCAAGCGTCCCCGTCAGTCTTAATATTCCTCAATAGAAATATAAGATTGTTCCCCGGCGGAATACCAGACACCCCAGTGGAGCCACTTCCCCAGTACAGTCCAAAAGTTTCCCCAGGAGAGTTGAATCATCATCCCCAGTAGATTCTGGAAGCTTATCCCTAGTAGATTCTGGAAGCTTATCCCCAGTAGATTTTGGAAGCTTATCCCCTGCAGAGTACCAACGTATCTCTCCCTGACTTTATTCAGAAGGTTATCCCCCACCAGAGCCTATAACTGGGTTATCCTCAGCTAATTACCACGGAAAGATCGTCCTCGGCGAAGTTCTTTCTATCCCCCAGCGGAGTTCATCAAATCCTCAACAAAACTTATCAACAAGAATCCCCAGCGGAGTTATCATCAAATTCTCAGCGAAGTATCTCTTCCCACAGAGTAATTCTCCGTAGAGTAATCTCTCCAATAAGTTTATTCCCCAACGGAGTCATCTTCTCCTACCGGTTTATTCTTGCCATCATCATCCCCAGCGGAAATGAAGAACTCTACTCTTCAAACATCAGCCCAAGATTCAACAAGCTCCCGACATTCGTCAAGGATTTATTTTCCTAGACGAAAATACATTCATGAACATCACATCCTCATACATTATGACATGCATACGCATCACACACCACAAATCTCATTCATCCTTGAGAACATCTTAATATCATGCAGTTCACGCATCATGACACTGCATACAGCTAACGCTTTGCCTTTTCAGGAAAAGGCCAATCAAAAGATGATTACCATCTACCTTTGCAGTTCCAGACCAACACCTGTAACAAACCAGGAAAATTCGGTGGACGACTGATCATGGGTTAATACCTGAAACCAGACAGGACAATTATCTACTTGATCACCATGAGGCGACCCTACACCGGTTCCTTCTCAACTTTCAGATGCAGTTTTACACGGACTCATCGTCGGGAAACCCTACACCGGTTCCTTCTCAACTTCAGATGTAGTTTTACACGAACTCATCATCAGGAAACCCTACACCGGTTCCTTCTCAATTTTCAGACGAAGTCTTACATGGACTCACCCTCCACAAGTAACCCTACACCGGTTCCTTTTCTTTCAGATGAAGTTTTACACGAACTTATCTCGAAGTAACCTTACCCCTGTTCCTCCAGAAGTCTTACACAGACTTATCTCAAGATAACCTTACCCCGGTTCATCTAGAAGTTTTACACGAACTTACCCTGCAGTAACCTTACCCCGGTTCCTCCAGAAGTCTTACACGGACTTATCCCGAAGTAACCTTACCCCGGTTCCTCCAGAAGTCTTACACGGACTTATCCCGAAGTAACCTTACCCCGGTTCCTCCAGAAGTTTTACACGAACTTATCCTGCAGTAACCTTACCCCGGTTCCTGCAGAAGTCTTACACGGACTTATCCCGAAGTAACCTTACCCCGGTTCCTCCAGAAGTTTTACACGAACTTATCCCGAAGTAACCCTACACAGGTTATCTTTTTCCAGACGTAGTTTTACACGGACTCGTCATCAGTAAACCCTACACAGGTTTCCTTCTCAGCTCCAAGCGTAGTTTTACACGGACTCGTCATCAGTAAGGTTTCCTTCTCAGCTCCAGACGTAGTTTTACACGGACTCGTCATCAGTAAACCCTACACAGGTTTCCTTCTCAGCTCCAGACGTAGTTTTACACGGACTCGTCATCAGTAAACCCTACACAAGTTTCCTTCTCAGCTCCAGACGTAGTTTTACACGGATTCGTCATCAGTAAACCCTACGCAGGTTTCCTTCCTTCAAAGACGTAGTTTCACACGGACTCATCATCAGTCAACTCTACACAGGTTTCCTTCCTTCAAAGATGCAGTTTTACACGAGCTCATCATCAGGCAACCCTACACAGGTTCCCTCTTTCAACTTACAAAAATTACAATTCAACAAACAATCTCCAGATGGCATCTATAAGCCCATCCACCTACCATCTCTCCAAATGGAATCTATAAGCCCATTCCCGACAAGATTCTATCACGCTTCCAGATGGCATCTATAAGCCCATCCTCCTATCCACCATCTCTCCAAATGGCATCGACAAGCCCATTCCCGACATCATATTGCTGATACTCCACTATGTGAGTGCAAATTTCTGGGCACTCTAGTGTTCAATCATCTTCCACCTTCGGATCACGAAAGGCACGCAAGCCAATCTACATCCTCAGGTCTAAGAAGATTGAACAGGGGCAACTGTTGTACCCCAAAATTTGCCCTCCCATATTCTTCAAAGTTTGTCAAGGATCATCTTCAAAATGGTCCAAGACTTCTCAAGGGTTGCACAGTCCAAATGCCTCATAAGCCAGTCAAAATTAGGGTTTTGGTTCTCTCAAGGAATTTGAGGTTTTAAATGGCTCAATCAAGTCCCATAGGCCTACATATATTGTCAAGCATCTACATGTCAAGTCTCAAGACTCACAGGGTCAAATTGCACAGTCAAAAGCTTCACTATTTCACAGTCAACTGTAGGGGCAAAATGGTCATTTTACAGTCAAAAGCCAGAATTTTTGGTCAACATCTTATTTTGAAGTCACAATCATCATTTGATCAATTATTGATCATGATTCCACAAGCATGGCTCAAAAATCATCAAAGATGCAAAAGTTTCTATTTTTGGACAGTTGAAAAGTCAACTGTATCTTGACCAAGGCATAACTTTTTCATGGTTCATCAGAAAAATCCCATCCAATGCTCATTTTGAAGGGGATGACATTTCCTACAACTCATCTTCACATTCCAAGTCCAAGAAATTCTCTCACAAAAAGTTATCAATTTCTACATTATAGGTCAATTTCAAAAGTCAACAAAAATGCACTTTAAGTCAAAGACCATAACTTGAGATTGGTAAATCAAAATGACATGGGACCAAAGGCATTGGTTAGAGGACTTCAAGACCATTCCAAAATGTCCAAGAACATGTTCATATGATTAAAATTGAGCAAGATATGCATTGGAGAAGTTGGGAAATGTTTGTGAATTTGCAAAAGTCAACTTTGCTCAAAACACATCATTTTTGCTAATGGGCCTCAAATTATTTCTTGAATCTTTACCTAAAGCATATGCACGACCCATCAAGCCTATTTGAGTTTATTTTATTATTTTTATTAATTAATTGGATTTTTTATTAATATTAATTCATTTAATTGATTTAAAATGTAGGAAATTCAAAGATATGTTTTTTCAAATCTTTTGTGAAGCAAATAAACTCAGGGCAAGCTCGAAAATTCGTGTATCACTCAAGGAAATCAAAATCTCCATGTTTGGCAAGTTTTGTCAATCAAAAAGATTGAAAATTATTTGATTTCCAATCAAATATTGAATCTTCAATACAATGGATTTCTTGGCAAGATTGTACCCTAATTCCATTCTACTATATATGCCGAACCTAACCCTAATGCCATTCACGTGAGAGCTGCTGCAAAAAGCCATATGCAATATTGGAAAAAAGTGAAGAAAACTCAAAACTGAATTCAATAATTTAACGTGATTCAAAGCTTGTTTTTTATTCCAATACATTGCTAGCATTCCCAGAAACCTTTTGCAAATCAAATCAAGGGCTAACACTCAAGGAAACGTCCAGAACTAACTCACGGTTTGCTTAATTTTTCTAGAATCGAAACTCACATTTTATGCATCATTAACATGTTATAATCATTGCTTTGCATTGCTCTAACCTTTCTGAAGCTAATGGTATAGGTGAATCGCGTTATGGTGTCCTGAAACAGAAATCACCATTGTTGAATTTTAGGGCACTTCAGTTTCAAAATTAGGGCTTTTCCATACAAGAAAAATTAAGCCTCGTGATGCCCATGGTTAAACTCGTTGAGACCAGACGAATGCATTGGACATATCGCGCCATATTTATATAACCCAGGGACCTATTCGCTATTTTCCCTCGTCCTATTTTGTGGGGGTTAAAAACCCCCGCCATCCCTTTGTTTTTTACAGGAACGCAGGATGAAGATGATTGCGTGTTGATATCTGGTTAGCTGGTTTGAATGAGACGCACACTTTTTGTTTGGATAACATATGAATTAATTTTGCTATGTTATAATTGCTCATCATTATATTAACAGATGCAACGCAATGGCCTAGTGGTTGGTGATCTGTCCAATAACCATTGGGTCCTGGTTCGATTCCCAGGTCCCCCAAACGCTTGTTCTATTTTTTTATAACATATTCTAATGCAGCGCTTTCCAGTGACGTCCACCATGCACGTTCCAATCCTAGGTGCCATGTGTCCTGAAGCATAGATCTGATGGCTATGAGATGCTGGGCACCATGCTCCAAATCAAAGCACGTGCAGGCAATTCCCAAAGTCAACAGGGCTTGGAGTGCTATTGGGCCAGAAATTCCAAGCCTCACCTCCTAATGGGTCAACACACCCCCTGAGTTCTTTTCTTTCTTTCCTTATATTTTCTCTTTTATTTCTTTTACTAATTTCTAACTATTATTATTATTATTTATTTAACTAACAAATTAACATTTTTCATAATAAATTCAGAAAATTAAAATGTAAATATTTTTATTATTATTATTATTAATTAAACTATTAATTATTTTTGTAAATAAAATACTAATAAATTGATTTAGTTTAATTAGGTAATTTTAATTTCCTTTTACAATAAATAAAATGAATTGGACTTAGGGTTTTTATTTTGACACTTTTAATTTCCTTTTCTTTTTATTTTCATTAAAAAATATAAAAAAACATAAAAAACATTTTTTTCTTTTAATAAATTAATTAATTAGTAAATTAGGTTTAATATTTAATTTAATTGCAAAAAAGGACCAATTTCAATTCTTTTCTCAAAAAGGGTCAAAACCCTAAGACGTTCCCGATTTAATTCTTTCGCGCGCATGTTTATTTTAATTCATTATATTTATGTATCTGTTCCGAAAATGTAATAGTTAATTAGGCTTTTATTACTTTATTTACCTTTCTCGTATTTATTTTCCAAACGGGTTTTGTTTTTGGCGATGTATATACCCGCGCCTTGTAATAGCTAGATTTACCTTTTCCGCACTTTATTTTCCGCACTCTTAACTGTTAAAAAAATGCATGAAAGACTTGTATGAAAAATAAAATCAATCCGTAGCTCACAAATGCAGGTACAAGATAATATAACATGAAAATAACACACATGCACATGCCACTCCTAGGGTACGCCTCACTGGTTGCCTCGACGTGGTCGTCAAGTATAGGGTGTTTTAGAGGTCGCCCTCCTGTCTAAAGATCCAGTTGCCTCGAAACGGTTGCCTCGGATAAAAAGGATCTAGGACATTAGGGTTACCGCTAAGGCGTCCTACTATTGCTTTGGTGACCACACATTGTCCCTATAATCGAATTGACCCGAATACCTCCAACGACGGTGCTACCTACCTCTCAATGGTGGGATAGCCCTATCTAAAGGACTCTTACACAGCATAATTCCTTAGAGTAGGTAGATTTCTCATGGGTACTTGCTCTTTCAAAAACAAAAACATCTTTTCGCACCTACACTTTCAAAACGTTTTCAAACAAATACTTCATACACTCTTGAGGACTGATACAAGAGTTACCTTGAAGTTTTTCAAACTAAACTTTTTCAAAACCCACACACACTTGAAAAGCAAACAATTTTTGAAAACATAGTGAGCAAGTACCTAAGAGCCCGTGGATAACCACGGATAGAAAGGGTGCTAACACCTTCCCTTTCTATAAATCTACCTCCCGAACCGAGAAACATTCTCGAAAAGGAATTTTGCTGTGCTTTTGTCCTTTCCATATTGGAGAACATAAAAGACGGTGGCGACTCTTGCTTACCGCGACATTTCGCGAAACCAGCTAAAAACAGTCAGTTCTATTTCCACCGATCACAGAACTGGCGACTCTGCTGGGGAGATCTTAAAAGTGAGGTGTACCTTAGGATTAGACTACTCTTGTTTTCAATTGCTTGCTTTGTTTGATTTAATATTGTGGGCTTGCATCGGAGTTTCATAGATCCTAACCCGGATCTGGGGAATACAGTTTAGGTAGCATAAGCTGTGAGGGACCTGTCCGGCGTAGACCGACACGGGTGAAGCAGTAGCTACGTTGGTGTGACACCTTGGTCTGTACCGATATCCTTTGTGTTGCAACGAGGAGAATATGGGTCTTATGAGGAGTCATTAAGCACCAATCGACCTTAGAACCCTAAATTGACCCAACTTGGCCATAGAACAGTAGCAGTATGCTACACTCATTGACGCTAAACTCTCGCGATGGTTCTGGCCGCAAGAAAAGATTGTGATGCTGGAGTTATGACTGATTGAGGGTAGTCGATGATATTGAGATCCTCTAGAACCCGGTTACTATTTTCTAGGACAGGTCTTAACCAACGAAACTGAAAGAGGGTAGTACCTAAACTTCATGCTGGCCTAAACTCTAAGGGTTGTCTTGTGTGACTTGTGTGCCTTCAAACTTGACTACTTGCATGCTTGTTATCTGACACATGAGTTTCCTTGCAGGTTTTGTTTACAGTCCTTAATCTGGACTCATAACAGGGTTTACTTACCTCACTCCACGCATAGCATAACATCATACCATCATACCATTGCATACATCCTACATAAGGACTAATCCATTTCAAGGATCTCAAGGGTTTGTGATGCAGGTCATGATGAACCAAAATGTCTAGCAAGGGGCAAAGGGGATTTATTTTCCTCTAGCCAAGTGTTTGGAGATCACAACATGACAGCTTGAGTCAGGGGCTATGACCCACTCGATATGGTGAGCCTTGACTCTTGAAGAAGGACTCTCAACAACATGAAGTTCCTTCAATCAAGCTACCGTATTCAACTTCTAACAACTTTCTTGTTTACCCCGCGAGATCCTTGAAAACATTGCATGCATACATACATATCATTGCATTACAGGTACCCTTTCTACAGGTCACTTATCTTCTTCGCTGTTTATTTCAGCAACCATCATGAATCCAGAACCTACTACTGAACAAGCTATCCAGGCCCAGAATGCCCAGTTCCAGAAGTTGGTTATGAGCCTAGCCCAGGGTCAACAGGACTTGAAAGCTCTGATTCTAAAAGAGAGGAAGAAGAAGAAGAGGACTGTGCTGTTCAACCGTAGACGCAGATCTGGGAATGGATTACAGAATGAGGCTGAGCTGACTACCTCATCTGTAGGCAAGGACAGTCCCTAAGAGAGAAGGGTTACTAGTCCCGTGGTCTCCGATAACGAGACGGATTACAATGATGAATAGTACCCTCCAGCTGAGGACAGGTACAAACAGCTAGAAGACCGGCTAAGTGCTATGGAGATACAGAAAGTGCCCGGCCTGGACTTCGAAGATCTAGGTCTATCCTCTGGGGTGGTGATCCCACATAAGTTCAAGGCACTTGCCTTTGCAAAGTACGACGGGGATTCCTGTCCTAGGTTGCATCTCAGATCATATGTGAGGAAGATCCAACCGTACACTGCTGACAAGAATCTATGGGTCCATTTCTTCCAGGAAAGTCTTTCAGGGACTCAACTCGAATGGTTCTATCAACTAGATGGAGCCTGCATTCGTAACTGGGAGGACTTGGCTACTGCATTCTACAAGCAGTATCAGTATAATTCCGACCTCTCTCCTACGCGTACCCAACTCCAGGGTATGTCACTAGGGACGGGTGAAGGATTCAAGGAATATGCGAAAAAGTGGAGAGACCTGGCTGGCAGGGTGCAGCCACCGTTGACTGACCGTGAACTCGTGGACATGTTCTTGGGGATCCTGTCTGGTCCTTTCTTCAACCATCTGATTGGGAATTCTTCTACTGGGTTTACAGATTTGATCTTGACTGGGGAAAGAATAGAAGCTGGTATCAAGTCCGGAAATATACAAAAGGGTGACTCCTCGAACACTGAGAAGAAACCATTCAAGAAAGAGTCCAATGCTGCATACAGTCAAAAGAGTCATCGTGACCAACATGCAGGGGCAGTCATGATCTTTGGTTCTACACCACGCCGACAGCAGCAAAAGGGAAATCAACGAAGGCCGGACGAGCCTAAAAGACAGTTCACCAACATCAACATGCCATTGTCACAAGCATTACAGCATATGTTGAAGATGAATCTGATTGCGGTGATCAACCCTCCTGCAAATCCCAAGACCTCTTCTCCAAACTACAACCCAGATGTGAGGTGTGCTTATCATTCCGATAGCCCGGGGCACGATACTGAGGACTGTTGGGCGCTGAAATACAAGATCCAGAATATGATTGACGCCAAAGAGATCGAATTCGAGCCTGCGGAGACTCCCAACGTGATCACTGCTCCCTTGCCAAAACATGGCTAGGATTGAGAAAACTTTTGTTCATTCGAATGTTCAAGTTGTATTTTTCTTTGATTATTCAAACATTTTATTCATGTCAAACTATCTTATTTCATTAATGCATTACACGTGTCTGTTTTGAAGTAATTATGTTTACTATGCTTAAAATTGCTTTCATTTTTTTGATGTTTAACTCTCGGTTAATAATTCTAAGCCTCTTGAGGGATGATGATGAAACGATACCATGATCTTTACAGTATGCTTTTGAATAAACCCCGCTGATGAGGTACATGCATTGTTTCAAATCCTAAACACTAGAGTTATAAGGAAGATAATCCCTCGTCAACCCCTTCGAGCCAAAGAAGTAGGAGTTTTTCTTTTCACAAAAAAATTAAAACCCTTAATCATAACCCGGGGCAGGGTAGTTCTCTCAGCTGATCCAGGCGCACAATGAACGACATTAAAAAAGTCCTTCCGAGACAAAAAGACAGTGATGGTTCCGAATAATCATAAAGACAGGCAATCATTATCTCTCAAAATAAAAGCCCATTAAGTCAAAACCTATGAAGGAGACTTACAAAACTGGGGCATCCCGCTGACTGTAAATACAAAAAGAAACAGTTCAGGCAAAAAACAGGGATAATAAAAATAAAAAAGAAAGAGGTCATACAAACCCTCAACAAAAGGAAATGAATGCCTGGTCAAGATAAACTTTCAGTATCCGAACCATCACTGGAATATCAGAGCAAAGACTCAAACAAGGTCTAACGCACGATCAGCTGAGTTTAGGTTTGAAGAACATCACGAAGAGCGAGTGGGTACAAATAAAATCTGAGCCTTTATCCTTTGTTTCTTAAACTGTGAACCAGGCCACGTTACAACCCTAAAAAGTCCTAGCTGAAGCATGGGTTAGTTCGAAAGCATACTGTTACATAGGTATCCTAACTCCTTAAGTCTTACGGTAAAATAACGAGTTGACATCGCATTTTACAAAATTCACTGGTTTTATTAAAAAACTGCATTTTTCAAAAACTTCCAGACAAATATAAGCTTTGCATTTTTGATATAACATTGTTTGCATATGACTATTTGTTTGAACAACCTAGAAGTTCGCACGAAGAATATCTAGTGAACAAAAGCACATCCAATCAAGGGGCACGACATGAGCATTGTCCATCATCTGGGGCAGTCAAGTCAAGATTCAAGGAATCTCTCAAAATGCCAAATAGCCAGGGGCAGACCTCCGCCTGAGTCACTTGGGGCATTGGACATGAATTCTAGCAACTAATCTTGTATAATCAGACATCTTCTGGTAGTATGGCGACACAACACTACTGACAGTGACAACTCCCTGCGCTCTGAGAACGTGGACATAGTCAAAAAAATACTATGCATAATCAAAGACCCGCTAGGTCGACTGGCCTAGGCAAAAAAAAGGGCTTCCCGGCAAACCAAAAGGGTTCGGGCAAAAATAAGGGATGAAAATGAAAAAAAAATCTGCACACCTGGCAAGTCGAAAACCTGAAAAGGCGGCTTGGGCAAAAATGGGTATCCCGGTGGACTGAAAACCCAAAAGGGCGGTCCAGGCAAAAGTTAGGGATCAAAGCGTATGACTATGTCTCGACATCTCGTCACTTGCATACCAGAAGAAGATTTGTCAATCGGCAGTTATCAAGCCTGCACAGGTACCTTCTCCCGCAGAAGCTGGGGCAATAAGAATTGTTCGAACTGTACAAGCTGCTCCGTCCTCCAGATACCAGGGTATGTTCAGCTGAAGAATGTAACCAAGATATCTCCACTCCCCGCAGAGTAAGACAAGATTCGACAATACTCTCCCCTAGCAGAGTTGGTCTCCCATAAGCCCCGAAAAGGGCACAGTATCCCTAGCAAGTCAGCTATACTCTCCCCAAGCAGAGTTAGTCTACTGTCAGCCTTAAGGAAGTTGGGTATCCCCAGAAGATCTCAACATTCCCCAGTGGAGTATGCAGATGTTCCCAAGCAAGCGTCCCCGACAGTCTTAATATTCCTCAACAGAAATATAAGATTGTTCCCCGACGGAATACCAGATACCCCAGTGGAGCCACTTCCCAAGTACAATCCAAAAGTTTCCCCAAGAGAGTTGAATCATCCTCCCTAGTAGATTCTGGAAGCTTATCCCCAGTAGATTCTGGAAGCTTATCCCCAGTAGATTTTGGAAGCTTATCCCCTGCAGAGTACCAACGTATCTCTCCCCGACTTTATTCAGAAGGTTATCCCCCACCAGAGCCTATAACTGGGTTATCCTCAGCTAATTACCACGGAAAGATCGTCCTCGGCGAAGTTCTTCTTATCCCCTAGCGGAGTTCATCAAATCCTCAACAAAACTTATCAACAGGAATCCCCAGCGGAGTTATCATCAAAATCTCAGCGAAGTATCTCTTCCCACAGAGTAATTCCCCGCAGAGTAATCTCTCCAATAAGTTTATTCCCCAACAGAGTCATCTTCTCCTACCGGTTTATTCTTGCCATCATCATCCCCAGCGGAAATGAAGAACTCTACTCTTCAAACATCAGCCCAGGATTCAACAAGCTCCCGACATTCGTCAAGGATTTATTTTCCTAGACGAAAATACATTCATGAACATCACATCCTCATACATTATGACATGCATACGTATCACACACCACAAATCTCATTCATCCTTGAGAACATCTTAATATCATGCAGTTCACGCATCATGACACTACATACAGCTAACGCTTTGCCTTTTCAGGAAAAGGCCAATCAAAAGATGATTACCATCTACCTTTGCAGTTCCAGACCAACACCTGTAACAAACCAGGAAAATTCTGTGGACGACTGATCGTGGGTTAATACCTGAAACCAGACAGGACAATTATCTACTTGATCACCATGAGGCGACCCTACACCGGTTCCTTCTCAAATTTCAGATGCAGTTTTACACGGAATCATCGTCGGGAAACCCTACACCGGTTCCTTCTCAACTTCAGATGTAGTTTTACACGAACTCATCATCAGGCAACCCTACACCGGTTCCTTCTCAATTTTCAGACGAAGTCTTATACGGACTCACCCTCCACAAGTAACCCTACACCGGTTCCTTTTCTTTCAGATGGAGTTTTACACGAACTTATCTCGAAGTAACCTTACCCCGGTTCTTCCAGAAGTCTTACACGGACTTATCTCAAGATAACCTTACCCCGGTTCATCCAGAAGTTTTACACGAACTTACCCTGCAGTAACCTTACCCCGGTTCCTCCAGAAGTCTTACACGGACTTATCCCGAAGTAACCTTACCCCGGTTCCTCCAGAAGTCTTACACGGACTTATCCCGAAGTAACCTTACCCCGGTTCCTCCAGAAGTTTTACACGAACTTATCCTGCAGTAACCTTACCCCGGTTTTTCTTTTAATAAATTAATTAATTAGTAAATTAGGTTTAATATTTAATTTAATTGCAAAAAAGGACCAATTTCAATTCTTTTCTCAAAAAGGGTCAAAACCCTAAGACGTTCCCGATTTAATTCTTTCGCGCGCATGTTTATTTTAATTCATTATATTTATGTATCTGTTCCGGAAATGTAATAGTTAATTAGGCTTTTATTACTTTATTTACCTTTCTCGTATTTATTTTCCAAACGGGTTTTGTTTTTGGCGATGTATATACCCGCGCCTTGTAATAGCTAGATTTACCTTTTCCGCACTTTATTTTCCGCACTCTTAACTGTTAAAAAAATGCATGAAAGACTTGTATGAAAAATAAAATCAATCCGTAGCTCACAAATGCATGTACAAGATAATATAACATAAAAACAACACACATGCACATGCCACTCCTAGGGTACGCCTCACTGGTTGCCTCGACGTGGTCGTCAAGTATAGGGTGTTTTAGAGGTCGCCCTCCTGTCTAAAGATCCAGTTGCCTCGAAACGGTTGCCTCGGATAAAAAGGATCTAGGACATTAGGGTTACCGCTAAGGCGTCCTACTATTGCTTTGGTGACCACACATTGTCCCTATAATCGAATTGACCCGAATACCTCCAACGACGGTGCTACCTACCTCTCAATGGTGGGATAGCACTATCTAAAGGACTCTTACACAGCCTAATTCCTTAGAGTAGGTAGATTTCTCATGGGTACTTGCTCTTTCAAAAACAAAAACATCTTTTCGCACCTACACTTTCAAAAAGTTTTCAAACAATACTTCATACACTCTTGAGGACTGATACAAGAGTTACCTAGAAGTTTTTCAAACTAAACTTTTTCAAAACCCACACACACTTGAAAAGCAAACAATTTTTGAAAACATAGTGAGCAAGTACCTAAGAGCCCGTGGATAACCACAGATAGAAAGGGTGCTAACACCTTCCCTTTCTATAAATCTACCTCCCGAACCGAGAAACATTCTCGAAAAGGAATTTTGCTGTGCTTTTGTCCTTTCCATGTTGGAGAACATAAAAGACGGTGGCGACTCTTGCTTACCCCGACATTTCGCGAAACCAGCTAAAAACAGTCAGTTCTATTTCCACCGATCACATTAGGAAATTAACTTTACAAATTATTAATAGATTTAGTAAAATGTTTTATTAATTATATATATAATTAAGAGTTTTTGATTTAAGAAAAAGATTTGTTTATTAAATGAAGTTGGGGCCTAATCCAAAGCAGTAGGGAAAACATGTTGTTGAAATTGCTGGACAGGAAACATTTTGCAAATATAGTTTAAAGGCCCAATTAAGTTAATAAACGCGTTGGGCTGAAAGTTACAAACGCAGGCCCAAAGTGAATAACAGTTACTGTGCGAATCTGAGGAAAAAATCATTCGCCTTTTCAATTAGAACAGATATTGTACAAATCTTAAAACAAAAATCAAATATTTCCAACCAAATCAAATCTTAAGCTTAGTTTTGCTTTGAATTAAAAGCCCAGGATTTTACAGTGCAAAAACGGAATCGGATATTATCTCTATTACAAAATCATATCTCATAATGCACAAAACCAAATCTATTACATATTACAGAACGAAATTCGAATCAATTACAATAAGAAATCAAATCTCTAATTTGATCTAAAACCCTAAAGCTAAGACAAACAAATTGGTAACGACAATTCTACAAAGCCCTAAAATATAACCCTATAAATACCAAATCGAAAAGTACAGTGAGAAAGAGAGGACAAGATATTTCTGAGCTTGATTACAGAAAAAAAGAAATTGAAGGAGAACACGAAGAAGAACGAAGAGAAAACCTATTTGCTGTTGAAGATTAGGAAAAGGGGCAATTAGGGTTTCAATATCTGAAACCCTAATCGCGTAACCGCGCCGCCGCTGAGCTCTTGAACTCCCTCGAAGCATCCTATATCATCACCTTCGAGTGCCATTTGACCTACGATCAAGAAGAAGCAAGGGGAATCAGAACCAATTGGATTAACGCTCGAAGACAGAAAACAATATTGCACGAAGGGGTAAACGAACTTAGCTCTTCCTTTTTTATTTTTCTTGTTTTTTTTTGTGGGTTTGCTGGGGGTCGTGATAGAGGGGATTGGGTTTAGGGTTGCTATGCCTCTGCAATAGATTCTAGATCTAAGGTTTGGAGAAGAGGAAGAGGGTTCCTTCGCGAGTTAAGGGAATAAGGAAAGGGTTACTGTAAAATGAAACAGAGAAAAATGATGTGAAAATGAAATGTAAAACAATAATTTTTATGCTCTATAATTGTGTATACACGTCTTCATGGTAATAACCATGCACCTTCCAGTATATCCATTAGATCTGTATTGGACGGCCGTGAGGCCAAGTCCATCGTATACTCCATGCGCCTTCCCATACGTGATTATTCAGGCCTTCCAAAAAAACATCGTTTGGGACAAGCCCAATTCATTTTTATGCCCCCATTCCTAAAATTACTAAAGCTTTAGAACAATTTGCACCCCCCTGTCTGAAATATTTTGAGCCTAACCCAGTCTCCTAAAGGCACCCCCTGATTTGCTTGTTAGTTCAAAACTACACCCCCTAGGTTTAACTTAATTAAATTATTATTTTTTCTATTTTTATATTATCACTTATTTTCTATTTTTTATAATTATTATATTTTAATATTTTTTATTATTATATATTATTATAATTACTTAATTTCTTGTTATTATTATTATAATTATCATCTATTAATTTTTTTTTTCTATTTACCATTATTTTATTTACTATGTAAATATTATTTATTTTCATATTATATGTAAATACTATATTATCATCCAAATAATTTTTATATCAAAATTGCATATATTATTTTATATATTATTTGCATTAAATCTTTTTTCAATCATGCATTAATCAAGATATTTATGCAATTAACACAGTTAAAAAACACAAACAAATCATCAAAATATTTTCGCAATAAACTAAGCTAATCAACAGTTTTTGCAAAGGGTTTCAAACAGATTTCGACTTACCGCGCATTTAGTCAAAATCTCCGCAATCACCACTCCCGACCAAAGTGCGAGATGATTCAAAATATGTCTGCAAACCCCTTAAAAAAACCAACCCCATACGAACTACGAATTGGGACTCTGATTCCTCATAAGAGGATACGTAGGCATACGATCAAAAATCATAACGAGTCCTCCTAATTAAAACATAAAACCCTGGTTACCCCAAACCTAAACCTAAAACCTAATATCCTTGTGAACAAGGTAGATGAAAGGTGCCTAACACCTTCCTTTTGTCTAATTGAGTCCGAAACTTAGAATATATATCTGTGAATTAGGGTTTTCTGTTAGATTCTCTTCCCTAGGATAAAAACTAATAGTGGCAGCTCTGATTAAAAAACCAGTTACGACAGTTGGCGACTCTGCTGGGGACTCTCCTTAACTCTAGGTTTTTGGTCTCTTTTGGGTTTTTATTTTTATTTATTTATTTGCATTAATTTATTTATTGCATTTTTATTTCTTGTCTATTTTTCTTTATTATTATATATTTCTTGTCTATTTTGGTCTCTCCTATTTTTATTTATTATATTTTTCTTTGTAACGACCTTAACCTAAAATCTCATGACGAGACCTTTCACGACTTTGAGACAAAAGTTTTAGTCCGTAAAGAGGCTCCACCTAAGGGAGGCCCTTGTGCCTTTTCCCTCTGATGTTATTCATGATACCCTTAAGGAAACCACCTTTTGGGAGGGTATATTTACCGTAGGGAAGAATTAAGGAGCCTACCTTATAGGAGTACCCATCACAAAACCTGTCACAAAGTCCCGTTACTCAACGCAACACCTATACATTCAAGCATTCATATATATCTCATATTCATCATTTGTTTCTTTTATCTGTCTTATTCACAGGGTACAAAATAAAATATAATAAAACCAAAACTTTTGGTGACTATCTTAAAAATGGATACCAGATGGAAACAACTTGTTCGCGTTAATTCCTTCAAGCGTGACCTTTCTGAAATCAAAACTGTAAAGGGGAAATCATCTGAGAGAGCTCTAAAGATGTACGCTCGTCGCTATGGGGATACCCTTGACTTGACCAGAGTAGAGGTTCAAATGGATGCGGTATCTGCCCTCATTCAGTTTTATGTACCTCCATTGAGATGTTTCACCTTCTAAGACTTCCAACTAGCACCGACTCTGGAAGAATTTGACAGAATTCTGAATTTCTCCAAAGAAAAGGCCTATGTAGGCATTGGACAAACTGTTGAAGTCAAAGTTTTGGCAAAAGGCTTAGGGATCCCTTACCCTGAGTTAGGGAAAAATTACCGAAGAGAAGGTCCGATACAAGGAAACAAAAGGATATACTTGGAAGCTAAGGCACTAGAATTTGCTAATTATAAGGAATGAGAACCTTGTGTTGATTGTTTAGGGCTGTTGGTATTTGGTGTAATTTTATTTCCTCGGACTGTGGACTATATTGACCCCGTGGCCATTAGCATATTTTGGGTGCGAAATTCTTTAATACGGATCCTACTCCCGCTCTGCTTGCTGACATTTATTACAATTTTCATATGATGTACGAAAAGGGAAAAGGCATGATAAATTGTTGCATCCCGCTTCTATATACTTGGTTTATGACTCATCTTTACAAAGAGGGCTATATGATTCCAAACTTGACTAGACGTGAGTGGTCGTAGAAACTAAGGTCTCTCACTGCAAACACTGTATTATGGTATGCAAGGAAGCTAGATATTGGTGACATCACTATTAGCTGTGGAGACTTTCCTAATGTCCCTTTGATTGAATTGCGAGGCTGTACTAATTACAACCCTACTTTGGCCCCCTACGACAATTAGGGTATCCTTTGGAAGACAGACCTTTGGATGAACAACTCTGACCATTGATCATCCACGACATGGGTATAGAAGACCAAGGGTTTCTCAACAAGGTTATTCGAGCTTGGAACAAGGTTAACAAGAGGAAAGCCAAAAGAAAGAATTCCATAGAAAAAGAACCACACACCAGACGGGTCCGAGATATGGTGAAAATTATTAAACTGCCATTCGAAATAGATCCAGAGTATAAATCAGAGGTCCTAGAGGTAACACCTATATCTTTGGAAGAAGTCGACAATCTGAAAAGCGCCTTAAAGCAAGCTCAAAGGGAAAAAGAAGCATTGGAACTCAACCTCCTCAATCTGACCAAAGAAAAGAAATAGATGTAGCCCATACTTGAGTCAAAGGACGAACAAATTGAGAGAGGTCAAAAGGAATTGGAGAAAGAAAGTCTCAAACGAAAGCGTACAACTGAAGGGATGTTGAGTGCAACATTCAACCTAGATTCCCATAACCAAAAGTTAGGAGAGGTCGCCACTGAAATCGGAAGGTTAACCAGATGGTATGAAAAGGCAACACATGACAAGAAGGTGCGGGACGAAAAATATAAGAGCCCAAATCCAAAGTTTGTCACAAGTTTCCTTAGATCAAGCAGAGCAAGTAAAGTACCTCACCACTGAACTTCAAGACAGCCAAGAATCAGAGGTCAAAGCACGCCTTGAAAGGATAGAGGCAGAGAAACTCCTGACTCAGAGAACTCAAGAATATGAGCATGTGTGCTTAGAACTGCTGGGTCTCCAAAAAGATTTCCTCATCTAATGAAGACTTTATACAGAAATGAGGGGTGAAAATATGTATTGGGAAGAGCAGTATACCAAGATCGCCCAAGCTGGGAGAGATAACCATAAGATAATCCCACATCTTTATCAGGAGTACATATACTACAAAGACAAACATGAAAAGCTCGTCTTCCTAGCTAACAATCTCATCAAGGATATCCCTAGAAGTTTAAGAGATGTAGAAAGTATAATGGTTCCTCTTCTAAAGGACGTTGAAGACTTTCTCCAGCTTTGCCGAGCAATGGTTGATGGCTTCAGAGCACTAATCTGCAGGCGCACCTAGAAGATTTATTTCCCTTTATTTATGTTTATGCAAACAAATTTTGATTTCAAGTTGTAATATTTTTCATTATCTGGATTATGTTACTTTCAATAAAGGCATTTTGTTTCCCTATCTCGATGGCTTGTCTATTTTAAAGCTAGTCACCAAGTAAAATAATAAGCAAAACACAAGCATGTACCCAAGTGAATAAGAAATTTAAAACAAGAAATCATTTCATGTTCATGCACATTCGTTCGCACGCATGCATTTATAAAACACCTGCATGTCATATCAAAACTATTTTTTTTTAAATCTCTCCAGTTAAGCCATTGGTAGAAGAAGACCTCGACCTCCTTGGCCTCCATATCAAACAAGGGCCCATCAACAAAAATCAATGGAAAAAATCGAGGAGACTCAAGCTGTGTTCAAAGAGGATCTTGACCAAGTAAAGGGTGATGTAAGTTCAATGAAAGGAGATTTGAGTCAAGTTCTTCTAGCTTTGAAGAACATTATTGACAGGCATGACCGAATTCCCAGGGTAGCTTTTGAAGAAGTAGCCCAAACCATTGGTGCATCATGCGGTCACCAACCAAGGAAAAATCCAGAAGCAGGACCCCAAAAGTCTGTAATGGCCCAACAAGAAGTTGAAACTGAAGGGTTCTTCCCACCTCCATCAAAAGCAGGGGCATCACATACCCTACAAATTCCAACCAATAATGCAGACAACTACCTAGACTTGCAATACGGAGATCACGACCCAGAGGATGATCACCAGGCACCCTTAAAGACGACTGGTACTTATGCTGTTTATAATCCACTGGTAGTGAATCAGTATAAAGCCCTGGAGGAAAGGTTAAAAGATGGTGAGGGTTTTGATGCTTTCAAAGTAGACGCTCTCGAAATGGGTCTAGTTCCTGATGTGGTGATTCCGCAAAAATTCAAAGTACCCGACTTTTGAAAATACAAAGGGCTCACTTGTCCAAGGAATCATCTTCGTATATATTGAAGGAAGATGCATGCCCATGCCCATGATCAGAAGCTAATGATTCACTGTTTCCAAGACAGCCTGAGTGGGGCATCTTTAGACTAGTACATGCAATTGGAGCGAACACATATTCGAACCTGGGCAGATCTTGCTAATGCATTCTTGAAGCATTACAAATATAACCTGGACATGGCGCCTATCCGCATGCAACTCCAGAATCTATACCAAAAGAAGGAAGAATCCTTCAAAGAATATGCCCAAAGATGGAGGGAGATGGCATCCCGTGTGCAACCACCACTGATGGAAAAAGAACTAGTAGACATGTTCATGAGAACCTTGCAAAGGATTTATTACGAGAAGATGGTTGGAAGTGTCTCGTCGGGATTCTTAGACCTAGTGACAATTGGAGAAAGAATCGAGACTGGGTTAAAGAGTGGCAAGATATCAGGGGGATCATCAAATGCTCCCTACAATTCAAAAAGACCTGCTTCAAACTTCCCAAGGATAAAAGAGGGAGAAGTCAATGTTGTAGCCTCACAACCAAGGGCACCACAACCATTGGTGATCCCACAAGGACAAAGGCAAGACAAATTTAAAAGGCCACCTAGAAATTTTGATCCACTCCCCATGCCACCTAGCCAGTTATTACAACACTTGGTTAAGGCATCCTTGGTGGAAATAAAGCCTCTAGCTCCTCCAATCGAGCAACTCCCACAAAGATACAATGCCGACGCCAGATGTGAATACCATGCTAACTCTCTGGGGCACGCCATAGAACAATGTTGGGCAATCAAGCATAAGGTTCAGGATTTGTTAGAATCTCAAGACATCACCTTTGAGAAGCCTAACATCAAATCAAACCCTATGCCTCCGCATGATGGGCCAACATTAAGTGCAATTGAGGTGGTCACAGACTTTAGGGCAACCATAAAGGCAAAAACCCCTATCAACTTGTTGAAGGAATATCAGTTTGAATGTGGATTCTTGTTAGAGCATAATGAAGCTTTTGAAACAACTCTACAAAAGCTAGTGGATCAGGGGATAGTCCAATTCAGACTATACCCTGGAGAAAAATATGTAGCTACGATTGGAGGAAAGAAGCTGCTGGTAATCCCCTGCCAAGGCCCAAGTCTTACCAATAAAACCCTAGTGATCCCGTGGAAGAATCAACAGAGACTACAAGAGGGGCACCGAAGAAGGCCCTCTTAATACCCGCCATTCCAAAAGCCATAATGGTAATTAAGGGACCGTCACCTATCCCTTATGAAAGTAACAAGACAGTGCCATGGAGTTATGACTTAGCCATGTACATTAACAGAGTGAAGCAAGAAAGTGGGCCCTCACCAAGTCAGGGACCTGCAATTTCAAATATAGCAGGGACAGGAGGTATGACCCGAAGTGGTCGAATTTTTGGAGTTGAACTATTAAAAAAGACACATGTGATTCCAAAAAAGGACAAGGGAAAAAAGTGGTTGATACAAATGAAGAAACAGAACCTCCAAGCAAAGACTTTACCGATCGAGAGGCAGAAGAGTTTCTGAAAAATAATCAAAAAAGTGACTACAGAGTGGTGGATCAGCTTCACCAAACCCCAGCAAAAATCTCCATACTTTCACTACTCATCAACTCTGAAGCACACCGGGACTCTTTGATGAAGGTATTAAGTTCAGCTCATGTCGCAAAGGAGATTCCAGTGAATCAATTTGACAACGTCGTAGCAAATCTAACGTCCGGATCATACCTCGCTTTTAGCAACAATGAATTTCCACCACAGGGACGAGCTCATAACAAAGCCCTCCACATTACCATGCAAATAGGTACTACCCATTTGTCCATAGTTCTTACTGACACCGGTTCTGCTCTTAATGTGTTTCCAAAGTCAAGTCTCACAAAGTTAACAATAGAAAACATGGTAATGAGACCAAGTTCTACAATAGTGAAAGTGTTTGACGGTTCTCGAAGCTCGTTATTAGGAGAGGTAGACCTTCCAGTTAAGATTGGGCTGAATATCTTCAATATCATTTTCCAGATCATGGATATAGAACTATCATACACTTTCTTACCGGGGAGACCTTAGATCCATGCCGCAGGGGCAGTCACCTCGACCCTGCATCAAAAATTGAAGTTCCTAGTGGAAGGGAATTTAATCATAATTGACAGTGAGAAAGACATCTTCGTAAGCCATATTGAATCATACAGATATATCAGTGTCGATGAAGACTGTATAGCTACCCCATTCCAAGACTTGGAAATTGCTTCAATGGTGACATTACCAGCGGAGAAGGTTAACAAGACTAAAGTGACATCATGGAGATATCTGCAAACAACTATGGGATGTGATTCCTCGAAGCGCTGGGGAAATCTCCCAAAAACTCCTGAGAAGAAGAATCGCTTTGGTTTGGGTTATAAATCGTTGAAAGCTACTCTAAAAGGCAAAGCATGTCTCCCTCCGATCCAAGAGACTTTTGTCAGCAAAGGAACAAAGCATGGCAGACACGTGGCGATGATATCAAGCAAAATCAATACCGAAAGGGCATCTGACTCCATCAAAGAAGGCGCCCCAGGAGAAGAACTCAAAGGATGGACTTTCGTGGAGATTCCCGAGATATTTTTCTTTCCAAAGTAATGTTTCTTGTTTTTGAAAGAACCTATGTCAAACCCGAGGCATATGGGTTGCTTGTAAGGGTTTTCCTTGTTCTTGTTTCAGACAATATTTATAATTAATAAAAGTTATATTTTGTTTTCAATTAAGATCCTTATCTTTCTTTTGCATTTATCTATTAAATTTAAAAATGGTAATACTTTCTCTGCATACGCATTTTCAAAATCCCAGACACTAAAATATGCACCAAAACATGATAAATGTGCAGATCCATGCCCAAAATTACCAATAACGTTACTGCTACGACCCAATATGATTTTGATGCTCCTTTCAACCAAGCCTAAGAGGAAGATGACGAAGATCTTGAACTCTCTGAGGAAATGGCAAGGGAACTAGAGCAAAAGGTTGACAGCATACAACCATATCAAGAGGCCATTGAGACCTTAACCTGGGCACATAGGAAGATCCGAAAGAAATCAAGCTAGGGGCAATGTTGGAGCAGAGTGTCAAAGACAGGCTGATCAAGTTATTACATGAGTATGTGGATATATTTGCTTGGTCCTACAGGTGTAGCGATAAAAAATGTAGCGGGGTAAATAAGAGATCGAGCTATTAATTAACTCGACTCACAAAAGCAAGAGTCGCCACTGCGCTTTCTTATTTCCAAGGGAAAAGGGAAAAGAGCGAAATAAAACCCTAAAATATGTAATGTAAAATAATACTTAAAAGTAATGAAAATACAATGCATTTTGAAAAGAGATCTAGAATTCGGGGGTTAGTTATGCAATGGGAAGGTATTAGCATCCAATGCATCTATAGTATCCTATATGAACCTTTTGAAATATCTGTTTATTAAAATTGTTTGTTTGATTGAAAATGGTTCGTTTGATTAAAATGGTTCGTTTGGCTAAAAATGGGTGTGGATGAGATTTTGAAGATGTGAAGACCTAGTGTCGAAGTTTTGACTTAAAAGGTGTGAGTTTGAAAATTGAATATTAAATTTGGAAAAAAGAGTAAATAGAAAAAAAATGAATGAAGGTATTCGCACAATCGTAAGATATATTTTTGATGACATGAAGTCAACAATATAAAATTATTTCCCTTGGAATTGAGACAGATGAAAGATACAAAGATTAAACGATCGAGAATAAAGTTAATTAAAACGACAATTGAGCAATTAAATTACCAAATATTAAATAGAATACTAATTTATGCTAGCATGAATTTTTGAATAATTAAATAAACAACAAAGATTAAATAAAAGCATGTATTTCCATATTTTATAATAATTGTAATAAACTAAACATATATATAATCAAATCTAAGGGGGTTGAAAGAAGAAAAAAACTTAAAAGAGCAAAAGAAAAGGAAAAGGCCTATAAGATTATGGGTAATATGCTTTGCCAATTGTACTAGGATGCTATTAATTTATTAATATGAATCTATTAATACATAAATGGAAACGATAATGAATAATTGGGTCAGCAGCCCAATGGGCTGACCCAGCTTCAGAGAGAACAAGGAAAGGGTTTTCTGGAACCCTAAATAACAAAAGCGTCGTTGTATCTTGGTCATGGGGAAGCCAAATTGCAGATTAAACTATATTATTATTATCATCTCTTCTTTCTACGCTACCGATTAAAACAAAAATGAAACTTTGTCTTCCCTACAAATCTTCATCTCTCTTTCTGCTATGTTAACAAAAACAAAACTCCCTCTCTCTTTAATCTTTGTTTTACTTCCAACTTGTTTCCTTCTGATCTCGAAAGTTATAATGGAAAGTAATTACAACTGGACTTGAATAGGTAAAATAGGGGTGCAAGGTTGAGTGTGGCGATGAAACCGGCAGAGGAGGAGGGGCGTTAAGCGTTGGCGGTGGACAGTTAGTGGTGTCAGGTAACGAAGGAGGATGAATTCGTTGAAGACGAGAACTTTTTGTTTGGGGGTTAGCGGAAAATTTAAGAGAATTTATGGGTTTATTGCAGATTCTTAGCTGGCTGGTGATGGCAAGCTGATGGTTGAAAATGGAGTATTGATGATGAACAGGACAATGGATTGTGAGAGTGATTGGAGATTGAGAAAATGGTATGAAGATGGATGTTTTAAGGTATTATAAAGATGAACAGTGGAGCTAGGTAGTATGTTATTACGATGGAACCGAAAATCGAGTAATAAAAGGGGTGGAGGTTGGATTTGTTACAGAAGAGGCGGGGGGTTAAGCATTGAGATGGAGGTGTTTTGATTATCAAACAAATTCTGTTGGTTTTTTCCTTGGGAGAGGATGATGATTAAAGAACCAAATCACCAATTCCCTTAGGAGGATCGATGCTACATCGAGCTGTGTTATGCTATCAGTAAGAATAAGTATGGTGAACGGAAGTTTTGAAGTAATGTTATGGCGCAGAAGTAGCAGTCTGAAGCTGGCAGAAGAATGGAAGCGGAAGAATGGAAGATGATGGAAGAGGGTTTTTAATTGAAACAAGGTGGTTCTGGTTTGATGAAGATTACAACAAAGTGGCCATTGTGATGATGAGTATCCATTTTGTTTTTTTTTGCTTTTTTTTCTTGTGTTTTGGTGTTAGTTCTTTGTTTTGAGAATGATGGTTTGGTGGGTGTTAAAGGTAGGTTTTTGAGTGGTTATGGTGATGGTTGCATATCAGAGGATGAATGGAAGTCGAAGTCGCCGTTGATGAAAGAAGAGGAAGAAGAATCTAAATTCTTTTGTTTTGACAGGTAGTGATGTTGCTTGAAAACAGAGCGGTGGATGAAATTGGAAGATGAATGTTATGTCCGAAATTGTACTCAGAGGAAGGAGAAAGAAGGTGTATACTAACATGTTCTAACAGACTTTATTTAAGATTACATTTAAATTCTGTAACGGAATAACTGCGGCAGATTCAGATCCAGGGAGTTTTCTGGGGTGATGATGATCGTTGATGAACGCAGATGATGAGGAAGTGAAGATTTATGCTGTAAATAGGATATGGATGATTTACGGTTGACGACATGTAAGGTTAACAAGTTATGATAGTGATTAAAGTTATTTCAAATGGCTTAGGTGAGTGACTTTGTTTATAAATGCTGATACGAAATTGTTGTGTTCACTTGATTGATCACTAGCCTCGATTTACTCATTTCTCTTACACTGTTTTTTTAATTTATAGGATTGGTGGAACGAAAAGAATGGGAGTGTTTGAGTTGAGGATAAATAGCACGGTGGAAATCAAAACAAAGGAGAAGAGATGAAGGTGATGGTTCAGAAACGGTGACAGAGGTTGAGTGGCAGAGATATATAGTGGATTAACAAAAAAGGATGGTAGATAAGCAATATTTAAAACTGTGATTAACGATTTCATTTATCTATACGTTGATTTCTTCTGTCTATTATTCAACCGAGCTGTCAACTTATGACTATGGTTGCCTTTTTGTAGTAGAAGTTTGAAACAAAGTCAATAGCTCCAAACATTAAAGCAGCAGATGGGGTATTTTCGAAAGGTTGAAAAACAACATGAAATTTAAACTTTGTTTCTGTTTTTTTCAGGAAATTTGCAGAAGATTAAAGAAAAACAGCATTATCACCTATAGAGATATTAGTAACAACAAGATTCGGGTTAACAACTTCAACAGAAGGGTAAGTGGTGAGGTATTGAAAATTTACGTTAATTGTTTTTATTCTGCTTATTATTATTATTAAACATGCTTAGATGTCCACCCATTGCAGCAGATAAAAAAACAGCAAAGGAAAATATGATAAAGCAAGCATTGGCATGGCATGAAAGTAATGCAGAAGAATTATCCAACATGGATTTATGAGAGTTATGCAGAAATAAACCGAGAGGAGGAGGAAAATAAAAATACCTATCGGAGCCTCTCCGATGGGGCTTCTAGGAAAAACAGTAAGTTTATCTCCTCTGATTTACTATGTTCTTCTTGCTAAATTTCTGTGTGCTTTCCTAATTTTTCTTCCTCAGTTTTGTGTATTGTTGTTCCTCTCATTGAATCTGTTTCTATGTGTGTTTCATATTTTTTTCTCAATTTCTTTTTTTGTGTCTCATTTCTGTCCATCAAGAGGACTTTATATATGGGAATAGCAAAGCATTTAAGGGGGAAAACAGTGGAGTTTTGAACTGTTTTGGCAAGCTGTTTTCATGCTTTGTTCATACAATTTCCTTTAACCATTTTGATGCAATTATGTGGTTGTTTTGATGCAGATTGGAGCATACTGTATAGGAGTTTACAGCAGATTTTGGCAGCATGTGGGGCTGTTGTATGTTGCTGTTTTTTCAGACTGTTTGTAGCATTTTACAACATCTTTTCTTTGGACTACTATGTTGCATTTTTGGGCTAGCTTGCTGCCTTGCTGAGAAGTAAAAATACAACAAAATTGGGCTGGAAAATTGGTTGCAAAATGGACTGCATTAGCAACTTTGTTGCGCTTAATTTTTTGAGTGTTGAAAATATATTTTGTACAAACTTGTATCTTCTTTACAACTTTGTAATAATAACTCAAATAAATTTGTAACACAAATGGAATTTGTTCTCCAATATAGTTCATTCAATTCTTTTGTAAAATCGTGAACAACTTTGAATCTTCGATTGAAATTTAGAATCTGGATATGTCTTGATAAAATTCCAAGTCTTCCATTTGAATTTGGGAGATAATTGAATAATACTTGGATGAATTGTTGAATGATGAATAAATAATAATGCAAGCCTTAAGACTTCAATCTTGCATTTTGTAATAGAAATCAAATAAATCCCATGAATTGATCTTGTAATAAAATAGTAACCATCATGTATTTAATCTTGTGATGAACGATTAATTGGATCGAATTTCTTTTCCCAATATCTTCTTGAATAAGTGCTTCATGTGAATTCAAATGGTCATGATGTAAACCCACTAAAATAATCATACAAAATAATTTTGAATAAATATTTCATACGATAAATGATTATTCTTGAATGAGATCTCTTGGTAGCTCCTCTTTAATTATCACTTGAATTCAAATAAAGAAAATTCCAAGTATTCCAAATAAATATTTCTAGAACAGTTTTGAATTTAATCATCCCATTTTGAAGAAATTCAACCCACGTCATGAGAAAAACTTGCAGATGACTTTTGCTCAAAGTGATCGGAAATGACTGGCATAGCTTGTTTTTTTGTATTTTAAAGCAATGTGAAACACACATGAACCAATGGCAATAGAACTTCGATTGTTCTTTCTGAAACATTTCAGAGACACTGGAGACCATCTGTTGGATAAAGTGTGGAAATAAACACATGATTCTCTGAAATTCTTTTGATGAACCAGCCTTTGAGGATCAACGATCGACCACATTTCTGTCCCGAGACTCGAAACCCTAATTGATGTGTGACGTCCGATGCTCTTCTTTCAGACCTATTTCCTGCACATGAAATCAAAAAACAAAACATACACCTCGTGCTTGATTAATGGTTAGTCATTCATAAGATAAAATGCTCACAATGTAGCACCCCTTCTAATTACCCCGAATAATAGGCAAGAATTAAAATCAGAGAAAATAAATTGCACGGAAGGGATGTCACAACACACATCACATTCCAAAATTTTAAAGAAAAACGGACAGGGTACGTTTGTAAATTTAAGCATATCAACACATAACAAACATACATAAATATTTAACTTCTTTCTCTCGTGCAAACGCAACGGAGTTTCAATATTTAACTTCATCTCCATTCATGGAGGAATCAAAACATAATTCAAGGCATCAAGCCATGATAATTCACATAAAGCATATGTTATCAAGTCTCACATACACAAAATAATATACACAAAGTAAGGATTATATACATCATAATCCGAATACAAAATAGACGAGTTCGACACTAAATATACCCCCCCCCAGGTGTTACTACCAGAGCATCGACTCGACTCTAATCAAAATAAAACAGATTGCAATCCAATGCATCCGCTAACTAGCGACTCGCGCTACCATCCTCGGTACCTGAACAATGCCATCAAAAGCATTTTCAAACAGAAGGGTAAGAATTCCAATAATCATATAACATGTAATTAAGGTAAAGCAATGGCAATAAATAAAGCAACACATCATGATCATATTCATTTTATCACATATAGTATCCGTACTCAAGGAAGCCATTTCCAACACATTAACCATATAAACCAATTATCCGTATACTCACATCATTGGCACATAACCATTATTCAAACAACAACAATATTGGCACATAACCAAACACATCAACACACATACACAATATACACAATTATGCATGTGACTCACAACACGACTCAACACATGCGAATGCGGTACCGACTTGTGGACCCAAAGTTCCACCGCTTATTTTTCCACATAGGGTCAAAGCCACTACGTCTATTTCCATTATAGGATCAACGTCTATTTTTGTGAACTCATGTTTCACCGCCTATGTTCCCTTACCGGGTCAAAGCCACTACGTCTATTTCCATTCAAGGATCAACGTCTATAAAATATGAACCCACTGTTTCACCGTCTCTATTTCAAGACCAACCATGCCATGCAATGTACAACCAACAACTCGTATGCAATTAAGACCACTTCCGACCATAACATACACATACCACATATTCCAACACAATGAAATACCAACAATTGTACATGCATTGCAAATATAATTCACAAATCAAGTAACGTACAAGTTTAAACAATGTTACTTCCATGATTTATTCAAATCAAACACAATTTCATAAACCGGAAGCATTCAACTTAATTCGACTTCACCCGCAAAAATTCACATCTTTCAACAAAAATGTCACCCAACAGATCAACCAAAATTACTATGATAAACTGCATAATTATTCGTACTATTTTGGCTAAAATCGGTTGATTAATTATCGGCCAAAAACTCTATTATTTCTACTCTATAAATCCTACAAAACTATTTATTGAAGATATTAATCATTATTATTAAATAATCCGTATTTGTAAATAAGAACGTAGTTACTACAGTATTGCAAGCAATTTCCTCTACATACTACTTCAAAATTCGCTACAGTGTGCAACTAATTGTTTTCTAAATATTACTACAATAATTTCGCTACAGCTTGTCAAATAATTGCACAAAATTCTACTTCACAATGCCACTTTCTATGCACCATTGTATACCAACTATGTGCCACTAAACGTTTTCCATTCATACGCTACAGGAAGCAGAATAACTCCTTCTATATATTTCTTCATATGCGCTACTGTAATGCCTAAACAATTCCAAATGCTACTAAATATTGCTTTGTATATAACGCTACAGTAACCAGCCACTTGCTTCCAATTTCTATATTACTTACTGCTACTGTAATGCTACTTCATCAATATTACACTCCATGCGCTACATTCTGTTTCGTCACGGTAGTAGCCAATGCCCTTTAATACTAAATCATTCTAGGCGCTATTGTACTCAACTAATGCCTTTAAATACCAATTCTTAAATGTTGCTACAACATGGCAAATTAAGTGCCTTTCATAGTTACTTCTTAAATGTTACTTCAGCATAGCAATTACCTTATTGCGCTACAACATTCAATGTGCCACAATATTGCAAGTTATTACCAATGCTACTTACTTCTTCATTTAATCACGCTACAGTAAGCCATAAGTATGGAATCTTTGCAAAGGCAAAATACTAAGGCACTTATATATATATACATAACTAATAAAATTGGGTCCTAAATCATCTCTCAATTTCATCAATCTACCAATTTTTTTTCATCATAACATAGTAGTGAAACTAATACCCTAAACCCCTAATTTATTCCAAAATCAAAACTATAAAATCACACACTAAATGATTGGTGGAAGTCAAACCCTTACCTCTAGTGTTGATTTTCTTGGAACAAGATGATGATTTTGTAGAACAAACCCTAGCCTTCTCCTTCTCTTCTCTTCTTCTTCTCTCTTTTCTTTCTTCTTTCTCTTCTTACCAACTACTCTTACTAACTCTACTTTTCTATTTTATAAAACTATTCTTCTACTACTAACTTTCCTCCCTCTATCTTTCTAAAATTATAATTTGGCCCCAACAATTATTTAATTCAAATTATAATATATAACTCTATTAAAACAATATTACACTAAATAATATTTATTCTATATAAACCTAATCATGCCAATTAATCAAAAAAAGTCAAATATTACTACACACCAAATTAATATTATTCAAAATAATATTTCGACATAATAAATATTTTTATTTCATATTACCCAATTAATATTTTAATCGATATCAATTGAATATATTTCTCAAAATAGATATAATTTAATAGTTTTGGAAAATAATTAATGAAATAACATTTAAATATAAACGGCGTGTTACACACAACACTCGATAATATCTACACAGTCAAAGCTCGAAGGCGAAACGTTCGAAACCTGCCATATTTTGTGACCTTGATGTATATATAAAACAATGCAAATGAAGCAGGGATCTTAGGTCAAAAATTAGGGTATGACAGCTGCCCCTATTTAAGTTTCTTCTATCCGGAGATATGAAGATTAAAATCTTCGTCTCGACGCAATTGAGGGTACTTAAATACAGAATACACATTTTTTGCCCTAAAATACCGTCATTATGTTTATGGTATGAATGTAGTATTTGAACTTTATGGAGAATGATATTGTATGAGACAAAATAATTCTGGAGAAACCAAGCACAAATAACCCATAGGAACAAAGATTATACACTACTGGGGATACGAGCCATCGACTTCGAATGATAGACTCTTAACGGGGAATAAATTTGAGAGAAAACAACTTCTGACCCTAACAAAGAAGACGCCTTGCATAGGCCACGAAAAAAAAGATGATTATTGACCCAAGATGATGGTGAGTTCACAACTCAAGGTCAAAGATAGACAAAAGATGTATCAACTTTTGCTGATAGTGAACTGCCGACTTTTACTGAAGGTAGAGAGATTCACAACAAACTTCTCTATGGGACTTTTCCGGAGAGATATCATTTGATGCTGAAATAACATATGGTTGTAGATACACAAGCTGCTCAAATAAAGAGGCCGCCACTTGTTGTCTTCAAAGGAAATCAATAAACACACAAGTTGCTCAAATAAAGAGGTCGCCACTTGCTGTCTTCAAAGGATATTAATAAACACACAAGCTACTCAAATAAAGAGGCCGCCACTTGCTATCTTCAAAGGATATCAATAAACACATAAGCTGCTCAAATAAAGAGGCCGCCACTTGCTGTCTTCAAAGTATATCTATAACATACAATCTACTCAAATAAAGAAGCCGCCACTTGTCGTTTTCCAAAGATGTCAATAACGCACAAGTTGCTCACGAAGAGACCTCCGCTTGTCGTTTTCCAAAGATGTCAATAATGCACAAGTTGCTCATGAAGAGACCGCCGCTTGTTGTTTTCCAAAGATGTCAATAACGTACAAGTTGCTCATGAAGAGACTGTCGCTTGTAGTTTTCCAAAGATGTCAATAACGTACAAATTGCTCATGAAGAGACTGCCGCTTGTCGTTTTCCAAAGATGTCAATAACGTGCACGTTTCTCATGAAGAGACTACCGCTTGTCGTTTTCCAAAGATGTTAATAACGCACAAGTTTCTCATGAAGAGACCGCCACTTCTCGTTTCCCAAAGATGTTCCAGAAGAATGTTGTGATAACACTGCCAGGGAATAAAATTCTTCTTCAAAGGGAACCATGAATAGATCTTTCCTGAGGAGATCAAATACTTAAATGCACAAAATAAATGTGCCATTCATCTAGGTTGCCCAGCCTGGAGAAAACCACGAGGTAGCCTATGCAAGAGACAAAACTCAAACCTGGAATAAACCAGAGAGAAGACAGTCAAACAAGACTCCACCCAATAAGGAAATAACCCAATTGGGGATTCATCCTATCCATAGATGGACAAGGAAGGATAAATCAAAAATTCATCCACAAGGATTAGCTCAGCTGGGGAATTAGAAAGGAGGCACATTTTTTTCCTAAGTTAACATTCTATTTGGAAAGAACAGGTATGCTGTTTGAATAGACATAAACAAGGCATATGAACCCAAAATCACCGACAAATGTGAATGTGCAAGCATTATATAAGTGTAAATGAGTAAATGAATGTCATATGTATGTTGACAAAACAGATAGAGGAAATAAATTGAAGATGATAAGATATCACAAAATAATTAGATACTCGGCCAATATCAAAGAGATTGAAAATAACTAGAACTGGAACAAAAGGCAACGTCAGAGCGTATCATACTACAAGGCTCAAGTATTTCTGGGGAGAAACGTATTTAAATCCAATCTTCTAATCATCAATAAACTACTGACGTAACAACAAAATGTACTACACTTCGGAAATTTGCTCAATTAGAGATAACTGAATCAAGGCTTAATCGGGATCACTGGGGAGTCACCAAATTTAGTACTCTACTAGAAACACAAGAGTACACAACCAACATCTCATGACGATTTTGAAAGAAAACATGTTCATCATGCAAGGATGAATTAATGGTATTGTTTTGCATTCCATGGCTTAACCATCCTCGGAGCAACTGTTAATATTCCTTCCAGTATTCATGACACATTTCAAAATAGGAATACTTTAATTAACTTTGTTTCAAATATTGCCATGAACACTAAACTTTTGCCCACAAAAAGATAAATGCTCAAATTTCATTAATAGGATGGTAGTCCGCTAACAACGCGACTCTAAAGGTTTACAAATGTTTGGGAAATAGTACATGAAAGAAAAAGGTTACACAAAAACAATGATCACTATTCTCCCTAACAACTTCGAATTCCAAGATGTGCTCAAATGCCATGACTGGTTTGATCAAAAGCCTGCCTAAGCCGCCCCTTCGGGTTTTCAACTTACCGAACTGTCAACTCAAACATAGGCGAAATACTTATTGACTGCATCAGCATTCACGGAGTGTGGGAGTTCTTCACCATCCATATTTGTGAGAATCATGGCGCCTCCAGAGAAAACCTTCTTAACAACATACGGTCCTTCATAATTCGGAGCCCATTTGCCCCTAGAATCAAGTTGGAAAGATAATATCTTCTTGAGCACGAGGTCACCTTCTCTGAATTCACGTGGTCGAACCTTCTTATCAAATGCCTTCTTCATTCTTTGTTGATATAGTTGACCATGACACAACGCTGTCAATCTCTTTTCTTCAATTAAATTCAACTGATCATATCTACTTTGACACCATTCAGCCTCAGAAAGTTTAGCTTCCATCAAAACTCTCATAGACAGGATCTCAACCTCCACGGGGAGTACAGCTTCCATGCCATATACTAGGGAAAATTGGGTTCCGCTTGTTGAAGTTCGAACTGAAGTACGGTACCCATGTAGAGAAAACGGAAGCATTTCATGCCAATCTTTATAAGTTACTATCATCTTCTGGATAATCTTTTTGATGTTCTTATTAGCAGCTTCAACAACCCCATTCATTTTTGGCCTATAGGGAGAATAATTATGATGTTCTATCTTGAACTCTTCACAAAGCTCTCTCATCATTTTGTTATTTAAATTTGAACCATTATGAGTGATGATCTTGCTCAGGATGTCGTATCAACAAATGATCTGATTCTTGATAAATCTGACTACCACCTGTCTGGTTACATTAGCATATGATGCTGCTTCCACCCATTTAGTAAAGTAGTCGATGGCCACCAAGATGAAACGATGAACATTTGAAGCTTTGGGTTCAATCATTCTAATCATATCAATGCCCCACATAGAGAAAGGCCAAGGTGAAGAGATAACATTGAGGAGGGTCGGTGGCACATGTATCTTGTCTGCATAAATTTGGCATTTATGACATTTATTCACATATTTGCATCAATCAGATTCCATCGTCATCCAATAGTAACCAGCCCTCAACATCTTTTTAGCCATTGCATGTCCATTGGCATGAGGGCCAAAGGATCCTTCATGTACTTCTTGCATCAACATGTCTGCTTCATGTCTGTCTACGCATCTGAGCAAGACCATGTCATAAATCCTCTTGTATAATACTTCTTCATTGAGGAAGAAACTACTTGCCAACCTCCTCAACGTCTTCCTATCTTTATTGGATGCCCCAGGCGGGTACTCTTGAGTTTGAAGAACACGTTTAATGTCATAGAACCACGGTTTGTCGTTGGTGACTTCCTCTGCTGAGAACACATGAGCAGGTTTGTCAAGGCGTATAACTCTGATTGAAGGCACGTCGTTCCAATCATTCACTTGGAACATAGAAGACAAAGTAGCTAAAGCATCATCCATTTGGTTTTCATCTCTAGGGATATGATGTAATTCCACTTCATTGAAGAAAATTAACAATCTTCTAACATAAAGGGATCAAACTAGGATGACGAGTCTCCCATTCTCCTTTGATTTGATTAATTACCAATGCCGAGTCTCCGTATATATCAAGAATCTTGATCCTTATATCCACTGCTTCTTCGAGACCCATAATGCATGCTTCATATTCAGCCATGTTGTTCATACAGTCGAACTTTAACCTTGCTATGAACGGGATATGAGCACCTCGGGGGGTGACAATGATTACCCCAATTCCATTACCATAAGCATTTACAGCTTCGTCAAATATCAAACCCCAACGGGATTCAGGATCAGGTCCTTCTCTAGGTAATGGTTCCTCACAATCTTTAGCTTTCAAGTACATAACATCTTCATCTGGGAAGTCAAACTTGATGGATTGATAATCGTCAATTGGTCGGTGAGCCAAATGATCGGCTAAAATACTCCCTTTGATTGCTTTCTGAGTGTGATACTCAATGTCATATTCAGATAACAACATATGCCAACGGGCTATTCTTCCAGATAAGGCGGGCTTCTCGAAGATATACTTGATCAGATCCATTTTGGAGATCAACCAAGTGGTGTGGTTAATCATATATTGGCGCAGACGGCGAGTAGCCCAAGCTAAAGCACAACAGGTTTTCTCAAGAATTTAGTATCGAGAATCACAGTCTGTGAATTTCTTACTCAGATAATATATGGCATGTTCCTTTCTTCCAGTCTCATCTTTTTGACTGAGCACACATCCCATGGAATCTTCCAATATGGCCAGGTACATAATCAAAGGTCTTCCTTCCA
This sequence comes from Vicia faba, assembly GCA_948472305.1. Classification (NCBI taxonomy): domain Eukaryota; kingdom Viridiplantae; phylum Streptophyta; class Magnoliopsida; order Fabales; family Fabaceae; genus Vicia; species Vicia faba. The sequence continues at coordinate 232,947,139 of OX451738.1, forward strand.
CTGGAGGAATGAATATGGGAGGCTCAAGTAAATATTCTTTGATGCTATCAAAAGCTCTCTGACAATCTTTTGTCCACACACATCCTTGGTTCTTTCGGAGAAGCTTGAAAATAGGCCCACATGTAGCAGTCATATGAGATATAAATCTAGAAATATAGTTCAGCCTTCCAAGGAATCCACTTACTTGTTTTTCCGTCTTGGGTGCGGGCATCTCCCGAATAGCTTTGACTTTATCAGGATCTACCTCAATACCTCACTGGCTGACAATGAAACCCATAAGTCTTCCGGAACGAACACCAAAAGTGCACTTGTTAGGATTCAGACGGAGTTTATACTTTCTCAAACGTTGGAATAATTTCAATAAATGCTCCAAATGATCTTCTCCAGTTTTTGATTTGGAAATCATATCATCTACATAAACTTTTGTCTCTTTATACATCATATCATGGAATAAAGCAGTCATGGCTCTTTGGTACGTTGCACCAACATTCTTCAAACCAAACAGCATTACTCAATAACAAAATGTTCCCCAAGGTGTAATGAAAGCTGTCTTATCCATATCTTCAGGTGCCATCTTGATTTGATTGTAACCAGAGAAACCATCCATGAAATAAAAGACTTTGAACTTTGCGGTGTTGTCGACCAATGCGTCAATGTGTGGTAATGGAAAATCATCCTTTGGGCTAGCTCTATTCAGATCTCTGTAGTCCACATACATTTGAACTTTTCCATCCTTCTTAGCAACAGGCATTATATTGGCTAACCATTAAGGATAGACTGATGTAACGAGGAAACCTGCATTAATTTGTTTTTGAACTTCTTCTTTGATCTTGTCAGCCATATCGGGACGAGTCCTTCTCAACTTCTGCTTAATCGGCGAACATTCAGGTCTCAATAGCAAACGATGCTCCACAATATTGTTATCCAAACCTGGCATGTCTTGGTAGGACCAAGAAAACACATCTACATACTCTTTGAGAAGCTCCAACATTCTTTCTCTGGCCTCTGGGATACGCAGCACTCCAACCTTGACTTCCTTTTTGTCTTTTTCATTACCCAAATTGATCATCTCCACGGGCTCTTCAAACGTTGAATAGTCTTTTCATCGTTCTCAAGTAAACGGGAAATCTCATAAGGAATCTCTTCACTATCCTCTTCTTCGGCTCTGAACACAGGGAATTCAAAGTTGGGAGGGGGCATAGGGTCATTGTTTTCAATGGTTAAGTCATGGATTAATCTGCACATATGATTATGCTTTATTTTAGAAATCAATTAATGTGAATGTTGTAAAGATATAAAAAAGATTATTATATTTTCCCATTATTACTATTTAATTTTCATTACCATTTTCCAGAAAAAGTGAAAAATAAAAACAGTATGGGACAACATAACATTTTTATTCATGATTGGCAATACTTGAAACAAAAGAGCCCAAACATCTTCTCTTTTGCCTTGGGCAGAACAAAAGGATTTATTTTCAACATAGCCCGACACAAATACTCTTTTGCCTTGGGCAGAGCGAAAGGTTTTTCAAAATAAAACAAAGCATTACTCAGAAATGTGCATCACAACAGGAATATCAACAGCAGTCCAGTTCTGGAAAACCACTCCATGCGCTACAAAGTCGGGTAAATCCTCTTCATAATCGTCTCCTATTATGGCATCAACTTTGGGCGGAGTCGGATGGATAAAACATGCGCTTCAGAAAACTTATTGTATCGGACGGGTAATTGTATCTTGCTTAACTCTTGCAGACACGGGATGAAAGCCAAGACCTTCTCCAAACTTGTTCTTAGGCAAAGTTAACACCTGGCCCCAACCTTCAGCCGAACCACTCTCAACCACTCGTCGTGCATCTTCAAAAGAAGAAATAGATGTCCCTTGCTTCTTCACTTCATTACTAGCAACGAATAGAGCTTGGAATTGGGTTTCAACATCCTCATCAGCATCAATAAAAGAGAAAGATGACAAGTGGCTTACCGCCATAGCTTGTTCTCCACCAATTATTACCAGCTTTCCATTCCTTACAAACTTGAATCGTTGATGGAGCGTGGAAGTGACTGCCCCTGCATCATGGATCCATGGGCGACCCAATAGGCAATTATAGGCAGCACGGATATCCATTACTTGAAAAGTAATCTGAAAGGTATGAGGACCAATTGTTATAGGAAGATCCACTTCACCGATGACAGTTTTCCTAGAACCATCAAACGCTTTGACAATTACCCTACTAGGTCTCATAGGAGCACCTTGATGTGAAAGTCGAGATAATGTAGTTTTGGGCAGTACATTTAATGATGAACCTGTATCTACCAGCACACTTGATAAAGTATCATTTCCACAACTTATTGAGATATGCAAAGCCATATTATTGTTCTTTCCCTCCTCCGGAAGCTCTTCATCACTAAAACCAAGATTGTTACATGAAATAATATTTCCCACAATTCCATCAAATTGGTCAACCGTCACATCATGATCTACGAATGCCTTGTCCAAGACCTTCAACAAAGCTTTTCTATGGGCACCAGAATCTCTTAGTAAAGCAAGCACAGAAATCTTGGAAGGAGTTTGCAATAGTTGGTCCACAATCTTGTATTCACTTCTCTTAATGAGTTTCAAAATCTCATCATCATCAGGATGTGGGATAGGTCCATCGGATCGGCCTACCTCAACTCTTGGTTCAACATTCCTCATCGGAATTTATGCCGGTATAGGCCTTCTAACTTGAACTTCAGGCCTTTTCGATGGTACCGCTGCAAAGATACGTCCGCTCCTTGTGACTCTACTCACATCAGCAATATTAACAAAAGATGGCATTGGTGGTATGGTAACTTCTACCCCATTCTCGATCATTGTGGCATTATATTTGTATGGTATGGCTTGGTCCGAGTTGTAAGGCACGGGACCAGGTGGACAAATAATCAAAGGAGCAGCAGGTGAAGTCTGACTATCATAAACAATCTCTACTGGCTCAGGCATGTTGAACTATGGTACTATAACATTCACTTCATCATCTGGATCTCTGTCATATGTAATGGTGATAACCCTTTGATCCAACAAATTTTGAATATCCTCTTTCACAATAGGGCAATCATCTTCTATTGAACAAAATTCACAAACGTCATAATCATGTTGATGTTTAAAGAAGGCGAGTCTACTTAATCTTTGATGTATCCTGATCAACGAGTCCCTTATATGCTCAACTTGGTAAACTCGAAACTTTCCAAGACATCCTTCCACCATATTCACCGACGCTGCCCCATGTCGAGGAAAAGGATTATCTCGAACATTCGGGTTAACATCTTTGAAAGACAAAATACCGTTCTTGATTAACCTCTGGACATTTGCCTTCAAAGCAAAGAAATTTTCAATATTATGCCACAGAGAACCTTGGTGATATGCACAGAATTGATCCGCCTTGTACCAAGGAGAAGTATTATTCGGTGCAATAGGAGGAGGCTTCATCGTTATGAGATTTTTTTGAATCAGAGCGGGGAACAACTCAGTGTAAGTCATTGGGATGGCATCAAATTGTGGTTTCCTCGGCAAACGATTCTGATTTTTGAATTAATGAGCCTGTTGTCGAGGTTGTTGCTGAAATTTCCGTTGTTGAATTGGAGGGGCTTGATAAGTTGGGGTCACCATTATTGGGCGGACAACAGGAGTGACTGCTGCAACATGTGAATACCCTCTCCCCGGCCTCCCAGGAAAAATTGCACTGACATATTGTTCTTTCCTCTTAGGGAAGACACTTCCAAACTTCTTGACACCACTAGATGTACCTCCTTCCTTGACCAAACATCCTTCACGAATTCCTTCTTCAAGCCGCATGCCCATATTCACCATTTCAGTGAAGTCGCTAGGCGCACTCGCAATCATTCTCTCATAGTAGAAAGAACCTAAAGTTTTCAGGAAAATCTTTGTCATTTCTTTCTCTTCAAAGGGAGGATAGATTTGAGCGGAAATCTCGTGCCACCTCTGGGCATATTCTTTAAAAGACTCTCTATCTTTCAGGGACATAGCTCGGAGTTGATCTCGGTCCGGGGCCATGTCAACATTGTACTTGTATTGACGAACAAAATCTTCACTAAGGTCATTGAAGTTACGGATTCGGGTGCTATCCAAACCCATGTACCATTTCAGAGCGGCACCAGTCAAACTGTCTTGGAAGTTGTGAATTAATAAATTATGATCATCAGAATAGGTGGACATCTTTCTCACATACATGGTCAAGTGACTTTGCGGATACGAGTCACCTTTGTATCTTTCAAAGTCTGGCACTTTGAACTTAGCTGGAATTTTCAAGTTTGGGACTAAACACAAGTCATGAGCATTTTTCCCAAACAAGTATTTCCCTTTAAGCGCTCTAATTTCCCTCTGCATTTCATGGAATTGGTCTTCGAACTCCTCCATCCTATCGAAGATGCCTAAAATTTCAGCAGGTTCAGCATGATAAATGGGTTCATTTGTGTATGGAATAGTGTGAACCACAGGAGCGGCAATAGTCATCACAGGTTGGGGGAAAGATACTATAGGCTGGATTACAGGTTGCACAGTAGTTGTCTCAGGTTGAGGAAAGGACACAACAGGTTGAATCATGGGTTGTACATCAGGATGGTACCCTTCTGGCATGAAGTTGTAAGGCATACCCCATGGAAAACCTTAGGAATTTGATGTTGGAGCGGAGAGTTTACTTGAGTTAAAGATGTTGGAGCGGTGACGATCTCGGAAACCACAATAGTTGGAGTTTTAATTTCAGCGGCTGAAGTCGATGGCTGGTTTTGAGCAGCCATCAAGCTTTCCACCAACACGGTCAACTTTTCCATTCCAATATGAAGAGTAGTAGCCTCTTTGCGAAGCTCGTGATTTTCCTGCTCCAGATCTTCCATCCTTTTTTGACGGTTGGCTCGGGTGTTATAGCGGTGAAACAACTTGACAATCTATCAGAGTGGAAAAAGAAACAAGAATAAGACTCTAGAAAACATGTGAAGTTGAATGTTGGATGATGCATGATATGCGATGCAAATGATAATTTATTTTGATAGTTTTTCAAGGAGCTTTAGAACTTTGATAACTTTGCACACATCAATGGTAAAGGAATTTGGAACAACAAAAACTCATTTCATTAATCAAAGCGGTAAATTATAACTTTGGGACAACAAAACCCATTAATAAAAACAATAAATTACAACTTTGGGACAACAAAACCCATTAATAAAAGCAGTAAATTACAACTTTGGAACATGAAGCCATTTTACAGAGTTTTACAAAATGACATAAGTAATAATAATAAAAAAACTAAGAACTAAAGGTCACTCAGAATCATCATCGGATGAAGGACCAAATCCCAATTGTAACTGGAGCTTCCTAATCTTCCCTTCATAGAAGTCTTCTATCTCTTTCTTCTCAGCTACCAGTTGATCAATGATTTCCTTCCGTGGATTAAGAACAGGAGAAACGCCTACCAAATCTTCCTTCTTCCTCTTCCTTTCATTAGAATATTTCTTGAGTAATGCATCCTTTTGACGAAGCTTCTCATCATGATTAATAAACCAACCGTCTTGAATAAATAGCATATCCTCCTTCTCCTTCAGCTGTCGAGTCAGGACCCTATTTTCGTATTCAGACATATTATACTTTTCCTTCCAAGCATCTCTTTCAGACTTTATTCTAGCCAGATTTTCTTGGTACTCTCTCATGTTCTCAATAGGGATATCAATAGATGATGATGCAACAGCATGGAATAAAGGTTTCTCGGGATTATAAGGCATCTTGGGAGCACAAGCCCTAGAACGAACCCATTGAAGGTAAGGCTCCAAAGAAACAACACCTCTATGCCCTAACATGTCTCTACCCTTTCTATGGATGTGACTCCAATCCCTTTCAATCTCCTCCTTAGCTGCTTGGTGATATTTTCCTTCTTGTAGAAAGAAACCACTCACATGAATATTGTTCGACTTGTCCCTCATCGGGTATCCAAACTGGCGGCGCGCGAGAACAGGATTATAGTTAATTCCTCCCTTCGCACCAAGAAGAGGCACGTTGGGAAAAACACCACAACTATCAATGATGTTCACGTTGTAGTAAGCTCGATTATACCAATCTATGTCGGAATGAGTAAAAGCAATAATTTTTGGCACCCATCGTGGCTCCTTCTCGAGATCCCAAAAAACATCAGACCTAGGTAGATGAGAAACATACCACTGGTATAGCAATGGTGCACAACACATAATAATCCCTCCTTGATAGGATTTTCGAAGATGGATGGAATAGAAGGTATCTCCTAGCAGCGTAGGGACCAGATTTCCAATCAAGAAGATTTTAATGGCGTTGATATCCACGAACTTATCGATGTTAGGGAACAAGAAGAATCCATAAGCAAGTAAAGCAAAGACATTTTCAAAGGCAACAATATCTTTTATCTCAGCAAAGTGACGAGATTTCTTCAACAAAAACTGCGCAGGTAAGCCTCAGATTCCCCCCTTAGTAGTCATGTTCTCTTTTATCTCCGACTTCCTCAAGTGGGTGATTGTTGTTATCTCATGAGATTTGGGTTCCTCTTCTAAACCATAGAAAGGAACACAGTAGATGATTGGCAAACCAAGTATATAGGAGTACTCTTCTAAAGTGGGCATTAACTGGTAATCAGGAAAGGTGAAGTATCGATACAATGGATCATAGAATTGGACCAACGTACTAAAGATGTCTTCATTCATCTTGCGCTTCATGAGAGGGATAATGGATCCATATTTCTTTTGAAACTCTGTAGGTTTATCAATCTTGGGAATAAAACTCTTCAACTCTTCAATCTCAGGCTCCTTAAAACTATAACTTCGAGTGTTTCTTTTTCCAAAATCCATAGTAACTGTACATGAGATGTCTGCAAAAATCATTCTTAAGTTCCTTGAAAGACATGTTTTACAAAAAAAAAAAGCTTATGGATGTATGGATGAATGATAATGTAACAATTACACATAAGTTCACAAACATGGGGTTCAAAGGTTCAACGCTTCGAGCATGAAGTCAAAGGTAAAGCCCACCCCCAGGGTATGTACTAAAGGTTTAATCACACATGAAAGACAAGGTTCTAAGAGTTCCCAGAGTCTACATTCCTCCTTTGGATATTACCAACGTCTTGATTACTCAATAATTAGCAATATTCTCAAGATAAACTCATCCGAGTGTAGCATCGCATCACAACTACTTCCAGATTACTCCGTTATAGTCTCCACGTTACATCTAAAAGGCCAAGATGGGTTAGGGTTCTACGGTTCTCAGCTTCTCTGGATCCCAGGTGAAAAGAAATAATGTCTTCCCGATTACTCGGTAATCAAATACTACGTTCAAAGGGGCTTTCCACTGAGTGAGGGATTTCATGCCTCCTTCTTCGGGATTACTCCCTCAAAGTTAACATGACTATATTTCCCGTCCTATTCTTAAGTGTAACTTAGTCCGGGTATAGGACTTGTCCTTTTTAAATATCATTAACACCAAAATAACCACAATATAAACATATAATCAAACAATCAAATAATGATAAAATAGATAAGACAAACTAGGCTTAACCCACTTAGGGATGGACCAGCAAGAGGTCAATCTTTCCCCAGCAGAGTCGCCAATTCTGTAGCGATAAAAAATGTAGCGGGGTAAATCGGAGATCGAGCTATTAATTAACTCGACTCGCAAAAGCAAGAGTCACCACCGCGCTTTATTATTTCCAAGGGAAAAGGGAAAAGAGCGAAATAAAACCCTAAAATATGCAATGTAAAATAATACTTAAAAGTAATGAAAATACAATGCATTTTGAAAAGAGATCTAGAATTCGGGGGTTGGTTATGCAATGGGAAGGTATTAGCATCAAATGCATCTATAGTATCCTATAGGAACCTTTTGAAATATCGGTTTATTAAAATTTTTGTTTGATTGAAAATGGTTCGTTTGATTAAAGTGGTTCGTTTGGCTAAAAATGGGTGTGGATGAGATTTTGAAGATGCGACGACATAGTGTGGGAGTTTTGACTTAAAAGGTGTGAGTTTGAAAATTGAATATTAAATTTGGCAAAAAGAGTAAATAGAAAAAAATGAATGAAGGTATTTTCATAATCGTAAGATATATTTTTGATGACATGAAGTCAACAAAATAAAATTATTTCCCTTGGAATTGAGACGGACGAAAGATGCAAAGATTAAACGATCGAGAATAAAGTTAATTAAAATGACAATTGAGCAATTAAATAACCAAATATTAAATAGAAGACTAATTTATGCTTGCATGCATTTTTGAATAATTAAATAAACAACAAAGATTAAATAAAAGCATGTATTTCCGTATTTTATAATAATTGTAATAAACTAAACCAATATATAATCAAATCTAAGGGGGTTGAAAGAAGAAAAAAACTTAAAAGAGCAAAAGAAAAGGAAAACGCCCCCAGCAGGGGTCGAACACATGCCTATAAGATTATGGGTAATATGCTTTGCCAATTGTACTAGGACGTTATTCATTTATTAATATGAATTTATTAATACATAAAGGGAAAACGATAATCAATAATTGGGTCAGCAGCCCAATGGGCTGACCCAGCTTAGGAGAGAACAAGGAAAGGGTTTTCTGGAACCCTAAATAACAAAAGCACTGTTGTATCTTGGTCATGGGGAAGCCAAATTGCAGATTAAAATATATATTACTATCATCTCTTCTTTCTATGCTATCGATTAAAACAAAAATGCAACTTCCTCTTCCCTACAAATCTTCATCTCTCTTTCTGCTATGTTAACAAAAATAAAACTCCCTCTCTCTTTAATCTTTGTTTTACTTCCAACTTGTTTCCTTCTGATTTCGAAAATTATAATGGAAAGTAATTATAACTGGACTTGAATAGGTAAAATAGGGGTGCAAGGTTGAGTGTGGCGATGAAACCGGCAGAGGAGGAGGGGGGTTAAGCATTGGCGGTGGACAGTTAGTGGTGTGAGGTAACGAAGGGGGATGAATTCATTGAAGACGGGAACTTTTTGTTTGGGCGGTTAGCGGAAAATTGAAAAGAATTAATGGGTTTATTACAGATTCTTGGCTGGTTGGTGATGGAAAGCTGATGGTTGAAAAGGGAGTATTGATGATGAATAGGACAATGGATTGTGAGAGTGATTGGAGATTGAGAAAATGGTATGAAGATGGATGTTTTAAGGTAGTATAGAGATGAACAGTGGAGCTAGGTAGTATTTATTGCGATGGAACCAGAAATCAAGGAAGAAAAGGGGTGGAGGTTGGATTTGTTACGGCAAAGGGGTGGGGGTTAAGCGTTTAGATGGATGTGTTTTGATTATCAAACAGATTCTGCTGGTTTATCCTTGGGATAGGAGGATGATTCAAGAACCAAATCACCAATTCCCTTGGGAGGATCAATGCTACATCGAGTTGTGTTATGCTATCAGTAAGAATAAGTATGGTGAACGGAAGTTTTGAAGTAATGTTATGGCGCGGAAGTAGCAGTCTGAAGCTAGCAGAAGAATGGAAGCGGAAGAATGGAAGATGATGGAGGAGGGATTTTAATTGAAACAAGGTGGTTCTGGTTTGATGAAGATTACAGCAAAGTGGCCACTGTGATGGTGAGTAACCATTTTGTTTTTTTTTTGCTTTTTTTTCTTGTGTTTTGGTGTTAGTTCTTTGTTTTGAGAATGATGGTTTAGTGGGTGTTAAAGGTAGGTTTTTGAGTGGTTATGGCGATGGTTGCGTATTAGAGGATAAAGGGAAGTCACGGTCGCCGTTGATGAAAGAAGAGGAAGAAGAATCTGAATTTTTTTGTTTTGACAGGTAGTGTTGTTGCTTGAAAACAAACCGGTGGATGAAATTGGAAGATGAATGTTATGTCCGAAATTATACTCAGAGGAAGGAGAAAGAAGGTTTATCCTAATCTGTTCTAATAGACTTTATTTAAGATTACATTTAAATTCTGTAAGGGAATAACTGCGGCAGATTCAGATCCAGGGAGTTTTCTAGGGTGATGATGATCGTTGATGAACGCAGATGATGAGGAAGTGAAGATTTATGTTGTGAATAGGATATAGATGATTTATGGTTGACGATATGTAAGGTTAACAAGTTGTGATAGTTATTAAAGTTATTTTAAATGGCTTAGGTGAGTGACTTTGTTTATAAATGCTGATACGAAATTGTTGTGTTCACTTGATTGATCACTATCCTCGATTTACTCATTTCTCTTACACTGTTTTTTTAATTTACAGGATTGGTGGAACGAAAAGAATGGGAGTGTTTGAGTTGAGGATAAATAGCACGGTAGAAATCGAAAAAAGGCGAAGAGATGAAGGTGATGGTTCATAAACGGTGATAGAGGTTGAGTGGCAGAGACATATAGTGGATTAACAAAAAAGGATGGTAGATAAGCAATATTTAAACCTGTGTTTAACGATTTCATTTATCTATACGTTGATTTCTTTTGTCTATTATTCAACTGAGATGTTAACTTATGACTATGGTTTCCTTTTTGTAGTAGAAGTTTGAAACAAAGTCAATAGCTCCAAACATTAAAGCAGCAGATGGGAGCAGATGGGGTATTATCGAAAGGTTGAAAAACAACATGAAATTTAAACTTTGTTTCTGTTTTTTCAGGACATTTGAAGAAGATAAAAGAAAAATAGCATTATCACCTATAGAGATATTAGTAACAACAAGATTCAGGTTAACAGCTTCAACAGAAGGGTAAGTGGTGAGGTATTGAAAATTTACGTTAATTGTTTTTATTCTATTTATCTTCTGCTTATTATTATTATTAAACATGCTTAGATGTCCACCCATTGCAGCAGATAAAAAAACAGCAAAGGAAAATATGATAAAGCAAGCATTGGCATGGCATGAAAGTAGTGCAGAAGAAGATTCAAACATGGATTTATGAGAGTTATGCAGAAATAAACCAAGAGGAGGAAAAAAACACCTATCGGAGCCTCTCCGATGGGGCTTCTAGGAAAAACAATATGTTTCTCCTCTGATTTGCTATGTTCTTCTTGCTAAATTTATGTGTGCTTTCCTAATTTTTCTTCCTCAGTTTTGTGTATTGTTGTTCCTCTTCTTGAATATGTTTCTATGTGTGTTTCTGATTTTTTTCTCAATTTCTTTTTTTGTGTCTCATTTTTTTCCATCAAGAGGGCTTTATATAGAGGAATAGCAAAGCATTTAGGGGGAAAAGTGGATTTTGAATTATTTTGGGAAGTTGTTTTCATGCTTTGTTCACACAATTTCCTTTAACCATTTTGATGCAATTATGTGGCTGTTTTGATGCAGATTGGAGCAGACTGTATAGGAGTTTACAACAGATTTTGGAAGCATGTGGGGCTGCTGTATATTGTTGTTTTTTCAGACTGTTTGTAGCATTTTACAACATCTTTTCTTTGGACTGCTATGCTGCATTTCTGGGCTAGCTTGCTGCCTTGTTGAATGATGAATAAATAATAATGCAAGCCTTAAGACTTCAATCTTGCATTTTGTAATAGAAATCAAATAAATCCCATGAATTGATCTTGTAATAAAATAGTAACCATCATGTATTTAATCTTGTGATGAACGATTAATTGGATAGAATTTCTTTTCCCAATATCTTCTTGAATAAGTGCTTCATGTGAATTCAAATGGTCATGATGTAAACCCACCAAAATAATCATACAAAATAATCTTGAATAAATATTTCATACTATAAATGATTATTCTTGAATGAGATCTCTTGGTAGCTCCTCTTTAATTATCACTGAATTCAAATAAAGAAAATTCCAAGTATTCCAAATAAATTCTTCTATAACGGTTTTGAATTTAATCATCCCATTTTGACGAAATTCAACCCGCGTCATGAGAAAAACTTGCAGATGACTTTTGGTCGAAGTGATCGGAAATGACTAGCATAGCTTGTTTTTTTGTATTTTAAAGCAATGTGAAACACACATGAACCAATGGAAGTAGAACTTCGACTGTTCTTTTTGAAAAATTTCAGAGACACTGGAGACCATCTGTTGGACAGAGTGTGGAAATAAACAAACGGTTCTCTGAAATTCTTTTGATGAACCAGCCTTTGAGGATCAACAATCGACCACATTTTTGTCCCGAGATTCGAAACCCTAATTGATGTGTGATGTCCGATGATCTTCTTTCAGACCTATTTCCTGCACATGAAATCAAAAAACAAAAGATACACTTCGTGCTTGATTAATGGTTAGTCATTCATAAGATAAAATGCTCACAACACTCGATAATCTCTACACAGTCAAAGCTCGAAGGCAAAATGTTTGAAACCTACCATATTCTGTGACCTTGATGTATATATAAAACAATTCAAATGAAGCAGGGATCTTAGGTAAAAAATTGGGGTATGACAACAGGGACATGCCAGGGTTGGATACAAACATCGTGGTGCACAGACTACCTCTCAAAGAAGGTTGTTCTCCAGTCAGACAAAAACTCAGAAGAACTCGTCCAGATATGTCCAACAAAATCACAGAAGAGGTTCTCAAACAGTTTGACGCAGGGTTCCTAGCAGTGGTAGATTATCCACCCTGGATAGATAACATTGTGCCAGTACCCAAGAAGGATGGCAAAGTACGCATGTGTGTGGATTATCGAGACCTGAACAGAGCAAGCCCCAAGGACGATTTCCCGTTACCCCACATAGATGTTCTAGTGGATAACACAGCTCAAGCCTCGGTATTCTTATTCATGGACGATTTCTCGGGCTATAATCAAATCAAAATGGAACCCTAAGACATGGAAAAGACTACCTTCATGACACCTTGGGGAACTTTCTGCTACAAAGTAATTCCATTCGGTCTCAAGAACGCAGGGGAAACTTATCAGAGGGCAAGGTCACGTTATTCCATGATATGATCCACAAAGAGGTTGAAGTATACGTAGATGATATGATTTCCAAATCCCATACGAAGGATGAACACATCATACATCTGCAAAGGTTATTCAAGCAGCTGCATAAGTTCAGAATAAGGCTAAATCCGAATAAGTGCACATTTGGCGTCATATCAGGAAAATTGTTGGGTTTCATTGTAAGCCAGCGGGGTATCGAGGTAGACCGCGACAAAGTAAAAGCTATACAAGAGATGCCTGCACCAAGGACAGAAAAAGAAGTGTGTGGTTTCTTAGGGAGGTTGAATTACATCTCGAGGTTCATATCACATCTAATAGCTACATGCGAGCCAATGTTCAATTTATTACGAAAAGATCAGACGGTAGTATGGAATGATGATTGTCAAACTGCCTTCGAGGCGATAAAGTAGTATCTGCAAGAGCCACCAGTATTAATTCCGCCAGTCCCCGGAAGACCACTCATCATGTATTTGACAGTGCTTGAAGGATCAATGGGTTATGTTTTGGGAAAGCAGGAGGAAACAGGTTGAAAGTAGCATGCGATTTATTACCTCAGCAAGAAATTCATTGACTGCGAAACCAGGTACTCACTCCTCGAGAAAACTTGTTGTGCATTGTCTTGGGCTACCAAGAGGTTGAGGCAATATATGTTAACCCACACTACATGGTTATAGCAAGAATGGATCCTCTAAAGTACATGTTTGAAAAGCCAGCTCTTACCAGGAGAATGGCACGATGGCAGATTCTACTATCAGAATACGACATCCAATATGTCACTCAGAAGGCCATCAAAGGTAGTATACTAGTTGATCATCTGGCTTACCAACCGCTATCAGAATATCATCCTATGAAGTTTGACTTTCCCGACGAGGATGTCATGTTTATAGCTAACTACAAAATACCAAGACCTGACGAAGGACCCGAACCAGGGGCACGTTGGACACTCATGTTCGATGGGGATTCAAATGCACTAGGTCACGGTGTAGGGGAAATATTGACCTCTCCAAAGAGTTATCACAAACCCTATACTTCAAGGTTGTGTTTTGAATTCACCAATAACATCGCTGAATACGAAGCCTGTATACTAGGACTGGAAGCTGCCATCGATTTGAGAATAAAGCACCTCAAAGTATTTGGAGATCCTGCACTAGTCATATACCAGGTTAATGGCGAATGGGATACTAAACACCCTAAATTGATTCCATATCGGGATCATGTTTTAAAGTTAGCTGCGGAATTTACAGAGATCACTTTCAGTCATATCCCACGAGAAGAAAATCAAATGGCAGACACTTTGGCAACTCTATCAACTATGTCCAAAGTGACTTGGCCGAACCACGAACAACGTATTACGATCAGACATTTCGAAGAGCCTGCACACTGCCTTGCTATTGAGGAAGTACCTAACAGTAAACCTTGGTTTTACGACATCAAGAAGTACCTGAAAAGCAGGAATATCCAGAAAATGCCTCTATCATTGACAAGCGAACCCTGCGAAGGTTAGCTTCAAAATTCTTTCTGAGTAATGGGGTGTGTGATATGGTGGGAGAACTGACTTGGTTGTTTTATGTTTGATCGTAATTCTGCGGATACCAAGAGTCGCCACCGACTTTTCTTTTATCCAATAAGGAAAGGCTGAAAAGAACAAGAAAGACCTTTAGAGATGTTTTCTTGAGTTCTGGGGGTAGATTATGAAAAGGGAAGGTATTAGCACCCTTTTCATCCATGTTTTTCCATGGGCTCGTAGTTTCTTTCTAGATCACTTGCTTTTTGTTTGAATGTGCTTTGTGTTGTGGGTTTGAAAATATTTTTAAAATGTCTTTGTGATGGTTCTCGTTTCTATAAGAACGCGTACAAAGTGTTGTTTCGAAAATAGTTCAAAGAGGTGTTTGTGGAATGTGTTTTTTGAAAGTGTTCTTGAAAAGATTTTTTTGTAATGGTTCTCGTTTCTATAATAACGTGAACAAAAAGATTTTGTCTTTTGAAAAAAAGGTTTTAACGTGAAAATGTTGGTGTAAAATGTTTGGTTGTGAGCAAGCGAGCAACTGGGAGCGAATTTACCTACTCAAAAGGTCTTAAATGTTCTTTTCCTCCTCCTTAGATGTTGTTATCTTACCATTGATTTGGTAAGAAGCCCCATCGTTGGATGTGAAAGGACGGGCATGGGACGTTTGTATAGTCATAGAAGGCAACCCATGGAACGTTTTAGCAATATCGTTTTAGGGACGAGATCGTTTACCAAAGGCAACATCGAGGGTCATCGAGGGACTACGATCTTTTATCGAGGGTCTTTTGCTAAAACGCCCATGTTCGAGGGACGTGACTAATTTCTGATAGGCAACAAGTGAGATTACCCTAAGGGTGCGTGTGTGCAAAGTGTGTTTGATTGCACGCATTTAGTCTTGATTAGGGTGATCTATTTGTTGATTTCATGTCTTGCCATACACACCCTAATTACTAGCATTATATTTGAAAAGCGATAAATTGCAGAAATATAAAGTCCTACGCTATTACAATATTTAGGGATGGGGGTACAAATTTACAAATGGGGGGTTATAAGAATTTAAATCCTATTTAACTATTACAACCATATTGAAATGTACAATGCAAGAAAGAAAAAGGATTTGTTTTGAAAATGGTTTTTTGTCTTAATGAATAAATAAATAAAAGAAATAAATTAACTAAAAAAAGAAAATATTTTTTATGTCTGTTTTTTTTATATTAATAAAAAGGATGTTAATGTTAAAAAATGATAAAAAGGAAAATAACGAGAGAAAAGAATCAGCATGTTGTCGAAAGCAAAGCAACGAGGATCATAAGTTCTGATGTCAGGCGCACTGTGGTTTAGTAAGAAACATCAGAGGAAATCAGAAGTTCTAAGTTGATACACTCTGAGGTCCCGCAAAAAATGTTAGAGGGAAAACACAGAAGTTCTGGGTTGCTACATGCTGAAGTTCTGAATATGAGAGCAGTGAGAAAATCTTAGAAGCTATGTACGTGTTAAAATAGTGGAAAGAACCCAAAAGTTCTGTATTGTGCTAAGACAGTGAGTGAACATCAGAAGATCAGTTTGTTATCAGCATGTGAAAATCAGAAGTTCTAAGTGTTAAAATAGTGAGTGGAAACATTAAAAGTTATGTGCCATGTTTCAACTCTTTCCTCATATTAATCAGCACATCAGCAATTTATTCAGTTCTTAACAAACACGAAATTAGAAGGATAAAAGCACAACAATTTATAGAAGTTCTAATCCTAAATCCGAGCCTAGCCTTAATCAAGAAGTTCTGATCCACAGTTTTTCTACTTATGCAATGATATGGACAACATTAATACTGTGATATTTACATGTTTTAATGATGTTCTGAATGAAAAGATGCAAAGTCAGAAAGACTTACCTTGAATCTGAAGCATGTGCTTGGAACTTGAACTGCTCTCTTCAGATGTTCTGGAGTCAGCAAGAACAACAGAAGAGAAAATGCTAAAATCTTTGATTCAAAGGGAGGAACAAAGGTTTGGTTTTCTGTTTGGGAATTCTGGATTTTTTTACTAAGGTTTCACAGATTTCTTTTTTCTCTTTTGATGATTCTTTCTCTCCAAAATCCCAGCCTGCATGAACGTGTGATAGAGCAACTTATTTATATATGGGACTGTTGTAATTTTTGGGGGAAAACAAATGGGATTTAAACCTTTTCGGTATACTGTTCCATTGCTTTTTAATCACAGTTTTTGTATGCTAATTTGGTGCAAATATAGGGTTTGAGAAAAATGCAGGCGTGGACTAGATCAGTAGCAATTTGGAGTGTTGTGGCAGCTGGTTGCAGGACTGTGCTATAGCAGTACAGCAGGCTGCTCAAACAAGTTTTTTGGGGATTTGTGATGTTCTGATCGAAGAAGACCAGAGTGAAACTCGAAGGGTGATGCTCTGATCGAAGCACATGCTGAAGAGTCGTGTTCTGATTGAGGAATCGTGTTCTGAACCATGTTTGCAAATTCTGACTGCACTTGCATAGAGGCTGGCTCAGAAGTTCTGAAGTATCATATTCTCTTGACACTTAGAAAATTTTCTAAATGTTTAGAAATTCGATTTTTTTTTCAAAGTAATTTCTGACTTCTGATTTTTGATGAACCAATTTCATGTCTTGATGAAATATAATTGTTGAAACCTGATTTTTTATCTAAAAGTCAAAGTTTGACTTTTCATTATGCTTTTGACCATTTTGCCCTTGTGAATGATTTTCTTGAAAAGTTGTAATTCAAGACTTGAAACTTGATAGAAGTAAACCTGAGGGTCCAGGATGATCCTTTGAGAAATGAGAGGGAAAATTTTGGGGTACAACAGCTGCCCCTGTTCAATCTTCTTAAGCCTGAGGATGTAGAGTGCCCAGAAATTTGCACTCGCATGAAGTAATACTGATTGGTGATTTTGGGAATGGGCTTACAGATGCCATTTGGAAGGTGACAGAGAATCGGCAGAGATGGGCTTAAAGATTCCATCCAGAAAAGATTGGTTGCATAAGAGATTCCTTGGCGAGAATTCCTATACCTGCTATTGAGGAGGACTTTGTCAGGGAATGTTGATTTATGTCCTGGGAAGTAGAGTCTAGGAGTTTCGGTTGTCCATCACTCTGCTGGGGAATTAACTCTTGATTGAGGAGGTGAAAGTAGAATTCATATCTGGTCAGGGTTCAGGCTGTACAGCAACTTACTAGAGAAATGTGAAATCGACCATATCTGGTCGGCTTCGGGCCTTATAGTGTTGTAAACTGTTGTTTGGAGATAAGGGATAAGGACCCTAGATAGTAGGGTTACTTCGAGATGAAAGCCTGAATATTAGGGCTTATGGGAAGGAACCTGGATAATAGGGTTACTTCGAGATGAGAGCCTGGATAGTAGGACTATGAGAAGGAACTTGGATAATAGGGTTATAAGAAGGAACCTGGATAGTAGGGCTATGAGAAGGAACCTGGATAGTAGGGTTACTTCGAGTTGAGAGCCTGGATAATAGGGCTATGAGAAGGAACCTGAATAGTAGGGTTACTTCGAGATGAAAGCTTGGATAGTAGGGCTTATGGGAAGGAACCTGGATAGTAGGGTTACTTCGAGATGAGAGCCTGGATAGTAGGGCTATGAGAAGGAACCTGGATAGTAGGGTTACTTCGAGATGAAAGCATGGATAGTAGGGCTATGAGAAGGAACCTGGATAGTAGGGTTACTTCGAGATGAGAGCCTGGATAGTAGGGCTATGAGAAGGAACCTGGATAGTAGGGTTACTTCGAGATGAAAGCTTGGATAGTAGGGCTATGAGAAGGAACCTGGATAGTAGGGTTACTTCGAGATGAGAGCCTGGATAGTAGGGCTATGAGAAGGAACTTGGATAGTAGGGTTACTTCGATATGAGAGTCTGGATAGTAGGGTTACGAGAAGGAACCTGGGTAGTAGGGTTACTTCGAGATGAAAGCCTGGATAGTAGGGCTTATGGGAAGGAACTTGGATAGTAGGGTTACTTCGAGATGAAAGCCTATATAGTAGGGCTATGAGAAGGAACCTGGGTCGTAGGGTTTCTTCTAGATAAAAGCCTGGATAGTAGGGCTATGAGAAGGAACCTGGGTCGCAGGGTTTCTTCAAGATGAAAGCTTGGATAGTAGGGCCATGACATGTATAGCTCCATGGGTTTAATCTTGAACTGTTGAAATTGTTGAGGATAACCATCTTTCTTGAAAAGGTACATGATTAATTATATGCGATGCATGACATGCATTGTGTGATGATGTTTTCAAAATAAATGAGATTATGCTGTATGCAATATGTATGCGCACGACATGATGTATGAACATGAAATGCTATTGTGACATGTCTGGGTCTGGGAAAATAAATCCCTGACTGCTGCTGGAGAGTATAGCATCCCTGACTGTTATAGAGGACTGCGGTTCTTCTACTTCCGCTGGGGATGGTGACCGAAAATGACTATGCTAGAGTTTTACTCCTTGTTGTTTGTGAATATTCTGCCAGGGAGAGACTCTGTATGAGAATAGCTCTGCGGGGGAATGACTATGTTGGAAGGTGGACTTCTGAAGCTAGAGTAATAAGATCTGTTGGGGATTGAGATTTTGTATCCAGAGAAATAAAATCTTCTTGGGGAGATAATAATTTATGATGATCCGCTTGCGATTATGAAATTCGGTTGGGGGATATAGATGTCAGGTTTCTGGACGAACCTGGATAGGGAGATTACTTCCCGTTTTGAGAGAAATGATATCAATGCTTTGATTACCTTTACTCTGTGGGGAATACAGATGCTAAGAGGTCGTATGCGCTGATGATTATGTTTCAAAGCTGTCTCTGTCCCGGTACTGGCTAGACAGAGTAACTGTCGGGTTTTGACATTTCTGGTTTTTGGCCCATGTTTCTTAAGTTACGAGCAATTGTATTTCTGTTTCTTATGTAAATATTTATGAGCAGTAACCATATTCAATGCATATGTCAAGAATAAATCATTGGACGTTTTTACAAAATAAAACAGAAAAGGAAAAACACATAGTTTTCTTTTGTAAAAATGATTTGTATTGATTTTCGAAGTTGGCCTATAATAGGAGTTTTTGTACAAGGAGGATGACGCTCTAGTAAGAGAACGATGTCGTAAGAATAGAAGTTTTACAATATTGTGTAAAAAGAAAACAATTGTGTACAACAATCCCCTTGGGTTCCAATTCTGCTATTGTCATTATGTCTTTGAGCGTCTCACCACTTTGCTTCTTGTCTGAAGCTGACTAGATTGATTGGTGTCGTTCGAGCTCGACGGTTGATACTGAGGTCTGATCGCAAGGTGATCCAATGGGACATAGTGATACGCTTTACATCCCTAACTTTTGCATGGACCGCCCTTTCGGGATTTTAGTCCACCGGGATATCCTTTTTTTCCCAAGCCTCCTTTTCAGATTTTCGACTTGCCGGGTGTACAGATTTTTCTGTTTTCATCCCTTATTTTTTCCCAAACCCTTTTGGTTCGCTGGGAAGCCCTTATTTTTACCTAGGCCAGTCAACCTAGCGGGTATTTTATCATGCGTAGTATCTTTTTACTATGTCTGTATTGAAAGGGAGAGGAAGATTGTCACCGTCTATGATGGTTAGAATCATGGCTCCACCCGAGAAAATGTTCTTAATTACAAATGGCCCTTCATAGATGGGAGTCCATTTTCCCCTGGGATCACCTTACGGCAGTATCATGCGCTTGATTACTAGATCCCTGACTTGATACTCTTGACGTCTGACTTTTTTGTTGAAAGCCTTAATCATCCGATTTTGATACGTCTGACCATGACAGATAGCAGTAAGTCTCTTTTCGTCGATCAAATTTAGTTGATCAGGTCAAGTCTGGATCCAGTCGTCTTCGTTTAAACCAGCGTCTTTCATAATCCTTAAAGAAGGAATCTGGACCTCGATGGGTAGGACTGCCTCTATGCCATATACCATGGAGTAGGGTGTTGCCCCTGTCGACGTCCGTGCTGAGGTACGGTACCCATGAAGAGAGAATGGTAACATCTCATGCCAGTCTTTGTATGTCACCGTCATCTTCTGTATGATCTTTTTGATGTTCTTGTTAGCCGCTTCAACAATGCCATTCATCTTCGGACGGTAGGAAGAAGAGTTATGATGATGTATCTTGAATTTTTTACAGAGCTCGGTGATCATCGTGTTGTTGAGATTTATACCATTGTCGGTGATAATTCTCTCTGGCACACCATACCGACAGATCAGGTTATGCTTGATAAACCGCGCCACAACATTCTTGGTAACGATAGCAAAGGAGTCCGCCTCAACCCATTTTGTGAAGTAATCGATGGAAACTAGGATGAAGTGCTGCCCATTGGAAGCGGTAGGCCTGATTTCTCCGATCATGTCAATGCCCCACATTACAAAGGGCCACAGAGTTGTCAATGCATTCAAAGGAACTGGAGGCACATGCACCTTATCAGCATAAATTTGGCACTTATGACAAGTTCGGGAGTGCTGATAACAATCTACTTCCACATTGGACCAGTAGTATCCTTCCCGTAGGATCTTCTTAGCCATGGTATGTCCACTGGAATGGGTTCCGAAGGTACCTTCATGTATATCTGTCATGATCCTCTCTGCTTTGCTCTTGTCTACACACCATAGTAAGATAGAGTCATGGTTGCGCTTGTACAGGATTCCATTACTGAGGAAGAATTTCGTAGCGAACCTTCTCAGAAACTTCTTATAATTGACAGATGCCCCTTCGGGATACTCTTGAGTTTCGAGGTACTTCTTCACTTCATGAAACCAGGGTTTGTCTGCTACCTCTTCAGCATCAATCTCACAGCAGTGTGCTGGTTTATCTAACCTTTCAATGGTGATTCAGGGAGCTTCGTTGTCCCACCTGACTTTAAACATAGAAGACATGGTAGCTAGCGCGTCCGCTAACTGATTCTCCTCTCGTGGGAAATGTTCAAAGGTTACCTCCTCAAAGTGTGGGAGCAATGTCAGTATGTGCTCTTTGTATGGGATGAGATTCGGATGCTTTGTATCCCATTCACCTTTGATCTGACTTATTACCAAGGTTGAATCCCCGAAGACATTTAAGAACTTGATCCTGAGGTCAATAGAGGCTTTGAGACTCATGATGCAGGCTTCATACTCTGCCATGTTGTTAGTGCAGTTGAAACATAATCGGGCAGTGAAAGGAGTATGACAGCCCTCAGGAGATATGATTATGGCGCCAATGCCATTACCGAGTGCGTTCGAAGCCCCATCGAAAACCATAGTCCATCGATATCCTTCTTCAGGTCCTTCATCCGGTCCAAATTATTCATAGTCAGTCACCAGCATGATATTCTCGTCCGAGAACTCAAAATTCATGGACTGGTAGTCATCCACGGCCTGATGAGCCAAATGATCAGCCAATACACTTCCCTTGATTTCTTTCTGGGTTTTATATTATATATCGTATTCAATTAAGATCATCTGCCATCTTGCTATTCTTCCAGAGAGAGCAGACTTCTCGAGAATGTACTTGACTAGATCCATCTTAGATATCAACAGAGTAGTGTGAGTCAGCATGTACTATCTTAGTCGACGAGAAGCCCATGCCAAAGCATAACAAGTTTTCTCGAGCAATGAGTATCTAGCATCACAGTCGGTAAACTTTTTGCTAAGGTAGTATATTGCGTGCTCTTTTCGACCAGACTCGTCATGCTGCCCCAGCACACACCCCATTGAATTGTCTAGCACTGTTAAGTATAATATCAAAGGTCTTCCTTCAACCGGAGGCATCAGAATTGGTGGTTCTTGAAGGTATTCTTTGATCCTTTCGAAAGCAGTATGGCATTCGTCATTCCACTTTACCATTTGATCTTTTTTCAGAAGCTTGAAAATGGGCTCACAAGTAGCAATTATATGTGAAATGAATCTAGCGATATAATCCAAACGTCCCAAGAAACATCTAACTTCCTTCCATGTACGGGGAGCCAACATCTCTTGTATGGCCTTTACTTTTGCGGGGTCTACCTGAATACCCTTGTCACTGACGAGGAACCCCAGAAGTTTACCAGACCTTACCCCGAAGGTGCACTTATTCAGATTTAGCCTCAGCTTGTATGTCTTCAACCTGTCAAATAGTTTTTGTAGATGGTCGAGGTGCGCTTCTTCATTTTGAGACCTGGTTATCATGTCATCAACATAAACCTCGATCTTATGGTGATTCATATCGTGGAAAAAAGCGACCATGGCTCGCTGATAAGTTGCCCCAACATTCTTCAACCCAAAAGGCATCACCTTGTAACAGAAGGTGCCCCACTGTGTGACGAAGGTTGTCTTCTCCATGTCTTCAGGAGCCATCCTTATCTGGCTATAGCCAGAGAAACCATCCATGAAAGAGAAAATTTTATGTTGTGCGGTGTTGTCAACCAGAACATCAATGTGAGGAAGCAGGAAGTCATCCTTGGGGCTTTCCCAGTTCAGTTCTCTGTAGTATACACACATCTGTACCTTACCGTCCTTTTTAGGTACCGGAACGACGTTGGCAACCCACTGCGGATAAGAGGTGACGGCCAAGAACCCAATGTTGAACTGTTTCATAACCTCTACTTTGATCTTCTCTGACATTTTAGGGTGCATACGGTGGAACTTCTGTTTAACCGAAGGACAATCCTCTTTAGTAGGCAGACGGTGTACCACGATGTCAGTGTCTAAATCAGGAATGTCTTCACATGACCATGCGGAGATCTCAATGTAGTCGTACAACATCTGCATCAACCGCTATTTGATCTTAGATTCCAGATTTGCACCGATCTTGACTTCTTTTCTTTCCATCTTCGTGCCCAAGTTTATTGTCTCAACTGGCTCTTCATGAGGCTGTATAGCCCTCTCTTTCTGTTGTAACAGTCTAGCCAGTTCTCCAGGAACCTCACAATTGTCCTCACCTTCATTCTTGGCTTGGTTGATCGGATTTTCGAAATCATAACTGGCAGTAGCAATATTGTTATCAATGGGATCCAGAGTGGATATGGATCTGTAGTTTGATACGTGAGTGTGTGTAAGAGCATAGTTGTATTGATAAAGTAAAAACAAAAAAGCAAAACAGAGAGCGCAAAATTTGTATGCAAGGAAAGTCCAATGCTTTATTGATGACATATGAAATGACACATAATAACCCTCGCAGATAGAACCATTGTGCCTCGGGTAAGACACAAGGCCAAAAAGTTAAAAAAAAATTATTACAAATTCAGAACAAAAGTAAGATAATTACTGCGGAATAAAAGAAACTGGTATAAAATCTCTAGCCGTCCAGTTACTCGGTCCACCGTTGGTATTCGGGTAGATCCAACTGTCAATGTCAGAGTCTTCCTCATTTTCTTCAACAACGTTGACCCCACGATTGCTGATGCGTATGGGAGGTCCTCCAGCCCGAGCGCGTCGAACAACCCTTTGAGCCCCTGAAGTAAATCCCAAACCAAGTTTGTCAGTTTTGTGAGTAAAATCAGGGTGCTGTCCCCAATTGGTACACCCACCTTCTTTGAACATTGCTCTGGCATCCTTGAGAGAAGCCATCTTCAGAGGAGGTTTGGTGCTGGTGGTAGTCTCGGTTAACGCCAAAATCTGGGGAACCTCTTCGAAGTTTTGACAAGGAGTCTCTATGAATTCCCCGTCCATCTCCACATACCTGAAGGAGTTCAGGTGGCTCACCATATACTCCTCTTCGCCATGCACAGTGAAAATCTTCCCCTTCACCGGATATTTCAGCATTTGGTGCAGTGTAGAAGTAACAGCCCCAGCTTCATCGATCCAAGGATGACCCAACAAACAAGAGTACGATGGCCTGATGCCCATCACGTAGAAGGTGGACTCAAAAGTCTGAGAGCCTACCTTGACAGGGATGTCCACCTCCCCATGCACCATTCTCTTCGACCCGTCAAAAGCCTTTACCACAAAGTTATTGGGCTTTAGGGTCAAGCCTTCACAATCCAACCAATTAAGAGCCTTCTTAGGAATAACATTCAGTGAAGACCCAGTATCCACCAGCACATGAGGCATAGTGGTACCCCTGCATTCGATCGAGACATGCAGAGCATCATTGTGCTTTCTCCCTTTCGGAGTTAAGTCAGCATCTGAAAAAACCAGCCCATTGTCAGTAGCAAGCTGGCCACACAATCTTTGAATTGATCGGTTGAGGTTTCTTGCAGAACATGCGCGGTCTTGAGGAATGCAATCAAAGCCTTTGCATGGGCCTCGGAAAATAACAACAAAGACAACATTAATATCTTAGAGGGGGTCTACCCCAACTGCTCGACCACATTGTAGTCGCTCTTTTTGATTATTTTTAAGATTTCCTCTATCTCTTGCTTAAAGGATTCCACAACAACTTTTCTAGGTGCCTCCTTCCGGGCAGGCTCACCTACAGCTTCTTTGCCTCGAGTCCCAGATGACTCATTGGCAAGGGTAACAACTGGAGTAAGAACACAAGTAGTAGCTGAAATACTAGAAGGAAAAACAGATGGAATAACAACAAGTTTATTGACAGTCTTCAGGGAAATCACGGGAGAGAAAACCCTTCCACTTCTGGTAATCTTGCTGGTCCCAACAATGTTACTGACATCGGGATCAGCCTCTTCATTCTTCAGATCTTGTTTAACGCCATGATAGTAAACATCGGCGCCATAATGCCAAGGGACAGCTTTGTCCGAGGCGTACGGGACATGACAAGGAAAGGTGATTATTAATGGAGAAACTCTCGGAGAGGGTATAATCCTAACAGGTCTTCTCGAGGAGGCCTTGGAAGGATTAGCGTAAATGTTTATAATAGCAACATCTTCGAACGTAACAACTGGAATCAAAGTTTCTCGAACAAAATTTCTCTGCTGTCCATCAGGCGCTGGAAACCTGTCTTCAGCAAATAGCAACCAGAAGGCAGAGATGAACATATGTGGAAACCTTCACCATAACCTGGAAATAAACTTGCCAGCAACAAATTCTTCTTAATAGTCATAAGGGGAGTAGAAACTTCATCAACTAAGGTGACAAACAGATGAGTATCAACGGCATTAACTCCACGGTTGTGCTTAGGCATGAGAGAAGTTAAAATATTGGGCTTCTCTGGAGCATCGAGCTCAATCTCCTGGGATTCAATTAGATCTTGTACCTTATTTCTCATAGCCCAGCAGTCATTTGTATCGTGGCCAGGACTTTCAGAATGATATGCATACCGAGTGTTTGGATTGTACCTAGGAGAGGTGGTATTAGGATTCTTTGGAGCCTCTTTCAAGGTTGCCAAGTTGGATCTCAGCAGATGGGGTAAAACCTCTGTCAATGTCATGTTAATCCGGGTAAACTGCCTTTGTGGTCTTTCTATCCTTTATTGATTGTTGCATTGTGGAGCAGCCACAAGCCTAGGTATCATTACAGCACTTACCATCGTACGGTGTTGAGCTCTGCTCTGACCTCTTGGGCTATAGATAACACTGGCTTCCTTCTTACCAGTGAAGGGCTTCTTTACTAAACTCGAGGAGGTATCTTTCTGTATTTTGCCGCCCTGGATCCTGGCTTCTACCCTTTCTCCAGTTAATATCAGCTCAGTGAAACCAGTCGATGAGCTACTGATCAAATGGTTGAAGAATGGACCAGACATCGTCCCAAGAAACATGTCGACCAACTCACTATCAGACAAAGGGGGTTGGACTCTCCCAGCCAAATCTCTCCACTTCCGTGCATAGTCCTTAAAGCCTTCACCTGCACCCATGGACATACTCTAAAGTTGAGTATGGGTAGGGGCAAGGTCGGCATTGTATTGATACTGCTTATAAAAAGCAGCAGCCAAATCCTCCCAGTTTCAGACATTGGTTCCTTCCAATTGGTAGAACCATTCAAGCTGAGTCCCTGACAGACTGTCTTGGAAGAAGTGAACCCACAAGTTTCTATCAGCAGTGTGAGGCTGGATCTTCCTCACATAGGAACAGAGATGAAGCTTGGGACAAGACACCCTATCATACCTTGCGAAAACCAGAGCTTCAAATTTTTGTGGGATGACTACCCCAGACACCAATCCCAGCTCTTCAAAATCCAGCTCTGGTATTCTCTGGATCTCCATAGCGCTTAACCGATCCTCTAATTGCTTGTACCTGTCCTCAGTGGGAGGATACTGCTCATTATTGTAGTCTGTATCATTGTCATAGACTTCAGGACTAGGGTTCTCCTCCCTTGTTTCTCTCTCTTGATTTTCCCCTTCTTTGGACGAGGAGGTCAGATCGACTGGTTGCCTTAGAGGCCCCCCAAATCTTCTGTCCATATTGAGGGCACCGGCGGGCTTATTCTTCTTCTTCTTCTTCTTCTCTTTCAGGATGAGGGCCTTTAGATCCTCGTGCCCTTTTGCCAGAGTTATGAACATCTGTTGAAATTAGGCATTTTGTGCCTGGAGATCTTTGATGCTTTGTTCAGAAGACATTTTTGCTGAAACAAATAGCGAAGAAGATGAGAAATCTGTATTGGTACCTGCTTATGCAATGTTATGGATGATATGTATATGTAATGATTTCAAGGAAATTAGAGATTCAAATTTGCTTTAGACAAAAAAAAGGGAACATACGTTATATTAATAAATCAAAGCTTGAGTACATCGTGCCTCTTTGGGCTTACAAAGAAATACAAAAACTCTAAGATAAAAATGTTGTACGTATCCTCTTTGGTGCGAGGTAGGTGTTTAGAGTCCGCTCCTCATAAAGCTGTTTGGTGAGCTCCAGATTCTTCTTCTCACTGGCGTAGAATTGGGCCTCGAAAGTGTCTCGTTCCCCCTTAAGTTGTATCCAATCCCTTTGCAAGTTTTCAAGAGAGGTGGGCATGTCAGGGTGCAAGATAGTGTATGGAGCATCTCCTTCCACAACAGGCTCTATGATTACTGGGAGAATGGAGGGGTAAGGCATCATAATACTTTGAGCACGAGCTCGTACCTATTTGAGGTAAGGCTCAGGAGGATGGAATTCTTGTGCCCCAATGTCTTGCTATCTACATTGTTCAACATCCTCCAGGCTCGGATAAACCTCTGGCGATGACCTTGATTGTCACTCTCGTAGTCAAATACTAACCCTTGAATCAGCATCTCATATGGACCATCCCTTCGGGCATAACCAAATTGTCTTAAAGCTAAACAGGGGTTATAGGTGATACCTCCCCTAATTCCAAGTAAGGGGACATTAGGGAATTCTCCACAACGATCGACGATAATAACATTCTCTATAGATCAGGAACACCAATGGATGTCTGAATGTTTGAGCGTCATCACACTTTGCGACCACCTTGAACCTTGCTCGTTCTTCAATACAGATTGGGGAAGATGCAAAATAAACCATCTTGCCAAGAGAGGAGTGCAACACATAAGGATACCTCTTTTCCTCATAGTGCAAGTGTGAAAGGAATGTAGGATGTCTCTAAGCAAAGTAGACATCGGGTTACGAGACATGAAGATTTTGACGGTGTTCACATCTATGAGTTGGTCAGAATTTGGAAACAAAACCATCCCATAGATGAGGAGAGCCATAATTTCCTCAAAAGCTTGCAAATCCAAAGAGTTCCAATAGTTTTGGGCTTTCTCAAACAAGAACTTTTCTAGGAAACCCTTGACACAACTCCTTGTCTCCCAATTAGTTGTGATATCAGATGGTTGCAAGTGTAGAGCTTGACCAATATCTTCGGGATTTGGATCTCTTTCTATAATGTTGAAAGGTAGTTGATTAAGAATGGTAATCCTCAAGAGTTGGGAGAATTCTTCCAAAGTTGGCACAAGTTGATAATCGGGAAATATGAAGCAATGGTGTAGAGGATCAAAGAATTAGAATAGCACCTTTATCATATCTTCATCAGTTTTGGAGGTAACCAAGTTTTGGAGGCGACCATGTATTTCGGTAAATGGAGAATTCTAAGAAATACTTGATGCTAACTCTTTGAGTTAAGGAGGAATCCTTACGAGATTGACTTGAATGGTTTTTTCTGCGAATAGAATCAATGTCCTACAAAACAGAAACAAAGATAAATCCCAAAAATCCTTGAAATGGTTAGTGAGTATGAGTATGATGTTATGATGTTTATGATGTTATGTACAAGTATATATACACAAACAAAGCAAACAAGTCCTTAGGTTTAGGCTTGCATGGAGTCTCATAGGTAAGTACCCTCTTGAAGTTTAGTTGGCTCCAACCTGTCCTAGTAATAGTAACCGGGTTCTAAGGAGCTCAATATCACTGGTTTGTTTCCCTGGGCATTGTTTTAGCGTAAGCCTCTTTAATGGCGACCGAAATATCCCAAAAAACCAAACCTCAATAAGTGTAGTATCGAGTATCTACCAACTTCGGACTGCACCAAAGTCGGTTATCTCACTACGTCCTAATGGCCAAGTTGGTCAAGTAAAGGTTCTAAAAGTTCATTAGTGCTTCATGACATCGCTCAGCGGCCCTGTATTCTCCTTGACTACTCAAGGGCTATCGGTACCCACAAATATGTCGCACTAACATAGCTATTGCTTAGACCATGTCGGTATACCCCACACAGTTTCCACAACGTATTTCTACTTACCTATAAGGTATCCCAAATTCGGGTAGAGGATTCAAACCCAAACAAAGAAACAAAATATAAAGCATACAAGTCAAACAAATGAAACAAACAAATGTGATCTAGCCCTAAGGTAACCCCACTTTAAAATTATTCCCTAGCAGATTCGCCAGTTCTGTGATACGGTGGGATAACTGACTTGGTTGTTTTGCGTTTGATCGCAATTGTGTGGATAGCAAGAGTCGCCACCGACTTTTCTTTTATCCAATAACGAAAGGTTGAAAAGAACAGGAAAGACCTTTAGAGATGTTTTCTTGAGTTCGGGGGTAGATTATGAAAAGGGAAGGTATTAGCACCCTTTTCATCCATGGTTTTCCATGGGCTCTTAGTTGCTTGTTAGATCACTTGCTTTTTGTTTGAATGTGCTTTGTGTTGTGGGTTTGAAAATATTTTGAAAATTTCTTTGTGATGGTTCTCGTTTCTATAAGAACGCGTACAAAGTGTTGTTTCGAAAATAGTTCAAAGAGGTGTTTGTGGAATGTGTTTTTTGAAAGTGTTCTTGAAAAGATGTTTTTGTAATGGTTCTCGTCTCTATAAGAACGTATACAAAAAGTTTGTCTTTTGAAAAAAAGGTTTTAACGTGAAAATGTTGGTGTTAAATGTTTGGTTGTGAGTGTTGGCTCCTAAATTCGACACCCTTGTTGGTTATCAATATGGACCATTAATTATGAGTCAGAAGAGTTTCCTACATAAGAAGGCTTCGACCAGCTGATCATGTCGAAGGCTCATCAAAGAATAACAAGATACTTGGAGAAATTATTTTAAGTGGGAATCTTGTTGTCTTCGACGTCGAAGGAACCTCTCGACAAAGGTACCTGACGCCCAAGGTCGAACGATTTGAGATTTGAACTGTTGGAGGGAAAACGGTTCCCAGCAGTTACCAAGTACAACGTGCCGAGAACAGAAGCGTCGAAAGCTGTGAGCGTGCCATGTGGCGTCATCTCGGAGCAGCGTAACTGCCCAGCGGTTACTTAGGATTTGTTTTAGTATAAATATTAGTTGTTCACGTAGTTTTTGCGTGTGTTCATCATCTTATACAAGCCACTCATTTAGATTCAAGTACCCAGCGTGAGCGAAAGAATCATTGAAAATGTATGTGTGAAACACCATTTAAATTAATCAAAGTCTTTTATATTCAAGCAATTTATCGCTTTTCATTTGCTTATCTCCGTCGAAGTCTTTTACTTAACGCTTTTATTTATTCTATCAAGCTTGTTTTCATGCAATTTACTTAAAAGTGTCTTTACTTTACTGGCATTGATCACCATTAGGATTAGTCAAACTCCAGAAAATCAACCATGTCTTAGGATCAATCTGATCGATCCTGCTAGTCACCAAATAAGTAACCTTTTGGAAGATCAACGGTTGTTTACCAATTTCCACGGTAAACAAATTGGCACGCCCAGTGGGACCTTGTGTTGATTTTTACGATTAACCATTTTATATAAAATATCCTCCTTTTTCGAGAGTATTGCATGTTATTGAGAAGTGGTAGGATATACACCAACGAAACCAATACTAGGAGAAGAAGTGAAGAGATGGAGAATCCGCCAAACGGTGGTGAAATCCCACAAACAAACGTGGGAGCAACAGTTATCCCAACCGTAAGTGAAGTGGTGACCGCTGGTTCAACACCAGCAGTAACGGTTACACAAACGGGGCCATTACCTCCATTTATTGGCCCCAGAATGCCTCTGGGAACTCCCCCACCAAGGTGAAACCAAGGAACTAGGCCATATGTTCCCCCAGGTTTTTCGACAGTCGGTTTAAATCGAGAACCACTCTATGGCATGCCAACTTCTGAATTGGCTAGCCTGACGAATGCTGCGTCCACTATTTTAGACCCTTTAGTGAGTGCCTCTTCGCCACTCCAAGGCTCTGGGGTTGGCATGGGGAACAGGGGTAGGACCCAACTCTTAGGAGGAACGTCCCAAGTAATGCATGGCCTTATGAATGCCTCGACAGCAGTCTTGAGGCAGTAAATGGACGAAAGCAACCACGATATGGTTCAAATGTTGGCACAAACT
The DNA here is from genome assembly GCA_948472305.1 of Vicia faba. NCBI lineage: Eukaryota > Viridiplantae > Streptophyta > Magnoliopsida > Fabales > Fabaceae > Vicia > Vicia faba. Next base: position 232,978,152 of record OX451738.1, read on the forward strand.
TTTAGCACAGTGTTAAACCCTATAATACAAAATACCACCCAGTCGAATCAGCAAATGACAGCGCAAATGGCGCGTCTGGCTGGCCTTTTTGGGGTACCCCAACCTATTCGACAGCCCCAAAGGGCACATATAAGGGGAAACCAAGGTATACTTCTAGAGGAAGAAACCACTATTAATCAAGTCCAGCAGCCTGTCGAAGAAAACCTTAGGGTACGAATGGAACAACCCGGGGTCGAAGAGCCTAGAGTCATAGCCCCATAAGTAAGGATGGTTAATAGAAACCAAAACGCTGACGAAGTAGTTCAGCAGATCCAATACCAGAATATTGGTTTGGAAAATAACTTGACAGCCATGATTGAAAGAATCATGATGCAAAATGGGATGAATACGGGCTTCCGTAGGCCCAACTTTACATCCCCGCTGTCAGAATATGTGTTACAAACGGACTTGCCTCCTAGATGCAAAGTCCCTAAGTTCACTAAATTTTCAGGGTATACGACAGAATCCACTGTCGAACATGTGGCAAGATACTTGATCGAAGCAGGAGAGATTTCAAACAATGAGAACCTGAGGATTAAGCATTTCCCAAGTTCCCTAACAAAGAATGCGTTTACTTGGTTCACAACTCTTCCCCCAAATTCGATCCACCATTGGACCCAGTTGGAGAGATTGTTCCATGAGCAATTCTACATGGGACAAACCAAGATAAGCTTGAAAGAGTTGGCCAATGTAAAGAGGCGATTCATTGAACCTATAGACGAATATCTAAATAGGTTTAGGTTGCTCAAGGCAAGATGCTTTACGCAAGTGCCAGAACATGAGTTAGTCGAAATAGCCGCAGGAGGTCTAGATTACTCCATTAGGAAGAAATTAGACACTCAATACCTGAGAGACATGGCCTAATTGGCCGATAGGGTTCGACAGGTAGAACGCCTTAAAGCTGAAAAAGCCAGGGCGACAAAGACTCATAAAAGAGAAAGGATAGCGTATGTCGAAATGGACGATGAAGATCCAGAAACATTCGACGAACCTATAACCGTCGAAGAAAGTGAGGTCGATTTAGCTGAGTTAAAACAAGGGCCTCCATACTCTTGCAAACTACTAGTCCCCTCAAATGGAAAAAACCCCACTGGTCCTGAAAGGGCCAATGATAGGTTCCCTAAAAAGACTTACAGTTTTGATATTACAAAATGTGATGAAATTTTTGACTTACTTGTAAAAGATGGCCAAATGATAATACCCCCAGGGGTAAAAGTGCCTCCTCTTGATCAAAGAAAGAAAAGAGGCTTTTGTAAATATCATAATTTTCTGGGCCATAAAACATCTCAATGTTTTCTTTTCAGGGATCTCGTACAAAATGCTATCGAAGAAGGGAGGTTGAAGTTCGCTGATACGACCCCCATGACTGTGGATTCTAATCCTTTGCAGGCTGAAGCTCACTATGATGAACCTTCAGAGGTGAATGTGATCGAGGCTTCCAGGAGTCAGGTGAAAAGGCCAGGAATAACTATGGTCGAGGTCACCAAAGATCATCTCAACATGCCAATCTTTGGCAGTTTTTCCGGGAATCTTTCTAGAAAGACAATCAAAGCAGTCAAAAAAGCTGCTGAAGGCCCAAACCTGGAGACAGGTGGAGCCTCAAAATCTGGATCTAAACCCATTTCCTACTTAGCTGCAGCGCAAGGCCAGACAGAAGACCTGGAGGCCCAAATAAGCAGATGACTCTTGCTACTAAAGACAGCGTGAATGTCAATATGGTCGAAATCTCTCAATCGAAAGTTTCAGAGGAGGCCATGAGGCAAGAGCAAGCAAACAGAATGACTTTCCCTCGGGAAAACGAAAATTTGGCAGATTCCTTACAATGATGCCAGAAGAAGAAGTCAGAAGTAATGCTGTGTCCTCGATGCAGCTCTATTTTTGACAAGAAAGCTGCTGAACACATCAAAGGTGTGAGAGCAGCAAATAAAAGAAGGGAAGGTGTTGGTGTTCGACATAACCCCAGAAGAACCTACCAAAAGGGTTCAAATCAAGAAAATAGGCCACTGACTTTTAGGCCTCCAACCAATGTGCCAGTTGATACGTGGCTCAAAACATCGAGTCGAAAGAGACCGAGCGAAGAAAGGTGGCATTCCTTCGAAGTGCCAAGAGGTTCATCTTTGACACTCAAGAAAGAACCTCATGTTGCTGCATCCAAAGTGACCCAGGTATCAAGTAACTACAAGGGAAAGAATCCAATGTCTCGATCCCAATGGAGAAGATACCAAAGGCGGCGCAAGGCTGAGAGGGAAGCTGTCAACGAACCAAAGCCAGATTCAAGTTCAAATGTCCCACAGCGGAAGCAAAGAAAGCCTTTGGAGAGGGAACCAGTGACCAATAGACTGGTATGGCCTAACCAAGGCGAAGTTGGTGACAAAGTTGAATCTGAGTCTGATGACACCCTAGATATCATGGTGAATAAAGTCTCAGTTCTGCCAAGAGAGTTCAACCGCCAGATGGAGGTCGAATCGAACGACTGGGAAGTCGAACAGGAAATGGCCAAGCATAGGCCAGTGTGCTACTTCGTCATGGATAATAGCTGTACTGAAAAGCAAAATGGTTTTTTCGAACCACCTACGGAGGCGATGAAAAGTCACCTCAAGCCTTTGTTCATAAGGGCAAAACTCGAAGAAGCCACTGTAAACAAGATCTTGGTGGACTGTGGGGCAACCATCAACATAATCCCCCACTTAATGCTAAGAAAAATAGGCAAGAGTGATGAAAACATTAAGCCTCATAACATGGTCCTGTCGAATTATGAAGGCGGAATAGGGACCACTATGGGTGTGATCCAACTAGACCTCAAAGTAGGATCCATCCTTCGACCAACTATGTTTATGGTCATATCGGCTAAACCAAATTATAATCTATTGTTGGGCCGAGAATGGATACATGGTGTTGGAGCAGTACCATCATGAATGCACCAAAAGTTAATATTATGGCGTCCTGATGGAATTGTCGAGAATATAGAAGCAGATTAGAGCTACTACTTGGGCGAAGTAAATCACCTAGGGAGAGCTGACTTCGACAAAAATTTGGCTCACATTGGGCCATGCCCAGCACCTGACTTCGACATGGCGCCAGCGCCAAATGCTTTTTGTTCCTTGTACCTGCACCCTGATCATGGGTTTCAATGGACAAAGAATACTTGTCCCAGATAGATTTCAGTGGGTTAACTGATATCTAGTCAACTGGTCGGGGAAGTGAATTCAGTGATAATTACTGAGTCACAATCACTACAGTGAATTTCGGCTTACGTGGCCGAAACAAGGATGATAGCGGCTCTCGAAGCCGAAGTAAAATATATGGCTACCCAGGCCAGCGACCAAGAGCTACCTTCTGCAGGTCCTGGAAAAGATTTCGACCCAGAACCACTAGATATAGGCCCTGGAAAAGATTTTGATCCAGAACCTCCTGATATCATGACAGAAGGAATGCAGGATCAAAGGCTCGACGCCATCTATGACGATGAGCCTTTGGGATTCGAAAAGGATCCCCTGGAGAACAACATCAAAATGTTAGCACAAGATCCTTTAGAAGAAATCAACTTGGGCGAAGGGTTAGAGAAAAGGCCAACTTACATCAGCGCCAAAATAGACCCAGAGCTCAGGGTTGAAGTGATCCAGTTACTAAAGGAGTTCAAGGACTGCTTTTCATGGGATTACGACGAGATGCCTGGTCTCGACAGAGGATTGGTAGAACTTCAGTTGCCAATCAAACCTGGAAAAAAGCCAGTCAAGAAAAGTCCAAGACGCTTCGCTCCAGAAATACTGTCGAAGATCAAAACGGAAGTCGAAAGACTGCTGAAGTGCAAATTCATACGAGCTACGAGATATGTTGAATGGATTGCAAACATTGTGCCAGTAATTAAGAAAAATGGTACGTTGAGGGTATGTATAGACTTCAGAGATTTGAATGCTGCGACACCCAAAGATGAATATCCTATGCCGGTGGCGGAAATGCTAGTCGATTCTGCCGCTGGCCATGAGTACCTGAGCATGCTCGATGGTTACTCAGGATACAATCAAATTTTCATTGCTGAAGAAGATGTGTCGAAAACAGCTTTTCGATGCCTCGGGGCTTTAGGCACTTACGAATGGGTAGTGATGCCTTTTGGCCTAAAAAACGCTGGGGCAACATATCAGGGAGCGATGAACTCTATCTTCCATGATTTTATTAACACTTTTATGCAAGTGTATATTGATGATATTGTTGTAAAATCTGTTTCCAGGAAGAACCATATAGACCACCTTCGACAATCGTTTGAAAGAATGGGAGAACATGGTCTGAAGATGAACCCTTTGAAGTGTGCGTTCTGTGTAAAAGCTGGAGATTTCCTGGGCTTCGTAGTCCATAAGAAAGGAATCGAAATCAACCAGAACAAGACAAAGGCAATCTTGGAAGCGAAAGCGCCAACAAACAAGAAGAAACTGCAATCTCTGTTCGGCAAGATAAATTTCTTGAGGAGATTTATATCTAACCTAAGTGGAAAAGCTCAAGCCTTCTCACCCTTACTTCGACTGAATAAGGAAGGATTCGAGTGGGGGCAAGAGCAATAGGAAGCCTTCGACAAGATCAAAGGGTACCTCACCAAGCCGCCTATTCTGGTGCCTCCTCGTAGCAATAGGAGTATGAGATTGTACATAGCTGCATCCGACAAAACTTTGGGAAGCATGTTAGCCCAGGAAGATGAAAATGGAGTCGAAAGACCCATTTACTATCTTAGAAGAGTTTTGAACGATGCAGAAACTAGATATAGAGAAGTTGAAAAATTATGTCTATGTCTTTATTTCTCTTGTACAAAGCTCAAACAATATATAAAACCAGTTGATGTGTATGTTTCGTCTCATTTTGATGTTTTCAAATACATGTTGTCGAAACCCATTTTACACAGCCGAATTGGCAAGTGGGCGCTAGCATTAACTGAGTATTCATTGACCTTTATGCCTCTCAAGGCAGTAAAAGGGAAAGTGGTAGCAGACTTTATAGTCGACCACTCAATTCAGGTTGAAAATATAAATTACGTGGAGATAGAGCCCTGGAAATTCTACTTCGATGGTTCCAGCCATAAAGATGGAACAGGGGTAGGGGTCTTAATCATTTCTCCAGAAAAAATTCCAACAACATTCAAGTACAAGATAGAAGGTACTTGTTCGAACAATGAGGCTGTGTACGAAGCTCTAATTACTGGCCTTGAGATATTGTTGGAATTGGGGGCAACTCGAGTCGAAATAATGGGAGATTCAGAGTTAGTCATTAAGCAAGTCACAAAAGAGTATAAATGCATAAGAGAAAATCTTATTATGTACTTTGTGATAGCGAATCGTTTATTGAAAAAAATTGAAGTGGTTAACATTCAACACATACCTAGATTGGAAAACCAAGTAGCCAATGATTTGGCACAAATTACATCTGGGTACAAAATTTCAAAAACAAGATTACAAAGAGAAATCGAAGTTCGAGAAAAAATAAAAGCAACCAGCCTGTCTCCAACAGATTTGGAATCGACAAGACTAGGGTATGCTGATCAAAGGAACTTTGAAATTTCGTTCATAGACAATTTGTCCAAGCAAGATTGGAGGAAACCCTTTGTAGATTATCTACAAAATCCAGCAGCTTTGACAGAACGAAAAATAAAATATAGGGCGTTGAGTTACGTACTCATGGGTAATGAGTTATTCAAAAAGACGCCTGAAGGGGTATTGCTAAAGTGCTTAAGCGAAACTGAAGCATACATAGCCCTTTCGACTATGCATGCTGGAGCATGTGGGGCTCACCAAGTAGGCCATAAGATGAAATGGTTGTTGTTTCGACAAGGACTATACTGGCCCACTATCTTGAAAGATTGCGTTGAGTTCGCGAAGGGTTGCCAGGAATGTCAAGTCCATACGGGCATCCAACATGTACCAGCAAGCGAACTTCACTCAATAGTGAAACCTTGGCCTTTTAGAGGATGGGCGTTGGATCTTATTGGAGAGATTCGACCAGCATCATCAAAGAGCCAGAAGTATATACTGGTAGGCCTTGATTATTTCACTAAATGGATCGAAGCTATCCCTTTAGTCAATGCAGACCAAGAAAATGTCATTGAATTTATTCAAAAGAACATTATATACAGATTTGGAATCCCTGAGACTATAACAACTGATCAAGGGTTTGTGTTTACTGGTCGGAAGATGCAGGAATTCGCTCAAGAAACAGGCTTTAGACTCCTAACATCAACACCTTATTATGCATAGGCAAATGGTCAAGTCGAGGCAGCGAATAAAATAGTGATTGGCCTTATAAAAAAGCATGTAGGAAAGAAGCCAAAAAATTGGCATAAGACGTTAGACCAGATCTTGTGGGCTTGTCGAACGTCCCCAAAAGAAGCCACAGGTACAACACCATATCGGCTAACTTTCGGTTATGACGCAGTACTGCCAGCAGAAATTTGTCTTCAATCAGCGAGGGTTCAGAGACATCAAGATATTCCCTCTGAGGTTTATTGGGATATGATGTTAGACGAACTAGTAGATTTAGACGAGGAAAGACTACGAGCTCTCGACCTACTGAGAATTCAGAAGAAAAGAGTAGAAGACTCTTACAATAAGAAAGTAAAACCTAAGGCATTCTTGCCTGGAGAATTAGTTTGGAAGGTGATTCTCCCCATGGATCGAAGAGATCGAAGCATGGGAAAATGGTCACCCAAGTGGGAAGGACCGTTCAGAATTATCCAAATTTTTTCTGGTGGAGCTTATGAGGTCGAAGAGTTAAGCGAAGATAAAAGACTCTTGAGAGTAAATGGCAAGTATTTAAAAAAATGTAAACCTATACTCCAAGAGATCAAAATAAATAACAGTTAATGACTAAGTTAACCATAAAGAGCCAAAATGGAAAATGATATATTGATTAACCAAAATGGTTGCATTGTATTACAAAAATTACAGTACATGGTCAATGAGGTGCTGAGCAAATTAGAAAGGGATGGAAGCTTTAAGTCGAAGATATTTGGCTCGCTGCAACTCCAACCGTTTGTTACACAAGGCATTCGCCTGAGAAAGTCTGGCAATCTGGTCATCTAGGGCTTGGGCCCTTTCAGCGAACTCTAGGCCTCGAGTAACTTCATCTTGGCTCTCTGCGTCCGAAACAGTCGAAAGGAGTTCCTCTTTGCGCTTAGTGTTAGCGTTTAATCTGGCCTCCAACTCCTCGATCTGCGCCCTTATAGAGGCGTTATCTTGATCTATGGCTTCGATTTCCAGATGCTTAGACGTCTTCTGTTTCGACAATTCTGCAATTCGAGAAGTCGATTCAGCTACTTCAGTCCAAGCATAAGAACTCTTGCCATGCAGTGTTTCGAGTTGGCTGTTGAACCCCCTTCGACGATTATAGTCCGCAGAGACTTGGTCAATAATGGAGTATAACTCCAAGATGAAGCTGAAAATTTCTATAGAAACAGCAAGCAAATCAACTGCACCCAAGACAGCTCCCAAACAAGACTGGGCAGTAGGATCCCCCTCCAAATCCTTCATCAGATCCTTCTTGAAGAACTGAGCTTTGACTTTCTTTAAGACCTCATCGAGAGGAGAAGTCGAAGTAGACTTCCCTGATGCAGTAGAAGAATCATGGCTAGGGTCAGATGAATTCTCCCTGCTCTCAATGATGGCATTCAGGTAGCCAATTGGATCATTTTTCTTCAAAAGGGCCAAATCTTCTTTAGACCTGGGCTTTGTCGAGGTTATCGTTTCTGCAGCAGTGGTGGCTTGGGGCTGAGTTTGTTCAGCAGCGTCAGCATCAACATGACCATCTTCATCATGTTGCTCTTCTATCTCATTGACCACTTGAGCTTCCTCCTGGAGGTGTTCCTCTGTTTCAGCAAGGACTTCATCATCCACCAGTTCCTCCTCTCATTGTCTACTATGGTCAGCAGAGTCTTGTGGCTCCGAAGCTTGATTTACTTCGTTAGCAGAACTGACGAAAGAAGAAGGATGGTGAATGGGTTCCCCTGCGCTGTTTACAAAGGAATCAGAGTCTTCGACAAGATGCCCAGTTGGTGCTGAAGTTCCAGCGGTCTCCTGAAAATAGAAGAGAAAAAATATTTTGGTTTAGAGAGATGCACAATCGAATGTGATCTTCGACACCTAAGTTAAAAGTAGTCGAAAGCACTACCTGTAGAGGAACTTCAGCCCCAGGGCTAGAGTTTTCACTCTCAACGGGTTTGTTGAGCAAGACGTTTAGCTCCTCCTCCGTGGGCTCTTCAATGATCACCAGAGGTGGCCTGGGTTTGTTCCCTGCGACCTTGATTCTTATCGTAGGTCGAGGCTCAGGAGCAGGGGCAGCCTTCTTCACCTTTCTTCGTTTGAGAGGAACTGGGGGAGATTCGTCCTCGTCGCCACTCGAAGATTCGACCGTTAATGCAGGTCGCTTCTTAGGCGAAGGACTCTGAAAACCCCAAATGGAGTTGGTTTAGAACGCAGCATTGAAAACCAGGATGTTTAAAACCAGCAGGAAATAAGAAAATTTTGTTACCTGTGCTGGAGGTTTTGTAGAGGGACCTCCACCCTGATGGCTGTCTGTGGCCTTCTTTGCCACAGGTTTTCGAACAACTGAAAGAAGACACGTTCACAAGTTATAATTGACAGCTATAGGTCGAAATGGAAAGACAAATATAATTTGAAGAGGGAACGTACATTTCTTTATTTTGTCGAGAACCAAGACGAAGGACTTCTGGAGTTCGTATGCAAAATCCTTTTCGTCGAAAAACTCTTCGACATAATATCTCTTCCACCAGCCTTCAAAAGATGGTGAACAGAGGAAGTTGAGTTGGTAGTCGAACAATGATAGTACGGTCCGACCAACGTACCTACCAATATGCTTGGTAGCAGCATCCTCGGAGTAGTCATTACAAAAGTACAACACTGATTTCTCCCTAGGGTAAATGGGAGAAGGAAGCGATTGGATAATGCCAAACTATCGAGAGACAAGATTTGGCTGGTAAGCAATCAGGCTCAGATGATTCTTTGAACTCTTGAAGCGCAATGGCATTATCCTGGGAGTGAGAAACGCTTCCCACAGTGTTGTGTGTTCTTCGAGGTGAGGATCCTCTGATGACTTGGGATGGGGCCTGGTGAACCACCCTGGACCAAACTTCCGACTGGCGAAAGGAGCCATGGTCGAGGTAAATTCCTTCCTCCCTGCAAACATATGAACGAAGTTTGCAAAGGTATTTTGGAGTTCCAGCCCATCCTCAGTGGGAGTCAATAAGGCAAGCCTGGTGCCTTCGACACGCCTTCTGGCTATCTCAGGAGCCTTTTCGTTTATTTGAGCCTTCTGGGGTAGAAAAGACTCAAAAGTGGCATTTAGCCATAGTTGTAGTAGACAGAAGGGTCTAGCAAGCAGCAAGCTGGCTCTATTTTCTATTATTTTTAATTGAGTCGCTCCACTGCTTATTGACTCATATAGGTTCGCCAGTATTAATTCGGCCAAACAGATGTTTTAACCGTGATGAAGCTGAGTAGCAAGGGTGACCATTTTCTTCGTCACCTATAGGGATTTCGTGCAGAACACGAAGCGTGACAGCCAAAGGGCTAGAAACGCAATGTGCTCCACATCTGTCACCACAGTCGTCGATTTGTCATGGTAGTGGTTAATGAAGGTGGTATAAGTGGGTTTGGTAGCTGAAAACCCAATCTGGTCTTCAGACATTTCCTCTGGGTCGAAGTAATCCCCAGTTGGTCGAAGACCAGTAATAGCAGCCACGTCGAAGAGAGTGGGTTTATCATTCAACAAGGCAGGTGGAAGGTGAAGTGAGTATAGTCCCAAAATAGCAAAGAAGCTACCAGCATTTCAGGACAATAGTTGAGACCAGTTTTGGACAGCATGACTAGGTCATAAATCCCCATGCCCTTCCAAATCAAAGCCTGGCACTTCTCCATCTTGTCGAGCCAAGCGTTGTATTCTGGTGTAAGGTTAGGGCTAGACCTAAAAGCCCTAACCCCCCTGTTGAAGAACTGAAGATCTATTTTTTCTTTTGCAGGATCTTCGGTATCGTCTGTCGCCTTCTTGGAGCACCCAATGGGCTTGAGTGCCTCATGCACAGGGAAGAAACCCTCGATTTTCGTTGGGTCAGCAATGCATGCAGATAGAGGACCGGACATGGTGAAAACCTGGTTGGAATATCCAATAGGAATCAGCAGTTGAGAAGGATAAGTTTCACGCTCAGCATCTCCCATGGGTTCGGGAACCCTTCGCATCCTCATGGAGTTAACTATTGGAGCGGTTGAAAAGATTTTCGGTTGAGTAGTTTTAGAGGGAGTGCTAGATCTGGGGACATTGGAAGAACGAGAACGTGAAGCCATTTCTTGGTTTAAGATGAAGATGGATGAAGAACAGAGGTTTCTGGGTTTGGAGAGGAAGAAGCAAAAGTTTTGCTTGCAAGAATTTTTGTTCGACTTAACGCTTGGATGAAGGAAAGCGTAAAGAGTCCAACAAGGGGCGCTTAGCTCTATTTATAGTGATTGGAAAATCACAAGACTCGGGGTCATTTAATGTCTCAGACAAGAGTGGGGCACGTGGCACTCATTTGGTGATGTAGCCGTTCTGAAGAACGGAAGCGGTGCAGCGTGCGTCCTCGATTTCGGGAAAATAGTCTTGATGACAATATGTGAAGGGACATCGGGCGTGCCAAACGCCTTACTGAAGTGACATCTTGGGAACAGGTGAAATGATGACTTTTTGAGATTGTCAGTTGGTTGGTAGGAGACAAAAAGCGCACAAACTAATTTGTGGCTAAGAGTGAAGGACAGGTGTCGAATGGAATATCAAAGAATGCCTTTTTCTTTTTAGTGTCGAAATAAGACATTCTTGGGGGGCAATTTGTTGGCTCCTAAATTCAACACCCTTGTTGGTTATCAATATGGACCATTAATTATGAGTCAGAAGAGTTTCCTACATAAGAAGGCTTCGACCAGCTGATCATGTCGAAGGCTCATCAAAGAATAACAAGATACTTGGAGAAATTCTTTTAAGTGGGAATCTTGTTGTCTTCGACATCGAAGGAACCTCTCGACAAAGGTACCTGACGCCCTTGGTCGAACGGTTTGAGATTTGAACTATTGGAGGGAAAACGGTTCCCAACAGTTACCAAGTACAACGTGCCGAGAACAGAAGCGTCGAAAGCTGTGAGCGTGCCATGTGGCGTCATCTCGGAGCAGCGTAACTTCCCAGCGATTACTTAGGATTTGTTTTAGTATAAATATTAGTTGTTCACGTAGTTTTCGCGTGTGTTCATCATCTTATACAAGCCACTCATTTAGATTCAAGTACCCAGCGTGAGCGAAAGAATCATTGAGAATGTATGTGTGAAACACCATTTAAATTAATCAAAGTCTTTTATATTCAAGCAATTTATCGCTTTTCATTTACTTATCTCCGTCGAAGTCTTTTACTTAACGCTTTTGTTTATTCTATCAAGTTTGTTTTCATGCAATTTACTTAAAAGTGTCTTTACTTTACTGGCATTGATCACCATTAGGATTAGTCAAACTCCAGAAAATCAACCATGTCTTAGGATCAATCTGATCGATCCTGCTAGTCACCAAATAAGTAACCTTTTGGAAGATCAACGGTTGTTTACCAATTTCCACGATAAATAGTGAGCAAGCGAGCAACTGGGAGTGAATCTACCTACTCAAAAGGTCTTAAATATTCTTTTCCTCCTCCTTAGATGTTGCTATCTTACCATTGATTTGGTAAAAATCCCCATTGTTGGATGTGAAGGAACGGGCATGGGACGTTCGTATAGTCATAGAATGCAACCCATGGAACGTTTTAGCGATGTCGTTTCAGGGACTAGATCGTTTACCAAAGGCAACATCGAGGGACTACGATCTTTTATCGAGGGTCTTTTGCTAAAACCCTCATGTTCGAGGGGCATGACTAATTTCCGATAGGAAACAAGTGAGATTACCCTAAGGTTGTGTGTGTGCAAAGCGTGTTTGATTGCACGCATTTAGTCTTGATTAGGGTAATCTATTTGTTGATTTCATGTCTTATCATACACACCCTAATTACTAGAATTATATTTGAAAAGCGATAAATTGCGGAAATATAAAGTCTTACGCTATTACATTATTTAGGGATGGGGGTACAAATTTACAAATGGGGGGTTATAAGAATTTAAATCCTATTTAACTATTACAACCATATTTAAATGTACAATGCAAGAAAGAAAAATGATTTGTTTTGAAAATGGTTTTTTGTCTTAATGAATAAAAAAAAAAGAAATAAATTAACTAAAAAAAGAAAATATTTTTTATGTCTTTTTTTATATTAATAAAAAGGATGTTAATGTTAAAAAATGATAAAAAGAAAAATAACGAGAGAAAAGAATCAGCATGTTGCCGAAAGCAAAGAAACAGGGATCAGAAGTTCTGATGCCGGGCGCACTGTGGTTCAGCAAGAAACATCAGAGGAAATCAGAAGTTTTGAGTTGATACACTCTGAGGTCCTGCAAGAAACGTTAGAGGCAAAACACAGAAGTTATGGGTTGCTACATGCTGAAGTTCTAATGTGAGAGTAGTGAGAAAATCTTAGAAGCTTTGTACGTGTTAAAACAGTAGGAAGAACTCAAAAGTTATGTATTGTGCTAAGACAATGAGTGAACATCATAAGTTCAGTGTGTTACAGCGTGTGAAAATCAGAAGTTCTAAGTGTTAAAACAGTGAGTGGAAACATCAGAAGTTCTGTGCCACGTTTTAACTCTTTCCTCATATTAATCAGCACATCAACAATTTATTCAGTTCTTAACAAACAGCAAATCAGAAGGATAAAAGCACAACAGTTTATAGAAGTTCTAATCCTAAATCCAAGCCTAGCCCTAATCAAGAAGTTCTGATCCACAGTTTTTCTACTTATGCAATGATATGGACAACATTAATACTGTGATATTTACATATTTTAATGATGTTCTGAATGAAAAGATGCAAAGTCAGAAAGACTTACCTTGAATCTGAAGCGTGTTCTTGAAACTTGAACTACTGACTTCAAATGTTCTGGAGTCAGCAAGAACAGCGGAAGAGAAAATGCTAAATTCTTTGATTCAAAGGGAGGAACAAAGGTTTGGTTTTCTGTTTGAGAATTCTGGATTTTTTTATGAAGGTTTCACAGTTTTATTTTCTCTCTTTTGATGATTCTTTCTCTCCAAAAGCCCAGCCTGCATGAACGTGTGATAGAGTAACTTATTTATAGATGGATTTGTTGTGGTTTTTGGGGGAAAACAAATGGGATTTAAACCTTTTTGGTATACTGTTCCATTGCTTTTTAATCACAGTTTGTGTATGCTAATTTGGTGCAAATATAAGGTTTGAGAAAAATGCAAGCATGGACTAGATCAACAGGAATTTGGAGTGTTGTGGCATCTGGTTGTAGGACTGCGCTATAGCAGTGCAGCAGGCTGCTCAAACAAGTTTTTTGGGGCTTTGTGATGTTCTGATCGAAGAAGACCAGAGTGAAACTTGGAGGGTGATGCTCTGATCGAAGCACATGCTGAAGAGTCATGTTCTGATTGAGGAATCATGTTCTGAACCATGTTTGCAAATTCTGATTGCACTTACATGGAGGCTGACTCAGAAGTTCTGAAGTATCATATTCTCTTGACACTTAGAAAATTTTCTAAATGTTTAGAAATTCAATTTTTTTTCAAAGTAATTTCTGACTTCTGATTTTTGATGAACCAATGAAATGTCTTGATGAAATATAATTGTTGAAACCTGATTTTTGATGTAAAAGTCAAAGTTTGACTTTTCAGTGTGCTTTTGACTGTTTTGCCCTTGTGAATGATTTTCTTGAAAAGTTGTAATTCAAGACTTGAAACTTGATAGAAGAAAACCCGAGGGTCCAGGATGATCCTTTGAGAAATGGGAGGGAAAATTTTGGGTTACAACAGGGTGGTAAACTAAGACATGGTGCTAATCAGGTGTGTGGAGAAGCAAGAAGCAGATACGCCTATGAGAGAAATCCACGAGGGTACTTTCGGAACTCATACAAATGGTCATGCCATGGCTAGAAAGATTCTGCGAGCAGGGTATTATTAATTAACAATGGAAGTCGATTGTTATCACTACACGAAGACGTGTCATAAATGTTAGATCTATGCCGATAAGATAAATGTACCACCGAATTCTATGAACGTCATGAGCTCCCCTTGGCCATTCTCAATGTGGGGAATTGATATGATTGGCATGATCGAGCCGAAAGCATCCAAAGAACACCGCTTTATATTGGTAGCCATCGACTACTTTACCAAATGGGTAGAAGCAGCGTCCTACGCCAACATAACAAGACAAGTGGTTATACGCTTCATCAAACAGAATATTATATGCAGATACGGTGTCCTAAGCCGGATAATTACAGATAAGGGGTCCAATTTAAACAACCAGATGATGAAGGAACTATGCAAAGACTTCAAAATCGAGCATCATAATTCCTCACCATACAGACCAAAGATGAACGGGGCCGTCGAGGCAGCCAACAGAAATATCAAGAAGATTATCCAGAAGATGGTAAAGACATAAAAAGATTGGTACGAAATGCTTCCCTTCGCTCTACATGGCTATCGCACTTATGTACGCATATTAACAGGCGCGACTCCTTTCTCACTAGTATATGGCATGGAAGCGGTACTCCCGGTAGAAGTTGAGATACCATCACTTCGGGTTCTGAGGGAAACAAAGCTGGAAGAAGCAGAATGGGTGCAAACACGGCTTGATCAGCTCAACCTTATTGAAGAAAAATGATTGACAACTTTGTGTCATAGTCAGCTACATCAGAAGAGAATGAAGAGAGCCTTCGACAAGAAAGTACGCCCTCGAATATTCAAGGAAGGGGTTCTAGTGCTCAAGAAGTTTCTACTACCTCGCCTCGATTCACGTGGTAAATGGACACCCAACTACGAAGGTTCATACGTAGTCAAAACAGCATTCTCCGGAGGTGGTCTCATCCTCACAACAATGGATAGGGAAGAACTACCGCATCCGGCAAATTCAGACGCAGTCAAAAAATACTATGTATAAAAAGCTCGCTAAGCTCGAACCCCAAAAGGGAGACTTAGGCAAAAAGGAGCGTCCCGGTGGATCGAAAACCCTAAAGGGAGGTCCAGGAAAAAATTAGGGGCCTATAACAAAAAAAAAACTATCCCGGTGGATTGAAAACCCGAAAGGGCAATCTAGGAAAAAGTTAGGGATTTCATACAAAGAAATAAAGAACAAAAATACTGCGATCTAAGAACTACGACTACGAACCACGGAGGGAAAGATAGATTGGAATCATACAACTCATAAGCAAAGGAGATAATATCATCAAAGGATATTGGGGAATAGTAGTAGCGATTATCATTTTTCATTGCCATTTACTGTTTTAAAATTTTCTGTAATTACCTATTTCTAGGAATTACATCTTATATTCTCGCCTACTCAGAGGCATATCAATAAAACATTTGCTTTCTTTACATCTTTCGAATTATGTTTTTCTTTTCTTATATTTGTTTACAAAATACTACGATTATTACTTGTGAATATTGTCTTGAAATAATTTCGGGGAAACTAACAAAATAAAAGCATTTAACAAAACATTGGAAAAAATTTTTGGTTAAATATTGAAAGAAAATCCACGTCTACGTCCATACACATGGATACGCCCACGTCTATGTCCATGCACATGTCTACTCCTGCGTCAACAAAATAAATTCTATACATATGTTCGCGTCCAGGTCTGCACTTACAACATAAGAGTCTAGGCATATGCCAATATCTACGTTTACATTCACGCATGCGCTTGCAACACATAAAATCAACATTCAAAGACTTACTAGCCCTCGCTCACCGTATTCAAATCAAATTCAACAAAGCTACAACGACACCACAACGCCAGGGGAGTGATAACTCTAAGCCAATGGTTTAAAGGAGAGAATGACAAAAATAGTCTTCATAGCATTTCAAAGCATACATGCATTTTATACACATTGCATACGTACACCTGGAATATCCATATCAAACATCAGACACATTGCAAACATACATACGATTCAATACACATATGCTCAGGGTTCCATCCCGGTATCAAACATCATACGCCTGTATCACACAGCAAACAAACAATCCTACCCTCGAGTCAATCATCTAAGGGTCAATCAATAAAAGACTTCTCCTGCGATGCAACCCGTCACCTAAGTCTCCATACAGTGATTAGTTCTTTACAAAGTAGTCCATTACCTAAGTCTTCATGCAGTAATGAACAACACTCAATACATTTCCTCTAAGCCACAATGTATTATCCAAACTCAACACATTTCCTCTAAGCCGCAATGTATTATCCAAACTCAACACATTGCCTCTAAGCCGCAATGTATTATCCAAATTCCACACATTGCCTCTAAGCCACAATGTATTATTCAAACTCAACACATTGCCTCTAAGCTGCAATGTGTTATCCAAACTCAACACATTTCCTCTAAGCTGCAATATATTATCCAAACTCAACACATTGCCTCTAAGCCGCAATGTATTATCCAAACTCAACACATTGCCTCAAAGCTTCAATGTATTATCCAAACTCAACACATTGCCTCTAAGCCGCAATGTATTATCCAAACTCAACACATTTCCTCTACACTGCAATGTATTCTCAAAACTCAATACATTGCCTCTAAGCCGCAATGTAGTCTCAAAAGTCTGTACATTGCCTCTAAGCCACAATGTATTCTCAAAACTCAGTACATTGCCTCTAAGCGGCAATGTATTCTCAAAAATCAGTACATTGCCTCTAAGCCGCAATGTATTCGCAAAACTCAGTACATTACCTCTAAGCCGCAATGTATTCTCAAAACTCGGTGTATTGCCTCTAAGCCGCAATGTGTTCTCAAAACTCAGTACATTGCCTCTAAGCCACAATGTATTCTAAAAACTTGGTGCATTGCCTCTAAGCCGCAATGTATTCTCAAAACTCGATACAATTGCCTCTAAGCCGCAATGTATTCTCAAAACCCAGCTTATCGCCTCAGACTTCACGCAGCGATTCGCGAACCAAGCCCATTGCCTCAGACTTCATGCATCAATGAGTTCCTTTATTCTGCAACACAGATCATCGCCCCAGACTTCATGTAGCGATGCTCACAAAATACAAAACCCAGCCTATTGCCTCATACTTCACACAGCGATTTGTGAACCTAACCCATTGCCTCCGACTTCATGCAGCAATGTGTTTCTTTATTCGGTAACATAAATCATCGCCTCAGAATTCATGTAGAGACACTAGAAAATAAAACTTAGCTTATCGCCTCAGACTTCACGCAGCGATTCGCGAACTTAACCTGTTTCCTCAGACTTCATGCAACAATGTGTTTATTTTGCGACACAGACCATCGCCTCAGACTTCATGCAGCGATGCTCAAAAATGCAAATTTATCCTATCACCTCAGACTTCATGCAGTGATATACGAACCAAGCCCATTGCCTCAGACTTCATGCAGTGATGCTCAAAAAATACTAAACACCGATCATCGCCTCATACGTCACATAGCGATTCGCGAACATAACCCATGGCCTCAGTCTTCAAGCAGCCATGCATCATCAATCATTATTGTATTCATCCTCCAAATGGGTGAATGATCAAAACTAAATCAAGACATACAAAATTATGCTTTTAAGGTCAAAGACTATCTGCCTCGTTATCAAACCCTGGCAAGCGATACATCATAAGCTTTGCCTGCTTCCTTAAGACTCGTAAGGGTATGCTATATCAGTATAACCTCATGTTTGTTGGACAAATTTTGGGTTATTTCAAGTATTTAATAAACTCCCAATCAGAATGCGTAAGACTTGTGGTTTCTCACGCTATTCGATTGGAAGATGATTGAATAGGAGCAGCTGTCGTATCCAAAAATTGTTCTACCTCGGCGATTTTTATTTTTAGAGATTAAAATAGAAGAAATATTTAATTAAAGATGGTACAGCAGTATCTGATGGCCCATCTTTATCCAGGACTAGGGGTGTATTTTAAATTCAGGAAAGCGGGGCTTTCTAAATCAAAAGGACTCGTATATCTGTGAACCCATTCGCGTGGCATGTTGGCCAATGGCCCATGCGATTTGAAAATATAAAGTTATTTCAGAATAATAACTACTAAATAGTTGTTATTATTGAAATTAAAATTGCTATTAAATAATAATTGAATTTATTAAAGAAACTTAGGTGTTACTTTGTTATTAGTAAAAAGGGTGGGGGGTAATTTACTTAGTTGGCCCATTTCTATTTTTATTATCCAAATAGCAAAAGGGGTTGTGTTTATTAATATAAGGCCTAACAATGGTTTTTTTTTGTTGTTTTTAAGAGAGGGGTGTGCTTATCAAATTAAGTAAACCCATTAAAGTCAGCCCATTTGTCCTTTTTGTTATCTGCTATTTCATTTTTAAGAAAAATATTAGTTTTACTAATTTTTAAATGAAATTCGCTGTTTTAAAATGGAGGAGGTGCGAGTACAAATTAAAAGCCCATTAAGAATTAATTTGGCCCAATTTTGTTTGGTCTTTAAATAGAAAAGAGGGGGTGTGGCTACAAATTACAGCCCCATTAAAAGCTTCTAAGTTGGCCCATTTGGCATTTTTGGAAAAAAAATACTATTTGATTCTTATTGTTACTATATTACCCACTTTTTTATATTTCTGTTTTATTAATTATAGGAAATTTACTTTACAAATTATTAATAGATTTAGTAAAATGTTTTATTAATTATATATATATAATTAGGAGTTTTTGATTTAAGAAAAAGATTTGTTTGTTAAATGAAGTTGGGGCCCAATCCAAAGCAGTAGGGAAAAACATGTTGTTGAAATTGCTGGACAGGAAACATTTTGCAAATATAGTTTAAAGGCCCAGTTCAATTAATAAATGCGTTGGGATGAAAGTTAAAAACGCAGGCCCAAAGTGAATAACGGTTACTGTGCGAATCTAAGGCAAAAATCATGCGTGTTTTCAATTAGAACATATATTGTACAAATCTTAAAACAAAAATCAAATATTTCCAACCAAATCAAATCTTAAGCTTAGTTTTGCTTTGAATCAAAAGCCTAGGATTTTACAGTGCAAAAACGGAATCGGATATTATCTCTATTACAAAATCATATCTCATAATATACAAAACCAAATCTATTTACAGAATGAAATTCGAATCAATACCAATAAGAAATCAAATCTCTAATTTTCTCTAAAACCCTAAAGCTAAGACAAACAAATTGGTAACGAGAATTCTACAAAGCCCTAAAATCTAACCCTATAAACACCAAATCGAAAAGTATAGAGAGAAAGAGAGGACAAGATATTTCTGAGTTTGGGCCAAGCCGAATTCGTTTCTACGCCCCCATTCCTAAAATTACTAAAGCTTCAGAACAATTTGCACCCCCCCCCCCCCCCCTTGTCTGAACTATTTTGGGCCTAACCTAGTCTCCTAAAGGCACCCCATAATTTTCTTGTTAGTTCAAAACTACACCCCCCAAGTTTAACTTAATTAAATTATTTTTTTCCTATTTTTATATTATCACTTATTTTCTATTTTTTATGATTATTATATTTTATTATTATATACTATTATAATTACTTAATTTCTTGTTATTATTATTATAATTATTATCTATTAATTTCTTTTTTCTATTTACCATTATTTTATTTACTATGTAAATATTATTTATTTTCATATTATATGTAAATACTATATTATCATCCAAATCATTTTTATATCAAAATTGCATATATTATTTTATATATTATTCGCATTAAATCTTTTTTTAATCATACATTAATCAAGATATTTTTGCAATTAACACAGTTAAAAAACACAAAAAAATCATCAAATTATTTTTCGCAATAAACTAAGCTAATCAACGGTTTTTGCAAAGGGTTTCAAACAGATTTCGACTTACCCGCATTTAGTCAAAATCTCCACAATGACCACTCCCGACCAAAGTGTGAGGTGATTCAAAATATATTTGCAAACTCCTAAAAAACACCAACTCCATACGAACTACAAATTAGGACTCTGATTCCTCATAAGAGGATACGTAGGCACACGATCAAAAATCGTGGCGAGTCCTCCTTGTCATACCCTAATTTTTGACCTAAGGTCCCTGCTTCATCTGCATTATTTTATATACACATCAAGGTCACAGAATACGGTAGGTTTCGAATGTTTCGCCTTCAAGCTTTAACTGTGTAGAGATTATCGAGTGTTGTGAGCATTTTATCTTATGAATGACTAACCACTAATCAAGCACGAAGTGTATGTTTTGTTGTTTTGTTTTCATGTTCAGGAAACAGGTCTGAAAGAAGAGCATCAGACGTCGTACATCGATTAGGGTTTCGAGTCTCGAGGCAGAAATGCGGTCGGTCATTAATTCCCAAAAGACTGGTTCATCAAAGAATTTCACAGAATTGTGCGTTTATTTCCACACTCTGTCCAACAGATGGTCTCCAGTTTCTCTGAATATTTTTTCAGAAAGAACGGTCGAAGTTCTACTGTCTTCGGTTCATGTGTGTTTCACATTATTCTGAATACAAGAAAACCAAGTTATGCCGTCATTTTCGATTTCTTTGACCTAAGTCATCTACAAATTCTCTCATGACGCGGTTGAATTTCGTCAAAATGGGATAATTAAATTCAAAACCGTTCTAGAAGAATTTATTTGGAATATTTGGAATATTTCTTTATTTGAATTCAAGTGATAATTAAAGAGGAGCTATCAAGAGATCTCATCCAAGAATAATCATTTATCGCATGAAATATTTATTCAAGATTATTTTTGTGATTATTTTGGTGGACTTACATGAAGCATTTATTCAAGAAGTTAGTGGGAAAAGGAATTTTATCCAATTAATCGGTCATCACAAGATTAATTACGTGAGGAATTCTATTTGATTACAAAATTAATTTATGTGATTTATTTGTATCTCTATTACAAAAATGCAAGATTAAAGTTTAAGACTTGCATTATTATTTATTCATCATTCAACAATTTATTCAACTTTTTCCCAATTCAAATGGAAGACCTTGAATTTTTATCAAGACATATCAAGATTCATGATCATATGAAGATTCAAGTTTATTTATAATTACAAAAGGAATTAAGAATATATTGAAGAATACATGTTTATTCATGTTACAATTTATTGGGACTTGTTGTTACAAAGTTACAAAGTAAAATACAAGTTTTGTACATGAAAATCAACTATTATTCTTGCTACAAAACAGTCCCAATGCTGCTCATTTTTTCAACACTACATTAATCCATAACAGTCCATTTTTTTGAGTGTCGTGTTGTCCATTTTCTTCAACCTTGTGTCAACAAAGACCATGCCAAGCTGCTATCCAAATCAGCCCTACAAAACAGCCCAGAATGCAGCCCATAAGACAAAAATTTGCACATTTTGCTGTTACAAAAACAGTTTGCAAAGCTCCAAATATTGCACTAAAATGGATACTTCAAAAAGATATCCCATAAAACATCAAAACAGGGCCTGAATTTGTTCAAACTTCTACTGTTTTTCCCCCCTAAAACCCCACACCTTTCACTATAAATAGAGGCTTTTGTCAATACAAAAAGAGGGAGAAGAAGGGAATCCAAAAAAATTCAGCAAGAGTGAGAAAAACAGAAAAGAGAGTTTTATCCAATAAGAGAGTGAAAACAGAAAAAGATTAGTTTTGTTCTAAAAATTCAGCAAGAAGAAAAACAGGAAAAGAGAAAAAAGCTTACGGTTTTAGAAGCCCCATCGGAGAGGCTCCGATAGGTATTATTTTCTTCCTCCTCCCTATATACTGCTGCATATATTCATGTTTGAACCATCTATTATGCCATACGATTCTTGCTTCATCATTACTTTCCTGGCTGTATTTTTAGTTGCTGCAATTTGTTAACGTTTAGAAATGTTAGTATTAATAAACACCAAGAAAAAACAGTTTTTAAAAACATTAGAAAATAAAAATTGTAGAAACTATGCTTTATGTGATTCAACTCACCCTAAACTCATCTCCAAAGCCTAACCTGTTAAACCACTAAAACCTGTTGTTAAGCTTAGAACCTGTTAAAAACATAACAGCCTGCTAACTAGCCACCAGTTTAGAGCCTGCTGCCCAAAACACTTAGAACCTGTTAAAAAGCCAGCATAGAATCTGTTCAAAACCAGCCTAATCTGTCAAAGCATATAACCTGCAAACCATAAAACCAGTAAATAATAGAACTTGTTCTAAAAGCCTAGAACCTACTGTTACCAAGAACTGAAACCTGTGTTACAAATCTTAAAACCAGATAAACCATATAAAACCTGTCAAAAAAACCAAAACCTGTCAAAATGTAAAACCATAGAACCTGATAAAGACAGTTTATCCATGTCAATACCTAACCTGTAAAAACATAAAGCATGTTAAACACACAACCTTAAACCCGCTTACTGCAACTTCTCTGAATCTTTACGATATTCATCAAATGTCACACAGCAACTCGGTTTTTTTCAACAAACATAAACCAAATAGAGTTCAAAGGTTATAATAGTAGAAGAGGCGGAACCTTGGCTCTTCGTTCCTCATCACCCTGCACAACCAGACCCTGTCGTCTCACCTCTCTTTTTCATCTGAGTCAATTCACTCCTCTGGTTCTTCCCCAAATCCGAACTCGTTTTTCCATATCTAAACCTCTTAATCACGATTTGAGTCCAGCTCTACCTCTTGGTTTAACTGCGGCACTGACTCTTATGTTTTTCTCAAAATCTCAGAAATCTTTCAACTGGGTGCATTTGTTGCAGAAGAATTATAAGAAAATCGTAAAATTTGTCAATAAGATAAACGATATAGCCAAGAGAACATTCATGCAGAAAACTCATACACAAATTCACTAACAAATTATAGAATTTCGGAACTCACCTTTTAGTTCCCAGATCCATCGTTTTCGGAACTCGCCTCTTATTAATTTTTGAGATCAGAAGGAACAATGGAAGTAGAACGAAGGTTCGATTGTGGTTTTTTTTTGGAACCAAGTGAGAACAGGTGATTGCTTAGCGTGAGATAAAAAGGGGTTTTGCCTCAAAATCAACCTTTTATGGTGAAGACGAAGCTGATTTCCAAGATTGCTGAGAAGAAGATTAAGGAGTTTAGGTCTTTTACTGATTTAGGGTTGAAGGAAGCTTAAGGAATTGGGTGCCACTGTTGTACTTGAATGATTTTAAGTTTCAATATTTGTTTTTGTTTTTCACGTTAAAACTGAGAGGGAAAGCAGAGGGAGGAAGATGAAAGAATAATCCGTGAGGAGAGAGAGAATGAGTGTTTTATTTTTTAAGTTTTTCTTTTAATAATTTTACAGTAATAATAATATAATCCTTTTTCCTTCTTCCCAAGGTTGAGCAGTCCGCGGCGCTGTTTGTTTATTAGGGTTACACAATTTTCTTGTTCCTTTCTTCCAAAGCGGGTCGGCCCATTGGGCTTGTTTGGTCCAGCATCGTTACCACTTTCCTTTATGTTTTATTAAAGTCACGTTAATAAACGAAATACAGTATAGCTCAGCTGGCAAAGTACACTACCCATCACCCTTAAGATCCAAGTTCGATTCCTGTTGGGCACGTTTTTTGTTTCTCTTGCTTTTTTTAACTCTTTTCTTTCAATTTTATTTGACTTATATAATTTTAAGTTAGTTCTTTATAAAGATAAAAAAAAGCATGTTTAATTAAAATTTACCATTTATTTAATTTTTGTCATATCTAATCTTTGTTTAATTTTGTTATTAATCTCTTATTTAATTATTCAAATATATATATATATATATATATATATATATATATATATATATATATATATATATATATATATATATATATATATATATATATATATATATATATATATATATATATATATATATATATATATATATATATATATATATATATATATATATATATATATATATATATATATATATATATATATATATATATATATATATAAGTTAGTTTTATTATTCAATTTTTGCTATTTGTTTAATTATTAAAAATCCATGATTTTGTAATTTAATCTTCATGTACTTTTTGTTATTTATTTAATTGTTAAAATGCATGATAGTATGATTTAATTTACATTAGTTAATTATTCAATTGTAATTTTAATTAATTTTATCGTTAATCTTTATATCTTTCGTCTGTCTCCATCCAAGGGAATTGTTTTAATTTTGTTGACTCCATGCCATCAAACATATCTCATCTAATCGTGCGAATACCCTCATTCATCTTTCGTTTATTATTTTGTTAAAAAACTTAAGATAATTTTTCCAAAGATTCAATTTTCAAACTCACACCTTTTAAGTCAAAACTTCGACGTTAGGTCATCGTATCTTCAAAATCTCGTCCCTACCCATTTTTAATCAAACAAGCCATTTTAATCGAACAAACAATTTTAATAAACAGATATTTCAAAAGGTTCCTATAGGATACTATAGATGCATTGGGTGCTAATACCTTCCCATTGTATAACCAACCCCCGAACTCTAGATCTCTTTTCAAAATGCCTTGTATTTTCATTACTTTTAAGTATTATTTTACATTTCATATCTTAGGGTTTCATTTATCTCTTTTTCCTTTTCCCTTGGAAATAATAAAGCGTGGTGGCGACTCTTGCTTTTGTGAGACGAGTTAATTAATAGCTCGATCTCCGATTTACCCCGCTACATTTTTTATCGCTACACTCCTAATTAAAACTTAAAACCCTGTTTACCCCAAACCTAAATCTAAAACCTAATATCTTTGTGAACAAGGTAGATGAAAGGTTCCTAACACCTTCCTTTTCTCTAATTGAGTCTGAAACTTAGAATCTCTGTCTGCGAATTAGGGTTTTCTGTAAGATTCTCTTCCCTAAAATAAAAACTAATAGTGGCGGCTCTGATTAAAAAACCAGTTGCGACACTAACCACTACGCCATCTGTTGTTCCTTGTTAGTTAGTCAGCATCATTAAATATAATATAAACAAAATCCAAAAAATCAGAAGTCAAACAAACTTAAACACACGCGTGTTAGTGGGATCAGAATATTTGAATTAGCCAATTAGATGATGAAACGCCTAGGTTTCCTGAGCCAGGAGAGTCAGCGCCACCATATACGGTGGTCCACTTCGTCTTCTCTGGCGAGGGGATTTTGACAACCTGCAAAATACACAAAATTGAAGTCCGAGATTAAGTTACCACCCCCTTAAATCGACCCCTTAGTGGAATTAGTTTTGCCTGAAATGGCCTGGAGGTATTGATACAAAGGGTATAGAGGCGTTTTTCCCTAGTCATGGCAAAACATGATTCTCACGTTAGAGATTTTGTTTTATGATTCAAACTTGTTCTAAATAACATCAGGAACTCATTTGAGCAATTAATAAACATTAGCAATGCATGAAATTAATTATATGAATGTTTGAACGAAAAGAAAATCGGAGAAGATGAGTATGCTTGTTTTAAGCATCAATGGCCATGACTTTCAACCTATTCTTACCCTTAGATACCTCAAGAATGATTTGCAGTGGATGGCTTGGACTGAAAGTGGCCGAATCTTTGTTTTTGACTTTCCTTAATTCTTTAAAAATTTGAGAGCTTTAGGGTTCTTCTTTGAGGAAAATTTTTGTGTCCTTGGATGTATGAACATGTTATCTATTTATAATATGTTATCTATTTATAATGGAAAAGATTAGGTCAACAATATTGAATCAAATCTTGTGCAATCATGATATAATATTTGATTTGAAATTTGCATGAAATTTTTCTTTTTTAGGCTAATCTCATGCCAATCAATCTCACACGTTTTTGCTAGCTGGCCATGAGCTTTTTAGACTTATGATTGGATTGAAAAATAGATTTTCATGCCTTATATCATTTATTTGGTGTTTTATTTAATTTATTTTGCTTTTAATTGAATAAAATCAAAATAAAAAAAAATAAAAACCACAAAAATAAATGAAAGGATTAAGAGGTCTATTATGAGGTCAGGAACATGTTTAGACTTTAAAAGATAGGCCCATTAGTCTAAAAATTCAATTTTTCTCAATTTGGATTTTATGCATTTTCACAAAATTGCGCAACTTGCACGAATCACATCTCGCTCAATTTTTGTCATATGAAGGTGATCTTGGACTTTTTTGAAAGCTCAAGATGTCTCCTACAACTTTCATGTTGCTTTTTTTTTCATTTGAAGCATTTATCATGATGTAAAGTGCTTTAAAAAGAAGTTTCTTTTTGTTGACTTTTAAAATGACCTGTAATGTTTTGGCCCATATCTCTCAAATGCATGCATGGTAACAGAATATGGTGGTGGGATGAAAAGGGTATCCTTAGTGGGTAGGTTCATAAGTTTGTCCTACGGATATTCTACCCTCCCCATAAGGGTGGATTTCTTAAGGGTGTCATGAATAACACTAAAGGGAAAAAGAACAAGGGTCTCCCTTAAGTGGAGCCTCTTTGTAGAACGAGACTTTCGTCTCATAGGTTATACAAGGTCTCAACATGATATTTTATTTATGGGTTATTCAAAGAGTCATTGATCAAATCTAAAGTCCTACCTCCAAGAGAGGCTATCCCTCTAAAGATATTTCTCAGATTTCGACCGACTCTAGATGAAGTTGTCACAAAAAATCATAGGGATGTTAAATCCCCTTGGCCAATTGAAAATCCTTCTTCTAAGGTTTTATGTTTTTTGTAATAAAATCCCACCAATAATATGTGAAAATAACATGATAATAAATGCAAAGAAATAAAAGAACAAATAAACAAATATAGAAATAACAACATTGCCATAAATAGAAAAAAAAACAAAAACCATATACCTAAAGAAAGGGTAAAATCTAACTTAAGGGTTGTGTCCTCGGCGGAGTCGCCAGCTGTCGTAACCGGAAAAAAATAGGAGAGTCGCCACCACTACTTTTTGTCCTAAGGACGAGAAAAGAACGGATAACCCTAAATTTTCATAGATTGCTAGGTTCGCGAGTTAGTTAGATAAATGGAAGGTGTTAGGCACCATTTATCTCTCTTGTTCTCAAGGGGACCCCTTTTTATATTTATGATTTAATGGGAATTTTCTATATAAATATACTATTACCATGTATATGTGAAAGGAAAAGGTTCAACTTTTTAGTTATGGGACACGCCTTGGTTTTAACCGCGTGCCTACATATCCTCTTGCAAAGAAATCATAGTCCATTTTGTAGTTCGTTATACGTTTGGTTAATTTTTTTATAGGATTGTGTAGAATTGCTTTCGAGATATTCTTACACCTTGTCTTGTTTTGAAAAATGAGTGATCATAGACGTAGTTCACATATTTGATTTGAAAGCAATTTAGCAATCCCTTTTTCTGAAATTATCTTGAGGTTTTTGTTAAGTTAGTGAAAAATAGTAATTTGACTTGGTTATCTATTTTAATATTTGTTTCAATTTAAGAGTAAAGTTAAAATGATTAAAAACTAATGTTTGAAGTTAGTAAAAAGATTTAGAAAAGTAACAACTAAATTAGTATTTTGAAAAAAAGCAATTAGTATATTTTACAAAAAAAAAATCAGGGTTAGTATGAAATAATAATAATTATTGAAAGAAGTTATTATTTCTTTAAAAGAAAAAAAACCCTAATATAATTATAAGCTAAATTAAATACATATATTTAATTAGAACAATAAAAAGTCTTTACTATTTTAATAAAAAAGAAATATAAATTAATTTAGAAAAGAAAATTAGATAAATAAAGAAGTCAAAGAAAATAAATAAATGAACTAAAAAATAAATCAATTAAGTTTTATAAATAAAATAAGAGGGGGTGAATTTTTATTGAATTTAGTAAATTGCGGGGTGGGGGTCTCGAATAAAGAGGGATAATCCCATAACATTGTTTGAAGCCCAAAATGCAGAGGGGTACGTTCTTACTTCAACGTAGCAATCTGGGGGTGTCAATATTATTGGGCCAAACCCAGGTAAACGTTTGAGTCCAAGTGGACTTTGTAAGGTTAATTCAGGGCGTAATGGTGGGCTGGCGAGATTGTGAGTGTTTGATCTTGATCAAATGGCCACCATAGGTTAACTCTGGGGAGTTAATCGAAAGTAATCCAAACAGAGGGTTGTGATGGAAAGTTGACCAATGTACATGGTAGAGTTGTGTATGCTAGACCAGTCAATGGTCTCCACATCATGTAACCAGTAGATTGCCACACGTCAAGCATCGGGAAAGGGACATAAGGGGTACTTAAGAAAAATCATAACACAATTCTTCATTTTTTCTTCTCTCTCTCTCTCTCTCTCTCTCTCTCTCTCTCTCTTCTTCGCCGGTGGTTTTTCTTCATTCACCCAAAAACCCACCACCATCTTTAGTTTTCCAGTTGAGCTTCAACCAAAAAATTCAAACATTCATCCTTAGTTTCCCATAACCTCATGAATCCTAGGAACCTAGGAACCCTAATCATCAACCACTGTGGGCGACCGTTGAGGCCACCATCTCAGATGAGTGTTCACTAGGAACACCATCTAGAACCCTGTCCTTAGAACCCTAAGCATATCATGATGAACCCCAACCCTAAACACATGAACCTTAACCCTAAACGCATGAACCCTAAACCTAAATTTCTAGAAAACCAAAAAAACTACACCAATCAAATCCAAACACCAGTCATATAACAATAAAAAATTGAGTACCTACCTCGCCTGCAGTGAATCTTGTCATAAATTTCTTTTGATTCCTCTTTAATTTATGTTTCTAATTCTTCCCTCTTTTCTGTTCGCACGTGTCAAGGGTGATGATGAATTCGCAGCAAAGAAATAAGGCTCTCCAATCTCCAACTCTTCTCCCCAATCTTCAATTATAGGTCCCTTTCTCTGTTTAGATCTTAGGTTTATATAGTTTTTAGGATTAGCTGAATTAGGAAATTAGTTAAGTTAATTTGTTGTTACGAGTTAGATTATGATCTGATTGATTGTAATTTGTAAATTAGAGTTACATTTGTTTGTAAAATAGAATTAGGGTTTGTAATGTACTGAATATGGACTATTTTGTAATGTAAATTTGTTTTAATCAATAAAATAAAATTGAATCTCCTTGATTCTGATTGATTCGAAAAGATTTAATTCAAACATCTTTCTCGAATTTAGGCTTTGGGTAGCTTAGGGAAGAAGAGTACAATCTGGGAACCGTTGAGTGACAAAGGGTTCAAAACTCTAGTTGACTGAGTCAACTTTGTCCAATTGAAAATAAAATAAAAATAAAATAAAATAAATAAAATAATACATATTTTTAAAACGATGTTGACCCCCAAGTCAACCTGAAATTAAAATTAATATATGTAATAATAAAAGAAAATAAGATAAAAAAATAGCAAAAATGCAAAAAAAATTATAAAAGGTAGAGATCCCATAATGATGTCATCTTTAATAGAATTATAAAAAATATTAAAAAAAGTGGAACAAAGAGTTTTTTTTTTGTCTGGAAATGGTTTATATGCAAATCTGGGGTGAGCTCATGCTCATACACCTATTGATTTTAAAACCCTTGAAATTATGGTATAAGATATGTGATGTTGAAGGAGATGTCATGACACAAATATCTGAGGATAATATAAAATACAATAATATAAAGTACCAAAAACACAAGAGGTTGTTAACCCAGTTCGATGTACAACAACACCTACTCTGGGGGCTACCAAGCTAGGGATAAGTCCACTAAATAGTATCAATTCATAGACCCTCAGTAAACAACTAGTTTATGATCTAATCACTTAATCATTATCCGTGCTATACTTCTACCTAAGACACGCCTATGTATGAGATTCTCATAAAATCCCTTCAATCACTAACAGTGAAAAACAACAGAATTATTAAGTTTGAAAAACTTCAATCATTCAATACTTAAAAGCTTATGAATGATCCACACTTTAAAACTAAACTAACAAATTAAAACACAACTAACAAATTACAACTCAAGTATTGAAACAATACTAGAGTTTATTACAATTAAAAGATTCAGACTTTTAAACGAGAATATATTTTTCTTCAATTGTTGTTGTTGTACGAATAAGGTTACATGTCCTTATAAAGGCGCATCAACTTCTTTATGGGCTTGGGCTAAAAAACAAATATTGCAATATATCAAATTCCTTGAATATATCCATGAAAGTAGGATAAGATATAATCCATAAAGATAAGACAGATCGAAAAATATTCCTCCATATTTTTCGTAAGATATAAACCACAAGACCTGAATAAGGCGCGCTTAAAAATAAGAAACAAAAAATCTGAAAAACACGTTCATATCAGAAGGCAGATGTTTAGACATCTGCTTTGACGTCATTAAATATTAGTTGAGATGATTTACTTCAAATTTCAAGACATTAAGCAAAACATTACCAAAGCAGTGTTTTACCAAAATTGCTGCCAACAAACACTTACAAACTCCCCCTTGGGCAAATTTTGGCTAAAACATCATTTGCGCACACATTATCAGAGCAGCAGCAAAAGAAACTCAGTTAGCAATTAGTAGTGGAAGGTGTCAGAACATCTTCTGAGACATGAAGCTCCTCCTCAAACTTAACAGTCAGTAGACAGTCATTCAGTTAGTCAGTTTCTCTCCCCCTTTTTAGACATATTATTCCAAATAAACATGCATTCAAAAGAGTAGTAGAAAAAGAAGTACATACCAGAATATCCAAGTGTCAAGCACATACAAGTGCCAAAAAGAACATAGGGATCAAAACACAAAAGAAAAACAAAAAAGAATGCACCAACATAGAGTCTAACTGTCTTCAGGACCAGTAGACTTGGCAGCTTCAGAACTTCCTTCATTATCAGAATCTCCTCCTTCAGTACCCACTCTATCATCAACATTATTATCCTTCAGCAACTCCTTGATCAACTTTTCAAATTTCAGCTTTCTTGTTGAGCTAACTCTGATTACCTCATCAAGTTCTTTGCAGGCTTCCATTAACTCAGTAATTATATCATCCTTGCTTGAGGTCTTGTTTCAGACGTCAAGACAATGTCTGGGACATATTTACCTGAAAACAACTTGAAGTTAAGGGACATGGCAGACTCCCTTTTGCAAATTACATCAGTGCCACACATAATTCTAGGATGTTGATTTAGAATAATTCCATAAATAAGAGATGGAAAGGAAATAGGCATCTTGATAGCACAGGTTCCTGCATGCTTTACAGTCTGTTCAGAAATGAAAGCACCATAATCAAACAACTTCTTATTTCTAACAACATAGATAAATTTTCCTAAACCAACTGTAATGGTTGAGGTATGATTGGTAGGGACCCATTTAGCAACTTCAATTCTATGCAGGATAACATATTTCACACTTAACTTACTAACATGAAGCTTATTCTTCATAGGCCAATCACTCACTTGGTTTATAGTGATGGCTTTACACACCTGATTATCAGTCACTTCCAACTCACAGTAATCATCTTCAGACCTGCCCATATATATATATTGATGACAGCAGGGGGAAATTCAACACATCTACCTCTAACAAACACCTTCCTATATTCCTTACTTATGTGATCAGCACAATCATAGGAATATTAACAGTAAATTCCTTAACAAGATTCTCATAACATTTTGTAAACCTGGTGACAGTCTTCATCAAGACAGCAAAGGAAGTCAGCTTCATAATATCTTTTCACTCCAGTGCACATGCTCCCAGTTCTCTTTCAAGAGAAATCCTTCTTTAGAAGACATATTTCCATTTTTTAGCATTGCCAACAGAATGGAAGGAAATGTTGTTAAGAGAAGCATCAAGCACCCTGACAGAAAGCTTCTTGCTTGCAGACTTCTTCACAGAAGAGATGTCTTGGACATCATCCTCGACATCATAACCAGAGTTAACATCTTCTACCATTGCAGCTTTATTCTTACCTTTAGATCTCTTCACACGTGAGATGTTTTGGACATCATCTTCATCATCATCTGAGGAGCTATTAGGTCTAACTTTTCTTTTGTTGGAGGGAGGAACCACTTTACTCCAGGGCTTTAGGGGATCATACATATTCTTCTTCTTGATACTCTTGGTAGGGGATGTGACATACACAACCTTCCCTTTTCTAGAATTGAGCCTTTTAGAAATTCCAGGCACCACATTAGAAATATGGTCATTGTCAGACAGCTCATCAACATTCACCACATTCTCAGCATTTGGATTCTTTGCATTTTTCAAGCCAGCAACATCTTCCTTAGCAGAAGAGTCCTTCTCAACAGATGATGTCTCAACATCTTGCTCAACATCGGCTTCCACTTCTTCTATAAGAGATGTAACAAACTTGCCAAGTTTACTTTCAGCAACATATTTCTTTAAGATAGATGATTCAACAGCATTTTGAGGATCAGTACCTTTGCCAGCCTGAGCAGGAATTAGGGCAAGAGGAATAGAAATCCTAGGAACAATAAAACCCTCATTTAACACCCTATCTACCATCCTTCTAATACTCATGTCAACATTAATAGTGTCTTCTTCTGACCTATCATTAATATTATTAGGAGAATTACCTTTAGAAGTGTCAAACTCGTCTTTGGATTTCTTCGCATGGGATGATCTGGGTTTCTTGAACTTCTTCTCAAGAGGTGGAACAATTTTTAGAGGAGCGACGGCAAGAACTTTATCAAGGGAGAGATCCTCAAGATGGTTGACATACTTTGACCTAGAAGCCTTGGCTTCATCAGAAGAGCACTTTGAGGGAGACTGTGATACGGTGGGAGAACTGACTTGGTGTTTTGCGTTTGTTTTCGCTAATTTTTCGGTTGAGCAAGAGTCGCCACCGACTTTTTATTTATCCTAAGGAAAGGTCAAAAAGCACAGGAAAGACCTTTGAGATGTTTTCTTGGGTTCGGGGAGTAGATTATAGAAAGGGAAGGTATTAACACCCTTTCTATCCATGGTTATCCATGGGCTCTTAGTTACTTGCTTAGATCACTTGCCTTTGTTTTTTCAATTGTTTGAAATGGTGTTTTGTGTGTGTGGTTTTTTTGAAAATGTTTTGAAAAAGATGCCTTGTCTAGGCAACCTTTGTAACAATTCGTTTGAATGTTTTACAAAGGTGTTTATCTTTTTGAAAAGATAATTCAATGTTTTTGGAAGTTGTTTGGAAGTTGTGTTGTGGTGTATGTTTGAAAATGGCAAGTTTGTTTTGCAAGTTTGATCAAGTAACTAAGAGCTATCTACCCTATTTTACTCAAAGATCCTTTCTTATGCTTTTTAACCCTTTTAACAGTGTTATTTCACCATTGTATTTGGTGAACAACCTTGTGTTAGGATGTTAACGGGACGGGTGCGGGTCATCGTATAGACCATGAAAGAAATAGTGTCAAGTATTTTGGCAATTTTCTTGAGGGACTATGATCATTTTGTTTAGGCAACTCTGATAGCGTCATCGAGGGACTATGATCATTTGATTTGTTTTTGTTTTGCCAAAGACACTTAACATGCAACCATGGCCCATTTTTGAAGGCAACAAGTGGAGTAACCCTAAGGGTGCAAGTGTGCATTGTCTTCTTTTTTTCATGCATATTTATCTTGGATTTAGGTCAAACTACTTGTTGATTTTATTTGCATACAAGACCTAAGTCTATCATGGCATAATTTGGAAACTTTTAAATGTGCGAGAATTTAAAGTCCTAAATTATTACAACATGATTATGGAGATGGGGATACAAGTTTGAATTTGGGGGATATTTGACAAGGAAATAAAATCTAAATTATTACAACCATATTGAATATACAAATATTTAATATCTAAATAAATACAATTTAAATAAATATCAAAATGCAATGTATTATGCAAAAAAAGGATTTTTTTATGTATGTAAAAAAAGGTTTTCATGTTTGAAGTATAAACAAAATAAAAAAAGTCATATTTTTTATTATTTTTGTTGTTTAGGGCAAAACCTAATTTTCAAGTAAATAGTATTTATTTATTGATTATGTACAATATATATTAATTTATACAAAAAATAATAAAAAAGGAAATATATTGTAGAAAAAGTATTTTTGGTGTTAAATATTAAATAAAAATAAAAGGGATATATTTTTGTATTTTTGCCCTAAATATTTAATAAAATATGTATATGTATATATTATATATATTTAATATGCTAAATATGCACAAAAATATAATATTAAATATTTACAAAAATGTATGTTCAAGAAAATGTTTTCAAAATGTAAATAAAAAATAATAACTGAAAAATAAATATTTTTGTATTATTTTTTAGGGTTTTTTAAAATGAAAAGGAATTATATTTATTTACATACATATGCTTAATAAAGTAAATAAATGCCAAATAAATATAAAAAAAATGTGGAAAAATATTTTTAGTGTTTTTTATGTTTGAGTCAAAAATATAAAATCAGAATCAAAAGAAAAATGCAAAAATGTCAAATATTTCACATAATGGGCCAGGGGGGTGCAAATAGAAAAAAGGGGGTGCAAAAAGTAAGGATGGCTCAGGCCCAGCCCAAGCCATCATCTTCAACCTTCAGCCTCTTGTTTGAACACAAAACGCGCGCCTCTCCTTGTCCACCACTAACTTCTGATTCTTTGATTTTTATGCAAAACTCATAACACAAATATTATAGAGCATCAAAAGACGAATTCAAACATGTAAAAAACTTGGATTAACTCTCAAAGGCCAGAGAGAATTTCTCTGGCCCTAAATTTTAACCTAATTTTTTCCTCATGTTCATGGCTAAAATTCTCACAGCACGCTTAACATAAATGAAAAGTGATCACATGTATGGCTTCAGGGCTATGAGTAGGACATGTTTCATTCACAAACCTAAGCTTAACTCTTCCTAGATTGAGAGATAGAAGTCCATGGATTACCTGTTTCAGCTTGGATCGTGTAGAGCAATATGGCCACCTCCAATGGAATTTGAGCTTATGTATAGCTTGCCTGAGGTCCAAGGAAGCTTTTCTAACACCTGACTTGCTTTGAAACAACCTGTATCGTGCTATAGAAGTTCACCTGCAAAGCTGAAAAATGAAAATTGCAGATGAGGTTAGGGGTGTTACAGCTGGTGTTTAGGGCTTGGAACAGTTTAGGTGGATGGAAAGGAATGTGTTTGAACTTGTTTTGGAAAAAACGCACGAGTGAACTGAGTTGTGCAACTCAATCTGCAGGGATACCCTGTTTTTTGCAGCAAAACAGTGCTTTGGGGTATTAGGGGGTATGAGGGATGGTTGAGTTGTGTTTCAGGCTTGGTTTGATGTATGGAAAATGTTCACAAGGTTTGCTTTTGCTCTGCTTTGCAGGAAGTGAAAGTTGGTTTAGTTTTGCAATGTTTCTTCTTTTTGAAGCCAAGAGGTTCAAGTTCTTATGCAGGCCTGTGTACTCTATCCCTCTATGCTGCAACATTTTTTCTTGATAAATGGGATATGTGTACAAAGTTTTGCCTCAAATATCTGGCCTATGTCTCAAAGATTTGGAACTTGACATAAAGTGTTACTTTTCAAAAATGGCAATTTTGCTTTTTCCAATTAAGGATTAGTTTAGCATGTATTGTCCAAATGAATGAAATAACACCTTAACACAATGGTTAGGCATTAAATTATTGAGTGTGAAGGGGTTTAGAGGCCTGCAAGCTAGCATAAACCATGCTGATTTGAAAAATGCAATTGTTATGAACATGCCTTGGCCATGAACAAAAGTGAGTTTTTGCCAACTTTGTGAATTCGATTCTCTCTAACCACAAGGGTGTTTGAGAAGTTCTTGAACAATTTGGAAAGCTTGGAAAATGTACTTCAATCCATATTTGTAATGAAAATTGAAACTCCAAGTGGAACCATGTGAAAAATGGCCAAGAAGATGGGCCAAAATCCTGCCTAGAATAGGGCAAATTTCTTCTAAGTTAAAAGTGTTTTGCACCCTTGTTCCAAAAATCATAACTTGAGATATAAGCTTCCTTTGAGAAAACTTTGTGAATCAAAGTTGTCTATTTTGCAATGGACTACAAATTTCATGTTTCAAGTTTTGTTTGAATCCATTTGCATCTTGGTGAAAAAATGGGACAAAGTTAGGAAAAAATAAGAAAATTTTATAACTTAGAAAATTTCTAAGTTATGAAATTTTTTCATTTTAAACCCTAATTTGCAATTTTGGGTTTCTTGATGAACAAGTTTCATAATTTGACATGTCTTGATTAAAAATGAATCTTGGCACTTGATTTTGACCAAAAAGTCAAAGTTTGACTTTTCAATGCACAGTCAAATTTTGATCAGTTGACTGAAAAATTCATCTGTCAATCCTGTGCATTTGAGATCTTTTGAACTTGTTGAATGGGTCAAGACAATGCCATTGAGTCCTTGAGTCCATATGTGAGCTTGGTTTGCCATTGGTTAGGTCAAACAGCCAAAGATTGCCTTTGTGCAGCCAAAGATTGCCTTTGTGCAGTCAAAAACCCTAAAAATAACCATTTTGCCCTTTTTGGTGATCTGATCAAATTTCTTGTGGAATTGTGATCCAAACTTGACTAAATGGTTCATATGAGTTCATTATGTTGATGTGGGTCAAATTTCATGAGGTTTGACTGTCAATTGGCCACAGTTGACTTTTTCCCTAATACAGCTGATTTTTAGGTCAACTGTCCAATTAACTGGGCAAAGATCTGAATCAAGGCTTGAAACTTGGTGTTGTACCCCAAAATTTGCCCTCCCATATTCTTCAAAATTTGCCAAGTCAAAGCTTCAAAATCTCTCCAAGAGTTGCACAGTTCAAGGGCCTCCTAACAGTCAAAAGTTCAAATTTTTGGTCAACATCTCATTTTGAAGCAACAAACATCATTTGATCAATGCTTGATCATGATTCTCAAAGCTTGGCTCAAAAAGTCTCAAGATGCAAAAGTTTCCATATTTGGACAGTTGGAAAAGTCAATTGTAAATTGACCAGGGCATAACTTCCACATGGATTATCAGAAAAATTCCATCCAAAACTCATTTTGAAGATAAAGACATTTCCTACAACTCCTCTTCACACTTCAAGTCCAAGAAATGCTCTCACAAAAAGTTATCAATTTCAACATTATAGGTCATTTTCAAAAGTCAACAAAAAGGGACTTTAAGTCAAAGACCATAACTTGAGATTGGTAAACCAAAATTACATGGGACCAAAGGCATTGGTTAGAGGACTCAAAGACCTTTCCAAAATGTCCAAGAACATGAGCAAAGCTTAAAAATTGAGCAAGTTATGCCTTGTGGAAGTTGGGAAATTTTTGGATATTTTGAAAAGTCAACATTGATTCAAATGACCTAAAAATGCTAATGGGCCTCTTTTTCTTCCACAATTCATCATCCAAGACATGTGCACGACCATTTGGCCCAAAGGGAAGTTTTTATCATTTTTATTTTATTTATTTGAATTTTTAAATGCTAGAAATTCATTTAATTAATTAAAATATATAAAAAATACTAAACCTAGGTTTTTCAATCTTTTTATGCATGATATATACTCAATATTTCGTGCAAATCAGGTTAGGAAAGAATCAAAGGTGATTGGATGTGATTGAAGCCAAAAAGCATGAAAAAGATTTGGAAAATTATGGTTTGCAAATCAAATATTTTTCACATTAATGCATGGATTTTTGATCAAGTTCTCAACCCTAAAACCTTCACACATAAGTATAGAATGCAAACCTAATCCTAGAGAGGGCTAAGCTGCGCAGAAGAGCCATAAGCAAACTTGAAATTTTCAAGAAAAACTCCAATACTGAAAACACACTTGCAAGGCGATTCAGGGCAAGATATCTGTTCTATCACCTTCCTGGGACATCAAGGAAGGCTCCTAGATCAAGAACACCAACTCTAACGCCTTAAATCAGTGTACAAAAATCAAATTTTTTCCATATAAATGCATATTCGTGTTTTGATTTTTAGGCGTTTTCATTGCATTTTTTCCATGGATTCATACTAATTGGACGATTCTGGAACTAACCATATGATTTAATTGAATTTTTATGCACTATATGAAGAATCACCATGAATGATTTTTAGGGTTCTTCAGGTTTCAATTTGGGAACTTTCACATATTGTAAAATTGAGACTCCTGAATACCACCATTGAAACAAGCGTGCTTGGACGATCTAGACCCAACCCTCGCGCCTAATTTATGTGGCCGGACGGCCTATTCGCTATTTTCCAGAAAGTTGCTTAAGGGAACGGTTCAAAACCGTTGCCAATCTCTTTTTTGTTTCAGGAAAAAAATGCATCAAGGAAGAAGATAGTGAGGTGTAAGGCAACGACTGGAGGATTTGAATTCTCGCGCCAAAAAGTCACTAACGCCTTGGTTTATGTTATATTCATTGTTTGTTATTTAATGTACAAAGAAATAAAGTGGCACGATTGGCAAGGCATTGTAGTGGTAATCTCCAAGACCTGAGTTCGATCCCAAGTCCCTTACCCTTTCCATATTATTTTTCCACTAATGATTCTGTGCAGCTTCAGCATTGTGGACCACCATACATCCACAAAAATCAAGCCTTTCACGCACATGATGAGATCAATCCAAGGGCTATAGTTGGAAGCATATCATGGACATGAGTCAAAAGCGTCACACGCTGGCATAGAAGTCAAAAGAGGCCAAGGATTAATGGGCCTAAAATGCTGATTTAACCTCTCAATTGGGGACAGCACCCCTTAGAGTTTGTTTCTTTTACTCTTTTTATATTTTTTTTCTTTTCTTTATTTTAATTAATTTCTTTTAATTCTTGATAATAATTATTTTCACAATAATATAAAAAACATAAAAAAAATCAGAAAATTACAAAATTAAAATATATTTATTTAATGGATATTTTTTGTAAATAAAACTTTTATTAATTAATTAGTTTTAAACTTAGGGTTAAATTTTAATATTTTTTTCTAATAAACTTAAAACTTGGTAGAATTAGGGTTTGTAATAATTTTTATCCTTTTTTCTTTTCTTTCACAATAATTAATTATTAAATATTATTTTTGTAATTAAATGGCATGTAAATAATTAGGTTAATTTAGGTTTAACTTTAATATGTTTTCTTAATAAATTAAAAACAATTAGAATTAGGGTTAATCTTTTAATTTCATTTAATTCTCATAAAAAACCATAAATACAAAAAAATCTCAAAAAAATAATTTCTTTTTCTTTTTAATTTAATTAATTTAATAATAATTTTATTTCATTCAAAAGGGTCCAACGCCCTCGTTTCTAATTTAGATTTCCATTCGCGTATTTATTTCTTTTTCTTGTAAATATTTCTGTAATTCTCCCAAAGCCGTGTAATTTAATTTCTCGCACTTTCACTTTACTTTACTTATTTACTTTCTGTCAAATCGGGTCCTGGAAATTTTGGCGATGTGGACCCGCGCCTTTTGTAATAGTTTAGAACTTTACCTTTCTCGCACTTTTTTAATTGTTAAATAAATGCATGCAAGAATGAATGGACAAAAAAATAAAAACAAACGCATAGATCACCTTTGACATGAACCAGATAAATGCAAATGAATACGACACACAAATCACACACCACCCCTAGGGTACGCCTCACTGTTGCCTTGCCTCGAAAGGTGATCGTCGAGTAGAGGACGTCTTAGTAAGTCCTCATGATCCAGGAACCTGGCATGAGGGTAGCTTCTAAGGTGTCTTCCTATTGCTCCGGTGATCACCATGTCCCGAACCTTCGAATTGACCCGAACACCTCCAACGGTGGTGCTACCTACCTCTCAATGGTGGGATGGCACTACTTTAAAGGACATTTACACAGACGAATTCCTTAGGGTAGGTAGACGACTCTAGATACTTGCTCTAACTTCAAAAACAAATCAAAATTACTTTTCACACCGACACCTTTTCAAAAAGCTTTCGAAAGCAATTTTTCAAACACTCTTGAGGACTGATACAAGAGTCGAACTGAAATTTTCAAAGAAACTTTTTAAAACCCACAATTGAAAAGCAAACAAACCATTTTTGAAAACATAAATGAGCAAGTATCTAAGAGCCCATGGATAACCATGGATAGAAAGGGTGCTAACACCTTCCCTTTATATAATCTACCTCCCGAACCGAGAGCAATCTCTATAAGGAATTTTTCTGTGCTTTTGTCCTTTCCATTTGGAGAAAATAAAAGACGGTGGCGACTCTTGCTTCCGCGACATTTCGCGAACCAGCGTTAAACAGTCAGTTCCAGATCCACCTATCACAGAACTGGCGACTATGCTGGGGAATAAACTTTAAAGTGAGGTGTACCTTAGGGTTTAGTTCATAACTGTGTTTTCAATTGTATTGACTTGTGTGCTTTAAATTGTGGGTTGCTTGGGAGTTCTATAGATCCTAACCTAGATCTGGGGATACCTTCTTAGAAAGTAGCAACAAGGCTGTGAGGGAACTGTGCGGGGTATACCGACATGGTTGAAACAGTCTGCTACGTTGATGTAGCACTTTGGTGTGTACCGGTAACCCTTGAGTTCAGTCAAGGAGAGTACGGGGCCTCCGCGTGGTGTCGTGAAGCATCAACAGACCTTAGGAACCTTAATTGAACTATCTTGGCCTCTTTAGGGTAGTGAGATAACTGACTTTGGTGCAGTCCGAGGTTGGTTGATACTCGATACTACACTCAATTGAGGGTTGCTTTCCTGGAATATTTCGGTCGCCAGTTCAGTGGCTAAATCGAAACAATGAACAATGAAAGCAATCCCGTGATATTGGGACCCTTAGAACCCAGTTACTTCTGATAGGATAGGTTGAGCCCACCAACTTCAAGAGGGTAATACCCAGACCCCATGCTGGCCTAAACTCTAAGGGCTTTCTCTTGTGTGACTTGTGTGTCTTCGTACTTGACTACTTGCATGCTTTATCTGACACATGAACTACTTGCAGGTTTTGTTTCAGTCCTTAATTGGGACCCATGACAGGGCTTACTAAGTTTCTTGCAGGTTTTGTTTATAGTCCTTAATTGGGACTCATAACAGAGTGTATTGAGTTTCTTGCAGGTTTTGTTTATAGTCCTTAATTAGGACTCATAACAGAGTGTACTGAACTACTTGCAGGTTTTGTTTATAATCCTTAATGGGGACTCATAACAGGGTTTACTCACATTACCCCATGCATCATGACATCATACCATTGCATACATCCTAACCCATTTCAAGGATCTCAAGGGCTTGGATGCAGGTCATGGTGAATCAACTATCCTAGCAAGGGGCAAAGAGGATTTATTTTCCTCTAGCCAAGGTTGTCAGGGGCTATGACCCACTTGATATGGTGAGCTTTGACACTTGAAGAAGGTTCCCCTAGCCAAGGTTGTCAGAGGCTATGACCCACTTGATATGGTGAGCTCTGACTCTTGAAGAAGGTTCCCCTAACCAAGGTTGTTTGGAAACCAAAACTAGACATAACGACTAAAGTCAGGGGCTATGACCCACTGGATATGGTGAGCCTTTGACCCTTGAAGAAGAATTCTCAACAACATGGGTTTCCTTCAATCAAGATACCGGACCCAAGTTCTAACAAATTTTCTTGTTTATCCCGCGAGGTCCTTGAAAACATTACATGCATGTCATACACATCACTGCATAACAGGTACCCTTGTTGCAGGTTACTTACCTTTCCCGCTGTTTATTTCAGCAATGGCTTCCCAACAAGATAACCAGGACCTTTTTGCTCAAGAGACTCGGTTCGGGGAAATCCTCCTGAATCTATCCAAGGGGCAGGAGGAGCTAAGGACACTTCTCATGGAGACTTTAGTCAGGAACAGTGCTGAGGATTGACGGCTGAAACACCTGCAAGCTGAGATGGAGGCAATGAAAGCCCAAATGCTGGGGCAGGTGACTGCCATTCAATGTTTAGTTCAAAGACAAGATGAGCTCGAGGTTCTTGTCAACCAACTGCTTCGGGGTAACCAACTGGGGCAAACATCTAAAGGTAAAGAGCCAGTCATCGTTCAACCACCTGTGAGACAAGGAAATAAGGGGAGAACTCCTCAAATGGCTTCAGGGTCACAAACTCAGCATCAATCTCATCAACTTCAGCAAGACAAGCCCAGGAGGCAATTCACACAGCTCAACACACTACAAGAAAAAATGAGTTTTACGACACATGAGTTGCGACGGTTCCCATAAATCCGTCCTTATTCTTGGACTGCGACAGATGTCACGACAGTTAGAGCCAACCGTCGTAGATTTTTAAGCATATTGAGTAACATAATTGAGACAGTTGCCAAAGAACTGCCCTCTTTCCACACTCGCGACCAGTATAACAGAGTGTCGCGACTACTTTGACCAATCATAATTATTATTTTGTTATTATTTTATTTTCTCACTTTTTTCCATTTGTTTTATTTTTCCATCTTTTCACTTTTATTAATTAAATATAATAATAGTAATTAATTAATTATAATATTAGTATTATAATATTACTTACTAACTATTAATTATATTAATAGTAGTTATATAATATAATAGTAACTATATTAATATTAGTAGTATTTAAATAATATAATAGTAATGTCAATAGATATTCAATAAAAAATAGAATTATAGCATATAAATATATTTAAAAAAACAAGAAAGCTTTTTAACGCATCTTGTTTCACGATTGTTCCTTTCACCGTCCCTTTGGCTGGAACGTATCATATCCCACGACGGTTTAAGAACCGGCCCCGCTTAGATTTATGATCGTTCTCAACCTTTCGTAACGTTCTTTCAATTCACGCGCTAAGATTCTCAAATTCTACCGCAATTTCCTTTTCTTTTCAGAATCACAAACTCCTTTGTACATAAAGACGACTACGTGTCAGATCTGAGATATCCATTCGAAAGCATCAAATGTCCTCTAGAGATCTTCGTACTGGCCTCCTTCGATTGCTAAGCAAAGGGGAAGATCTCTCTTTGAAGTCGCACAAAGAAGGTATTCCGTGTCGCACAAATCAGCAGCAATGTCTAGAGAATCCGCCACCGCTATTCACAAGGGTCAAGTAAGATTCAAACTCTATCATTCACTATTATGATCATCGTCAAGTTTATCTTATTTGATTTAGGGTACACAAGTTCTAACCTAGTTCATATACTCTTGATTA
The DNA here is from genome assembly GCA_948472305.1 of Vicia faba. Classification (NCBI taxonomy): domain Eukaryota; kingdom Viridiplantae; phylum Streptophyta; class Magnoliopsida; order Fabales; family Fabaceae; genus Vicia; species Vicia faba. Next base: position 233,021,297 of record OX451738.1, read on the forward strand.
GGTTGATCTCTTAGGCTTCATAGATTGGATTGGTGTTGAATGCCTCAATCAAAGCACCACTCTCTCTGTTTCCAGTGCTATCAAACAGGTTATGTTTCTTTTTTCTATGATTCAATTCAGAAGCAAAAACCCTTATTGTGTTAGCTATGATTTTATCTTAATGTAACTTTGCTTGATGAAAATTAGGGTTATAGAGAAGATAAAGGTTTTCATCTAGAAATTGGTGTATCTAGTTAATATATGATCTAGATACATTAATTGTTAATGAACCTAAAATAATTAAATTTGCTTATGAAAGTGACCTGATGGTGTGTCTATGAGTCACATGATTTATCTAAGTTTAAACTGGATGTTGAATGCTGTGATTCTTACTTTTACTGTAATAGTTTTTCTGATTTGGTTCTCACTTATTGTAGAAGAAAAGTTGACTGCTCAATTTTTTGTTTTATTATTGCTGATTTATCTTGTGGTCAATGGTGAATTGCAGCTGCTGATGTCTTATTATGGAAGAAAAAGAAGATATCTGGTGGTGCACTCGGTGTTGCAACTGCTATTTGGGTTTTCTTTGAGCTGCTTGAGTACCACTTTCTTACCCTCATTTGTCACAGTTCGATTCTGGTTCTTGCACTATTGTTCTTGTGGTCCAATGCTCATACATTTATTCACAAGTAAGATTCTCCAGGACCTGTTAATTTATTGTTTTGAGGCACAATTTTGCATGATTGGCTCTTATCTAATCATATGCATGTGATGAATGTTATAATGTTTTGTAGGACTGCTCCTCACATCCCAGTTGTTCATCTTCCTGAAGAACCAATTCTGCAGTTTGCAGTTGCATTGAGAATTGAAATTAACAGAGGATTTACTGCCTTGCGTGATATTGGTTCTGGAAGAGATTTAAAGAAAACATTGAGTCTTATACAGATCAATCTCTTTTAAGGTAATGTGAGGCACTGGGTTATGGTTTTGGAATTAAGTGTAAAGATTAGTTTCTTACTTCTTTTGGAATTTTTCTAGTGAATAAATTAATCCAAGGGGTGGTGTTACTGATGGAGATGAAGTGCGTGCGCCCTTACCTGTTATAAGGGAAACTCTTTATGATAATACAATGCTGTATGGGTATGTTTTTCTTTTAGTCACTTCTTTGTTTACTTTGGTAACGGTAGGATTTTGGTGTAATGTAGATGTATGTGTAAATGGTATTTTTAGCCTTTCTTTATTAAGCATTTTGATGCAAATGCAATTCATTAGGTAGGATTAAATGATGACATTGATTGGGTTTAAATCCAGTAGACTATCCTTGCAACAAAGTTTGATTCTTTTACCATTCATTTCACCGTGTCACTAATTATTCTTTTGATTACATATAATAGTTCTGTAGTTAATATATAGTTCTTCTCCCCCGCGCATGTGTGTTTTCCTTTGTAAACTAGTAAGTGACGAAAAAAAGGGGGATTAAGATGAAAGAAAAGTGGAATTGAATTGCTGGCGCTGGACAGGCTGTCTTGTGAACTTTATGCAACTAGAATCAATCAACTCTTTCTGAGTGGTGTGTACTGTTGTCGGTGACATATCAACAAGTGTTATGCTAGTATCTTTTTATGGAATTTAAAATCTTTATGTAATATGTACTTATTTTTCTGTTATATTTTTCTTGCATATTAAACGGTAGTGTGCTAGGGCTGTCTTCTTTTATCTCATTTTTTTATCTGTTGTTTCATAATATAAATTACATTGATGCCTCTTGTAGAGATATTGTGGTCAAAAGTCAACCGGTGCTGTTTTTGTTTCTTCTTTATCCTGGAAATGTTTTCTGTAATTAAGTTGTGCTCATTAAGCTTCATAAGTAAACAAACATTGTCATTTAGTACATACATCATTATATCTGTAGGTTTTGTGCGTGCATATATGTATGTGTGTGTACATACACATGTTTTGTTTATATGTTTAATAAATAACATTAGTAGGAACACTTCTCTATGGTTTGAAATATGATGAAGTTTGTGAATAAATAACATTAGTAGGAACAGTTAATAATTGGGAATATGGCCTCAATACAAAGAACTAGCTTTCTTGTTATTTTCTTTTCTTCTGATACATGATATAGTAGTACATGATAAGCTTGGTAGACTCTGCTGTTAGTAATTGGTTTAATCTATTTAATGACTCAGTTATTTATTTTGCCTTGCCTGTGTTAAATACTTGAGTAGAGGCCAGAGAATAAGCTTGGAGATGATGAAACGTGGGATAGGGATGAAAGTGCTCTCAAGGAGGCTTTGGATGAGTTTGGCAAGACATGGCAGGTATATGCTTTTCATGTTTTGAATTCAATTATATGTTTCTTGATACTATTTTTTATATTCTCATACATTCTTTTATTTTTTGTATATCTGTTTTATTATTTTCAATGTAATGCATCATTTGTTAACTTCAATTATGTGCTTATAATCCAAATAAAACTCTGCAGTTGAATGAAGGGGATGGTGCATTCTATGGACCAAAGATAGATATCAGTGTATCTGATGCATTGAGTAGGAAATTCCAGTGTGCAACTCTACAGGTTTACACTCTTTGGCTTGACTTGCATTCACATGGTTCAGTTGTTAATTATTTTTACTGATAATTGGATAAATTGGATCCTTGCAGCTTGACTTCCAGCTTCCTGATCGTATCACATATCTTTAGAACCAATAAATTTTTATTTATTGCTTCATGCTATCCATTCACTGGAAAATATGCTATCACGCTGTCATTCATTCACGGGAAAATTTGTCAGTTAATTATGTTCAAATACTGTAAGTGTTGAAACTAGGCTGTTTGCCAGTGAATATGGCCCCAGTTAATAATGAATAACAATCCTTACCATTGCTCAATGTACTGCTTTCTTAAAGTTAAATTTTATGAGTATTATTTTAAAGATAATTATTTTAATACCTTTTTTTAGGGATTGGAATCACCCGCTGATGGTAGACGTTCATCTGAGTCTAGCTACCGTATTGGAGATAATGGAACTTCAGGGGGGACAAATTAGACTTTGCTATGATCGAGATAATTAGATTGTGAACTTTCTCATGTATTTTTGGCATAATGATACTTATTATTATAAGATTAGGAATTGATATATTTTGGGTTTTTTGTACTACTTGACATGATTATGGAACTCGCATTTTACATGATTATGGAACACACATTTTTTTGGATATTATAATACTTATTTGATGTTAAATATTTTTTATTGAAATTATTTTTACTATATTACAAAGTGATAGAAAATAAAACAAAAAATAATACTATAAATAAATATATTAAAGAAGAAATAATTTAAAGAAAAAAATAACAAAAAAAAACTATATTTAAAATTTTTTACATAGATAATAATTTAAATAAAAAATATATATAATAGAAAAATAAAAAAAAATCAAGACATAAACAAAAGTCATGGAGACAGTACCGAACCGTCGTAATCAACAATTAAAAATAATCAACAAAAGTCATGACGGTATCGAACCGTCGCCATAAACAATTTAATCAATTTCAAAAGATATTCACGACAGTATCGAACCGTCGCCATCAATAATTAAAAGAAACTCAAAAGATAGTCACGACGGTATCAACCCGTCGTAAACTTGAACGACAGTTTTTGTAACCGTCGCGAAATAGGTTGGGGACACACACTTCTGCGACGGTAAAGCAACCGTCGTGGAAAGAAAATTGCGACGGTTTTAACCGTCGTAATCTACAAAAATACCTGTCGCAATCTACCAATTTTATTGTAGTGACATGTCGCTGTTTCAAGCTTTACAACGCCTGTTGAGATTGAATTTGATCACATTAAGGGCTCATCCCCAGAACCCCAACACTGCACATCCTACTTATGATCCCAATAAAAGGTGTGCCTACCATTCTGCCTGTCCAGGACATGATAGAAATGAGTGTTGGGCTCTGAAGAACAAGATCCAGGATCTGATTGACGAAGGGGCATTGGAGTTCACACAAGATGGTCAGGCTGAATTTTTCTACCATCCCTCCAAGGCTCACTATTTGAAGTAACAAGCCCTGAGACTAGGAAAATTTTGTTCATTCGAATGTTCAAGTTGCAATTCTTTTTGATTGTTCAAACATTTGTTCATTGTTAAACATTGTTATTCCATTAATGCATCGCATATGTTTGTTTTGAAGCAATATATTCGCATCCACTATATGCAAATTATTTTCATATTTTTTCTGATGATCAACTCTCAATAATTCTAAGCCTCTTGAGGGAGGATGACGAAAACGATACCACGATCTTTATAGTATGCTTTTGAACAGACCCCGATGATGAGGTACAGGCATTGTTTCAATTCCTAAACACTGGAGTTATAAGGAAGATAATCCCTCGTCAACCCCTTCGAGCCAAAGAAGTAGGAGTTTTTCTTTTCGAAAATTAAAACCCTTATCATAACCTGGGGCAGGGTAGTTCTCTCAGTTGATCCAAGTGCATAACGAATGGCACCAAAGAGATCCTTACAAAAAAAATAAAGACAGTGATGGTTCCAAACAATCATAAAGAAAGGCAGTCATTACTTCTCAAAATAAAAACCCATTAAGTCAAAACCCATGAAGGAGACTTACAAAACTGGGGCATCTCGCTGACTGTAATTCCAAAAAAGGAAACAGTTCAGGCAAAAAAAAAATAGGGATAACAAAATCAAGAAAGAAAAAGAGGTCATAAAAAACCCTCGACAAAAAAAGAAAGGAAATGACTGCCTATTCAAAATAAACTGTCAATATCCGAACCATCACTGGAGCATCAAAGCAAAGACCCAAACAAGGTCTAACGTATGATCAACTGAGTTTAGGTTTGGAGAACATCACGAAGAGCGGGTGGGTACAAATAATTTGAGCCTTTATCCTTTATTTCTTAAACCATGAACCAGGCCACGTTATAACCCTCAAAAGTCCTAGCTGAAGCATGGGTTAGTTCGAAAGCATACTGTTACGAAAGGTATCCTGACTCCTTAAGGCTCACGGTAAAATACGGAGTTGACATCACGTTTTACAAACATTCACTTGTTTTATGAAAAAGAATGCATTTTCAAAATCTTCAAGACAGACATAAGCTTTGCATTTTTAACATAACTTTGTTTGCATATGACTTTTTGTTTGAACAGCAGGGAAATTCGCACGATGAATACCTAGTGAACAAAAGCACTTCCAATCAAGGGGAAGACATGGCCAGTGTCCATTATCTGGGGCAATCCAATCAAGATTCGGAGAATCTCTCAAAGTCCAAATAGCCTGGGGCAAATCTCCGCCTAAGTCACTTGGGGCATTCCAACAACGAACCTTGCCTGATCAAACACCTTCTGGTGGCAGGACAAAAACACTTCTAACAGGGGCAACTCCCTACATTCTGAGAGCATGGACATAGTCGAAAAAATATTATGCAAAATCAAAGACCCGCTAGGTTGACACACCTAGGCAAAAATAAGGGCTTCCCGGCGAACCAAAAGGGTTCGGGCAAAATAAGGGATGAAAATGAAAAAAATCTGTACACCCGGCAAGTCGAAAACCTGAAAAGGCGGCTTGAGCAAAAATGGGTATCCCGATGGACTGAAAACCCGAAAGGGCGGTCCAGGCAAAATTTAGGGATCAAAGCGTACGACTATGTCCTGTCATCTTGTCACCTGCCTACCAGAAGAAGGCTGGTCCCTCAACAACTATCAGCACCTCACAGGTCTTCCTATTCTATCTCAGAAACAGGGGCAATAAAAGAGTTGTCTAAACAATCTAATTGTTCTATCCTCCAAGGTACCAAGGTAGGTTCAGCTGAAGAACATAACCAGTACACCCCAATTCCCCAGAGAGTGAGCCAGCAAGTCAGTGCGCCCTCCTCAAACAAAGCTATATTATCAAATCTTAAGGGAGTTGGGCATCCCCCAGCAAATATCAAACATTCCCCAGCAGTACAGGTATTCTTAACAAGCATCCCCGGCAGTCTTGACCTAAAGATTGTTCCCCGGCGGTATACCAAACATTCGAAGAAATCACTTCCCCCGCAGTTCAAAACTTCCCCAGGAGAGTCCAATCCAGCTTCCTCGGGAAAGTTGGAATCCATCTCCCCAAGCAGTAAGCTTATCCCCAGTAGATTCGGGAAGCTTATCCCTCGCAGAGCACGAACGCGTCTCCCGGCTTTATTCAAGAGTTATGTCCCTACCAGGATATAACTGGGTTATCCTCAGCCAAAAGCTACGGAAAGATCGTCCCCGACGAAGTCCTCTTATCCCCAGCAAAGTCTATTAACACTTCCAACGCAACAATGGTATCCCCAGCGAAGTTACCATCAACACTCCAGCAAAGTATCTCTCTTCCCATAGAATATTGCTTCCCAGCAAGATCGCTAGAGTACTTTTCTCCCCGCAGAGTTATCCATTCGCCAAGTTTATTCCCCAACAGAGTTATCTTCTCCTACTGGTATTCTTGCAGCTATCATCCAGCGAAAGCAAAATCTATTCTCCAACACCAGCCCAGGAGTGACTTCCCGGCACCCGTCAAGGATTTATTTTCCTAAGACGAAAACATAATATTCATAAACATCTTCATACATCATAGCATGCATATATGCATCATATCTTACAAATCTCATTTATGTTGAGAACATCATTGCTTGACCCATATCATGCATTGCATATGACTGACCTTTACCTTTCAGGAAAGATTCAGTTAAGTTCTCAGCTATTTCAAAGACCTAGTCTGGTTCAGTTAAATCGACTCCAAAGATTTCTCTGTTTCTTCTCCAGTCAAAGGCCTTCTCTGGTTCAGTCAGATCGACTCCAAAGATCTCCCTGTTTCTTGCCCAGTTGAAGACATTTCAAGACCTAGTCTGGTTCAGTTAAATCGACTCCCAAATATTTTCCTGGTTATTATCCAGTCAAAGGCCTTCTCTGGTCTAGTTAAACCGACTCCTAAAGGTTTTTCTTTTGAAGACTCAGTTGAAGACTCCAAGACCTTGTCTGGTTCAGTTAAATCGACTCCCAAAGATTTTCCTGGTTATTATCCAGTCAAAGGCTTTCTCTGGTCTAGTTAAACCGACTCCTAAAGGTTTTTCTTTTGAAGACTCAGTAAAAGATATCCAAGATTCTCTCAATGATTGCTATTGAGGTTGTAGTCGCCTATGGTTCTCTCCCCGATACTGCGGAGGTGGTAATCCCAGATTTTGCTCAATGATACTGTTGAAGTCGAAGTTATTCAAGATTCTCTCAATGATTTCTATCGAGGTTGTAGTCGCCTATGGTTCTCTCCCTGATACTGCGGAGGTGGTAATCCCAGGCTTCGCTCAACAATTGCTGTTGAAGTTGAAGTTATCCAAGATTCTCTCAATGTTTGCTGTTGAGGTTGTAGTCGCCTATGGTTCTCTCCCCGATACTGCGGAGGTGGTAATCCCAGATTTCGCTCAATGATACTGTTGAAGTCGAAGTTATCCAAGATTCTCTCAATGATTGCTATTGAGGTTGTAGTCGCCTATGGTTCTCTCCCCGATACTGCGGAGGTGGTAATCCCAGGCTTCGCTCAACGATTGCTGTTGAAGTTGAAGTTATCCAAGATTCTCTCAATGTTTGCTGTTGAGGTGGTAATCGCCTATGGTTCTCTCCCCGATACTGCGGAGGTGGTAATCCCAGATTTCGCTCAACGATTGCTGTTGAAGTTGAAGTTATCCAAGATTCTCTCAATGTTTGCTGTTGAGGTTGTAGTCGCCCATGGTTCTCTCCCCGATACTGCGGAGGTGGTAATCCCAGATTTCGCTCAACGATTGCTGTTGAAGTTGAAGTTATCCAAGGTTCTCTCAATGTTTGCTGTTGAGGTGGTAATCGCCTATGGTTCTCTCCCCGACACTGCGGAGGTGGTAATCCCAGATTTCGCTCAACGATTGCTGTTGAAGTTGAAGTTATCCAAGGTTCTCTCAATGTTTGCTGTTGAGGTTGTAGTCGCCTATGGTTCTCTCCCCGATACTGCGGAGGTGGTAATCCCAGATTTCGCTCAATGATTGCTGTTGAAGTGAAGTTATCCAAGGTTCTCTCAATGTTTGCTGTTGAGGTGGTAATCGCCTATGGTTCTCTCCCCGATACTGCGGAGGTGGTAATCCCAGATTTCGCTCAACGATTGCTGTTGAAGTTGAACTTATTCAAGGTTCTCTCAATGTTTGCTGTTGAGGTGGTAATCGCCTATGGTTCTCTCCCCGATACTGCGGAGGTGGTAATCCCAGATTTCGCTCAACGATTGCTGTTGAAGTTGAAGTTACCCAAGGTTCTCTCAATGTTTGCTGTTGAGGTGGTAATCGCCTTTGGTTTTCTCCCCGATACTGCGGAGGTGGTAATCCCAAGTTTTGCTCAATGATTGCTGTTGAAGTTGAAAATTATCCAAGATTTTCTCAACGATTGCTGTTGAGGTTAAAGTCACCCAAGGTTCTCTCACCGTTCCTGTTAAGGTAGTAACCATCCTTGGTTCATTCATCGTCGTTTGAAGCTCCAGATTCAGCTCCTGTAACCAGTCAGGACACATCTATACAAAGAATTTAAAGACCAACTCCTGTAACAGGTCAGGTAATCATTTTTCTTTTGCAGGTATGCAAGTTCTCGCTAAGGAATCTCTTACGCGATCAACATCCAGATGGCATCTATAAGCCCATCCACCTTCCATCATCTCTTAGCATGGCATCTATAAGCCCATCATCCTATCCATCAATCTCCAAATGGCATCTGTAAGCCCATTCCCCATCATCACTGCTACTATGTGAGCGCAAATTTCTGGGCACTCTAGTGTTCAATCATCTTCCACCCTCGGATTACGAAAGGCACGTCAGCCAATCTGCATCCTCAGGTCTAAGAAGATTGAACAGGGGCAACTGTTGTACCCCAAAATTTGCCCTCCCATATTCTTCAAAATTTGCCAAGTCAAAGCTTCAAAATCTCTCCAAGAGTTGCACAGTTCAAGGGCCTCCTAACAGTCAAAAGTTCAAATTTTTGGTCAACATCTCATTTTGAAGCAACAAACATCATTTGATCAATGCTTGATCATGATTCTCAAAGCTTGGCTCAAAAAGTCTCAAGATGCAAAAGTTTCCATATTTGGACAGTTGGAAAAGTCAACTGTAAATTGACCAGGGCATAACTTCCACATGGATTATCAGAAAAATTCCATCCAAAACTCATTTTGAAGATAAAGACATTTCCTACAACTCCTCTTCACACTTCAAGTCCAAGAAATGCTCTCACAAAAAGTTATCAATTTCAACATTATAGGTCATTTTCAAAAGTCAACAAAAAGGGACTTTAAGTCAAAGACCATAACTTGAGATTGGTAAACCAAAATTACATGGGACCAAAGGCATTGGTTAGAGGACTCAAAGACCTTTCCAAAATGTCCAAGAACATGAGCAAAGCTTAAACATTGAGCAAGTTATGCCTTGTGGAAGTTGGGAAATTTTTGGATATTTTGAAAAGTCAACATTGATTCAAATGACCTAAAAATGCTAATGGGCCTCTTTTTCTTCCACAATTCATCATCCAAGACATGTGCACGACCATTTGGCCCAAAGGGAAGTTTTTATCATTTTTATTTTATTTATTTGAATTTTTAAATGCTAGAAATTCATTTAATTAATTAAAATATATAAAAAATACTAAACCTAGGTTTTTCAATCTTTTTATGCATGATATATACTCAATATTTCGTGCAAATCAGGTTAGGAAAGAATCAAAGGTGATTGGATGTGATTGAAGCCAAAAAGCATGAAAAAGATTTGGAAAATTATGGTTTGCAAATCAAATATTTTTCACATTAATGCATGGATTTTTGATCAAGTTCTCAACCCTAAAACCTTCACACATAAGTATAGAATGCAAACCTAATCCTAGAGAGGGCTAAGCTGCGCATAAGAGCCATAAGCAAACTTGAAATTTTCAAGAAAAACTCCAATACTGAAAACACACTTGCAAGGCGATTCAGGGCAATATATCTGTTCTATCACCTTCCTGGGACATCAAGGAAGGCTCCTGGATCAAGAACACCAACTCTAACGCCTTAAATCAGTGTACAGAAATCAAATTTTTTCCATATAAATGCATATTCGTGTTTTGATTTTTAGACGTTTTCATTGCATTTTTTCCATGGATTCATACTAATTGGACGATTCTGGAACTAACCATATGATTTAATTGAATTTTTATGCACTATATGAAGAATCACCATGAATGATTTTTAGGGTTCTTCAGGTTTCAATTTGGGAACTTTCACATATTGTAAAATTGAGACTCCTGAATACCACCATTGAAACAAGCGTGCTTGGACGATCTAGACCCAACCCTCGCGCCTAATTTATGTGGCCGGACGGCCTATTCGCTATTTTCCAGAAAGTTGCTTAAGGGAACGGTTCAAAACCGTTGCCAATCTCTTTTTTGTTTCAGGAAAAAAACGCATCAAGGAAGAAGATAGTGAGGTGTAAGGCAACGACTGGAGGATTTGAATTCTCGCGCCAAAAAGTCACTAACGCCTTGGTTTATGTTATATTCATTGTTTGTTATTTAATGTACAAAGAAATAAAGTGGCACGATTGGCAAGGCATTGTAGTGGTAATCTCCAGGACCTGAGTTCGATCCCAGGTCCCTCACCCTTTCCATATTATTTTTCCACTAATGATTCTGTGCAGCTTCAGCATTGTGGACCACCATACATCCACAAAAATCAAGCCTTTCACGCACATGATGAGATCAATCCAAGGGCTATAGTTGGAAGCATATCATGGACATGAGTCAAAAGCGTCACACGCTGGCATAGAAGTCAAAAGAGGCCAAGGATTAATGGGCCTAAAATGCTGATTTAACCTCTCAATTGGGGACAGCACCCCCTAGAGTTTGTTTCTTTTACTCTTTTTATATTTTTTTTCTTTTCTTTATTTTAATTAATTTCATTTAATTCTTGATAATAATTATTTTCACAATAATATAAAAAACATAAAAAAATCAGAAAATTACAAAATTAAAATATATTTATTTAATGGATATTTTTTGTAAATAAAACTTTTATTAATTAATTAGTTTTAAACTTAGGGTTAAATTTTAATATTTTTTTCTAATAAACTTAAAACTTGGTAGAATTAGGGTTTGTAATAATTTTTATCCTTTTTTCTTTTCTTTCACAATAATTAATTATTAAATATTATTTTTGTAATTAAATGGCATGTAAATAATTAGGTTAATTTAGGTTTAACTTTAATATGTTTTCTTAATAAATTAAAAACAATTAGAATTAGGGTTAATCTTTTAATTTCATTTAATTCTCATAAAAAATCATAAATACAAAAAAATCTCAAAAAAATAATTTCTTTTTCTTTTTAATTTAATTAATTTAATAATAATTTTATTTCATTCAAAAGGGTCCAACGCCCTCGTTTCTAATTTAGATTTCCATTCGCGTATTTATTTCTTTTTCTTGTAAATATTTCTGTAATTCTCCCAAAGCCGTGTAATTTAATTTCTCGCACTTTCACTTTACTTTACTTATTTACTTTCTGTCAAATCGGGTCCTGGAAATTTTGGCGATGTGGACCCGCGCCTTTTGTAATAGTTTAGAACTTTACCTTTCTCGCACTTTTTTAATTGTTAAATAAATGCATGCAAGAATGAATGGACAAAAAAATAAAAACAAACGCATAGATCACCTTTGACATGAACCAGATAAATGCAAATGAATACGACACACAAATCACACACCACCCCTAGGGTACGCCTCACTGTTGCCTTGCCTCGAAAGGTGATCGTCGAGTAGAGGACGTCTTAGTAAGTCCTCATGATCCGGGAACCTGGCATGAGGGTAGCTTCTAAGGTGTCTTCCTATTGCTCCGGTGATCACCATGTCCCGAACCTTCGAATTGACCCGAACACCTCCAACGGTGGTGCTACCTACCTCTCAATGGTGGGATGGCACTACTTTAAAGGACATTTACACAGACGAATTCCTTAGGGTAGGTAGACGACTCTAGATACTTTCTCTAACTTCAAAAACAAATCAAAATTACTTTTCACACCGACACCTTTTCAAAAAGCTTTCGAAAGCAATTTTTCAAACACTCTTGAGGACCGATACAAGAGTCGAACTGAAATTTTCAAAGAAACTTTTTAAAACCCACAATTGAAAAGCAAACAAACCATTTTTGAAAACACAAATGAGCAAGTATCTAAGAGCCCATGGATAACCATGGATAGAAAGGGTGCTAACACCTTCCCTTTCTATAATCTACCTCCCGAACCGAGAGCAATCTCTATAAGGAATTTTTCTGTGCTTTTGTCCTTTCCATTTGGAGAAAATAAAAGACGGTGGCGACTCTTGCTTCCGCGACATTTCGCGAACCAGCGTTAAACAGTCAGTTCCAGATCCACCGATCACACTTGGTATGGATAAACTTGTGAATCCAACATGAAGCATGAAAGTAACTTTGGGCATTTTAGGTCAAAACATCTTTTTGCAAACTCAAACCCTAATTTGGGTCAACAGTGCAAGGATGGGCCTTGAGCAGAGCAAACCCTAACTTGATCTTGAGTTCCAAGAGTCTTGTGATGAGAAAATGTTGATGAAATGAGAGGGAAAATTTTGGGGTACAACAGTTGCCCCTGTTCAATCTTCTTGAATCTGAAGAGTTAGATTGGCAAGATTGCCTTTCGCGACTCGAAGGTAAAAGAGGATTGGACACTAGAGTACCCGTAAATTTTCACTCGTCAAAGTGTAGTTTGAGGGAATGGGCTTAAAGATGCCATTTGGAATGTATGTTGAACTGTTATGTTGTTGGTGAGCAATAGATTGACATCCTTATTTGGAAGCATCCGTAAACTGTGAAGTTGAAGCTTATTAATCTTATCCTGAAAAGGGTAAAATATCAGCTGAAACACAAGGTTATGTTGCATGATATATGAATGTAGTGAATGCGCATGTAAGCTGATGAGTTTTCTTGCTGAGGATAGATGAATCCTGGATAATGAAATCTTTGACTGTTGCCGGGGAAAGTAAATCCTTGACTGCTGCAGGGGATTGCAAGAATCTTTGATTACTGAAGATGAGAAATCCTGGGACCACTGTTGGGGAATCAGGAGCTTGGGTTGTATGCCAATCTACTGGGGATTCCTGTCTTGAGGAGATCTTCATTGGGGAATATCTGAATATTCTGTGAGGAACTGAGAATGAGAGTCTTCATTCTGCTTGGGGAATTTTTTTGTGGGGAATAGCCATACTTTTGAAAAGTAGCTATCTTGTTGGAGAGTAAAACTCAGGATTCTGGGAAAAGCTTATTCCTGTTTGGAAGAAGTTCAAGAGTTTAAGTTGTTTGCCACTTTGAGAATGAGAATCTTCACTCTGTTGGGGATACCAGCAATTCAGATGTTATACCACTTTGAGAAATGAGAATCTTCATTCTGTTGGGAATATCAGGAGGTTAGGTGTATGCCAATCTACCAGGGAAGCCAAAATGAGAATCTTCCTTTAGGTCTTGGGTCATAAGATTGGGTGTATGCCAATCTACTGGGGTTTTAAGGATGAAAATCTTCATTCTGTTAAGGGTCAGAAATTGGGAGTATACCAATCTTCTGAGGTTTCAAGGATGAGAGTCTTCATTCTATTAAGGGTCAGAAATTGGGAGTATACCAATCTTCTGAGGTTTCAAGGATGAGAGTCTTCATTCTTGAAAAAAAATAGATTTTTAGGAGCTTCATTTGTTCGTTATCTTGTTGGTGGTTGTAATTTCCAGCAGGTGATGAAGGAAATTTGAACGACTGTGGCTTCCAACAGGTGATGAAGGAATTTTTGATGATGATCGTAACTTCCAGCAGGTGATGAAGGAAATTTTGAACGACCTTGGATTCCAGCAGGTGATGAAGGAATTTTGATGATGATCGTAACTTCCAGCAGGTGATGAAGGAGATTTTGAACGACCTTGAATTCCAGCAGGTGATGAAGGAATTTTGATGATGATCGTAACTTCCAGCAGGTGATGAAGGAAATTTTGAACGACCTTGAATTCCAGCAGGTGATGAAGGAATTTTTGATGATGATCGTAACTTCCAGTAGGTGATGAAGGAAATTTTGAATGACCTTGAATTCCAGCAGGTGATGAAGGAATTTTTGATGATGATCGTAACTTTCAGCAGGTGATGAAGGAAATTTTGAACGACCTTGAATTCCAGCAGGTGATGAAGGAATTTTTGATGATGATCGTAACTTCCAGCAGGTGATGAAGGAAATTTTGAACATCCTTGAATTCCAGCAGGTGATGAAGGAATTTTTGATGATGATCGTAACTTCCAGCAGGTGATGAAGGAAATTTTGAACGACCTTGAATTCCAGCAGGTTATGAAGGAATTTTTGATGATGATCGTAACTTCCAGCAGGTGATGAAGGAAATTTTGAACGACCTTGAATTCCAGCAGGTGATGAAGGAATTTTTGATGATGATCGTAACTTCCAGCAGGTGATGAAGGAAATTTTGAACGACCTTGAATTCCAGCAGGTGATGAAGGAATTTTTGATGATGATCGTAACTTCCAGCAGGTGATGAAGGAAATTTTGAACGACCTTGAATTCCAGCAGGTGATGAAGGAATTTTTGATGATGATCGTAACTTCCAGCAGGTGATGAAGGAAATTTGAACGACCTTTCTACTTGAAATGTAATTTGTTTTGGAGAATAAATCCTTGACAAATGTTGGGGAAATAAACCCATAACCGAAGCTGGGGATTGAAAATCCTTTGATTTACTGAGGGTGAGAAATCCTTGCTGACTGCTGATTGCTTTGGGGAACAAGATCTTCCATTGTTGAGGGATCTTAGGACCACTGTTGGGGATTGAAAGTCCTTGGTGACTTGTGGGGAATGAGAACTCTGACGATCTCTACTGGGGAATTTGAAACCTAGGAGACTTATGCTGGAAAAGTGAGACTTGGAATCTTCAATCTGATGGGAAATATCTCTGTGGGAGAATGTTCACTAATCTGGTTCCGCTGGGGATTGATAGTTTTGGCTCCACTGGGGATCTTGAAACTTAACTCTGAGGGGAATTTTGAAATTCAGCTTAGCTGGGGGATCCAACTTTAGAAAGCTTTTGCTCTGCTGAGGATTTTGAAGTTTAACTCTGTTGGGGAAGTATATTCCGGACTTTAACTTTGTTGAGGAACTTGGAGTTTAATTCCGCTGGGGACTTCTTCTAAAAGGGTATCAAGATATCTATCTATACCTTCAACCTATCAACAATCCTCTTTTCTTGATTTGTAAGCAAATGATTATGTTCAAATGCATATGCCTATTTAACAAAACATTGGACGTTTCTCAAATAAAACATAAGTGTAAAAAGAAAAAGAAGACAAAGCAAATTTCTGTACATGGAAAAGTATTTGTATTAACTTTTTATGAGTATCTTTGTACAAAGGAGACAGACATCCTAGTAAGAGGACGTTTTCGTAAACATTGAAAAATTTATACAAAAGGAAAGATGGCTATGTGTAACAATTCCATGGGATTCCCATTCTGTTATAGCCTTCACAACTCTGAATATCTTGTCCATTCATTGCTTCGTCCACCGATAATTAGATTGATCAGAAGCTCGGAGCTTGTTGATGAAGATATTGTTCTTTGAAGTGATCCGACGAGACATAGTCATACGCTTTAATTCCCTAAATTTTGCCTGAATCGCCCTTTCGGGTTTTCGATCCACCGGGAAACCCTTTTTTGCCCAAGCCGCCCTTTCGGGTTTTCAACTTGCCGGGTGTACAGTTTTTTTGTTTGTTTTATCCCTAATTTTTGCCTGAACCGCCGTTTCGGGTTTTCAGTTCACCGGGATGCCCATTTTTTCCCAAGCCGCCCTTTCGGGTTTTCGACTTGTCGGGTTATTTTATGCGTAGTATCTTTTGACTATGTCTGCGTTCGCAGGGTGTGGCAAATCGTCGCCGTCCATGGTGGCCAGAATCATTGCACCACCGGAAAAGATGCTCTTGATTACAAATGGTCCTTCGTAAGTAGGAGTCCATTTGCCCCTGGGATCACTTTGCGGCAAGATGATCCGCTTGATCACAAGATCTCCGACTTGATATACTTGACGTCTTACTTTCTTGTTGAAAGCCTTGATCATTCGTTTTTGGTACGTCTGACCATGGCAAACAACAGTGAGTCGTTTCTCGTCGACCAAATTGAGTTGATCAAGTCGGGTCTGAATCCAATCGTCTTCACTCAAACCATCGTCTTTCATAATCCTTAAAGAAGGAATCTGAACTTCCATAGGTAGGACAACTTCCATGCCATATACCAAAGAAAATGGGGTTGCCCCTGTTGAAGTACGCGTCGTGGTACGATATCCATGCAGAGCAAACGATAACATCTCATGCCAGTATTTGTAGGTAACTTTCATTTTCTGAATGATCTTCTTGATGTTTTTGTTCGCAGCTTCAACAGCACCGTTCATCTTCGGCCGATAGGGAGATGAATTGTGATGATAAATCTTGAACTGTTCGCATAGAGCGGTGATCATAGTATTGTTCAGATTTGTACCGTTGTCTGTGATGATCCTGTCGGGGACACCATACCGGCATATGAGGTTCTGCTTGATGAAGCGGGAAACCACATTTTTTGTAACAGAGGCAAAGGAAGCTGCTTCGACCCACTTGGTAAAATAGTCAATAGCGACCAAGATGAAGCGATGTCTGTTGGATGTCGTGGGCTTGATCTCTCCAACCATGTCAATGCCCCACATTGCGAATGGCCAAGGAGCTGTCAGAACGTTGAGAGGAACAGGAGGAATATGAACCTTGTCGGTGTAGATTTGACATTTGTGGCAAGTACGGGAATGTTGATGGCAATCAGCTTCCATGGTAGACCAGTAATAGCCTTCCCTTAGAATCTTCTTAGCCATCGTATGTCCCCTCAAGTGGGTGCCAAATGTGCCACTGTGTATCTCAGTCATGATTAACTCTGCTTCAGCTTTGTCCACACACCGAAGTAAAACACAATCATGGTTGCGCTTATAAAGGATGCCATTGCTTAGGAAGAACTTGGCTACAAATCACCTTAAGAACTTCTTGTCAATTACTGAAGCTCCTTCAGGATATTCTCTAGTCTGGAGATACCTTTTGATTTCATGGAACTAGGGTTGTTCCACTACTTCTTCGGTATTAATCTCATGACAATGCGCAGGTTCATCCATTCGCTCGATGGTGATTTGGGGAGCCTCGTTATCCCAGTTGAGTTTAAACATGGAAGACATTGTAGCCAAAGCATCTACTAGCTGATTCTCTTCTCGCGGGAAATGCTCGAAGGTGATTTTCTCGAAATGAGGAAACAATGTTAGGACATGTTCTTTGTATGGGATAAGATTAGGATGTTTGGTATCTCACTCTCCTTTGATTTGACTGATAACCAAAGCCGAGTCCCCAAATACGACCAAAGATTTGATTCCCAAGTCTATAGCAGCCTTGAGACCAAAGATGCAAGCTTTATATTCGGCCATGTTGTTGGTACAACTGAAACAAAGTCGGGCAGTGAAAGGTGTATGGCAACCTTCTGGGGAAATGAGCATCGCACCGATACCGTTTCCAAGTGAATTTGAAGCACCATCAAAGTACAGGGTCCATCGGGATCCATTTTCAGGTCCGTCATTCGGTCTGTTACCTTCAATGTTGTCCAATGTCATGATGTCCTCGTCCGAGAAGTCGAATCTCATGGATTGATAATCTTCGATAGCTTGATGAGCTAGATGGTCAGCTAGTACACTCCCTTTTATAGCTTTTTGGGTAGTATACTGGATGTCATACTCAGTCAGGATCATTTGCCATCTAGCGATTCTTCCAGATAAAGCAGGCTTCTCGAAGATATACTTGATCGGGTCCACTTTGGAAATCAGCAAAGTGGTATGAGTCAACATATACTGCCTTAGTCGGCGAGCAGCCCATACCAAAGCGCAACAAGTTTTCTCGAGCAGTGAGTAGCGAGTCTCACAGTCGGTAAACTTTTTGCTAAGGTAATAAATGGCATGCTCTTTTCGACCAGACTCGTCATGTTGGCCCAATACGCACCCTATTGAGTTGTCCAAAACAGTCAAATACATGATCAGCGACCTTCCTTCGACAGGTGGCCTGAGAATAGGAGGTTCTAGCAAATACTCCTTGATCTTATCAAAAGCAATTTGACAATCATCGTTCCATTCGACTACCTGATCTTTCTTTAATAGTTTGAAAATTAGCTCACAGGTAGACGTCAGGTGAGAGATGAACCTGGCGATATAGTTCAAGCGTCCCAAGAATCCCATAACCTCCTTTTCAGTACGGGGGGCAGGCATTTCTTGTATAGCCTTTACTTTTGCTGGATCGACCTCAATTCCCTTGTTGCTGACAATAAATCCCAGAAGTTTACCAGACCTAACTCCAAAAGTGCACTTACTTGGATTCAGCCTGAGTTTGTATTCCTTCAACCTGGCAAACAGCTTTTGCAAATGTTCTAGGTGTTCCTCTTCCGTTTGTGATCGAGCTATCATGTCGTCTACGTAAACTTCAATCTCATGATGTATCATATCATGAAACAAAGCTACCATGGCGCGTTGATAAGTTGCCCCTGCGTTCTTCAGTCCGAACGGCATCACCTTGTAGCAGAAGGTACCCCACTGTGTAACAAAGGTTGTTTTCTCCATGTCCTCGGGGGCCATTTTAATCTGGTTGTAGCCCGAGAATCCGTCCATGAAAGAAAATACTTTGTGTTGAGCTGTGTTGTCAATCAAAATGTCGATATGTGGTAGCGGAAAATCATCTTTAGGGTTGGCCCTGTTCAAATACCGATAGTCCACACACATTCTGACCTTGTCGTCTTTTTTAGGAACGGGCACAATGTTAGCAACCCATTGTGGATAGGAAGTAACATCCAGAAAGCCAGTGTTGAATTGCTTCATTACTTCAGCCTTAATCTTCTCAGACATGTCGGGCCTCATTTGGCGGACTTTTTGCTTAATCGGTGGACAGTCTTCTCTTGTATGGAGACGGTGAACCACGATATCTGTGTCTAACCCTGGCATGTCCTCATAAGACCAGGCAAAGATTTCAACATATTCATTCAACAGCTGTATTAAGCGTTCCTTGACACTTGGTTCCAGATTGGAACCCACTTTGAGTTCTTTCCTGTCTTCCTCTGTTCCTAAGTAGACGGTTTCCAACAACTCTTCATGAGGTAAGATGGCCCTCTCTTCCTGTTGTAGAAGTCTGGCTAACTCTCCCGGTACTTCACAATCTTCGTCATCTTCCTACTCAGCCTGATTGACCAAATTTTCAGAGTTATTGAAGGATACAACAGAATAGTCACCCATGGAATCCGGAGTGGATGGGTACCTGAATTTGTGAGTGTGGGTGTGTGTAAGGGATAGCCATCCTTAAACAAACAAAAATGCAAAATGAAAGAAAATGAACACAACAGTTTATAAAATGAAAAATGTCCAATGATTCATTAAACATGGCATATGATTATGAAGAGAATCAAGCCCTTACAACTGGACCTACATGCCCCGGGCAAGGCATGAGGTGAAAAACAGTGTGCGGATTGTTTTAGTAATTATTACAGACCAACAAGAAATGTTCGAAAGATAAATTACTGATTGATGAAAGTAATGGGAACGAAGTCTTTCGCCTCCCATTTGTGCAGTCCCCCTTCAATGGTTGGGAAGATCCAATCTTCAACGTTACCCTCTTCGTCTTCGTCTTCTAAAGCATTGATTCCATGAGGAGAAATCTTGATGGGTGTCCTTTCAATTTTGGAGCGACGCATAGCCTTTTGCCCCGCAGCGGTAAATCCCAACCCAAACTTGTCTGTCTTGTGGGGAAATTCAAGCAATTGTCCCCATGCCGTGCTCTTTCCCTCCTTCATTGCAGCCTTCGCGTCTTTCAGAGATGCCATCCTGGCCACCTGCTTGGGTACCTCAGCTACTGCCTTTGCTACTACAACCTCAGGAGAAACTTCCTCGAAGTGTTGAAAGGGTGTTTCGATGAATTCGCCATCCACTTCCACATACCGAAAGGAATTCAGATGACTGATCATGTACTCCTCCTCACCGTGTACAATTATGATTTTACCCTTAACAGGGTACTTCAGCATCTGATGTAGAGAGGAAGTGACTGCCCCAGCATTATGAATCCACGGTCTTCCTAGCAAGCAAGAGTATGATGGACGGATGTCCATCATGTAAAAGGTTGAGTGGAACACTTTAGTGCCTACCTTGATGGGAATGTCGACCTCCCCATTCACCATCCTTTTAGACCCGTCAAAGGCCCTGACAATGATATTACTCGGTTTCAGCTCCAAGCCTTCACAATCCAACCGGTCCAAAGCTTTCTTAGGCAGCACGTTTAGGGAAGAACCAGTATCGACCAAGACATGGGCGAGAGTGGTTCCTCGGTATTCAACCGACACATGCAGTGCGTCATTGTGCTTTCTTCCCTTGGGAGTCAGGTCAGCATCGGAGAAACCCATACCGTTGTCGGCGGTGAGACTGGCTACACAATCCTGAAATTGGTCGGCTGAGGTCTCTTGGGGCACATGGGCCGTCTTCAGAAATCTTATCAAGGCTTTGGCATGAGCCTCTGAACAAAGCAATAGGGCCAACATGGAGATCTTTGAGGGGGTTTGCCCCAGTTGCTCTACCACATCATAATCACTCTTTTTGATTATTCTCAGAATCTCCTCCATTTCTTTTTTAGAGGTTTCGGGGATGACCAATGGCTGAGCCCTCAGCCTGACGAGCTCTTCTTGGATCCCTTTCCCTTTATCAGTAGCAGAAGGGGCAACCATAGGAGTAACAGCTTCTTCAATCATTGGAGTTCTTGCAGATCGTTTTACCGGTGCAGGGGTAACCTTGGGAGCAGCTGAGGGTCCAAAGATTGCCTTTGGAGGGGCAATCTCTAGAGAGAAAATTCTTCCCCTTCGGGTAATTTTGCTCGTTCCGACAATGTTTCCAATGTCGGAAGTCTCTTCATCAGAACTTTCCTCAGTTATCTCAATTTGTTTAACATCGTAGTAGTAGATTTCTCCACCGTAATTCCACGGTATTGATTTGTCAGATTTGTATGGGACGGGCCCAGGCATGGTTATCTTCAAGGGTAAAGTCTTCGGAGCGGATGTAATCTTAACAGGCCTTTTGGGGACCTTGGAAAGATTGGTGGAAATGGTTATTATTGAAACTTCATTGATAGGAGTTGGAGTAACAGGAGTCTTTTCGAAAACAATTTCTTGGTTGTCCATTAGGCGCTGGATGCCTAACTTCAACAGTGGACAGTCGGTTGGTAAGGAGGAACAAAGGTAGCAATCTTCTTTACAACCTGGGAAAATCCCAGCTTTCAGCAAATTCAGCTTGATTGTCAGTAGTGGAGTTATCAGATCATCAACAGTAGAAACAAACAGATCTTCTTCAACAGCATGGACATTGCGACCATGCTTTGGCATTGGAGCGGAGATTACATTCGGCTTCTCAGGGGCGTCGAACTCAACCTCTTTAGCGTCTATCAAATCCTAAATTTTATTCTTAAGTGCCCAGCAATCGTTAGTGCCATGCCCGGCGCTGTCAGAATGATAGGCACATTTAGCATTGGGATGATAGTACGGAGATGTGGTGTTAGGGTTTTTCGGTGCCTCCTTTAAACCAGTCAGATTTAGCTTCAACAAATGGGGAAGAACTTGTGCAGGCGTCATGTTGATGCGGGTGTACTATCATCGTGGCCGTTCTACCCGTTGCTGATTAGGTCTAGACTGATTGTTACGAAGCTGATCCTTTGACGAATTTTGAATCATCACGGCCCCTACATTCGGTCGACGCTCAGTTCTTCCCAATCCTTTATGAGAGTATATAACAGCCGCTTATTTCTTGGCCGGGAACGGTTTCTTAACAGCTGTGGATGCAGAGGCATCCCTTTGAATCTTCCCATTCTTAATACCAGCTTCCACCCTTTCGCCAGTCAGAATCAATTCAGTAAACCCTGCGGAAGAGCTCCCGATAAAATGGTTGAAGAAAGGGCCAGATAGGGTCCCCAAGAACATATCAACTAGCTCCCTATCTGAAAGCGGCGGCTGCACCCTTCCGGCCAAGTCGCGCCACTTTTGGGCGTATTCTTTGAACCCCTCATTTGAGGCCATCCCCATACTCTGTAGCTGAGTACGGGTTAGCACCAAGTCAGCATTATATTGATACTGGCGGTAGAAGGCAGCTGCCAAGTCTTCCCAATTATGCACTTCTGACCTCTCAAGCTGGTAAAACCAATCTAGCTGAGTACCGGACAAGCTGTCCTGGAAAAAGTGTACCCAGAGATTTCTATCGGATGAATGAGGTTGAATTTTTCTGACATACGACCTCAGGTGCATCTTGGGGCAAGATAGACCGTCATATTTTGCGAAAGTTGGCACCTTCAACTTGGGAGGGATAACAATCCCAGCAATCAGTCCCAATTCTTCAAAATCTAGCCCGGGAACCCGTTGTAACTCCATGGATGCCAGTCTATCCTCCAGGTTTTTATATCTGTCGTCCGCTGGTGGGTATTGCTGCTCTGAATAATCCTCATCTTCCTCAACCTCTTCTTCTTCAGCCTTAGACTCAGAGGGTAATGCAGCTCCTTTTCCTTTGTCGGTCCCCTCATCAGATGTGGAGGGGAATTCTAGAACTCTCCTAGCTTCATTCTCAAATCTTCTTCCCAGTGTAGCTACCCCAACTCTTTTATTTTTCTTTTTTCCTTTTTCTTGATATTTATTCCCTAACAGTGCTTTAAGATCCCCCTGACCCTTTGCCAAGGTCATGAGAAGATGTTGAAACTGCGAGTTTTGTGCCTGCAGATCTTTGACCGTCTGCTCAATATCCATCTTACTGAAATAAACAGCAGAAAGATAAGGAAACCTGGTGTGAAGACCTGTTTATGCATATGATGAATGATATGTTTATTAATGTAATGCATTCAAGGATTTAGAAATTCAAAGTTGTTGCAAACAAAAAGAACACACGTCATATTAATAAGAAGAAATTTTGTCAGTACATAAATGCCCCATGGGCCAAATATTACAAAAACTTCTTAAGGTAAAAAGGCGTTGCGCATCCTCTTTGGTGCGATGTAAGTGTTGAGGGTCTCCTCCTCGTGAAGTCGGCGGGTAAGCTCCAAAACCTTCTTCTCACTGGCGTAGAAGCTGGCTTCAAAAGTATCCATTTCTTCCTTGAGTTGGATCCAACTCTTCTGCATTTCTTCCCATGATGTTGGCATGTCAGGATGTAGGATGGTGTATGGAACCTCTCCTTCCTTAACAGGCTCTTTGATCAAAGGGAGAATATGAGGGTAAGGCATCATAAGACTCTGGGCTCGGGTTCGTACCCACTTGAGGTAAGGCTCAAGAGGGATGGAGTTCTTGTGCCCCAATGTCTTACTATCTACCTTGTTAGGCATCCTCCAAGCTCTGATGAATCTTTAACGAAGTCCTTGCGCATCGTTGTCGAAGTCAAAAACTAGGTCAGGAATCAGCATGTCATGAGGGTCATCCCTCCGAGCGTATCCAAATTTTCTTAAAGCTAGACAGGGGTTGTAGGTAATGCCTCCCCTAATGCCAAGTAATGGAACATTAGGGAACTCACCACAGCGATCGATGATGGTGACATTTTCTCTGGACCGAGAACACCAATGTACATCAGAATGTGTGAGGGTCATAAATCGTTGTGACCACCTTAAGCCTTGCTCATTCTTCAGAACTGATTATGGAAGGTGAAAAATAAACCACCTTGCCAGGAGAGGAGTACAGCACATGAGAACACCTCTTTTCCTCATTGTTCGTGTGTAAAATGAGTGGAGGATGTCCCCAAGAAATGTAGGTATGGGATTCCTGGATAGGAAAATCTTGACAGCATTCACGTCTATAAGTTGGTCAGGATTTGGGAACAAGACCAACCCATAAATGAGTAGTGCCACAATTTCTTCAAAGGCTTGCAGATCCAGGAATTCCAACACTCTTGTGCCTTCTCAAACAAGAACTTTGCCAAGAAGCCTTTGACACCACTTCTGGTTTCCCAATGCCCCTTCATGTCAGATGGTTGCAAGTGTAGTGCTTGAGTAACATCTTCAGGTTTTGGTTCTTTTTCCGTACCGTTGTAGGGTAGTTGATCAAGAATAGGAATTCTCAAGAGTTGAGAAAATTCCTCCAAAGTAGGCACCAATTGGTAGTCGGGAAAGGTGAAACAGTGGTTAAGGGGGTCAAAGAACTGGAACAACACTTTCACCATGTCTTCTTCAATGCTGGTGTTGACTAGGTTGAGAAGTATACCATGTCTTTCACTGAAGAGAGAACTTTCTGGAATTCTGGATGTAAGCTCCTTGAGTGGAGGAGGGATTCTCACAAGGTTGACTTGAATAGTTTTCCTGCGAAGAATTTCCATGACCTACAAAACAAGAACAAAGATGAAGATCCAAACCCTTGAAATGGTTAGTGGATGCATATGATGCTTTATGATGTTCATGATGTATGCACAAACACATGTACAAGCAAATCACACAAAAAACCCTAGTTTCAGGCTTGCATGGGGTTTCATAGGTAAGTACCCTCTTGAGTTTAGTTGGCTTAAAAACCTGTCCTATAAATAGTAACCGGGTTCTAAGGAGCTCAATATCATTGGATTGTTTTCTATGTTCATTGTTTTGGTTTAGCCACTTAACTAGCGACCAAAATATTCCAAGAAAACAACCCTCAATGAGTGTAGTATCGAGTATCTACCAACTTCGGACTGCACCAAAGCCGGTCATCTCACTACCCAAAATAAAAGGCCAAGATGGTCAAGTAAGGTTCTAGGCTATTAGTGCTTAGTGACGTCACTCAGCGGCCCCGTACTCTCCTTGATTGAACTCAAGGGTTACCGGTACTCACAAATATGTCGCACTAATATAGCTATTGCTTCAACCGTGTCGGTATACCCCGCACAGTTTCCACAACGTATTGCTATCTATGAATGTTTCCCAAATCCGGGTGTAGGATTTCAAGCCCAAACAAGAGAACCAAAATGTAAAGCAATCAAAACAAACAATTAATCATGCAAAAGGGTGATCTAGGCCCTAAGGTTACTCCACTTAAAAAGTAGTCCCCAGCAGAGTCGCCAGTTCTGTGATATGGTGGGAGAACTGACTTGGTGTTTTGCGTTTGTTTTCGCAAATGTTTCGGCTGAGCAAGAGTCACCACCGACTTTTTATTTATCCTAAGGAAAGGTCAAAAAGCACAGGAAAGACCTTTGAGATGTTTTCTTGGGTTCGTGGAGTAGATTATAGAAAGGGAAGGTATTAGCACCCTTTCTATCCATGGTTATCCATGGGCTCTTAATTACTTGCTTAGATCACTTGCCTTTGTTTTTTCAATTGTTTGAAATGGTGCTTTGTGTGTGTGGTTTTTTTGAAAATGTTTTGAAAAAGATGCCTTGTCTAGGCAACCTTTGTAACAATTCGTTTGAATGTTTTACAAAGGTGTTTGTCTTTTTGAAAAGATAATTCAATGTTTTTGGAAGTTGTTTGGAAGTTGTGTTGTGGTGTATGTTTGAAAATGGCAAGTTTGTTTTGCAAGTTTGATCAAGTAACTAAGAGTTATCTACCCTATTTTACTCAAAGATCCTTTCTTATGCTTTTTAACCCTTTTAACAGTGTTGTTTCACCATTGTATTTGGTGAACAACCTTGTGTTAGGATGTTAACGGGACGGGCGCGGGTCATCGTATAGACCATGAAAGCAATAGTGTCAAGTATTTTGGCAATTTTCTTGAGGGACTATGATCATTTTGTTTAGGCAACTCTGATAGCGTCATCGAGGGACTATGATCATTTGATTTGTTTTTGTTTTGCCAAAGACACTTAACATGCAACCATGGCCCATTTTTGAAGGCAACAAGTGGAGTAACCCTAAGGGTGCAAGTGTGCATTGTGTTCGTTTTTTCATGCATGTTTATCTTGGATTTAGGTCAAACTACTTGTTGATTTTATTTGCATACAAGCCCTAAGTCTATCATGGCATAATTTGGAAACTTTTAAATGTGCGAGAATTTAAAGTCCTAAATTATTACAACATGATTATGGGGATGGGGATACAAGTTTGAATTTGGGGGATATTTGACAAGGAAATAAAATCTAAATTATTACAACTATATCGAATATACAAATATTTAACATCTAAATAAATACAATTTAAATAAATATCAAAATGCAATGTATTATGCAAAAAAAAGGATTTTTTTATGTATGTAAAAAAGGTTTTCATGTTTGAAGTATAAACAAAATAAAAAAAGTCATATTTTTGATTATTTTTGTTGTTTAGGGCAAAACCCTAATTTTCAAGTAAATAGTATTTATTTATTGATTATGTACAATATATATTAATTTATACAAAAAATAATAAAAAAGGAAATATATTGTAGAAAAAGTATTTTTGGTGTTAAATATTAAATAAAAATAAAATGTATTATTTTTGTATTTTTGCCCTAAATATTTAATAAAATATGTATATGTATATATTATATATATTTAATATGCTAAATATGCACAAAAATATAATATTAAATATTTACAAAAATGTATGTTCAAGAAAATGTTTTCAAAATGTAAATAAAAAATAATAACTGAAAAATAAATATTTTTGTATTATTTTTTAGGGTTTTTTAAAATGAAAAGGAATTATATTTATTTACATACATATGCTTAATAAAGTAAATAAATGCCAAATAAATATATAAAAAAAATGTGGAAAAATATTTTTAGTGTTTTTTATGTTTGAGTCAAAAATATAAAATCAGAATCAAAAGAAAAATGCAAAAATGTCAAATATTTCACACAATGGGCCAGGGGGTGCAAATGGAAAAAAGGGGGTGCAAAAAGTAAGGATGGCTCAGGCCCAGCCCAAGCCATCATCTTCAACCTTCAGCCTCTTGTTTGAACACAAAACACGCGTCTCTCCTTGTCCAACACTAACTTCTGATTCTTTGATTTTATGCAAAACTCATAACACAAATATTATAGAGCATCAAAAGACGAATTCAAACATGTAAAAAA
Source organism: Vicia faba (assembly GCA_948472305.1). Lineage (NCBI taxonomy): Eukaryota > Viridiplantae > Streptophyta > Magnoliopsida > Fabales > Fabaceae > Vicia > Vicia faba. The sequence continues at coordinate 233,048,381 of OX451738.1, forward strand.
CTTGGATTAACTCTCAAAGGCCAGAGAGAATTTCTCTGGCCCTAAATTTTAACCTAATTTTTTCCTCATGTTCATGGCTAAAATTCTCACAGCACGCTTAACATAAATGAAAAGTGATCACATGTATGGCTTCAGGGCTATGAGTAGGACATGTTTCATTCACAAACCTAAGCTTAACTCTTCCTAGATTGAGAGATAGAAGTCCATGGATTACCTATTTCAGCTTGGATCGTGTAGAGCAATATGGCCACCTCCGATGGAATTTGAGCTTCTGTATAGCTTGCCCGAGGTCCAAGGAAGCTTTTCCAACACCTGGCTTGCTTTGAAACAACCTGTATCGTGCTATAGAAGTTCACCTGCAAAGCTGAAAAATGAAAATGGCAGATGAGGTTAGGGGTGTTACAGCTGGTGTTTAGGGCTTGGAACAGTTTAGGTGGATGGAAAGGAATGTGTTTGAACTTGCTTTGGAAAAAACGCACGAGTGAACTTGCTTTGGACTACAACTTTCATGTTTCAAGTTTTTTTTGAATCCATTTGCATCTTGGTGAAAAAATGGGACAAAGTTAGGAAAAAATAAGAAAATTTTATAACTTAGAAAATTTCTAAGTTATGAAATTTTTTCATTTTAAACCCTAATTTGCAATTTTGGGTTTCTTGATGAAAAAGTTTCATAATTTGACATGTCTTGATTAAAAATGAATCTTGGCACTTGATTTTGACCAAAAAGTCAAAGTTTGACTTTTCAGTGCACAGTCAAATTTTGATCAGTTGACTGAAAAATTCATCTGTCAATCCTGTGCATTTGAGATCTTTTGAACTTGTTGAATGGGTCAAGACAATGCCATTGAGTCCTTGAGTCCATATGTGAGCTTGGTTTGCCATTGGTTAGGTCAAACAGCCAAAGATTGCCTTTGTGCAGTCAAAAACCCTAAAAATGACCATTTTGCCCTTTTTGGTGATCTGATCAAATTTCTTGTGAAATTGTGATCCAAACTTGACTAAATGGTTCATATGAGTTCATTATGTTGATGTGGGTCAAATTTCATGAGGTTTGACTGTCAATTGGCCATAGTTGACTTTTTCCCCAATACAGCTGATTTTTAGGTCAATTGTCCAATTGACTGGGCAAAGATCTGAATCAAGGCTTGAAACTTGGTATGGATAAACTTGTGAATCCAACATGAAGCATGAAAGTAACTTTGGGCATTTTATGTCAAAACATCTTTGTGCAAACTCAAACCCTAATTTGGGTCAACAGTGCAAGGAGGGGCCTTGAGCAGAGCAAACCCTAACTTGATCTTGAGTTCCAAGAGTCTTGTGATGAGAAAATGTTGATGAAATGAGAGGATAAATTTTGGGGTACAACAGAGACGAAGCATGATGTTCAGACATCTTTGAATATTTTTGAACAGTGATATGAAACATAACAAGGGTTCTTTTTCTGTAAAGGAGAACTAAGAGGTTGTTAAAATAGAAAGAAGTAATGTCGTAACATGTGGGAGAGTATTTGAGATAATCTTGAAATGATTGCTTAAGATACTTAATTTATTGGAAACATAATAAATGATATAATATCAATTTAATGATATTCCCACACGCCCTTAATTACTACAAACCATCATATATGCAGATCCCTAGTTTTCCTCTTAAGTTCTCAAACTGGTTTGCATCCAAAGCCTTAGTGAAAATGTCCGCTAGTTGTAATTCAGTAGCTACATATTCTAAGGCAACAATATTTTCTTCAAAAAGCTCTCTTATGAAGTGATGACACATATCAATGTGTTTGGTCCTGCTGTGTTGAATAGGATTTTTTTATATATTTATGGCACTCAGATTGTCACAAAATAATGTCATGACATCATGTGTGACATTATATTTTATCAACATTTGTTTCATCCAAACCAACTGAGAACAACTGCTTCCCGCAACAATATACTCAGCCTCAGTAGTGGACAGGGACACACAATTTTCCTTCTTACTGAACCAAGATATGAGATTATTTCCTAGAAAGAAACATCCTTCTGATGTACTTTTTCTATCATCAGCATCACAATAAACACTTAAAGCAGAGCTAGATCCATGAGAATATAGCATACCATAGTCACTTATCCCATTCACATATTTATGAATTCTCTTCACATGGTTGGCATGGATAACTTTAGGATCAACTTAATATCTAGCACACACCCCTACAACAAAGGCAATGTCAGGTCAGCTAGCTGTGAGATATAGAAGATTGTCTATCATACTTCTGTAAAGACTTTGATCCACACTTACTCCTTTTTCATCTTTAGACAACTTCAGATGTGAGGGAGAAGGTGTTCTCTTGTGACTGGAATTTTCAATCCCAAATTTCTTTACTATATTCTTCACATATTTTCTCTAAAATAAGAATATGGAATCTTCCATTTGTTTAACTTGTAGACCAAGAAAGTAGGTTAACTCACCAACAAGGCTCATCTCAAATTTTGACCGCGTTTACTTGACAAAATGTTAAACCATCTCATTTGACATCCCACCAAAAAAAATACCATCAACATAAATCTGTGCAATCATGATCTTCCCTTCTTCTTCCTTGAAAAAAAGAGTTTTGTCTATGCCACCTTTCCTATATCCATTCTCACCAAGAAATTCTATCAATCTCTCATATCAAGCTCTTGGAGCCTACTTTAATCCATAAAGAGATTTCTTCATTTTGTACACATGGTTAGGAAAGATTGGATCAACAAATCCCTTAGGTTGTTCCACATAAACTTCCTCATTCAGATAGCCATTTAAGAAGGCACTCTTTACATCCATTTGAAATGACTTAAATCTCATAATGCAAGCAACTCCTAAGAGTAGTCTGATTGATTCAAGTCTGGCCACAGGGGCAAAGGTTTCATCAAAATAAACTCCTTCAATTTGAGTGTATCCTTGTGCAACTAATCTTGCCTTATTTCTTGTAACCACCCCTTTTTCATCGGATTTATTCTTGTACACCCATTTAGTGCCAATCACATTTATCCCTTCAAGTCTTGGAACCAGATCCCAAACTTTATTTCTTCTAAATTGTTCTAGTTCTTCTTGCATAGCATTAATCCAGAACTCATCAGTTAAGGCTTCTTCGACATTCTTAGGCTCGATTTTTTAAACAAAGCAAGAGTTTTCCATCCCTTCTCTTGATCTAGTAGTAACTCCTTTATTTAGATCTCCTATAATAAGTTCTTTAGGATGATCTCTCTGAGTTCTGATTTGAGGCCCTTTATTGAGTTAATTGGGATCAAGATCTTCTTGAGTTGGATTAGGATCAGTACTTTTGTCATTAGATTCTGTTCGAATGTCTAACAAAGATGTTCCAACATCTTCTAAGACATCTTCTTCATTGTTCCATCCTTTATCATTAATAATAACATTTATGGATTCCACCATAACCTTAGTTCTGGAGTTAAAGACTCCCTGTAAGCTCTGTTATTTGTAGGGTAACCAGGAATATTCCCTCATCACTCTTGGGATCCATCTTCCTTCTCTGTTCACGATCAGCTAAGATGTAACATTTACTTCAAAAACATGAAAGTATCTGACAGTAGGTTTTCTTCCCTTTCATATTTCATACAAGGTGGCTGAGGTGCCTTTTCTTAGAGTGACTCTGTTATGGATATAGCATGCAATATTCATAGCTTCAGCCCAAAAGTGGTAGGGTAAATTCTAGCATGAATCAGAGCTCTGACATATTCTTGAAGAGTTCTATTTTTGCGTTCCACAATCCCATTTTACTGAGGAGTAATGGAGAGGAAAATTCATGATTGATTTGATTCCTTCAGAAGAACAAAAATCAGAAAATTTATTATTCTCAAATTCCTTTCCATGATCACTTCTGATTCTGATGACATGACTATCCCTTTTCTCTTTGATGTTTTTGACAAATATCTTTAAAGACTTCAAAAGTTTCTGATTTTTCTCTGATAAAACTTATCCATATGTACCTAGAGAAGTCATCTAGAAACAACATAGGCATACTTCTTTCCACCAAGACTTTTAACCTGCATAGGTCCCATCAAGTCCATGTGAGAAGTTCCAAAACTTTTGAGGTGGCTGCGATGTTGGATCTTCTGATGTGACATATTAGTTTGCTTTCCAATCGTAGAGTTCACCACATACTCTCCACTTCTTTTATCTTGAGCTTAGGAATCCCTCTCACAACTTCTATAAATATGATTCTTTTCATTCCTGTTCAGATGCAAGTGTCCCATTTTTTGATGCCCACAGTTTAACTTGCATTTTTTTTTGGCTAAATAACATGTCGAGGAGAAGTGTCAACTCTTGGGGAACCCATAAATAGCAGTTGTCTTTAGATCTGATTCCTTTCATAATACCTTCATTTTTCTTATTGTAAACGAGACATTTTGTCTTGGTGAAGTTTACTTTGAACCCTTGATTACACAGTTGACTTATACTCATTAGGTTAGCTGTTAACACCTTCAACAAGTAACACATTATCAAGTTTTTGGGGACTTCTAAACATTCCAGCTTTCCAACTCCTTTGATTTCATATTTGACTCCATCATCAAAAGTCACATAACTGGTGGAGTGAGATTTGATATCTACCAACAGATTCTTACCCACTTGTCATGTGTCTAGAACAACCACTGTCAAAGTACCAGTCATCTTTGGTTGAGACTCTGAGAGAGGTATGAGCTATGAGACTAGCAACAATAGTCTTGGAAACCCACTGTTTCTTCTTTTTGCTATTTTGAGAGATCTGATAAGTCTTGGAAAGAGGAGCAGTTTTAGGGTACCCCATACAACTTAAAATAGAAAGGTCTTATGTGACCAAACCTTTCATAGTGGTGACACATCCAGGGCTGGAATTTCTCTCTGGTGTGATTAAATATTTTCTTGCCATGATGTCTTTTATTTCCATGACGTTAAGACATGTGATTCGACATCTTTGGTTTAGACTTGACATTAGTGGAATCTAATGAAGGTTCTTCTGAATAAGGTTCCTTTTTTCTCATTATACCCTAGACCACTCTTGTCTCCCTGTCACTCTTCCCCACTTGAATAATTTCATCTAATGTGTCAGACCCATTATTCAGCATCTTGAATGATTTTACCATTCTGTCAAGATTCGAATTCAGAGAACTCACTTCACTTTCCGGACTAGAGATAGTTTTTCAGATGCTCTTTCCTTTCTACCTTCAGCTGAGTTATGAGAGCTTTCTGTTTCTCCCCTTCTGTCAAACTTCTGCACTTTCTGAGACACAGTTCTCTGTACGAGGCAGCTAACTCATCAAAGGTCTAGTTTCACCATCACTAGAATCTTCATCAAAACACTATTTTCCTGTCAATGCTTTAACATACTTGGAATATTCCTCTTCAAGATCACTCTCAGAGTCCTCTTTAGACCAAGTAACAGATATATTCTTCTTTTGTTCCTTAAGATATATAGGACATTCAGCTCGAATGTGACCAAAACCTTCACATCCATGACATTGTATTCCCTTCCCTTGAGTGGATTTTCCTTTTATCCCCTTTTTCTTCTAAACTCATTTGACTTATGGATGTCATATGAGATGTTATTGACATTTGATCTTGGGTTCCTATCCATCTTATTTATCACTTTGTTAAATTATCTTCCAAGAAAAACTAATGCATTAGATATTCCTTCAGCTGTATCCAGATCACAATCCTCCGCTTCATCTTCAGTATTGGTTACAAAAGCTATGCTTTTGTTCTTCTTTTTAGATTTTTCATTGATGCTTAATTCAAATGTCTGAAGGGACCCCAACAAGTTCATTCCACTCTCATCTTTTCAATGTCTTGTGGTTCTTCTATGGCAGTCACTTTCATATCAAATCTCTTGGGGAGATACCTAAGCATCTTTCTTCACCAATTTGTATTCGGTTTATTTTTTCTCCTAAAACACTGGATACATTAGCAATCTCAAGAATGTTCATATGGAAGTCATTAATACTTTCATCATCCTTCATTCTCATATTTTCAAATCTAGTGTTGAGCAACTGAAGTCTTGACATCTTAACTTTGGATGTGCCTTCATGGGTAGATTGAAGAATCTCCCAAGCATCCTTAGATACTTCACATGTGTTCACTAATCTGAAAATATTCTTGTCAATTCCAATGAATATAGCATTCAAGGCTTTAGAATTTCCAAGTGCAACTTCATCCTCTTCTTTAGACCAATCTTCTTCTGGCTTTAACTCATAAGTAGGTTCTCTATCTTCTCCCAATTTGACATGGTGTTTCCATCCTTTAAGACAGCTTTCCAAGCCCTGCTATCCAGAGATTTTAGAAAGGCCACCATACCGTGGTTTCCAATAGTCATAATTGCTTCCATCCAGAAATGGGGTGTCTATTCACAAATCCTCCTTTCTTGTCCATAGTACCAGAAAGTATCTTTCCTAGATCTCACCCAGATACAGAGCAGGATGCCTGCTCTCATACCAATTGAAATTCTGGGTACCATATATGTAATGTCGAAGGTATGTCACCACACAAATATCTGAGGACAATGCAACAATATAAAAGCATTAAAAACACAAGAGATTGTTAACCCAGTTCGGTGTACAACAACACCTACTCTGGGGGCTATCAAGTCAGGGATAAGTTTACTAAATAGTATCAATTCATAGGACCCTCAGTAAACAACCAGTTTTACGATACTAATACTTAATCTTTACCCGTGTTATACTTATACCTAAGACACAACTAGGTATGAGATCCTCCTCAAATCCTTTCAATCACTAACAGTGAACAAAATAATAGAATTATTAAGTTTGAAAAACTTCAATTTTTCAGTACTTAAAATCTTATGAATGATCCATAATTTACAACTCAACTAATAAATTACAACTAAGTATTGAAACATTACTAGAGTGTATTATAATTAAAAGATTCAGACTTTTAAACACCAAGAATATATTTTTCTTCAATTGTTGATGTTGTACGAATAAGGTTGCAAGTCCTTATAAAGGCGCAACAGTTTCTTTTATGGGCTTGGGCGGAAAAAAAAAATTGAAATATATTTAATCCCTTGAATTATCCATGAAAGTAGGCCAAGATATAATCCATAAAGATAAGACAGATCAAAAAATATTTCTCCATATTTTTGCAAGTTATAAACCCACAAAAACCTGAATAAGGCGCGCTTAAAAACAGGAACCAGAAAATCTAAAAAAACATGTTCAGATCAGAAGGAAGATATTTTAGACATCTGCTTTGACGTCATTCAAAATAAGTTGAGATGATTAACTTCAAATGTCAAGAGATTAAGCAAAACATAACCAAAACAGTGTTTCACCAAAATTGATGCCAACAAACACTTACAAACCTATCCTCTTCATTAACATATAGTGGATCGAAAGTTCACTTAGATTATGAGGTAGATTCTGGTTTGAGGTGTTTTTTTGTTCTCTCTGTGGGTCTTGATCAGTTAATGGTGGTTCTAATGGTAAAAAAACCTAACATGAACCATGAGGATTTTA